>CM038672.1:357839427-359121599 GCA_021605145.1 Aegilops bicornis | reverse complement strand
CCACTTTAATATCTCAAACGTTTGTATAATTCAAACCGTGTGCGTTCTGTTAACCATTCACGTGACACCACGTGTCTGTGTTTTAATGGCTGTAGGAGGGGCCGTGCGGACAGCTGCTTTACCTTGACTGAACGGGAGGCGTGCGAGCGCAGTCCGGTGCGCAGGTTGACCGAGAGGCATGCAATCTGTCCTCCAATGCGCAGGCTCACCGGGAAGCATGCGAGCTATACGCTGCGCAGGCTCACTGGGAAGTGAGCCTTTGACTTCCATGGCGCCCACCTTCCTCTCGATTAATGGCGCCCGAGCCGCTGTTTAATACAGACGGCCTTACTGTTCGCCTCCCATTCCCCCCCCGGCCCCCCCCCCCCCCCGCAGACCTCCACTGGCATGGCGCAGAATGATCATCTACCACTAGTCTTCAAGTGTTTGGTGAAGTCGACTCCGAGCCGGAGGAGATAGAAAATAAGGAGGAATGGGGCCTGATGGACATGGCCCAAAACAAGCTGGCCGCGGAGGTTGCTACCCCCGCTCCTGTCCCAGCTCCCACCCCGCGCCCGCGCCAGCGACCATCCCCGTAGCATTGACGGGCTGGTCGCCGAGCACTATCGTAGAGCTGGAAGCCACGAGCGTCAGCAAGGTCTCCGCAGACCCGCGCAAGCTCGTGTACATGCCAGCGCCAGCATCCGTGCCCGTGCGCGCCCCTCCACCCACCATGGCACCGACCCCCGTGCATTTGGCTGCCCCCGCCGCGCCCGTGCCCGTGCCCGTGCGCCCCCCCCCCCCCCCTCAGCGGCATGGGATCCTGCCGTCGACCGCTACCTCTCAGCGGCGCCAGTTGTCGTCCTCCCGCGCCCCGTCCGTCGATCATGCGACGACATGATGTTTGATTTACAAGTGAAGAACATTTTGTGCTGCCTTGAAGACTTCAAAAATGGTGTCCCGGAGGACGACAACGACAACGACGGTGCGGCATGCCGCCTTCGCCGTCACTGGAAATAGTTTTTTTGTGGTTTAATATTGTATCTCGAATTCTCGATCATATGAATATAAATTCGCAGTGTGACTGAATGAAAGATATGGTTTGAACGAACTTGCATTTTTCTCTCTTAATGTACAGACTTATCAAACGATTTTATTTTGAAAAAAACATCAATGGTTTTTAAATATAAAAAACTCATTGCAAACGTTTTAGTTAAACACCCGTATGCAAACCGACAGCTTCCCCAGGAAGCCAAGGGAAAATGTGCCGAGCAGGATTTCTGCATCCCTTCAATGCAATAGGTTGTTTTGCACGGCCCTTGTGCAACCACGTACAAACAATTGGGTAAGATTTGCATATCTGTCATTTTGGGTATGTTGCCATTTCTCAAACTAGAAAGTTGACATTTGTTTATCTAGTAACATTGCCATTTGTCAACCTTGTAACACTGCAATTTGTCAAAATATGCAGCTACAAATCACTAGCACTGTCGGATGTGGGGTTCCGGCAAACCCTTAAGGTTCGAACACTGGGGTGCGCGCGATGTCTTTCCCTCCTACCGATCTACGCCCTAGCTCGCTAAGATATCATGGACGAACTCAACGAACTCGCAACACAGAAAGACACGAGGTTTATACTGGTTCGGGCCACCGTTGTGGTGTAATACCCTACTCCAGTGTGGTGGTGGTGGATTATCTATTGGGCTAATGATGAACAGTACAAGGGAAGAACAGCCTCCTGAGGTTGAGGTGTTCTTATGGCTAGGCTCTCGATCGGGTTGGATCAAGCTAAGATGAGATGCCCGTTCTATGGTGGCTAGCTCTACTTATATAGGCCCTGGTCCTCTTCCCAAATAATGAGCGGGGAGGGAGCCAACAACGGCGGGCATGTTTGAAGGGGGACAGCTAGTATAAGCTATCCTGACAAAAGCGGTCTTCGCCTGCAAAAAGCTCTGGTGGTGACGCTGTCTTGAGCTCCAAGATGACCTCCGTCTTGCCGTCCTCCTGGTCTTGGTCTCGTTGCACCAATATAGCAACCTTTGCTTGATGCCTCGGTACTCCTCGCCTGCGCTGGCCTCCTTAGCACCAAAGAGGAAATAAGGATGCTGCGCGCGCTGGCGCCCGCCTGGTGTCGTGCATCACGGCTCATGTCACGAGGGCCCCGTGAGGTTTGCCCCGCCTTGATATCTCTGCTCCTTGTGAGCCTGCCTAGCTAGGCTACTCGAGAGTAGGTCTTGCGTCGTCCCCTCCCGAGGCTTGGACCCTCACGAGGGTCTTGGATGCCTTGTTGACGAAGATGGGCCGTACGGCCTGCTGCTTAGCCATGCTGTGGGCCGCAGGCAGGCAGGTCTAGGGACCCCCATTCCCAGAATGCCGACAGTAGCCCCCGGGCCTAAGGTGCGCTCGGGCTTGGCTTTGCGGTGAAGCCATGGGTCTAGTTCGGAGCACCGCGGGCCCCAAAAGCCTGCGGCCTCGGTTGACGCGTGGCGGTTGATTGGATGTGGGCGTCTCCGCTTCCCCATGCTGCCTTTGAATCCGCCTGGCTATGTGGCCCCTGCGGCCTACACAGTTATTCCTACGTCGCCCGTGCCTTGCTTCCTCAATTCCTCTGCTTCCCTTCCTCGATCTGAATTGCGCTCCGCCTGCTCCATCGCCATGGCACCGAAACAAGCTGAAAAGGGGAAGAAACCTCTGTCTCTGCCAACTGCGCCTCTGTCCTTTGCGCCGGCGCTTGGCCGGTCTCGGGTGCTCAACGACGAGGCCATGGACAAGGTGCGCCCGATGCTTGCTTCTAGCTTCAATGAGTGGGGGGAGACAGTGGCTTGGCCTGCGTCTCGCGACTTCGCACGCAGCTCAGCGGCCACCGAGGTCCAAATCTTCATAGATGCCCTCTGGGCTGGCCTGCTTCCTCCCTTCTCTGCCTTCTTCAATGCGGTGCTTGAGCATTATCAGATCCACATGCTGCATCTCGACCCCCAGTCTGTGACTCTTCTTGACGTCTTCGCCTTCTTGTGCGAAGCCATGGCTGGCATAGCCCCTTCTGTTGCCCTCCTTCGCCATTTCTTCTCATTGCATCTGACTGACCCTCAACAAAGCTCAGGATGTGTGAGCTTACATGCCGTGGCTACAACGGCGGGCGAGGGGATCGACTTCGAGCTTCCTCCATCCATGAGCGAATTCCGGACATGATGGGTGTTCATCGATGCCGGCGTGCTCAGTCCTCTGCTCCAGACTCCGTCGGGGCCCGCTGTTCCCAACTCCGGCTGGAGCCATCAGCGGCTCATGAGCCCCCGCCTTGCCAACGTCTGGTTCAGGTTGAGGTTGCTGAAAGATCACGGCGTAACTGCACCGATGGTGGTGAAGGAATTCGTTCAACGCTGGGTCGATCCGCTTTAGCGCCATTCTCGCCCAATGTGGAACTTGCTGAGAAGCCAGGACCACATGAGGTTTCAGGAGTCTGGGCTCCTCCTCGGGACACGGCGAACAGTGCTCAAGGTCCTGACAGGCGTCCCCTTGCCGGCCGAACTGCCTGGGAAGAACTGTTTGTTTTACCGCTGCAAGAACAAGGATGAATTTGTAAAGAAAATGCCTTCCTTCGATGAATGGGGGCCGCGGCCGATCGGCCTGGAGGGGCCTCGTGAGAACCCCGTCATCGTGGTTCCCTTCTTTGCCCCTGATGCTGAGCTCGCCCCAAGTGACGGTGCAGGTGGGCGAGCTCCAGCGGAGGCCGGTGGCTCGGGTGCTGAGGAGCACGTGCCGAGTGGTGATCCTGGGGCATCGTCCTCAGGAGCCTGCCACTCCCCTCCTGAGGCGCCGGTTGCTAAGGAGACGAAGCATGCGACTCCCGAGGCCAAGGCTCCAGGAGCCTCGGGAGGTCATGGTGAAATGGTGCCCGGCTATTTGCCGCAACTGGGCACCCCTGAAGATGTCCTTCTGAGCTCTTCCTCGGCCCTGCTGCGCACTGGCCGCCACGTCCAATGTTTCGGTCGTCTTTGTGTGGACTTCGAGGAGCTCCGCAAGAGGAAAGGATCTCCCAGCAGCAGCAAGATCTTCGGTCCGCTGAAGCGGAGTAAGTACATCGCCATTGACGTGTAAGTATCGTACCACTGTGGCTCCTTGTGTGCTGTTTTTCATCTCCTGACGCCAGTCTTTGAGGGCTCCTTCTACCGAGGCTGCCGAGTCTCCTGAGAAACGGCCTCCTTCTTCCTCAACTCTTCGGCCGGCCTCGAGCCCTCCGAGTCCGCTTGTTGCCCCTGGAGCAGGGTTGGTTGAAGGGGCACTCCTGCCTTCCTGGCGCGCTGAACCTGCGGCCCTGTCGCTCCTCCCCCCTGGTTTGGCGAGGAGCTTGGCAGGTGTGCCCAAGACTCCTCCGCTGGTCTTGGACGGCAATTTGTTGGATTCGATCTTCGTCTCCTCTTCAAGCAGCGAGCCTCAGTCAGCTTGGGCTCCTCGCGAGGACTAGTTGATGTCAGGCTCGGTGTCAGCCTCCAGCCCCCTGCCTTGAGGGAGAACACCACTTGGTGCCCCGCCCGCAGCCCCCGAGGCGGAGGACGAGGTGGGCAGAGCGTTCGAGCTCGAGCGCGGGAGGAGCGTGGTTCGTCAAGAGCTCTTCCAGGAGGCGATGGGCGCGATGCACCGACTGGGTGAAGAGCTCGCTGGTGTTGACCCGCGCCTTGAGGCTGAGGGTCTCCGGCTGATCGAGGAGCGGCGCAAGCCGAAGGTGGCCATCAACCTCGACCGCTATCAGCGCGACCTTGATAATGAGAAGGCCGATGCGTCCCTCAAGATTGCCCATGAAGCCCGCTCACGAGCTTTGGAGGAGGCTCGTGAGGCCGACCGCCGCCGCAAGGCTGCGGAGAAGCGCGCGTGGGAGCTCTAGGCCTAGAGCGCGTCTCTTGAGCAGCAGGTAGAGACGCGCAGGGCTGCTCTTGTGTCGCTGAGGGGGACGCCCGCGGAGGAAGAGGAGGTCCGGAAGCGTGAGTTGGCGCTGGCCCTGGAGGCCATGGAGCGTAGCCGCGAGCTCGAGCAACTGGAGACGAGGGAGCGTCGAGTTGCCCAAGCAGAAGACGCCGTCGGGGCTCGCGAGGATAGAGTCGAGGAGGAGGTTGATTGCCGGGTGGCCAAGGTTCGCGCAGATCTGGAGGGTAGGTATGACCTGAAGCTGAATCTCGTAGGCGCGGAGGATGAGGGCAGGGCCGCTGCCCTCAGGCCCAGGTTGGATGAGGCTGAGAGGCGTGCGTAAGCCACGGCCGCCGCCCTGATTACAACGCAGGCGGACTTGGCCTCCGCCCGCGCTGAGCTGCGTTCCCTCCAGAAGTGGGTTGATGACGCTGAGGCTGTCGCGAGGCAAAACACGGAGGAAATGCTCCAGCGACGAACGCTGGAGCGCGAGCATGCCCCTATGCTTCAGGATCTCCGGAACAGGGCCAACATCGCCCTGGGCCATATTTGTGACGTGGAGGCGCCGGCCCCTCACTCGAATGACTATGCCAACCACCTGACCTTCTTCACCGAGGTGGTGACGCGCATGGAGGCTCGATCTGCCAGAGCTCGCCAGCTTGTGGAGGAGAGGGGTCGTGGCCTGCTCGAGCGCGCCTTCTCCCGTGTCTTCAGCTACCTCCTGAATGCCGACCCCAACTTAGATTTCCATGCCGCTATCGCCCCCGTACCCACGGCTATCCGGGGCTACAAAGTGCGTTGGGTTGAGGACAATGTGGACACGTTGGTCAGGGCCTTCACTTCGGAGGACGACGCGGTGGTGGTCGTCGTAGACGAAGGCGACGTGGTTGACGACGGCGACGGGGGCGTCGCCGTTGGCGGCGACGATGCCGATGAAGACGACGACAATGCGAGTGATGCATCCGCGGGTGACGCGGCGAGCAACATTTCTGTGTGATCTCTTGTTCTCCTGTCATTTCACCCTATGCACAAACTCGGGCGTGGCCCCTGGAAAACTTGTGAGAGCATTTTCAGAGGGGGAGCCCCTTATGTAAGCAAACTGCAGTTTTTACTTTCCTATGCAATGCGAGTTTGTGTCCTCGTGAACTTGTGAATCCTATTGCAAGTTTTCTGCCTTAGTTTACCTTAGTCAGCGCCAGCTTTGAGCTGGGCTGCGACGTGTCGAGTTCCCGAGAACCCTGCGGAGCTCGTCACCCCGTCAGAAGGGGCCCCACCAGAGCTGAGCACCAGCTAGTGCTTATGCCAAGACTTGGCGTGCGTTTCATGATGTTCCGGCCATGAGGAGCTCGTGAGGGGAAGGCAATGGACATGAGTCCCAGTGAAAGTGAGATCCAGAAGACAAGAAATTGCTCAAACAAGAAAAGGCTCCCCCCCGCGCGCATCAATAAAAACTCAACTTCAACTCAAATCCAGATCCAGAAAGAAAAGCTACGGAGAAAGTGATCCAAAGCAAAAGGCCGCGTCCGGCACCTTGTCTAGTCTTCTGGTCTTCAAGTCTTCTCACCAGCGCGGAGCTAAGTGCTGCCACTAGGCGTGGGAGGGAGCCCCAACTCATTATTACGTGAGAGTGTCACGGGTGGCGAGCTTCACAGGCACTGGGCCTTCTTCACAGGTACCGGCCTTGCTTCATATCACCAGACGAGGGCCCCGCCTTGCGCCACCCTCGACCTCCTCTGAACCGACCGGTCACCAAGACGACACAAAGGAGAGAAAGAGGACGCCAGCGGTTCCCTCGGCGCACAGGTCCTCTGCCGGGGGAAGGGTTGTCGAGGCCTCCCCGGCAGAGGGCCTACCTCCGGGCGCAGCTAGGCGTTGCACTCCGCCGGGAGGGGCCTTGCTCCTGGCCCCCTCCCGGCGGCCCCCAGCGTGTCTCCCTTGTTGGAACTGGTGCCGCCGTGCCAGGGTCGTCGATCGGCGCTGCACCCTGAGTCATCTGCAACCCGTGGTTAGCATAAGCCTGCTCCTGAGAGATTAGCTGTACCCTGTAGTTGTAGTTGCCGGCGCGACCGTCGTGGTTCTCTGTTGGTTCTTGGAAGGCTTCGACTCCTAGCGCCCCCTCTCCCCAATCTTCTCCAATGAACGCACCGGTGCGCCCTTCCGTGCGCACTTGGTCCATCATGCATGGCACGTAGGCTTCCGGGGCCGTCACCCCGAACACCTTGCCGTGGTGCCCCACGCTCCACGTTGCTTAGCCCACGGGACGTCCTGGAGATGATAGCACGGCATCCGGCTGGGACCATGGAGGGCGGCGCTTGCACCCGTGCTTGCTGCGGGCGGCATGGGGGAGTCGGAGCCCCCTACGCCGCTGGCCGTGCTAATGTTGATGAAGCCCCCTGGCATAGTTGATGGCGTGCGGATGTGGTGAGGTTCACCGTGCGGCCCTGCAGCGACCTATGGAGGAAGTCGATAGCAGAAGGGTGGTGCTCCCAACGCTGCTGCATCCAGCAGCTCGGCAACGAGCTCCAGCAGTGTATCTCGGCCGCTTTCCATCATCCTGCACCGCAGCAGCTCCCTTTCCACGGTGAGTGCTGCCCGCATGTTTGCTTGCTCCCGCCATGAGTGCGGTGCCGTTGCCGCGGCATGGCTTGCCGCTCTTGCTGCGGCTCGTACTTGCCGCGGGTGAGGGTGGAAGATGCCTGGCCGCGCTTCCCGCGCCCGGCGGGGTTTGGCGGCGCTCGCGTCGCCTGGAGTGCGGGGTCGATACCTTCATGGGCAGGTGGCGCTGCCCGGGCCAGCCAGGCCGCCCAGCGATCGGAGCCGGCACTTGAGTCGCCGGCCATCGTGACTGGGGAGTGTTGGCGAGCCGGTTGGTGGAGAAGAAGCTCCGGCGCACCCCTACCTGGCGCGCCAAATGTCGGATGTGGGGTTCCGGCAAACCCTTAAGCTTCGAACACTGGGGTGCGCGCGAAGTCTTTCCCTCCTACCGATCTATGCCCTAGCTCGCTAAGATCTCGCGGACGAACTCGACGAACTCGCAACACAGAAAGACACGAGGTTTATACTGCTTCGGGCCACCGTTGTGGTGTAATACCCTACTCAAGTGTGGTGGTGGTGGACTGCCTCTTGGGCTGATGATGAACAGTACAATGGAAGAACAGCCTCCGGATGTTGAGGTGTTCTTGTGGCTAGGCTCTCGATCGGGTTGGATCAAGCTAAGATGAGATTCCCCTACTATGGTGGCTAGCTCTACTTATATAGGCCTGAGTCCTCTTCCCAAATAATGAGCGGGAAGGGAGCCAACAATGACAGGCAGGTTTGAAGGGGGACAGCTAGTACAAGCTATCCTGACAAAAGCGGTCGTCGCCTGCGAAAAGCCCTGGTGGTGACGCCGTCTTGGGCTCCACGATGACCTCCGTCTTGCCGTCCTCCTGGTCTTGGTCTCGTTGCACCAATATAGCAACCTTTGCCTGATGCCTCGGTACTCCTCGCCTGCGCTGGCCTCCTTAGCACCAAAGAGGAAATAAGGACGCTGCGCGCGCTGGCGCCCGCCTGGTGTCGTGCGTCATGGCTCACGTCACGAGGGCCTCGTGAGGTTTGCCCCGCCTTGATATCTCCGCTCCTCGTGAGCCTGCCTAGCTAGGCTACTCCAGAGGAGGTCTTGTGTCGTCCCCTCGCGAGGCATGGACCCTCGCGAGGGTCTTGGATGCCTTGTTGACGAAGATGGGCCGTATGGCTGCTGCTTAGCCACGCTTTGGGCCGCAAGCAGGCAGGTCTGGCGACCCCCGTTCCCAGAACGCCGACAATCACTATCTAATTTTTGCAACTAAAATCACTAGCACTGTTCATATGGACACCACTAGCAGGCATGAGTTCATGAAAGCATATGCAAATGTACCATTGATTACATACAACAAGTCATCAAGCCACAACGACAACGAGGATACACGTTGGATTATAGATTACAAAACATTCTAGTAAAGTTTTTCTCACATAACAAATAATAAAGCGATGAAATGAACTTCAGCTCAACCACTTGTCTCCGTTGGAAACGATTGCTTTGAACCAGAAGTGATTCTTTGGGAAGGGTCGGCTACTGTCAGTCTCGAGACCAACGCAGGACTGATCATCGAGGCTGAAGCGGCCTATGTTAGGACCCATATTGGGACGGTAGGGAAGCATAGTAATGTCTGAGGTATAGATATAGTTGCTTCTCATAAATGGTAGTAACATTGTGTCAACAAAAACTGGATCACCTTCCACCATCATTGGATAGTTTTGTCCAAGGAAGAGCGAGTTTCCTCCAAGACTTTCTATACTGAACCAGGGAGAAGGTGTTGGCGCTAGTACACTAGTATCCATCCCGAATACACTGCAATGGATGTTGGAATAGGTCCGGAGAGTGCGACCATATGAGACAACACATTCTTCCTTAGTAACATCAGCAGTGCCCCGTATAAAGACAAGAAGAGGTGATCCATCGGAATAAGTTGCCAGGCGCCACTGAATATATGGGTCTTGCTCGTCCTCATGCTCGTGAATAAAATTTACAAGTATAGGTGGTGGAATTTTCACAGGATCTTGGAAACACAAGAAGGTTAATTAGTAAAGGGAAACTAGCTAACCCGCATGCATGTGGATGAAACAATTATAATTACGATGGAAGACAAACGTACCGAAATAATAAGGATTCCATGCAAAAACAGTGCCACGAGTTGTGGCAGCAAACACAAGACCCTCGTATGAATTGCATCACAATACTCATCCGTGTATAGAAAGTGATTTTTGAGCAATATCCATCGAGTCGAACCATGTAGGACGGCAACAAGCTTGTCGAAGATAGCGACAACATAAGCATTCCTATAACCCCAAGAGCAGTTGGGATCTCGACAAATTGCTATCTTCCGTAGACGCCAGTCAGCATGATCGTATTTGAACTCACGTAGAATACCAGTGTACTCAACCTCTGGGCAGTCATCTGAGATTTTTCGAAGTGAAACCCGGTGGCGAGTGTACACATTCACAAGTTCCCACTTGCAGTTGTACCCAATATAAACAACCCAATCTCCATTTTCGCCTGCCCAAACCTTGCCCTCAAGCGATGGCATCTTAACATCATACGTATCATCATCAAGCGGCATCAACCTACATAAGGCGAGGCTTCCCTCGTCCCCGCGCCAGTCAGCAGGGTCACGGCAAAGAATATAGGGGTGATCAAACCGCTTCTGGACCCTTGGGGTTCTTTGTAATGATGTTATTAGTTGAGTCGACAATGGTCTTGAATGAAGCTGCCATGATAGCCGAGGTGATGACGTTGCACCGATCAATCATTTCCACCACCGCGTCATCATTCAGATCGGGGCAAGAATAACGGGGTCATTTCCGGCTTGTTCCCTCCATGGAGAAGACGATCAAACAATGGTAGAAGGAAGGGTGAAGGAAAATGGATGAGGGAGCAAGAGCTAGCGTGAGACAGCAGTTCCAAATCGAGAGGGAAATACGAAGAGTCGGTGGACGGTTTCCACGGTACACGAAGAGGCGCCTGAGGAGCGAACGGCTGCCACAGAGGTCACACACTGATGACAAGGGTCGAGTGAACCGCATGCAATCGCATCGCACAACACACACATCTTGTTAAGTTGAACCATTGTTGTTCTCTTGTGTCAACGCAAACAGTTCATCCGAGTGAACGGCATGCCGTATACACACCTTGATCTGGCTAACCGTTTCTTTTGTGTTGCCTAATCACAAAAAGTTCATCCGAGTGAACTGTATGATGTATATCGCACAAACCTTCATCTGGCTGCCCGTTTCTTTTGTGTTTCCTAATCACAAATAGTTCATCCGAGTGAACCGTATGATGTGTATCACACACGCCTTCATCTGGCTGTCCGTTTCTTTTGTTCCTCCTCATCGCAAACAGTTAATTGAACTGAACCGTATGCCCTTCGTCGCACATGCAACTAAAAGTTGAACCATGTTTGATGCATCCTCCATCGCAAACGTTTTCACCTTTTTTGAGGGTTTTCATACACCACCGTTTGCGATTATTGCATTGCACACAGTTTATCGAAGGGTCTCTCGTCGTAGTTTCACATTAGCAGCATCCTGCAGTAGTGATGTATTTTATTTTTGGAGAAAAATAATCTGAATAAAAACCAAAATAACTCCAAATTGAAAATAATTTCAAAGGGACTTTAAATTTGATTCTTTTAAACTTCCAACTCATATTTCATATGTATTGAAGAAGTCATTTTATCTTCTCTCATGAAAATCATTGAGTTGCTTAAAGTTTCTAAATTTGAAATATTTCCAAATGAAATTCAAATATTTTAAAAAACCCATTTTTTCAATGGAAAAAGTCATGTCATCTTCACTCTAGGGTTTTGTATTTGTAAGAATTTGAATTCATGGAGATCAGAAATGCAAGGAGAAAGTTTGGGTAAGTTCTTCTATTCCCTCTCATTTAACTTTCAAAAAGTTTCAAATTTCACTCAATTTCACTCAAGAAACCACACCACAATCAAAGAATCAATCAAAACTATTTAATATAACATTCCAAAATTTAGAATTTTGGGATGTTACAAACCTACAACCCTTAAAATGAATCTCGTCCTAGAAAGAAATAGGTTAGTTCGGGGTCTTCTGAAAATCCATTGATCGTCACAGGGGGTCTGGGGTGCTACCACCCTTAGAAGCATGGTTACGGTTCCATAAAAAATCATATACTCCATCCTTATCGTTGACAGTGTCCAACTTCTCGGATCGTCAGGATAATTCCTTCTGTCGGCTCTTCCGGTAGTGGCATAACCTTTTTCCTCAATTCCTGTGTACATTTTGCCTTGGTACCGTTTCTCCTGTGACTGGGTCATCTTAGCTGATAGGTCTGGCACCAATACTAAACAAATATCAATATCTCATGGTGGTCATCAAACAATTTGACTAGCTCCCTGCGGAAAACGGGCCTGGGCTTCATTCTCACCGTATGACCTACGGCTGGCAACAACTACCTTGTACAAGAGGAAGAATTGTCATACCATTCTAATGTTTAAACAAGGTTTTGATCGTCGTCTCTCTACTATGGGTAAGTCACTCAGATTTACCATCCCAAATAGCAAGGCGAATAATAAGAGTAAGTCGGTATGGTGATCAATCCACCCCGCACCCAAATCATTACCTTGTATATGGTTTAGCGAATCTCGCATTCTAACACTCTGTCATCCTCACAAGCATTGCAGAATTTCTCTTGTCGACGAACTATGTTAGGATAAATCCATTTATTCTGCAAGCCAAATAAACATCTATCGTTCCTTCACAACTCTTAGGTTTTACGTTACTCCTATAAGATCGTATGTTGCTAAAGACATATCCTTTTCCAGGGGTTTTTCCTTCAGCAAGAGTGTGCTTGCTTCTTGGCAGGTCCTGGAGCCTGTGGGTTATGTCCCATCTCATCACTTGTAAACCATAAACTCATTATCGGGGGCAACTGATCATTATTCCAACATCTAGCTTCCTAGCATTCTTAAATCCATCCAATTGTATTGTCTCCCTTCCTTCTATTGGTACCAAACTAAGACATGATTACTCAGACTCATCATTGATTTAGAATTGCTCCATATTACCAACATTATACCTCCTTTATATCCAATAGTACTCCATACCTTTATACTCTTGGGATACCCACATATCGAGACAAAATTCGTACTTATATGGTCTGAAGTCCGGTCCATGGAATATCATTATCTTTTCCAGTGGTCAAGTGTCCTTGCAGGGTACTACCACCCTTGAAATGCAAATTCATCCATAGACCATATTGCTCATATCCTAGAAAATGGTCAAAATCTTTCTTCATAGAGTAACTACTCATAAAATCAAACGTATGAAATCATGACAAATGAACCCTATTGATTTCATGAATTTATTACAATCTCTTGAACATCCATTACATGCTTAACTCAACACCTCACTAATAAAAAGAAATGTCCCCACTACTACTACTATATTTCTAGTTGCAACTCAACTATTTATCACAAGTCTCCTTCTCCTTGGGACAATCTCTTTCAAAGTGCCCTGCTTCATCACAACGAAAACATATTACTTTTGACAAGTCTCGAGGTTTCCTTGTGATTATATAGCCGCTTGGGGTCCTCATCTTCCCTTTCGAGCAATCATTGAAGTAGTGTCCTAAATCTTTGCACCTGAAACATGTGATATGACCCAGGTCCTTCTTTGTAGAAATTGGGTTGTTCCTGGGATCCAATCTATTTCTCTTCCTGGACTTTTCTGTACCAATCAGGGCTTCTATTTCCTGTGGGTCATACTCTACTTCCTCTGTCGGGAATTCTACTAGATCCCCATTCATAGAATTCTGGGAGATGTGTCCTTCTTCTCCACATGAATAGCATGACTTGGTGCAAGGTTAATTGGTTCTTCTTTGGGAGTGTCCTCCACCTCTTCCTCCATCACATGTTCTTCTAAAATTTCCATGAGGGCTCCTTTCATTGCTTCTTTCTTTTGCTGGATGGTTGTTTATTCCATGGGGTAAATGTGACACTCAGCAAGGTAGTGGGTAGTCCCTTCACATAGGAAACAAGTGATCTGCCTAGTTGGGCATTCTTCAGCTGGGTGACTTCCTTCACAATGAGGGCATTCATCCTTGTGTTCTTTATGGTTGTGTCCTATTTCTCCACAGAGCTTGCATGCACAAGGTTTCTTCATATCATTTCCATAAGGCTTCAAATTTGGGGACACAAGACGAGACTTTAGCAGTGTCAACTTAAATTCTTTCCAAGTGGTTACTCTTTGCCATCCATTGATGGTTTGGTACATCCTCCACCAAGTAGCAGCACCTCTTTCAAAACACTGAAGAGCATGCTGGGTCATATTCTTTCTGGCTATAGTGTTATTCTTCATGTGATCTTCCATGTTTTGAATCCATTGGTCCATCTCCAATTGACTTATCGGTCCAGAAAATATGAGTTCGTCACCATCCATCCTCTAATGGTTCCAAGGGTTTTGGGGTGAGATAAGAGAGATAGGGAGGGATAAACACAATACAAACACAAGTTTTGAAAAGACAAATTTTATTTGTGGCTATCGGAAAACATCAAACAAATGACAGCTCACAGTCGTCGCATCTAACATAAGTGTATAACAGGGGTTTGGTCTTCTAAAGGTCAATAAATCTTCAACGTTGCCAAACTATTCAAGTCTTGTTCATGTCTCAGATGGCTTCTTCCGATCGTGCTTGTCCTTCTCAAGTTCTTTTGCAAGATCATCTCTATTGACGCGAAGTCTCTCATGATGTCCTTTAATATTCTGGAGTTGCGTTCTGTCGTGGAGTTGTCACGGCAGATCTCCTAGTGAAAGGACTTAGTTGTGGAGCCATGGTAACGTGGTAAGCTTAAAGGGATTAGAACGAGACAAATGACACGAGGATTTTATACTGGTTTGGCCCCTTGCGGTGAAGGTAAAAGCCTAATCCAATTTGAGGTGGTATTGCTAGGGTTTTGATTACCAGGGAGCGAATACTCTTTGAATAGCTTTCGATCTGTTGTTTGTCTTGCCCTAAGTTGCTGCCGGGTAATCCCCTTATATACATGGGTTGACGTCCTGCGGCCTATAGAGTCCCGACCGGCTCATACAAATGTTTCCGGCTCAGTGACTTATCTTACATGCCTTATAATACAAGTTACATATACATGACGGTTTACACTTATTGGCATTAAGCCGCCTTTCGGTTTGGGTCCTTTAACAAGCCTACTTCATGAACCGCCACCTTCACATACTCATGGGCTTTTTCTAGATGATCCGTCATTGGAATAACCCCGCCCCTCCTGGGCGGGTCATATCCAATAGTCATATCCCCAACATTAGGCCCCAGGTTGTTCATATCAATTTTCAAGACTTAGAAAAATACTTCTTCATTTTCCTATGAAACATTGTAACCCGTCATCATGTCATCTCCCAAAATCGCGCTAATCCGCCGTGACGTCACCTATAATTAATACTACACAAGGCCCAAATCTTAATAAATCTTTTTCTTTTACTGACCCTCCTAAAATCGAGGCGCCCGCGTCGCCACATATCTATTTTCCTGTCTCCTCGATTCTTGCGCATGCCACTTATCCTTCCAGCCTTATAAATAGGGCCATGGGATCACTTTTCATTCTTCCCCTTTCCATTCTCTCCTTCTTCTTCCTCCTCAAGACGCTCTAGTGCGCCCAAGCTCCGCCGTTGTCGACCTTCGTCCCCTTCGTCGACTCCGACCGCTTCATCACCCTGAACGGACCAGAATGCCGCGGTGCTCCTCCGCCGTCAATCAACGTCGGTAAGTCTTCCCCTTTCGTCTTCATAGATCTATGTTAGGGTTTCTTTGTTCGTCGGTATTCATCACCGTTCTTCCCTTTCTCCGTCCTAGATCGCATAGTTTTGATCTGAAAATAGCACAGATCTCGCGCGGTAACAGTTTTAGCACTTATTTTTTGATATTAGACCATATCTTCCTTGCAATAGATCTCGTATGAACACCCTCACTCTTCTACTGCCACCACCTTAGTTTTAGATTTTATTCCATTTTTCTGAATAGCTGCAGATCCAATCTTATAGCTTCAATCTGCGAAACCTGTTTGTCCCAACACTTAGTAAAAATTTTCTCTTGTCAGATCTTGAATACCAGTACGTGTCATGGCGGCTTACATGTCCGGCTTACAATTACTCATATATCATTAGTTTTCACTTAAGCCGCCATTCTGAATATATACCGTAACTGTTAACTTGTGATTTCATCAACTGATTTGAACCGGCAAAATTTTCCCTTCCTTTTGTTTTTCTCTCTTCACAATGCCGCCCAAGACAGTCTATACATGCAATAGGGTTCCCTCTGTCGTCACTGAGGGCTCATTTAGAGATTTTGTCAAAATCGGGTATCTGCCCGCAAAGAGTGTTATGCATTATCGTGCCACTGAACTAGGCGAAGAAAGACCTCAGCCAAAGGATGGCGAAGTTATTGTATTCACTGATAACATGAACCGGGGTTTCTCACCTCCCGGTTCTAAGTTTCTCCGAGATGTTCGGCACTTCTTCCAACTCCATCCTCAAGACATCGGACCCAACTCCGTGTCAAATATTTGTAACTTTCAAGTCTTTTGCGAAGTATACTTTCAAGAAGAGCCCAACATCGACCTCTTTAGGGAATATTTTTATTTGAACCGCCAGAATGAATTCACGAATGGGCACAACTTGGAACTCGGCCGAATCTCGATACAACACAGAAGAGATGCTATCTTCCCTTATGCATGCCTGCCGTGTCACCCAAAGGATTGGAACCAGACATGGTTTTACTGCAAGGATACCTCTCCGGCTGATGAGAATCCACTGTCGGGTTACCGGGTTGGGCACCTGGACCCAAACAACAATCTTCCTAAGAAACTTACCACTGCCGAACGGGCAAAACTTGGTCCTACCATTGCAAAGGTTAAAGCTCTGCTAGGAAACGGGTTAACTGGCATTGATTTTGTCAGGTGCTGGGTTTCTTGGTAGATCATACCCTTGAGTCGTTGCACCGGCTTAATGTGCACTTACACTGGTGGTGTAAAGGATCCACTGTGCCACAGCTCTGCACCATTAACTAACGAGGCAATTAACGAAATGGTTAAGTCCCTTTTAAATGAAGATCCAGAAGATTGCATTAAAGTGGTTCTGGAACCTTTCTCTAAACTTAACCCGCCATCGGATGCGAGTCTACGAATTTATTTACCTTTACCTCATTAATCAAATACTTGTTAACCCAACCTTTGATGACCTTTACAGGCTAAGTCTGAATTTTGGAAAAAGAAGTATGATCATGAAGCTGCCAAGAAGGCCATGGCTGCCAAGAAAGCCACCAAGAAAGCCGCCAAGAAGACCACCAAGAGAAAGAAGAAACCAAGTGCCTCTGACATGCTTAATCTAGATGACACCTATGAGTCGGAGGTTATTATCAGGATGACACGGGAGCCAGCCAAGAAGCTGAAGAAGAGGTAACTATTATTTCCTCTGGCTCAGAACCTTTGCCAAGACAGAAACTTCGACAAGTAACCCGGAAAGTAAGGTTTTGACACCCCTTGGCTTATTTAGATCCTCACTTTCTTTTGAAGCAACAGCAACACAATAATCGACGTCAGACCCGGACCAGTGGAGGTGAAGAATTGTCCTCCGGCTTACCAAACACTCCCGCTCCTCGAAAACATTGAAACGAGGTTCTTTTTAACTTTAAACTCCTTTTACCTGCCGGTGGGTCTTATTTGCTTACCACTTATTCTGTTGATTCAATTGACCAGGAGATTGCCTGTTCTTCCTCTAGCGACTCATCGCAAACCGAGTTGCCGGCTTTTAAAACTGCCCCTGGGTAACAATAATTACCTTTTATTTTGTATCTCTTTATACTCTTATACTGACTTGTCACCACCTGTGCAGTGGACAAGCAAAGCCTAGCAAGAAAACAAGGGTTTCCAAGCCAGTTGAGGATCCTAAAGTTATTGAACCGGAACTGCAAGTCTCTGCACTTGATGCTTCTGAAAAACAACTAGATGACCCTGTCCCTGATATTCCACCTGAGATTTTGGATCTCTGCATTGATGACACCAACATCAATTCTTTCAACCCTGCACCATCAAGCCCGCCTAAGCCATCAGAGACTCATACTGATGATGTTCTGATCATTGACACCGGCTTTAGAGAGCCGGGAAATCCAACAGCTTTGGCCAAGCATACTGCCAAGCAAGAGGTTATTGAAAGGCGGAAGATGAGGTTTGACGTCTCCCATTATGCACAATTAAGCAGCAGTGAGATACTCTCTGGCTACCTCAGCCAAGTACACTCCAGCCACGATCTTGAAGTTGATATGGTGAAGCAAATGCACAAAAGTATGAGGTATGCCTTCCATCTTTGAATAATTATGTACATCCTGCCAGCCCCTAAGTCTACTTGGTTATGATAAGATTGAATAGGCTATAGACTTAGAATAATCCATAAGCTTCTGTCGTAGAATCTCCTCAAAGGCCGGTTGTCATAGTTAAAATTAAACCAGATGTTGAAGCAATTTAGCATTGCATACGTAGTCCCCAAGGGCCGGTTTAATCAGCATGAATGAGCCGGTCCTGCTTACCATTGTTTAAGAAAGGAGAGCTTATCTGTGTAGCCCCCATGAATCGGCTGTGATTGTTTATAGCACAATCGGTTCATCATTAAGAAGATACAAGCGATATGCATTAGCCCCCAAGTGCCAAGTAGTCTTGCTTGCAAAGTGCTTGGGACTTTATTCATAAGAGCCGTTTTACTTAACGAAATGCTTTGACAGACATTAGCCCCCAAGTGCCAAGTGTTGTTGCTTGCAAAAGGCTTGGGACTTATATTCTTGTAATCCTGATATGAATGTGTTGACAACTCTGTGCTTTATACAGGCTGCTTCTGCTGAATTGGAGTCACAGTTAAATGATGCAAAGACCCGGCTCGCGAATCAGGAGTCTAAGACCCGAAAGCTGAATCCAAATTATAGTTTAGCATAGCTGAATCGGAAAAGCTAAAGACCAGTTTTGAGGCGGAGAAAAGCACTTGGGCTGAAGAAAAGACAGCTTTAACGCAACGAGCTGAAGAAGCCGAGGCAGCTCTTCAAGAGGTGACCACTGAACTCACCGGCTTAAAACACCATGTATCTCAGATGGTTTCTGCTATCTTTGGTGAGTCGCTTTGCTAATCATTAAAAATGAATCCTTGTCGTGATAATATAAACCGCCATTAACCAATCTGTGATTTATTCAGGTCCCAGGAGCAGCAACCTTAACCAAGACATGCTTGTGAAGCTCAAAGTTGTCTACACACTTGTCGAACAGTTGTATACCGGAGCTCAACGTGCACTGGCCACAATTTCTCCAACGAATCAAGCACCTACTTTTTAATAGATGTCTTGAAACAACTTTCTGTGCTTCCTTCTAGGATGGATGAAATGAAGCGGTCGTCTGCTAGAGCCGGTGTTGTGACGGCTTTGAGCCGGGCCAAGGCATGGGTACCAGAGCTTGACCCGGCTGAGGTAGCCACTGGTTACCCGAGCTTGAAAGAAGATGGTACGCCATTTGACCAGAAGGACTTCTCTGCTTGCATGAAAGAGATACGTCCAATGGCAACTATGATTGCTAATGACTCGGACCTTTCAAAGTTCCATCCGGCTTATAACAAGGAGAAACAGAAGATGGCGATCCCGGCTTATAGAGTGATGGACTTAATCCCCCCAATCTGTAAGCACACTTTTGCCCCTGGAGGTTAGCCGTCTGATCTTATAGATGACGGCGCTGAATTTCAAGCTTTATCTGGCATCTATTGGTCATCACCAAATTTTCAGACGGCGGAGGAGGACAAAGAACCGGAAAAGGATGACCTAGAAGCCTCAAGCCAGCAAGACCAAGAAGAGTAAGCTGTCGGGTGGTTTACATATTTGATTCTTGGAAAAAACACTTGATCCCATTTGGCTCATGGAGTCATGTAATAGGGTAGTAAAACATGAATCTGTCATTCCATCATGCACGTTGTTGTTTTTCGCAATACTGATGATCTGCCGGTTTGAAAGACAATCATTTTATTCTGAGGACAATATTGATTTATGCAGATCAGACTTGATTATGCTCCTGCAGACAAATAAATCACAAGTGCCCTGGCGGTTTACTGCCGGGCGGGTCATGATATCCAGTTAAGGCCACTGGGGACGAATAGTCCTTAACCAGGGCCGGTCTGACCATAATACTTAACATAATAAAATATCATACATGTGGCATGTGCTTAGACTATTGGCTTAACAGCTTTATGCAATTTATAGTTTGTAGAACTATAACTCCAAACATAATATTATGATACCCTGATGACTTAGAGTCCGCCATCCTGGCGGGTTGTAGAGACCCAAAAGATGCTTCAAATATGAGCCATAATTAGGGCAACTTGGCCCGATGTGTAAAAAGTAGATGGCGAAAAAGAAATTGTACAAAGAAAATAAATCAAAAAATTCGAGGCTTTGAAGGTTGCCAAGCCAAAGTGTCTGCTTCGATGAAACTAGCCGGATCCACTAGAAGGTAAGTGCTTTCTGTGAGCCTGACTCACAATACCCAATCGACATTTGAACCGAGATAAAGTCAGGTCTTGCTTAAAGATAGACTTATCAGGAGTACGCGGATTCAGAGTAACAACATACATCACGGGCCGATTTATCCAAGTTTCAAGGAAGGCGGCTTATGAAGCCTAGATCTATCCTTATCTATCTGTAAGCCGTGCCCTCACATGACAAACCGCCATTTGAACTTTAACAAGCTCAGGATCTTTGGTCGAATACACCGTAAAAGATTGATCGTTAAGAGTTTGGCGGTTTAATCAGGATTACCCGATGGAGTTGAAGCAGCTGGCTACAGGTAGGATGACCCGGAAAGGTTATGTTCTCTTTGGTCGAATACGCCTATGTTTGAACAATATAACCTGGTCAAGAGGGTAGTCACACTATGTTCTCTTTGGTCGAATACGCCTATGTTTGAACAGGAAGCCCCCAAGTGACATACTAACGAATTACGCTCATCGGGGACCTATGTTTGAGTTGTGCTGTGCATCAAACTCTCTTTGGACCCTGTAGTTTGGGCGTCAAGCCTCTTAAGTAAACATGTAAGATGACGATAAAGACTCAACTTCGAGGAAGTGAAACGACAGAGGCCCTGAATTATCAGGGATGCCGGCTTTATTATATTGTTTATAATATATACATTATCAAACTACATACATCACGAGAGCCGGTGGCTCAAGTATAGTAGGGCCGAAGATGAGCAATATTCCACGGCCGACGGGTCTCTTCCTCCGACTTTCATGAGTCCTTGTGGTCTCGAACGTCGATAAGATAATATGACCCATTATGCAGATTCTTGCTAACCACAAAAGGTCCTTCCCAAGGTGGTGATAGCTTATGCATGTTTGTCTGATCCTCGATGAGCCGGAGCACTAAGTCGCCTTCTTGAAAGGTTCTTGTTTTGACTCGGCGGCTGCGATAACGATGTAGGTCTTGCTGATAAATCACCGAACGAGCTGCCGCGAGGTCACGCTCCTCATCTAACAGGTCAAGTGCATCTTGACGGGCTTTTTCATTATCGGCCTCAACGTAAGCCTCCACCCAGGGTGAATCATGACGGATGTCACTACGAAGAACCGCCTCTGCTCCATAAACCATGAAGAAAGGTGTGTAAACCGTACGTCTGTTGGGGGTTGTATTGATACTCCATAATACTGAGGGTAACTCCTCTACCCAACAACCCGGCGTTCTTTGCAAAGGAACCATAAGACGGGGCTTGATACCTCGCAGGATCTCTTGATTTGCTCGTTCTGCCTGACCATTGGACTGAGGATGAGCCACAGAGGAAATGCCAAGCCGGATATGCTCCCATTGACAAAATTCTTTCATAGAGCCTTTAGAGAGATTAGTACCATTATCTGTTATAATGTTGTGTGGAAAGCCAAAATGGAAGATCACCTTCTTGATGAATTGAACCACCGTTGCTGCATCACACTTACTAACCGGCTCTTCCTCAACCCATTTAGTAAACTTATCAACTACCACCAAAAGGTGGGTCTTCTTATCCTTGGACCTCTTAAAAGGACCAACCATATCAAGCCCCCAAGTTGCAAACGACCAAGTAAATGGAATCATCCTCAACTCTTGAGCCGGCACATGAGCTCGTCGTGAAAACTTCTAACAACCGTCACATTTGCTGACCAAATCCTCACCATCAGCATGAGCCGTCAACCAATAGAACCCATGACGAAAAGCCTTGGCTACAAGAGATTTAGAGCCGGCATGGTGACCACAATCTCCTTCACGAATCTCCCGCAAAATTTCACAGCCTTTTTCAGGAGAGACGCAACGCTGAAACGCCCCTGTGACACTGCTGCAATTCCCCATTGACAATTGATATTGACTTAAACCGTCGGGTGATCTGTCTGGCCAAGATCTCATCCTATGGCAACTCGCTCCGGGTCATGTAAGCCAAATACGGAACCGTCCAATCAGGAATTGCATGAAGAGCCGCCACCAATTGTACCTCCGGGTCAGGGATAGCAAGATCCTCCTCTGTAGGTAATTGGATAGAAGGATTAAGCAGAATATCCAGGAACGTATTAGGCGACACCGGCTTACGCTGAGACCCTAACCGGCTTAAAGTATCAGCCGCCTCATTCTTCCTGCGATCAATATGTTGAACCTGATAACCCTTGAAACGACCCTGCAATAGCATCAACCTCTCAGTGATAAGCCGCCATGAGTGGATCCTTAGATCCCAGGTGCCAGAGTCTTGTTGAGCTACCAGATCTGAATCGCCGAAGCATCTCACCCGGCTTAAGTTCATCTCTTTCAAAATTCGAAGACCATGGAGCAAGGCCTCATACTCAGCTGCATTGTTAGTGCAAGGGAACATTAACCACAGAACATAAGAAAACTTGTCACCTCGTGGGGAAGTAAAGACAACTCCAGCCCCCGAGCGTTCCAACTACCTGGACCCATCAAAGTGAATAGTCCAGTATGTATTGTCCGGCTTTTCCTCAGGCGTCTGCAACTCTGTCCAATCATTGATAAAATCCACGAGTGCTTGTGACTTCATGGCCGTACGAGGCACATATTTCAAACCATGGGGCCCAAGATCGATGGCCCACTTGGCAATCCGGCCCATGGCTTCTCTATTTTGGATGATGTCCCCAAAGGAGCAGAGCTGACCACAGTAATGGGATAACCCAGAAAATATTGCTTAAGCTTCCGGCTTGCCATGAAGACCCCATTCACAAGCTTCTGCCAGTGCGGATACCTCTGGTTGGACTCAATAAGCACCTACTGATGTAGTAAACCGGCCGTTGAACCGGGTATTCCTTGCCTGCCTCTTTCCTTTCCACCACAATAGCTACACTGACGGCCCGGCTATTAGCAGCCACATATAACAACAGAGGCTCCTTATCAGTAGGGGCAGCAAGAACGGGCGGCTCAGCCAACTGTTTCTTCAGATCCTAAAACGCTTGATTAGCAGCATCACTCCAAACAAAATGATTTGTATTCTTCATCATCTGATAAAGAGGAATAGCCTTCTCACCTAACCGGCTTAGGGCCGCAATACGACCTGCCAGACACTGAATATCATTAACACACGCCGGCTTAGACAATGAAGTAATGGCTTTGATCTTCTCCGGGTTAGCCTCAATGCCTCTGTTAGAAACCAGAAAGCCCAAGAGCTTGCATGTTGGTACACCAAAAACACACTTGGCCGGGTTAAATCATCAGTAAAAGTTGTCTTCTAATGGTCCTTAACTGCCATCTTGATCTGATGATAAC
This sequence comes from Aegilops bicornis, assembly GCA_021605145.1. Classification (NCBI taxonomy): domain Eukaryota; kingdom Viridiplantae; phylum Streptophyta; class Magnoliopsida; order Poales; family Poaceae; genus Aegilops; species Aegilops bicornis. Next base: position 359,098,351 of record CM038672.1, on the reverse strand, counting down.
CAGAATAAGCATCCAAAAAACTCAAATGCTCACAACCCGTCGTAGCATCAGTGATTTGATTAATACGAGGGAGATCAAACAGATCAGTCGCACAAGCATTGTTCAAGTTTGTGTAATCCACACACATCCTCCAAGTGCCATTCTTCTTGAGTACCAACACTGGGTTAGCCAACCACTCAGGATGAAGAACTTCCACGATAAACCCGGCCGCCAAGAGCCGGGCCACTTCTTCACCAATGGCCTTCCGCATCTCCTCATTAAAACGGCGGAGGAATTGCTTGACCGACTTAAATTTCGGATCAATATTAAGAGTGTGCTCAGCAAGTTCCCTCAGTACACCCGCATGTCTGAAGGCTTCCATGCAAAGATGTCCCAGTTCTCACGGATGAACTCGATGAGCGCGCGTTCCTATTTCGGATCCAGATTGGCACTGATGCTGAAATGCTTAGATGAGTCGCCAGGAACAAAATCAACCAACTTAGTGTCATCTGCCGATTTAAACTTTAACAAAGGGTCATGCTCTGTGTTGGCTTCTTTAAGGACGTCATGTCCGCCGGGTCAACATTATCCTTGTAAAATTTCAGCTCCTCTATTGCACAAACTGATTCAGCATAGGCAGCGTCACCCTCTTCACACTCCAAGGCCACTTTGCGACTCCCATGCATCGTAATGGTGCCCTTGTAACCCGGCATCTTAAGCTGCAAATAAACATAACAGGGCCTTGCCATGAATTTAGCATAAGCCGGCCGCCCAAACAGAGCATGGTAAGGCCTTTTGATCTTAACCACCTCGAAGGTCAAAGTTTCAGATCTGGAATCATGCTCATCTCCAAAGGCAACCTCCAAAGATATCTTACCCACTGGATATGCTGACTTACCAGGCACCACCCCGTGAAAAATGGTGTTCGACGGCTTAAGATTTTTGTCAGTCCGCCCCATGCGACGGAAGGTTTCATAATAAAGTATATTAATATTGCTGCCTCCATCCATGAGTACCTTAGTAAATTTATAGCCTCCGACCTAAGGCGCCACCACTAGTGCCAGGTGACCCGGATTATCAACCCGGGGCGGGTGATCCTCACGGCTCCACACAATAGGTTGCTCTGACCACCGTAAGTAACATGGCACTGCCGGCTCAACAGCATTAACTGCCCTCTTATGAAGCTTCTGATCCCGCTTACGCAGGCTGGTGGTGAAGACGTGGTACTGCCCACTGTTCTATTGCTTCGAGTTGCTTTGATAACCAGACTATTGTTGCTGATTCCCCAGATTATTCTACTGGTTGTAACCGCCTTGATTGTCCTAGCCGTGAAACCCGGAATTTGAGCCACCGTTTCCATGACCCGGACCATGAGAGCCGGATCCTGAACCGCCGTTTGGGCCACGGTTGTTTTGGACAGAAATCCCTAAAGTGTCTCATTATACTACAATCCTTCCACAAATGTGTAGCTGGCTTCTGATCCGTTCCGTGTTTTGGACATGGCTGACTCAATGTTGCCTCAAGGTCAAACCTCGTCCCTTGAGTTGCCCCCCCCCTTGCGATGCTGGTTGGAACTTCGCGCACCGGTGTTAGCCACAAAATCATCAGCCTTGCACTTACCGTTGCCGCCCTGATTGGCTGGGTTGTATTGTTGTCCCTTCATGCCGCTACTCTTCTCACTATAAAAAAAAGACACATCCGTGACATTTTGGGCCGAACGATTTTTTTTCTGTCATACTTATGACACTTCTATGACGATAATTGTGACAAAACCCGGTATCATCATAGATGTGGTGGGCTCCTACTTCTATGACAACAAATCATGACAGAAAATGGGCTTTTCGTCTTGGGCGGGCTGGAGACGCAGCTGCATGACATTCTTTGGGCTGGCCCATGACGGAAAAAACCGTGTAGAAGCGAGGGCGAGGAAAATATCGGGTGTTCCCGTTACGGTGGGAGGTTGGGGCCGAGCGATGCGCTGCTTTCTCTTGTACACACACGCTGCAGCGTGCGAGGCGTTGGGCTCTAATCGAACTCGAAAGCGAGGCGTTGGGCTCTAATCGCATTCGGCGATTGCATTGCAGGCTACGCGTTCCTGAACCCGAGCGATAAATCGATGGCTGTTAACTGAACCCGATCGAGCCATTCCTTTGCTACTGCTGCTAACTGAAGCCGATCGATGCTTCCTCTGGATGAATAGTGAGTGTTGCTGGGGGGTGGATGAACAGTTCCCGGTGGGGGTGTATGAGCAAAACCCCGTGGTGTTGCCTCTGGATGAACATGACCCCGATCGATCGAGCCGGTTGGGGCTGGATGAACAGGACCCCGTGCAGGGCTAGATGAACAGGACCACCCCGTGGAGGGCTGGATGAACAGTAGACGGTGGAGGGCTGGATGAACAGTAGCCCGTGGAGGGGTGGTTGAACAGGAGCCCGTGGAGAGGGTTGGCTAAACAATAGCCGATGGAGTAGCGCACGGTGGAGGCTGGATGGATAGGAGTCCATGGATGAACAGTCGCAGGTGGAGGCTGGAGGAGGTCGACGGTGGATGAACAGTAGCCCATGGAGGCTGGAGGGGGTCGACGGTGGAGATGAACAGTATCCAGTGGAGTCCCGTTTTGCGGTACGCCACACCCCTCCCGATGAACACGACCCCTGTTTCGACTGTAGCGCTCCAACACAAGTCCATTTCCTGTGTTCTGCGGTACGCCACACCCCTCCCGATCAATATGACCCCCATTACGATCGTAGGAGATCCGTTTCGTCCATTTTGCGGTACGCCAGACCCCTCCCAATGAACAGGATCCCGTTTCGAACGTGGCTGGTCGAACACAAGGCCGCTTCTCCGCTTCATGCAGACGCCAGCCTCGCTTTCGACCGGGTTGTTCCGCAAGCCTCTCCGATGAACACGACGACGCATTCCATTCTGACCTTGGCTCCACATGAACACGACGACGACGTTGTTTCTCCATTCCGACCCAGCCATGTACACGAGCCCTGGCCGTACGTACGCGCGAGTAGGCATTTGAGACCCCGCCCGTATGTACGTACATGGCCGTATTTACTTTCTTGCACACTGGTCGCTATGCGTACGTGTACATGCTACGTGCTCCCAAGGATGACCCTAGCTGCAGACTTTCAGGCTTCAACTTCGGCCGGAAGCTGCTTGAGTCTGCGGGCAGCGACCAGTAAGTGTTTGATCTGTGCTTTGCATTGCTTCTTCCGCTGGGGCCTGACGTCTGTATTCTCTTGACCAGGTCGGCACCTGCAGCAAAGAGACCGAAGGGGGCTCCTACGGCCCTGCTTGAGACGGGTTCGCCTGCCGTGGCTGCGGCTCCACCTGCGGGGAAAGGAGGCAACAAAGCTCGCGCCTCCCCTGCCCGGTCATCCTCGTGAGCCCAGCAGGGGCACTCTGGAGGTGAGTCGGCCCCCGTGGTCCCGCTGACTCCGGAGGTGCCTGGGCTTGACGTTGTTGCTGAGGCGCCCAAGGCCCAGGGGGATCCTTCTTCCCAAGTCGTGATCACGATGCCTTCTTCTACACCTGCTCCGCCGGCTCCAGTCTCCTCTGATTCCTCGGCCACCCTGGATCAAGCTGCCGGCGAACTGAGCCGACTGCAGGAGGATCTCCGGAACGCTGATCCCTCGGCCCGTGGCCGGGCGCTTGAACTGCTTCGCTGGCCCGCTCGCTGCCTCCGTCCGATGCGGCCGAGCCAAGCCGCTCGGGCCTCGATGGGGAGAAGCAAGCCGCTGGCAGGCCAAGGCCGCCGCGACGCCGCTTGGCCGACACCGCGGGCGCCCGGGACCGCTGCAAGGCGCTGGAGGCCGAGCTGCGAGGCCTGCGCGACGAGCTCGCCAAGGAGGTTCGTGGTCGCCAGGAGAAGGAGAAGGAGATGGAGGCTCGGGAGGCCACCGTCAAGAACCAGGACGCGGAGCTTGATGGCTGCCGTAGCCGGTTGGAGGCGCAGGAACAACAAGCCAAGGCGGAGAGGATCGAGCCTCGACAGAAGGCAAAGATCCCTGCCCGAGGATCGGGTGGCCTTCTCACGAGTTGGAGGAGAAGGCTCAAGGCCATGCTGAAGATGCTCTATGAGGGTGGCTCGGGAGCCGCTGGCTGGTGTGCAGGACGGCCCCGCCAAGCTGCTTCCTTTCCCCTGGTCCGAGCACTTGAAGACGCCAAGCGACGGCCTTGCCCCACGGCCGAGGCCGAGGCGCGCGCCTTGTCTTCTCGTGAATACCGACGCGTATCATCAGCCACGTCTACCTTTCATGACCCCAAAGACCGACCTCGACGGCCTGCTGGAGCCTGTGAGCGGTGACGTTGCCACTGTCGGTGCCGAGGCCGTGAAAGGCCGAGCCGAGGCCTTGCTGGGGATGTTTCGCGCCTTCAGCACCTTGCCTGGACGTGGTGCTGCCAGCTCCGCGGCCTCGGGGGGTGGGGGCGCCACAGGAGAATGATCCCTTTGCAGCTCCTGCTCTGTTTTAATCCCTGCAACATGCACCATGCCTCGTGGAGGCGCTTAAACTTTGTGTTTGGTGTTGTGAAAACGACTTATGGCTTGTAATATTTGTTTTGAATTCGCATTCTTCCCTCCTACTTGCATGTGTTCTACATCAGCAGGGCCCGACCCCGCACATACCTCAGCCGCCCTTAGCCCCGACCGGAGACCAAGGACGGGAGTAAGGAGTGAGGGCCTACGTGGCAAGTTAGGCTCCTGAGTCGCGATGCTCAGGAGTCCCCCTTGACGCGCGAACATCAAGTAGGGATAGGAGGCATAGGAGTGGATTGATCGTTCTACGTCGGCAGGCCCTCACAAGATACCTCAAATCCACACTGCTAGCCCCGACCGAGACCAAGGACGGACTAAGGAGTGAGGGGCTACGTGACCAGCTAGGGCTTCCGAGTCGCGATGCTCAGGAGTCCCCTTGACGCTCAAACGAATTTCATACCTTGGCTCCGCCGGGAGGCGCGACGACCAGGTCCGGGACTGGGCTGGGTGGCGACGTCCCGGGCGAGGCCCGGCGCAACCCCCGTGTCCAGCCCTCGCGTGGCACTCCCCGAGGGGAGGCGCTATGATGGAGCCGCACACCGAGCCTGGGCTCCCCGAGGTTGATACAGCTTATGAGCCGCCTCGCTTGTTTATCACCAACATGTGAGCATAGTGCTCAGATGTGTACGGGCATAGCCACTCGGCAAAGGTCATCAGCCAGCCAACAAGGAGCATGGTGCTTCCACTGGTTCATGGAGGGGGCTCTCCGGGAGGAGCCCCCTGGCGTGTACAGCCCCGCCTCGACACATGGCCGCACGGTAGGGCTAGGAGAGGTGTGACTGGCACCCGTGAGCCAGCTGGACTCACGGGGCCCTACCTCGAGGCGGGTTGCGCCTAGCTCGGGCCTTTATCATTGGTGTGTTCCTCAGGTTAGAATGCAAATGTTTCCACGCCCTCGTGTCCTGCCTCGAGCTAGCTCAAATTACCGGTATGACAGTCGCGATGCCGTGGGTCAAGGCCATGGGGTGAGGGCCGAGAGCCAAGAAGAGCCCATGAGTCGCGATGCTCAGTACCCCCTTTTAACGTGCAAGCGCTTTGCATTAGGGCGGAAAGGCCCGCGACAGTAGTAGGCAATAATTGCATGAATCGTTAAGCCAAGGAGCAAATCCATCTAGATAGGTGCGGAGAAAGCATACGCCACTGGTCTGCCCGAGCAATTTTGGGGATAACGCAGCCCGAGGGGCGCCCAACAAGGTAAGTAAAGAACATAAGCAAAACAGATACATGCCGCAGGACGGACCCACAGCAGTAGGGAATGATGTAGCCCGAGGGGCGCCTCCCAAATTAAAAACGAAACTTGGAAAGGTGTCACCGATATGGTCGGAGATGGCGGGGTGTTGGGGTAGCGGATGACGCGTGACAAGGACGCCTGCCTCACGAGCCTCTCGGACTGGAGCCTCGGGAGGCTCCGGCACGGGGGTTCTCGAGAGCCATCTCCATCTCCGCCAGATCAAGGCTGCTTGACCTCCTCGAGCCTCCAGAGCGCCTCAAGAAAGGGCCAGCAATCGCTCAGCAGGCCAAGGCATGCGAACATAGCCGTGAGGTGGACCTCGCAACGCCCCACGCGTGAGGGCCAGAGGCGCCTCGAGACGCTGCTCGGTTGAGCCTCGGTATGTCGATGCAGATTTGCAGCCCAAAGATCCTCGCCGATGTGGGGCCACGGGCAAGCTGCGCCACCAAGATGACTCTTGACTCCTCAGAGCTCGAGTGCTCCTCGCGATGAACTCCTGAGGGTTTGGCCACCCTTGCTTCGCTCCTTCCTGAGGGAAACGTGCCTTGAAGCACACCTCCAAGTGGTGCCCGAGCGCCTCCCTCGTGACTCCGGCTAGGTCGGTGGCTCGCCATGAAAGAGCCCCTGAGCCCTGCCTGAGGAGGGCGCCGGGCATGCCTTCCTATGCGTTAGAGGGTGGCGCCCTTTGAACGGGCGCGGGTCCTGTTGCCATGCTTCCGGAGGTGCCTACCCCATGAGGGCTTGGACCAGGTGAGGCCTTCTTCTTCTTGGGGATCGCCCTCGAAGTCTCCCCGCCTCGTTATCCTGGTCTTCGATTGCCGCAGCTTGGAAGGCACGCTCAAGAGAACACACTACATACTTTTCCTCGCAAGGCACTATGATGACTCCTCCGCTTCCTGGCATCTTGAGGACATTGTAGCCATGGTGAGTCACTGCCATGAACTTGGCCAAAGCTGGGTACCCGAGGATGGCATTGTATGGGAGGCGAATGTGGGTGATGTCAAAGTCGATGAGCTCGGTGCGGTAGTTATTGCGCTGTCCGAAGGTGACAGGAAGGCGGACTTGCCCTATCGGGACGGTGGAACCATCGGTGACTCCGGAGAAAGGCTTGGTCGGTCAAGCCGATCAGATGGCACTTGGAGATCGTTGAATGTCTCGGCAGATAGGGACGTTGAGTCCTGCTCCACCGCCGATGAGGGTCCCGTGACTTGCACATTGGTTCAAGGACCGTGAGAAAAGCATGGGGAGGAGTCTCCGCTGCCACGCACTTGAGCTGATCCGCCGAACTGAATGTGATAGTGCATGACGACCACCGAGAGGGTGTGTGGCCTCGCTTGGGAGGACTGCATTCACTTCATGAAAGCAAACCGCTTGAAGATGCGCCGAGAGGCCGGGGCCCGAGCGCCACCCAGATGTAAGCGATCGCCGCGCTCCCCGGAAGCCCCTAGCCCCTTGTCCCGATGATTGTCTTCATATCTCCTTGGCGGTCATGCGGGCAGAGGCGGGAGCCCTGCATGGCCTTGAGGGCGATCCTCGGGTTGGTCCCTCCAACCTCCTCGCGAGGCTGGTCTCCGCCACGGGTCCTCGCGAGGTCTCACACGCCATCTCGGGCGAGGGCCACGATCTTCCCAACGCCCCGCGCCTTCTTCCTCCTCCTCGGCCATAGCCTCGATCATCATGGTCGGGCGCCACCGATTCGCCTCTTGTCGCACGGCCCCGAGCTCTTGGCATTCAAGCTGGTGTTGTGGGTGTGGAGATCTTGGTACACGCAGCATCGGGCCGACCTTGGAAGACTCAGCTGATCCCTGCCTCGCTTGGTGTCTCGATTCTGCCACGACATCGCAGCCCCTTGCACTTCACGCCCTGGCCTTGGGCTTCTTCTCTTCTCGATCGGTAGCTGGAAGCTCGAGGAGGGATAGGCGCCTTCCTCAGCCCTCGCGCATTTGGTCGCCAAGTTGAACAGCTCTAGAGATGTGCATGTGTCTTCATGCATCGCCAGCTCCTCCTTCATCTTGACGCCACGCACACCATCGGAGAAGGCTGAGATGATGGCCTCCTAGGTCACCTTGGGAATCTTGAGGCGCATGCTGTTGAAGCTACCGGATGTACTTCGCAGGTCTCTCCCCACATCGCTTGATGCGGCGCATGTCGCCACGGCAGGAGGCCGGTCGCGAGTGCCTTGGAAGTTGGTGATGAAGCGGTGCGATCTCGGCCCTGTGAGGAGATCGTGCCGAGCTAGGTTCAGGAGCTGGTTCAATCTCTTCTGGCCCTTCAAAGACCATGGGGAACCAATTCGCCATGACCTTTTCTGCCCCTGCTATGGCTTCAATGCCCAGCTCAGAGTCAAGGAACTCCATAGGATCTGTGGTGCCGTCAGAAGCGAGGGGGCAGGTCTGCTTGAACTTGCCGTGCCATGCGACATCAAGCGAGCTCGGGCGGTGTAGGCGCGACAGCCGCAGTGGGCCACCGGGGCTCTCTCGATGACGCTGAGCTTGTTTCTTGTGGATTCTCAGCACCGCTGCCCGAGCAGCTGGGTCTTGACGCTGTGGTGCTGAGCATGGTCGCGCGCCCGGGTGCCGGGAGCACGCGAGCACCTTCTTGGGGACGAGGGATCTCCGGCAGCTCCTTTTCTTGCGCGCTGGGCCCCGGCATGGAGGGTCTCGCCCGGGCCACGCGCCTTTGGAGCCAGGCGCCTTCTTGGGAAGGAGGTGGTGGGGGCACCTCCGCCCCTCGCCTCCAGCAAGCACCAAATGTCGGAATTGGTTCCGGCACTTTGAGGTTCGAACACTGGGTGCCATGAGATATTTCCCCTACCGCCTCATGCGTAAGGATTGCAAGGGATCTAAACTACTAACGATGAACAAACACGTAGACACGAGGTTTATATCGTTCGGGCCACTGCCAGGTGTAATACCCTACTCCAAAGGTGTGTGGTGTGGTGGATTGCCTCTGTAATGATGATGAACAATACAAAGGAAGAACAGCCTCGCGAGGGCCTATTCTTGAGTTGGTGTGATGAACTGCTTGGGTGAGTTCAGTCGCCTCTCTCTCTCTCTCTCTCTCTCTGTGTGATCTCGATCAGATCGATCCTCCTCTCTCTCTGCGGTGGCTAGTCCTATTTATAGAGGGAGGCCCTGGGCCTCTTCCCAAATAATGAGCGGGAAGGGCGCCAACAATTGGCCATTTTGAAGGGGAACATCTAGTACACTTATCCTGACTAAAGTTGGTCTTCGGCTGCCAAAGACTCTAACGGTGACTCCGTCCTGGGCTCCACGATGACCTCCATCCTGTCGTTCTGCTGGTCTTGGTCTTGTTGCACCGAAGCGGTAACCTTTGCCTGAAGCCTTGGCCTGTTCTTGCCTCCTTTGCACCAAAGGGGAAATGAGGACACTGCGCGGGCCGGGCGCCTCGCCTCGGCCTTGATCGTCATGGCTTATGGGCCACAGGCACCCTCGCGAGGTACCCTGCCTTGATCTCTCCGCCTCCTCGTGAGCCTCGGCCTCGACGAGGCTGCTCCCGAGGTAGGTTCCTCGCCGCCCGCCTGGTGAGGCTTGGCTCCCTCGCGAGGGTCTTGAGCTTGAGCCGATGAAGCCGGGCCGTATGGGCCCCCACTTGAGCCACGCCGCAGTCAGCAGTGCAGCAAGTCCTGGGACCCCTGCACTGCACGCCGACAGCTTCCATGTTTTTGGCAAAGGTGGTGTGATTACAAAGGGCAAGAATCAGGGACACCGTGCATCATATCAAAAGGATGTATTTTTAATGTAAGATCAACATTGTTCGTGAGTATGAGTAGGATAATGCAAGAAACAACATTGATATGTCCCTTTTGGAACTGGGAGGAAAATATAGGGAAATGTATACTGGGTTCGAAAATATAGAAGTGCCATGCATGGTTATACTCATGTTATCTCGCAATCGATTCTTCACAAGAAACTACCATGTCATGCATGTTATGTAATCATGTTCTGTCCTCACAAACAATTTCTTCAAGGTAACTAACAGACCGTGCATTGTTATATACTTGTGTTCTATGGGCAAAATTTTTGTGAGGATATTATTCTAGCCATTGATTGCTGAAGGGCGAATATAGGTATGTACACATGGTAAGCATTACAGGATTTCACTACTTCCAAATATAGATTTCTCCATATGCACATTTACTTCCCTAATGTATGGTTAGATGAAACCAATAAAGGTGGTGCATGTTTCTACATCATGAAAATGAGGAAACTAACATGGCCATTGATACACACTCATATTTAGTAGTAGTATATAGATTATCAGTAAAATAAGGAGAATATCCATATATTCCTAACCGTTTGATTATTCAGGGGTACAAATTGGCTGTAATGACATGGTCACAATCGCATGAATTAACTCATTCCAAATATAGAATTACTCCAGTGCTAGCATGCCTCTGGGTTCACTTCATCCTCCAGCTATCATCCATATTGCGATTAGAACAAAATTCTCATGCATGCGGAAGCGCGAAAAAGGACTTTTCTTGTTTGAGGATAACCACATATTCCTTAATCGTGGTAGGAACATGAGTAGTACTCCCTCCGGTCCTCTTTTGTTTGCGCATAACTTTTTTCAGTATTTCTCTAATTATTCTGCGTATATACCCTTTTGCATGCGCCCATTTCCCTCCATGCCCCGTGATTCACAAAGATTAATTAGCGTACGCATGAGCAGCTGTAGCCAGATTCCAGCCAATAAACTGCAGCATGCAAGTGGGCCATTTTGTGCGCGTGGGAGTGAGAAAAGGCAACCAAAGAGCCCGTCCAATCCATTGCATGCAGCAAGCAAACCACCGCAGCTCTCCTCATGCATGCCCATAACTTCTCCAGTTACTTCTCCATCGGGAACCGATTTTCCTCGGCTTTTTCACTACTCCTTGATCTTCATTTGCATCAAAACCACACTGCATTCACATTGTTTTAACCTCTTCACATCCTCCAGGAGTAATTCCGAAGCCCCTATAAATAATCATCTTCTTCAGTTAGATTAGCCATCTAATCCTAATTCTCCAAACCATAGCCCTCCGGTCCAGCGGTTCCAAATGGCGAAAGAGATCAAGATGCAGGTTTTTAGCGTCCAACATGTCCTCGTCGAAGGCTCGTTGAGCATACTTTCCACAGTCACCGACCACCCAAGTGTTGTCCGGAAGTGGATCAATAATGTATCCAACTCCCTCCAAAAGGTGGAGATGAATGTCATCGGTCTCGACGCAGAGTACATGGAGCGTGCCACTGGGAAGATCCAACGCGCCGTTGTCCTTCAGCTGTGCCTCGAAGATGATGTTTTGTTGTACCACATCATACACGCGCCCTCCATACCAGGTGAGCTTCACGATATATTGTCTCGGGAGGACATATACTTCTGTGGGGCAGCCATCGTAGGGGACAAACAGAAATTGGAGCCGTACAACCTTGATTTGAAAAGCATGGCTGGCCTACAAACCAAAATAAAAATTCCTGTAGAAGATTGTGATAAACCGACGCCATCCCTATTCAACGTAGCAAATTTTGTGCTAGGAACAAATCTTCAGAAGGGTGACGAGACACTGGCATTAAGGTCGTCTGGATTGGAGAATTATCCCTTGACATACGAGCGGATAAAATATGCTGCCCTCGATGCCCGTGTGAGTTTCAAGATAGCTGCAAGGTCCAGAGAGCTTGTTGCGAAGCCGTCTCCCATAGAAAATGAGAACAAGAAGAAGAAGAAGAAGAAGAAGAAGAAGAAGATGCTGCACCAGCAGCAGGGAATTATGGATGGATGAACTATTTCCTCTCTTGTAAAAAAATTTCCCTCTCTTTGTATATTTATATAGATGGACTATTTCGATGGTGTGCATGTCTTTGGAACAAGTAGTAGCGTGGGTCCGCTTGACTATAAGGAACTATTTATCCGCCTAGCTTTCTCCACTACTCCTTCCAGTGATCCGTATGCAATGCATGTGTCCGTAGACATGACAGCTTGTCCATGGAAGTTCGACTACGACGACCATCATGTTTCATCCATTGCCACTCGCGATTCCCACGACGCCACTCCAACCCATGGCACCACGTCCCCCGACGTGCGCCTCACCCCTCTCGGCCGCACCGCCCCTCTGCCTTTGTGTGCATGACATGTGGGCCACCTTAAATGCGGCGAGCATCACGTTTCTACCACAGCCACACGTGATTCCCACGACGCCGCACGAACCCATGACACCACACGTCCCCCGACCTACGGCTCACCCCTCTCGGCCCCACTGTCTCTCTGCCTTTGGGAAAAGGCAGGTGTAGTAAGGCGTTGAAGCTCAGTCCCGAGGGCCCTAAGAGGGAAATATAACTCCTGTGCCAGGCTGGTGCTACCGCTGCACGAACTCGTGCCAAACTCGATATTTTTTTGTTTACTATACATGCACGCAACAATTTAATGGACATTGTAATATCAACATGTGATGGGGAGCTCTAAATTTGAATTTGAAACTTATAAAACGAAAAGATTCAAAACAAATAAACTGGGAGAGAGGGAGTATATCGTAGGATTTGTCCGATACGAAACAAGTCCCCTGGTTTGTCACTGCGAAGATGCAGTTAGAAAGGAGCACAGTGTCTTCGTACTCGTACGGAAACAAATCGGCCGCAGACAGCATGGTCCACCTTTGACCAGCATGTGCAAGGTTCGTGCTATCTTATTCAATCTCACCGTGGTTCCATCGTACCAATTTATGCGGTGGCCCGTTGCATGGCTAATCCCAATGTTGGACAAAGGTTCTACGGGAATGGTGTAACCGTTGTAAATGTTGTGCAAATTGATGTTGGTACCCTCCCGTACATATGCAACCCAATCTCCACTCGCACCGAGCCTAACCTGTGAAACAGTGGGCGGGGGAGAATTAGGAAATGGACACGGAAGTAGTCTTTAGAATACATATACTACGTGATGAAACTCATCATACCTGCTCAACGGAGGAAATCCGAGTGCCCCTCAACGTCGGCATCTCAAGGGGCGTCAACTTGCAACTACGGCCACGCCGTGCTGGAGGGACCCCCAAGGAAACATCCTCGTGCATTTGTATGTGTAGTTTATCTTGTGAGAGAAAAGGATGAACGAGGGAAGGCCTCTAGAGATAGAGATAGACACTACTACTACCAATGTGCTGGCCCATGCGTTGCAATGGATCCAAAGTAGTATAATAACACTTGTTCACGTGCTTGAAATATAAACACTCTAGTTTTGATATACATGTGTCAGCAGACATGGCAGCTTTTCCATGGAAGTTGAACCATGATGACCATCACGTTTCTTGTTTCTACCACTGCCGCACCCACGCGTGATTCCCACAATGCCGCTCCAACCCTACCTGTAAGCACGACGTCCCCCGACATGGACATGGATCCTCTGACGTGGCTATCACTGTTTACCCTGCCTTTCCTTCGCTGACTGGTGGGACCCACACTTGGGGGTCCCACATGTCAGTGATAGAATGGTAGGATTGTCCACGTCAGGGGATCCTCATCCCCCTGACGTCCGCCTCATCCCTCTCGAACCCACCGCTCCTCTGCCTTTGTGTGCATGACATGCGGGCTACCGAATCAAGGGCGAGCATCAACTTTCTACCACAGCCACACCCGATTGGACGCGGTTTGCTCGCTCTCATCATTGCTCCGATCCGCATTCTCGCACCATCGAATTTTCATCCAGCGGCTGCGACACATTTCGTCCCGGGCATCAATCCTCAGCTGGATTACTTATGTACTACAGGTAGTACCCGTCGGTGTGGCCATCTACGCCTCCTAACGACCCGACGCCCAGCTGTGGCACCCTCGCCACGGCCACGCCACCACCGGCCAGTTCATCTCGAATGAGTGAGTCACGAACCACACCACCACCATGAGAATGACATGTGGGCCAGTCGCATTTAAGGTCCGCATGTCATTGACTCATAGGTCGGGCACTAAGCCACTGAAGTTCGGTACCGTGGGCCCCGATAGGGAAATGTAACTCCTACGACAGGACTTGTGGTGCTCCCGCAGTACGAGCTCGTGCCGAACCCAGAATTTGTTTCTTACTACTACCAACTACTAGTATGGTACACGGGCATTGCACGCATGAGATTCTGGTGGTTTGTGCATTATGCTTCTACATGTGGAGTCTTCTAGATTCTACATGTGGCAAAATCTGGTGGAATGTAGATGATATCCAACGGCCAGTAGTGCTCGGATTTGCCATCTTTGTACCGTCAATTGGCTTCATCCAACGACCAACTTTCAAAGTTATTCACACACTATATAGGGGGTATAGATATAGATGTGCCGGCCCGTTGCAATGGATCCAAAGTATATCTGTTTAGTGGAGCGCAATCTAAACACATTATCTATTTATTTTTCTCTTACCTTTCATAGCCATGCAACAAAGTATATCTATCTGTTTAGTGTGTTTGGTTGCGTTCTCGTCTCAGCATAGTTGTTCCCTCTTCATGCATGCTCAACTCAACACCCCTCTTCATGTATGCTCTCTTCACGCATGCTTCTAGTGTATTTGTGCTAATCTAGTGTGGACTCATGCACCCTCCATACACTCTACCAAACACCCAAAAGTGGGTCGAGAAGGGAACTCTTGGGATCATGCACCCTTCATACACCCTAAAAAACACACCAGGCATGTGTTATGTTCATTGCTACACTTGTGGCTTGCCACACTTTTCTAGCTACATGCTCCACATGTCATAGACTCAACTTCTTGCCAAATGTTGCCACACTTGTGGTGGCCATTTTGTTAGCCACATTTTTTGTGGCAGACACACTTTTCCTAAGCTTAGTTGTCGCAAAGTTAGTCATGAATGAAGTTCAACCATGGAGTCTTCTAGATTCTACATGTGGCAGAATCTGGTGGAATGTAGATGATATCCAATTGCCAGTAGTGCTCGGATTTGCCATCTTTCTTTCTACCGTCGGATTGGTTTCATCCAACGACCAACTTTCAAAGTTATTCACACACTATATAGGGGGTATAGATATAGATGTGCCGGCCCGTTGCAATGGATCCAAAGTATATCTGTTTAGTGGAGTGCACTCTAAACACATTATCTATTTATTTTTCTCTAACCTTTCTTAGCCATGCAACCAAGCCACATTAGCTTCATGGTTGCCCCCCACATCATATTATTCATACTACGTTGACTGGAAAAAAAGATAAATCACCGAAAATAAGATCTTCCCGTTTTTTGTTCCTACGATGTTGTGCCGTGCACGTACCTACTAGTTGTATAGTACAAACTTGGTACTAATAGGAGTAGAGTAGTACGGAATGCTCCTACTCTATCAACGAGCCCCATCTGACACCAAATTTCTTGGCTTCCGTGCTGACTAGATCTTCCCTCGCTTGCTTTTCCAACCCGGCGGCGGGCGGGGTGCGGTTTGCCAATAGTCGGTTTGCTCAACGGCGGTCCCACATGAAAGTGAAAATGCTAGGCAACATGCCTTCCCTAAGCTATGTGTCATGTCGGACGGGTCGTGGAGTACTCCCGATTCGCGGGCTTGTGTGGGGGGAGTGCGACGCGAACGCGGCAGGCCTTTTCCTTTTACTAGCAATGTGCCCGCGCGTTGCGACAGATCCAAAGTACTAGAATAGTAGTACTTGTTCACAAACTTGAAAGAGATCACTCTTGTTTTGATATACTCCTAATATATTACTCCCTCTGTTCCTAAATATTTGTCTTTTTAGAGATTTCAAATGGACTATCACATACGGATTATATAGACATATTTTGAAGTGTAGATTCACTCATTTTGCTCTGTATGTAGTCACTTATTGAAATCTCTAGAAAGACAAATATTTAGGAACGGGGGGAGTACTTTTCACTCAAAATATATTTCTCACGCTGTTTTGATGAGGTGAGGGAGGGATGTGGTTGCTTTCAAGATAATAAGGTGTTTTCTGCAAATTGGAGCAGTTGCCACAACTTACCTCACAGTCGTTAGATGCAGATCTAATGGTCAGAAACGACGGATGGCAGACACACCACCATCACCAACTGAGTCTTTTATAGGAGTAGGAGTAGAGAAACATGTATAGATTGTAATATTTTGGTTTTGCACCTTGGCACGATCGATATATAGAAATAACGATTGGAAACTCTAGGGCAGGGCTATTTCCGCCAGATAAGCAGGGTACGTAATAGCTAGGTTGGCGCATCGTCGGTTTGGTCACACACGGTCCGACATGTTCTAGTGTTTCTAGCATGATGCCCGTGTGTTGCACGAAGTTGATGGAGAAGGTAAGCACAACTTATAAATAGACGGATGGTGTACTAGTTACAATGATGCATATAATTAAGCCAAGGGATCGCACATGTCGGTATTGACTGGAATGAGAATGCAACAGCACAATAATAATTAAGGCCGCGATGATGATGCAATCGCAGTGGTGGTTACAGAAGGCAAGAAGAAAGATGCATCCATCAACGTACGACCTCCTCCTCCTCAACTTAGTGCACCGGGCCACCGACCGGTGGCTAAGGAGCAGCGGCTTTTGTGGCGAGGTCGAGGTGCTTCTCAGCAAAGGCATCCAAGGCTTCCAAATGGTTGAGGAAGGCCAACGTCAGAAGGCCCTCACTGGCCTTGTAGATACCTATGTACACGATTTTCTCGTACACGTGGATGTGTAGGTCAACGAATTCTTGCAGGGCGAGGCGCCTCATGGCGAGCGCGACCTCCAGGTGGACATTCTTCATGGCACCGGCGGGCAGTCGCAGGACCACCAGTGCTTGAAAGAGGTTGCGGCCATGGAGGCCGATTAGGGTGGCAGGAAATGAGGAGCCCGGGCCTGCGGGCTGGAGGAGTACGGCAATGTCATCCACGAGCTTCTTAAGGACGGTGAACTTGTTGGTGGTGGCAATGATCATCTGGTCCAACTAAGAGTCGTAGTTGGCGTCGAAGGCGACCATCCACCAGCCGGTCTCCAACACCGTCTGGAGACGATCCTCGGCGCCATGCCGCAGGCCGACGTCATGGACCATCTGGCACAGCCGCTGGCCGCATTGCCGCCATGGGTCTGGAGTGAGCTCTTTTGCGCTTAGTGTAGGTGCTTAGGCAAATGCTTAGGTGCTTACGATGTGGTAGATGCATCGGAATGGAGGGGTGCCTTTATATGAGGGCAAACTGCGTTGCATTCACATCGTGCAGCCTCTTTTCCCGGTCCTCCTCCCATTACTTACCTCATGCATTAATTAAAGGAGGATTCATTGGCCATTCAACATTTCGGGAACCGCTACTCCCTCCCTCGTGTGCCTTAAAGCCGTATCGGGAATTGCGCCGCCGCTATCAAATCGAATAGTACTGCGCCGCCCGCTGCACGCACGGCTGAACACGCCTCCTCGCCTCCATCAAACCCCTCGGTTAAACCCACATCCAAACCGAGAAACCTACTCTGGCCACACGTCCATTCATGAGCGGGTCGGAATTAAACGCAACACCGCCCGTCCGCACTCAGTTTAAACGAGGCCATACGACGGCCAAGCTCCTACCATACGCCCTCTATTTACACGAGGCCAGACAGATAGCGGGCAAGAATCGCACCCCTCCGCCGCTCCCCCATCTCCTCCTTCACCATTTTCTCCACTCTTCTGATGGCTTCCGAGGAGCCGTTCTCCGGCATATTACCCGGCTGGGTGGCCCGCCGAGCCCTCCGGATACGGGCGAGGCCGCCCGGTGCTTCACCAACCTCGCTTGGCCCGACGGAGCTAGTTGCCTCCCCAAACAGGCGCGTGGTTCAACAACTCGCCGCTCCATTTCAGCTCGATGAGGAGTGGCGAGTTGCTCCACGCTGGCATGACGGCGAGCACACCGGTATGGGCGTCATCACTGCCGCGTCGTACCGCGCCACCAGTGTCTGTGGTGCCGTGCTTCCCGTGTCTGTGGGCGCGCCTCCCATTCCTGCGGCAGCGCCATGCAGGCAGAGACAGAAGCTGGCTGTGTGGAGAGCGACGAGTCGGTGGCCAGCTTCTCCGTGTCCGCCACCATCGTCGAGGAGAAGTAGAACACGAGAGGCCACTGCCACTTGGGTCCCATGAAGGCCACCGCCGAGGCAACGACTGCACATTCAGGTGGTTTCTTTGCTTCTTCGTCTCTTCCGAGGATCTTCGTCGACCCCGCAAAGTGTCTGCCGGACATGAGGAAGACAAAGGGATCCACGGGCGGCCATTTAGATTATGTACTCCCTCTCCAGCTGGCGGGAAATATTTGTTCTAAGAATAGATAAATTATATGTATCTATAACTAAAATAAGTCTAGATACATCCATTTCTAGGACAAGTATTTCCGGATTGGCACCGCTTAGTTCATGTAAATGTAATGAAATACATCATGTTTATATGAAGATCCGGCTTTTTTATACGAAATCCTCCATGCTTATATGAAATCAGTCCGTGTTTGCACGAATTTCATCTGGTTGGTTAGAGTTGTGAAAATGTATGCCACTGGCATTTGATGTCGTCCTGCGCGGAAATAATAGAGTGACATCCAATCCATTTGAGTTAATTGCGTGTATGATTGTCCCTCTATAAAAAATTAATTGCATGTACAGTGTACACGTGACTTGCAGGGTGGCTACAGCTTCACATGTAAAGTTAAAAAGAAACAAGTCCATCCTTAATCTTGTATTCTAAGTACTCTGTGGGTTCCACTCACAAGACAAGAGATGCTAAAGAATTATATATTAAATAAGTAATATATAATATAAAAATCTAAAGTTAAAGACAGAATTGAACTCATGTCAACGTTGCTAGAGCATCTGGCGCTAACCAGTCCAAAGACATTTTTGTTGTAGACCATGCTGGATATATATCTCCATGTTCATTTTATACTCCATCCGTTCCTAAATATTTGTCTTTTTCAGATTTCAAATGGACTACCACATACGGATGTGTATGTAGACATATTTTAGAGTGTAGATTCATTCATTTTGCTCCATATGTAGTCACTTGTTGAAATCTCTAAAAAGACAAATATTTAGGAACAGAGGGAGTAGAAAACAGAGTTGGTGATGATGGTGTGCGTGCCATCCTGCAATATAGGTCGTCGGATTTGTATCTAATGGATAGGAAGGAAACTATGGCAATTTTGCAAAAATATACCCACACCCCTCTCCATGTTTGCAAATACGGCATTCCCTCGTTCATCCTTTTCTCTCACAAGATAAACTACTCATACAAATGCATCTTCATGTTTCGTGCAACGCACGAGCATCTAGCTAGTTTCTTTTAAAGTAGTTACTGCGATAATTGGGTTGAAGTGATATATTTTATGTCTGCCCCGAATGATTTCAGATTCACTAGTAGTAACAAAGAAAAGGTTGTCTTGTTAATTAACAGAAAACAGGGTGAAAACTATCACATGAGGCCGGTAAAAACGAGGCCCACTAGGTTCAGTGTCATCTTCACTACAGCTATGCGCGCGCGAGAAGTCTACATATCGAGGGGGCTACTGAGCGAGGCACAGAGAAACAATGTTTGAGAGAGAAACCAATTGACAGATTACGATCAGATCGAGTTGTCACCCTGCTGCTGTCATTGTTGGGGTGGGGGAGGGGGAGGGAGAGAAAGACGTATCGAGAGTGTGCGCGGTAGGCACAGAGGCACAACTAGCGAGTGTGTGTGTGTATCTGTGTGTGTGTGTGTTTCAAAGAGGAGTAGATAGATTACTATCAAGATCGAGGTGCCGCCCTACTCCTTCGGTGTCGGGTAGTGTGTGTGCGTGTCTGTGTGTGTGTTTGAGAGAGAAGCCAGTTGATAGATTAGTATCAAGATCGAGGTGTCACCCTACTCCTTCGGTGTTTGGAAGTGTGTGTGTGTGTGGTTGTGTGGGTGTGGGTGGGTGTGTCGGGGGGGGGGGGGCAGTGACACTTACATATCCCTACTCTTATAAAAAATAGAGTTGGTGATGATGGTGTTCCTGACGTCCTGCAATATAGGCCATCCGATTTATATCCGACGGATAGGAAGGAAACTGTGGCAATTTCGCAAAAATATACCCACACCCCTCTCCGCATTTGCAAATAAGGCATTCCTTCCTTCATCCTTTTCTCCCACAAGATAAACTACTCATACAAATGCATCTTGATGTTCCATGCAACGCATGGCAATCTTGCTAGTAGGGAGAAGGAGTTTGTGTGACACATATCTAGCTATTCTAAGGGATAGGCACATAGCATTTGTGCGAGGCATACTTAAAGCATCACTGTCGGTGTCAAAACTAGCAGATCTCGGGTAGGGGGTCCCGAACTGTGCACCTAACACGGATGGTAACAGGAGGCGGGGGACACGATGTTTACCCAGGTTCGGGCCCTCTCGATGGAGGTAATACCCTACTTCCTGCTTGATTGATCTTGATGATATGAGTATTACAAGAGTTGATCTACCACGAGATCGTAGAGGCTAAACCCTAGAAGCTAGCCTATGGTATGATTTTTGTCGTCCTACGGACTAAACCCTCCTGTTTATATAGACATCGGAGGGGGCTAGGGTTACACAGAGTCGGTTACAAGGGAGGAGATCTACATATCCGTATTGCCAAGCTTGCCTTCCATGCCAAGGAGAGTCCCATCCTGGACACGGGTCAAGTCTTCAATCTTGTATCTTCATAGTCCAACAAATCCGCCAAAGGATATAGTCCGGCTGTCCGAGGACCCCCTAATCCAGGACTCGCTCAGTAGCCCCTGAACCAAGCTTCAATGGCTATGAGTCCAGCGCGCAGATTGTCTTCGGCATTGCAAGGCGGGTTCTTCTCCAAATTCTGAATACTTGTTTGAGCAGTTTCCGGCTTCCCATAAATGTTGCACTCCTTGGCTTTCGCGCCTAATAATGGATATTCTCCATGTGTCGAGCGAATGCGAGAAGTCGGGGCATTTTTACAATTGCCGCCCTAGCCATGTGGGTAAATCGTCTATTAAAGAGATGGGGATTATAAGATCCAGATCACACCATCCTCCCACAGCGAGTATCCGTCGGAGCGCGCCCGGAAAAAATACATTCCAACATGGCCGGTCGTCGCAATTGGAAGAAGTGTTCCATCCCCCACAGCCAATTAGCAGAGTTGCAGACCCAGGGATTTCTCCCTCCATCGTATATGGTCCCCATTCGAGCCGGGCTCGCCACCTATAACAGCGGGGAGCAAGCGGAGATCTTTCCCAGCACATCCATGGGGGAGCGGGTATGCCTCGTCCCTTACTTATTAAGAGGGCTTGGATTTCCAATTCATCCGTTCCTCCGTGGGCTCCTGGAGTTCTATGGCCTCCAGCTGCATAATTTCACTCCCACCTCCATATTACACATTGCTGGCTATGTCGCCCTCTGCGAGCTGTTTCTGGGCTGCGAAGCTCATTTCGAGCTATGGAAGAGGCTATTCTGCCTCGTACCCCGTCCAGAGGAGGGGACACTGTACCAAGTGGGCGGAGCCGAAATATGGCGCATCACCGGGACCGGATACCTGTCCGGAACTCCGAAAAAGACATCCGAGGACTGGCCTTTGGAGTGGTTTTATATGGAGGACGTCCCCCTTCCGGACCCTATTCGGATGGGCCTCCCTGAGTTCGACAACGCTCCCCTGAAGAAACGTGGCAGCTCGCACCCTCGGAGCCCTCAGGAGGAAGATAACAGATAAGTCCTTTACCTGGTGGGCCGGATAAAAATGCTGGCTCAATCAGGATTGACAATAATCGAGGTTATGTCAAATTGTATAATGCGGGGGGTACAAACACTTCAATATCGTGGGCACCCCATGTGGCACTTTAACAGGGAAGATGATGCCACCCGCTGCGGGCGTAAGAGACCGGACTCAGTTGCTGCTCTAGCAAAAATTCTGTCCGATTTTACAAGGGAGAGGAAGAGGAGTTCATCCGCATTAAGCCACGGGATGGATTTTCCATGTACAACCCTCCGAGCTGGGTGAGTTGTCACTTTTTACTCCCAGCCTTCCCGCATTCTTCGTCATAAGTACTTACCTTACCTTTTCATGGCAGGAACTGCGAAAAGCTGTAAGGGAGGTCAACAGCCCGCCTCCACAACCGGAGGACCCTGACCGGGCCCTCGATCCCGGACTCGAAGAGGATACGGACATATTTGTGGAGCTGATCGACAGGACATTCTATCAATTGAGCTGCGATGATGCCATGGTGGCCATCGTAGCCGACTATCCTGGGCTACTCCCTGCATCGCATGTAAGTAAAACCGGAGTCCCAACTTCCGAGAAGGATCCCCTTTTTTGCACTTCACCTACCGTACACATATGTCTTACAGGGAAGGCCCTCGGGATGCCATGCCGAACCCGCAGTGACTCGCCAACAAGGGGCACCGAAGCCGGGTAGGCTAAAAAGGAAGGCAGTTAGGACTGAGACGCTGTCGCAGAGGTATGATACAGAACCTCGCTCCGTGGTTGTCGTCTTTTAAAATATAATAACGTCCACATTTCTTAGTAGGAAAAACGCTCGCCGGATTATGTCCGGAGAGGTTGCCGATCACGCCTCCACCAGTCGGGCTCCAGGGACGGACATAGAGGCGGAAGCTACACGGGGCGAATGCCGGATGCTCCTCCTACAGACGATGCGGATAGATTATCCGCTACAATTTCCGAATTGGAGAGCGCCATGAATCACAGGCGTTGCCGGGCCGTACTCCGTGACGCTTGTTTCTCCCAAGAGGCGTTTGATGCCTTCAACTAAGGAGACACGTACATCTGTGCCGCTCAAAATGGTCTTGCCAGAGCCACGGACCAGTATGTAAAGGATATACGGGTAAGAAAATCTGATGATTATATATATATATCAGTAGCCCCTGAGACTTGAAACAGTTGACACAACCGATTTAAGGATCATTATTTGTGCAGGTTCTTACAGAGAAGAATACCCAATTGTCTCAAGAGCTAGAAGAGTGCAAACCCCAGCTATGGGCCGCAGTTGCCGCGTTGAAGGAGTCCGAGAAGGCCCCCTCTGGTAACACTTGTTTCCATTGCAAAGAGTGACAGATACCAGATAGTATGCGGCATGAATGAAAATCTAACGATAGATGTTGCAGATGACTCCGGAGTGAATCCGGAGGCCGTGCCGGGGGATGCGCAACATGCTAATCGACAGCTAAATGTTGGCGAGCACGTGCTTACGCAAGTTAGGCAGGAGAAAAATGATCTCCAAGACGCCAATATCCAGCTGGATGTGGAACTGAAAGATGTTCGAGGCCATCTTGCGGACTCCGTGAAGGACAATAAGTGGCTTCGACGCGGCATTTTCAATAAGCGTTTGAACGACCTTTTGAAAGAGTTTGGCGAAGAAGCCGGCTAATAGAGTTATGTCTGCAGGTATGCTGACGGGTCGTCCCGCGGAGGAGATGCCCGGGTCTGCGGGTGATCTTCTATGAGAGCTCTTACAACTACACGAACACGGTCGGCAGGTGATGCAGGGTATTGCCCAAGCCTTGTGGCCATCCGCCTCCCCGCCAGGAGGCATGGGGGAGCTTATAGAGAATCTCAAGGGAGCGCGGCGGCGGTTCCGATTATGGAAGATATCAGCCTGCCGACAAGGTGCAAGGGAAGCCTGGGCCATGGTGAAGACGCGATATACCAAAGCTGACCCAAACCACATGGCCGAGGTCGGACCTGTGGGGGCCTGATGGGAAAGAGATCCCCGTTAGTTGGGTGTATGACCAAGTAGAATTAGCCACAAAGTATTCCCAACAGGATTGTAGGCTAGACAGCCTGTTGGATGGTATAGAAGAAGAATTTAGTCAGTCTAAGTGACTATGTACTTCAAGTGACATATATTGTCCCTAGCCGGATTGTAAATCATTTGTCATGGCAGACCTTTTAAACCCGACCTCTGGACCCGATAGTCCGAGTGTATCGTAATACACGCCGCTATGTAAAATCAGCACGCATGGAAACCAAAGCGTAGGGGTCATAAGTGCTTGAATGCATAAGTACCAAACTAGCTATGTTATATTACATGGATAGTAAGAAACATATTCCAGGGAGAATAGTTCCGTTAAGGGTTCCTTTCCCTGGGTACGCATGCCCTAATTTGCATGTCTGAACTGCGAAAAGAGATGCAGGCTATAAACATCTGGGGGCATTTATTAAAATAAATAAAAGTCATCTTTTGTTCACCGACCGAGTATTCCCTTAAGACCGCTAGCTTTCGGCTTCACTCAGTCTGAGGTACACATCCGGCTGACCCGGCAGTAACAATCGCAGAGGTGCTCCCCTTATGCCCTAGCCGAATTAACGGGAACGTAGGGCATAAACACAAGAGCCAGACAACCCAGCTTGGCCAAAACTTAAGTCATATCGATGCATATAATGGCGAAAAAAGGTACATGTGGAAGAATAACACATGTGGGGCATAAAGCCCGAAAAATAGTTATATTAAGCTTCTGTATAAGAAGCCCCCAGGTATAATGAGCGCGGTTAGCGCGTCAAGATTGTGTAGTCAAGACACAATTTAGCCTTTTAAGGCCTTGAAGAAAAGGGAAAAAGAAGAGAGAAAGAGAGAAAAGACAGATAACCGATATGTAAAGAATTGACGGAGGTAAGGAGATGAACATAGAGTCCGGCACTAGGCGTAGAACCTTCGGAGTCTGGCTGCGTTCCATGGGTTTGGCTCGAGTCGATTATCCGATGCATCCCGCAGACGGTATGCTCCACCGGTCAGAACCTGGTCAATAATGAAGGGACCTTCCCATTTGGGCTTGAGCTTGTTCTTTTTCTTCTCCGGTAGGCATAGAACGAGTTCGCCAACGTTATAAGCTTTAGCCCGTACTTCTCTGCTTTGATAGCTTCGAGCCTGTTGCTGATAGAATGCGGAACGGGCTTTTGCCACGTCACGCTCCTCCTCCAGGGCGTCCAAACTGTCCTGCCGATCGAGCTCGGCCTCTTTTTCTTCATACATCCGCACTCGAGGTGAGTCATGAATTATGTCACAGGGCAGTACCGCCTCTGCGCCGTACACTATAAAAAAGGTGTGTATCCGGTAGTGCGATTCGGCGTGGTCCGCAGCCCCCATAGTACGGAGTCGAGCTCCTCTACCCAGTGCGTGTTTGATTCCTTTAAGGACCGCACTAATCTAGGTTTAATGCCGCTCATGATAAGACCATTTGCTCGCTCGACTTGACCATTAGTTTGCGGGTGATAGACAGAAGCATAATCGAGCTTGATGCCCATGTTGCTGCACCAAAGGCTTACCTTGTCGGCTGTAAAGTTCGAGCCGTTGTCGGTGATGATGCTGTGGGGGATGCCATAACGGTGTACAACCCCAGATATGAAGTCTATCACTGGTCCGGATTCAGCCGTTTTGACTGGTTTGGCTTCTATCCATTTGGTGAATTTGTCCACCATGACCAATAGGTATTTTTTCTTATGGGTTCCCCCTTTGAGGGGTCCGACCATATCAAGCCCCCAGACCGCAAAGGGCCAAGTAATGGGGATTGTTTGGAGAGTGGTAGGCGGCATATGGCTTTGGTTTGCAAAAAGCTGGCAACCGACGCAACATTGAACAAGATCCCCGTATATGCCGGGCCGTCGGCCAATAGAAACCTGTATGGAAGGCCTTGCTTACAAGGGCCCGGGCTGCGGCGTGGTGGCCGCCGAGTCCAGCATGGATTTCTGCCAAAAGCTTCCGCCCTTCCTCTTCGGAGACCTTTGAAGGAATCCGGTAGTGCTTTTCTTGTAAAGCTCTCCCTCGTGGACCTTGTAGGCTTTAGACCGCCGCACTATGCAGTGTGCCTCATTTTGGTCCTTGTGTAGTTCCTACCTGGTTAGGTAGGCCAGGAATGGTTCTGTCCACGGGGCGTTGACGACCATTATCACGTGGGCTGAAGGTGTTATTTCGGTGGCAGAGCCTCCGATTCTGTCACAGTGTTCGGTATCTGGTATTGTGGCCGGGTCCGGACTATTGTTACCAGTGTCCCCTTCCCATACCACGGATGGCTTAAACAGCCTTTCCAAGAAGATGTTAGGTGGGACAGGGTCGCGCTTAGAGCCGATACGGGCGAGGATATCCATCGCCTGATTGTTTTCCCGAGCCACATGGTGGAATTCAAGCCCTTCGAACCGAGCTGGCATTTTGAGGACGGCGTTGCGATAAGCCGCCATTTTCGGATCCTTGGCGACGAAGTCTCCATTTATTTGAGATATTGCGAGGTTCAAGTCCGCACGCACCTCCAGGCGTTGAATGCCCATGGAAACTGCCATCCGGAGATCATGTAACAGGGCCCGTATTCGGCTGCGTTGTTGGAGTCTGTGTATAGTATTTGGAGTACATATTGGACTGTATCTCCGGTGGGGGACGTCAGGACAACGCCAGCCCCCAGACCAGCCAGCATTTTAGAGCCGTCGAAGTGCATGATCCAATTGGAGTACGCATCGTATTCTTTAGGGAGTTCGGCTTCTGTCCACTCAGCGACAAAAACGGCCAGTACCTGCAACTTAATGGCTCGCCATGGTCTATATGTTATGTTGAACGGGAGGAGCTCGATAGCCCATTTGGCAATCCGGCCCGTGGCGTCACGGTTGTTTATTATGTCGTTGAGTGGTACTTCCGATGCCACCGTAATTGAACACTCTTGAAAGTAGTGTCGCAATTTCCGGGATGCCATAAATACCGCGTATGTGGGTACCGTGATTTCCATGGATTGAGGACAGTGGATACATAATATACCGGCTTTTGAAGTGGGAATTTATTTCCGTCCGTCTCTCGTTCGACGACCAGCACTGCGCTTACAACTTGGTGAGTTGCCGCTATATATAACAGCATTGGTTCGCCGACATTTGGCACGGCCAAGATTGGGTTGGTGTCCAAGATGGCTTTTATTTCTTCCAATCCGGCTGTGGCCCCGTCCGTCCACTTGAAGTGTTCGCTGCATCGAAGAAGGCGATAAAGGGGTAGTGCCTTTTCTCCTAATCGGAAGATAAAGCGGCTTAAGGCCGCCACGCATCCAGTTAACTTCTGGATTTGCTTGAGGTCAGTTGGGATAGCCAACTGTGACAGAGCTCAGATTTAAGCCGGATTTGCTTCAATTCCTCTACTGGAGACGATGAGGCCTAGGAGATTTCCGGCGGGCACGCCGAAAACGCATTTTTCCAGATTGAGCTTGATGTCGTATGTTCGGAGATTGTCGAACGTGAGCCTCAAGTCTTCTTTTAAGGATTCGACGTGTCTGGTTTTAACGACCACATCGTCTACGTATGCCTCCACTGTTTTGCCGATCTGTTTTTCAGACATGTCTGAATCATGCGTTGATACGTTGCACTGGTGTTTTTTTGCCCGAAGGGCATTGTGTTAAAACAGAGGGGGCCATATGGAGTGATAAATGCCGTTGCAGCTTGATCGGACTCCGCTATCTTAATATGGTGGTAACTGGAGAAAGCATCGAGGAAGCACAATGAGTCGTGTCCTGCAGTAGCGTCGATAATTTGATCGATGCGGGGGAGGGGGAAGGGATCCTTGGGGCAAGCCTTGTTAAGGTCCTTGAAATCGACACATAGGCGCCAGGATTTATCCTTCTTTGGTACAATCACCAGGTTTGCTAGCCAGTCCGGATGTTTTATTTCTCTAATGAATGTGGCCTCTAGTAACTTGGCTAGCTCCTCTCCCATGGCTTGTCACTTAGGTTCAGAGAAACGCCGAAGAGTCTGCTTGACCGGCTTGAATCCCTTTAGAATGTTAAGGCTATGCTCGGCCAGCCTGCGTGTGATTCCTGGCATGTCTGAAGGATGCCAAAGTAATATGTCCCAATTCTCAAGCAGAACTCCGCAAGTAAAGGCGCGCCTACAATGATGTTTAAGCGTGCCCGATGGATGTTGTTTTTGTAGGGTCCGTTGGGTGGACTTGGAATTTGACTATTTCATCCGCTGGTTTAAAAGAGGTGGACTTGGATCTTTTGTCGAGTATCACGTCATCCCCGTCCACTGTGGAGCGCAGCGCAGTTAATTCCTCGGCCGTGAGGTCTTCGGATAATGCCTCGAGGGCCAGTGCGGATGTTTTGTTTTCGGTGCGGAGTGCTATGTCTGGATCACTAGCTAGAGTGATGATTCCATTGGGCCCGGGCATTTTGAGCTTCATGTACCCGTAATGGGGTATGGTTTGGAAGATCGTGAATGCCTCCCGCCCTAGAAGGGCGTGGTATCCGGTACTAAACGGGGCCACTTGGAATGTAATTTCTTCGGACCTATAATTCTCCGGCGTGCCGAATACCACATCTAGTGTGATTTTCCCAGCGCATCGTGCCTCCCGACTAGGGATGATTCCTCTGAAGGTCGTGCTGCTTTGCTCAATGTGGTTTCTGTCTATTTCCATTTTTTGAAGAGTCCCCTCATAAATGAGGCTTAATCCGCTGCCGCCGTCCATGAGCACTTTAGTAAGCTGAAAATCGTCCACAATTGGACTAAGGACCAAGGCGGCTGGTGCTCGGGCTGTTCGGAATTTAGGTTCGTCACTGGCATTGAAGGTGATAGCCGTGTCGCTCCATGGATTTATTGCTGCCACGCGTGCATTTCGGCAAGGTCATGGAGTGCTCGCCACGCCTATTATTTGAGGCGAAGGTCTCGAAGACCGTCAATACTGTATTGTTTTTATCCACGGGGTGGTGCTCTGTGGTATTTTTAATGAGGAGATCATCGCCGCTCTTGGCCACCTGCAGGAGTACCCAATATGCTCTAAGGCTGTGTGTTGGTATGGCATCCGTTGTACTGTGAATTTTGCTTCTTTGTAATTGAGTTGGGCGACTTATGAGAGTGCACCCTTTTAGTTCAGACTGGGGGTTTTGTCAGAGCCGGATTATCCCAAAATTTTGTTTGGGTTTTCCATGCGCTTTCCATCGCACAGTACTTTTGTACTATGGCCGCCAAGTCAGCGAAGTGTGCTATGTCACGGAGAATTATGGCGTTGAGGATTCCCTTGTCCGTGCAATTATTGCAAAAGAATGAAATTGCGTCTTCCTCGCGACAGTACTTGACTTTGTTCATTACAAGGAGGAATCTGGCCCAATAGTGATGTACTGTCTCCTGGGGCTCTTGCCTAATGTGGGAAAGATCGTTTATATCTAGGTGGGTGCGTGGATTTAAGTCCGGACCTTGACCCGATCTAAGACCCAGGGGCAGAGGAGTTTCCGATCTTGGAAGTTTGGGTTCCGGGATGTTGCCCAGTGTGTCTGTTCTGCTGCCTGATTCTAGGTTCAGGGTTTGGGTGATGTCCTCCCATAGACGGGTATCCTGCTCGGAGAGCTCGGGAATCCGGACATAGTTTGTCCTCAAGATCGAGGAAGAATCACCGCATTGCTCCTCCACTACCGCTATCTGATGGGTGACCGGCGGAGAGTTAATCTCCCTTTGGTCGGGTTAAAGCCCAATTCGATCATAGTCCGTAGCGACTCCCGAAGCGGCGATGCGATCCAAGAGGTCGTTCAAAGAGGAGAGCTCCATTGGATTCATCTGCTCGGTAAGTTTCAAGCCGATGTGTAGGCTGTTTTTGATGACCCGAGAAGTCATCGTCGACGCAGCGGCCGAACGAGCGGTCATGACGAAGCCGCCTAGTCGGAGAATTTGGCCTACAGCCAGGGCTCCTCCAGAGGTGATGTTGTCCCTGAGAACGAGACGAGCCATCCTTCCTTATGATGACGGCAAAGTGGAACTCTCAATGAAAGCACCAATGTCGGTGTCAAAACCATCGGATCTCGGGTAGGGGGTCCCGAACTGTGCGCCTAAGGCGGATAATAACAGGAGGCGGGGGACACGATGTTTATCCAGGTTCGGGCCCTCTCCATGGAGGTAATTGTAACATCCCAAATTTTTAATTTGGAATGTTATACATAGATCATCATTTGCATATCATATTTTATTGCATTTTGGCTTGATCCTAGAAATTTCACGCAACTCGAGGACCCACGGAGAGAGTTGGAGATTTCGTTATTTTCATATTTGAGTTTTCTCAAATTTTTAAAATAGGATCATTTGATTTTATTTATTTTATCTTCAATTATTTCTATTATAAAAATATGAGAGAGGGAATAAAATGACTTCCCCAAAATAATGAAATATTGAAGGTTTAATAAAAAATCAAATAAGATTTTATTTTGGAGTTTATCGCTATTTTATTTGAATCTAGGAAAAATTGCATGTTTTCAAAACTACATTATAGGGCCAAGAAAATGTTCACCTCGTTCTAAATATTTTATTTAGACGGTAAAAATTTGTTTTGGCATTTTTAAATTTTTATTTATTTTTCTAGAATTTTTCTACGTTTCGGCGGAATTAAAAACGCACAAGACCGGTCAAGGCTACCAGCCCAAATGGCCGTCTGCCTCTCAAGACCAAATGGGACCGTAGTCCCGAGCGAAGCCATCGCCGCCGCCCGACTCCGGGAGGAGCACGCCTCCCAAGGCCACCATCTCCCCCACGCCATGGCCGCCCCCCTATATAAATCACGGCTGCCGCCCCTGGGACCCCCAAGCCGCCACGAACCCCTGGCCACAGCCGCCTCATGAAGGCCTCACCCCGAGCCGACCGAAGCCCACCCCGCCGCCGAAGTCGCCAGACTCGCCACTAGAGCCGCCCACGTGAGTGCCTCGCCCAAGTCTTTGCCGCCACGGACTGCTTTTTAGAAAAACCACTTCGGTTTTTTTAGAAAAAAAACCCTTGGTTTTCGTTTTTTAGATCAGTTTTGTCGGTTTATTTATCCGGCGAGCGTTCGGTCGTTCGTTCGTTTTAACGAACGCGTTCACCGTTTAGTTACAGTTAACGAACATCCATTCATTAAGCTGTTCGTCGTTTTTCTTTTTCTCGGATTTTCCATGATTATTTCTGATCGCGATTTCTGATCCGATTTTCGTTCTAGTATAACTTTTCGCTCGTTTATCGGAATCAGGTGATTCAAGCGCCTAGAGTTTCGTCTCGAAACCCTCTTTACGATTAATAAACTCAAACAAGTTTTTGCTTCTGTTAAATTTTACTTAGGTCCAGAATAGTAAACAAAGCTTGTTTCTTTCGCCATTTGACTTTCGTTGCTTCATTCGATTTGATTCTTTTTGCAAACCGGAGTTCTTAAGTTGAACTTTCTGGTTAGATCTTTTATTTGAGTTTTACCTGTGCACTAGATGAGTACTTATTGTATGATTGTTTGTTTGCGATAGAGTACCCGGAGTGCGCCACTTGCTACTTTGAATCGCTAGCTCTCGCGGATCATTAGCAAGGCAAGTAACACTTTTATCATATTCGTTTTCATACCTAGTTTTTATGCATTAGATCAATCCTCAAACATTGCATGATTAGGATCTAATTAAATTGTGGGTTTTGGGAAAGTAGATGAGGTAGTACCTATTACCTGTTTCATTATCAAACCTTGGGAGTTACTTCTACGTTTGCTTATTATGCCATGCTATGCTAGTTGACGTGGATTGGGTGAGTGTATCCATGACAGATGTGAGTTTGTTAATTAATGGTTTATTTAAGGTGGCAACTTAAACACACATCTGGGTCGATTGAGGTACCTGGGTATTCCAGGATTTCCTGTTTCTTTTGGACCGCCACCTAGGCTCAAAGGGATCATGAGATTATTCATACTAGAAACTTCCGTGTGCAGCCACAAGCTACTATGGGCCCTAGCATAGCTGATTAAGTCGTGCGAACTCTTACAGTGGTAGACTAGCAGATGTAGAGGGATGTAGGTGTAACTGCTTCACCCGTTCATAAGGTGCTAAGCGCTTACGAAAGACTATGTCTCGGTCATCCGTTTCTCAAACACCATGTAGTGCGAGAATCCCAACGGAGGAGATCGAGTCTTGTGGGGAAAAGTGTGCAAACCTCTGCAAAGTGTAACAAACTAATCATGGTTAGCCGTGTCCCCGGTTATGGACATCTTGAGTATCTAGTACTTGGA
This sequence comes from Aegilops bicornis, assembly GCA_021605145.1. Lineage (NCBI taxonomy): Eukaryota > Viridiplantae > Streptophyta > Magnoliopsida > Poales > Poaceae > Aegilops > Aegilops bicornis. Next base: position 359,066,690 of record CM038672.1, on the reverse strand, counting down.
TTATCATGTGAATCTCATCATGTTACTCTAATTAATGTTGTTGGATTTTTAAATGATGATGCTTAATTGGGATTGTGAATGCTGTCAACCATTCTCAATGTTTAACAACCAACATGATAGTTAAATAAAGTTTATTCCTTTGTAGTGGGGGAAAATTGGCCTTACGCAAAACTGTAACCATAGAGCTTTCCACGAGCCATATATACATGTAGTATAGCTTTACTATTTCATATGCTCTCTATGTGTTACATTGCCAGCATATTCCATGTGCTGACCCATTTTCGGGCTGCAACGTTCATGTTGCAGACTTATCAGACGACGAGTAAGGTACCTTAGGTCGTGGTTCTATACTCAGTGATGTCGTTGGAGCTGATGGACTTGCTTATCTTCCAAGCCTTCCGCTGTTATCATTATTAGATGGCCTTAAGCCATATTTATTGTAATAAGTTCTCTCTTGAGACATTCGATGTAATAAGTGTGTGATTGCTACTCTTTTATAAATCCTTCAAGTACTATGTGTGTCAGCATTATTGATCCAGGGATGACACTGATGCACAGAGGTTAGACTGTTTGAGGTCTGGTCGCTACAAGATGGTATCAGAGCACACGCTGACTGTAGGACACGACCACTAAGAAAAAGCCCTAGATCACTACTCTTTCTTCTCATTTCTGACTCCTCATCTTTTCTACTCTTTTAGGATGGCGGATGCAAGGAACAAGTTCATGCAACCAGATGTTGATACACCCTTTGGACGTCACTTGAAGAAAGTCACTAGATACCTGAACATCGGAGTACCAAGCTTCACCGGGACCTACAACGCCACTTTACCCGAAGAGGAGCATTGGATGATTCAAGTTCAAGTTCCAGGAAGGACATTCACGCCAGTCACGGAGCCCATAGAGTTTTCCTTTGATGCACCAACCTGGAATCTAGGAAAGAGCATGGCAGCCCACATCACCATGGGACGTATTGGAGAAGTTTACCGCAATGATCTCAAGGATACTATCTACCAGATTTGTGGGCACCGAGATGAGCAACGGGAGATGATCAGCACCAGGAGGGATAGATCAATCGCAGCTTTTATCATGGAATTAAACCAGCACATTCGACGTCAGGAGAACCAGATGTGCTCAGGCATGATGGATCTGCAGAAGGCCTTGACCAAGATCACGGAGCTAGAGGAAGAACTCAAGGCTACACGTGAAGACTACATGGAAGAAATCAAAGTGCTAGTGGAGAAGAATGACGACTTAACCAGGAAGCTAGGAGTTTTCATGGGAGACCCCGCACCAGGCAGAGAAGACGACAATTCCACTTGCCCGAATAACTATATCATTGTCGACGACACCGACTCGGACCCTGACGACAGCGATGATGACTATGTTGATGAAGCTGGAGCGGATATCATGGAGTCTTCATCGGAGCAGTTTTTCTAGTTGACCACCATAACAGTAGTAGTATTTCCCTATGTATCCAGTATAGTCCGACCACTTTTGTAACGATAGATAGACCGTTGTATTCCTTTGCTTGAATTGATTGGAGTGATATTGTTGGCATTTGTCTCATGTGCATATGGGTAGTGCTTTCTCACTAGACCTCATTCTATTATATACTCTCATCTTCTCTAACACCCTCAGATGCCTCTGAGACGCGACACTAGATTTGTTTTCCCATCGGAGATCACTCAGTTGATTCAGCTGCAGAATGCTTTGATGCAAGCACTAGTACAGAACCAAGGCAACAACAACAACAACAACAATAACAACAACAACAACAACAACAACAACAACCCACCACCACCACCACCACCTGTTGACCATTTGACTCATTTCTTGAGGCTAAATCCTCCGGTGTTTTCTAGTAGCACCGAGCCGATTGTTGCAGATGATTGGCAAGGTTGGAAGGGAGCTGGCCACTGCAGGATGCATAGATGCGGAGAGAGTGCGTTTTTCCGCACATCAGCTTGATGGACCCGCAGCATCATGGTGGGAGAATTACACAGCCACACACCCTATTGACACTGTCACATGGGATCAGTTTCAGCAACCTTTCCGTACTGCTCACATTTCAGCGGGAGCTATGGCCATGAAGAAGCGTGAGTTTCGCAACTTACGCCAAGGAGGACGTACTGTAAGCCAGTATGTGGAGGACTTTAGTAAGTTAGCCCATTATGCCCCGGATGACGTTGCTACAGATGCAGCCAAGCAGGAGGAGTTCCTGGAAGGACTAAATGATGAGTTGAGCATGCAGTTGATGGTGGCAACTTTCAACAACTACCAGGAGTTGGTAGATCGTGCTCTTATGATTGAAGGGAAGCAGCAACAGATTGAAAACCGCAAGCGGAAGTATGGCCAAGGGAAGTACAATTCTGGAGCACAGCAGAAGCTACGCTTTACAATTTCAGCATACCCATGGAGGAGGTAGCTCGCAAAATCATAATGGTTCCAAGAATGGTAACGGGAATGGAGGAAGCAACGGACAAAACTGCACCAACCCGTCAACCCTAGCCAAGAGAGACCTGAGCCAAGTCACTTGCTTTAAGTGTCAGAAGACCAGACATTATGCCAATGAATGTCCTGAAGCCCAGAATGGAAATGGCAATGGAAGCTCGGGGAAGAAGCCAAACCCTTTCAACAGGGGACAGGTGAACCACGTTAACGTGGAGGAGGTTGAAGCCCAGCCAGATGCGAATAGGTAAGTTTTGGTTAAGACATTTATCGCAATCGTTCTTTTTGATACTGGTGCATCGCATTCATATATATCGCGGGGATTTGTGGATAAGTACAAACTGCCCACCAAGGTTCTTAGAACACCTATGCTAGTAAGCTCACCAGGAGTGGAGTATATGGCCAGTCGAGGATGTTTTCAAGTGCCTTTGAGCATAGGTAGGCATGTTTTCCCCACGGATTTAATCATTCTGGAATCGCAAGGTTTGGACGTGATTCTAGGTATGGATTGGCTATCGATGTATGGAGGAAACATCGATTGCGCTAGTAAGTCGATTTTGCTTACCACCCCAGAAGAAAGAAGAATCAAGTATGTGTCATGGCATGAGTGGAAGAGTACACAAGTAAATTCCTTATCAGGAGTTGTGCAGGAGGAAGTACCCGTGGTGAAGGATTACCCGGACGTATTCCTAGAGGAGTTGCCAGGCATGCCACCGGATAGAGACATTGAGTTTCTGATTGAGTTGTTCCTAGGCACAGGGCCGATATCTAAGAGACCGTACCGGATGCCCGCACAAGATTTGGAAGAAATTAAGAAGCAGATTAAGGAGTTACTGGATAAAGGTTTTATTCGCCCAAGTTCTTCACCTTGGGGATCGCCAGTACTTCTAGTGGAAAAGAAGGATGGATCATTGAGAATGGTTGTTGATTATCGAGGATTAAATGAAGTGACCATTAAGAATAAGTACCCGTTACCGATGACCAACGACTTGTTTGACCAATTACAAGGAGCTAAGGTATTTTCCAAGATCGATTTGCGATCAGGATACCATCAGTTAAAGATTCGAGAGCAGGATATACCTAAGACGGCTTTTACCACCAGGTATGGGCTGTACGAGTATACCGTTATGTAATTTGGTCTGACTAACGCACCTACCTATTTCATGAACATGATGAACAAGGTGTTTATGGAGTTTTTGGACAAGTTCATCGTGGTGTTCATTGATGATATTTTGGTTTACTCGAAGAATGAAGAGGAGCATAAGGAGCATTTGTGTTTAGTACTTGAGAAGCTCAGAGAACATCAGTTATATGCCAAGTTTAGCAAATGTGAGTTTTGGTTGAAGGAAGTTGGATTCCTCGGATACGTTATATCCGAAGAAGGTATAGCAGTAGATCCCACCAAGGTTGTCACTGTGACAAAATGGGAAGCACCAACGACAGTTGGAGAGATCCGGAGTTTCCTTGGACTGGCAGGATACTGCCGAAGATTCATCGAGAATTTCTCGAAGATTGTGAAGCCTATGACGGAGTTATTAAAGAAGGATACCAAGTTCAATTGGACTGATGAATGTGAGGCTAGTTTCCAAGAGTTGAAGAAACGTTTGGTTACATCACCAGTGTTGATTCTGCCAGATCAGCACAAGGATTATGAGGTGTATTGCGACGCTTCACATCGAGGACTTGGAGCAGTACTTATGCAGGAGGGAAGAGTTGTTTCGTATGCTTCACGATAGCTTAAGCCCCATGAGTTGAATTATGCTACTCATGATTTGGAGTTAGCAGCCGTGGTACACGCATTGAAGACTTGGAGACATTCTCTCATTGGAAACCATTGTGAGGTGTACACGGATCACAAGAGTTTGAAATACATCTTCACGCAGAAGGAGTTGAATCTCAGGCAAAGGAGATGGTTGGAGCTCATCAAGGATTATGATATGAGATTGCATTATCACCCCGACAAGGCTAACATAGTAGCAGATGCGTTGAGCCGCAAGAGCCATGTAAACACACTAATGACCGGAGGTTTACCAAAGGAGTTAGCCGAGGAATTTCGAGAGCTATGTTTGGAGATAGTTCCGAGAGGCTATGTAGCAGCATTGGAGATTCAGTCTACTTTGATGGATAAGATCAGAGAAGCTCAGACGACTGACAAGGAGATTGCCTCTATTAAAGAGAAAATGAGCACGGGAAAAGCTAAGGGATTTCGTGAGGATGAGCACGACCCTATGGTTTGAGGACCGCGTTTACGTGCCTAATGATCCGGAGATCAGGAAGTTGAATTTTGCAAGAGGCCCATGATTCGCCGTACTCGATTCACCCTGGAAATACCAAGATGTATCTAGATTTGAAGGACACTTTCTGGTGGACTGGAATGAAGAAGGATATTGCGGAGTATGTAGCAGTTTGTGATGTATGTCAAAGAGTGAAGGCAGAGCATCAGAAGCCATCAGGATTGTTACAGCCACTGCCGATACCCGAATGGAAGTGGGAAAAATTAGGCATGGATTTTATCACGGGATTACCCAGGACTCGTTCAGGCTATGACTCGATTTGGGTTGTAGTTGATCGTTTGATGAAGGTAGCTCATTTCATCCCAGTGAAGACTACTTACAGTAGTGCCAAGTTGGCTAAGATATACATGACCAGGATCGTATGTCTGCATGGAGTACCGAGGAGCATCGTATCAGATAGAGGAACCCAGTTTACCTCAAAGTTCTGGAATCAGTTGCACGAAACTTTGGGTACCAGACTAGAGTTTAGTACGGCTTTTCATCAGCAGACTGATGGACAGACCGAAAGAGTCAATCAGATTTTTTAGGATATGCTGAGAGCTTGTGCACTAGATTATGGATCTAGTTGGGACGACAATTTGCCGTATGCAGAGTTCTCTTACAACAATAGTTGTTAATCCAGTTTAAAGATGGCCCCTTTCGAAGCCGTGTACGGAAAGAGGTGCAGAACCCCGCTGTTGTGGGATGAAGTTGGAGACCGCCAGTTGTTCGGACCAGATTTGATTAAGGAGTCTGAACAGAAGGTGAAGTTGATTCGCGATAGGGTCAAGGTAGCCCAGTCTAGGCAGAAGAGCTATGGGGATTCTAAATGCAAGGAGACAGTTTTCGAAGTCGGAGATAGAGTCTATCTTCGAGTATCTCCACTTCGAGGAGTTAAGCGCTTTGGAGTTAAAGGAAAATTAGCGCCACGTTTTGTGGGACCATACAGAGTTTTGGAGCGCATGGGAGAAGTTGCTTACAAGTTGGAATTTCCCGAAGGATTGTCAGGAGTTCACGACGTGTTCCACGTTTCCCAGTTGAAGAAGTGCCACACAGAGATGGCTGATATACCGCTGAGAGATATTGTGCCGCTAGAAGCAATTCAGTTGGGTAATGATTTGACCTATGAGGAGAAACCAGTCAAACTTCTCGAGTATGCCAGCCGAGTCATCCGCAACAAGGTTATCAAGTTTTGCAAAGTCCAGTGGAGCCACCACACCGAGGATGAAGCAACCTTGGAACGAGAAGAAGATCTGCTGAAGGACCACCCTCACCTATTTTCTAGCCAACCTGAATCTCGAGGGCGAGATTCATCTTAAGGGGGGTAGGTTTGTAACATCCCAAATTTTCAATTTGGAATGTTATACATAGATCATCATTTGCATATCATATTTTATTGCATTTTGGCTTGATCCTAGAAATTTCACGCAACTCGAGGACCCACGTAGAGAGTTGGAGATTTCGTTATTTTCATATTTGAGTTTTCTCAAATTTTTAAAATAGGATCATTTGATTTTATTTATTTTATCTTCAATTATTTCTATTATAAAAATACGAGAGAGGGAATAAAATGACTTTCCCAAAATAAAGAAATATTGAAGGTTTAATAAAAAAATCAAATAAGATTTTATTTGGGAGTTTATCGCTATTTTATTTGAATCTAGGAAAAATTGCACGTTTTGAAAGCTGCATTTTAGGGCCAAGAAAATGTTCACCTCGTTCTAAATATTTTATTTAGACGGTGAAAATTTATTTGGCATTTTTAGATTTTTATTTATTTTTCTAGAATTTTTCTAAGTTTCATGAATTTAAAAAACGCCCGCACCGGGGCGAAGGCCAACCAGCGCCGCCATTGCCTCTCAAGACCTGCTCGGGACCGAGTACCGGCCGTCAGAGCCGCCTCGACTCAGGAGCCCGCCCCCTCCCCCAAGCCATGCCCCCCCCCCCCGCCTATATAAATTGCCGGCGCCACAGGTGCCCAAGCTGCCATACCCGCCACGCCCTTGCCGCCCGCCGCCTCACGAGCCGCCCGCCACCGCCAAGTTGCCGCCGCCCCTCGCCGCCCCGCCGGAGCCGCCCCGCCCCGCCGGAGTGCCTCGCCGAGGTACTGCCCGAGCCGCCGCCGCCGGACCATTTTTTTTAGAAAAACCACTTCGATTTTTTTAGAAAAAAAACGCTAGGTTTTCGTTTTTTAGATGTCGGTTTATTTATCCGGCGAGCGTTCGCTCGTTCGTTCGTTTTAACGAACGCGTTCACCGTTTAGTTACAGTTAACGAACGAACGTCCGTTAAGCTGTTGGTCGTTTTTCTTTTTCTCGGATTTTCCGCCATTATTTCTGATCGCGATTTCTGATCCGATTTTCGTTCCAGTATAACTTTCGCTCGTTTATCGGAATCAGGTGATTCAAGCGCCTAGAGTTTCGTCTCGAAGCCCTCTTTACGATTAATCAACTCAAACAAGTTTTTGCTTCTGTAAAATTTGACTTAGGTCCAGAATAGTAAACGAAGCTTGTTTCTTTCGCCGTTTGACTTTCGTTGCTTCGTTCGATTTGATTCTTTTTGCAAACCGGAGTTCTTAAGTTGAACTTTCTGCTTAGATCTTTTATTTGAGTTCTACCTATGCACTAGATGAGTAGTTATTGTATGCTTGTTTGTTTGCGGTAGAGTACCTGGAGTGCGCCGCTTGCTACTTTGAATCGCAAGGTCTCGCGGATCATCAGCAAGCCAAGTAACACTTTTATCATATTCCTTTTCATACCTAGTTTTTATGCATTAGATCAATCCTCAAACATTGCACGATTAGGATCTAATTAAATTGTGGGTTTTGGGAAAGTAGATGAGGTAGTACCTATTACCTGTTTCATTATCAAACCTTGGGAGTTACTTCTACGTTTGCTTATTATGCCATGCTATGCTAGTAGACGTGGATTGTGTGAGTGTATCCATGACAGATGTGAGTTTGTTAATTAATGGTTTATTTAAGGTGGCAACTTAAACACACATCTGGGTGGATTGAGGTACCTGGGTATTCCAGGATTGCCTATTTCTTTTGGACCACCACCCAGGCTCAAAGGGATCATGAGATTATTCATACTAGAAACTTCCGTGTGCAGCCACAAGCTACTATGGGCTCTAGCATAGCTGATTAAGTCGTGCAAACTCTTAAAGTGGTAGACTAGTAGATGTAGAGGGATGTATGTGTAACTGTCTACCCGTTCGTAAGGTGCTAGCGCTTCTGAAAGACTATGTCTCGGTCATCCATTTCTCAAACACCATGTAGTGTGACAATCCCAACGGAGGAGATCGAGTCTTGTGGGGAAAGTGCGCAAACCTCTGCAGAGTGTAACAAACTAATCATGGTTTGCCGTGTCCCAGGTTATGGAGATCTTGAGTATCTAGTACTTGGATTATCATGTGAATCTCATCATGTTACTCTAATTAATGTTGTTGGATTTTTAAATGATGATGCTTAATTGGGATTGAGAATGCTGTCAACCATTCTCACTGTTTAACAACCACCATGATAGTTAAATAAAGTTTATTCCTTTGCAGTAGGGAAAAATTGTCTTTACACAAAACTGTAACCATAGAGCTTTCCACCAGCCATATATACATGTAGTACAGCTTTACTCTTTCATATGCTCTCTATGTGTTACATTGCCAGCATATTCCATGTGCTGACCCGTTTTCGGGCTGCAACGTTCATGTTGCAGACTTTTTAGACGACGAGTAAGGTGCCTTAGGTCGTGGACGACGAGTAAGGTGCCTTAGGTCGTGGTTCTATACTCAGTGATGTCGTTGGAGTTGATGGACTCGCTTATCTTCCAAGCCTTCCGCTGTTATCGTTATTAGATGGCCTTAAGCCATATTTATTGTAATAAGTTCTCTCTTGAGACATTCGATGTAATAAGTGTGTGATTGCTACTCTGTTATAAATCCTTCAAGTACTGTGCATGTCAGCATTACTGATCCAGGGATGACACTGATGCACAGAGGTCAGACTGTTTGAGGTCTGGTCGCTACAGTAATACCCTACTTCTTGCTTGATTGATCTTGATGATATGAGTATCTACCATGAGATCGTAGAGGCTAAACCCTAGAAGCTAGCCTATGGTATGATTGTTGTTGTCCTACGGACTAAACCATCAGGTTTATATAGACACCGGAGGGGGCTAGGGTTACACAGAGTCGGTTACAAGGGAGGAGATCTACATATCCGTTTTGCGAAGCTTGCCTTCCACGCCAAGGAGAGTCCCATCCGGACACGGGTCGAAGTCTTCAATCTTGTATCTTCATAGTCCAATAGTCCGGCCAAAGCATATAATCCGGCTGTCCGAGGACCCCCTAATCCAGGACTCCCTCAATCACGAAGATAAACAAAATTGTGTGCATGCAAGTGCCGGCAAAAATGAAGCGAGAAACAATGTGTGTGTGTGCACGCGTGTGTGTGTGTGTGAGAGAGAGAGAGAGGGAGGGGGAGAGAGAGAGAGAGAGAGAGAAATCTCAAAACAAAAGGTTCTCTGCTAGAATCCCATTGTATGTATTCATATGGTTTCGGAACTCGAGTTAACGTTAGGCATATGTGTGAGAGACATTATTATACTTTGAGACATTAGTGGATGTAGGTTGCCGGAATTAAAGTGGTGGGCGTGTTCGACAGAGAGAGCATGTGTGTTTCTGTGTGAGAGACTTGTAGGACGGGGTAGAAAGACGAATTCTAACTTTGATGGAGGGAGAGAAATACATGAAGTGCGCGTGTGTGATTCCGATGCCCACAGGGAAATGAGATATGGATGCGTGTGAGTGAGATTGCACAATTCATTCACGTATCACTATCTAGCGATCGTGGACGTGCATCGCTTGAACATAAATCAATATCTACTTTGTATCGTGGCCAAAGGTACAATATCGATTCAACGCTATAAAGATTGGACACTCACATATCACATTTTTTTCTATTTAAATAAACCTTTTCAGTTGTGCATGCCAAAGTTATAGTGATGCTTCTTCAAACAACCAATGTAGCTATAATGTACATGCACCATTGTTACTCTTGCATTCAAAATCATTAGTCTTGGATGATTTAAAGTTCTATTATGAAGTAATATATGTAATATCCATATATGAATTCAACGGGTACGCAATTTATGAAATGGAGGCTATGTAATCATATGAGGTAACACTTTTAAGTAGCGGACTACAATATCCATTTCTTTTTGTGCGCCTCTACACTAACACGTCAACGCATTATGTTTAAAGTAAATAACCAATTGCACTAAATTATCTATTTACACGAGAAATACATAGGTTGAGCGTTTGATCCCTTTTTTGTGAACGCGGCACTACACCCGTACGATTGGCCGCGCCCGTGTGAGCGTCCAACTTATCAGCGCATCATCCTGAGTTATTGTCTTTTTTTCTGGGGTGGACTTCACACCAGTTATTAACTGTTGAGCGTGCCCCGTGTACACAGTCTCGCATGACCTTGCCGCTAGCACGGTCCAAAAGTAGTTGAAACTGGATACGAACGATCCCGCGGGCGGCAAAATCTCCCGCCTCCTTCTAAAATTTCTGCCACCTTACTCTTTAGCATGCGAAATTCCCCTTTTGTCCTTGGTCCATGGAGACCAACAGTTACAATACCGCCCTCATCTACATAATAGGTCGGGGCTGCTTTGGTAACTTCCGGTTCCCCCACTACACGGCACCCTCATTTCCTCTCCCCTCCCGCAAAAACGACTAACTCCACAGCACCAGAGCATCTCATATCACGCCGTCCGTACTTCATCGGCCTTCCTCCTCCCTCTCGAAACCCTAGACTGCTCATCCACCGTGTGCAGAGCCCATTCATCGCGAAAGGCGTCCACCTCACGGATCTGCTTCTACGGCCTCATCTACCCCTACCACCTCCCCTAGAAACAAGTAGACTGCTCATCCACCACTGTACCACAACCCATTCAGTGCCGGCCTTGTCCATGGCGCCGGATCTGCTTTGCCAGTACTCTCGTCAACCGCAGCACATCTGCAGCGGCTCATTCGTACTCCCCACCGGAGACGCTTCGTCTACACCCCCCGGAGCCGCCCAACCGACGCCCCCATCGACGGCCTCTGATCCTCTTCGCCGACACCTTCCTCAACCCTACCGGAGCCGCTTCTCCAACACCATCATCAACCCCACCGGAGTAGCTTCGCTTATACCATTTTCAACCCCACCGGGGCCGCTTTGCCAACTCACAAGTCCACGGCCTCAGGTCCGCTTCCTCGCACCCTCATCCAACCTACCAGAGCAGCTTCTGACGCCCCGTCCACGACCGCAGATCCGCATCGTCGACACCATCCTTAACCCAACCACAGGAGCAGCTTCACCTACGCCCTCGTCCACGACCACAGATCCGCTTCGCCCACACCGTAGTCCACCCTACCGGAGCCGATCCACAAACACCCTACTCGACGGTTCTAGATCTCCTTACCGGACCCCGACAGCTAGCGCAGCGTCATCACCCTTGACGTTTCTAACCTGATTCCCACCGTTTGGCAAGATGCCAAGCACCCGCCACGGCCTAGGTACTTGTCACCTTTAAACCCGTCCAGCATCACCTGCCCGATGTACTTCAAATATACTAACTGGTCGTTGTTACCTATTATGCAGCTGGCAAAAACTACAAGGACGATGTTTCTTCTGGATCTAACAGCTTGGCCAACCAAGATCCTGGACCGAGGTATTTCTATGATCTTGTAAGCACGTCTCTCTCTCTCTTGTATTGTTCTGTGCCTACCAGCGTGCTTTGCTAAGATTTTCGACCAGTAATCCCTTTGTGCAGACAATGATTTCTACTACTGGCTGCTAAATTAGATATGTAGATGTCATACATGATACTACCTCGTACCTCCGTCCTAAATATAAGTCTTTCTAGAGGTTCCACTATAGGCTACATACGGAGCAAAATGAGTGAATGTACACTCGAAAATGCATCTATATACATCTGTATGTGGTCCATACTGGAATATCTACATAGACATATATTTAGGAATAGAGGTAGTACATTACACAAAGTTGTAGGTAGCATGTAGGAATTCCAATGCACTACATTAGGCTCCCTTAGAGTGCCTGCTAGTCCAGCACACAGAGTCATGGCTAGTTTATGCTACGCACACAATCATTAATTGGTGGTTTAAATATGCGCAAGGGATATGCAATGTATTATCATGTAGAGATGTGTGAAATTAGCCGTGTCAACTTGCAGATAGGGTTACACAATGAAAAAGTACAAGATGTATGTGGCAATTTCATGGAACATCGCAAAAAAAAAGAGCCAGCGGTGAGCCTATATAGTGTGCTATGGTACGTCACTCCTCCATTGCAATCATCGTGACATGTTATTTGTATGTCAATTCTATTGGCCAAGTTTCTTCGGGACAGTTATTACGAGTTATCCTAAGAAAATAAGCACCCGTGAATATAAGCTCCATGTAATAAGCCAACCAGTTCTTTTCATTGCGTTTTCAGCTTATCTTTGGTATGATCAGTGAAAAGTCTAGATTGCATTATATTTTTTCATTTTGCTGCCCATATGAAAATTAATTTGACTTGCAAACATCACAAATTGAACCTATTGCAGTAATGCAAATACAAAGATACCATCTACTTGGCACAATCTACTTTGGTCAATGTTTTCCATAGAGATCCCATTGCTTAATTTAAATGAAGAACGCATGACCCATATTTAATTGAAGAACAATTATTTATTGAAATTCGATGGTCCAAGTGGCTGGTTATTATCATATAGCAGCACCACCTGAAAGCATCATATAGCAGCAGCAGCTCATAGCAACTCATCATACAACAGGAGCAGCAACAGCAGAAGTGTGCAATTCATAATATACCAGCAGCAGCTCATAGCAATTCATCATATAGCAGCAGCAGGAGCAGCTCATAGCAATTCATCATATAACAGCAGCAGGAGCAGCTCATAGCAATTCATCATATAGCAGCAGCTGCTCATAGCAATTCATCATATAGCGGCAGCTGCTCATAGAAATTCATCATATAGCGGCAGCAGGAGTAGCTCATAGCAATGCATCATATAGTAGCAGCAGAAGCAGCTCATAGCAATTCATCGTATAGTGGATCGTAATGAAAATTTGGCAAAAATCAGAGGAGATCCTCACCTTGTTGGATGAGCTCATCCTTCAACTGCACCTCAAGGCCACGGCCCGGGAGGTGAGGGGGAATAAGGTGCCTTCACTGCGGTGTGGCATCACCGTAGTTGTCTGGCGCTTTGTCGGAGTAGTGCATTGGACGAACCACAGTGGAGATGCTGCTGGAGACCATGAGAATGAGGGGCGATGCCAGAGGGAGGAGCAGCCAGGGAGATTTGCCCCTACCCGTCGGCCATGTATCCTAGCTGGACAGAGCATCGTCGAGGACCAGGCCAGATGGGACCAGTGGCGACGGCTCGCTGGAGGAACCCTAGTGCTGCAGGCAGGGGATCGAGGTAGAGCGAAAGGGGGGAGGAGATGCAAGCGGGCAGGGCAATGAACGCTTGCGTGTTTGTTTTTTCTTGAGGGTGAGGTGTGACGCGGGCGTTAGCAGTTGCATTTTGAGTGTAATATAGGCAGACAACAGAGTCATTTCACTGTTCCCCTTCCTTTCAATTTTTAGTGAGGTTCTACCCGAAATACCCCCCTCCAAAGCAAAATTAGTTAAGCCCAAGCCCGTAACTCAAAAATGACTTCTTTACATCTTTTATGGCTTATTTTGACAATAAGCCCTGAAAAGGTGGAATAGAACTGGCCCTTAACCTGCAATTCAATTGTGCGTGCAATGATGAATCACTCATGCCTCCTATAGTGTACATTTAGGCATCATCATACATGGCATAACCTAATACATGTGCATTCCATTGTAGAAGCTGGAATATGCAATGTTTATGTTAGTTCATACGTTGCACATGATGTTTAAATGCCCCTTAAATCTTGTCAGTCAAGTGATGTTCTTTATCCTCCTTCTTTGCTTCTTTTCTTGATATGTAAGATTTGCTCACACAACTATTCAATTGCTTGTTTGCATCAGCCAACCATACTAGGACTGTTTTCTTTGATTACTTGTTGTTCTTGACCTAACACTCTAATGGAGCTTGTCAACAATTTAAACACTAAGGGATGCTGTAGTGGGGCCTTTTCTAACTCATAGGTGACATAAAGGTTTGGCTGTACACTAAAGTAGGCTCTCCAAGAGTACCCGGAGATCCAGTTCGAAGGTACGCCTAGTTTTTACATAGTGCGTATATAGTAAATGCTCATTTCATTGTGTGCAAGTGCAAGAGATGCGGCATGTTTCATTATGTGATGTTGTTTTGTTATAATCTCATCCTTTTGTGTTCATAGACTAGAAAGTATGCATATTTATCTTCCAAGGAGGCGAGTAACTAGTTTGTGTCACCTTGCAGAGGGGGTGCAATGAACACTACTAGGGAAAAGCCTAGCAGCAGCGCGGGTTTTGGGTGTATCAGTAGCGCGGCTGCCCACGCTACTGATACGGTGCCACAGCTAACTTGTAGCGATGGCGCCGTGTTGACACACGCCATCGCTATATATGGTTAGTCAGTAGTGTGCTATGCAAACAGCGTTCTTTGCTAATTAGCTGTAGCTGGTCTTATACCCCGCTCTGCTATTACTTTCAAAAACAAAAAATCTCGATCCCGTGCGTCTTTGTCAATGGCAGCAATGGTAAGATCTAGCGATGATTGGCGTCACGGAGGCATGAGCGGACAGCGGAAGACCAGATCCAGCGGTGGCTGTTGGAGAGGCCCGTTTCTATGGCGAGAGCCAGGCCGGCGTGGAGCTCCTCTTCCCGACCATGCCAGATAGCTCTGGGTCATCCATCGCGATGACCTGCACGGGCATGGACATGGGAGGGTGAGTCAAACCAGAGGGAGAGAGAGAAAAGGAAAACCGTGGGAGAGAGGAAGGTGATGTAGGGAGCAGCGGAGCTAGTCACCGGTGGTGAGGTGCTCCGTTGTGGTGGCGCGGGGCGGCGGCCTCCTAGACGTCGGTGGAAGACCGGCGAGCTCCTAGACACCGGTGGCGCGAGGCGGCCTCTTTCAGCGCCATGGAGGAGGATGGGTGCATGGGCAAGAGGTCCATGTGAGAGCGTATGGAAAGTGAGAGGAGAGAGTGGTGGAAGAGAGGAGGGATTTGGGGGAGGAGATGGGGATTCGGCCGAGGATATGGCGACTTCACCTACCTCGTACTTAGTAGTAGCGAGGGGTATAAAACTGCGCTACTACTATCAACTTAGTAGTAGCGCGGGTTTATACCCCTTGCTACTACTATGGCATGTGTCGGGGGGCACGGTAGAGACCGCTTAGTAGTAGCGAGGATTAAAAACCCGCGCTACTACTATCAACTTAGTAGTAGCGAGGGTTAAAAACCCGCGCTACTGCTAATTAGCAGTAGCGCTTCTTTTTGTGCCGCGCTGCTGCTAAGATTCTGTGTATAAGGTTTTCCCTAGTAGTGGAATATAAGATTGAGGATTTCAAAGTACAATATGTTAGGAAGGAGCCTTGCAAGAGAAGTAGGAGCTGCGCTGAGCCTCTTCAACCTGTTAAGGTAAGTCACTGTATCCAACTCAACAGTTCAATTCCTTGTTTGTTTGAGCATAGTTAATTTGCTCTTTTCAATTGCTTTATTTGTCCTCAGTTAATGAGATGCCCAAAGAATGATGCTGATGTTGGGTACTTGTATAACTATTAGTTGACATAATTAAAGGCCTTACCATTTAATTACTCTGCCGAAGTGTGCCTGAAGCTTTGAAGTCTAACCAACTATTATTGCATGAGGCTCACAATCTAGTTTATACTAGGCTAATGATTGCATAGTTTTTCTTGCTGTAGTATGTTTGTATGAAACCCTCTGCTATTCATTATGCTCCCTAAGACTTAATTTGAGCTATAGAGTGGCCAACTGCTTGCTTACTTCTATGCAACATGCTGTCTAAATTTGTAACTTGTCTGTGTTTTGGATTGGGCCCCAACATCATGCTCCTCTGGTGAGCTAAGAGAGATTTATGTATGCAGGCTGCATAGACTACCTTTTTATAATTTTTAAAATATCACCTGCTTATGCTTCATGACGTGTAACATTATTGTTACTCCTGTTTTTCCATGTACAAAATAGTCTGTCTTGCTCGCTTCACTGTTGTAACTATATTTTTGCCCTAGTGATGTGTACTTACGTAAACATTTCGTGATGAAGTGACATCAACACAAAGATCTGCGAGCAGTGCGGCATGGCTGTTACTGAATGATTATGGATTGGAATTGGAATGTGCTGATGTTCTCGAGAATCAACTAGAGGTGGCAAGACAACGTGTACATGATTCTCAACGTAAAATCAACAAGTTGAGACTGGACATGCAGGTATTAGATGCAGGAGTCAAAACAATGAAACAAGACACTGAGGTAACAATGAAGGAATTGGAGATTTTGCAGACTGAAATTTGTGCTATCTAAATCCAGCCAATCCTATTTTCTGAAGAGATTATAGTTCAAATGGTAAGTTATGTTGATGTGTGTCCATGATGTATGAGCTGTATTTGCCCAGTGTATGTAATTTTCTGTTTGTGTATGCTTTATTATCACGGGTGCCGAACCATAATGCCCAGTGGGTATAATCGGCTGTAATTTCTTTATTGTATAGTGTAGGATTATTCTACGTTTCTATGCCTTAGTCTCTTTATTGTATAGTGTATGTTTTTTAGAGGTGATAGTATAGAGTAGGATAATTCTTTCAATATGCTATATCGTTCAAACGGGGGCCAACTCGCCCAAATGTTGTAGTGACCATGCCCCTCCACGGGCCGTATGATCCATGGGCCTTCTATCGGCTGTCGGATCCATGGGCCTTCTATGGGCCGTCGGATCCATGGGCCTTCTATCGGCTGTCGGATCCATAGGTCGTCGGATAAATGGGCCTTCTATGGGCCGTCGGGTCAATGGGCCTTCTATGTCCCGTAGGATCCATGGGCTTTCTACGGGCCATCTCATCTATGGGCCTTGTACGGGCCGTATAAGGGGCCGTAAACGGGCTAGAGTGGAAATCGTACATTTTATGGGCTGACCATAATGGGCCGTTAATAGGCCGTATTTGATGATGCTATGAAAATGGCCCAATAGATTAACGGGCCACAAACGGGCCTACTGTATCCACGGGCTGAATTTGGCCCACGAGCAGAAAAGGCCAGTAGTGGGTCGTAAGTAACCGAATGTTGGAAATGAGCCCAAGAATAAATGGGCCCTAAGAAGGCCGAAAGGTAACACGGGCTGCAAACGACCCAATGGAATAAAGGACTGCTAATGGGTATAAAGCGATACACTGTTCATTACGGGCCGGTTTCACCACGGACCATTAATGGGCCAAGAGTTACAAAGGGACTCATATGGGCCGAAATACGTCATGGGCCATACATGGGCCGGAAGTTACAATGGGCTGGAATCATATTGGACGGCCCAGATGACGCTACTGGGCCTAATTCCGTTAGGCCGTAACGGGCCGTGAGTTAGCGGGCTGTAAATGGGCTATATGCGAACATGCCGTTAACAGGCTTTTCGTGGGCCGGCCCGCCACCTTTTGACCAAGTCAAACGGGCCGACCTTTTCATAGGAATGGGCCTCTATTGGGCTGTGCCACGTGTCGACGTATCATAGGCGCCTTGCGTCCAATGAGTGGATGACATATGTCCCAACGGTGAGCCGACACGTGTTTCCTCCAGCCAATGATGATTTTACACGTGGAAAATCCCCATTGGTCGGGGCTGTTAATGGGTTATCAGATCCAAAACCGGACCGATAGCTTAACGGCGTTCCATTACGGTGGATGCCACGTGTCGGTCACCTTTGACGAAAGCACTTCTGTGACGCGCGATTTATCGTCATGGAAGTGGACACTTCTGTGATGATAATTTTGGTAATGTCATGGAACACTTGTACGAAAGCACAGGTATGACTATCTCGATTCTGTCATAAATTTGTCATGGATGTACATGCATGACAGAAAACGTGACCTACTGTGACAAACACGTATCATCACGGAAGTGTATTTTTTTGTAGTGTCTTTCCCTTTCCCGATCTTTCATCCTCAAAGTCGGGGTCCTTGGTACCATCAGAGTCGGCATACTTGACATGTGCTGCCATAAGCTCCCTCATGTCGTTGCAATGATGCTTGAACCGCCCAAGTTTCTGCTTGAGTGGAATGAAACGACAATTTTTCTCCAACATTAGAACCGCTAAGTCGACGTTGATGTTATCCGAAGAATGTATGATAGTCGAGACTCGGCGCACCCAGTTGGTCGTTGACTCGCCCTCAGCTTGAACATAAGAAATCAAATCCACAATCGACATAGGTTGCTTGCACGTATCTTTGAAATTCCGTATAAAACGGTCCTTTAGCTCTGCCCATGACCCGATGGAGTTAGCCGGCAGCCCCTTCAACCAGGTACGAGTCGTCCCCTCCAACATCATGGTGAAGTACTTTGCGTATGCAGCCTCACTAACATCCAACATCCCCATAGCCATCTCATAACTCTCTACCCAAGCCTCAGGGGGCTGATCTGCTGTGTAATTAGGCACCTTACAAGGACCTTTGAAGTCCTTAGGCAGACGCTCGTTTCTTAGAGCCGCCGTTAGACACGGCACACCGAAAGCCCTAGAAGTTACACCTACTTCAATTGAAGCTGTCGGGTAAACCGGCGCGTGCTGACAAGCCGCCAGCTGAGCCGCCAGCTCGGCCTCCCAACATGCTCTGCCCTAGTCCACCAAACCCTGTGCATTAGCACCATTGTGTGTCGGGTCATGTCCATGGTTGGTTACGGCACTGCTCCGTACTCGAGACTGCTGGCGAGTCAATGTGTCTACTGTAGCTCCGGCTTGGACGAGAGGTCGAATGAATCCGGTCACGACTATAAGAATAAGCATGTTGCTGCACTAAAGCTGTCTGAAGAAGCTCCCTTGCCCTTCTGGTTCCAACCGCCGTCGGAGTCTCGCCTTCGACTGGCAGAGCCGCCAATCACGTAGCTGCAGCAATCATATTGTCTAAAGGAGTGGAGTAATGACCCGGCGGTGTCACCACATACTGAGGCGGGGTGTTATTCATATGCAGAGAGCCTGTCACGCACGGCTGACCCGGCGTTCCACCCCCTCGTGCTTCAGCCGTCTGGTTTACCACCGGCGGATTACTGGCCCCTGCCCCGGGTGTGTTGAAGAGGTCCCTCGACTCATAAACCGAGGGTAGACGACTCCGGTGCTTTCTCCTCAAGACCTCGTTTGAAGTGTTCTGATCCACCATAAGCCGGTATGAATCTGCTTGAATCTGCTGCGCTTGGGCGTTCAAAACGGCTCGTTCTGCAGCCATCCTTGTGTTTTCCGCTGCCAAGTCTGCCTTAGCTTGCGCAATCTCATCACGCAATTTAGCCACTTCCACCTTATGATGCTCCTGGTTGTCTGGGGTTACATCAACCTCCATCAGAGTCGCCAGAGCTTCTAAAAGATCTATCAAAACTTGAGCCGGCGGGCGAGCTGACTGATAACCCACAAGTATAGGGGATCAATTGTAGCCTCTTTCGATAAGTAAGAGTGTCGAACCCAACGAGGAGCTAAAGGTAGAACAAATATTCCCTCAAGTTCTATCGACCACCGATACAACTCTACGCATGCTGTACATTCGCTTTACCTAGAACAAGTACGAAACTAGAAGTACTTTGTAGGTGTTTTTGGATAGGCTTTCAAGAATATAAAGAGCACGTAAATAAAAACTAGGGGCTGTTTAGGTAAAGACAGAACTAAAATAGTTTTAGTAGAGAGCTTTTTGTCACGAGAAAGTTATTTGTCTCTAGGCAATCGATAACTAGACCGGTAATCGTTATTGCAATTTTATATGAGGGAGAGGCATAAGCTAACATACTTTCTCTACTTGGATCATATGCACTTATGATTGGAACTCTAGCAAGCGTCTGCAACTACTAAATATTATTAAGGTAAAACCCAACCATAGCATTAAAGTATCAAGTCTTTATTCCCATACGCAAACAACCTACTTACTCGGGTATGTGCTTCTGTCACTCACGCCACCCACCATAAGCAAATCATGAACATATTGCAAACCCTACAGCGGGGATCCCTCACGCTTGCGCGACACGGAGAGAACCATACGACAACACCAATAATAAAACATGCAAATCAAACCAATCAGGATCATCAATTAACCCATAGGACAAAACGTATCTACTCAAACATCATACATCATTGGGAAATAATACATAGCATTGAGCACCATGTTTAAGTAGAGATTACAGCGGGTAAAAGAGGGGTTACACCGCTGTATAGAGGGGGAAGAGTTGGTGATGACGGCGGTGAAGTTGTTGGTGAAGATTGCGGTGATGACGATGGCTCCGGCGGCGTTCCGGCGCCACCGAAAGCGATGGGGAGAGAGCCCCCCTCCTCCTTCTTCCTCCTTGACCTCCTCCCTAGTTGGGAGAAGGGTTTCCCCTCTGGTCCTTGGTCTCCATGGCATGGGGGGTGATAGCCCCTCCGAGATTGGATCCGTCTCTCTGTCTCTCTCTGTTTCTGCGTTCTGGGATTCTGCCTTTTCACTGTTTCTTATATATCTGGAGATCCGTAACTCCGATTGGATTGAAACCTTCGCCCAGATTTTTCTTCGAAAATTAGCTTTCTTGCGGCCAAAGAAGAGCAGTAACCGCCTTACGGAGGGCCCACGAGGGTTAGGGGCGCGCCCAGGGGGGCAGGCGCGCCCCGCTGCCTCGTGGCCCCCCTTGGGCACCTTCTCGTGTTGATTCTTCTTCCCATATTTCACAAATATTCCAAAAATATTCTCCATCCATTTTTATCCCGTTTGGACTCCGTTTGATATGGGGTTTCTGTGAAACAAAAATATGCAACAAACAGGAACTGGCGCTGGGCACTGGATCAATATGTTAATCTCAAAAATAGTATAAAAAGTTGCCAAAAGTATATGAAAGTTGTATAATATTGGAATGGAAAAATCAAATATTATACATACGACGGAGACGTATCACTGACCCGCCAGCGCCTACCGCCGTCACAGCCGCTGCACTAGAAGTTATAGCCGCGGCAGCTGTCGAAACAAGAACCGGCTGGGTGCCAGCCATGAAGATCGCCACCCTGTTTGGCGGCTCACGGGGGTCCGGAATACTGTCGCCATCGGAACAGCCCCCAAGTCGTCCGTCTTGTAGCTGATACATTGAGTTGGTCTCGCCCGTGGACGACTCATCATCAGAGTAGATGGCCGTCTCACCGCTAGACACAGGGCCTTCCAACTCAGCCCCATGGGTGAACCCAACGAAGACACGCTTTATGGAAAATTGATCCCGGGCGGGTCGTGCACGCTGAGCCGTCTCGATGATGTCAGTGCAGATGTCCAGCTCAGGGCCCGGTTCGTCGATCTTGCCGATGAAGACGTGGATTCCGCCGAAGGGGACCCGGTACCCGTACTGAATTGAGCCGGCCTTGGGGCCCCAGTCTGCATCGTCGATGTCGAGCTTGCTGCAACGACTCTTGGTCATCCGGCCCACAGCGTATCCCTTGATCCCCTCGAAGCTGCCCTTCAAGAACTCAAAACCACTGTGCGCGAGCCCCACGGTGGGCGCCAACTGCCGTGGAGTTGGCACGGCTGATGTCCTAGTGAAAGGACTTAGTTGTGGAGCCATGGCGAAGTGGTTAGCTTAAAGGGGTTAAAACGGGACAAAGTACACGAGGAGTTTATACTGGTTCGGCCCCTTGCGGTAAAGGTAAAAGCCTAATCCAATTTGAGGTGGTATTGCTAGGGTTTCGATTACCAGGGAGCGAATACGCTTTGCTTAGCTTTCGATCTGTTGTTTTTCTTGCACTAAGCCGCTGCCGGTCATCCCCTTATATACATGGGTTGACGTCATGTGGCCTACAGAGTCCCGGCCGGCTCATACAAACGTGTCCGGCTCGGTGACTTATCTTACATGCCTTATAATACAAGTTACATATACATGGCGGTTTACACTTACGGGCCTTAAGCCGCCTCTTGGATTGGGCCCTTTAACAGGCCTACTTCATGAACCGCCACCTTCACATACTCATGGGCTTTGTCTAGATGATCCGCCATTGGGATAACCCGGCCCCTCCTGGGCGGGTCATATCCAATAGTCATATCCCCAACATGTTTCAAACTTCTGGGTTTCAACATCCTTGCATGAACCATGGTCCTACTGTCCTTCAGTTCCTGACGAATCTCCGGTATCTCGAGGTTTTGCTCCTCCAGCTTGGCTACTTTCAGCTTCTGGGTCCTGAGTTCTTCACGAAATGCTTCCTTGTCAAATACGGCTTCCTGAAGATCCATCTTAAAAATTCTTGATGTAATACTCCAGATCTTGGTGATACACCAACTAAGGTTAAAACTTCATCTTTTGCTGATAGGTGCTCCATTAGCCCTTTTGTCATCCAATCCTTCTGAAGAAAATGCATGCTTAACCCATCACGGTGACACTACCATAGGCGAGCGGTAACATCATGGATAGCCGTGTCTATGCCCATGTCATTGCCATGAACTATCATTCCATAGTTGATATCTCCTGCCTTAGGGGTTTCTTGACAAAATTTTTGAGTTTTTAACACTCCATGTTCCGATCTTTCTCCGACACACCTTGATCTCGGGTATTGACAGCTTCAATAGTCTGATAAGTTCCATAAGGGTAGCCTTCCTAGGTCATACCAATCTGGGAATTCTTCAGAACCTTAAAATTCTCCCTGTCTTCGGAGTCTTCAATCGTTGTAGTTTCCATTGTTATAATGCATGGTAAAATCCTCTTCATTCCGAAGTGGTCTTAGTTGTCCAATATCTTGTACTTCTTGGAGTGGTCTCATCAGTCGAATCTTCGTGTGGTCAAAATGGGAAAGGGGTATAGTCTAACTAAAAGGGAATGCTTGGTAAAGCTCGGAAAAGAAGAGAGGTAAAAGATCTTTTTGAAAATAATGTTTTAGATAAAATATTTCCTATGGGCTTGCCAGTTTCTAGGGGTCACGTCCTACAGTCAACATGTGCTCTGATACCATCTTGTAGCGACCCGACCTCAAACGGTCAAGTCTCTGTTCTTAAGTGTCATCCCTGGATCGGTATGCTGACACACACAATACTCGAGGATTTATAACAGAGGTAAAACACATGTATAAAGTAACGTAAATACTATTACCTCAATCCAAATAGCGGAAGAAACAACAAAGTTGTGGAGTTCCCAACAACACCAACAGCAAAGTTGAGTGTAGACATCGTAACCCTAACATATCACTTACTCGTCGTAAGATTCCTGCAACCTGAGACATTGCATCCATGTAGGTTAGTACATTGAATGTATTGGCAAATTCACACCATAGGATAATGAAGAACAATAGCTATCACTACGTGCATATTTGGCTGGTGGAGGCTCTAAGTTTAATTTTTTCATAAAGCTAATCTTTACCTACAACAAAGGAATATATTTTATTTAACTACAAAGTTGTCGGTATACTAAAGTAGGGGCACTCCTTTGTACCCCTTTACTCGTGCACGAACAGTCAGAGCCACGCGCCGCGGCCACAATTAGCAGGGCAGAGGAGGGAAGCCAGAGAGAAGCAGAAGCGCAAGACAACCGAGGCAACGCCAAGACCAAAAACACCAAAGAGCAAGAGGGCAAGGTGGACTCCCCCGACAAGTCCCTTTCCGGGGCAGCCTCCGCGGCCCCGGCAAAAGCCTTGCCGGGGCAACTTGCCTAGTACCAGCAAAGCAAGCCACCCTCGAGCACAAGAATTCCAAACCCGCCAATAATTGCGTTGGAACCAAGGCTCGGGAGGCACCTCTGTGGTGGCATGCAGATCTTTGTCAAGATCCATAAGCACACAAGATTAGATGAGGACCAGAAGACGGCGACCCTCGGCAGGATCCCAGCCGAGGGAATCCACAAGACCCCCGGCCAACGCCTTGCCGAGGACATTTGTGACGCCACGGCAAGACCCTTGCCGGACCCCCGGCAAGGCCCTTGCCGAGAGCGCCAGCAAGGCCACTACCAGGCCCGCGTCGACCAAGACTCCGCCGCCGTCCCGCATGTAGCTGCCAGCCCAACCAGCTGGGCAGGCACCTGCGTGGCAACATGCGGCTTCCAGGCCAACTCAGCAAGCACCTGCGTGGTGGTATGCAGATCTTTGTGAAGGCCCTGCCACCGCGCCACCTCAGCAGCCTGCCTGCCTACATGGAACCGCACGCATCGCTGGCCTGGGCGCGTGTCAAAGCAAGACGGAGCGGCGACAGACGGGACGGGCCTCGTTCCCGTCCCCGATAAAGCTAATGGACACCTAAGTAGCACATATAATGTGTTTTGTCCCCTAATGACAGGCGATAAGCTTGCGCACTGTAGATCTTTCCACCTCCTGTGTGCCACCGTGGCAACCCTTTTTGCCTATAAAAGGAGGCCCGAGGCGATCAGGAGAGGGATTCGGCTCTTTTGGGCAAGTTACACCCCGTAGCTAGCTCAAGAACACAAGCACACTCAATACATCCACCAAAGCTGGACTAGGGTATTACGCATCCTCACGTCCCGAACCTGGGTAAACGATCTTTGTGCTGGCTCCTGGACCTGCTCTTCTCGCAACCCCGCACTTGCCGACCATAGTAGGGATTCCTTTGATCCCATAGGTGTCGTTCCCACCGACATCTTTGGCGAACGACCCATGTTGAACGCGTGACGTGGAGGATCGTGCGTGACGTGGGGGTCATGCGAGGGGCGGTTCCCGCACGCATGCGTCATATCATAGTAAAGAGGCGGCTTGCGCCTTCCCCATAAAAAGAGGGAGGCGTAGAGGTGCGGCTCATTTACTGAGTGGACTCGGATCTCGGTCTTCAAGGCGCCCTCGCCCCATGATCATCGGGTGGGGAACGGTTGCCTCACCCGTCCCTTCGACTCTCCTTGCTCGCCACGTGCCTTTCATGCAGGTGGCAGGCGGTGGAGGCGGGAAACCAGGCCGTCGCCGATTGGGGCAGCGGGCGAAACAATTACTGCGGTAAAATCCCGCCCCTACTGCCCGCGCACCGTTCTGGGCCTGGCCCAACAACGTGTCGCGCTTATGTGTGGTCCAGGCCCGGGGGCTCCTGTTGGTGTACTAAAGTAGAGGCACTCCTTTGTACCCCTTTAATTGTGCACGGACAGTCAGAGCCACGCGCCGCGGCCACACCTAACAGGGCAGAGGAGGGAAGCCGGAGAGAAGCCGAAGCGCAAGACAACCGACGCAACGCCAAGACCAGAAACACCAAAGAGCAAGAGGGCAAGGTGGACTCGCCAAGAAGGCCCTTTGCCGGGCGCTCACGCCCCGGCAAGAGCTTGCCGGGCGGCTCATGACCCCGGCAAGAGCCTTGCCGGGGCAACTTGCCCAGTACCAGCAGAGCGAGCCACCCTCGAGCCCAAGAGTTCCAAACGCCGCCAATAACTGCGTTGGAACCAAGGCTCGGGAGGCACCTCTGTGGTGTCATGCAGATCTTTGTCAAGATCATAAGCACACAAGATTAGCTGAGGACCAGAAGACGGTGACCCTCGGCGAGATCCCAGCCGAGGGAATCTACAAGACCCCCGGCAAGCGTCGTGCCGGGGACAACTGCGACGCCATGACAAGACCCTTGCCGGACCCCCGGCAAGGCCCTTGCCAAGAGCGCCAGCAGGGCCACTGCCAGGCCCGCGTCGTCCATGACTCCGCCACTGTTCGCATGCAGCTGCCAGCCCAACTAGCTGGGCAGGCACCTGCGTGGCAACATGCGGCTTCCAGGCCAACTCAGCAAGCACCTGCGTGGTGGCATGCAGATCTTCGTGAAGGCCCTGCCACCGCGCCACCTTAGCAGCCTGCCTACCTACATGGCACCGCACGCATCACTGGCCTGGGCGCGTGTCGAACCAAGACGGAGCGGCGACGGACGGGGCGGGCCTCGTTCACGTCCCCGATAAAGCTAATGGACACCTAAGTAGCGCATTTAGTGTGTTTTGTTCCCTAATGCCAGGCGATAAACTTGCACACTGTAGACCTTTCCACCTCCTGTGTGCCACTGTGGCAACCCCTTTTGCCTATAAAAGGAGGCCCGAGGCGACCAGAAGAGGGATTCGGCTCTTTTGGGCAAGTTACACCCCGTAGCTAGCTCAAGAACACAAGAACACTCAATACATCCACCAAAGCAGGACTAGGGTATTACGCATCCTCGCGGCCCGAACCTGGCTAAACGATCTTTGTGCTGGCTCCTGGACCTGCTCTTCTTGCAATCCCGCGCCCGCCGACCGTAGTAGGGATTCCTGTGATCCCATAGGTGTCGTTCCTGCAAACAAAAGTTTTTTGAGAAAATGTTGAGAAGGTAACCCCAACTCAATCCCAAATTAACATCAATAACCCAACAAATTATTTAAGTAACGTGATGAGATCAATCAAGTAATTCAAGTACCAGATACTCAAGATGTCCATAACCGGGGACACGGCTAATCATGATTAGTTTGCACACTCTGCAGAGGTTTGCGCACTTTTCCCCACAAGACTCGATCTCCTCTGTTATTTCTCGCACTACATGATGTTTGAGAAACGGATGACCGAGACACAATCTTTCAGAGTGTTAGCTCGTTACGACGGGTAGACAGTACCACCTACATCCCTACATCTGCTAGTCTACCACTGTAAGAGATCACACTACATACTCAACTATGCCAGAGCCCATAATGGCTTGTGGCTGCACACGCAAGTTTCTAGAATGAAATCTTATGATCCCTTTGAGGCTGGGTGGCGAACCATAGGATGATCACACTGGTACCCCGGGATCTCCTTGGACAAAACTGGATTCCCTAGGTGTCCGGGAAATCCACTGGTATCCCCAGGGTGCCCCAACCAATCCACCCAGATGTGTATTAAAGTAGCCACCTTAAGTTTAAACCTTAGTTAACAATAACTCACACATCTGTCATGAATTATCTCAAACCAAACCACGTCTACGAGCATAGCATAGCAGTATAAGCATAACGTAGTAATCCCAGGGTTGATAAAAGACAATAGGTTCCTACCTCAACAACTACTTCCCAATACCCACATGTTATCAAAATCCTACTCATGCAATGTTTGAGGGTTGAAACTAATGCATAAAAACTGGGTATGAAAAGTATGATCAAAGTGTGAACTTGCCTTGTACTGTCTATGAAGATGATTTGCACTCATAACTCCTGATAGTTCTACTCGTCACACTCTGGTCAATCTATCGTGAGCAAGCACTTGCATACATAAGCACTCATGCAAAAGAATCAAAGAAAAGATCTCGAAAAACTTCGAAAACAAGCAATACACTCTCGCAACAGAAAACAATTTCTAACAATACCAAAATTAAGTGAATTTCACCTTATCAAAAATTTTAGGTCAAGAGATTCAAATAGCAAAAAGAATCAATTAAATCGGAGTTATAAAACTCGAGTTACGGACCAAAGAAGTTTGAATTCTAATCTGTTTGAAACCAAATTTTATATTTTCGAAAACATGTTCAAGTTGATTATCTGAATAGAGGGGATCATAACGGAGAAGTGGGCGTTGGTTTTGTTGGATTTGGACAAGCGAGTAAAAAGATGTGATTATTTGAAGAACATGGACTAATCTGCGAAGAAAATATTCGCAAACGGGTCCCTGGCAGAAAAATAAAATAAAATGAAAAAACTACGGAACGACGTTAGCTGCGGGAAGCTAATGAAGGAAAACTATTCACTGGAGCGTCTAAACGAACGAACGTTCGTAAAATAGACGAAACAAAACAAGTGACCGTCGGATCTCGATCCAACGGACGAAATCTGGATAGGGTTTACCGCGGCGGTGGCGGACTCCGGCGACGTCGAACGGCGGCGACGGGCCTCCGGGCGGCGAGGCGGGGCTGCGAACAAGTGCGGCGCTGAGGAGGCGGCGGCGGGCTTGGCGGCGGTGGCTCTGTGGTCGAGGGCCTCGGGGTGGCTATTTAAAGGTCGGGCGAGGCGGCTGCGAGGGCGACGGCGGTATGTCCGCCTCGGACACGGCGGCGGCGTCTGGACGACTACGGGCGCGGACTCGGCCAGGTCGACGGGGGAGCTGGCTGGGCTAGGCTAGTTAATTTGTGGCCAGTTCGACGGAGAGAAAATATTTTTTTAAACATTTTTTTCAGAGAACTAAATAAAAATAAACAACAAATAATAACAATTATATTTAGGCATATTATATATCAAAAATTGCAGAAAAAAAATTTCTACAACATGAACATTTTTCTAACATCAAATAAAATTCACAAAAAATTAAATAAAGCTAAGAGTGCATCTGGTGCAATAAAACCAAATAAAAATATTTTAAAAATAGCAAAAAGTTCAAATTTATTTCTGTCCATTTTTCTATCGTAGGGAATCATTTTACCCTATTTTCCATATATTTTATTTTTGGAGAAAAATAATTTGAATAAAATAAAAATAACTGCAAATTGAAAGTAATTTCAAAGGGACTTTAAATTTGATTCTTTTAAACTTCCAACTCATATTTCATATGTTTTGAAGAAGTCGTTTTATCTTCTCTCATGAAAATCACTGAGTTGCTTAAAGTTTCTGAATTTGAAATATTTCCAAATGAAATGCAAATATTTTCAAAAACCCTTTTTTATTTATTTCAATGGAAGAAGTCATGTCATCTTGACTCTAGGGTTTTGTATTTGAAAGAATTTGAATTCATGGAGATCAAAAATGCAAGATGAAAGTTTGGGAAAGTCATTTTATTCCCTCTCATTTAACTTCCAAAAAGTTTCAAATTTCACTCAATTTCACTCAAGCAACTACACCACAATCAAACAATCAATCAAAACTATTTATTTAATATAACATTCCAAATTTTAGAATTTTGGGATGTTACATGGAAACTAAGGGATATTAATGCCTAGTTTTAATAGAGAACCGGAACAAAGCATTAACACATAGTGAATACATGAACTCCTCAAACTACGGTCATCACCGGGAAGTGTCCCGACTTCTGTCACTCCGGGTTTGCCGGATCATAACACGTAGTAGGTGACTATAACTTGCAAGATTGGATCTTGAACATAGATATAATGGTGATAACATAAACGGTTCATATATGAAATCATGGCACCCGGGCCCAAAGTGACAAGCATTAAGCATGGCAAAGTCATAGCAACATCAATCTCAGAACATAATGGATTCTAGGGATCAAGCCCTAACAAAACTAACTCGATTACATGATGAATCCCATCCAACTGCTCACCGACTAGCGAGCCAACGAAGGAATTACTCACTCCCGGCGGGGAGCATCATGGAATTGGTGATGGAGAAGGGTCGGTGATGACGAAGATCGAAGATCCCCCTCTCCGAAGCCCCGAACGTACTCCAGATCTGGCCTCCCGATGAAGAACAGGAGGTGGCGGTGGCTCCGTCTCGTGAAACGCAATAATTATTTCTCCCTCATCTTTTCTTCGAAAATGATCGAGTAGTTCAAAATACTTAGCATGTTAGATATATCATAGGCGGTTCCCAAACAAAAAATAAAGTTTATTCCTTTTTCAACCATACTTTCACTTTCCATGGCTAGCCGTATCCACGAGTGCCTTCCATACCAACACTTTCCAAGGAATTTATTATTTGACAACATAAAGTAAATTCATTTTTCATTTCGGGACAGGGCATCCCTAATACCTTTGCCGTACTCTCGTGCAATAACAAGTGAACAAACACTCATCTTGAGAATAACATATCTAGCATGGAAATATATCAGCCACCCCCTACCGTTTCATGAGCGGTACGAGTACACAAAAGAGAAATTTATTTTGAAAAATAGAGATGGCACGTACAAATTTTCTTAGAACGGCAAAAGAATACCGCATATAGGTAGGTATAGTGGACTCTGATAACCCACAACTATAGGTGATCGCAACAATTATTGAGGGTAGAGTATTCAACCCAAATTTATTGATTCGACACAAGGGGAGCCAAAGAATATTCTCAAGTATTAGCAGTTGAGTTGTCAATTCAACCACACCTGGATAACTTAGTATGTACAGCAAAGTATTTAGTAGCAAAGTAGTATGGAAGTAACGGTAATGGTAGCAAAATTAATAGTGATAGTTTTGTAGTGATTGTAATAGTAGCAACGGTAAAGTAAATAAGCGAAAAACAATATGTGAAAAGCTCGTAGGCATTGGATCGGTGATGGAGAATTATGTCGGATGCGATTATTCATGTAACAGTTATAACATAGGGTGACACAGAACTAGCTCCAATTCACCAATGTAATGTAGGCATGTATTCTGAATATAGTCATACGTGCTTATGGAAAAGAACTTGCCTGACATCTTTTGTCCTACCCTCCCGTGGCAGCGGGGTCCTAATGGAAACTAAGGGATATTAAGGCCTCCTTTTAATAGAGTACGGACCAAAGCATTAACACATAGTGAATACATGAACTCCTCAAACTACGGTCATCACCGGGAGTGGTCCCGATTATTGTCACTTCAGGGTTGCCGGATCATAACACATAGTAGGTGACTATAGACTTGCAAGATAGCATCAAGAACTCACATATATTCATGAAAACATCATAGGTTCAGATCTGAAATCATGGCACTCGGGCCCTAGTGACAAGCATTAAGCATAGCAAAGTCATAGCAACATCAATCTCAGAAGATAGTGGATACTAGGGATCAAACCCTAACAAAACTAACTCGATTACATGATAAATCTCATCCAACCCATCACCGTCCAGCAAGCCTACGATGGAATTACTCAGCACGGCGGTAAGCATCATGAAATTGGTGATGGAGGATGGTTGATGATGACGATGGCAACGGATTCCCCTCTCCGGAGCCCCGAACGGACTCCAGATCTACCCTGCCGAGAGAGATTAGGGCTTGGCGGCGGCTCCGTATCATAAAACGCGGTGAATCCTTCTCTCTGATTTTTTTATCCCCGAACGGGAATATATAGAGTTGGAGTTGAGGTTGGTGGAGCACCCGGGGGCCCACGAGGCAGGGGAGCGCGCCCAGGGGGTAGGCGCGCCCCCACCCTTGTGGACAGGGTGTGAGCCCCCTGGCCTTGATTCTTTCCCCAGTATTTTTTATTATTTCCAAAAATAATCTCCGTGAAGTTTCAGGTTATTTCGAGAACTTTTGTTTCTGCACAAAAATAACACCATGGCAATTCTGCTGAAAACAGCGTCAGTCCGGGTTAGTTCCATTCAAATCATGCAAGTTAGAGTCCAAAACAAGGGCAAAAGTGTTTGGAAAAGTAGATACGACGGAGACATATCAACTCCCCCAACTTAAACCTTTGCTTGTCCTCAAGCAATTCAGTTGATAAACTGAAAGTGATAAAGAAAAACTTTTACAAACTCTGTTTGCTCTTGTTGTAAATATGTAAAGCCAGCATTCAAGTTTTCAGCAAAGACTATGACTAACCATATTCACAATAACATTTAGGTCTCATGTTTACTCATGTCAATGGCATAATCAACTAGCGAGCAATAATAATAAATCTCGGATGACAACACTTTCTCAAAACAATCATGATATGATATAACAAGATGGTATCTCGCTAGCCCTTTCTGAGACCGCGAAACATAAATACAGAGCACCTTTGAAGATCAAGGACTGACTAAACATTGTAATTCATGGTAAAAGAGATCCAGTCATAGCCATACTCAATATAAATTAATAGTAATGGATTCAAATGACAGCGGTGCTCTCCAGCTGGTGCTTTTTAATAAGAGGGTGATGAATCAACATACAAGTAAATAGATAGGCCCTTCACAGAGGGAAGCAGGGATTTGTAGAGGTGCCAGAGCTCGATTTTTGAAATAGAGATTAATAATATTTTGAGTGGTATACTTTCATTGTTAACATAACAACCGAGAGAGGGAGATATATTCCATGCTACACACATTATAGGCGGTTCCCAAACAGAATGGTAAAGTTTTTACTCCCCTCCACCAACAAGCATCAATCCATGGCTTGCTTGAAACAACGAGTGCCTCCAACTAACAAGAGTCCCGGGGGAGTTTTGTTTGCAATTATTTTGATTTGATTTGCATAAAGCATGGGACTGGGCATCCCGGTGACCAGCCATTTTCTCGTGAGTGAGGAGCAGAGTCCACTCCTCTTCAGAATAACCTGCCTAGCATGGAAGATACAGACAACCCTAGTTGATACATGAGCTATTCGAGCATACAAAACAGAATTTCATTTGAAGGTTTGGAGTTTGGCACATACAAATTTACTTGGAGCGGTAGGTAGATACCGCATATAGGAAGGTATGGTGGACTCATATGGAATAACATTGGGGTTTAAGGGATTGGATGCACAAGCAGTATTCCCGCTTAGTACAAGTGAAGGCTAGAAAAAGACTGGGAAGCGGCCAACTAGAGAGCGACAAGAGTCATGAACATGCATTAAAATTAATAAACATTGAGTGCAAGCATGAGTAGGATATAATCCACCATGAACATACATATCGTGAAGGCTATGTTGATTTGTTTCAACTACATGTGTGAACATGTGCCAAGTCAAGTCACTCGAATCATTCAAAGGAGGATACCACCCCACCATACCACATGACAACCATTTCAATAGCATGTTGGCATGCAAGGTAAACCATTATAAACTCCTAGCTAATTAAGCATGGCATAAGCAACTATAATCTCTAATTGTCAATGCAAACATGTTTATTCATAATAGGCTGAATCAGGAACGATGAACTAATCATATTTACAAAAACAAGAGAGGTCGAGTTCATACCAGCTTCTCTCATCTCAATCAGTCCATCATATATCGTCATTATTGCCTTTCACTTGCATGACCGAACGGTGTGTATAATAATAATAGTGCATGTGCATTGGACTAAGCTGGAATCTGTAGGCATTCAATAAACAGGAGAAGACAAGGCAATATGGGCTCTTGGTTAAATCAACAATAATGCATATAAGAGCCACTTCAACATGTTCATTATGGTCTTCTCCTATCGACTCCCAAAGAAAAGAAAAGAAATAAAACTATTTACACGGGAAAGCTCCCAACAAACAAAAGAAGAACAGGAAATCTTTGTGTGTTTTCTTTTATTACTACTACTACAAGCATGAAAAGTAAACTAGCTAAAAGCTACAACTAAATTTTTTTGGTTTTCTAAAGTTTTTTAAACACACAAGAAGAAAGCATAAAAAGGAAAATAAACTAGCATGGATAGTACAATGAAAAAGTATGAGCACCGACATCTAGCAATGAGTGTGTGAACATAAATGTAATGTCAGTGAGAAATACGTACTCCCACAAGCTTAGGCTTTTGGCCTAAGTTGGTATATGGCCATGGCTGGCCTGGTGGATATCCGAAGTTATAACTAGAGTCGTACTGAGATGAAGCCTCGGGTTGCCACTGGTTGGAAACCTCCTCCGGATCCCACCGGTAAACAGACTGGCGTGGGGGAACAAATTGTGGTTCCGGATCTGGCTCCGTGGCTGATGTGGGGTTCCGGTAGGCGTGAATGGCCTCCAACGGAACAAGGTACTCGCCTGCAGATAAATCAAACAAGGAAGGAGCGGGCAAGGTAATAATCTCAGGGTGATTTTTATGAAATAAAAGTCTATAGTTAAGCTCCTTTTTCCCGTTCTTAACAATGAAATCATGTGCAACCATACTCTTGTAATTTAGAAGAACAGTAGGCAACAATTTTTCTTCCTTCTCATAATGCCTAATAGGTATATTAAAGTATGAAGCGAGGCGCGAGGCGAAGATGCCTCCCAAGATGGGGCCCTTAGTACGGTTAAGATTTAACCGCTTTGCAACAATAGCGCCCATACTAAATGAGTCATCACGAAACAAGGCATGGCACAAAATAACAATGTCAGGGGCACTTAGGTTGCCATAGTTTCCAGGTGCTTGCTCCCCCTGCTGTGTTCTCGGGGCCAGATATTCTCAAATATTCCAGAAAAAATCATATTTCAATTTCAGGGCATTTGGAGAACTTTTATTTTCAGGGTATTTTTATTGCATGGATAATTCAGAAAACTAACAGAAAATACTATTTTTACTTTATTCATTCTAAATAACAGAAATTAAAAGGAGGGTACAGAAGGTTGTGCTTTCTGACTTCATCCATCTCATGCTCATCAAAAGGAATCCACTAACAAGTTTGATCAAGTCTTGTTAACAAACTCATTCCGAATAACATGGAACCGGAGAAATTTTGAATAACACTATGTTACCTCAACGGGGATATGCACATCCCCAACAATAAGAATATCATATCTCTTTTTGACATTAGGAAGAGGAAATTCAAAACCTCCAATAATAATCAATGGAATTTTTTCAATAGAATTGATATTGTGGACTTGAGGTTGTTTCTTCGGAAAGTGTACCATATGCTCATTTCCATTAACATGAAAAGTGTCATTGCCTTTGTTGCAATCAATAACAGTCCCTGCAGTACTCAAAAAGGGTCTTCCAAGAATAATAGACATACTATCGTCCTCGGGAATATCAAGAATAACAAAGTCCATCAAAATAGTAATGTTTGCAACCACAACAGGCACATCCTCACAAATACCGACAGGTATAGCAGTTGATTTATCAGCCATTTGCAAAGATATTTCAGTACGTGTCAACTTATTCAAATCAAGTCTATGATATAAAGAGAGAGGCATAACACTAACATAAAGCAGTTCTAACATAGTTTCTTTTAATGGAGCATGGTATAGTTGGTACTCCCGGATCTCCAAGTTTCTTAGGTATTCCACCTTTAAAAGTATAATTAGCAAGCATGGTGGAAATTTCAGCTTCCGGTATCTTTCTTTTATTTGTGACAATATCTTTCATATACTTAGCATAAGGATTCATTTTGAGCATATCACCAAACGACACGTAAAAAGATAGGTCTAATCATTTTAGCAAAGCACTCAAAATCCTCATCATCCTTTTTCTTGGATGGTTTGGGAGTAAAAGGCATGGGTTTCTGAACCCATGGCTCTCTTTCTTTACCGTGCTTCGTAGCAACAAAGTCTCTCTTATCATAATGTTGATTCTTTGATTGTGGGTTATCAAGATCAATAGCGGTTTCAATGTCTACATCATTGTCATTGCTAGGTTGAGCATCAACATGAACATCATCATTAACATTATTACTAGGTTCATGTTCATTTCCAGATTGTGTTCAGCATTAGAAATAGAAATATCATTGGGATTCTCAGGTGTGTCTACAACAGGTTCACTAGAAGCATGCAAAGTCCTATCATTTTTCTTTTTCTTTTTTTTAGACGGACTAGGAGCATCTAAATTATTTATCTGAGAATCCTGCTCAGTTTTGTTAGGGTGGCCCTCGGGATACAAAGGTTCCTAAGTCACTTTACCCCCTCTAGTTGCAACTCTAACAACAAAGTCATTATTCTTATTATTCAATTCATTGAGCAAGTCATTCTGAGCTTTAAGTACTTGTTCTACTTGAGTGGTAACCATAGAAGCATGTTTACTAACGAGTTTAAGTTCACCTTTAGCTCTAGACATATAATCACCCAAGTGTTCAATCATATAAGCATTGCGTTTTAATTCTCTACCAACATAAGCATTGAAGTTTTCTTGCGTAACCATAAAATTATCTAACTCATCTAAGCATTGGCTAGCAAACTTAGTAGGAGGGACTTCAGCTTTATCATATCTATAGAGAATTTACCTTCACTACCTGTGTCAGGTTATCAAGACCATATGTTTCTTCAACAGGCGGTAAATTAAGACCATGTATTTCTTCAACAGGAGGTAAATTCTTAACATCTTCAACTTTTATACCTTTTTCCTTCATAGATTTGTTTTCCTCTTGCATATCTTCAGGACTGAGAAATAGAACACCCCTTTTCTTCGGAGTTGGCTTAGGAGTTGGTTCAGGAAGTGTCCAATTATTTTCATTGGTCAACATATTATTCAATAGAATTTCAGCTTGATCAACTGTTCTTTACCTGAAAACACAACCAGCACAACTATCCAGGTAGTCTCTGGAAGCATCGGTTAGTCCATTATAAAAGATATCAAGTATTTCATTTTTCTTAAGAGGATGATCAGGCAAAGCATTAGGTAATTGGAGAAGCCTCCCCCAAGCTTGTGGGAGACTCTCTTCTTCAATTTTCACAAAATTATATATTTCCCTTAAAGCAGATTGTCTCTTATGAGCGGGGAAATATGTAGCAGAGAAGCAATAAATCATATATTGGTGACTACGCACACAACCAGGATAAAGAGAATTAAACCATATTCTAGCATCACCCTTTAATGAGAACGGAAATATTTTAAGGATATAATAGTAGCGAGTTTTCTCATCATTGGTGAACAGGGTGGCTATATCATTTAATTTAGTAAGATGTGCCACAACAGTTTCAGATTCATAGCCATAGAAAGGATCAGATTCAACCAAAATAATTATATCAGGGTCGACAGAGAATTCATAATCCTTATCAATAACAAAGATAGGTGAAGTAGCATAAGCAGGATCATATTTCATTCTAGCATTCGGAGATTTTTGTTTCAGCTTAGCCAATAATTTCTTAAGATCACTTCTATCATTGCAAGCAAGAAAGTCTATAGCAGTTTCTTCATCCATAACATAACCCTCAGGCACAACAGGAAATTCATATTTAGGGGGAGAATCTTCATCATCACTTTCATCAATATTATCAGTTTCAATCATTTCATTCTCTCTAGCCCTAGCAAGTTGTTCATCAAGAAATTTACCAATGGCACAGTAGTATCAAGCATAGAAGTAGTTTCATCATAAGTATCATGCATAGCAGAAGTGGCATCATCAATAACATGCGACATATATCGTAATTAATAGCGGAAAGCAGGTTTAGGTGTCGCAAGCTTACTCAAAATGTAAGGTGAATCAAGTGCGTAGCTAGATGGCAGTTCCTTACCTCCCCTCGTAGTTGAGGGAAATTTTTTAGTTTTTTCGTCTTTCAAGTTCTTCATAGTGACCAGCAGATATGAATCCCAACTGACTCAAAGAACAGAGCTATGCTCCCCGGCAACGGCACAAGAAAATAGTCTTGATAACCCACAAGTATAGGGGATCGCAACAGTTTTCGAGGGTAGAGTATTCAACTCAAATTTATTGATTTGACACAAGGGGAGCCAAAGAATATTCTCAAGTATTATTAGTTGAGTTCTCAATTCAACCACACCTGGATAACTTAGTTCTGCAGCAAAGTATTTAGTAGCAAAGTAGTATGGAAGTAACAGTAACGGTAGCAAACGTAACAGTGATAGTTTTGTAGTGATCGTAACAGTAGCAACGGTAAAGTAAATAAGCGAAGAACAATATGTGAAAAGCTCGTAGGCATTGGATCGGTGATGGAGAATTATGTCGGATGTGATTATTCATGTAACAGTTATAACATAGGATGACACAGAAGTAGCTCCAATTCATCAATGTAATGTAGGCATGTATTCCGAATATAGTTATACGTGCTTATGGAAAAGAACTTGCGTGACATCTTTTGTCCTACCCTCCCGTGGCAGCGGGGTCCTAATGGAAACTAAGGGATATTAAGGCCTCCTTTTAATAGAGTACCGAACCAAAGCATTAACACATAGTGAATACATGAACTCCTCAAACTACGGTCATCACCGGGAGTGGTCCCGATTATTGTCACTTCGGGATTGCCGGATCATAACACATAGCCGTTTGATTGAAGAGGCACGACAGCCGTTGGATGGACATCCAATAGTCACTGCTCTCTAGTGCATTATTTCTAATAATGTACAGCCTATTTGCTAGTTCTTAATATTTTTTTTGGAGCCCATCTTCTTTTTGTTAGCATTACACCCCATATTGTGCCCACGGTTAAAAAGTATACGAATTTTTTGCATATTTCGGTGCGGTCAACTGTTTTTAATCCCGAAATATCAATTCACATTCAAACTATTTTGAAAAATAATTTATATAAATATAAAATCAAAATAATTTTCCATGCATAAAAATCAATGGAATTTAAAATCTTGTAATGAAAAAAAAATTAAAACTAATTCCAGGTTTGATGTGTTTTAAAAATGCACAGCCCATTTCTGGGCAAACCGAATGAAACTCTCCCCATCTTGAAAGATTTTCAGCCCAGCAGGGCTGATAATGCAAGTAGGCCTCATTTGGGTATTTCTTTAAAAAAATAGAACTGGGCTAGCCATTTTCAGCAAGAAAAAAACACAACTGGGCTCATGATGTGGTAAACATAAATAAAACCCTGGCTAGACGGGCCACAGCCCCCGCATAGCCCCGTTGTTACCCTGATCCGTCGCTAAAACTAGTATAAATAACAACTGCTTGTTCCTAAAAAAAACCTCGCGACCTGCTGGGTCCCTGGTGTCAGCCGCTCGTAGTGTAATTCTCCCATTTATTGACTACGTTGACAATGGCGTGAGCCCCAGATGTCCAACCATTAGGAGGAACCATATTATTGGGCTTGTAATATAGAGGCACTTGCTTGCGTACTGCCATGACGCCAAGCGGGTCCCTCATCATCATCCTGTCCACGTGCAGTCATCTCCTTGTTCCTCTCGGTTGTTGACGACGTTGACAACGCAAGAGGGTGGCACACCGCGCACCGCGAGCGAACCAAGGCCGCAAGGCGGAGGATGACGGCGAGGCCTCGGACGGAACAAACAGGAGTCGTGGAAGATGCGTCGGTCTAGTCGCAGGCAGAGGGGAGTACGAGGGTTGACTGGTTCGGGTGCGGGTGCGTGTTGGGGCTGACGTCGCCGGAGAATAACAGGACGTGTGGGGGAATAGAGGGAGGGACTGGCCAACGTTGGAGGGTACGTATAGTAGGGCGGCAGAGGTGCTGCCAGCCATGGGAGGCGGGAGCATGCGGAGCCGATGGGGTGGTTTGGTTTGGGTGGCTGGAGGAAGAAGAAGACAAGAGATAGAAGATACACGACAGATGTTGGATGTCAATCCAACGGCTGGTAGGCGTAATCGTTTGTTGACTGGCTAGTAAGTCGACACCACCTTGGATAGGCTATTTCCTCGCGGGTCCCAAATGTCAGAATCCAAATCTGTCACGGTAATGCAGCCCTTCCTATGAAAATTTACAGCCCATTTGCTGTGCTAGTTGGAAATAAGTGTGTGGGTGCTGGTGGGGGCTAATCACTTGGCTTCTGTAATGCACAGTGAGCTCAAGCAGTCGGCGAGAGTGATGTTATTTCCCTTGGTTGGGACTTGTTAGTTGTTATAATATTTCACTCTAAATTAAACGACTAGCAAGCTATTTGCCTTGCTTCAAAGAAAATATGACAGTCACAGCCGAGTTGAAAAGGGAAAGAACATCTAACTCCAGCTTACAAACTGTACAAAAGCACGAGGGTTAATTGTTCATCGGGTTTACAAAAAAACCCAGGTTGAAAAGGGCAACATCTAACTCCAGCACTGTTTTTGGCAGTCACAATCAAATGGATCGGTCGGGTCCATAGAATGAACATCCTAGGTCGCAAAATTTACTGGATTATGACCATAATATGTTGTAAATAGAAGCCTGGCACGTTCAGAAGCTCTTTTGCCCGCCTGAAACTCCTCTTTTTGCTCTTCCACGTACCCATCCGTCAAAACCATGATGCTGATAAACTTAAGCCTGATGGACAATAGTAACCTCGCATTTAGCAGGAAGAATGTGACAAATCTAGTGTTTGCACGGTTGGCTACATATCGTTCTAGCGTTATTGTCTTCAATCGAATCTCATGAGAAGTGAGAAAATCCCGATGCTTATGAATCCACCGATTGGTTATAACTTTCTTACCCCATCCAATTACCTAAATAGACATGAAGATTGAAAACAGTTAAGGTTTAAAAAAAGGAGTGTCGAAAGAGCAACAGCTGAACGGTTAATTCTAGTACACGATATGCGGGCTTCCAATGTGCGTGAAATTATCACCTTTATATACAACTTCTCCAGACATGGAAAGCATTGCAACAAGCCAATAATCTTGTTCAGATCAAAACTATTCATTTGGATATATAAGATATTGACAGAATCCATCACCATTGATAGGCCATCCGTGGAGAAACTCTTCATTGAGCATAGAACATAATATTAGTACAACATGTGTACTCCATGATGACATATAACTTATGCGCAGAAATTTAAAATGCAGCTTATAGTTACAAGTGTAGATGATAATGTAAAGTACCTGAAGAACTGTGGAGCCAAACACCATATTGAAATGAGCACATAGATCATGTATTACACCCAAGGTCTCCAGTTTAGGTGCAGAGAGGACGTTTATTTGCAACGGTGAATAACTAGAATCAATGATCAACCTTTGAAGTGAAGGGGCATCTTGGATGATGAGCTGCCTTCCGTCAAAACGAAATTCCAATTCTTACAAGGTTAGGCGACTTTATTTGGAGACAACCGATTATAACTGTGAAAACAAGCACCAAGCACTCCAGGGCAGGGCAACTGGAGTGGATGATGTTGTGCAATGAGGCCTCCGATATACGAACCCGAACAAGTGAAAATTTCTTCAGAAATGGGAGTCGAAGGTTTAGTACCAGATTGTTTGGTAGGTCGCACAGCGCAAAGGTGGCAGTGTGGAGAGAGGAGGAAAACCGCAAGATGGACATCGGTGCTGAGGGCACGGGTAGATGGCATTCGGTATCTGGTAGGTGATTTCCAGGGGAATAGTAGAACTCAAGCAGCTGTAGTTCTGTGAATTCAGGGGATTTCAGCCAGGCGTCCACCGTGCAGGGCATGGTATGCTTGCTCAGGTAGCATGACGGGATGCAGTGGCTTTGAACAGAGCCCTGGTGCAAGGAGATGATGGCTCTGGGGATTTCAAAATCATTGAAGAGAGATAGCTGACGACAGTCGAGATTAAGGGGCACAGCGCGCCATAGAGGGAGCCACCGAATTGAGAGGACTTGGGTGTGGCAGCAATCCTTGGTGGGGAGAAGCCAGATGATCTCCCCAAGGATGGCGTCCGGGAGATTGCTGATGCGGTCCACCCAAGATTCTACGGGTTCCTGGGATCTGGTGGGGATGGGATCGCCGCTTCTCCCCGCGCTTCCGGGTGCGGGATCTACAATAGGCGTCGCCGCTGGCGGGAGCCTTATCTTCTTGGCGCTAGGGTCAGCCAACTCCATTTTCCTCGAGGGCGTCGCGTCGCGCTCACGGATTTGAGCAGAGTAACGAATGACGAGCCTAGTTGTAGTGCGAGTGAAGAAGAAGGGGAGCTGAGGTTTTTCCATAGTAGTGAGGAAGAAGGGGAGCTAGGGTTTTCTGTAGGAGTGAGGTGAGGAATTTGGGGGTACGTGTGGAGCGAGCTGACGTGAGGTGGGTGGGAGTGAGGAGGAAGAAGAACACCCAGGTTTTGGGGGCGG
Organism: Aegilops bicornis; assembly: GCA_021605145.1. NCBI lineage: Eukaryota > Viridiplantae > Streptophyta > Magnoliopsida > Poales > Poaceae > Aegilops > Aegilops bicornis. The sequence continues at coordinate 359,025,517 of CM038672.1, read as the reverse complement.
TGTCTTTGGGTGTGGGTAGCGCCTCTCATTCAAGAAATATATGGACTTTTGAATTGATTTTACTATTTACTAGGGTGGATGGGCTGTTTTGTCTTGGGCCTAGAGAAACAATTACTACTAGTACAGTGGAGACACTCTACAGCTACCCAGAAAAGCAATTACTACTAGTACAGTGGATACAATACCGCCTCTGGCTCCTCCTAGGTCATCGAAACGTCTCCCTCTACTGAATGCCATTATAATTTTGTTCATCGACATGCGGGCCATGCAGTGCACGGGCCCAAATGCCATCCACAAAATCAGAAGGCAGTATGCAGGCAAGAGTCACCCCGATCGTAGCACAGCAATAATGAGCCGTTGTATCACAAAACCCCACCTCCCCGCAGTCTAAGTTTGATGGACGAAGCAACCATCATTTCACTCTTCGATGAATCCCCTTCTCCCTCAGCGTCTTCAAGAAAGGCAACACTCGCATCTACCACCGTTCTTCTCTCCCAACGAAGGGAAGGTAAGCGGATCCGTGATGTTGGTATATTTTCGTTCAGAGAAAAAAAAGAACTTTTGCAAAGCAGTAACCGATCCTCACTCTCTTTTTTGTTTCATTGTCATTGTGATTGTGTTTTCCTTTCAGTGGTCTCCTAGTATTCATCAGTTTCATGATGGACCAAGGAGAACCAGGCAAAGATCTGCCGATATTGGAGCAAACGCGGGAGGCTGATCCCCACGAGACAGAGCTCCAAGAAGATTGAGGCAGCCACCGAGCCGACCCCAGATACGCTCACGGCCACTACTGAGATGGTCAATGCCCCGTTTGAGGTTATAGCCCCCGTGGCACTGCAGGAGCAGTTTTCCCCCTTCAAGGATGTGTTCCCCTCCCCCCACCCTGCTGAGCTGCCAAAGGTGATTTTCTTCTTTGCCGATCTCGATTGTGGTTTTTCATCGAAGTATGTGGTGATAAATAATGCAAAATTTTATTAGCTTCGATGCCATGCTATACATTTTGGTTTAAATAACTTGTGTTTCTTATGCTGGGAAGTAATTCAGAATTTGTTTATGTTTCAATTAGATCCCTGATGCAGACAAGGATTGTGTGGTTGTACATGTCACTCGCTATGAGGCGGATGACCTGAATATACGCACTAGGAAAACAGAGTTTTTAGGCTGTTGGATCCTTGAAGCCATTTGCGCTTATACCAATGAAGAGTTGTATTCCAGCCTCACTGTTGTCAGGCATGTTGTTCAGGGTGTACTGAAGCACAAGAAGTTCAAAGCTACTCCTTCGTTTGTGAGGCATACTATTCTTCTGAAGCTTACGCAGGAAGATGACATGGCATGCCTCCACAAACAAGTTTATGAGTGGCAAGGCCACAAGGTTTTCTTCATGAAGGTTCACAGGATTGAGCTCTTTGCCGGGCGTCCTCGATGATGTTCATGGCAAGGTCTGTCTTGTGTCCAGCACAAATTAGATATAGGCATGAAATACTTGCCCCAGCTAGTGTTTAATAGTAGTTTGGATTCTGTCTAATTATCCGAACCTTGCCTGTTGTCGAGCCCTCTGGGCTAGTACTCTGTTTGAATCCGTCTATGGGAATAGCTGCTACTTTTGTGTGCCCGTGAATCATCGTAATTGTTGCCGAAACAGATGCGTCCTCACTAGTTTTATCATACGAGTAGTGTGTGTTTTGATGAAATAGAGTACTCGTTCGAGAACTATGCGCTGACGTATACATAAGTAGTTGTAAACACTGTTGGTGCTACCCCACTTGTAAGCAGTTGTGCAAAACATGGCACATTGGCTCAGCTTGCTTCAGCACTCGGCTATCGACCAGCTAACAATCAACAATCTGTTGTCTAACATATACGCAACTATGCATCTTGTTACAGTGGTTCATGCAGTTAACTGAGGCCACAATGTAAATTCCAAACGTTCACACTCTGGTCCAGCGTCCATGTGGAACACTCACATTAAACTCGGCTTCATAAAAAACTAGAAAAGCATAAGTTAAGCAATTTTATACATCTCAATGATTCATAGAACATAACAAACATATACTAGTTAATAGCAGAAGACAAAGTTGTGAGAAGGTTTACAAATCAGGAAAAAACAAGCAAGGCTTCTCTGAGCAAAGATTCTCCCGGCAGCTTAAATTTCCTGGAGTTCACTGGTTTTTCTTGTTGCCACCATACAGGGTTAGGTTCTCTCATTCTAGAATAACCAATTATAATTGTGTTCTCAAATGGAATGTTGAACTGAACCATGCAAAGGTAATCTTGACCAGCTGAAAGTCTTGTGCATTCCACTAAATTTAAGCGTCGCTATTTGCAGAAATAAGCAGAGCACAATGCCTCTTGTCCGCGCACCTGTCCCTAAAACCTCCATGCAGCTGTGCCAGCTTGTCCTCGGTCCATGGATGAACTGGAGGAAAGTGCATTCCGGACTAGGATGCAAATGTTTTCGCTCGTCCCTGCACTGCAATCAGGAAGGAAAACGTATGAATCAGCTTCTTTTAGATTGCGTTGGTCATTCTACCTAGTAACTACCAATGTAGGAATACCTGGAAGATGGGTGGTTAGGCGATGGCAACGAGGGATAGCCATCTCATTTTGCGCAGTTCTACTAAAACTGAGGTGTGTGCTTTTGATTGCGCGGATAGAAACGATAGGGAGAAAGACATCCCAAAACGATATGGAGGCAGACATCCCGGTTTGCGCAAATATGAAATACGGTTATTTAAACAGTGACAAATATTTGCAGTGGCGTATGATTAACAACAGCATCTATTGTGTTATAATTGGCACTAGATTGACAGTATGAAAGTGTCCTTAAGTAAGTAGCATCACATCATATCAACACTGCCACTAGATTAACATGTAGAACAATAGCATTAGTATTATCACATGAGAGTAGCACATGGCCAAGAAATGTGCAATCAAATTTGTGCAGTTCCACCGGGATGAAGCAATGTTAGCGGTGTGAGATTTAAGTGTAATCGCAAAACACAGTTCATGGGAAATAAAGCAAGACGAAAGCACTTCATAAAATGGTGGTGGCATTGCTTCAATTTATCGACGGCACTAGACCATTACTTATAGTGACATTAGGTGGCATTTCTTAATGCTTCATGTGCTTTTACATTAACGGTAGCGATATGGGCGTAGGGACAGCAGAGGCATAAAGTGGTGAGGCAGATGTGGTTGCCGAGAGCGGCAAACACTCGAGCAAAGATGTCTGCATTTGTCCCCTTTTTTATCTCCTCGGTGACATTTTCCTATGTGAGCACAGGAAATCTAGACCTGCTCATTCTCATTTGCGTTGTCCCCCAACACCCATCACTTATTTCCTTTTTCAACCAAGAGATAGGTCCACTTCCCCCCACCCTTTGCCATCCACCATGCTTTCTTTGCCTTTTCAACCAAGAGACCGGTTGGGTAGCTAGTATCTACTACTTTCCCCTGTTTCTTCTTAGAACCAAGTCCTAGATTCATGCTACAGCTTTCCCACTTTCTTCCCTGTTAGAACCAACTCTTATAGTCGACTGTATGAACTAGCTTTACCTCTAATAATAGTAAAAGTCTAGGTGGCTTTGGAATAGCGGACGGAAGTAGAAAAAGATCCACACGAAGCCAAGTGGGGAGCTGGGGCAGTAGAGCAAGGCAGGTTTCGAAGGAATATATACCTGAGGGTCGTCGGCATGTGGCAAAGACGGCGTCGAGAGGCCACATCTTGGCCACAATACCGCAGGGAGGAAGAAGGGGTCGGAGGCCCTCCGGAGCCGGCGCTCTCTCGGAGAGAACGACACGGCCGCCGATCGGGACGCGCGGGCAGCCGTTGGTCTCCTCCCTCGCCGCCGATGACAGCGTGAACGATGCACCTACACCCCTGCCCCGGTCGAGGTTGTCCAGCCGAATTTGTGACCAGCCGTGAGATGAGAGAGAGTGTGGCCACCTATGTCTTGCTCAGATCTAGAGAGCATGAGAGAGTGAACGAGAGGAACCCTAGTAAAGCAAGCGTTAAGGCTCCTACTTATATATGTAGTGGAGTGATTTTGTTGTACCAGCTTCAAAAAATGCGCCCCTCGTGTACCATGAAAGTGGGTGTGAGAGAACTACTGCGTGCGTGCACCGCTTCTTTTCATGAGAGTACAATATACTATGCCCAAAGAACGTTCGCCACAAGAGTAATAGTATAAGTGTGTGACGTGTGAGCTAAAATAATATGTGCGCGACACATTTTGTTTTTTAGAAGTTCTGACGGTAGGGTGTGAAGAGCACATATGTGTGTGACATCTACCTGCAGATAGACGATGGGTGCGAGAGGACTCGGGAGGGTGCATGTGCGTGAGAGAGAGGGGGGCACGTATGAATGCAATGCATGTGTCCGTAAATCATTATCCGACAAACGTTCGCCACAAGCCTTTTCCTGACGAACGCCATAAGAACCGTTAGATCGGCATCCGATAGTGTCGGTTTTGCCATGTCATTTAATGTAATGTAACAGCCACTCCTCCTACACACAAATCTTCCACGTGAGTGTTAGCAACTGCCTTATGCTCCCTCCGTTCCAAAATGCAGTGCATATAGCTTTATTGATAATTCGAACCTCGCAAACTTTTACCAAGTTTTCGTGTACCAAATTGCACATGTAGAATACCCTGTATATATCATTTCATTCATCTTTGAGAGGTAACTATAAAGATGGGGGAGGAGTCTACAAAGAAAGACCATCGTATCACCTGCAGCAATTTCAACCATCCTTTGGTGTGGAGGAATATCATAGGAACTCTATATGATATGATTTTTATAGGATTTTTTCCTTTAGAGCCGATTGGTTCATAGGAATAGATTCATATACTCCACATTTCAATGGAAATAAACATGATATCATTTATATAGCTTTAGAGCCACTTGGTTCATATGAATGGATTCCTATACTCCCATAATTCAAAGGAAAATAAACATTAGCATATATTCAATAGAAAAGTTCCTATTACATCTCTTTTCTAATCCCTCCTCATATGAATTAAGATACATGTCATCTCTAGATTCAATAGAAAAGTTCCTATAATGTCAACCAAATGACATCTCTTTTCCAATCCCTACTCATAGGAATTGAGATACTCCATGTCATCTCTTTCCCTACAACTTCCATGTATACATCTTCTATTCCTAAATAGCTAGTACAACCCACTAGTAGCTTTTTTCCAAGACATGCAACTATGGCACAAGAACTATATAGCGTGTGAATAACTTGAAAGATGGTCGCTGGATGAAGCTAATCCGACAGTGCAGAGATGGCAAATCCGACCACTACTGGCCGTTGGATATCATAAACATTCCACCAAATCCGCCACATGTACAATTTAGAAGACTCCATGGTTGAACTTAAGCATAATGCACAAACCTCAAAACACATGCACTTCTCCTTTGTTCTAGAATCTTCCGTGTCATAATTGATTTTTTTCTAAATGAAATGCCATTATTTGTTTTTTACTTTATGCTTTATAATGCACAACCACACGAATCTTAACATTTTTATAAAACTAATTGATTTTGAATGAGATGAACTATAAGAACTAAACGAACATCTACATCATGCATATATGACTCAAAGCTTTACATGCTACAGTGTGTATTTATTCATAATTTGGTTTCGAAATCTCATGCGTTCAATGCATGTGTACCTTACTAGTTTTGAGTAGAGTAGCAAATTTCACGCGGCCCCGGGTATATCAAAATGCAAGGCCCATGCATCATTGCCTTTCGGTCGAACCTACGTCCACAAATTTTTGTACGTACTATATCTCCGCTGGTCCTCGAACCCAAAATGATGCCTCGTTCCACTAAAACCAACCGGCCCACACATATTTAAGGCGTCGACTCGAACTCAATCCCTCTCTTGTTTACTACGACGTGGCCCCGCACGCCCTAGTAGTACTCCTAGAAACCCTACCGCCGCATGCGTCATCGGTTTTCTTCAAGAGGACGACAGAGAAGCCGATTTGTAGTGGAGGCGCTTTCAAAAAAAATGATCTGTAGTGGATACCCCTATCCTAGGGTGGCCTAGGTAGCTGCCGCACGCATCATTGGTTTTCTCTTTTCTTTATGCTCTTGCGCCCTAGAGTGAAATGATGGTTGCTTCGTCCGTCAAATTTTAATGCGGGAAATGTGGGGCTTTGTGATTTGACCCCTCATCACTCATTTTATACTACTGTGGCGCTATGACCGGGGTGCCTCCAATTCCAACCGCTGCTCCGAACTGTAATTTGGTGCATCGCACGTGGAACAAGACGGTGGATGAGCCACATGTCGGCCAAAGGGGTCCTGTTAAGTGTGTCGCCATTTCGTGTGCGGACTGACCCTGCTTGAGTCGCTACGCCAACACGACAGGTGCATCCTACCACTTGGTTTTGCTCCTTGGTGAATCCCGACTATATTGATCTAAAAGGATATGTAATGAACTACCCTCTCCATCTCGTTTTTTAGACGTCTCGGTTTATAGGGCATGCACGTAGTTTTAGGTCATCCATTTGACTAACTAAATCTAAGTTACTATGTCACAAAAAGTATATCATTGGATTATTAAGCGGATGTAGTTTCTAAACATGTACTGTTCATCACATATATAGCCAGTTAAATTCTCAACCTAGAACGACGTGCATGCCATGTAAACCGATACAGAGGAAGTATAGTAGTAAAAATGAGGTGATTTTACCGAGCGATCGGCGGGGGAGCATGGCCTGTCATGCGGTCCCACGTGTCATGATGTACCAAGGCGATGCGCGTGTCCCTCTTGAGGCAGAAGCAATACTACGTGCTTTGAGATGATGGCGAACCGAAGTGTGAAATAATGGTTGCTACGTCTGTCTGGGAAGGTGCGGCATTGTGATTTGACGTCTCATTGCTCATTACTACTACTATCAAGCAGTACGACCGGGTGCGGCCCCCTGTTGTTCTGCACCGTTATTTGGTGCTTGACACGTCGACCGGTTTCTATATGTCCCACATGTCGGCTGTGAAGTACAGAATTCATGAAAGCGAGCGTCGACGGAGTAGTACAAGAAACGGCTTGGGTTTTTGCTGCTTCGCGCGATCCATCAATACAAACCCGGACTAAAAGAAGGCGAGGGCGGGTCTTTTCCCACGGAGCAGGCAGGGGAGTTTGGCATAGTCTGTTCGAGGCAAGGAGGCAGGAAGGAGAAACAATAAAATAAAGGTTGAGCGACTTAGTTTTGGGAAAATCTGATTTTACGGAGTATGTACCCACTAGGGTTTATAGGGCTCATCTACAAAACATTCATTTTTCTGTTTCATAACTCTCAATTCTACTACTAGTAGTAGTACCATCACATGTTGGATTTCGAGGTGCGTTAGATCACCCGATGCAAGCAGTGTCAAGAGAAAACTCACCAATGCATGTAGAAGTTCATGGAAATTTAGTGGTCATTCATGCATTTGTTCTAATTAATGCCTCGGTAAACCTTACTTCTTTAGAAAAACGAGCGTACTAATTACTTGTGCAAACTAGGAGTACGAAATTAATTCGACCACTCACCGTCTACCTTGGTTAGAGAGATTTTGAAATTGAGCCATAAACTGGAAAGGAGGGAGTAGTAACTTTTGTCTCGATTACTATTTGTGGCCTTGTATAGATGCAAAATGTATTTTTTATAGTGGCCTTGTATAAGTAAATGGAAGGAGTACTAAAGGACATATATATTCCAAACTATATGATAATCTCTCTAACCAAGGTAGTAGGGACGAGGAGTAAACGGAGGGAGTACTAGTAAAATTTTCTCCTCGTCTCAAGGAGCCACCGCCTGCAAGTGGGCAAGGAGCAGGCGTGAGGCGAGTAAGCAAGCTTCACCTCATCCTGCGAGCCACCGCGCCGTGAGGGGGAGACGGCGTGCTAAGCAAGCTTCATTGCTCGCGTGAGTTGACGGGACACATCAAAAGTACTCCAGGTATAGAGCCTTGCCTCTAAGGTAGGCCCCACATGGTTTGCCTCTTTTTTAACATAATGTGTCAAGTCGCAATTTGTTTGTTCACCCGTGGTAGACGATCCTCCCTCCATCTAGTGGACAACCAGTACACGTGTCAAGTTACTACGTGGGCTGCCTTTTCGTACAGAAATGAGCTCCACCGTGTACCCGCGTGGGTGTGGTTGGGAAAGAGACGGTAGTACGTGGGCCGTGCGTGCACCTCTTCTCTACGTGCACGTCCCCCACCTATGTGGGTGTGTGAGAGAGGGACTATAGAGATACAAACCTAGACATAAAGACCGTTACAAACATCAATGTTCTGCTTATCACATATAAGACTGATTAATACCCATAACAATCCATGTCCTTAACAAAGGGTGCATGCACGTATAGGTTGAGCGTGTGTCTTGCGTTGTGTGTTGTGTGCATGCAGGCGTGCGAGTGTTGCGTGCGTGCGAGGGTACGTTTCAGTGTTGCATGCATGTGTGCGTACGTGCGTGTGTTCGTGAGTGCATGTGTACGCGTCAGTGTTGCACGCCTGCATGCGTGCGTGTGTTCGTTATGTGTACGTGTCAGTGTTGCACGCCTGCATGCGTGCGTGTCTTGCGTGCGTGCATGTGTACGTGCGGGGTGAGGCTACACGTCAGTCGACTGACTTTTTCATCTCTGGTCATTAGATTTTCCAGCCGTTGGATATGAAATCAAGGGCCTGCAATTTATCATCAAACTCCACCCCCTGAGCCGCCAGCCACAACCGGCCGAACCGCCGGCCCCCGCCCCCCGTGGCCGGCCCGCGCCGCCACGCCGCCCTACCTGCCCTGAAACCACTCCTCCCCGCCTGTCCGCCAAGACCGCCATCCCTCTAGCCCCACCCCACCGCCCAATCAACGCGCTTCACCACCGCGGCGATCGCCAACCGGAGGTCTCACGACTTCGAGTACCCACCGACCACTAATTTATTACCATTTCATCCTTCATATACTGTGGCCACAGGTAGGCCCTATGGTAATGTGCACTGCTGAATGTGGACCATTTGATTGGTCAATTGATCGTGTCATCAACAAATTACGGAGCTGTATGGTGAGCCAGTGACCGCATGATCACCCTAAAATGTACTCCATATTTTATTAACATAGTACAGACTCAAACTACCATTTCTTTCTTTCATATACGGGCTGACAGGTGGGCCCCATGTTTACGCGCCCCGATGGTGCAACACTAGTTGCGCCACATGGAACGTTTGACTGGTCAATTGATTGTGTCATCAACAAAATACGGAGTTGTACGGGTGAGCTAGTGACCGTATAATCATGACATGTATTTTTTAACACTGCATGCACGCAAGGGCTCATATATACGCGCAAGCACTCACCGCTATAAGCGCACACACGCAAACTCTACCCCTATGAGCACCTTCGAGAGAGTGGGCCAGCATATGATCTTGAGATTTTACGAAGTCACCATAGGTGCCTCGTAGTTGAGTGGAACGTCTCCTCCCACTGAACGCACATCACCGGAAAATACTGAAATTAACCCAGGATAAATGCGAGCACCTGGACTTTAACCCTGGTGGGATCCAGAAACAACTGTCCTCCTAACCATCCAACCACATGTTGGTTAGCACGACAAAATGTATGTGGTGAACTTGATGAGCTTATTTTGAAGTCCAGTGACCATATCGTGCTTTCCTTTCAAATACAATGATCGTAAGTTTCGTCAACAAAATACGGAGCACGCATCAAATGCAAAGTCCGTCAGTGTCATCAAGAAAATACGGAGACGTATCGTGAGCTAGATACCGTATGGTCACCACGAGAATGTATACGGTGACCATAATGAGCATATTCTGAACTCTAGTGACCGTATAGTGCTTTAGCTTGAAATACAGTGACCGTCATGTGTGAATGTGTTGTGGGCATGCATACTTTTAGAGGGTCGAGAGATAGTTTGTGTGCATACGTGGAAGTGGTGTAGAAAGAGGGGATGTCCGGTGGAGACAAGGAGAGATATGCCCTTCGTTTCTCTTTCCTGTGACTAATATTTTAGGAGAATATATAAACATTCACAATGCGTAACAAATATTTTGGATGGACCATGCAATTAACTTTCATGTATAACATTGTACTATTGTATATGCTTATTTTCTTAGTGGCCGATTGTGTGTGTGGTGTGGTGGGCACATCATTTCTAGTTGTGGTGGGTCAACATGAGGACTCATGGGTCGGTTCCATCCTGCGCCACATAGGTTGGATCGAGACTCGTTATACGAAGACCCATGTGGAGGACTCGGCGTACAACACGAAGCTAGCTACCAGAGTCGCGGAGGACTCTATCCCCACTGGTGATAAGCCGACTATATATGATTTGTAACCCTAGGCCCCTAGTATGTTATAGAAGCTTGGGGGCTAGTTCGTCGATAGTATACACACACGCACAATGCCTGGTATTCACGTGTACTTTGTACACACCCCTATCACTAATTACAGTACCAGGAGTAGGCTTTTTCCTCAACTGCAAGGGTCCGAACTAGGGTAAAACTTTGCCTCGTATTACCATCCAGCCTAGCAGTCAGGGATATCCTACCGAATGATATGATGAATCATATATGCTAACTACTAAGAGAGAGCTGTGTCTGGGGGGGGGGCAATGTGTGCAAGAGAGGCCTAAAGATAATGTGCGTGCGGGAGACACGTAGGCACATATATGTGCGTATAGAGGGCTAGTAGAGACCGTGCGTGTGTATATATGCATGTGAGAGAAATAGTGTTTTCCAACTGAGATTAGTGAAAAGAGTGGTACATAGTAGTCAGAAAGAGAGAGAGAGAGATACACAGAGAGCATGTGCGTGAGACTCCCCGACACCCCGAGAGAGATTGTGAACATGTGTGAAAGAGAAATGCCGATGCATATAAAGTGTGTGCACTTATGCGGTAGATAGAGAGATATATAGTGCGTTTGTGAGAACTGGCCGAGGCATAGTGCATCTACGTGTAAAAGGCGGTTCTACGCATTAAATTAAAATATAAATGGCATTTTTTTTGGATGAGATCATGAATTTTGCAAATTGAGTATGGACGATAATTGGTCTATTAGACACCCATACTCTATTGAATTCTAGCATGTGCATGTGCTTATTTCATATTATTGATTCATAGAGTGAGAGTGGTTTGAAATACAGGCAATGGATGCTTTTGCAATTCATATACAAACATTAATTAGTGCACTACATGTTGTTAGTGTGAAGCACTTTATACATTTGTCACTTGCATGGATACATTCCAAATTCCTAGCTACGAAATAGAATACATGTCGAATTCAACATAAAGGGGGTTTCGAAGATTCGAATTCATAGGAAGTGCATTCACCTATTTGAACCCGAGATAATGGCATTTGTAAATCTGATGTAAAAGGGGGCATCAATATTTGTTGTGCGTTTTAACATGCCATATATATTCATACGCATGTCTAATTTTTTTGCAACCAAGGAGATTATATCTCGAACCATGCATGAACTGAGGTAAGTTGCATATTTTTTAATATATACTCGTGTACAGTGTATATTCAAATGTACCACCTCCATTCCAAAATAATCGTAGCTTTAGGATTTTCAAGAGTAAAGATTTGTGAAGTTTGACAAATCATGAATGTTCAATTCAAGAGAACCGAAAACGTTAATGCTTCGCTCCCAAATCTTGAACAAAGCGCCAAATAGGCCTCTGGTCACCCGAAACCGCGCGAGACTAATGTTTGGTGGTAGGAAATTACTGTCCTGACTCTGGCCCGTGTAGCCTATCGGCCCGATGTCCAAAGGTCTAAACCGGGGTAGGTTTGTAACTTCACCAAGACGCCAGTCTCAACCGCCTCCAAGAAGCATTCATAAGCCGTGGGTGCCTAAACACCCATGCACTCGGCTGAAATCTAGCCCGCCCACATTTGGGACACCTGAGATTACTGTCCTACCCCCAACCTGCAATATGTCCGAAATTTTAGATGGGGGTAAAGTTTGTAACTTTCCCCAAATTTCAAACAAGCGCGTCCAAACCGAAACATTGTTCCCCCTTAGTTCGCTGCCTCCCTCCATTTCCCCATTCATACTCCGTGGGCGCCAGAACACCCTCTCCACCAGCTGCGAAACCCCAGCCTCCTCCGTCCTCCAACCCATAGCACCCAATCCACCGCCGCCCTCCTCCATCATGCCGGAGCTAGTACCGCGACGTCGTCGTCCAATGCAACCACAACCGCAACACCCTCAAGGACTTAGCTGCTGAAGCCGATGTAGAGTTGCCTCCACGACGCCGACGCCGACGTGCACCGTACCAGAACTACTCCGACCACGCCGTCCTGCGCCTCACTGCTGCCACTCCACTTTCGCAACCGTCCACCGCACCGGAGTTGTTCCCGCCACGTCATCGTTCTGCTTCCCTGCCGCCGACAAATGACCATCGCACCACACTCAACAACTTGGCCATGGGTTCGTCCAAGGCTGCACCGTCGTCCGCAACTTCTCGTTTCCAGTGAACCACAAGAAGATCGTTGGAAAAACAGAAGGAGGACACAACATCGCCAAAGCAGAAGAGGTACTCCTCTTCCCTTATTCGTGCAAACCTTACGTCTCTGCTCTGGCGTATTCATCCCACGAAAGAAACTAGTTGAGCGCTTCTTCGCATCTTCTTCGTGATACTAAATGCACAAGGTTTCCTCCCTTTACTATTTCACCTTTGTTAGAGGTCAGAGTCTGCCTGGATTTCAATTCAGTCGGTCACGAACCGCAATTAAAAAGAAGCAAAGACCGCTTAGGCGCGCTGGAGCACCTAGTCCGCTGTTCACGGGAAGCGGCGCATCGGTGTCTATCATAGGGGTGTGGGGCGCACGAGCTGCTTGCGCCCAATCTGGAGGTCGGCGGGGCTTGAATGGATTGCCGAGGGGCGGTGCCAAGCACGGTGGTGCGGTGAGGTCGAGGGGAGGGCGCAGGCAGGGGACTGGCTGGAGTTTCGAGGAAGATCCTCAACACTGACTGGCTAGAGGTAGATGAAGGCGATCTGCCCGTTCTTCGTACATCGGACGGTGCAGAAAAAATGGACTAACCTATTTGTTTTCAGTCGAATGTTATTTTCATAGAATCCTGTAGTAATTTAGTGTGCCATGCATGTTGTAGAGCTATCATATGTCTCCCATCATTTATTTCTCACCGACCTGCTATCTGCTACCTTTACCTTTGTACTAATTGTGCACACACTTCACCCATACTCACACTATTGTTTTTTATGCATGGGTATTTCAGACTCGACGCAATGTTGATGAATGCTGAAAAGAAAAGATGTAAGTCGCTCCAAAGGTAATTCAAGATAAGCACTAAGCGTTTGGCGCTCTAAAGGATGCAAAGGTCGATGGTTGGAGACAGTAAACGTAGCTCTGCAGTTGATGATCTCAATTTCCACACACAACCATCCCAGGTGCTTGCTTTAACTTCGCGCTGTCAAATGTGGTTGCATATTGCGTATGGTGTCTAGCTTGTATTGCTTCCAACTTGGTTAAATTGCATCTTCTTACTTTACACATTATACCTTAGATAATGGCATGCCTTCCTGTTTTTGATACATACGACATACGTCTATTAACCATGTTTGTACATCAAATTAATGCTCTTTTGTATCCCTCGTCAATCACTTATGATGAGACAGTCACCCGGGTGGGTTACTGTGAGACACCATACTCGTTTAAAGAGTGAAGTGTCATCCTCCCCACATGATTCTCAAGAAACAGCAAGGCTAAATGAAGATAGTCAACGTAGCTCTCTAGTTGATGACCACAATTCCCCCACACCACCATAACAGGTGCTTGCTCTAAGTTCGCAGTGTGATATGTGGTTGCATGTTGCATACGGTGTCTAGCTTGTAATGCTTTTAATTAGGGTAAATTGCATCTGCTTAGTTTACACATTATACCTGTGAATATGAGATGCCTTCCTATTTTTGGTACACACTACATCTATGTGTTAACCTTGTTCTTACATGAAACTACCTCTCTTACAGATCCTGCATCAATCACTTACGATGAGTCACCTTTATTCGCTGTATATTGCATATTATTTCTAGCATGTTGCCATGTATTGCTTCTAATTTGGTCAAATACATTTGTTAGGGCACCCTTTTAATTTGGCAGAGTGATATTGGTTTCATCTTTCATATGGTTTCTAGCTTGCATTGGTTCTAACAAGTTCAAGCACCTTGTGCTTAGTTTACACTTTATACATCATACATGTCAATATATCACGTCGTCCTGTTTTTCATACATATTCCATCCTCCTATCATGCGGCTGCCTTACATGAAAGTAGTGTTCACAAGATCATGCATCAATGAGTTCTCAAGAGAAAATTTTATTCCTTTTCTTGTGGGTTTGACTTGACAAGGCAAAATCAAGAAAGAGGAAGGAAAAAGAGTAAGGAAGGCGATGATGGTGGTCCTCTGCACAACATAAGCAGAGCATCTGTGCGATTCTCCTTGTCTTGATAGTGCATTACAAGGTCCAAGTCTCCGCTCCCCTACTCCACCATCCAAGGTGCTTGCTCTAACTTGGCAGTGTGATATATGGTTGCATGTTGCATATGGTGTATAGCTTGTATTGCTCCTAATTAGTGTAAACTGCATTTGCTTAGCTTACACATGATACGTGTGAATATGACACGCTTTCTTGTTTTTGGTACATACTATATCTGTCTATCACACCTTGTTCTTACATGAAACTACTCTTATTGTGTATCCTGCATCAGTCACTTATGATGGAACACCTTTAAGTTGGTAGTGTGATATTGGTTTGCGTCTTGAATATGATTTCTAGCATGTATTGCTTCTAGTTTGATGAACGCCACCTATGATGAGACAGTTTTAACTTGGCAGAGTGATATTGATTGCACCTTTCATATGGTGTCTAGTTTTCAGTGCTTCTAATTTGTTGAAGTTCCTTCTGCTTAGTTACCACATCATAGGTGTGAATATGTCAAGCCGTCCATTTTTTCGTACATATTCCGTCCTCGTATCATGACTTTGCCTTTCATCAGAGTAGTGTTCGTCAGTATCATGCATGAATGAGTTCTGAAGAGCGAATTATATTCCTTTTTCCTTTCGGTTTGACCTCACAATGCAAAA
This sequence comes from Aegilops bicornis, assembly GCA_021605145.1. Lineage (NCBI taxonomy): Eukaryota > Viridiplantae > Streptophyta > Magnoliopsida > Poales > Poaceae > Aegilops > Aegilops bicornis. Next base: position 359,010,392 of record CM038672.1, on the reverse strand, counting down.
TCAATAAAGCCGAAGCAAATTGGCAAGGCATTGGATGATGGTGGTCCTTCCGAGCAACTGAAACAGAGGTTCTCTACATATTCTACTCCGCCATCCTCCCAACAAGATTCGCAAGACAACGCAAGGCTAGACAGTCAACGTAGCTGTGTAGATGATGAGCACATCTCCCTACTCCACCATCACAGGTGCTTGCTCTAACTTGGCACTATTATATGCGGTTGCATGTTGCGTATGATGTCTAGCTTGTATTGCTTCTAACTTTGTTGAATTGCATCTGCTTACTTTACACATAATGCATGCGAATATGACACATGTTCCTGTTTCTGGAACATACGTGTACATGATGAGCACTGATACGTCCCCAACGTATCTATAATTTCTGAAGTATTCATGCTATTATACTATCCTTCTAGGATGTTTTATATGCATTTATATGATATTTTATATGATTTTTGGGACTAACCTATTAACCTAGAGCCCAGTGCCAGTTTCTGTTTTCTCCTTGTTTTTGAGTTTTGCAGAAAAGGAATACCAAACGGAGTCCAATTGACGGGCCAATTTTTTATGTTTTTTATGGACCAAAAGAAGACCACAGAGTATCAGAGTTGGGACAGAAGAATCCCGAGCTGCCCACGAGGGTGGGGGCGCGCCCACCCCCCAGGGTGCATGGGCCTGCCTCGTGGACAGCTCGGGCACCTCCTTGACGTGAGACCAACGCCAAAAATTCCTATAAATACAGAAACCTCAGAAAATTAACCTAGATCGGGAGTTCCACCGCCGCAAGCCTCTGTAGCCACGAGAAATCAATCTAGGCCCTCTCTGGCACCCTGCCGGAGGGGGCCATCATCACCGGTGGCCATGGAGGAGTATCCCGGAGGGGCCATCATCACCATGAAGGACAAGGACCAGAGGGTGGAGGCCATGGAGGAGGAAGCACAAGGGGGAGAACCTCTCCTCCTCTCTTCTGGTGGCGCCGGAGTGCCATCGGGAGGGGAATCATCGCCACGGTGATCGTCAGCATCAACATCACCATCATCATCACCATCCTCATCTCCTTTTACGCGGTCCACTCTCCCGCACCCCGCTGTAATCCCTACTTGAACATGGTGCTTTATGCCACATATTATGATCCAATGATGTGTTGCCATCCTATGATGTTTTGAGTAGTTATCTTTTGTCCTTGGGTTGATTGATGATCTAGATTGGTATGAGTTGTATGTTTTACTTTGGTGCTGTCCTATGGTGCCATCCGTGTCGCACAAGCATGAGGGATTCCCGCTGTAGGGTGTTGCAATACGTTCATGATTCGCTTATAGTGGGTTGGTGAGTGACTGAAACACAAACCCGAGTTAGTGGGATTGTTGCGTATGGGAATAAAGAGGACTTGATGCTTTAATGCTATGGTTGGGTTTTACCTTAATGATCTTTAGTAGTTGCGGATGCTTGCTAGAGTTCCAATCATAAGTGCATATGATCCAAGTAGAGAAAGTATGTTAGCTTATGCCTCTCCATCATATGAAACTGCAATAGTGATTACCGGTCTTGTTAACAATTGCCTAGGACAATTCCGCACACTGATCCACCATTATTCCACACTCGCTATTTATATTATTTAGTAATATATTCTAACTTTATGATAACAGAACCTACTTTTATATTTTAGCTCTCCTATATCTTACAAGGTTATCCACTTCATACCCACAACGTAGTTTTATTTCTCGTTTCTAGTTGGAAGTAAACGTTGAGTTGCACGTGAAATTAAATGTCGATGTCAGATAGGGCTTGAAAGAATATTGATCTTACCTGTAGCTCCTTGTGGGTTTGACACTCCGTACTTATCACTTCCACCTTTGGAAAGTGCTACGATGATTCCTTGCACTTGGGGATTATCAAGCTCTTTTCTAGCGCCGTTGCCGGGGAGCAATAGCGTGGGGTTGATATTCTCGTGTGTGCTTGTTTGCTTTCTTCACTAAGTAGATTTTATTTTTCCTTTTTGTTTCTGTTTAGTTGTGGGTGAAACATACAAAAAAACTAAAAGAATGAAAATACAAAAAAAATATTACTTGCCTCTCATGCCCAAAAAGTTTTTCAAAAAGAGAGGTGATTGGAAAGATATGCATTGAAGAAATGAGGGTCGACCTTGAGCACTTGTGTTCATGCTCACGGAAACAATGTAGAATTTTTCATGGAAGTTTCTCTGTAAATAATTATCCCCTTGTATATACCCATTGTATTATAAAAATAATGTGCCAAGCTTTGGTTTTAGGATGATTATAGTGCTTGTTTACTATGCGCAGAACAAAAACAGAAACTTTGGCTGTAGTGCGTGAATTTACATTTTTTTTACTGGAAAGTCAAATGGGTCTGAAACTTTGTGCACATTAATTCTGTATTGTTCAAATTGTCAAATTTATTTCATAATTTTAGGAGTTACAGAAGTTTACCAAACTTCCAGATTACTACAGATTGTTTTGTTTTTAACAGATTCTGTTTTGCGTGTTTTGCGTGTGTTCTTTGCTTATTTCGATGAATCTATGGCTAGTATCGGGGGGTATGAACCATAGATAAGTTGGAATACAGTAGGTTTAACACCAATATAAATAAAGAATGAGTTCATTAGATTACCTAAAGGTAGTGATTTTCTTTATTACACTAACGGATCTCACAAGTTTCTGTTAAAGTTTTGCGTGGATGAAGTGTCCGAAGGTCGAGGAGCTATCAATATGAGAAGAATAAAGAGAGGCAAGAGTTCAAGCTTGGGGATGCCAAAGGCACCCCAAGTAAATATTTCAAAGGATACTCAAGCATCTAAGCTTGGGGATGCCCCAGTTGGCATCCCATCTTTCTTCTTCAACAAATATCGGTATACCTCGGGTTTTGTTTTGTTCACATGATTTGTGTCCTTTGTGTTTTTCTTTTTCTTCAAGAACCATGCTAGCATGAGATAGCCCTTCATTGATTTATAGAATACTTCATGAGATTCACTTATATCTTTTAAGTATGATTTTATAGAATTGCTCTTTGTGCTTCACTTAAATCCTTTGAGTATGGTTTTATAGAATGCTTCGTGCGCTTCACTTATACATTTTGAGATTGGTTAGTCTATATTAATTGTAGAATGCTCCATGGACTTCACTTATATCCTTTTGAGTATGAATAATACTATTTATGAAAGTGGATTTGGAAGAGTGTCAACTTCAGCTAGTACTGATTCCACTATTTTGGAAGAGGTTCCAATTGAGTATGAGAACAAAGTTGCTATCCATGACGCTACTGAAAATTATTATGAGGGAGGAATACATGCTTATAGGAGTGCAATAATATCAAGTTTCCTCTCTATGTGCTTAAAATTTTAAAGTTATACTTGCTTTACCTTCCTATGCTAGTTGATTGTTGTTCTTATAAATTGTGTGCTCACAAAATACCTAGGCATAGGAAGTAGGTTATATTTAATGTACTAGTCATATTCTTCAAGATGCTCTCTTTGTGCTTCAATTCCTATCTTTTATGTGAGCATCATTGAAATCATCATGCCTAGCTAAAAGGCATTAAAGAAAAGCGCTTGTTGGGAGACAACCCGATATTTTCCCTTACTGTTTTTGTGTGTTTACATGATTAAGCTACTGTAATAATCAGGTTTTATAGCTTTTGTTTCAATAAAGTACCAAGTAAGACCTTTGGGAAGACTTGGGTGAAAGTTAATGTGATCTTGCTGTAAAAAACAGAAACTTTGCGCTCACGAGATTAGCTGTCATTTTTTACAGAAGAGTGCTTTTGTGTTGATTCTTTTTGCAGAAGATTAATAGACAAATTCATCACGTCCAACAATTTGTTTCATAATTTTTGGAGTAGCAGAAGTATGGTTTATGTTCAGATCATTACAGATTGTTCTGTTTCTGACAGATTCTGTTTTCATTGCATAGTTTACTTGTTTTCTAATTTCTATGACTTATATTACTCAATATAAATTGTAGAAATGATATGGTACAGTAGGAATTGTGTGAGAACAATTATGAACCTTGTCTTTGACAGTACCAAAGTGAATGGTTTGCTCTTTATCATACTAACCTATCTCACGAAGTTTGGTTAAGTTTTGTGTGATTGAAGTTTTCAAGTTTTGGGTGAGATATCGATATGAGGAGAATAAGGAGTGGAAAGGCCCTAAGCTTGGGGATGCCCAAGGCAACCCAAGGTAACATTAAAGGAAGACTCAAGCGCCTAAGCTTGGGGATGCCCCGGAAGGCATCCCCTCTTTCGTCTTCAAAACTATCGGTATACCTTACTCGGAGCTATATTTTTATTCGTCACATGATATGTGTTTTGCTTGGAGTGTATTTTCAATTTTACTTTCTGTTTGAATAAAATCATTGGATCTGAAATATTGAATGAAAAAGAATCCTCCCATGGCTAGTTAATTATTTGACTACTCAGTGTTCTTCACTCATATCTTTTGGAGTAGTTTGTCATTTGCTCATGTGCTTCATGTATATCCTATGAGTAAATGGTTGAATAAATTGAATGTCATAAATATGAATTTATATATGTTTCGTATGCTTATAACATGGGGAGTAATTACTTCACACATAATAAGTATAGGTAGTAAACTTATTGAAAGTTAGCAAACGTAGAATTGGTCACTTGAACAATTCATGAAAGAATATTGAAGGAAGAGAGGTTTCACATATAAATACACTATCTTGGACATCTTTTATGATTGGGAGCACTCATTAAAATATGACATGCTAAAGAGTTGATGTTGGACAAGGAAGACAACATAATGGGTTATGTTTTCTTATATCTGAAATAAAGTATATTGTCATGGATCATCCAACATGTTGAGCTTGCCTTTCCCCCTCATGCTAGCCAAATTCTTTGTACCAAGTAGAGATACTACTTGTGCTTCCAAATACTCTTAAAACCAGTTTTGCCATGAGAGTCCACCATATCTACCTATGGATTGATTAAGATCCTTCAAGTAAGTTGTCATCGGTGCAAGCAATAAAAATTGCTCTCTAAATATGTATGATTGATTGGTGTGGAGGAAATAAGCTTTATACGGTCTTGTGATGTGGAACAAATAAAAGCGATTTGACTGCATAATAAAGGTCCATATCACAAGGGGCAATATAAAGTGACGTTCTTTCGCATTAAGATTTTGTGCATCCAACCCTGAAAGCGCATGGCAACCTCTGCTTCCCTCTGCGAAGGGCGTATCTTTTACTTTTATCTCTTACCCTTATGCAAGAGTCTTGGTGATTTTCACCTTTCCTTTTTACATTTTATCCTTTGGCAAGCACAGGGTGTTGGAAAGATCTATATATATATATATATATATATATATATATATATATATATATATATATATATATATATATATATACATCTGGGCTATTCTGTTACGCGTAACAGAATATTATTATGTTACCCTTTTTGAACTGACGGTTTCACTCGGTTATACTGATGACTTTCGAGCGGTTGAACTGATGTTTTTAGTTCTGTTTGACAAATCGTCTTATTTAGTTCAATTTTTTGCAATTTTTTTATTGGAACGGGGCGTGTAATATATCGTTGGAAAGCTCTTGACAACTATATTTCAAGTATATTGAAAGTTTTTGCAAAATCAATATGGTTTAAGAGCAGTTTTGAAAAAAAACATTTTTTTTCAAAACCGAAAACCTGAATCGTATTTTAGACTCAATTTTCAAATGGTTTATCGGAATTGAGAAAATAAGATAGCATTGGAAAGCTTGGTAAAATCCGCATCTTCCATATATCTATTATTTTTTCTAATTCTATACGATTTAAAAGTAATTTGGAAAACGATAAAATTCTGGGCGAAACGTATTTTCGCGATTTTTCTCAAACGGTTTTTCGGATTGATGCAAATGATACGGCGTTGGAAAGTTATGGAAAATGCGCAACTTTTTTGTATTGAAATGTTTTTCTAATTCCTTATGGTTTAAAAACGAATTCGAATACGGTCAAATTTGATTTCGAACGCAATTTTTTTTAAAGATTGTCGAAATGAGGTAAATAATATATGGTTGGAAAGATATCAAAAATACGAAACTTAGTCATGTTGAACGTTTTCTCAAATGCGCAACCGTTGAAGAGTAATTTGGATTACGGTGAAACCCATCATGCTGTTTTTTGGTCGAAAAAAGCAGTACTTGTATCTTGATTTTTGTGTGTTAAATCTTGATGTATTATTTCACAGAGTAATTTTGAATACGGTGAAGCCTGTCGTATTTTTATTTTTCATTCCGGAAACAAAGTACTCGAACTGATCCCTGTATGGATTTGTACTAAGGACGTTTTCACAGATTGAACTTTTACTTTGTTTTTTGGTATGGTTTTCCTCTTAAAATTTCAATGGTTTACGGTAGCAGTGCCCCTGTACTTACAAAGTTTATGTCGTCGAAATGAATGATATTTTATTCAAAAAGAAAATCTTTTGTTTGTTTCTTTTTTTTTTAATTTAACATTTTTTACAACGATGTTCTGAACTTCTCTCATTTTACGACTTGTACTTTTACCATTTGAATTTCTATGGGGTTTTTTTTTTGCTTGAACTTTTACAATTTGAATTTCTGTCATTTCTTTTATTCTGAACGGACCACTGTTTTTAACTCGTACTGATCAATATTTTTAATTCAAACCATTTTTTGGGAGAGTACTGATGTATTCTTCGGAGAGTAATTTTAAAGGTTCCGGAAAAAAGAGTACTTGAACTGATGTTTGCATGGGTTTGTACTAGGCGTGTTTTTACTAACTAGACTTTGCTCTGTTTTGGGTAATATTTTTGCTCGTAAGTTTTCAACGGTTTATTGAATCGTCGTCCCTGTACTTGCATGGTTTATATCATCGAACTGAATGACAAGTTTTTCCAAAAGAAAATGTTTTTAATTCTTTTTTTGAACTAAACATTTTTTTACAACGATCTTATGGACTTCTCTTATTTTAGGACTTGTACTTTTCCCATTTAAATTGCACGGGGTTTCTTTTTGCTTGAACTTTTACAAATTGAATTTTTGTCATTTTTTTATTCCGAACGGACCATCATTTTTAACTTGTACTGATCAATATTTTTAATTCATCCATTTCTCCTTTGTAGAACGGACCACTGTTTTTGTTTGTACGGATTAGTTGTAGCACTTGGACATGAATGTCATAGAATTACACTTTGGACGGATCACCTTCTCCCATCTGGACTGACCACAAAGCTTGCATCAGAAAACTCACAAAACAAGGACGATTACAACGAGATCGACGAGAATGTATGAACCATACCATTTTTAGCTCAATAAATACTTTCCGAACTAGTACTTAGCTCGCTTGTCTTTTTCACTTCACCATGGGATCGGCGCACAACGTATACAAACATTAACACAAGGATCAATTGGGCAAACAAAAGAACACAAAACTAAATATATAAATATGCATACACAAAAGCAGCATCTCTCGAATGGGCTATGATGTAGGCATCGCCGCCGGCAAAACTTGGCGCACCGAAGAACCTGCACTGCTCGATTTGTCGAGAGAGGACTGAGGGTAACACATTCCGGTGGCTCTTTTTTTTAGTCGCTCTAAAGCACGCCATGGACGGACTTTTTTGTTGGTCTATTCTCTGAAAACTATCCTGCCGCTGCTGTTTATTGTACGCCTCCATCAAGTACCTACCTTATCTGAAAACTATCCTACCGCTATTGTTTATTGTACGCCTCCATCACGTACCTATCTTCTATGAAAACTATCCCGCTGTTGCTGTTCTTGCTCTGAATGCACCCAAATCGTACTTCTCACTCTCCATCGGTCTGAACGCTGACATGATGTTCTTCACCGGGTACAGCGTATCATAAAGGCCTGGAAAAAAATAAGCATGTCATGTACTGAATTTCCACAAAGCACACCCTATGAACTTCTTGACCGGGTTTTTTTCAAAAAATTGTATAATCAGTTCTTTGCTAAGAGTGTACTGTTTTTCTGCAAACTTCCTGTTTCCTCCTATTCCGACCGTCCACATTTTTGTTCCATGTACCTAGTTTTTTGCATATATTCAATTATCTCTATCCATTATCACAGGAAATATTTTTGCTATAGAAAAACAACTAGATGTATCCCATGATCATGGAGAGAGAGATCAATGCATTAGAGAGTTTGCTAAAAAAATACGTGTGTAGGTAGCAAGTAGCACAATAAATGCATAATAATATCTGTAACAAATAGCAAGTGTGGGATAACAAAAGACCTTACTTACCACATCGGTGCAGGGAAAGAACATAGAGGATGAACAATGGTGGAATGGGGACAACAATCATCAGCTAGCCGACTACTTGAACTGACTATTTTGAAAGAAAAGATGCCCACTTCTGAAAGTAAACATGGCTCGTCAGCTAGCTAACTACCTGAATTGCAGATCAGGCGTGTAGATGAACTGAACTCTAGGATCAGATCCAGCCCACGAGCGCGGCAACGCATGCTGACGGTCTCCTTGGTGGAGCAGAGGAGGCTGCTAGAGGAGGAAGAGCTTTTCGCCATCGCCATCAGCTCACGAATCCCCACTTCAGGTCAATGTCGCCGTCAAGTTCAGGAGCGAGTCGCCATCATCGTTGCGCCTAACCCCCATCGGAATCGAGGGTGCTGCAGTGATGAACGGCCTGTGGTGAAGGCGTCGAACGGCCTGGGGTGGTGGCGCCGAACGGCCAGGACGCTCCGGCGACAGAGCCCCACCAGGAGGAGATGGCGTGGTGGTTTGGAGCAGGGAGAGATGGGGGCGCGACGGTGACCGGAGCTTGGAGAAGATGGGTGCGGGGCGAGGGCGCGTGGTGGCGGGGTAGGGCAGGGGCGGCGGCGCACGGTGACGGAGTAGGGAGCGTGGCGCACGGCGGCGGGGGGCATGAGACGGGGCGCGCTAGTGGGTCGTGCGGGATGGGATCGGGAGGTGAATCGTGCCCTTTTTTTCTTGTTTCTTTTTGGGTCGGTACCAGTTCGGGGCTGGTGGGCTCGATTAGAATTTTGCATCGCGCTCTATTAGGGGCCGGGGGTAACAGAATATTATTCGGTTACTAGTAACAGAATAGCTCAGCCCTATATATATATATATATATATGTATATATATATATATATATAATTAGATGTAAGTTAGCATGAGCTATTATTGTTGACATTACCCTTGAGGTAAAAGGTTGGGAGGCGACACTATAAGCCCCTATCTTTCTCTGTGTCCGATTAAAACTCCATAACCACAAGTATTGCGTGAGTGTTAGCAATTGTGAAAGACTAAATGATAGTTGAGTATGTGGAGTTTGCTAAATCAAAGCTCTGACATAGACTCTTCCTGAAAATAAGATGAATTGCAATTGTTTGATGACTGAGAATATTGTTTGTTAGTTTCCAAGAAAGTTTATGATCTATACTTTAAACATGTGACTTGCTTGTTACTTGTTCATGAAAAGTTTTATGAGATGAGCTACTGTTATGACATATAATGATGCTAGAAAAAGTGATTGGAGTTATCATTGATCAAACTTATGCACTTGCTAGCATTCACACTTCATAAATTATTTCTTTTATCATTTACCCACTCGAGGACGAGCAGGAATTAAGCTTGGGGATGCTTGTCGTCTCCAACGTATCTATAATTTATGAAGTATTCATGCTATTATACTATCCTTATTGGATGTTTTATATGCATTTATATGATATTTTATATGATTTTTGGGACTAACCTATTAACCTAGAGCCCAGTGCCAGTTTCTATTTTCTCCTTGTTTTTAAGTTTTGGAGAAAAGGAATACCTAACGGAGTCAAATTGACGGGCCAATTTTTTATGATTTTTTATAGACCAAAAGAAGACCACGGAGTATCGGAGTTGGGCCAGAAGAGTCCCGAGCTGCCCATGAGGGTGGGGGCGCGCCCACCCCCAGGGCGCGTGGGCCTGCCTCGTGGACAGCTCGGGCACCTCCTTGACGTGAGACCGACGCCAAAAATTCCTATAAATACAGAAACCTCGGAAAATTAACCTAGATCGGGAGTTTCGCCGCCGCAAGCCTCTCAGAGCCACGAGAAATCAATCTAGGCCCTCTCCGCACCTCACGGAGGAGGCCATCATCACCAAGGGCCATGGAGGAGTATCCTGGAGGGGCCATCATCACCATGAAAGCCAAGGACCGTGAGGGTGAAGGCCATGGAGGACGAAGCACAAGGGGGAGAACCTCTCCTCCTCTCTTCCGGTGGCGCCGAAGTGCCATCGGGAGGGGAATCATCGTCACGGTGATCGTCTTCATCAACATCACCATCATCATCACCATCCTCATCTCTTTTACGCGGTCCACTCTACCGCACTTTGTAATCCCTACTTGAACATGGTGCTTTATGCCACATATTATGATCCAATGATGTGTTGCCATCCTATGATGTTTTGAGTAGTTATCTTTTGTCCTTGGGTTGATTGATGATCTAGATTGGTATGATTTGTATGTTTTACTTTGGTGCTGTCCTATGGTGCCCTCTCGTGGTCGCTAAGCGTGAGGGATTCCCGTTGTAGGGTGTTGCAATACGTTCATGATTCGCTTATAGTGGGTTGGTGAGTGACTGAAACACAAACCCGAGTAAGTGGGATTGTTGCGTATGGGAATAAAGAGGACTTGATGCTTTAATACTATGGTTGGGTTTTACCTTAATGATCTTTAGTAGTTGCGGATGCTTGCTAGAGTTCCAATCATAAGTGCATATGATCCAAGTAGAGAAAGTATGTTAGCTTATGCCTCTCCCTCATATGAAACTGCGATAGTGATTACCGGTCTTGTTAACAATTGCCTAGGACAATTCCGCACACCGATCCACCATTATTCCACACTCGCTATTTATATTATTTAGTAATATATTCTAACTTTATGATAACAGCACCTACTTTTATATTTTAGCTCTTCGATATCTTACAAGGTTATCCACTTCATACCCACAACGTAGTTTTATTTCTCGTTTCTAGTTGGAAGTAAACGTTGATTGCACGAGAGTCGTGTCGATGGCGGAATAGGGCTTGAGAGAATATTGATCTTACCTTTAGCTCCTTGTGGGTTCGACACTCCATACTTATCACTTCCACCTTTGGGAAGTGCTACGATAATTCCTAGCACTTGGGGATTATCAAGCGCATCTCCCCTACTCCACCATCACAGGTGCTTGCTCTAACTTGGAACTGTTATATGTGGTTGCGTTTTCCGTATGATGTCTAGTTTGTATTGCTTCTGATTATGTTGAATTGCATCTGCGTAGCTTACAACTTATACCTGCAACGATCACTTACCCATAAGACACATTTAAATTGGGACTGTGATGTAGGTTGCATCTTGCATTATCTTGTAGCTTGTACTGCTTCTAATTTCCTGAAATGGCACTTACGACGAGACACTTTTTACCTGATAGAGTGATATTGGTTGCATGTTCATATGGTTCCTATCTTTCATTTCTTCTAATTTTGTTGAAATGCCTTCCGCTTACTGTTTTTTCATACATATTCCATCCTCCGTACGTGTGAATATGAAATGCTGTCTTTTTTGTATATATTCCATCCTCCTATCCTGCCCTTGCCTTACATCAAAGTAGTGTTCTTCTGTATCATGCATCAACCAGTTATGCAGAGCTAATTTTGTTCATCTTCTTGTGGTTTTGACTTCATAAGGCAATATCAGAAAATAGGAAGGAAAAAAGTTAGGGGATGTTGGTGGTCCTCCGCACCGACGCAAACAAAGACTCTATAGATTTGCCACTGCTACTGCTAATGAAGTTGAAGTCCCAGGTCTACATGATGAGTTCATCTCCCGTACTCCATCGCAGGTGCTTGCTCTAAGTTGACTGTGTGATAATTGGTTTCATGTTGCATATGTTGTCTAGCCTGTATTTCTTCTATTTTTATTAAATTGCACCTGCTGAGTTCATACGTTATACATGTGCATATGACATGGTGTTCTGTGTCTAGAATACACTAAATCTATCTATCATACCATGTTCTTACATCAAAGTACTGCTGTTGTGTATCCCGCATCAATCACTCATGATTGGACATTTTTAACATGGAAGTTTGATAGTGGTTGCATCTTGCATTGATTTCTACGTTGTACTGCTTCTAATTTTTCGAATTGCCACTTATGACAAGACACTTTTAACTTGGCAGAGTAATATTGGTTGCATCTTTCATATGGTATCTAGCTTGCATCACTTCTATTTTCTTGAAAATCCCTCTGCTTAGTTTACACATCGTAGCTGTGAATATGTCATGCCGTCCTGTTTTCCTTACATATTCCATCCTCATACGGTTGTCTTACATCAAAGTATTGCTTGTCTCAGATCATGCATCAATGAGTTCTGAAGAGCGATTTTATTCTTTTGTGTTGTGGGTACGGCTTGACATGGCAAAGTCAAAAAAGAGCAAGGAAAATAATATAGTAGGGAGTGATGTTACTCGTCCGGTGAAACGGAAAAGGATCGGTCGTCCAGATTCTGCTGGTACTTATAGTGCAGTAGAAGGTCCAAGTCCACCGGCTAAATATACAAACACAAAGATCACCGCTTCCACCACCGCAGCATCCGCTTCAACTGTACCATCATCTCAATGAGTTACTCGCTCGCTTGCTCCGCATTGGCGGTTCCCAAGCTGCCTTCACACCTAACACTACTCAAGCTAATCGCCGACACAACAGGACTTGGCAAGATCAGATGAACCTCATCAGCATTAACACCAAGACGGTACCTGACTGAGTCAAGTTGTAGTTGCATGCTCCTTTATATGTAATCTCACAGTTTGATGTACACTAACACTTTACATATTCGTTGTTGAACTAGCACCACGATGCAAGTGGAAACAAACATCAGGGATAATGCTTGATAGATTAACAAAATCTAAAGGAGGAAGAATGGAGATCCATTTTGAGGCAGGATTAAAAAGGCCACGTGATGCTACAGAGTCAGCCAAGTTAGTATCAGAGGCAGCCGTTGTCGTTAGGTGTCATGCAGGTATCCTCCCAACATGGATCTAGTACAGGAATGAGAAAGACAATACCCGGTTTAACACCTTCGTTGGCCATTTATCCGTAAGTAATGTTATTCATCGCAATTAGTAATATCGTCTTGCTCTGTCCCATACTTTCTAGCTTCCTTCTAATAAGACTCACATTCTTTTTTCAACAGATGAGGTTCAAGTTGGATCTGAAAGATGATGCAACAAAACAAGCATGCACTCATGTTTTGCAGTCTGCTCTGCGACAGTATCGGTACCACCTTAGAAAATCTCACTTTGAAGGCAAGGCTACCAATGAAATCGCCCAAACATCTCTAGTGGAATATATTACAGATGAAGACTGGACAGCCCTCGTTAAACATTGGTCTTATCCAAAGTATCAGGTAGGCTATATGTATTTGATTAGACCACATATTGAACTCGTATTTATGTATGTGCCTTACAAGTGTATCTTCTTCTAGGCTAGCTGTTTGAAGAACAAGACCAACCGTTCTAAAGTGAAATTCCAACAGACAACAGGATCTCGTAGCTATATTGCACACTGCGAGGATCTTGTAAATAGCTTCTACTTCCTTCTTTTTTCTGTGCCATATTATCGTATCTATATTGACTTGTTCCAAATACAGATGAAAGCCTGTGTGGACCAAAAAGAACCTGAACCAATGCAGTGCAAATCTTCAAGGATTGCCACATCAGCAAGATGAAGGGCATGAACACACCAGTTCAAGCCGCTGTTGTAAGTCCTTACTCCTCTTGCCTTTGAACTAATTGGTACCGTGATGTGTTTATTTAACTACTTGGTTTGCAGCCAATGTCAGTTACTCTGTTCACTTTTATACACAGTTGTCTTAACGTATCATTTCACCTTACATGGTTTAAAAGAGATGAAGGATATTCTTTTGGTCTTGATCTGTATTCTAGTTGTTATGTTCACGTGCGCACACAATGATAAAATAGCCTGTTTGTTTTATATCCGTTTTCCCATGATATGAATGATGTCATACTATGTTCATCCTACTTTAAGCCAAGTCTCTTTATCCTTAGATGTCAACGAATGTAAGGAAATAGACAATATAGTAGGCATGCTACATGGACATACGTTCCAAAAGTGATTTTATTATGTAGTTGGCACTACAATACATGCTAATGTATTACAGTAGTTCACCAAAATAAGTTATGTATAAATGTGTAATGTTTTTGTCTCATTAATAACTTATCTGGTACACTAATCAACAAGTTCAAACTTTCAGGAAGTTATGGAAAAAATGATTGAACAGCCACAACCACCTAAAGGTGACGAGGCTACCATAGGCACAATGTCACCTCTTGCTACAGTGCGTCAGTATCTCTCCACCAACAGTGCAAAAAGCACCTTCCTGCGTAATTCTGGGTTGGTTGTCAAGGTAACGTCGTCCAAATCGCCTACTGAACAAAATCTTCCTGCTAGACAGAGTGATATATCTGTGGTCCAGACACAAGTCCAATCCCTAATGGACGTCGTTTTGGAAACAAGAATAGTGGTTGACAAATGTCGTCAAGATATGAATGGTTTTGAAACCAGACTATCAGACATTCGCGTCGTTGTTCAAGAGCAATGGCGGAAAAAAGGGATCGTGCTGCTCCATCAGATTCCACAGCCGGAAACATTAGCACTCAGGTCAAATGATCTATGCTTCTATACATTTGATGGTGCTTTTATCTGCAAGGACCGTAAACTTTATGCCAACAGGCCTTTTTTTGTGATACAGCATTTATGTCACGCCAAAGGCTGCAATAATTACGACGCTATTTTTGTATAGTGTAGGTTTATCTTAGTAATGTATTCGGCCGAAAGCTTCATAGGAGCCCAACATGCCAACATTCGTCGGGCCCATTCCAATTGGGCTAAAAACGATTATGGGCCGAAATTTGCATGTAGCCCACTAAAAATATCTGGGCCTAAATCAGCATAAGATTTCATATTTTTCTGGTAGGCCTGTGCCCATAGTGGGCCTTTAACAGGCCTAAACATAATTTGGGTGCTCAGTAGCAATAGGCCATTTACAGTTGTAAATATCTCGAGCCCGTAAAAAACATGGGCTTTTAAAAGACCGAAAGTGAGATTGGGCCCATTTAAGATGCAGATCTTTCACAAGCCGAAATTGACGGTTCAGAATGCGCCGACCTAATACACGGGCCTTTAACAGCCTAAGTTCGGTCGAGCTAGATTATCGTCATTTTTATATGGGCCGTTAATGGGCCTGATGTGACGTTGGGCCACATATGGCCCATGGATTTCGTCCGACGTTAACAGGCCGAAAATCACAACAAGCCGAAAGTGGCCCAAATCTATGGTGGGCCGCTAACAGGCCGAATGTCAGACATGGCCGAATATGACCCAAATCCTTCACGGTCGTTTATGGGCCGAAAGTTTCAATGGCCTATAAATGGGCCCAAATGAAGCAGGACCTTTAACAAGCCAGAAATACACCGGGCCGTAATTCGGCCCATCTATTTAGCGGACTATTAACGGGCCAGAAGTGATCATGGGCCGCGATGATGACAAGTTTAGGACAAGCCGTTGACGGGCCGATTTGACACTAGCCGTACGGGCCTTAACTGACAATGTTGGGACTTTATCTGGGCCGGCCCATTATGGTCCGCAAAATCTCGCGGGCCTTTTGCTGGGCCGGCCCATTATGGCCCGCAAAATCTCGTAGGCCTTTGGCTGGGCCGGCCCATTATGATACAAAAAATCTCATGGGCCTTTTGCTGGGCTGGACCATTATGGACCGCAAAATCTTGTGGGCCTTTAGTTGGGCCAGCCCATTTAAACTTTATGGGCCACTTTTGGGCCGGTCCACCTGTCGGTGTACTAGAGTAGGGGTACCCTAGTATCCTGAACTTGTGCACGGGCAGTTGCATCCCTCCGCGGCAAGGCTTACCGGGTGAGCGCCAAGGTCCTCCGTGGTTCCTTTAGAGCCATTCAAGAACAAAGTATTCAAGCCAGGGAGACAAGACCCCGGCAAGAGGAGCTTGCCGGGAAGGTCACCCAAGGCACATAGGAGACAAGGCCCCGGCAAGAGGAGCTTGCCGGAAGGCCACCCTGTGCACCTACAAGACAAAACTCCGGCAAGAGGAGCTTGCCGAAAGCCCGTGAGCGACAAGCTTCCGGGCGCCGACAAGATAACAACCGAGGCAAGGCGCTGTCATGCAGACCACCTCTCTCTCAGACCCACGCCCAAGCATCCACTAACATGTCGCCTGGGGCCTTTCTAGGCGCTGCGTGGCGAGAGGTCAGGCAGCCGGTGCGAGGTGGCAAGCGGCGCCGACAAGTTTGCCGTCAGTGGCGGACGGTGGCGCCTCGACGGTCCCTATTTGCACCGCTGTATGCGACAAGATGGGCATTTAATGCCTTTGTCCCCTCGTCGTCGTGGTTAGGTATATTACATCGCATAATCGCATTTGCAGTAGGTGTACCAACCACTGCTTTTACATTTGTACCCCCATCTACGCTAAGCACTGTCGGAGCCCCTTTGTGCATATAAAAGGAGGCCCATGCACAACGAGAGGGGGTTCAACACTCACGCTTAGGTCTCGTTAGCAGCTGGAGTATCTCAGTAGCTCCCAGCCTTCCCTAGCAAGAACACAATACAAACCATACAAGCAGCAGAGAGTGTTATCTCTCCGGAGAGCTCCGTTGGGTAAACCTCTCGCGTGCTTCGCCGATCCGCTTCTTCAGGCGGCCTCTCGCTCCCCGCCGAACCGAAAGGGGCCCGGTCCGCCGACCCCATAGGTGTTCGTGGGCCAGATCAGCCTGCCCCGACATCTTTGGCGCGCCAGGGAGGGGGGGCGTCGAGGTTGTGTGAACCTGATCCGGCGTCCACGCGAGCCAGATCTTCATCACCTTCATCAACATGCCACTGAAGAAGAAGGCTTCGGCGGCAGAAGCCCCGTCCGCGTCGAAACCACCGCCACCGGAGCAAACAGGTGGTGGGGTAGACGCCGGCAGAAGAATGAACGGCGACGGGGGCGCTCACGGTGCTGCCAAGTCCAAGGACAAGGCTGCATGCACCTCGGCGTCCAGACATGCACCGCGCCCGTCTCAAGAGGCGCTGGACCGACAGCCGCCATGGCATTCACAATGCCATACGCCGCTGGACCAAGATCGAGCCGAGGATCCCGGACGTTCAAGACCAAAGCATGCACGCCAACATGTCGGCGCGAAGCGAGGCATCGGTCGCCGGACGGGATATCGCTCCTTCTAACATAGTTAGAAGTCCGAGCATATCCCGCCTCGCGCTTCGCTCGCCATCGCCACCCACCACTCCAGCGAAGCTCTGGCGAGAGCACAATGCTTCGATTACCCTCCGACGGCCGACAAGGTCGACGAGTGGAGGGCCACCATTCGTAGTCTCATCGGCCGCTTAACGGCGACGCTCCGCTGCAACCGAGTGCATCGCTTCGCGGCAAGACTGCCCAACACGAGCCGGTGGTGACGAGACCGTGGGGTGCAACCACCATGCACTCTCCGCCTCAAGGCTAAGATCGCCGACTCGCCGGATCCACCTCGACAGCGACTCCACTGCGCCATCAGATCCACGAGCTCATCGCGGTCGCCGCCAAGTGCTACACGATCGACAAAGAAGAGGACGCCGAACTCGCATCGAAGCGCCAAGAGAAGCGCCGACGTCAATCCGACAAGCGCCACTGGGCCCTCTGTTGACATGCACGCGCCAGAGGAACCAGCGACTTGTCAGACGCTGTAGGTTGCCCCTGCGTTCACTCGTGAGCTGCGGCAAGTCCAAAGGGCCCAAAGAAGAAAAACTTCAAGCCGACGCATCGGAGAAGTACGACGGCAAGACGCATCCGTCGGAGTTCCTCAAAGATCTACACCATCGCGGTGCAAGCTGCCGGGGCGAGACGACAAGATTCTTGCCAACTACTTCACCGGTGCTCAAGCCCAATGTCGATCCTCGCTCATGCACTTGCCGGACAACTCCATATCTTCTTGGGCAGATCTATGCCATCAGTTTGTCGGTGCCTTTACAGGCGCCACAAGCCCCATGGCCAAGAAAGCGACCTTCATCTCGCCGCCTGTAAGGAAGGAGAGCCCCTAGCAAGTATATTCAAAGATTCAGCCACAGACAAAGACAACATCTCAGATGTCCACCCCGCCGCTGGTGATCAGCTGCTCCATCGAACGCGCGAAACCGCAGGATGCGGAGGAGATGGCGATGTGCAAGATCGTAGACGCCAAGGAGCTATACGCCCGGCCGACAAGTGTGCACGTCTTTGAGGAGGGGAGGAGACTCCCGGAGAGAATACCGAGGCGGGAGGATCTCGACAAGAAGAAACCGCCCAAGAAAGAAGAGCCGGGCGGCGGGCAACAGGAAAAAGAAAGGCGTAGATGTGCCGGTTGTTGAGCAGTCCGCAACGGCGGTGGCGACAAGAACGCCAAGACCGGTAGCTCGCAAGGAGGTTGCCGTGAGCGCCAACCACCGGTCTGTGGGCGGCCGCCGACAAGCAGTGACGGCTCGGCAAGCAAGATCGCAAGATCCACCGCACGAAGGGTCATGACCTCCAGAGCTGCAAGAAGGTCGAGCAATTTTGTCGAAAGCGTGAAGGCTGAATATGAACGACGCGACAAGGAGAAGGCCCAGGAAGGTGCTGGAGGAGCTAGCAAGAAACGTCCCGGCCGGGGAGGGCGCCGCGGCAAGGAGACAGGCCTCCCCGCGGTCGCGACAAGCATGACGACGAGGACGACGATGAAGACATGGATGATGACGAGGCGGACGAGCAGGAGTTCCAGAAGGCCACAGAGGTCCTGTGCGTTGACGGCGGTGCTTCTCTACACACCTCCCACCGCCAGCTCAAGCAGTGGATGCGGGAGGTCAATGCAGCGTAACCATCCATCAAGTCACGCAAGCCTCGAAATGGTCCAAGACGCCTATCATCTTTGATATTGAGGACCACCCCGATCGCAGAATCGCAGTCGGGTGCTTGCCGATGTTGGTTTCACCAACTATCCGCAACCTCAAGGTCACCAAGATGTTAGTTGACGGCAGGGCCGGCTTGAATCTGATCTCCTCCGCGGTGCTCCAGAAACTCCAGATCCCTGATGGCGAGCTCAAAGAGACCGGCACTTTTCAAGGAATCAATCCGGGAAGGAGCAAACCGAAGGGAAAGATCACGTTGCCGATGACATTTGGCAGCGAGCTGAACTTCAGGACTGAGAGGGTCACTTTCGACGTTGCTGATTTTCCATTGCCTTACAATGGAATACTTGGCCGCCCAAAGACTCGCCAAGTTCATGGCGGCCTCTCACTATGCCTACAACATGTCAAGATGCCAGCCCGATAAGCCGCTATCTCCGCCCCTCGGCGACAAGAAGGATGCTCTTATCTGCGCCGGCAAGATCTACCGGGAAGTAGCAGCCGCGACAGATTGCAAGCCACTTGTCACCGAAGCTCCTGGGAAGAAGAAGACCAAGTCCGGCAAGAGCTTTGATGCCCACTCCGGCAAGCGCACCTCTTCGGAGTGCTGCGCTACCGTCGAGAACGCACCATCGAGCTCCACCGGCAAGTATAAGAAGACGATGGCAGCTCCACCAGAGACCAAGAAGGTGTCCGCCAAGGAGGACGGCACTGGTGGTACCTTCACCATCAGTGCCTCTCTCGACCCTAAATAGGAAGGCGCCGTTGCTTTCTCATGGGCGAACGTCGGACGTGTTTGCGTGGCAACCGTCCGACATCCCCGTGTTCCTGTGAAAGTAATTGAGCACCGTCTTGCCGCTTTGTCCTCGCGCGCCCGGCCAAACGTAAAGTCGAAGCAAGCAAAGGAGCGCCAAGAGTTCATCGCGGAAGAAATCAAGAAACCGGAAGCAAAGCAGGCCTTGTCGAGGAGTGCTCCATCCCACGTGGTTGGCCAACCTCAGAAGTTGTGTGCAAGGCTAACGGGAAATGGAGGCTTTGTATCGACTTTACAGATGTCAATAAAGCTTGTCCCAAAGATCCATTTCCTTGCCGCCGCATCGACAGATTGTTGACTCCACTACCGGATGTGATTTGCTTTCATTTCGATGCTTATTCAGGATATCATCAGATCTTCATGGCGTAAGAGGATGAGGAGAAGACCGCATTCATCACCCCGTGTGGCACATAATCGCTTTGTGCGGATGCCCTTCGGGTTAAAGAATGCTGTTTCAACGTTTGCAAGTGTTGTTCATGATGCTTTTGAGCCGAAAATGAACAGAAAGGTGGAAGCATATATGGATGACATAGTGGTCAAAAGCACGGACAAAGCGACCCTGGTTCAAGATTTAGATGAAACCTTTGCAAATCAAGGCAAGATCAACCTCAAGCTCAACCCCGAGAAGTGCGTGTTTGGAGTCCCTTCCGCAAGCTTCTCGGTTCTTCGTGGTCTCAACGGGGAATTGAAGCCAATCCCGACAAGATCAAGGCCATTGAGCAGATTGAAGCACCAAAGCGCGTCAAGGATGTACGAAGACTTGCCGGTTGCGTAGCTGCTCTCAGCAGGTTTATCTCAAGATCTGCTGAGCGCGCCCTGCCATTTTTCAAAATCTTGAAAAAGGCAGGTCCGATGCAATGGACTCCGGAAGCGGAGGCTGCGCTGCAGGACCTGAAGAGATACCTGTCCTCCACTCCAACACTTGTCGCACCTAAGCCACAAGAGAAGTTGTCGCTATATATAGCGGCAACCAATCAAGTGGTTAGTGCTGCGTTAGTAGCTGAGAGGGAGGCGATGATGAGCTAGCAACCATGGCGCATACATCCAAATGACAAGGTGGGGCTTCACTGGCAAGCTCGTCCCGACAAGGACGAATCAAGGCAGACGCATGACCAGATGCGTAAAAGGATGGTGCAATACCAGTTTACTTTTGTCGGGCCCTTCCGCAGGGGCTAGATCAAGGTACTCTGGTGTGCGTAAATTGCTTTTCGCCTTCTCATGGCTCCTCGAGAAAGCTGCGCCATTACTTTCGTGCACATGAGATCACAGCTTGTCACCGCTCAATCAAGAGGATACTGCAAAATCCAGAGGCAACAGCAGGATTGTCGAGTGGCACCGAACTGCCAAGCTTTGGCCTCAAGTTTGAGAGCACTTCAACTATCCAAAGCAGGGCATTGGCGGAGTTCATAGCAGAATGGACACCAACACCAGATGAAGAAATTCCGTAAACGAGCATCCCCGCTAAGGAAACAAGCAAAGAGTGGCTGATGTACTTTGATGGTGCCTTCTCACGCTGCAAAGGCGCAGTGCGCGTCGCTTGTCGCACCCACCGGAGAGCACCTCAAGTACGTAGTCCAGATGCATCTTTCCCAAGGAGCAAGCAACAAACAATACAAAGCAGTAGTATGAAGGTTTGCTTGCCGGTCTCGTGGATCGCATGGGACCTTGGGATCAAGAAGCTCATTGTCGTGGGTGACTCACAACTTGTTATCCGCCAAGTGAACAAGAATTATCGAGTTCGCTGATGGAAGCTTATGTTGATGAAGTGAGGAAGCTAGAAGAGCACTTTGAAGGCCTCGCAAATGGAGCATATTCCGAGAGCTCGTAACGACATTGCCGATGGCTCGCCAAAGTGCGCCAGACTTAAGCTACCTGTGGAACCAGGGATTTTCGTGCTCAAGCTGACTCAACCGCTCTGTAACACCGCTAACTGACAGAGCAGAAGAGGAAGTTGATCTCTGGTGACTACTTTCCGGCAGAGCTTCCAAGCCGCCGCCAAGAAGGTCCCCAAGATCAACACCAATGGCCGAGGAGCAATGCTCCGACAAGCCTCGTGGTTTGTTTCGTTGAAGCGACGCTCCCGACAAGTTTTGCTCCGGCAAGCTTGCCGGGAACGCCAAGCTCCTACCGAGCCGCAGGTTCTTGCCGTGGAAGCCGATGGTCCGCAGCAGCAGATGTGCCCTTAGTCCTTGTTTCGAGCCGCAAGCTCCAGCATGGGCGCAGCAGATTGTCCATTTCCTTCAGACAGGAGAACTTCCCGAAGAACAAGAAGAAGCGGAAAGAGTAGCCCGGCAGTCAAGTATGTACCAGTTTGTCGACAAAGAC
Organism: Aegilops bicornis; assembly: GCA_021605145.1. Taxonomy (NCBI): domain Eukaryota; kingdom Viridiplantae; phylum Streptophyta; class Magnoliopsida; order Poales; family Poaceae; genus Aegilops; species Aegilops bicornis. Next base: position 358,988,319 of record CM038672.1, on the reverse strand, counting down.
ACCTGCATGCGTAAGAAGACTCAACGGTGTGAAATTGAAGTGTATTCACCGAAGACGGACAAAGTCAGCCGGCAGAGATACATGGAGGCATATGTGGTCACCACATTGGCGCCAGAGCACTTGCCGCAAAGTGTTCCGCAAGGTTTCTTTTGGCCGACAGCCTCCGTGATGCAACCGCACAAGTAACCAAGTGTGAAGCGTGCAAGTTCCATTCCAAGCAGATACACCAGCCAGCTCAAGCTCTCCGGACAATCCCTTTATCCTGGCCATTTTGATCTGGGGCTCGACATCCTCGGCCCCTTCCCCGAGCTGTTTGGGCTTTGAGTACTTGTACGCTGCCATCGACAAGTTTACAAAGTGGCCGGAAGTGGAAGCAGTGAGGAAGGTGACAAGACAACAAGCAATCAAGTTCTCTTGGTCGATTGTTTGCCGTTTCGGAATCCCTAACAGGATCATCACCGACAACGGCACACAGTTCACAAGCCGCACCTTCATGCATTACATCCAAGATCTTGGCGCCAAGGTCTACTTCGCTTATGTTGCTCATCCGAGAAGCAACGGTCAAGTGGAGAGGGCAAATGCTGAAGTGCTGCGCGGGCTCAAGACCAGAACTTTCGACAGGCTGCACAAGTGCGGAAGAAACTGGATTGAGGAGCTGCCGGTGGTTCTTTGGTCGATCAGGACGACGCCAAATCGAGCCACCGCCGTACACCTTTCGCTCTAGTCTATGGAGCAGAGGCAGTTCTCCCCACGGAACTCGTATATGGATCGCCTCGAGTGCTCGCTTATGATGAGCTTGAGCAAGAGCAGCTGCGACAAGATGACGCTACCGCTCCTTGAGGAAGATCGCCTTCAGTCAGCCAGACGAGCTGCTCGGTACCAGCAAGCTTTGCGCCGCTACCATAGTCGCAAAGTCAATGCCGTAAGTCTCGAGGAAGGCGACCTTGTTCTTCGCCGTTCACCTGCCAAGAATTCCAACAAGTTGACGCCAAGTGGGAAGGCCCTTATCGGGTGAAACGAGTCACTAGGCCTGGCGTTGTCCGCCTTTGAGACCGAAGATGGCATTCCGGTGAGCAACTCCTGGAATATTGAGCATCTTCGTAAGTTTTACTCAGAAGCGCGGTTGTCGAACCTGTTCCGGCAACCACCTTTTGAACAAGTCTTGCCGCTGATGCATGTAATCCTTTGTACAAAGCCGGGCGCAGACTTGCAGCATCAAGAAGTTTAGCGTGCTTCGCACACCTTGTCGATTTCATGCTTTTTCACTTCTATTTTGCATGCATTATCTGACACTTTGTGCAGCACCTACCCCTAGTAAGTAATAATGAGCCACAAGGCTCCATATCTTTATTTTCTCTTCTTCCTCTTTCTCAAAGAAAGGAAGGTTCCCTCGCACACAAGTTTGCCGGGGGGGAGGAGAAGATAATGGTGTGGACCAAGCGTCGCTCAAGGAAGTCTAACCTTACCGGGAAGCAAACGACAGAAAAGCTAAGTTGCCAAAGTTTGAGCAATCAGTTTTAAAATTTTTAAGTTATTTCCCTTGAACGACCGAACCTTGTATGGAAAACCTGTGCGCAGAGGAACCAACTCGTAGCTAGTTGCGCCCTTACTTTGTTTCGAGTCCGCTCAACAACTTAAGTGAGCTGCAACTAGTTGCGACAAGGTTGCTTGTCGGAAGCGGCACCGCCGGCAGGCTGCTGACGTTCCACTCAGCCTTCGCAGCTCAAAGTGCCACGACAAGTCCCCTAAAAGCGTGAGGCGAAAACATACAAAGGAAGGAATCAAGTAAAGGAAATAGCATAGCAATTGATATCCAAAATAAAGTTATATTACAAGATAGCTTGCCGCAGCTCTAATGGATTGTTCCTATGACATGACTAGCAGCGGCAAGAGCAAGAAAAAACGGGCGGCCTAATCTACACGGCCACCCTCAACCCTCTTAATTCCGCTCACCCTGTCCACAATGGGTGCGACAAGGGTCTTGAGAGCCTCCACATCGGCATCCGGCGGCAGAGACTTGAGGACGTTGGTGAAGTTGAGGCCCGGATTGCGGAAGGCCACCTTCATCAGCACCTTTTGGAGGGCTCTCCAAGCAGATCTGGCGCGACTCCTCGGCCAGCTGTTTTGGGACCTCTTCCCGGAGTCGCTGGAGGCCCGTCGCCACACCCTTGAAGAATAAGCTAAGCTTGGCGCTGGGTTGGAGGTGCTCGTCGGAGGAGTATCCGAGATCCACCATCCCCAGCTCCATCAGCTCGTTGTGGATGGCGGCAGCAGTATCCACGAGACCTTCGGGTCCAAAGGCTCCACACTCTCCTCAAGGCGCCTGGTGGCAACAGATTCGCCAAAGCAGCTCCTCGCCGGGCCTTGAGCTTCTCCTTCAAGGCCACCTCCTGCTCCCTGGCGCCGTCCAGCGCCTGAGTCAAAGTAGTCAGCTTCAACTCAAGGTCTGCATTGGAGTCCCTGGCGGCGCTGAGCTCCTTGCTCCTCTCGGCGAGATGGCCTGCAGCTCGCCAAGAGTGTAGGCGTCCTTCTCGCTGGCCAAGGCTGAGTGTGGCAAGCTCCTCGCCGCTCTTCTTGAGGCTGGCCTCAATCGCGCCACCTTCTGTCTCCAGCTCCTTCTTGGCGGCCTCGGCAGCTGCGGCGGCATCCTTTGCCTCCTTGAGAGCCCCGCCAAATGTTTCCTCGCGCATGGCGAGATCCTCCTCGTGGCTGTCCAGGTTGACCTTCCGCTGCGCCATCTCGCTTTCCTGCGTGGACAGCTTCTCGGCGGCAAGCCGCTGTTCCTCCTCAGCTGCAGCCTTCTCGAGGATGAAGGCCGTCCGCTCCTCGGCGAGTTGCTCCCGCTCCTCCGCCAAAGACCGGAGAGCTTCCTGGTTGCGGCCCCGGAGCTCCTCCGCGCTTCTCAATATCTGCTCCGCCTTGGCGACAAGGGCCTTCGGGATGCCAGTTTGGCTTGTCGGGCGCGGTAGAGCGGCAGCGGCTTCCGCAGAATCGCTCCTCCTCGTGCTCGCCACGCCGCTGCTTTGCGCGTCAACTAAGCGTCGGCCAGTGGAGGCGACCAGCTCTTCATCGAAGGTTTCTCCTTCGCCGACGCCTGAGCTCGACTCCCATGGGAGCTTGATGAAGACGCCGTCGCCCGGCCTTCAAGTAAGCGCTGGCTGGGGCTCTTCGAGCCTGATGCCGCGGCAGCAGTGGAGATCGGATCGGTCGGTGTAGCGCTGGCGCTCCTGCGGCCTCGTGGCTGTCGGGATTGCTGCACTCGCCCGGCTACCTGCGGCGGCAGCCTGGCCTCTTCGCCGGCAGGCTCGTCAGCGCCGGCTTCTTCTCCCACGGCGGCGGCTTCGTCAGTTTTGCCGCGCGCGTCCTCCTCGCCGGCGACCTCGGTCTCCATCGGCTCTGTGGCGGACGGATGAAGAAAGTCAAGCGAATATCCAAAGATATAATCAGAAGAAGAAAAACACAAGGGAAGTACTCAGGCAAGAAGGTTACCTGCGCCGGGGGCTGCGATCATGGTCTCCACCGCCAAGGGATCGCTGGTGCCGTCCCTTGCCGGAGAGCTGCCCCTTGCCGGAGAAGGCTCCCTTGCCGGAGAAGGATCCCTTGCCGGAGAAGGTTCCCTTGCCGGAGAAGGCTCCCTTACCGGGGAGCGCTCCCTTGCCGAGGAATCCACCCTTGGCAGCGTAGTCGAAGCAGAAGGAGGCTGCTCTGCTTCTACACAAGTCAACAAATGATATCGGCAAAGGAAAAAGCACCCATGCCCGCCCGAACAGCAAGAAATAGACCATATACTTACGCTTGGGGCTGCGCTGGGGCTGCTGAAGGAGAGTTGCCTCACCGGCAAGGTTGTCTCGGACGCGCCTCCCGCCGTCAGCAGCGGGTTAAATCCTCGACGACAATCACCGGTCTTGGCCCTCTTCGACATCCTCTGGGCCAGCGTCACGAAAAGGAATGGATTCGTAGTAAAGCGGATCGAGATACAAGAAAAGGCAACCAATCAAGAATTACAAGTATAGCAAGGAATCTTACTCTTCCTCTTCTTCGCCGGAGCTGAGCGCCGGAGAGGTCGACTGCCCGCCCGCAGACGACGAGGCGGAGGTGTGGGCTCCGTTTGACGCTTGGCGGGAGCGGGACCGGTGGCTGCTGGCCCCGCCCAGCCTGCCGCAGCGTGTGAGGTGCTCCCTGCTGCAACGGTGCTTGTCCGCGGTGGAGCGCTGGGCCCCGCTGGCGCCAGCTGCGGCCTGGGTCTGCTCACTTCCCAAGGCCCCCCGCCCCTGCGAAGACGCTTTTCTTGGTGGAGCCGGTGGCTCCGCCATGCAAGCTGCTTGGAGGTGGAGAGGATGCGCCCTCGGCGGGCTCGCTCGACCCGGCCTCAGGCTCGGCAAGCTCTTCCTCGCCGGCGAACTCCTTTCGCTCGACAAGACTTGTCGCCTCGGCTGCCTCCGCCTCCTCCATAGTAAAGCCAAACTCGCCCGCGGCAGCGGCTGCTGCCGCTTCTTCTAGCCTGGTGGCGATGCGCTGCATCTCGACGTCAGCGGTGTCGCGGGTGAGGCCCCTCTGCTCATTGGGGTGGACCGGCATCTCCACTAGATTGTCGAAGAACTGTCGCACGACGTCGTCTGCTGGCTCTTGCCAAGTGGGGACAATTCCGTGGGAGTCGCATGCGCGGCATCATTGCACGGATGCGGTCAAGCGACGAGTTGTTGCACAATGAACGACGCCTCGGCAACCTAAACATCTCCGGATGATCGTGATCAGGCTTGAACAGCTCTAAGAGCATTGCGCCAAGCTCCAAGACGGTGAAGTTGAAGTTGAGGCCTGGGCGCAGCCTCATGATGTCTGCTGCGTTCGAATTCCCAGTGCAGGTCTCCTTCTCTCCGCAAGGGGCGGCGCGGCGGCGAAGAAAGTCTGCGCCAACAGTCCCTACAAAGTGAGTCCGGCAAGTCTGAGGCGGAGGATTCGGGTAATCATGATCTTCAGCCTAGAAGGCCCTCCGGGCTAGATTGCTCCAGTCATTGTCGCTAGCATTACTGGGTTTGGCTGAGCGGTAAAAGGCTACGGGTTCTCCTCAACGATCCAGCACCAATCTGCCCTCCACTCCTCCCATTTGCTACGAAGCTCTCCCTCCAGATAGGCCTCTTTCTTGCCGACCCTAGAGACCCAAGCAATTCCTCCGGCAAGGGGCTCTCCTCTCTCGGCTCGGGGCAAAAAGAAGTGACGGAAAAGAGCTACATTTGGGTGGACTCCGACAAAGTTTTCACAGAGATGTGCGAATAGTGCCATGGTCGAACGGCGTTGGGGGTGAAATCAAGGAGGCGGAACCCGTAGGTGTTCATAATGTCGCAAAAGAACTTCAGAGAAGGCGGCGTAGCCCGCAGAGAAGAAGAGCGCGAAGAAGGGATACCCCGTTGGGGCCGCTTCTACAAGACGGGCGGGAGTACCTTCGTCATGCGGATGCTGGCTCCGTCTCGTCGACGAGAGGTAGTAGTTCTCCTCAGCTCCTCAAGGCGAAATGAGGGGGAAGATGGCCCGCTCCTTTCAGCGGCCAAGAAGTCAAGAGCGCCTCGGCCGACTTCACGGTCTTCCCTTGTCGGCTTTCGGGCCCATGGCGTAGGCGGTGGAAGAGATCGACGGTGTTGAGTGTGCCGGTGGCGATGAAGCGGAGCGCTGCTCTCTTTTCAGCCTCGAGAAGAAGGGGAGCAGCGGTGGTTTTCGATGGGACAGCAATCGCAAGGTAGGCGACATGCCCTGCTTCCCCTGCTTATAAAGGGGGAGGCGGACGTTCGATTTCGAATAAAGAAACCCCACGACCTGCGCCCACGATCTCTCACACGACGCCACGCTCAGGCGTGCTGCTCGTGGGAGACGTGGTGGGTCCGGGTGAGTTATGGTGTGACCCGGGCGTGTGCCCGTGCCTGCTTTGGGCCTGGCCCAACAGCGCTTCGGCACCGTGTGGCCCAGCCGGGGCTCCTGTCGATTGTACTAGAGTAGGGGTACCCTAGTATCCCGAACTTGTGCAAGCGATTGCAGCCCTCCGCGGCAAGGCTTACGGGTGACCGCCAAGGTCCTCCGTGGTTCCTTTAGAGCCATTCAAGAACAAAGTATTCAAGCCAGGAGACAAGACCCAAAGAAGAGGAGCTTGCCGGAAGGTCACCCAAGGCACATAGGAGACAAGGCCCGGCAAGAGGAGCTTCTTGGGAAGGCCACCCTGTGCACCTACAAGACAAAACCCGGCAAGAGGAGCTTGCCGAAAGCCCGATGAGCGACAAGCTTCGGGCGCGACAAGATAACAACCGCTGCAGTATGCTTGTTGCCGCACTACCTCTCTTCAGACTCCACGCTCCAACGCATCCACTAACATGTCGCCTGGGCCTTTCTAGGCGCCAAGGCGAGAGGTCAGGCAGCCGGTGCGAGTAGGTGGCAAGCGGCGCTGACAAGTTTGCCGTCGTGGCGGACGGTGGCGCCCCTGACGGTCCTTGTTTGCACTGTCCGGGCGACAAGATGGGCATTTAATGCCTTTGTCCCCTGCCGTCAGGGTTAGGTATATTACACTGTACACTGTACGAGTAGGTGTACCGACCACTGTTTTTACATTTGTACCCCCATCTACGTTGCCACCTGTCGGAGCCCCTCTGTGCATATAAAAGGAGGCCCATGCACAACGTAGAGGGGGGTTCGAACACTCTCACGCTAGGTCTCGTTAGCAGCTGGAGTATCTTTGTAGCTCTCGGCGCTCCCTAGCAAGAACACAATAAAAACCATACAAGCAGAAGTAGGAGTGTTATCTCTCCGGAGAGCTCCGAAGCTGGGTAAACCTCTCGCGTGCTTCGCCTCGATCTGCTCTTCGTGCGGCCTCCGCTCCCCGCCGAACCGAAAGGGGCTCGGTCCACCGGCCCCATAGGTGTTCGTGGGCCAGATCAGCCTGCCCCGACACCACGTGTCAGCATATCATAGGCGCATCTCGCCCATTGGATGAGTGACACATGTGCCAACGCAGAGCTGACACGTGTTCCGTCAGCCGATCAGAATTTTACACGTGGAAAATCCCCATTGGTCCGGGCTGTTAACGGGTTATCTCATCCAAAACCGGACCCGATAGCTTAACGGCGTTCCGTCATAGTGGATGCCACGTGTCAGTCACCCTTGACGAAAGCACTTCTGTGACGCGTGATTTATCGTCATGGAAGTGGACACTTCCGTGATGATAATTTTGGTAATGTCATGGAACACTTCTCTGACAAAGACAGTATGACTATCTTGATTCTGTCATAAAATTGTCATGGATGTACATGCATGACAAAAAATGCGACCTACTGTGACAAACACGTATCATCAAGGAAGTGTATTTTTTTGTAGTGTCTGTGGCTGATGTGGGGTTCCGGTAGGCGTGAATGGCCTCCAACGGAACAAGGTACTCGCCTGCAGATAAATCAAACAAGGAAGGAGCGGGCAAGGTAATAATCTCAGGGTGATTTTTATCAAATAACAGTCTATATTTAAGCTCCTTTTTCCTGTTCTTAACAATGAAATCATGTGCAACCACACTCTTGTAATCTAGAAGAACAGTAGGCAACAATTTTTCTTCCTTCTCATAATGCCTAATAGGTATATTAAAGTATGCATCGAGGCGCGAGGCGAAGATGCCTCCCAAGATGGGGCCCTTAGTACGGTTAAGATTTAACCGCTTTGCAACAATAGTGCCCATACTAAATGAGTCATCACGAAACAAGGCATGGCACAAAATAACAATGTCAGGGGCACTTAGGTTGCCACAGCTCATGACCAATTAAACATCTACTAGCAAATAATGCAAAGTAACGTAAGACAGGAAAATGTATGCTAGTGATTCTTGCATCGGAAACTTTCCTAGTTTCCCCTACAGCAATTGTATCAATAAACCCCTCCACATTGTCACGATGTGGTTCCTCTACGCTGCCCGGAAAAGGCAACTTGCAAACCTCACAAAATTCAAAGAGGGGCATCTCCTTGTACTCATCATATAAATAGAAATCCACCGAAGGTGGAGACCTCCTAGAATGGAAATGAAAATTTTGCACAAAGATATTAGTGAGTAAGAGGTACTGCTCAAGGCTTGTCGCGGAGGAAGTCGGTGAGGCCTGCATTCTCACCAATTCATAAAATCATCATAAATCCCGGCTGCTCTCAAGAAATCATCACAAGGCCATTCACACGGCCGAACTTCTGTGATGCGAGGGAGATTATACTTGGGCCTCTCTTCTTCTTCACTTTGCTTATCCTTCGAGCTTCGGCTCAAAGAGCCCCTCAAAAATCTCTTCATGATTTTCTGAAAATTTCTGAAATTTTTAGTAACTCAAAATAAAAGTGAATCAAACTCAACAAAATTGATAGCAACTACTCCCACAAGTGCCTAGAGACTATATCATGCATTAAAACTACTTGGAACCATATGAATTTGACATGCAAGCTCAAGAACATGGTCACCTAGGCAGCACAAATTTGCAATGAATAAAGCACTAGAACAAAAACTAATTGGACCATTGGAGGAGTCAAATACCAAGGAACAATCCCCCAAAGCAGTTTTGTGAGAGGTGCTTTGAGCAAGGCGATCGAAAATGGCAGCAAGATGACCTAGAACTCGTGCTTGAGCTGGCTGGTGATTTTTTTGGGAGGAAGAAGGAGTGTGTGGTTGTTGGAATAAGTGGAGGGGAGCCACCATGGACCCACGAGGCAGGGGGCGCGCCCCAAGGGGGTGGGCGCGCCCTGGACCCTCGTGGCCAGGTGCTTGCTCCCCCTACTGTGTTCTCGGTGCCAGATATTCTCAAATATTGCAGAAAAAATCATATTTCAATTTCAGGGAATTTGGAGAACTTTTATTTTCGGGGTATTTTTTTATTGCACGAATAATTCACAAAACTGACAGAAAATACTATTTTTACTTTATTCATTCTAAATAACAGAAAGTAAAAGGAGGGTACAGAAGGTTGTGCTTTCTAACTTCATCCATCTCATGCTCATCAAAAGGAATCCACTAACAAGGTTGATCAAGTCTTGTTAACAAACTCATTCCGAATAACATGGAACCGGAGAAATTTCAAATAACACTATGTTACCTCAACAGGGATATGCACATCCCCAAAAATAAGAAAATCATATCTCTTTTTGACAGTAGGAAGAGGAAATTCAAAACCTCCAATAATAATCTATGGAATTTTTCCAATAGAATTGATACTATGGACTTGAGGTTGTTTCCTCGGAAAGTATACCGTATGCTCATTTCCATTAACATGAAAAGTGACTTTGCCTTTGTTGCAATCAATAACAGCTCTTGCAGTATTCAAAAAGGGTCTTCCAAGAATAATAGACATACTATCATCCTCGGGAATATCAAGAATAACAAAGTCCATTAAAATAGTAACGTTTGCAACCACAACAGGATCATCCTCACAAATACCGACAGGTATAGCAATTGATTTATTGGCCATTTGCAAAGATATTTCAGTAGGTGTCAACTTATTGAAATCAAGTCTACGATATAAAGAGAGAGGCATAACACTAACACCGGCTCCAAGATCACATAAAGCAGTTCTAACATAGTTTCTTTTAATGGAGCATGGTATAGTTAGTACTCCCGGATCTCCAATTTTCTTAGGTATTCCACCTTTAAAAGTATAATTAGCAAGCATGGTGGAAATTTCAGCTTCTGGTATCTTTCTTTTATTTGTGACAATATCTTTCATATACTTAGCATAAGGATTCATTTTGAGCATATCACCAAACGACACGTAAAAAGATAGGTCTAATCATTTCAAAGAAAGCGCTCAAAATCCTCATCATCCTTTTTCTTGGATGGTTTGGTAGGAAAAAGCATGGGTTTCTGAACCCATGGTTCTCTTTCTTTACCGTGCTTCCTAGCAACAAAGTCTCTCTTATCATAACATTCATTCTTTGATTGTGGGTTATCAAGATCAACAGCGGGTTCAATTTCTACATCATTGTCATTGCTAGGTTGAGCATCAACATGAACATCATCATTAACATTATCACTAGGTTCATGTTCATTTCCGCATTGTGTTTCAAAGATCGTAAATAGAAATATCATTGGGATTCTCAGGTGTGTATACAACAGGTTCACTAGAAGCATGCAAAGTCCTATCATTTTTCTTTTCCTTCTTTTTAGAAGGACTATGTGCGTCTAAATTATTTCTCTGAGAATCCTGCTCAATTCTGTTAGGGTGGCCCTCAGGATACGAAGGTTCCTGAGTCACTTTACCCCCTCTAGCGGCAACTCTAACAACAATGTCATTATTCTTATTATTCAATTCATTGAGCAAGTCATTCTGAGCTTTAAGTACTTGTTCTACTTGAGTGGTAACCATAGAAGCATGTTTACTAAATAGTTTAAGTTCACCTTTAACTCTAGACATATAATCACCCAAGTATTCAATCATATAAGCACTGCGTTTTAATTCTCTACCAACATTAGCATTGAAGTTTTCTTGCTTAACCATAAAATTATCAAACTCGTCTAAGCATTGGCTAGCAAACTTAGTAGGAGGGACTTCAGCTTTATGATATCTATAGAGAGAATTTCCCTTCACTACCTGTGTCGGGTTATCAAGACCATATGTTTCTTCAATAGGCGGTAAATTAAGACCATGTATTTCTTCACCAGGAAGTAAACTCTTAACATCTTCAGCTTTTATACCTTTTTCCTTCATAGATTTCTTTGCCTCTTGCATATCTTCAGGACTGAGAAATAGAACACCCCTTTTCTTCGGAGTTGGCTTAGGAGTTGGTTCAGGAAGTGTCCAATTATTTTCATTGGTCAACATATTATTCAATAGAATTTCAGTTTGATCAACGGTTCTTTCCCTGAAAACACAACAAGCACAACTATCCAGGTGGTCTCTAGAAGCATCGGTTAGTCCATTATAAAATATATCAAGTATTTCATTTTTCTTAAGAGGATGATAAGGCAAAGCATTAAGTAATTGGAGAAGCCTCCCCCAAGCTTGTGGGAGACTCTCTTCTTCAATTTGCACAAAATTATATATTTCCATTAAAGAAGCTTGTTTCTTATGAGCGGGGAAATATTTAGCAGAGAAGTAATAAATCATATCCTGGGGACTACGCACACAACCAGGATCAAGAGAATTAAACCATATTCTAGCATCACCCTTTAATGAGAACGGAAATATTTTAATGATATAATAGTAGCGAGTTTTCTCATCGTTAGTGAACAGGGTGGCTATACCTTTTAATTTAGTAAGATGTGCCACAACAGTTTCAGATTCATAGCCATAGAAAGGATCAGATTCAGCCAAAGTAATTATATCAGGGTCGACAAAGAATTGATAGTCCTTATCAGTAACAAAGATAGGTGAAGTAGCATAAGAAGGATCATATTTCATTCTAGCATTCAGAGATTTTTGTTTTAGCTTAGCCAATAATTTCTTAAGATCACTTCTATCATTGCAAGCAAGAAAGTCTATAGCAGTTTCTTCATCCATAACATAACCCTCAGGCACAACAGGCAAATCATATTTAGGGAGAGAATCTTCATCATCACTTTCATCAATATTATCAGTTTCAATAATTTCATTCTCTCTAGCCCTAGCAAGTTGTTCATCAAGAAATTCACCAAGTGGCACAGTAGTATCAAGCATAGAAGTAGTTTCATCATAAGTATCATGCATAGCGTATGGCATCATCAATAACATGTGACATATCAGAATTAATAGCAAAAGCAGGTTTAGGTGTCGCAAGCTTACTCAAAACAGAAGGTGAATCAAGTGCAGAGCTAGATGGCAGTTCCTTACCTCCCCTCGTAGTTGAGGGATAAATTTTAGTTCTTTCGTCTTTCAAGTCTTCATAGTGACCAGCAGATATAAATCCCAAGTTACTCAAAGAATAAAGCTATGCTCCCCGGCAACGGCGCCAGAAAATAGTCTTGATAACCCACAAGTATAGAGGATCGCAACAGTTTTCGAGGGTAAAGTATTCAACCCAAATTTATTGATTTCGACACAAGGGGAGCCAAAGAATATTCTCAAGTATTAGCAATTGAGTTGTAGATGCAACCACACCTGTATAACTTAGTATCTGTAGCAAAGTATTTAGTAGCAAAGTAGTATGGAAGTAATGGTAACGGTAGCAAAAGTAATAGTGATAGTTTTGTAGTGATTGTAACAGTAGCAACGGTAAAGTAAATAAGCAAAGAACAATATGTGAAAAGCTCGTAGGCATTGGATTGGTGATGGAGAATTATGCTGGATGCAATTATTCATGTAACAGTTATAACATAGGGTGACACAGAACTAGCTCCAATTCATCAATGTAATGTAGGCATGTATTCCGAATATAGTCATACGTGGTTATGGAAAAGAACTTGAATGACATCTTTTGTCCTACCCTCCCGTGGCAGTGGGGTCCTAATGCAACTAAGGGATATTAAGGCCTCCTTTTAATAGAGTACTGGACCAAAGCATTAACACATAGTGAATACATGAACTCCTCAAACTACGGTCATCACCGAGAGTGGTCCCAATTATTGTCACTTCGGGGTTGCCGGATCATAACACATAGTAGGTGACAATAGGCTTGCAAGATAGGATCAAGAACTCACATATATTCAGGAAAACATAATAGGTTCAGATCTGAAATCATGGCACTCGGGCCCTAGTGACAAGCATTAAGCATAGCAAAGTCATAGCAACATCAATCTCAGAACATAGTGGATACTAGGGATCAAACCCTAACAAAACTAACTCGATTACATGATAAATCTCATCCAACCCATCACCGTCCAGCAAGCCTATGATGGAATTACTCACGCATGGCGGTGAGCATCATGAAATTGGTGATGGAGGATGGTTGATGATGACGATGGCAACGGATTCCCCTCACCGGAGCCCCGAACGGACTCCAGATCAGCCCTCCGGAGAGAGATTAGGGCTTGGCGGCGGCTCCGTATCGTAAAACGCGATGAATCCTTCTCTTTGATTTTTTTTCTCCCGAACGTGAATATATATAGTTTTAGTCGAGGTCGGTGGAGCACCAGGGGGCCCACGAGGCAGGGGGGCGCGCCCCCACCCTCGTGGACATGGTGTGGGCCCCCTGGCCTTGATTCTTTTGCCAGTATTTTTTATTATTTCAAAAATAATCTCCGTGAAGTTTCAGGTCATTCCGAGAACTTTTGTTTCTGCACAAAAATAACACCATGGCAATTCTGCTGAAAACAGCGTCAGTTCGGGTTAGTTCCATTCAAATCATGCAAGTTAGAGTCCAAAACAAGGGCAAAAGTGTTTGGAAAAGTAGATACGACGGAGACGTATCAGACTCATGTGGCAAAACTGGTTTAAAGGTTTTTGGATGCACAAGTAGTGATCATACTTAGTGCAAATGAAGGCTAGCAAATGATTGAGAAGCATCCAACCAAGAAATGAAAAATCTCATAAGCGAGCATTAAGCATAACTAACACAGAATAATGCACCACAAGTAGGATGTAATTGCATTGCATAACTATTGGCTTTTGTTCTTGCATAGGTAATCACAAATCTTAACACCAATATTCTTACTAAAGCATAATTACTCATCAACATGACTCACATATAACTATCATCACATCTCAAAACTATTACAAAGAATCAAGTTTATTTTGTCCAATGATCTTCATGAAAGTTTTTATTATATCCTCCTTGGATATCTATCACTTTGAAACTATTTTCATATGTTGCTTTGAATAAGCTCAAACAAATATAAGTGAAGATCATGAGCATCATATTTCTTTCTCTAAAAATAATTAAGAGAAGCTAGAGAGATTTTCTTAAAAAATTAGTAGCTCTCAAAATCTAAGTGAAGCATGAGAACATTTCTTCAAAAATACTAAAGCACACCGTGCTCAAAAAGATATAAGTGAAGCACTAGAGTAATTCCATAGCTCATAAAGATTTAAGTGAAGCATAGGGAGCAATTCTAACAATTCATAGCATAATTTTGACTTTCTCAAATAGGTGTGTCCAGCAAGGATTCAAGACTTAAAATAAAAGGCAAAACAATCAAAGACTCATATCATACAAGACGCTCCAAGCAAAACTCATAATATGTGACGAATAAAAATATAGCTCCAAGTAAAATACCGATGATTGTTAGAAGAAAGAGGGGATGCCACTCGGGGGCATCCCCAAGCTTTGTTGCTTGATAATTCTTGAATATTATCTTGGGGTGCCATGGGCATCCCCAAGCTTACCTTTTGATAATCCGTATTCCTTCATCCATCGCGATCTCACCCAAAACTTGAAAACTTCAATCACACGAAACTCAACAAAACTTTTGTGAGATCCATTAGTATAAGAAAGAAAATCACTACTATAAGTACCATTGCAAACCCATTCATATTTTATTTTAGCATTATATCTACTGCATTCCAACTTTTCTATGGCAAAAACTCTTCAAAGAAAACCATAGAATCATCAAAACAAGCACACAGCGCAAAGAAAACAAAATCTGTCAAAAAATGTAACAATCAGAGTAATCTGGATGTTTCGAATACTTCTGTAACTCCAAAAGTTCTGAAATATTAGGACAACATGAGCAATTTGTATATCAATATCCTTTAAAAAATTCAGAATTTTTCGTCGCTTTTGTGATTTTTAAAAATAACTTTTCTAGACGCAAAAGTTTCTGTTTTTCAGCAACGCTACTAGGGAAAACCCTAGTAGTAGCGCGGGTTTTGAGGCTATCGGCCGGTCTTGGGCAGCCGCTACTACAACGGTGCTAGTTTAACTATTAGTAGTAGCGCAATGCACCGTGCTACTACTATTGACTATAACAGCAGCGCTTGTCCGTAACGCCATTATTAGTTAGTCAGAAGCGCTTTCCTAGCCCAGCGCTACTGCTATAACTTTCATCATTTTCCCCCGCTTCCTACCCCATTTCAGTTTCAGTAAACTGCAATTTCTAGATACTAGGTGCTACTAGATATCTGCAATTTCCATATATCAATTTCATAAAGCATTATAGGTATTCGGTAGTACTCCCTTCGTTCCAAATTACTCATCGTGGTTTTAGTTCAAATTTGAACTAAAACCACGACGAGTAATTTGGAACAGAGGGAGTATTAGATAACAATTTCATATATAGTCAACATGCATCCTCAAACAATACTAGGTGATATCAACGACGATCATCATATGTAGTTCTAGATGATATCGACAACGATCATCATATGTAGTTCTAGATGATATCGACGACGATCATCATATGTAGCTCTAGATGATATAGCCACGCACACATATGTAGTTCTAGATGATATCGACGATGATCATCATCCTAAAGCCTGGGCGGTGGGTGTTCCTGATAGTAATTAGGATGGCATGTCCAACACGAAGATTCTTGCCAACGAGGAATCTCTTCCACCCAACCGAGTTTAAGTGTAATGCGACTTCTGTGTCCATGCGGTAAGTACAGGTGGTGATGGAGCCCCTCATGTAAGGCGTGAGTCCAAATTGAGCCTTCTTCATCAGGCTCGATACCACAACTCACAGATAGGTTCTTTGGCAATTTCTGAATAAGAAAAACATATCAATTAATAAATAGCCTCGCACATACTCTTGCAAATATATTTCTATTAGGTATATATTTCTACACTATCAAAAGACACAGTACTACGCATTTGTACTAAATAAGCATGAATTCTACTAACAAGTGTATATGGATTATCTACACTATTAATAGTTCCTTGGGTTCTACACTAATAATCACGTGATCAGACTCTACACTAAAGCATATCATCGACTAGATTCAACACAACATATCATTGGACTCTACACTAAGCATATCATCGGATTCACTAAGCATATCATCGGATTCACTAAGCATATCATCGGATAATTTGCATTTGTAAGTATAACAATAGAGCATATATATATATATATATATATATATATATATATATGTATGTATATATATATATGTATATATATATATATGTATATATATATATATGTATATATATATATATCATCAAATTACTACAGTCAGGATACATACCATTTCATGTCGATCGACCATGGTACTTGTCAGGCGAGTCACGAATGGCACCCCGACAAAGTCGTCACGTAGCGGACTTATGTCCCATAGGTTGCACACCTCCTCCTCGCTCAGCCTCATTCTTTGAGCTACGATGGCTTCATGAAGTGGGTTCTCATCATCTTCATCAAGTGGGTCCTCATTATCTTCATCATCTTCGTCATCTTCATCATCTTCGTCATCTTCATCATCTTCCACCAGGTTGATATAAATGACAGCCATCTTGGGTCTTTCTGCTCTGAAGGAGAACCTGATAAAGTCACCAACAGTAAGAAGCATGCGGGCGAGGAAACGGGCCCATCCATCTCCTCCAATCTGTGACATATTGCGTCCTTTCTCGACCTCCATAGTGTACGGCCCCCCAGGAGCCTCAAATGTCATATTGTCTCCTGTCAGCTTGTTGAATTTCAACCTCACATTGCATGGGATGATCTGTGTAAAAAATCAAAATGACACAATGCAGTAATGCCAACACCAAAAATAAAATAGTTGTTACATTTCATCTAATTTCTTATCACCGCATGACGAAAACTCGGCTGGAAGTAGATGTCGAACAGCTTGCCAATTGCAAGGCTGCTGGCGCACCTTGACTTGCATAGTTGACATGGTGGTGGTGGTGGTGGTGGCGCCATTTTCCTAAAGCAATATGAGCACAGGATTAACGATCCACTTCACAGGAAAGAAAAACAGTAGCATGTGATATTTTTGGTTCTTTCGGGAGAAGCAATTTGATGGACAATTATAATCCTAAGATCTAGTAACATATTAGATGACAAGGTACCACCTACCAAAGCATTTCGGTGGCACCTATTGCCAAAAAAAATCACAAATATCTACCAAATCAGGGTACCACCTACCAATACATTTCATCTAATTTGGCCCCTATTGCCTAAGATAATTGATTAAAAAAAACAAGTGGCAAATTTAACAAAATTGGCACCTACATTTTGCCAAAAAAATAACTTACTACAGAAAAACAAAAGCATCTAGCTATCCATGTACAGAAGAAATAACAATAAAATGGTGCATACTAAATCAACTAGCATACTAAATCTACTAAATCAAAATGTTCTGAATCAACTAGGCTACTAAATCAACTAAATCGTATCAACTAAATCAAAATGTTGCATATGAACTAGCCTACTAAATCAAAATGTAGCAGGGAGGAGCGGTTGTGGATGGAGGAGGGAGGAGGGAGAAGGAGGGGCGACTCGAGGTGGGAGAAGAGAGTAGGACAGAGGAGGATGGCGGAGCGAGGAGGGGCCGGCCAGTGGCGAGTGGATGGAGGATGGAGGAGGAGGGAGGTACCGAGTCCAGCAAGGAGAAGGAGGTGACGGCGATGCAGAGGGAGGAGGGGCGACGGGGGAGGACCAGCATGGGGGTGAGGGGGAGATCGAGTGAGTGTGAGTATGAGTGGATCGGATAGAGGAGAGTGGGGGGTGGGAGATGGAATGGCTTAGCAGTAGCGCGCTATAGAGAAAGGCGCTACTGCTAAACGACCTAGCAGTAGCGCCTTTCACAAAGAACGCGCTACAGCTGTGTCAGCATGTAAAAATATACATCAAAAATACATTGATCAGCAATGATCTTTTTGTGTACAATCTGATTTGTCAATATGAGTCCTCACCGGTTTAGTAACCGGGGAAGACTCATATTATGCCACAAATTTTACACATAGAGTTCAGTGAAGACCAAGTGCTTGTGATAGTTTGAGAAGTAACATATTTAAGGTGGTAGAAACCCTCTTCGCGGAGCGAGGTGGGACTAATTTTTTTAGTAAACTTAGTAGTAGCGGGTATTATTGGAATGCGCTAGTGCTATGATCTGTAGAAGTAGCACTCTTCGCGATAACACACTGCTGCTAAAACTAGCTTCGCGGAGGGGTTGGGGGAATTATAGCAGTAGCTCGGCTTTGAGGAGGTGCACTACTGCTAATTTTATTTCGGCAGCGAGTTCTGCTCTAGCGCGCAGCTGCTATATAGCAGCAGCGCCTTATTTTAAAACATGTTGCTGGTAAGATTCTGTGTATAGGTTTTTCCCTAGTAGTGCAAGATCAAATCAACTATCACCCAACATGATCCCAAAGGCTTTGCTTAGCACAAACACTAATTTAAACCAGAAAAACACATCTAAACAGAGGCATAATTGGGTATTTTATTGAAAACAGCAAGAAAACCAAAAAGCAAAAAGATACAAGTTGGGTTGCCTCCCAACGAGCACTATCGTTTTACGCCCCTAGCTAGGCATAATGCAAAGGATCTAAGTATTGTCATCTTTGGTCTTTGCCACTTTAATAAGGGCCTTTCTAAATCCGGGAGGCTCTTTGCGCTTCCCTAAACTTTCCGGAAAAGAAACCATCTTGAGATCTAAGATATCCAACCGTTTATTAGAAAGGGTAATCAAAGTATTCAAGCGATTGATACTACCATTAAGATGTTTGAGAGGTTCATTATATTTTTTGCAATTCAACCATATGTTTGTGCAAATCACCAAGTTTGTTCAAAATTTGAACTCCCTCTGGGGTGAAACAGATCCCCTTCTTTTGAGCTGGAACCCCCAGAATCCCTTCTAAGATTTCATAGGCAGCATTAGCATCAAGCTCAATAAAATTCCCTTTAGCGGCAAAATCTAAGAGTTGTCTATGATGCAAAGCCAATCCTATGTAAAAATTACGAAGCAAATTTTTTGCGTCTCCCTTTAGGTCGCAAACATGATAGGATTCCATTAGCCTATACCAAGCATCTTTCAAATTTTCTCCTTGTCATTGCTTGAAGTATAAAACTTCAAAATCTGGTGACAAATAAGGAGTAGTCATGCTAGCCATTATGACTAGAAAGCAAGAACGCGGATAGATCCGGCAAGAAAATGGCAAATGAAAAAGAGGGCAAATAAAACGGCAATTTTTTGTGAAGTGGGGGAGAGGAAAACGAGAGGAAAATGGCAAATAATGTAAATTGCAAGGAGATGAGATTTGTGATTAGGAACCTAATAGATGTTGATGATGTCTCCCCGGCAACGGTGCCAAAAATTCCTTTTGATGTCTGCTTGAACTACGTTAGTATTTCCCCAAAGAGGAAGGGATGATGCAGCACAGCAACGGTAGGTATTTCCCTCAGTGGTGAGACCAAGGTTATCGAACCAGTAGGAGAACCACGCAACACCACGTAAACAGCTCATGCACACAAAGAACAAATACTTGCAACCCGACGTAAGAGAGGGGTTCTCAATCCCTCACGGGTAAAATGATAGATAAAATTGTAGTAGATTGGATAAATAGATCTCACGGGAATGCAAGATAAGATAAATAACAATAAATTGCAGCAAGGTATTTTTGTATTTTTGGATTAATAGATCTGAAAATAAAAGCAAATAAAAATAGGCCGTGAAGGCAAATATAATAAAGAAGACACCCGAGGGCCGTAGATTTCACTAGTGGCTTCTCTCGAGAAAAGTAGCATACGGTGGGTACACAAATTACCGTTGGGCAATTGATAGAACTTCAAATAATCATGACGATATCCAGGCAATGATCATTATATAGGCATCACGTCCAAGATTAGTAGACTGACTCCTGCTTGCATCTACTACTATTACTCCACACATCGAGCACTATCCAGCATGCATCTACTGTATTAAGTTCATGGAGAAACGGACTAATGCAATAAGAACGATGACATGATGTTGACAAGATCTATTTATGTAGAAATAGACCCCATCTTGTTATCCTTAATAGCAAGGATACATACGTGTCGGTTCCCCTTCTGTCACTGGGATCAAGCACCGTAAGATCGAACCCATCACAATGCACCACTTCCCATTGCATGATAAATAGATCAAGTTGGCCAAAAAACCAAATATCGGAGAAGAAATACGAGGCTATAAGTAATCATGCATATAAGAGATCAAAGAAGACTCAAATAACTTTCATGGATAAAAACATAGATTTGATCATAAACTCAAAGTTCATCGGATTCCAACAAACACACCGCAAAATGAGTTACATCAAATAGATCTCCAAGAGACCATTGTATTGAGAATCAAAAGAGAGAGAGGAATCCATCTAGCTACTAACAACGAACCCGTAGGTCTACAATGAACTACTCACGCATCATCGGAGAGGCACCAATGAGGATGATGAACCCCTCTGTGATGTTGTGTAGATTAGATCTGGTGGTTCTGGAACTTGTGTTGGCTGGAATTGATTTTCGTCGACTCCCCTAGGGTTTCTGGAATATTGGGGTATTTATAGAGCAAAGAGGCGGTGCGAGAGGCCACTGAGGTGGGCACAACCCACCTGGGCGTGCCCTGGTGGGTTGTGCTCCCCTGGGAGCACCCCTCAGGTACTTTCTTGGCCCATATGGTGCCTTCTGGTCCTGAAAAAATCCACAAAAAAGTTTTGCTGCGTTTGGACTCTGTTTTGTATTGATTTCCTGCGATATAAAAAACAAGCAAAAAACAACAACTGGCACTGGGCTCTATATCACTAGGTTAGTACCAAAAAATGACATAAAATGATTATAAGATGATTGTAAAACATCCAAGAATGATAATATAACAGCATGGAACAATCAAAAATTATAGATACGTTGGAGATGTAGCAATCATCCCTATTATTGCAAGCAAGAAAGTCTCTAGTTGTCTCCTCATCCTTAACATAACCTTCCGGTATCTTAGGCAATTCATATCTAGGAGAACTAGTTCTAATAGGTGTTTCAATATTTTCAGTTTCAAGCTCTTCGTCAGTTTCAACAATTTCATTAGTTTCAGCATTCTCAAAAGCTTTAGTTCTAGCAAGTTGTTCATCAAGAAATTCACCTAGTGTCACATTATCATCAAGCAAGGTACTAGCATCATTATAAATATCATTCATAGTAGAAGTAGCATCATCAATAACTTGCGAGATATCGGGATTAATAGCATGTGGTGGTGTTGCAAGTTTACTTATAACAGAAGGTGAATCAAGTGCAGAGCTAGATGGCAAGTCCTTAGCTCCCCTCGTCTTGGAGGAAAAAAATCTTAGTCTTAGCATCCTTCAGATTCTTCATAGTGATAATTTGATAATAATCCCAAGTGACTCAACGAATATAGCTATACTCCCCGCAACGGCGCCAGAAAAAGGTCTTGATAACCCATAAGTATAGGGGATCACAATAGTTTTTGAGGGTAGAGTATTCAACCCAAATTTATTGATTCGACACAAGGGGAGCCAAAGAATATTTCCAAGTATTAGCAGCTCAGTTGTCAACTCAACCACACCTGGAGACTAATTATCTGCAGCAAGGTGATCAGTAGCAAAGTAGTATGATAGTTTTGATAGTAGTAGCAACAGCAATAGTAACGGTAATAAAGGATAGCGATGATTTTTATGCATAAGTGCAATAGTAACGATGTGATAGTAACTTAGCAGGAACAATATAAGAGAAATTCGTAAGCATTGGATCGGTGAATTCATTGGATGATATTCATCATATAACAGTCATAACCTAGGGTGATACGGCACTAGCTCCAGTTCATAAATATAATGTAGGCATGTATTCTGAAAATAGTCATACGTCCTTATGGAAATAACTTGCAAGACATCTTTTGTCCTACCCTCCCGTGACAGCAGGGTCCTATTGGAAACTAAGGGATATTAAGGCCTCCTTTTAATAGAGAACCGAAACAAAGCATTAACACGTAGTGAATACATGAACTCCTCAAACTACAGTCATCACCGGGAAGTGCCCGACTTCTGTCACTCCGGGTTTGCCGGATCATAACATGTAGTAGGTGACTGTAACTTGCAAGATCAAATCTAGAACATAGATATAATGGTGATAACATAAATGGTTCAGATCTGAAATCATGGCACCCGGGCCCAAAGTGACAAGCATTAAGCATGGCAAAGTCATAGCAACATCAATCTCAGAACATAATGGATACTAGGGATCAAGCCCTAACAAAACTAACTCGATTACATGATGAATCTCATCCAACTCCTCACCGACCAGCTATCCTACGAAGGGATTACTCACTCCCGGTGGGGAGGATCATGGAATTGGCGATGGAGAAGGGTCGGTGATGATGAAGATCGAAGATCACCCTCACCGGAGCCCCGAACGGACTCTAGATCTTGCCTCACTACAAAAATATACACTTCCGTGATGATACGTGTTTGTCACAGTAGGTCACATTTTCTGTCATGCATGTACATCCATGACGATTTTATGACAGAATCAAGATACTCATACATGTGTTGTCGTAGAAGTATTCCATGACATTACCAAAATTATAATCACGGAAGTGTCCACTTCCATGACGATAAATCATGTGTCATAGAATTGCTTTCATCAAGGGTAACCGACATGTGGCCCACAGGCATTTTAAAACTCAAGTTTGAACATTAGTTTGGACCTGACTCGGTGTCTACGAGGTGAATAGGACGATAAAGTAGCAGGTAATAAAAACTGATATATAACGAAGCAGACACGAAAGAATGCTACCTCTCTTTCGGAAGTGTGTAGTCCTCAGGTTCATCTGCTCAGTTGATGATGGAAATGTAGTTGGCGTGGCTGCCGGAAATAGGGAAGATGATCTAAGGCGGCAAAAGAAAGTACGCAGGGGGAATCTCTGCTGCAGTGAGTACTTCTGTCGATGGTGCACTTCAGGTGGGGTGGATGGCAGCACGGTAGGAGCTGGACATAACACACAGAGTTTTCTTTGATGCCTATCTGAAAATGAAGTAAATCTGTAAGGGCTTCTTACAGTTGGAGGATTCTATAAACGCAGGGACAGGAAAAACACAGGAATAGGATAGGAATGCATGTGCAAAACAGAGCATTTGCAAACATAGGATTTCTGTCAACCTAGCTATTTGGTTCACATGAATTGGAAGAACACAGGAATGGAGAAATATGGTCAAATTAAAGTCAAACCACGTGAAAATGAAAAAAATAAGTATCTTATTATGCCAGTAATGCAATTAGTCCAGTTCTTCATGCATATTAATTTGAAAAGGATGACCAAGTGGATATTAAATTCCTATGTTTTCTCTTTGAAAGAGACACCAAAGGAAAAAAAGCCTCTAGTTTTGCTTTGCTCCATTCTTTCTAACCAAATGCATGAATAGTAGTACCATAGTAGAGTTTTCAATTCCTATGTTTTCCTTCACTTTTTCTTTGAACCAGTGGTGCCGGTCTTCAACAGGCTGAAGCCTGCCCTCGAAATATTTTGTGAGCTTAGATTTGGTCCACACTAGTATTATATAATGGTTATCTTGCTAAACCAATTAAAATTGTGGTTCAAAAGAGCATTTAATTTTTTCCCTGTTAACTTTGTGACCATGATTCATTTATTTCTAGATTTGCAACTGCTTTTTACCAAAGGATCCCTGAGGGATCGACATGAATGCAGAGTAACAAAGTGATGCAATGAGTTTACAACCTCTTTGGCATAGCCTTGTCGACCTCAGCATCATTGGGTTGGACGTGGAGGATGGTGATGCTGGTGTGACTGTCGGAGGCGGGGAAGAAGATCTGAGGCCTCTGGAAATGGCACTGAGGGTGCTACTCCATTGTGATGGACGGTTCCGTCATTGCAGCAGCTCCGGTGAGGTGTACGGCGGCGAGGCGAAAGCAGGACAAGACAGACAACGTTAATCTGAAGCTTGGGCGAAACTAAGTTTTACTATCAAAATTGATTGAACTAAAGAGCATTGCAATAGAAGTTTAGGGCGTTCGAGCACTAATAGCAGAGAAGCAGTGATCTAAATTAGCAGCCTCTCGAGCAGGGAATGCGAGCGAGTGCTAAAGAAGCAGCTCCTATAGCTGCCGGAGGCCGGGCAGCAGCAGCAGCAGCGCGAGCGAGAGCAAGAGCAGAGCAGTAGCACGAACGAGAACAAGAGCGGAGCAGCAGCGCGACCGACAGCAATAGCAGCAGAGCAGCCGCACGAACGAAAGCAAGAGCACTGCAACAGCACGACTGACGGCAAGAACAGAGCCGCAGCGTGAGCGGGAGCCGGAGCAGCAGCAACAGCAGCAACCCGAGCGAGAGTCAGAGCAGCAGCAGCTAGTGTGGGTGTGGAAGTCGCCGTCGAGGAAGCGACGACATGGGGGAGAGACACCGTGGATGAAGTGGCCGGCGACGGCGCCATGGATGGAGACCCGCCATGGCTGCTCGGTATCGAGCACCGGCAGCCCCGTGAGATCGAATAAAAGATAAAATGCAGCGGTGATTGCAGAACCTTCTTGGTGGTGCCGAGTAGGCCTCGTCTTTGTCAGAGGAATTGGTTAGGGTGTTGCGGTTCCGGTGGGGCAGGTCAAGACGGTGCTATGGGGATGGAGGTGGCGCGATAGACGAGGAAAACATCAAGGCAACTCCTTGGAGGTGGAGGACGGGGCGGCTGATCCGGCGGGAAAACGAGATTGATGACAGATCCTCATCCGGTGCGGTGGATGAGGGACGGTGAGCTGTTACGGTGGACCACGTCGTTGGGGAAGAGTCTCAGGCTGGGCGGCGGCCGGGAGGCCGACGGAGGAGCGTGGGGTTTCGCGGGTTTTGGCGGCCTCAGTGTACGAATGGGGGGGCGAAGGGGAAGGTAAGAGGGAGCCATGGCTTAGGGACGCGCTTGTCCGAAATGTAGGGTAAGTTACCACCGTATCCCCACTGGTTTTGACCATGTGACGTCGAGCCGACATTTCCCGCTGAGGGGTAGAAGGGGGATTTCGCGTGTCTAGGCTGCGGGACCGATTTAGGATGAGGGGGGAGTTTTCGCGCGCGTCGAAATTTCAGGATAACAAGGCACGGCGTGGGTTGAAGAGGCGGGAGTTTTGCAACAGATGAGACAAAAGATACTCGAGCTTGAAAATTTCGGGATAACAAGGCACGGATTCCATGTTCGGCAGAACAAACTTAACCTGTACAAAAAAATCATACAAGACACGAGAGAGTCATGTCCCCTTTCACTATATTGCTATAAATGCAATTGAAAAACTACAAGAAAAATGTAAAAAAAATCGGGAGAACAAGATTACCATGTACAGTACTAAATCAATTCACAGTTCCCTCAACAACAACAAAAAACAAATCAATTCCCACCACAAGAAAGAGTCATGTCCCTTTTTATAGGATTACAAATGCCAAGATCTCGAATTTGAATTTTTGAATCCACGTTATGTTGAATTCGAATATATCATTAGGTGACATTGCGGTTTATAATGGATGTAGTCCTACATTTTGATCATCCATCATATATGAACATTTTACTCCACCCTATGAACATATATATTGTCGTCTACCATATGGACTAAATTTGAATCAATTTTCCTTATTTGAATACGGTCGTTGTCAAGTTATACCATCATTTAAATATTATCTTGATAACCAAAAACATGCATATAGCAGTAGTCATATTTCACTATGAACTACATGTACCATACGATCTCCAATTCAAATATTTGTATCCATTTTATGTTGAATTCAAATCACACTACATTGGTCTAGGTATCGAGATGTTCGAGATAATCTAAAGCCTGTTTTCAAATGTATAAATTTTGGCTGAATTGGGACAAGTTTTGGTATAAGCTTCTTGCAAAACCGGAGATTCTCTCAACAAGTCTCGTGGTTCCGAGAGGGAACGTGTCACCTTTGTGTGCAAAACAATATATGCTGCCTTCCCCTGATTTTTTACAGAGGCAACATAGAACTATATGAGTGCCCTGTTAAATTTTGGAATTATTCCGGGTTCGTTAGGCCTTTTTTATACACTAGTAAAACATGCCCGTGCGTTGCAATGGGAGGGAAAAACATCTTCCATACACGCATCCGACAACAAAAAAATCTTTATTGACACAATTTCAAACAATATGAGAATCAACTTTAAGCCTCTGGTTTACATAAAACTCGTATCAACAGTTTAATGTGCATCATCGTATAGGGGTTGGTAGTGCACTGTGCAAATAGAGAAGATGATTATGTACCTGTTCAAACCTTTTGGATATGGTAGTTGATAGGAATCAACATCCCCTATAATGCCAATAATAGATTATGTGAGAGCATCAAACTGTCATATCTACTAAATTTGAATAGGGTACAAAACATATATAATAGACATTTATTAAATGCCCCACATAGAGAAGATATCAGTTAAGTTTACATTTTGTTAAAATTTGGAATTATTCTGGGTTCGTTTGTCCTCTTTTATATACTAATTGAGTTTCTGGTCATTTAATGTGCATAATTCAAATATGAACAGCAAGCACATGCTCCGATGCACAAAATTTGGTTGAAAAATCACATGTGTGTCCTTGGGTGAATTTCTAGGTCCCATGCAAGAAATGGGAATGAAATTCAAACATCTGGGCGTCGTGACTCGGCCGAGAACATTGAGAAACTTGGTTTTTAAATTCCTGTAAATCCAAAACTGGCCTGGAAATCATGAAACTTGGCGTGGTGTCATGTCATGCAACTAACATGTTGTGGTAAAAAACTTGGCCGAATTGGAACAAAGTTTTGGTATAAGCTTCTTGCGAAACGGAGCTTCTCTCAAGAAGGCCCGTGGTTCTGAGAGGGAACGTGTCACCTTTGTGTGCGAAGCGATATACGCTGCCCCCCCCCCCCCTGATTTTGTTTACAGAGGCAACATAGAACTAGAGTGTCGTGTTAAATTTTGGGATTAGTCCGGGTTCGTTTGGCCTTTTTATACATTAATTGAGTTTCTGGTTATTTAATGTGCATAATTCAATTTTGAACTACAAGCACATGCTCCAGTGCACCAAAGTTGGTTGAAAAACAACATGTGTGTCCTCGGGTGAATTTCTAGGTCCCATGCAAAAAATGGGAATGAAATTCAAACATCTGGGCGTCGTGGCTCGGCCGAGAACATTGAGAAACTTGGTTTTAAAATTCTTGTAAATCCAAAACACGCCTGAAAATCATGAAACTTGGCATGATGTCATGTCATGGTACTAACATGCTGTGGTAAAAATTTGGCCGAATTGGAACAAATTTTGGAATAAGCTTCTTTGAAACCGTAGCTTCTCTCAACAATGCTCGTGGTTCTGAGAGGGAACGTGTCACCTTTGTGTAGGAAAAGATATACTTTTCCCACCCCTTGATTTTCTTTACAGAGGCAACATAGAACTATATGAGTGTCATGTTAAATTTTGGAATTATTCCGGGTTCGTTTGGCCTTTTTATACATTAATTGAGTTTTTGGTCATTTAATGTGCATAATTCAAATTTGAACTACAAGCACATGCTCCAGTGCATCAAAGTTGGTTGAAAAATCACATGTGTGTCCTCGGGTAAATTTCTAGGTCCCATGCAAGAAATGGGAATGAAATTCAAACATCTAGGCATCGTGGCTCAGCTGGAATCATTGAGAAACTTGGTTTTTTAATTCCTGTAAATCCAAAACACGCATGAAAATCATGAAACTTGGCTTGGTGTCATGACATGGCACCAACATGTTGTGGTAATTTTGTTGTCCAATTTGCGAATGCATACACATTAACAATCAACAGTCATTTTGAAACAAGTCTTGTCACGCTACAATTGGAAACACAAGTACTATTGAAACCGTGGGCGTTCTACTTACCATTTACGTGCCGCCATGCGTCCCCTTTTTTATTAGCTAGGAGGCGACGTGCAGGTTAGCAATTTGAGTACTAGAGGCGTGCGATCAGACCCCTGCGCATGCTTATCGGGGGAGAGCCCTTTGACCTCCATCTGCCGCCCACATCTCTCCCAAGGTCTCCATTAATGGCGCCCGAGCCCCTGTTTAATGTCATGGTTGTGTCTCACTCGACTGAGATTTAAGAGAGAAAAAAGGAAATCTGAAAAGAAAATTTTGCACGGATCTGGATGTATGATCCGGCGGACCTATATAGCATCTTTCGCGTCTTATAGCAAGACTGGTGAATATATAAATACGACGACAATGGATAATAATTGTCTTACATAATTAGGAAGATAATTAAAAAATCCACATGCGGCTAAACCCGAAATACACAAGGGCAAAAGAAGAAGGAAGATGCATACAATGATCTGGCACGCTGATCTCTACTTTCTTGATGCGCTGTAGGTCGCGGAGACTAGTTCTCGCGGCGAGCGGCGATGATCTCTTTCATCAGTTTCATGTTCTTAACACGCTGCTTGGCAGCATACAAGGATTCCTTCACCAGTCGTTCGCGCTCGATGCGGAGCATGGCATTCTCGTCCATAAGTTTCTTGACGATGATGGATGTCCTCTTCAACAAGGCAGCAGTCTCCTCCGCCCGCTTCGCCCTTCCGGCCCAGAGCTTCGCATTGCCCTCTCGTAGTTGTCGGATGACGCCGATAGCCTGTTCAGACAAGGCTTTCATGTCATCCTACAACCTCGTCCAGCCGGAGATGTGATCCACCTGGCTATGGATGATCGCATGCATGCGCCTGTAAGAGTTGTCGCCTGCCCGCGAGACATTTTCCCAGGCCGCCGCGACACGGCGAGACATCTCTGCTGCATTCGCGGCGCGGCCGGACATCTCTGCTGCTTCCGCGGCGTGGCTGGACCAGTCTACTGCAGCAACAGTGCGGCGGGACCTCCTTGCTGCTTCGGCAGTGCGGCGGGACCTCTCTGCTGCTACTTCCACGCGGCGGGACTTGCCGGCTGCTTTCGCGGTGAGGCAGGACATCTCTCATGCTTCTGCTTCCATGCTCGCCTCTCCCTGGTGGTAATCTCTCGACCCAGAACTCACGCCGCCATCGCGGGCGCAAGGGAAGGATCTTTGAATGACTTGTTTGTTTTTGTGGATGAGGAGTTGAGGAGGAATGTGCAGTCATCTTGGCATAGTAGTATTTATAACCAAGTACGAATATGCTCCTAAGTGGGAAACCGTTTAGGTTGTGATCGGTGTGAACAGGTTTGCAATTAAATATAGCATGGTAGTAATTTGGAATGTCATGAGATGCAAGCTCAAAATTTATTGACGGTTCTAGTTTTGAAGTGCGGCACTATTCCCGGATGGCGTAACGTGGGCATGTGTTCTCAGTCGTGGTGTAGCATATGCCATGGTACTTTTTTTTTATTCTATTGTGCCCATGCAATAACTGGCACCGTCGGATACATATCTTATGGTTATTGGGGCGTTCGATAGGAATAGCCTCGTGGTGAGCTATAGATGATCATTTGTAAATACAATGGGGTATTTCGCCCAAATCTGCAAGTGTCGTGTTCTCCACAGGGACTGGGCCACGGCAACAATGCTTGGCTAAAGCTAGGTGACAGTATTTAGATGATGATTGCAAGGAAACATAAACCTAAACTAAACAAAGTTGTTACCGAAGATTATAAAGAAAGAAACAAACAAGTATAGGAAAGGTTAAGATATTGTTCACTGTCTTTTTGATATTTTCACAATTCTTGAAAAAATAAGATTCTAACAAAGAAGATAAACAACGACGAAAGGGAAATAACAGGGTAAGATCACGTCTATATAGCATATAAGAAAAGGACAAAACTAAGATAATGGGACATGGACAAAACTGTTTAACACCACAGCATTATATATAAATCACAGATACTACAAACTGAATAAGTTTCTACAGCAACCAAGTATACAGGGAATGGATTCAACTAATTTTCACACAGGCACAAGTCTTAAACTAAACAACAGTACTAACAGTTAACATATCTGAACATTACAAAGTACTTAACATCACACTTCTCAAGAGTAAAGTACTTAACATCACACTTCTCAAGAGTACAGACATTCGAGAGGGAGGGAGGGAGGGAGGGAGAGAGAGAGGGAGGGAGGGAGAGAGAGAGAGAGAGAGAGAGAGAGAGAGAGAGAGAGCAGCATCAGTTTTGTGATATAAGCGGCAGCAGATTGAGGTTCAGAGAATTCTAGGAGCAGCAACTATAGGCGATGGAAGAAGACAGCAGCGGAAGGAGAAAAAGGAAGCAGCAACGTGATGAGGGGAGGAACAGCAGCGGTGAGAGATCATCAAGGGAGCGCAGTAGAAGAAGGAGCAGCAGCAGATCACGGGGAAAAGAAGGAGTAGCAGGAGGAGTGGAGGAAGCAGAGCAGCAGCAGATCGGCGCAAGAAGAAGGAAGATGCAGCAGCAGCAGGTTCAGAGAGGAAGCAGCAAGACGGGCGCGCGAGGTGGAGTCTTTGGTGGGCGTGTGGATGATGGATGGTGGTCTTTGGTGGTGCGTGGTGGAGTGGTGGAGGTACTAGTTTCTTGTGGCGCCACTGGCTTTGGCAGCGGCGTGGAGTGGAGAAGGAGGGTGAGGAAAGAGAGAGAGGGAGATGCCAGGCCTGATTTGGGGATTGAGAGCGCTAGGGATTTTGATCCCCTCCCTGATCTGCCACTTTTTCCCTTTTGCCCTTCCACTTCTCTTCTTTCTTCGCAAGATGATCCCTCCAACTTTAGCTTGACCCCTCTGGTTCTTCTTTTCTTCACGGTCGGGTCCCTCCGTAAATTACAACTACAGGTTCTTGACACTCTCCATTATAGAAGGATTTTGGGCCTTTTAAGCCCTTTTACGCAAAACATGGAGGAGTGTTGTAAATGTAGAATAATGGGGGTATTTGAATATTTCTTAAGTAAATAATGTGAAAATATGATTACAATGTGATGCAAAAAGGCTAAAAAGATTATATGAAGAAATGCTCTATCAAGTTCCCCCACACTTAAATCTTTGCTTGTCCTCAAGCAAAGGAATATGACAAAGGCAAGATAGTGAACAGTAAACTGGGTAAAGAATGTCCTTTTAAAATAGATCTCCAAACAATGCATGCTTTGGACTTAGCTAGTAAAAATTAATGCTCAGGAGTGCTTCAAAGCAAGGAGTGATTCAAAGCAGTAGTATACTAGTAGACTTGACCATTTTAAACTTTTACAATGATAAAAGTGGATCAACAAGTTTAAATGATGATTCTGCCAAAAGGTTCCTAAAGAGAGCATGATTCGAGAACAAAGCTTGTGATCAAATCACTTATTTACTGAAATAAAGCAATGATTTTATTATTATTAGTCTCACCATAGGAACATACCACCGATCCCAAGAACATGGCATACACCTGGCTCGACCAATTATTAGTATTTTTTTTAGTTTGTCTCCCCAAATGAACATACCACCGATCCCGAGAACATGGTATACACCTGGTTCGACAATTACATTTTTTAATAATTAATTATTGTCCAACCAAACCATATTTCACATGCCACCGATCCAGGGAACATGACATGCTACTGTAGGTAGATTAGACTTATTTTTTTATAAGATATACTTGTTTTTCAATGAACAACACATAAGCACAAAAAAAATAGGAATCCTCACTTCTCCATGTCTGGTTCACATGCTACCGATCCAGGGAACATAGCATGCTAATTCATAGTGGTTAGGTGGTTGCTTTAAATGGGAACACACTTGGCACAAGTTCAACATCTAAACGTGGTGATCTAGGTGTATCATAGTAAATGCAGAAAATGACAAAGTTTACTAGTGCACTAGGGATTTGAGCACTCAAAACTAATAGTTCTCACTAATTTCAGCCAAGCACGCATGGTGTAGATCACTAGTTTACAAGGCATTCAGAAAACAAGTTCACAAATTCACATCAAGCACAATACCAAAGGTGAATTTCAGCTTGACAACAAGTAATAACTAGCTCACGCAACCCAACTAGCAATTGAATTCAGCATGTATATATAATGTTCATAATGGGTCATGAAACAGCTCACCGAGCACTACAAAGTAGCACTCGCTTGATCACTCTCTAAACTGTAGCTCTTCTCCTTTTGCTTCCACATGCAAGCACCAGCTCATCTCTTCCAAATGTGTGCCCCATTGCTTCTCCTCGTCGCCATGCTCTGACTCCACCGGGATCCTAAGGGATGTCACCTCGAACACAGTCAAGATGTAGTAAGCAGTGCGATGTAAAAACACGAAAGAACACTCCAAAAAGAGACAATGCAAGTGGTAGGGATAATACCCTCCAAGTCATCAATCGGTATCCAATTACATAAGCATAGCTATAAAGCACATGTTTAGGATGGTAGAAATCAAGAAAGTCA
This sequence comes from Aegilops bicornis, assembly GCA_021605145.1. Classification (NCBI taxonomy): domain Eukaryota; kingdom Viridiplantae; phylum Streptophyta; class Magnoliopsida; order Poales; family Poaceae; genus Aegilops; species Aegilops bicornis. The sequence goes on along the minus strand of CM038672.1, from coordinate 358,956,211 downwards.
ACACTAACATGAGGATGATATTTATCATTAAGCTCAAGACTAGCATGGGAATGATATGTTTCATTAAGCAAGGGACTAGCATCGTGAACATAATTATAATTAACAGTAATATGAGCAATGCCACTAACAGGGTGTGTATGATCATGTCCAAGCGAATACTTTTTCAAATCTACCTTAAGTGATGGCATCATGTAATGCAAGGTAGAAGCAAAGATACTATACAGACGCATGACATCAAGAGGATTAGGTAAACCCGCACATCATGCTCTTGTATGATAATAGGCAAATGAATCTCAGGTTCTTCATCTTCAACTACATCAGCTTCTTTTACTTCTTCATGAGTGATTGGTAGCGGATCTTCATCTTGATCACTTGGGCATTCAAGCTCTAGTTCATCTTGTTCCTTGGCTTCGAGAATTTCTGCTTCAATCTGAGGTCTTTCTTCCTCTGGGCTCTCGGTGTCTTGCTCAACTAAATTTGAAGGTGTTGGAACCTCACATGTATCCATGGATATCTCAGCCACACTCAACTCAATTTGTGAAGAAATAGTCTTTGCCAATTGATGTTCTTCTCAATCTTCCTTACTTCTTCCACTAGCTCTTTTCCACTCTTGATCTTCTTCATTTCCTCTAGAATAACCTTCCTAATAGGATCATCCTCGGCACTCCAAGTGAACTCGATACTCAAAAGTGTGAGCTTGTCTATGTCATCGAACTCATCTTGTGTGGGCACTTGCACATGAGATTGCACTGTGGTCTTTGGAGTTGTTGGTTGACCAAATGGAGGACCATTTAACTCCATTGGACGAGATCTCCACAGTCTTTGCGGTATATGAGTAGGAGGTGAATCAAACTGTTGTGGTGCATAGTTGTGGCTCTCCCCTTCATACCTAAATCGTTGCAATGGATAACTAGAGGCAAACGATGAGATCTCAGGGTTGTTGCTCCTATATGACATATTCTGGTTTTCAGGCCACCCATATGAGTAATTATTTTGGTATGAGCTAGGTTGTGGGGCGAAGCTCATGCCATAACAATCGGGAGGGTGAGAGTAACCACGCTGACATTCCGCAAGTGAATGGCCCTGAAATCCACAAATATGGCATGTAGGAGCAACATAAGGATGACCTCTAGAATAAGGATCATAAGAGCTAGGCCTATCCTCAAAAACTACTTCTATCTGACGAGCTAAATCATCAAATCGATGGGAAATCTTACTTATCAGTTCTTGAGTACTTTCCGTGTTGTTTGTAGTGTTGCTCGCATAAGCATGATGATCTGAGTAGAATGCCATTTCCAGGAAGACAATTCAACCTGCAAAATGAACAAGAAAAAAAAGAGAAGATAACTAGAACAGTGGTTAGGGGTAAGAGATATATCACAAATATATGGCACTAGATAGAAGCAGAAGCAAAACCTAGTCTATAGCCTAACACGGTCGCACGACGCTAGTCCCCGGCAACGGCGCCAAAATGATCATTTGTAAATACAGTGGGGTATTTCGCCCAAATCTGCAAGTGTCGTGTTCTCCACAGGGACTAGGCGACGGCAACAATGCTCGGCTAAAGCTAGGTGACAGAATTTAGACGATGATTGCAAGCAAACATAAACCTAAACTAAACAAAGTTGTTACCGAAGATTATAGAGAATGAAAGAAACACACAAGTAGAGGAAAGGTTAAGATATTGTTCACTGTCTTTTTGATATTTTCACAATTCTTGAGAAAATAAGATTCTAACACAGAAGATCAACAACGGCGAAAGGGAAATAACAGGGTAAGATCACATCTATATAGCATATAAGAAAAGGACAAAACTAAGATAATCGGACATGGACAAAACTGTTGAACACCACAGCATTATATATAAATCACAGATACTACAAACTGAACAAGATTCTACAGCAACCAAGTATACAGGGAATGGATTCAACTAATTTTCACATAGGCACAAGTCTGAAACTAAACAATAGTACTAACACTTAACATATCTGAACATTACAAAGTACTTAACATCACACTTCTCAAGAGTACAGACATTTGAGATCAGAGTGTGTGTGTGAGAGAGAGAGAGATTGAGAGGGAGCAGCAGCAGTATTGTGGTATAAGCGGCAGCAAATTGAGGTGACTAGAGGCGAGGGAAGAAGAGAGCAGCGGCAGGAGAAGAAGGAAGAAGAGAGCAGCGGCAGGAGAAGAAGGAAGCATGAGCGTGATGAGGGGAGGAATAGCAGCGATGAGAGATCAGCAAGGGAGCGCAGTAGAAGAAGGAGCAGCAGCAGATCACGGGGAAAAGAAGGAGCAGCAGGAGGAGTGGAGGAACCAGATCAGCAGCAGATCGGCGCAAGAAGAAGGAAGATGCAGCAGCAGCAGGTTCAGAGAGGAAGCAGCAAGAGGGGCGCGCGAGGTGGGTGCTGGTGGAGGCGTGTGGATGATGGATGGTGGTGCTGGTGGTGCGTGGTGGAGTGGTGGAGGTACTAGTTTGCGCGCTGCCACGCTGGCCTGGCCGCGGCGGCGGCCGTAGGTGGAGAAGGAGGGTGAGGGAAAGAGAGAGATGGAGATGCCAGGCCTGATTTGGGGATTGAGAGCGCTAGGGATTTTGATCCCCTCCCTGATCTGCCACTTTTTCCCTTTTGCCCTTCCACTTCTCTTCTTTCTTCGCAAGATGATCCCTCCAACTTTAGCTTGACCCCTCTGGTTACTTCTTTTCTTCACGGTCGGGTCCCTCCGTAAATTACAACAACTACAGTTTCTTGACACTCTTCATTATAGAAGGATTTTGGGCCTTTTCGCCCTTTTCTGCAAAACATGAAGGAGTGTTGTAAATGTAGCATAATGGGGGTATTTGAATATTTCTTAAGTAAATAATGTGAAAATATGATTGCAATGTGATGCAAAAAGGCTAAAAAGATTATATGAAGAAATGCTCTATCAACAGACTAGTCTTTTTTTCACGCGCATTACATCGACACATATCATCTCTCTCCCTCTTTCCCACGCACACACCTAGTCTCTCGGGACTTCTCACATGCACCATCTCTAGCTCCCTAGGTCGATGCCACCCACATACACTTGTACTCTGAGTTTAGTACATTATACAGGAAGAGAAGAGGTGTACACACGCACTCGTCCTCTCTCACACATGCATCTGTAGCTACGAATTGTAGTGTTCTCAACCATCCGATTGGCTCTATCATAGGTTTCCCGTTGCTCCTTGGCCTTGAGATTGAGAAGTTTAAAACGCGGAGGCTAAGCCGGAGGCACGAGGTTTTGTTAATGTCGGGCCGCTGCAGCACCAACACAACATGAGCTTAAATGCACTGGTCTTGTGATCGGTGAGTTGTCCAAGTATAGACACAATCAGGCCCTCCTTGGTATCTGCGCCTCGACTTACACGCAAAGAAATTAGGATCGAAGGGAGTACTAGTAGTAGTACCACTTTGATGTGTCGCGTCAACTCACACAAGTATGCAACACTTCCTGAACAAACCAGCATATAAGCTGTTATACTTCTTACCCAAAGGATCTTTATATCCAACAGACACAAAATATCCGTTCGACTGTTGGATATTACTTTAACTGTTGATGTGATGTCAAAGTAATTGCTGCATCGCCACCAAAACCCACCATCTCTTAAGCTAAAGTAGACCGAGCTAACCCCTATATTAGCATATTACTAAGATAAATAGAAGGCACTGTAGAATCATTTAGTAGGTGAGCTTGTCAATCTGAATGTGGAGGGACACCGTTCTCGACAACCCAGCCCCGGCCAGCAGCTTGGGCGGAACTGTGAAGAAGGTCAGCTCCTGCACGACAACGTCGCCGAGATCCTTGCTGCTTGTCACATCTATTTCCACCTTGACGGCGTCGGTCCTGCCTTTGGGCTCCCCCGGCAGGCCGTTCGCCCACAGCTTGGCCATGTAGTGCGGTAGTGGTGACGCCCGCTCGTCTGAACGGCCAAACGAGGCGATAAAGCCTTGATGTCGAGCATGCCGCCGACCAAGAAAAATGTGCAGTCGTCCTCCTCGGCGAACAGCAAGAGCCATGGCTCCGACACTAGCACTTGCAGCTGGAGCACCTTGCCATACTAGATCATGTGCACGGGCACGGGGTGCACGGTGCTGATGTGGTAGGAGAGCGCCGGCGGCGGACCTCCGTAGCCGCAGACGGGAAGCATTTGCAGGGCGCGAGCAGACACACACTTTGGTGATCGGTGAGCTTGTGGTAAGTGACGTAGAGCCCACAGCCTTCATGCGGGAATTCCACCCTCACCGAGGAGAGGACGCATCGACCGCCGTGTTCTCGTGACGTCAAGCCACCGCCAGCACTTCCGCACCGCCATTGGTTCCCGGGGTGCTCACATGCGGCAGTCGCCTGACAGTGCCCTCCCTTGTACTACAAAAATCAATCAAACAGCACATCAATCAAGAAACCTACACCTTGCTCGATCAGCCGAACGGACAAGGTGTATTCGAACCTCATACACTGATGCTTCAAGGGGCGGAGGCACAATGGGCAGTGGAGCAAGGTGAGGTCCATAGAGACCATAGAGAGCTCCATCATCGGGTCCTGTTCCATTGGCATGATCTCGCCCTCCTCATGCACAACCATCTCTCGCTTTATGGCAGAGGCATTTCAAAGTTTTACCGTCACATATTCATACTACTTCATGGTGCATTAAATCAACACATGCAAGTATCAAAAGGAAAGTCATGGCATGCATGCATGCGTTGTAATTAATGCATCGGTAAATGCAAATTATTTAAATATATCGAGTGCACTGCTTTGATGTGTCGCGTCAACTCGTACAACAAGGAGAAGTTTGATTACAGCACCCTCTCCCTCACCCATGAGCGTGGTGGCTCGCATGACTAGGAGAAGCTTTCGCTACACGCTCTCCCTCCCGCATAACTAGGAGCAGTTCATTCGGTGTCAGATGGCCAGAAGCATACTGTAGTACTCCACTATAGTAGTACCATCATTGTTCGACTTCACGAAGAGGCGAAGAGCCAAGCGCAACCCGGGCGCTTGTGTGGTAGTTTCATGTGTGGAGTAGTCTAGGATAGCATGTACCATGCCTCTAAGCTTAAAATCGTTGGGGTCGGTTCCATGCTATGAGGCCGTCTCGAAGCATTTTTTAATTAAAATAATCTTCTGGCCCTACCTGTCATCCTAGTGATTGTAGTTTGCACGCTCATCTGGTCAAGACTGGAATATATATTTTAATTTGTGGTGGGGTAAATGTCAAAGGTTGCAGCAAATATATTGTACACTGCGGGTCTTTTAGCCAAGTTTAGAGGCAAGCATGTGGGGTCAGTGCTATGATGTGTCGCATCAACTCGTACAACAAGGAGAAGCTTGATTTTACTACTACACGCCTTCTCCCTCGCCCATGCACGCAGTGGCTCACAGACGAGGACAGGCTTTTGCTTACTACAACAAGCTATCCCTCCCTCACGCGGTAGACGGGCATGAAGTAGTTGATTCGATATTGTAGAAGTAGTAACATCACTGTTCGTCTTCTCAAAGAGGCGAAGAGCCAAGCGCAACCCAAACGTGGCAGTTGCGAACGCTCGTGTGGCAGTCTTTGTGTAGGGGTGGGGCCAGGTGTGGAGCCTTGGAGCACGTACATATCCAGGCTCTTGCATGAGACAAAATTGCTATGTAAGCAGGCTATAAGCCCACTATTGTAGTACTTGCTAGTATAGCCCTATAAACTGGAAAGGAGTATTTTCCTTTCTAGAGATTTCAACAAGTGACTACACCCTAAATGAGTACATATGGAGAAAAATGAGTGAAACTACACCGTAAATAAATACGTAGTTCTCTCATTTTCCTCTTTGCCTTGGTCGTGGTGCACAATATTGATTATACTACTACTGACTCTAGTCTCTTTTTGACACGCATTTACGTTGATACGACTTGAATGCCAAAAATGCACAGGGTAGCGGTTCCCGAAACATTGAATGGTCAACGATGCCTCCACATTCAATTAGCATGCAGAGGTAGGAGTAAGTAATTGGAGAAGCAGAATGGAGCCAGCATGATGTGAATGCAACGCAGTTTGGACTCTCATATAAAGGCGCCCCACCACTCCAATCCATCTACTCCTAGTCTCTGCACAACACTGCCCACTCCAATCCAAGACCAAGACCAAGTGACCAGAAGCCACAAGTCAATGGATGCGTGCGGCAGTCGGCTATGCCAGGTCGTCCAAGACGCTGACCCGCGGCCCCACACCATGCAGCATTTCCAGACGGTGTTGTCGACCGGCAGCGTCATAGCCCTCCTCGGTGCCGGATTCGCCTCTACATGTGCCAGATGATGGTCGACTCCATTCGCATGTTCACCGCCATCAAGAAGCGTGCGGGCGACCTTGCCGTACTGCTCCACCCTGCGCGCCCAGGCTCCTCGTTGCCTGCCAACCTCATCGGCCTCCAAGGTGACGAACTCTTTGAAGCACTGGTGGCCCTGTAGGTGCCGGAGGTCGCGACGAAGAATGTGCACCTCGAGGCCGCGCTCGCCATGCAGCGCCTCGCCATGCAAGAAACCGTCGACCTGCACATCCACGTCTGCGAGGAAATCGTCTACATAGGCCACTACAAGGCCAGCAAGGACAGAAAGATGTTGCCTTCTTCCAGCGACTGGAATTTTGGACACCATTGTTCAGAAGCACGTCGACCTGGCCACGAAAGTCGCTGCTACTTAGGTGCCGTTTGGTGGGTCGGCGCCCTGAGTCGAGGAGGTGGACGTCGTCGATGGATGCATCTTTCTTCTTGCCTCCTGTAACCAGCACTGCATTGCCTCGTGGCCTTAATGTTTTATTAGTAGTATATGGCATTTTTATTCCAGTCGTAACGTTTTCACTGTGAGGTGGGGCCGCAGTTGAGAAAACCTACCATCGGCAAATCCCCACCCCGCCCACCATGCATCGGTTGAGTTTAGAATTAGAAGAGACAAACGAGGGAGAAGAGCTAGCTGTAGCACGGACACTGTTGTCAGATGGGACTTGTGTTGATAGAATAGGAGTACTGAGCACTCGTACCTCCTTTTTTAGGGAAAAAGTAGTCATACGTCTAGTACCACTAGTTGGGTGCGTGCGACCTATACCTGTCATCACTTTATGTCTCCTTTTTGAACCGCAACTACGCTTCATTGTACATATTTTTTCACGCATTTATCCTCCTATTTGTACTCCTAGGCTATTTCCACGTGCTCCCTTTCGCCAACATGTGGGACATAGAGCATCTGGGTCGTAGTGCATGCACGACTCGGAGTATATGCAACCATACCGGGTTACTTTATATTTCAGACCTCACGAATTACATGCAAATCCCCCGCTGAAGAATAAATAAATTACTACATGAAACCATATTATTTTCGTAGAAACCGGAGAACATTCATTAAATTTTGGACATAACACGTTCATAAAAAAACCCGAACATAAACCAGTCTAAGGGCCTCTTTGATTCACAAGATACTAAAAACACAGGAATGGGGAAAGTATGATGCCGATGAACCAAGACGAGGAGAACTCTAACTCAGTTAGAGGTTAGAGTTCGATTCTAACCCTGAACTAACTCTAACCAAAGAGGTGTTTGGATGGCAGGGTTAGATTGACAATAAATGCTCTTTCTCAATCATTTGACTACTTTGGACCCTATTTCCTACCGGATTTGGTGTGGCCGGCTCTTGTATGGCCTCCTCCCGCTCACAATTGACATAAATGAACCATCTTTACAAATCAAGCATGCTAACATTATAAATTTTATTTTGTCCATACAAATGAGATATCCCACTTAAACATGCAAGTCGTCAATTAAGGTTCACAAAAAAAAATTACACTCCATGAAACAAAGCATGAGCTAATTCATCACGGAAGTCATTCACGATAGGGAGGGAGCCCGGAGCCCCTCACGTGCCCAGGAAGGAGCTCGTCGTCATCGCTCTGGAGGAAGGATCTGTAGAGCCCAAGCCCCGGGAACCCCTCCGACACCGGCACTTGCGAGTTGAGGTTGAGACCAGCATGGGTAGCAGGGCCACTTGCCGACAACTACAAACCGAATCTTTGGGCCTCTAGAAATAATGCAAGCCTGAAACTGAAATACATAGAAAGGTGAACTGAATCTTTGGGCCTCTAGAAATAATGCAAGCCTGAAACTAGAATACCTAGAAAGGTGAACTGAATCTTTGGGCCGCTAGAAAGATTTATTACCTCCTCAAGCAGCATCAAACAATTCCATGCGTGCACCACAAATCTATACCAAGTTTAATCAGGATCTTCTTTTCCAAATCCGAATTAGCGCTAGAGCGAGCAAGATCAATGATATGGCTGTGAGACAGAAGGAACGAACAAACTCACCCCTCTCGCGACCTCCCTGGTAGATGTGCCGCCGCCACTCATGATAGAGGGAGAAAAACGACCCGTGAAGGGGGAGCGGGGCGAGCTTCAGAGGCTGGAGGGAGAGGACGGCTGGAGGAGGGCGTCGGAGGGCGGGGGAGAGGGCGGTCAGAGGAGGGAGAGGGCAAGCGGCAGAGCGGCTCTTGGGTGGGCAGCGCGATGGGGAACAGAGAGGAGTCATGGGAGGGGGGTCGGAGCGAGCGATCTGGTGCAGGCAGGGGAGATTTTTTTTAGTTCTCTTTTAGTGGGCCCAAGGAGAACTAACCCAATTAGAACCTCTCCATCGGGCTAGTTTTTTTAGTTGAGTTAGAGCAAACTAGCTCAAACTAACCCCTCCTGTTTGGATACTTTGAGGCTATTTCAACCCAAACTAGCTCTAACTCAGGGATCCAAACAAAGAGGAGTAGATATACGTACATGCACTGAGACTCAGAGCACATTGTTTTTATGGCCATATCACCACATTGTTTTCTACTGCTGGTTCACTGGGCTGCCATGGTTCGCACTACTGGTTCACTCAGGGATCCAAACAAAGAGGAGTATGGCCTATCGCTTGCTTGTTCACTGGGCTGCCATGGTTCGCACTCCTCCGACGTGAGTAGTATTACGAGTATATACACTATATATACCGCATAATTCTTTGCTCCTTCTTACGTACTTCGCCGACATGTGGGAGTGCCAGCATCCGGGTCGACATGTCATGCACCAGATTAGAGTGGGGAATGGAAGGGGGGCATCACCTCGGTCGTAGCGCCAGTAATTCATGACTATAGTGAGTAGTCATATCACAAGTCATTCCAACGGTAACGCCCCGTCAAATTACACATCCCTACCTTTCCAACAGTAAGTAAGTTGAATCCGCTACTCTCTCACCCTCCTCGCCTCTCTGTCAAACCGCCTACGCGAAAACTACCGCGCGTACTGCCCGGGAAAAGCCCCGCCCTCAACTTTTAACTACGCGAAAATAGTTCGAGCTTGTTCGTTCTATATAAATACTAGTACTGTATGTTTATTCACCCGTGGGGTTGTTCAATGAATGGAGGGCCGGGGAGCACAAGTGAACAATACTACTACTAGTAAGTAGGAGTCGTATAGTTAGTCATGTTAAATAGGGGGTTTCTTTTCTTTAATGCCACGTACACAAATTGAAAAGCTTGTTGTGGAGAGAAAAATATAATAACTCCACTATATATGTAGGCAGGGGACTGAGCGCTTGCTTTACTAGGGTTGCCCTCTTCATTCTCTCATCCTCTCCGGATCTAAACAAGACAGTGGTAGCGACATTTTCTCTCTGCTGACCACTCGTCACAGATCCCGCCGGATCCCTTCGGCCGCTGTGTGTAGAGGACTAGGTGCATCGTTCACGCGATCATCGCCGGCGAGGGAGGAAACCCATAGCTACCGGCAGGGCCCGATCCTCTGGCCATGCCATTCTCTCCGACACAGAGCCGTCTCGGGAGGTCCTTCGACCCTTCTTCCTCCCTGACGTATTGTGCGCAGATCCGACCTGCCACCGCCAACACCCCGACGACCCTCAGGTATAAGTTCTTCGAAAGCGGCCTTGCTCTACTGCCCTAGCTCCCCACGTGTCTGCATGTGCATATTTTTCTACTTCCATCAGCTCTTCCAAAGCCACCTAAATTTTTAGTATTATTAGAGGTAAAGCTACTTCATGCATTCGAATCTAGGACTTGGTTCAAACAACGAAGAAAGGGGGAAAGTCATAGCATGAATCTAGGACTTGATTCAAAGAGGAAATAATAGGGGAAAGTAGTAGAGACTGGATACCCAACTGGTCTCTTGGTTGAAAAGGGAAATAAAGGGAAAATGTGGTACAAACTCGATAAGGAACAGATCTATTATTGGTTGAAAAAAGGATAGAAAGTGGTGGCTGGTGGACAAGTCAACAGAGTATGTCCAAGATTAGATTTGCTCACCTCACATAGTAAAAGGTCTCCAGGATTAGATTTGCTGCCCTCACAGAGTATGAACAAACTCGGCATCACCACTTTATGCCTCCTCGTCCTCCTTGTAGGTACATTGTGCTGATGCGTCCACTATCGCATGTCCTTATACCAACTTTTTGCTGTTGTTAATGTAAGGGCGCATGTAAAATGAAGCGATCACACTGTTACCTTAAGGACATGTCTAACCGGTGTTATTGTTAACCTAATGCCTCTAGTGATATGATGCAATTAAACTGTATTACAAATGGTACTCATGTTGTTTTCCCCAATATGATAATTAAGTTGTTTCTTTACGCTTCTGAGTGTCCTCGTGTCCCCACGGTCCCATGCCCTTAAACTAACTCTTTAGCTGCTGTTGATTTACTGTATCTGGTAAACAAGCAATGCCACCATTAAAGTAATCCCATATTTGACGAATGTCATTGTTGATCGTAATGCTTCCGGTAACATGAAGCATTGCTGACGTTTTAAAATTTCTACTGTCCTTGCGTGATTGCCATGAACATAATTAAGATGCTTCCTTTCAATTCGTGTATGTTTCATATGTTATTTACCAGCAACTGTTTTCTTTCTATATTTTTGTGTAGATAGGGATATCCATTTCACCTTGTTGCTATTGTGTCCTTGTGCAGTTCAAATAAAATGACACGTGGGCAACATCTCTCAATTTTGGTGGAACTGCACAAAATGGTGATTGGAGTTTCCAAAATCTCCGTCAAACTCGACTGGTAATATCATGCAACATTTTATTATCCTTTGCAAGATGATCCGTCACTGTCACCACAATGGCACTTTATTTCAGTGGAACTGCACAAAAGGATAAGCAAATTATAGTTGCACCTTACATGAGCAGGACAGCCAACCTTAATGTTGCTCAATTTTTGTGCAACTACTAAAGAAGAACCTGCCAGCTCATGAGAGCAAATACTTATTGCTAGCTGAATGATACCTTCGCTTCATTTCAGGTGAACTGCATAAAAAGTGGCATGAATTGAATCAACAAGTGGAGCTGCAGGTTGACTTCCACTAGTGCCACCATTATAGTAATCATGCTCTTTATTATTTGTGGTGTGCAAACAGGAATACTCAACTACAGATGTTGTGTTGGTCAAGAGCATTCGCCAAGTTTTTGGGTTGTATGACACGGCTAGCCAAGATGGATTTAATCCCGATATTCACTTTATCAAAAGGCTCTAGTGGGTTGGTTATGAATCTTGCAAGTTGCAAATCAATGAGATGTGTAGGCATCTTTGTTGTACTTATTATTTGAATCTTATTTGTTGGTTCTGAATCTTGCAAGCTGGGAATCAATGAGATGTGTAGGCATCTTTGTTGTACTTATTATTTGAATATTATTTGTTGGTTCTTAATCTTGCAAGCTGGGAAACACGGCATGATGATGCAGAGGACAACAACCATAATAAACAGTTCAAACTTGGTAGTATTATCTGTGTGAAAGTGTGACAAATGTGTTGATCGTGTGCGTCCTGAGAATAATAATTCTAATTGTTGTGCATGTTGATCCAGTGGAACTAATAGAACGAGCGAATGCATTGCTTGTTTTATGAATAATTTTCAATTAAAGCTAATTAAATTGAAGTAAAGTGACCACTAACACTTGTTATTACAGTACCAATACAGACCCGCTCGTGAACCGACGTGTGGCCGGAATAGGTTTCTTAATGGAGGCGTTTGAATGCGCCGAGGGTGCATGTTCTGCCGGGCATGCAGCGGGCGAGGGAGGGGTAGTAACTGTTGTCACCTGTACACACTCAGTTTGCTGTTGAATCCAGTTCCCCAAGAGCTGGAAAACGAACTACCGCCGCCTACCCACTCGTTCACTTGAAGAGACTCCAATGGCGATCTGAGGGTGAGCCTGCTAGATATGGACTTCAGCAAGGAGTTCACCTTTGAGTTCACCATTTAGTCACATGGCTGCACCAAGTTTAATGTGATGTACACCAACGATCCGGACTCGGTGAAGCTCTGCCTCGCCGAGTTCAAGCAGTACCTACAGGACGAGAAAGCACAAGGTCACATGACTAGACCTTGTACCCATCCATTCATCTCGTGACAGGGACCAGCGAATCACCGTCGCCCAGGTATGTGTGCGGGACGAGGTTCTCATCTACCACTGCTGTAGGGCCATCAGAGGTTCTGGAGCATTCACCCGTTTCATCGGCAGCGCCGACTGCACCATCGCTACGGTGGAGAGAAGGAAGAACGCGGCGATTCGGCCATCTGGTGCAACAAGCTTGTCGACATCCAGAAGCAATACAAGATCATCGACAACGGGCAGGAGAAGGACTCCATGGTTGACCTCGTCGAGACCATCATCGAGACCATCATCGAACCCTTCTACGTCAACATGAAAGAAGACAACGATACCAAGGACTTGAACACGTGGGAGGTACCTCTGAATCTAGCCTACATAACCTAAGCGGGCAAGGACACATACGCATGGTACGACATGTACAGGCGGATCTTGGACATGAGGGTGTGTCTGCTTCCCGTAACCGACGAGTACACGAGCAGCCGCAGCGTCATGATCAAGCATGCCAGGAAGGTCTAGATGTTGTACTTTATCTATTTAAGCACCTTTATCATCTGAGTGTTTCATGCATTAGCCTATGTGTCATAATTATCTGTTTTGTCTGAAATATTTCTTCTAAGAACCCATTGACCTATTTGCTTTTGTAGTGGCTATTTGCTTATGTATGTAACTAGTTCACTCGGTTGCCGTGCTTTGAATCTCCTTCCTCCCAACATATTCCCCTTCTCAGGTGGACCCAGCAGGTCTCGTACACAGACATATGGGACCAACCACCTATCCATTTGTATTTCTTTATTTTGTTCAATCTTTCGTCCTCTTCCTATACAGCAGCTGGCGGTGCTGCCACGCACGCCTTGGTGACCCATCATAGCCTATGGCATTGGCCAGGCCATCCCTCTACTCCCACACATTGTCAGGTGGCGGTAGCTCCACCGGCCCATGATACGTCTCCAACGTATCTATAATTTTTTATCATTCCATGCTATTATATTATCTGTTTTGGATGTTTAATGGGCTTTAATATGTTGTTTTATATTATTTTTGGGACTAACCTATTAACCGGAGGCCAAGTGCCAATTGCTGTTTTTTGCCTATTTCAGTGTTTCGCAGAAAAGGAACATCAAACGGAATCCAAATGGAACGAAACCTTCACGAGGATCTTTCTTGGAACAAACGCAATCCAGGAGACTTGGAGTGGAAGTCAAAGACGCAATGAGGCAACCACGAGGCAGGAGGGCGCGCCCAGGGGGTAGGCGCGCCCCCACCCTCGTGGGCCCCTCGTAGCTCCACCAACCTACTTATTTCTCCTATATATACTCTTATACGCTGAAAACATCCAGGGGAGCCACGAAACCACTTTTCCACGGCCGCAACCTTCTATAACCGTGAGATCCCATCTTGGGGCCTTTTCCGGCGATCTGCCGGAGGGGGATTCGATCACGGAAGGCTTCTACATCAACACCATAGGCTCTCCGATGATGTGTGAGTAGTTTACCACAGACCTTCGGGTCCATAGTTATTAGCTAGATGGCTTCTTCTCTCTCTTTGGTTCTCAATACAAAGTTCTCCTCGTTGTTCTTGGAGATCTATTCGATGTAATAATTTTTGTGGTGTATTTGCCGAGAGATCCGATGAATTGTGGGTTTACGATCAAGATTATGTGTGAAAAATATTTGGTTCTTTTCTGAATTCTTATATGCATGATTTGATATCTTTGCAAGTCTCTTCGAATTATCATTTTAGTTTGGCCTACTAGATTGATATTTCTTGCAATGGGAGAAGTGCTTAGCTTTGGGTTCAATCTTGAAGTGTCCTTTCCCAGTGACAGCAGGGGCAGCAAGGCACATATTGTATTGTTGCCATCGAGGGTTTATATCATATTGCTTGAGTTTATCCCTCTACATCATCTCATCTTGCCTAATGTGTTACTCTGTTCTTATGAACTTAATACTCTAGATGCATGCTAGATAGCGGTCGATGTGTGGAGTAATAGTAGTAGATGCAGAATCATTTCGGTATACTTGACACGGACATGATGCCTATGTTCATGATCATGCCTAGATACTCTCATAACTATGCGCTTTTCTATCAATTGCTCGGCAGTAATTTGTTCACCCGTCGTAATATATGTTATCATGAGAGAAGCCACTAGTGAAATCTATGGCCCTCGGGTCTATTTTACATCATATTAGTTTCCCATCAACTTGCCAATTTCTATCGCCGTTTATGTTGCAATCTTTACTTTCCAATCTATACAACAAAAATACCAAAAATATTTATCTTATTATCTTTATCAGATCTCACTTTTGCAAGTGGCCGTGAAGGGATTGACAACCCCTTTATCACGTTGGTTGCAAGGTTCTTGATTGTTTGTGCAGGTACTAGGCTATTTGTGTGTAGTCTCCTACTGGATTGATACCTTGGTTCTCAAAAACTGAGGGAAGTACTTATGCTACTTTGCTGCATCACCCGTTCCTCTTCAAGGGAAAACCAACGCATTCTCAAGAGGTAGCAAGAAGGATTTCTAGCGCCATTGCCCGGGAGATCTACGCTCAAGTCAAGACATACCAGGTACCCATCACTAACTATTATCCCTCACATTACATTATTTGCCATTTGCCTCTCGTTTTCCTCTCCCCCCTTCACCTTAGCCGTTTTATTCGCCTCTTTTCCGTTCGTCTTTTTTCACTTGCTTCTTGTGTTCTTGGGTGTTGGTGTGCCTGTTTGCTTTGATGGCTCTGCCGAAAAGCGTTGATCCTCACCTTAGAAGGTTGGAAGAAATTGAAAACAATGTTAGAAGCTTTATGTCTTTCCAATTCGAGCATAATAATTTCTTCAGAAGCGAGCTTAAAGAACAAAAAAGTTTTATGGAGTACATGAACAAAGAGCTTGATGATATGTCTAAGGAACTTTATAGTTTGAAATCTCAGTTTACTCATCTTGAAAATTTAGTAGGTCAAATTTCGGATAAGCAGGCCACTTTAGTTAATAAGATGGCCGCCAAACCGGAAGAGCTAGAGGGTAATAATGATGAAGATCTAAAAGTGATTGATATGTCTCCTATTAAATCTTTGTTTCAATATGAATCTTTATAAAGATGGGACTGGAGATGAGTCAACTTTAGTTAAAAGGCGTCCCAATGATTCGGAGTTTTTAGATCTTGATGCTAAAATTAATAAAAGTGGGATTGAAGAGGTCAAAACTTTACATAGAAATGAACCCACTATTTTGGATTTTAAGGAATTTAATTATAATAATTACTCTTTGATAGATTGTATTTCCTTATTGCAATCTGTGTTAAATTCTCCTCATGCTTATGATCAAAATAAAGCTTTTACAAACATATCGTTGATGCTTTAATGCAATCCTATGAAGAAAAGCTTGAGCTAGAAGTTTCTATTCCTAGAAAAATTTATGATGAGTGGGAACCTAATATTAAAATTAAGATTAAAGATCATGAAGGCTATGCTTTATGTGATTTGGGTGCTAGTGTTTCCATGATTCCAAAAACTTTGTGTGATGTGTTAGGTTTCCGTGAATTTGATGATTGTTCTTTAAATTTGAACCTTGCAGATTCCACCATTAAGAAACCTATGGGAAGGATTATTGACATTCTTATTGTTGCAAATATGAATTATGTGCCCGTAGACTTCATTGTTCTTGATATAGATTGCAATCCTACATGTCCTATTATTCTTGGTAGACCTTTCCTTAGAACGATTGGTGCAATTATTGACATGAAAGAAGGAAATATTAGATTCCAATTTCCGTTAAGGAAAGGCATGGAACACTTTCCTAGAAAGAAAATTAAATTACCTTATGAATCTATTATGAGAGCCACCTATAGATTGCACAACAAAGATGACAATACCTAGATCTATTCTTGCTTTATGCCTAGCTAGGGGCATTAAACGATAGCGCTTGTTGGGAGGCAACCAAATTTTATTTTTGTTCCTTGCTTTTTGTTCCTGTTTAATAATAAATATTTCATCTAGACTCTGTTTATATGAGGTTTTATGTTTTAATTAGTGTTTGTGCCAAGTAGAACCTTTGGGAAGACTTGGGTGAAGTCTTTGCGATCTTGCTGTAAAAAACAGAAACTTTGGCGCTCACGAGATTAGCTGCCATTTTTTACTGGAGAGTGCTTTTAGGTTGATTCATTTTGCAGATGATTAATAGACAAATTCCTCACGTCCACCAATTTATTTCAGAATTTTTGGAGTTCCATAAGTATTCGTTTGATACAGATTACTACAGACTGTTCTGTTTTTTACAGATTCTGTTTTTCGTGTGTTGTTTGCTTATTTTGATGAATCTATGGCTAGTATCGGGGGGTATGAACCATAGAGAAGTTGGAATACAGTAGATTTAACACCAATATAAATAAATAATGAGTTCATTAAAGTACCTGAAAGTGGTGGTTTGTTTTCTTACACTAATGGAGCTCATGAGATTTTCTGTTTAAGTTTTGTGTTGTGAAGTTTTCAAGTTTTTGGGTAAAGATTTGATGGATTTTGGAATAAGGAGTGGCAAGAGCCTAAGCTTGGGGATTCCCAAGGAACCCCAAGGTAAAATTCAAGTACAACCAAAAGACTAAGCTTGGGGATGCCCCAGAAGGCATCCCCTCTTTCGTCTTCGTCTATCGGTAACTTTACTTGAGGCTATATTTTTATTCACCACATGATATGTGTTTTGCTTGGAGCGTCTTGTATGATTTGAGTCTTTGCTTTTTAGTTTACCACAATCATCCTTGCTGCACACACCTTTTGGAGAGACACACATGAATTGGAATCTAATAGAATATTCTGTGTGCTTCACTTGTATCTTTTAAGCTAGATAATTTTGCTCTAGTGCTTCACTTATATCTATTTTGAGCACGGTGGTGGTTTTATTTTATAGAAATTATTGATCTCTCACGCATCACTTATATTATTTTGAGAGTATTTTAGAACAGCATGGTAATTTTCTTTGGCTATAAAATTAGTCCTAATATGATAGGCATCCAAGATGGGTATAATAAAAACTTCCATATAAAGTGCATTAAATACTATGAGAAGTTGGATACTTGATAATTGTTTTGAGATATAAAGATGGTAATATTAGATTCGTACTAGTTGAGTAATTGTGAAATTGAGAAATACTTGTGTTGGGGCTTGCAAGTCCCATAGCATGCACGTATGGTAACCGTTGTGACAAATTTGAAGCATGAGGTGTTCTTTGATTGCTTTCCTTATGAGTGGCGGTCGGGGACGAGCGATGATCTTTTCCTACCAATCTATCCCCCTAGGAGCATGCACGTAGTGCTTTGGGTTTGATGACTTGTAGATTTTTGCAATAAGTATGTGAGTTCTTTATGACTAATGTTGAGTCCATGGATTATACGCACTCTCACCCTTCCATCATTGCTAGCCTCTTGATTGCATCGTGCATGGCCCTTTCTCACCTCGAGAGTTGGTGCAAACTTCGCCGGTGCATCCAAACCCCGTGATATGATACGCTCTATCACACATAAGCCTCCTTATATCTTCGTGAAAACAACCGCCATACCTACCTATTATGGCATTTCCATAGCCATTCCGAGATATATTGCCATGCAACTTTGCACCGTTCCGTTTATTATGACACGCTTCATCATTGCCATATTTCTTTGCATGATCATGTAGTCGACGTCGTATTTGTGGCAAGGCCACCATTCATTTTTCGTACATGTCACTCTTGATTCATTGCATATCCCCGTACACCGCCGGAGGCATTCACATAGAGTGCTATTTTGTTCTAAGTATCGAGTTGTAATTCTTTAGTTATAAGTAAATAAAAGTGTGATGATCTTCATTATTAGAGCATTGTCCCATGTGAGGAAAGGATGATGGAGACTATGATTCCCCCTCCGGACGAAAAAAATAAAAGAGGGAAAAGAAGACCAAATAAAAAAAGGCCAAAGAAGCCCACCAAAAAATGATGCGAGAAAAAGAGATAAGAGACAATGTTACTATCCTTTTTCCACACTTGTGCTTCAAAGTAGCACCATGATCTTCATGATAGAGAGTCTCTTATTTTGTCACTTCCATATACTAGTGTAGCGACCCGACCACAGATGGTCAAGTCTCTGTGCTTCAGTGTCATCCCTGGATCAAGAATGTCTTGACACACACAAGACTCGAAGGATTTATAATGTAGTAGCAATCACACACTTATTACATCGAATGTCTCAGAAGAGAACTTATTATAAATAATATGGCTTAAGGCCATCTAATGCGATAACAGCGGAAGGCTTGGAAGATAAAGTGGGCCCATCAACTCCAACGGCATAGCTGAGCTGCACGGCAATGACCTAACGAACCTTACTCCTCATCTGAAAAGTCTGCAACATAATACGTTGCTGCCCGATAACGGGCCAGCACATGGAATATGCTGGCAATATAACACAGTAGAGCAAGAACAAAATAATGCTATCACTACATGCATATTTGGCTGGTGGAAAGCTCTATGGTTATAGTTTTGCCAAAAGCCAATTTTTCCCTACAGCAATGGAATAGATTTTAATTTAACTATCATGGTGGTTGAAACATTGAGAAGGTATAACCCCAACTCAATCCCAATTAAAGTAGTTAACAACCCAACAATATTAATTAAGAATGATGAGATACATGCGATAACCCAAGTACTAGATACTCAACATTGTCCATAACCGAGGACACGGCTAACCATGATTAGATTGTACACTATGCAGAGGTTTGCACAATTTTCCCCACGAGACTCGATCGGCTCCGTTGATTTCTCGCACTGCATGGTGTTTGAGAAACGGATGACCGAGACACAGTCTTTAAGACACAGCCCAGAGTAGCTTGTGGCTGCACATGGCGGTCTCTAGCATGAATCATCTCAGTTCCCTTTAAGCCTGGGTGGCGGTCCATAGGAAGATCACACGGGTACCCCGGGATTTCCAAAAATAAAAACAGACAACCTTTGGGTTCCCCGGTGCCTCAATCCACCCAGATGTTAATTTTAAGTTGCCACCTTAAGTTGAACCATTAATTAACAATCTCACATCTGTCATGGATTCACTCAAACCCAACCACGTCTACGAGCATAGCATAGGAATATAAGCAACACGTAGAAGTAACTCCCAAGGGTTTGATAGTAATAGGGCAATAGGTTCTACCTCAACAACTACTTCCCCACCCACAAGTTAATGACATACTAATCATGCAATGTTTGAGGATTGGAACTAATGCATAAAAACTGGGTATGAAAAGAGTATGATGAATGTGTTACTTGCCTTGCTGACGATCCGCGAATCCTAGAGACTCGTAGTAACACGCTTCGCACTCCGGGAATTCTAGCGCAAGCAAACAATATCATACATAAGCAACAAGCAATGATGCACAAGCAAAACTCAAAGAAACGAGGCTGACTAGAAAGTTCAACTTAAGAACTCCGGTTCGCAAAAAGAAACAACCCAAACGGAACAACAAAACTCAAACGGCGAAAGAAACAAGATCAGTTTACTAATCTGAACTAAGGTCAAATTTCACAGTATCAAAATCTTGTTTAAGTTGATTAAACAGAAAGAGGGTCTCGAGACGAAGATCTAGGTGCTTGAATCGCCTGATTCCGACTAACGAGCGAAAAGATAAACAGAAACTAAGATTGGATCAGAAATCGTGATCGAGAATAATCACGGAAAAAATCCGATAAAAGAAAACGGATGAACAGACTAACGAACGAGCGTTCGTTAGCTGTAACTAACGGGCGAACTACCGTTAAAACGAACGTACGGACGAGCATCCGCAAATTAAAAGAACCGCGGAAAAACCGGCGAACCAAAAAAAACCCGACGGTTTTCTTTAGAAAAACCGGGGCGGCGGGGCGGCTACCTCGGCTCGGCTCCGGCGGGGTTCCGGCACGGCGGCGGGGCGGCGGGGCTGCGACGGTGAAGGCGGGAGGCGGCGGCGGCTCTTGGCGGCGGCATGGGCGGTGGTTGCAGTGGCGGCGCGGCCATGGCTCGAGAGGCGCGGCGGCGACTTGGGCTCAGTATTTAAGGGGAGGGGGCGGCGGCTGGTTGGGGGAGGGGGCATGGTAGCGGTGGCGGCGGGGAGTCCGGGTCGGCGGCGTCGGCTGGGCCTTAGGCCCGGTCGGGCGTGGGGGATTTTTTTTTAAAATAATTTCGCCGACAGAAAATATATCCTATAAAATAAAATAAAAATCTAAAAATGCCAAAACAAATTTTCACCATCTAAATGAAATATTTAGAACGAGATGAACATTTTCTTGGCCCTAAAATGCAATTTTAAAAACGTGCAATTTTTCTAATGCAAATAAAATCCAAATAAAATCCAACAAATGATTTTAACATTTTTCCTCCAATATTTCAATTGTTTTGGAGAAGTCATATTATCTCCTCTCATTTTTTTTATTATGAAATATTTTCGGAGAGAGAAATAATTAAAATCAAAGATCCTCGTTTCAATATTCGATAAAAAAATCAAATATGAAACCCGGAAAATCCCCAACTCTCTCTGAGGGTCCTTGAGTTGCTTAGGATTTCGAGGATTGCGGAACGAAGATGTAAAAAAATATGCTATGCAAGAATGACCTATGTATAACATTACAAATGGGAAATTTAGGATGTTACAAACCTACCCCCCTTAAGATGAATCTCGTCCTCGAGATTCGAGTTGGCTAGAAAATAGGTGCGGGTGGTCCTTGTGAATATCATCCTCTCGTTCCCAGGTGGCTTCCTCCTCGGTATGGTGGCTCCACTGAACTTTGCAAAACTTAAAAACCTTGCTGCGGGTGACTCGGCTGGCAAAGTCAAGAATCTTCACTGACTTCTCCTCATAAGTCAAATTACTGTCCAACTGAATTGCCAGGGCTACTGTATCTCTTAATGGTATATCGGCCATCTTAGCATGACACTTCTTCAACTGTGAGACGTGGAACACATCGTAAACTCCTGACAATCCTTCTGATAATTCCAGCTTGTAGGCAACTTCTCCCATCCGTTCCAAAACACGATACGGTCCTACAAATCTCGGAGCTAATTTTCCCTTAACTCCAAAACATTTCACTCCTCGCAAAGGTGATACTCGCAGATATGCTCTGTCTCCAATTTCATAGGTTACCTCCTTGCGTTTCGAGTCTGCATAACTCTTATGTCTGGACTGAGCAATCTTCAGTCTATCTCTAATCAGTCTAACCTTCTCTTCAGACTCCTTGATCAAGTCTGGTCCTAACAGCTGTCGGTCTCCTACCTCATCCCACATCAGTGGAGTTCTGCATCTGCGTCCATACAAAGCTTCGAACGGTGCCATCTTCAAACTGGCCTGGTAGCTATTGTTGTACGAGAACTCTGCGTAAGGCAAATTGTCATCCCAACTAGATCCATAAGCTAGCGCACAGGCTCTCAACATGTCCTCCAGAATCTGGTTGACTCTCTCGGTCTGTACATCTGTCTGCGGGTGAAATGTTGTACCGAACTCCAATCTTGTTCCCAAAGTCTAGTGTAACTGATGCCAAAACTTTGAAGTGAACTGTGTTCCTCTATCTGATACGATGGTCCTCGGAACTCCATGCAGACATACGATCCTGGACATATATATCTTGGCCAACTTCGCACTTGTGTATGTTGTTTTCACCGGGATGAAGTGAGCCACTTTGGTCAAGCGATCCACTACTACCCATATTGAATCATATCCTGCTTTGGTCCCGGGCAATCCGGGTGATAAAATCCATGCCAAGTTTTTCCCACTTCCATTCGGGTATCGGTATAGGTCAGAATGATCATGCTGGCCTCACGATGCTCTGCCTTCACTCTCGACATACATCACATACGGCTACATACTCGGCAATATCCTTCTTCATACCAGTCCACCGTAAACGTTCTTTCAAATCCAAATACATCTTGGTGTTTCCGGTGTATCGAGTATGGTGAGTCATGAGCCTCTGAAGTATTAACTTCACGATCTCTGGGTTGTTGGGCACATAAACTCGGTCCTCAAACCATAAGGTGTCGTGCTCATCCTCACGAAAACCTTTGGCCTTTCCTTTACTCATCTTCTCCTTTATCTCGGCAATCTCTTTGTCATCCTTCTGAGCTTCTAGAATCTGGTCCAACAATGTCGACTAAACCTCCGTTGTCGCAATGAAACCTCTTGGAACAATCTCCAACCGGAGTTCCATGATATCCTCAGCTAACTCCTTCAGCAATCCCTTACTTTCAAGGATATTAGCGTAACTCTTCCGGCTCAAAGCGTCTGCTACGACATTGGCCTTTCCTGGATGATAGTGCAGCTTCATGTCATAATCCTTTATAAGCTCCAACCATCTCCTCTGCCTAAGGTTCAACTCCTTCTGCGTGAAAATGTACTTAAAAATCTTATGATCCGTGTACACATCACAACGATTTCCAATGAGATAATGCCTCCAGGTTTTCAATGCATGCACTACGCCTGCTAACTCCAAATCATGCGTGGCATAGTTCAACTCATGGGGTTTTAGTTGTCGTGAGGCATACGAAACAACTCTTCCGTCCTGCATAAGCACAAATCCAAGTCCTAAGCGAGAGGCGTCGCAATAAACTTGGAACTCCTTATGTATATCTGGCAGTGTTAGCACTGGGGCTGTAGTCAAACGTTTCTTCAATTCCTGAAAACCGGCCTCGAAATCTTCTGTGCATTTAAACTTAGTATCCTTCTTCAGTAATTCAGTCATTGGCTTGGCAATCTTGGAAAAATTCTCAATGAATCTCCGATAATATCTTGCGAGTCCAAGGAAACTGCGGATCTCGCTAATTGAAGTGGGTGCCAACCATTCGGTGACTGACTGAACCTTGCTGGGGTCCACTGCTATACCCTCTCCTGATATAACATGCCCAAGAAATCCAACTTCCTTCAACCAAAACTCGAACTTGGTGAACTTGGCGTATAACTGGTGTTCTCTGAGTTTCCCGAGAACTAAACGCAAATGCTCCTTGTGTTCCTCTTCGTTCTTCGAGTATACCATAATATCATCAATAAACACCACAACAAACTTGTCCAAATACTCCATGAACACCTTGTTTATCATGCTCATGAAATAGGCAGGGGCGTTAGTCAGTCCAAACGACATGACCGTATACTCATATAATCCATACCGCATGGTGAACGCTGTCTTTGGTATATCCTTCTCTCGAACCTTCAACTGATGGTATCCCGATAGTAGATCGATCTTTGAAAACACCTTGGCTCCTTGCAGCTGATCAAACAGATCATTGATCATCGGCAGTGGGTACTTGTTCTTAATCGTTACTTCATTCAAGGCTCGGTAATCAACAACCATTCTTAGGGATTTATCCTTCTTCTCAACCAAAAGCACTTGGGCTCCCCAAGGTGAGGAACTCCTTCGAATGCAACCTTTCTCCAATAACTCCTTGATCTGCTTCTTAATTTCCTCCAGATCATTTGCGGGCATCCGATAGGGTCTCTTGGATATTGGCCCTGTACCTGGCAATAGCTCTATCAAAAACTCGATGTCTCGATCTGGTGGCATGCCTGGTAACTCCTCTGGGAAAACATCCGGCTAACCCTTTACTACAGGCACTTCCTCCTGAACAACTCCCGTGAGGGCATTCACTTGGCTCCTCCTAGGCACATGCCTAGATACATACTTAATCCTTTTTCCTTCCGGGGTGGTGAGGTAAATTGATTTGCTAGCACAGTCAATGCTTCCTCCATACTTTGACATCCAGTCCATACCTAATATCACATCCAATCCTTGCGACTCCAAGATTATTAGGTCAGACGGAAAATACGTGTGCCAATGGTTAGGGGTATCTGGTTGCACCATCGGCTAGCCATGTACTCTGCTCCAGGCAAGCTCACTAAAAGAGGGGTCCTAAGGGTTTGGGTTGGTAGTTTAAACTTATCCACAAATCCCCTTGATATGTATGAATGCGATGCACTAGTATCGAAAAGAACAAGACCGGTAAATGACTTAACCAAAAACTTACCTATTACCGCGTCCGGCTGCTCTTCAACCTCCTCCACGTTAACATGGTTTACTTGTCCTTTATTGAATGGATTAGGCTTCTTCCCAGCGCTCCCATTTCCGTTCCCATTCCTTCCTTCAGGGCAGTGATTGGCATAGTGCCTGTCTTCCCGCACTTAAAGCAAGTAACTTGACTTAGGTCTCTTTTGGCGGGTGTAGCTGGGCTGGAGCGGTTCTGGTTGTTATTAACTCCGTTCCCATTTCCGTTCTTGGCACCATTGTGGTTGTGCGATCCTCCTCCAGTGTGGTTGTGACCTCCATGGTTATGTACTAGTCCTCCCGAGTTCGGGGTTAAGCGAGGCTTCTGCTGAGCTCCTGAGTTATACTTCCCTTGTCCATACTTCCTCTTTCGGCTCTCAATCTGCTGCTGCTTCCCTTCAATCATAAGGGCCTTATCTACCAACTCCTGGTAGTTGTTGAAAGTTGCCACCATCAAATGCATGCTCATCTCATCATTCAACCCTTCCATAAACTTCTCTCACCTTGTGACATCTGTGGCCACATCATCAGGCATAGCTTGATAACTTGCTAAACTCATCCACGCATCGAGCCACAGTATGGTTCCCCAGCGTAAGTTATAAACTCGCGCTTCTTCATCTGCATGGCTCCAGTTGAGACATGGGCTGTGCGAAAAGCTTGCTGAAACTGGTCCCAAGTAACATTGGCTATAGGAAAAGTAGCCGTGTAATTCTCCCACCATGAGGCTGCGGGTCCATCCAATTGTGTGCGGCAAAGCGCACCTTCTCAGCATCTGTGCATCCTGCGGTGGTTAACTCCATTCCGATACAGCATAGCCAATCATCAGCAACTATTGGCTCGATGCTCTTTGAAAACACCGCGGTTGTAACCTCGTAAAGCAGGCTAGGTTGTCCACCGGCGGCGGGTTATTGTTGTTGTTGTTGTTGCCACAGTTACGAACTAGCAATTGCTTCAAGGCATTCTGCTGCTGGATCAACTGGGTGAGCTCCGGTGGGAAAGCAAAACCGGTGTCACGTCTCGGAGGCATCTGATGGGTTTAGATGGAAGAGATAAGAATAGAAAAAGGTCTAACGAGAAAGCACTACCCATATGCACATGAGACAAACACAATCATTTCACTCAATCAATAAAGCAAGGGCATACAAACGGTGTAGAACTATCGCATAAGTGCTCAACTGCTACTAATTACATGGGGGAAATACTACTAATATATGGTGGTCATCTAGAAATTTTGATCGATGGAAGACTCCATGATGTCTGCTCCAGCTTCGTCTTCGTAGTCGTCATCACTTGGATCGGAATCGGTGTCGTCGATGATGATGTAGTTGTCCGGGCAAGTGGGGTCGTCGTCTTCTTCTTCCGGTGCTGGTCCTCCCATGAATACTCTAATCTTCTTAACCAGGTCGTCGTTCTTCTCCAGTAGTGTCTTGATTTCTTCCTCATATCCATCGCGTGTAAACTTGAGTTCTTCCTCCAGCTCGATGATCCTAGTCTTCGCCTTCTTCAACTCCATCATGTCTGCGCACATCTGGTTCTCCTGACCTCGTATGTGCTGTTTTAGCTCCTGGATGAAAGCTGCAATGGATCAATCCTTCTTGGTGCTGATTACTTCCCATTGCTCGTCTCGGCGTCCACATATTTGATAGATAGTGTCCTTAAGCTCCCTATTGTAGACTTCTCCAATACGTCCCATGGTAATGTGAGCTTCCATGCTCTTTCCTAGACTCCAGGTGGGTGCTTCGAAAGAAAATTCTATGGGTTTAGAAGTTGGCGAGAACGTCCTTCCTGGAACTTGTACTTCAATCATCCAGCGTTCCTCTTCTGGTAAGGTGGCATTGTACGTCCCAGTGAAGCATGGTATTCCAATGTTCAAGTACCTAGTGACTTCCTTCAAGTGGCATCCAAAAGGTGTGTCTTCATCCGGTTGCGCAAACTTGTTCTTCATCTCCGTCATCCTAAAGAGTGGAAAAATGGAGAGGAGTCAGAAATGAGTAGAGAAGAGTGACCTATGGTTTATCTTAGTGGTCGTGTCCTACACTTAGCGTGTGCTCTGATACCATCTTGTAGCGACCCGACCTCAGATGGTCAAGTCTCTGTGCTTCAGTGTCATCCCTGGATCAGTAATGCCGACACACAAAGAATCAAGGATTTATAACAGAGTAGCAAACACACACTTATTACATCGAATGTCTCAGAAGAGAACTTATTAAAAATAATATGGCTTAAGGCCATCTAATGCGATAAGAGCGGAAGGCTTGGAAGATAAAGTGAGTCCATCAACTCCAACGGCATAGCTGAGCTGCACGGCAACGACCTAACGAACCTTACTCCTTGTCTGAAAAGTCTGCAACATAATACGTTGCAGCCCGAGAACGGGTCAGCACATGGAATATGCTGGCAATATAACACAGTAGAGCAAGAACGAAATAATACTATCACTACATGCGTATTTGGCTGGTGGAAAGCTCTATGGTTATAGTATTGCGAAAAGCCAATTTTTCCCGACAACAATGGAATAGATTTTAATTTAACTATCATGGTGGTTGAAACATTGAGAAGGTATAACCCCAACTCAATCCCAATTAAAGTAGTTAACAACCCAACAATATTAATTAAGAATGATGAGATACATGCGATAACCCAAGTACTACATATTCAACATTGTCCACAACCGGGGACACGGCTAACCATGATTAGATTGTACACTCTGCAGAGGTTTGCGCACTTTTCCCCACAAGACTCGATCGCCTCCGTTGATTTCTCGCACTGCATGGTGTTTGAGAAACGGATGAGCGAGACACAGTCTTTCAGAAACATTAACTCTCTACTCCAGGTTGACCATACCAAACCTACAAAACCCACTACCTGCTGATCTACCTCTTCAAGAGCTTCATGTAACCTACTCAACTATGCTAGAGCCCATAGTAGCTTGTGACTGCACACGGAAGTTTCTAGCATGAATCATCTCAGTTCCCTTTAAGCCTGGGTGGCGGTCCATAGGAAGATCACTGCAGATGCACGGATTTCCAAAAATAAAAAGCAGACAACACTGGGTTCCCCAGGTGCCTCAATCCACCCAGATGTTAATTTTAAGTTGCCACCTTAAGTTGAACCATTAATTAACAACCTCACATCTGTCATGGATTCACTCAAACCCAACCACGTCTACGAGCATAGCATAGCAATATAAGCAACACGTAGAAGTAACTCCCAAGGGTTTGATAGTAACAGGGCAATAGGTTCTACCTCAACAACTACTTCCCAACCCACAAGTTAATGACGTACTAATCATGCAATATTTGAGGATTGGAACTAATGCATAAAAACTGGGTATGAAAAGAGTATGATGAATGTGTTACTTGCCTTGCTGACGATCCGCGAATCCTAGAGACTCGTAGTAACACGCTTCGCACTCCGGGAATTCTATCGCAAGCAAACAATAGCATACATAAGCAACAAGCAATGATGCACAAGAAAAACTCAAAGAAACGAGGCTGACCAGAAAGTTCAACTTAAGAACTCCGGTTCGCAAAAAGAATCAACCCAAACGGAACAATGAAACTCAAACGGCGAAAGAAACAAAATCCGTTTACTAATCTGAACTAAGGTCAAATTTTACAATATTAAAATCTTGTTTAAGTTGATTAAACAGAAAGAGGGTCTCGAGACGAAGATCTAGGCGCTTGAATCGCCTGATTCCGACTAACGAGCGAAAAGATAAACATAAACTAAGATCGGATCAGAAATCGCGATCGAGAATAATCGCGGAAAAAATCCGATAAAAGAAAATGGACAAACAGACTAACGAACGAGCGTTCATTAGCTATAACTAACGGGCGAACTACCATTCAATAAAACGTACGTACGGACGAACGTCTGCAAATTAAAAGAACCGCGGAAAAACCGGCGAACCGAAAAAAACCGAACTAGGGTTTTTCTAAAAAAACGACGGTTTTCTTTAGAAAAACCAGGGCGGCTACCTCGGCTCGGCTCCGACGGGGCTCCGGCGGGGTTCCGGCGTGGCGGCGGGGCAGCGGGGCTCCGACGGTGGCGGCGGCTCCTGGCGGCAACGCTGGCGGCGGCGGGCGCGCCTGCGGCTCGAGAGGCGGTGGCGACTTGGGCTCAGTGGGCGGTATTTAAGGGGAGGCGGCGGCTTTGGGGAGGAGGCAAGGCGTTGGCGGCTACGGGAGTCCGGCTCGGACTTGAGTCCGTGGTCGGCGACAGCCACAAGACGGAGGCGGCGGCGGCTGGGTCGGCCTGCTCACTGGGCCTTAGTCTTGGCCATGGGATTTTTAAATAATTCCGCCGACAGAAAATAAATTCTATAAAATAAAATAAAAATCTAAAAATGCCAAAACAAATTTTCACCGTCTAAATGAAATATTTAGATCGATATGAACATTTTCTTGGCCCTAAAATGCAATTTTAAAAACATGCAATTTTTCTAATGCAAATAAAATCCAAATAAACTCAAATAAAATCCA
The DNA here is from genome assembly GCA_021605145.1 of Aegilops bicornis. Lineage (NCBI taxonomy): Eukaryota > Viridiplantae > Streptophyta > Magnoliopsida > Poales > Poaceae > Aegilops > Aegilops bicornis. The sequence goes on along the minus strand of CM038672.1, from coordinate 358,927,306 downwards.
ACAAATGATTTTAACATTTTTCCTCCAATATTTCAATTGTTTTGGAGAAGTCATATTATCTCCTCTCATTTTTTTTATTATGAAATATTTTCGGAGAGAATAATAATTCAAATCAAAGATCCTCATTTCAATATTCGATAAAAAAATCAAATATGAAACCCGGAAAATCCCCAACTCTCTCCGAGGGTCCTTGAGTTGCTTAGGATTTCGAGGATTGTGGAACGAAGATGCAAAAAAATATGCGATGCAAGAATGACCTATGTATAACATTCCAAATGGGAAATTTGGGATGTTACAACTAGTGGGAATTTTTCATTATAGAACTTGGCTTGTATATTCCAATGATGGGCTTCCTCAAAATTCCCTAGGTCTTCGTGAGAAAGCGAGTTGGATGCACACCCACTTAGTTTCTTTTGTTGAGCTTTCATACATTTATAGCTCTAGTGCATCCGTTGCATGGCAATCCCTAGTCCTCGCATTGACATCCATTGATGGCCATTTCCATAGCCTGTTGATTATCCGCGTCGATGTGAGGCTTTCTCTTTTTTGTCTTCTCCACACAACCTCCATCATCATATTCCATTCCACCCATAGTGCTATGTCCATAGCTCGCGCTCATATATTGCGTGAAAGTTGAAAAAGTTTGAGAATACTAAAGTATGAAACAATTGCTTGGCTTGTCATCAGGGTTGTGCATGATGAGAGCATTTTGTGTGACGAAAATGAAGCATGGCCAAACTGTACGATTTTGTAGGAATGAGCTTTCTTTGGCTATGTTATTTTGAGAGGACATAATTGCTTAGTTAGTATGCTTGAAGTATTATTACTTTTATGTCAATATTAAACTTTTGTCTTCAATCTTTTGGATCTGAACATACCTGCCACAATAAAGAAAATTACATTGAAATATATTAGGTAGCATTCCAAATCAAAAATTGTGTTTTATCATTTACCTACTCGAGGACGAGCATGAATTAAGCTCGGGGATGCAGATACGTCTCCAACGTATCTATAAATTTTGATCGTTCCATGCTATTATATTATCCGTTTTGGATGTTTAATGGGCTTTAATATGCTCTTTTATATTATTTTTGGGACTAACCTATTAACCGGAGGCCTAGTGCCAATTGTTGTTTTTTGCCTATTTCAGTGTTTCGTAGAAAAGGAATATCAAACGGAACGAAACCTTCGCGAGGATCTTTCTTGGAACAAACACAATCCAGGAGACTTGGAGTGGAAGTCAGAGACGCAACGAGGCGGCCACGAGGCAGGAGGGCGTGCCCCCACCCTCGTGGGCCCCTTGTAGCTCCACCGACCTACTTCTTTCGCCTATATATACTCTTATACCCTGAAAACATCCAGGGGAGCCACGGAACCACTTTTCCACTGCCGCAACCTTCTGTACCCGTGAGATCCCATCTTGGGGCCTTTTCTGGCGATCTTCCGGAGGGGGATTCGATCACAGAGGGCTTCTACATCAACACCATAGGCTCTCCGATGATGTGTGAGTAGTTTACCACAGACCTTCGGGTCCATAGTTATTAGCTAGATGGCTTCTTCTCTCTGTTTGTTTCTCAATACAAAGTTCTCCTCAGTGTTCTGGGAGATCTATTCGATGTAATACTTTTTGCGGTGTGTTTGCTGAGATCCGATGAATTGTGGGTTTATGATCAAGATTATCTATGAACGATATTTGGTTTTTTCTGAATTCTTATATGCATGAGTTGATATCTTTGCAAGTCTCTTTGAATTATCAGTTTAGTTTGGCCTACTAGATTGATATTTCTTGCAATGGGAGAAGTGCTTAGCTTTGGGTTCAATCTTGCGGAGTCCTTTCCCAGTGACATCAAGGGCAGCAAGGCACGTATTGTATTGTTGCCATCGAGGATAAAAAGATTGGGTTTATATCATATTTCTTGAGTTTATCCCTCTACATCATATCATCTTGCCTAATGCGTTACTCTGTTCTTATGAACTTAATACTCTATATGCATGCTGGATAGCGGTCGACGTGTGGAGTAATAGTAGTAGATGCAGAATCGTTTTGGTCTACTTGACACGGACGTGATGCCTATGTTCATGATCATGCCTAGGTACTCTCATAACTATGCACTTTTCTATCAATTGCTCGGCAGTAATTTGTTCACCCACCGTAATATATGCTATCATGAGAGAAGCCACTAGTGAAACCTATGGCCCCCGGGTCTATTTTACATCATATTAGTTTCCCGTCAACTTGCCAATTTCTATCGCCGTTCATTTTGCAATCTTTACTTTTCAATCTATACAACAAAAATACCAAAAATATTTATCTTATTATCTTTATCAGATCTCACTTTTGCAAGTGGCCGTGAAGGGTTGCCAACCCCTTTATCGCGTTGGTTGCAAGGTCCTTGATTGTTTGTGCAGGTACTAGGCGATTTGCGAGTAGTCTCCTACTTGATTGATACCTTGGTTCTCAAAAACGGAGGGAAATACTTACGCCACTTTGTTGCATCACCCTTTCCTCTTCAAGGGAAAACCAGTGCATGCTCAAGAGGTAGCAGCCCACCCTGCACACAAACAAGTCAACCCTCATCCTCCCCTCCGCCTGCGTCTTCCCCCGCTCCAGTTCGTTCGGTCCAAGGTCTCGACGTTGTCCTCCGCCTTGGTGATCTCGCCCAAGGCGCCGCCGCCTATCGCTCCCAACATGGTCAAGAAACCAAGAGGAATCGGAGACGATCGTTCGTCGAGAGGGTCGACCGTCTCGCCCACCGGGTCCATGGCCTAGGATTTGTTGTTTAACATGGGCAGCCCACGACATGCTTCAACTTTTTTTGGATGCAGCAGGTATCAAGCGGCCTCTGGGCCTCCCAGCCTAGCTTGTCTATAACATCAGCAACCCAAGTTATGTTTGTTTTTTCAAGACGACGCACAGCTCAGTTCTACTTTTCTATAAGAATGCAAAATTGAACCTATGTTTTCCCTTCTATAATAGTATATATATATATACATTCATATCTTATTTTATTACATATATATAATATAAAGAACAGATGGTTCTGTTAAACCTGTCGTTCGTCCAACCATTTTATAGACCTTCCCACTTCCTTTATTTTTCGTTTTCATTAATCCTATATCTGAATTTTCTCCCACTTTCTTTTTTGGTGTAATCTGAGTTTTTTCCGAGTAATTTTCCCTAGAACCAACTCAACTATCTCACGTCTAGCCTAAAAATTAATAATACCCCACATCCTAGTAAATCAAAAGTTCTTACAACATAATAATAATTGTATATGTAACTTGGCAAGTTAACTCCTAGTGATTGCGTACATAAGCTTGCAAATATTTTACTGACCAATGCAGTAATAGACGTGCAATCATGTGTTTATGTTTTTATAACATTTCTCTGTCTAGCCCGACATGATATTTTCACCCAGCCCAGCAAGTCCGCGGATTTCGAGAAAAATGCAAATGATAAACGAGCTGCATAGATGCTACATCATTGTTTCACCCAGCCCACCAAATGGACTAAAAAAATGGACTGGCTGACATGTGGGCCCGTAGGTCGAAGCCTAATCACTTTCGCAAAAAATAAAAATACAAAGGTCAAAGCCTAAGCAAGGCATTGGATTACATCCAAACGCCGACATTCTTCTTCAATCTCTCGTCTTCTTCCCCCAGCCACGCCAGACTGTTCGCTCCAGCCTCGGCGTCGGTGTCTTGTTTTATGCGGTTTTGCAATAAACGCTACTCCTCACGACGGTCGGGCCATCCCTCCACTCCTCCGCACCTCCTGTTATTCTCTGCCGAGTGTAGGCCCACCCCACACCCGAACCAGTCAAGTTTCCCACTCCTCTCCGTATGCGACTCCACTGCCGCGTCTTCCTCATCTCCGGGGCATTCCAATCTGGGGCCTCGCGTCCATCGGCTTGGTGCGGGGTGTGGTCAACATGGTCAACAAACGAGAGTCATCGGAAGATGACTGTACGTGGAAATGCTAACAGTGGGCACGCACCACGCCCATGGACGCATGCATGCAATTGCATCCTTTTACACTAAAAATAATGTTTTCTCCCCCAGATAGCTGGGACCCACCAACTACATCTTCGCATGCAAGGAAGTCTGTCCTTGTTACGGGCAAAAAAATGATTCTTCCCCTGATAGTTGGGACCCACCAGCTATATCTTTGCACGCAAGGAAGTGTGTCCTTATCCTCTCTAACAGATGGGACCCACCAGCTATATCTTTGAATGCAAGGAAGTGTGTCCTTATCCTCCCTGACAGCTGGGACCCACCAGCTATATCTTCGCACGCAAGGAAGTGCGTCCTTATCATCCATGATAGCTGGGACCCACCCGGTCAAAGCGTACGTAGCGTTGTCTGTGTACATATTGATCGATCGGTCTGTCTGCCATGATGAACCATGGCCGAGTAAGGAGCGGTAGCAGTTCAGGCAGTCTAGTCAAAACTGTGTACACGTGTGTACAACCAGATGCCAAAAAATACGGCCACATACATACATACGGTAGGTCTCGAACGCAGATTCACAAGACACGTGACGGCCAGGGCTTGTGTACATGGAGAGGCCACGGATGACAATAACGGCGTCCTGTTCATCGGAAGCCAACCAGCTGGGTCGGAACGGAAAAACTGCATCGTGTTCATGGGGAGGCAACGGAATGCGTCGTGTTCATCGGGAGGCAACGGAATATGTCGTGTTCATCGGGAGCCAACCGGCTTGGACAGAACAGCCGAAATGAGGTCTGGCGTACCGTAGAACGGAGGAAACGGGCCTTCTGTTCGACCGAGTATGGTCAAAATGGGGTCCTGTTCATTGGGAAGGGTCTGGCGTACCGCAAAACAGAGGAAACAGACTTATGTTTGACTGCGTACGGTCGAAACGGGGTCCTGTTGATCAGGAGGGGTGTGGTGTACCGCAAAATGGAGGAAACAGACTAGTGTTGGAGCGCCTACGGTCGAAACGGGGTCCTGTTCATCGGGAGGGGTGTGGCCTACCGCAAAACGGGACTCCACGGGCTACTGTTCATCCACTGTCGACTTCCTCCGACCTCCACCTGCTATTGTTCGTCCACCGTTGACTTCCTCTCACCTCCACCACCTACTGTTCATCCACCGGCTACTTTCATCCAGCCCTCCACGGGGTCCAGTTCATCCAGCCTCCACTGGCTACTGTTCGACCAGCCCTCCACGGGGTCCTGTTCAACCAGCCCCTCCACGGGGTCCTGTTCCACCAGCCCTCCACGTACGGGGTCCCTCCACCGGCTACTTTTCATCCACCCCCACGCCTCCTCGATAGGGGTCCTGTTCATCCAGCGGCAACGGCCTCTGCTACCACGGGATCCTGTTCATCCAACCCCCACCAAGAACTGTTCATCAACAGGCAGCTTTGATCGGCTTCAGTTAGCAGCACTAGGGAAGGAATCACTTCGATTCAGTTAACAGCAAGTGATCGATCGGGGTTCAGTAACGTAGCTAGTGCAATCGCTCGGGTTCAGTTAGATCCCAACGCCTTGCTCGTGTTCAGTTAGAGCGCCACGCCTCGCACACATGCGCGTACGTGTACGAGAGAAACGCACAAACCTCCTTGCATCGCTCGGCCCCGACTACCCACCGTAACCAGGAACTACTCGATATTTTCCTCGCCCTCGTTCAACCACGATTGTTTTCCGTCATGGATGGCCCAAAGAATGTCATGCAGGTGCGTCTCCGGCTCGCCCAGGATGAAAAGCCCATTTTCTGTCATGCTTTTTTGTCATAGAAGTAGGATCCCACCACATCTATGATGATACCGGGTTTTGACACAATTATCGTCATAGAGGTGTCATGAGCATGACAGGAAAAAAATTCGTTCGGCCCAAAATGTCACGGAAGTGTCTTTTTTTTGTATTGCCTCCCAATGAAGAACAGGAGGTGGCGGCGGCTCCGTCTCGTGAAACGCGATAATTCTTTCTCCCTCATTTTTTCTCCAGAAATATGATCTCATAGTATCAGGGTTGAGGCTTGCAGGGCCACCAGGTGAGGACAACCCACTGTCACAAGATGGAGGGGGGAACACCCTGGTGGGTTGTGCCCACCCAGGTGCCCCCCTCCGGTGGTTCTTTGCTCCAGAAATTATCTTTTATTATATAAAAATTGCTCGGAAAGTTTCGTTCCAATCCAAGAACTTTTATTTCTACACAAAAACAACACCATGGTAGTTCTGCTGAAAACAGCTTCAGTCTGGGTTAGTTCATTCAAATCATGCAAATTAGAGTCCAAAACAAGAGGAAAAGCATTAGGAAAAGTAGATAGGACGAAGAAGTATCAATCCATAGTATCCACTATTATCTGAGATTGATGTTGATATGACTTTGCCATGCTTAATGCTTGTCACTTTCGGCCCAGGTGCCATGACTTTAGATCTGAACCATTTATGTTATCACCATTATATCATGTTCTAGATCCGATCTTGTCGGCGTTCTCGGAACCAGGGTACCCAGACTTGCCTGCCTGTGGCCCACGGCGTGGCTCGGTCAATGGCCTAGTACGGCCCATCGTCAGCATCGACAACACAAGGCCCTCGTGAGGTTCCAAGCCTCGCGAGGCTGACAACGTCAAGACCTCCAAAGGGAGCGGCCTCCCTAGGCTGGCTCCTGAGGAGCGGAGATTCCTATGCAAGCTCCCATCTCCTGAGGTCTAGATGACATAAGCCATGACGACTACGGCCGCGCGGGCGCCAGCAGGCGCAATGCAGCAGGTTTCCTCTTTGGTGCTATGGAGGCATGCGCGGCGCGGAGTCCTGAGGAATCAGCCAAAGGTTTCCATTCCCGTGCTACAAGACCAAGACCGCCAGGACGGCAGGACAGAGGTCATCGCCGAGCCCACAACGGCGTCACGACCAGAAGCTTTACAGGCGAAGACCACCTTTCGTCAGGATAAGATGTACTACTTGTCTCCCTTCAAACTAGGCCGTCGTGGGATCCCTCCCGCCTTTGTTTTGGAGGAAGAGGACCGAGGCCACTATAAATATAGCCTAGCCACCACCATAGGAGGGGATCCCAGGATCGGACCCCCCGGAACCCTCACTAGCTCACACCAACACAAGAACTGGCCTCCTGAGGTAGTTCTTCCTGTGTACTAGTTCATCCTGAGCCCCTCATGAGGCCAATCCACCGAAAAGTAGGAGTAGGGTATTACACCGCAAGGTGGCACGAACCTGGGTAATCGGCCATGTCTCTTTCCTTTCCTGTTCATCGAGCTACGCTGTGAGAGTGACGAGTTGGTTGGCTGGAGAGGTTGAGTTCTTCGCACACGCCCCTGAGTGCGAACCTTTCTTGGGTCTACGGAGCCCTGAATTCGACTTTTGGCGCACCAGGTAGGGGCGTGTCGAAGTCTCTTCTCCGCCATCCGGTCCATCACCACCATGGTGGGAGACCCGCGAGCTCACGCTGAGCGGTGGGCCGCTCGCCTGCCTGGGCGACAACCCTCGGCCATGAAGCTCTCCACTCTGCGCTCCTTGCAGCCCGCACGCCTCCCAGCATCGGCGAACATCAATGGCACGGGCCACCCGCGCCCTCTCCCGCGCGACGCCGTAACCATGCCACGGCACAGTCTTCAGGCTACACCGTGGCATCAACACTGCACACTCTTCAGGAGCAGGCGAACACGCGAGCCGCACTCATCATGGCACGGGAGCTGCTGCGATGCAGGCTGGCAGAAGGCGGCCATGACGCCTTGCTTGGACGAGTCGCCGAGCTGCTCGACGCTACCTGCGAGGGCGCAGCACCCTACCTACGCCACAGACGCTACCAGGGTCATGTGCTCGCCCCCACTTCATCCCATGCTCTTCCTTGGAGGGCTCGAGGGATCTCGCGGTGGCAACTTGGCCCATGTCACCACTTGCCCAGCTCAAGATGCGTTCCCCGAGGGTACAGCCGGGGCAGGCGTCCCCTCGCGGGGCCGCGTGCCAAGGGGCCATCCTCCGGTCGTCGCGCCTTGGTATCAAGGTGGCGGACAGCGGGGCAGTGGTACCAGGTGCCGATCTCAGGATGGCGGCCCCCGGCGCTCATGCACCCCCGTTGATGGGCTCACTGGGTGCACAATGAAGAAGCCCGCGCTCGTTCCTCTCATCGGCCTGGACATCGGGACCATCGGGGCCGTGCATGGCCGAGGCCCATAGAGAGCAACCCTGATGCCTCGTTAGCCCCTTTGACAGCAGCAGCCACCAGGTACCACCAATATTTTTGGGACACAATTGCGCTAACCTTTGATCGCAGGTGAACCAAGCCACGCCTGTGGCCGTGCACCTCAGGGTGTTGGCCCCGCCCCAGGCAGGTGCCACGCATTGGGGGCTGCGCGGGGGGAGCTCGACGCCATTGATCCCCCCGCACCGTGATGCATGGAGCGCCACCACAACGATGGTGCGTGCCGCCCGGAGGTAGGTCCTCCGCCGGGGAAGGCACCAGCGAGCCCTTCCCCCGATAGAGGGCTTGTGACTGCCTGACCACTGCCAACATAGCCCCTTGCCCCTTCGTCTCTTCCTTGATTTCCGGACGCCCCAATGGTGGTTGGGGTATGCGCCGGGCGGGATCTTCACCAGGAGCAAGGAGTGCCCGTGAAGATCTCCGCTCGTGACACTCACGTAAGAATGAGTTGGGGTTGTACATGCCCCGGAGTCCCCTGAGCGTCGCCCTCGGGCCTCACGAGGGCTCCCACCGATGTCCAAGTGGAAGCACCATTCTCCATGCTGACCGTCGACACTGTCCCCCAATGACTATGCCCGCGCCAAGTGGAAGCACCGAGCTCCACGCTAGTTAGAAGACTAGTGTAGGCGCCAGACGTGGCTATCTCTTTTTGCCCTTTTTTGTAGCACAATTTGCTGTCTTTGGAATGAAATTTGGAGTTTCGCGTGCTTGTTAAAAAAAGGGGGAACTTTTCGATTCATAGTGTCTTCTTGCTCTCTGGTTTGTGTTAAAAGCATGGCCCATGCCTGCTGACCCCCCCCCCCCCTCGAGCGCCCCGCGAGAGGGGGCGAGTGTGGTGTGCGCACTCAGGCTAGCCCAAACCGTTCCAGGGCCGCCCGGGACCCAAGGGCATCACCGCCATGGGCCCTCGCACACACCTTGCCAAAACATGGCAATTGGCTCCTCGTGCGGCGCTCTCGGACGGCCTAGCAGGCGCGTCGTGAGCCTCAAGCCCCAGCGGGCCCGCCTCAGGAGTGAAGTGTCTCTGCGATACAAGAACCCGCTCAAGACCACCAGCACCAAAGATAAGTCACAACAGCTATTTTAGTCGGGAGCCTTACAGTTCGTGACAGCACGTTCCAGAATCTATCTCAAGAGCATATCATCATTTCATGCATTATAGGGGAACCCCCTCCAAAGATGCTTTTACACCCCGCAGGGTCATGTCCAAATTTTTTTGGCATACAGGTCAGGACCGGAAAGGAAATACAAGCCTAGCGAGATGCGCTACCGTCGGCATCACCGTATTCATCATCACCTTCGACACCACTCTCTTCGGCTGCGATCACATCCACGCCGTCTTCAAGGGCGAACTCCGTGACCAGGTCATCCACATGATCATTCACCCAGCTCGCCAGGTCGCCCTGGGTGACCCTAGGCATAGGGGCTATCGCAACATCGAAGTCAAAATCAGGATCAAGGCTAAGAAGGTAGCTAAAGACGCGTGGGAATGCACGCCCAAGAAGGCCCCGGCTTCTCTCTTCGACAAGCTGGCGAGCCCTCGTGGCCCGGTCTTCAAGGCGGGTCACGAGTTGAGTGAAGAAGTGGAGGTAGCCGGCATCATCAGCTTCGTGCGGGCGGGAGATGCTCTCTTCGCAGATGGTGTCTAAGGCCAGGTTGGCCCTGACCCTGAGATCCTCAAGCATCAAGGAATGATCGTGCTGCATCGTCCGACGGTGGCTCGCATCGTTTGTAGCCTTCTCCACAAGGGACGTGACACCCGCAACCTGTTGCTGAAATGAGGACAAGCCGGCTTGGGCGGAGGCCCTAGCCTCCATGGCGGCCATCTCGCACTGCTCTACTGCGGCCAGCTTCGCCCTCGGGGTGTCGATCCTGCCCTGGAGCTCGACTTGCTGTGTTGGAAGCGGGTCTCCTTGAGCCCCAACTTCCGGCGGTATTCATCGACAAGAGCCCCGCGAACCTCCACCACCTTTTGTTCAATCTCCTGTTGGACCCTAGCCTCCTGAGCGGCAAGGCCTTCCTCAGCTGTGCCTACTTGGCGCTCCCTCACGTCCAGCCGCTCGAGCTCCAGGCTGTGCTCCAAAACCCCAAGCGCCAGCGCATACTCACACGCCTGCACCCCTTCTCATCTGAGGGGGGCTCGCTCGGTGGTGCCGCCAGGGCGGACCTACGCGCCTGGACCAGCCGTTCAAGGTGGCGTTCGAAGCTCGAAGCTCCCTCTCCCGCCCCTCGGACGCCTTGCGGCGGCGGTCAGCGGCCCTGGTCTCCTCCAGAGCACAGGCGCAGGCCTCACAAAAAGCTGTGAGGGACACCACGGCCTCCGTACGAGTGCGCTCATGCTGCAGATGCCCGAGGTTGATGGCGAGCTTCAGCTGATGCCACTCGCGTGCCAAGCGGAGGCTCTCCGCCTCTAGCCGAGCATCGACATCGACAAGTTCTCCCCCAAGCCGACCTAGCGTGCTCATTGCTTCCCTGAAGAGATCATGGCGGACGGCACTCCTTCAGCCATTTCCCGGGCTTCGGCAAGCTCCAGTGCACGGCCGAGCCCTTCCTCCACGCCAGGGGCTACTAGAGAGGCGCGGAAAGACTCGCTCGTCTCCGGCAAGGGGCTGGTGGCTTGCGCTCCTTCAGCCATTTCCCGGGCTTCGGCAAGGGCGCTGTGCGGCTTGGCCCCACCGCTCGAAGATGAAGCCGGCGCTGGGGCCGCCCAGCCTCCAGCGAGCACCAGCGGATGGGCCGCTCGGCACGCCCCCTGCACCCCAGGAAGGGCGCTGGGAGCACAAACTCGCGGCCTTCCAGCGGCGACTCCACCTCGCGGGCCGGCTTCGTCCCCCGCGTGCTCGACGCGAGGGGCCTGGAACTGCGAGAGGGATAAGAGCCTCCGGGGGTCGCACCCCAGGCGGCTTCGCTGCTGCAACCGAAGGGATCCTGAGGAGCCACAGTCAGAAAAAGAATCGACACGCGAAGATCCACGAAGATAACGTACTTACTCGTCCACGGCTATCAACTTCCTCTGCTTCAAGGCCCGGGGGTGCCACCACTGCAGCTCCAGAGCCTCTTCCTCTTGCGGAGTGCCCCCCGATCTAGACGAGGTACGCCGAGGGTTAGGTGCATTACCCTTCGCGGCTGGGCTGCGGACCGCCACCTCAGGAGCACCTGACGGCACCTGCTCCGCAGCAATCACCTCGGGAGCACCTGATGGCACCTCCTCCCCAGCAGTCACCTCCGGAGCACCCCGACGACACCTGCTCTCCAGTGGTGGCCTCAGGAGCACTCAACGGCACTCGCCCCCTGCAACCACCTTAGGAGCGCGTGCCACAGGGTCGGCAAGCACGGGAGCCACCAAGACGGGATTCTCGCGAGGCCCCTCGAGACCCTCTGGGTGTAGCCCCCACACGTTGAAGCAGGGCATCTGCTTCGCGAAGGCCTCCCTGTTCGAGCAATTGTACAAGAGGCACCTATCTGCTGGGAGCACTACAGGTGCCGGGTCGCCCTTCAGGAGCTGGAGCACCGCCTGCAGCGTCTTGGAAGGAAGTGAGGGAACCTGGAGCCTCATGGGGTCTTTAGGGCCGACGAAGGCCCGCATTGGGCGAGAGTGGTTGGAGCGGGGCGATGTGCCGCCGGATGAACTCCCTCACCACCATCGGCGCCGTCACCCCTGCCTCCTTCAGCTCGGCCAGCCTGGACTAGACGCGGGCGAGCTGCCGGTCGACGAGCTTCACACGACCCCAGTCGGAGCTCGATTCCGCCGGTGCCCGCGGGGGCTGGAGTAGGGGGCTCCGTGTGGTGGCGTCCACGTACACCCACTGCTCCCAAAATCTCTTTACATCCGGGCGAAGCGTGAAGTCGATGCTGGAGTCAGCCGACGCCGCCACCACCTTGAACGACATGCATCCCGAGCATTATCTGCCGTCTATCTGATGAAGCGAGAAGAAGTGGCAGAATAGGACCATAGATGGGGTGACACCCACGATGGCCTTGCACAGAAAGGCGAAGGCGGCGAGGAGAATGATGGACCTAGGGTCTAGATGCAGCGCATGGATCTAATAATGTGAGAGCACGGCGTTGAAGAAATCAGAAAAGGTGGGGACCAAGACGGCCAGGAGAGCGTGAAGATGAATGGGGATCTCGGTGGCCTCGATGTCGACCAAGGCCCAGGAGGTAGGCCAGGCCGTCGTCACCTTCCATTCATTGGAATCGGCGGTGAGGGCCGGCCGGACCTTGTCCAATACCTACTGACTGATCCCCGTTGACCGACCAAGCGCGGGCTCCAAACCCGGCGGAGCTTCAGCGGGCGCGCGAGTCTTCCCCTTCTTCTTCGACCTCAGAGCCATGGCGGCAGAGGTGGATTGGCGCCGGCGTGGAATCTGGAGGAGGAGGTACGAGCTCACAGGAAAGGGGGAAGCTGAGGACAAGCACGACGGGCAATGTTGGCTGAGCCGCGCATGCAACAGGCAGCCGTCAAGTCTGGCGGTTGCCAAGGCTGCATGGGGAAGTGGAGACGCCCACGTCCCATCAATTTCCACGCGTTGACTGGGTCCGCAAGCGATTGGGGCCCATGGCGCTTCGGCCTTGCCCTTTGGCTTCGCCTTGAAGCCAAGTCCGAGCACGCCTTGGGCCCGGGAGCTACTGCAGCGTTCTAGGAACCAGGGGTACCCACACTTGCCTGCTTGCGGCCCACGGCGTGGCTCCCTCAACGGCCTGGTACGGCCCATCGTTAGCACCGACAACACAAGACCCTCGCGAGGGGCCAAGCCTCGCAAGGTGGACAACGTCAAGACCTCTAGAGGGAGCGGCCTCCCTAGGCTGGCTCCTGAGGAGTGGAGATTCCTATGCAAGCTCCCATCTCCTGAGGTCCAGATGACATAAGCCATGATGACCACGGCCAGGCGGGCGCCAACAGGAAAAGTAAAGCAGGTTTCATCTTTGGTGCTAAGGAAGCAAGCACAGGCGCGGAGTCTCGAGGAATTAGCCAAAGGTTTCCATTCCCGTGCTACAAGACCAAGACCGCTAGGGCGGCAGGACGGAGGTCATCGCCGAGCCCACCACAACGTCACAACCAGAAGCTTTGCAGGCGAAGACCACCTTTCGTCAAGATAAGATGTACTACTTGTCTCCCTTCAAACTTGGCCGTTGTGGGATCCCTTCCTGCCTTCGTTTTGGAGGAAGAGGACCGAGGCCACTATAAATATAGCCTAGCCACCACCGTAGGAGGGGATCCCTAGATCGGACCCCCCGAAACTCTCACTAGCTCACACCAACACAAGAACTAGCCTCATGAGGTAGTTCTTCCTCTGTACTAGTTCATCCTCAGCCCCTCGCGAGGCCAATCCACCCAAAAGCAGGAGTAGGGTATTACACCGCAAGGTGCCCAGAACCTGGGTAAATGGTTGTATCTCTTTCCTTTCCTATTCATCGAGATAGGCCGTGAGAGCGATGAGTTGGTTGGCTGGAGAGGTTGAGTTCTTCACAGACGCCCCTGAGTTCGAACCTTTCTTGGTTCTGCGAGCCCTGAATCCGACAGATCTTGCAAGTTATATTCACCTATTATGTGTTATGATCCGTAAACCCCGGAGTGACAATAGTCGAGATACTTTCCGGTGATGATCGTAGTTTGAGGAATTCATGTATTCACTATGTGCTAATGCTTTGTTCCAGTTCTCTGCTAAAAGGAGACCTTAGTTTACATATGGACCCGCTGCCACGGGAGGGTAGGAAAAAAGATGTCATGCAAGTTCTTTCCATAAGCACATATGACTATTTACAGAATACATGCCTACATTATATTTATGAACTAGAGCCAGTGCCGCATCGCCCTAGGTTATGACTGTTATATGATGAATATCATCCAATGAATCCACCGATCCAATGCCTACTAATTTCTCTTATATTGTTCTTGCTACGTTACTACTGCTATTGTTATCATTACACTTGCCCCAAAATCATTGCTATCACTCTCATCTTACTATTGTTGTTGCTACTACTATCAAAACCATCATATTACTTTGCTACTAATCACTTTGCTACAGATAATTAATCTCCAGGTGTGGTTGAATTGACAACTCAGCTGCTAATACTTGCAAATATTCTTTGGCTCCCTTGTGTCAAATCAATAAATTTGGGTTGAATACTCTACCCTAAAAAACTATTGTGATCCCCTATACTTTTGGGTTATCAAGACCTTTTTCTGGCGCCATTGCCGGGGAGCATAGCTATATTTGTTGAGTCACTTGGGATTATTACCAATTTATCACAATGAAGAATCTGAAGGATACTAAGACTAAGATATTTCCCTTTAAGATGTGGGGAGGTAAGGAACTGCCATATAGCTCTGCACTTGATTCACCTTCTATTTTGAGCAAACTTGCAACACCACCACATGCTATTAATTCTAATATGTCGCCAGTTATTGATGATGCTACTTCTGCTATGGGTAATGCTTATGATGATGCTAGTACCTTGCTTGATGACAATGTGCCACTCGGAGAATTTCTTGATGAACAGATTGCTAGAGCTAAAGTTATTGAGGATGCTGAAACTGATGAAATCCTTGAACCTGGAAATCTTAAGACACCTACTAGACCTACTCCTCCTAGATATGATTTGCCTAAGATACCGGAAGGTTATGTTATGGATGAGGAGACAACTAGAGACTTTCTTGCTTGCAATGATAGAGATGATCTTAAGAAATTACTATGCAAACTGAAAGAAAAATCTTTGAATGCTAGAATCAAATGAGATCCTAAATTTTCTACTTCACCTATCTTTGTTCATGATAGGAATTATGAATTCTCTATTGACCCAGAGTTAATTACTTTGGTTGAATCTGACCCTTTCCATGGTTATGAAACTGAAACTATTGTGGCACATCTTACAAAGTTGAATGACATGGCCACCCTATTTGCTCAGGATGAGAAAATTCGCAACTATTATATTCTCAAATTATTTCCATTCTCATTTAAGCGTGATGCTAAGACTTGGTATAATACGCTTGCTCCTGGTTGTGTGCGTAGTCCCCAGGATATGATTTATTACTTCTCTGAAAAATATTTTCCTGCTCATAAGAAACAAGCTGCCTTACAGGAAATATTTAACTTTGTGCAATTGAAGAAGGGAGTCTCCCACAAGCTTGGGGGAGGCTTCTCCATTTACTGAATGCTTTGCCTGATCATCTTCTTAAGAAAAATGAAATACTTGATATCTTCTATAATGGACTAACCGATGCTTCTAGGGACTTCCTAGATAGTTGCACTGGTTGTGTTTCAGGGAACGAACGGTTGAACAAGCTGAATAATTATTGAATAACATATTGAAAATTTATGATGATTGGACTCTTCCTGGACCACCGCCTAAACCTACTCCAAAGAAGAGGGGTATCTTATATCCCAATCTTGAAGATATGGAAGAGGCAAAGAAATGTATGAAGGAAAAAGGTATTAAAGCCGAGGATGTCAAAAATTTACCTCCTATTGAGGAAATACATGGGATTGAAACACCACCACCCAAGGTGGTAAAGGTAAACTCCCCAATGAAATTTAATGATAATGATAATCCTTATAATATGCATCCTAGTCAATGCCTTTATGAGTTTGATAACTACATTAGAAAACAAGATCACTTCAATGCAAATGTTATGAAACAATTGAAATACAATTCTGATATGATCGCTTGCTTGAGTGACTTGTTATTTAGAATCTCAAACGATGTTAGAGGCGTAGGAAAACATGCTTCTATGCTTCAAAGTCAATTAGAACAAGTAGCTAAATCTCAAAGAGAGTTGCTAGATGGAATGAATCATAATATCAATGATCATGCTGTCAGAGTAGAACAAGTTGCTAAATCTCAAAGAGAGTTGCTAGATGAAATGAATAATAATACAATGATCATGATGTCAGAGTAATGACTAGAGGAGGTTGAATGACTCAGGAACCACTTTATCCTGAGGGACACCCAAAATGAATTAAACAAGACCCCTGAAGAAAAATGATAGGACTTTGCATACCTCTAGTGTACCTGAGATAGAAAAACCTCCTGAAGCTAATAATGATGTTTCTATTTCCCATGCTGAAACTCAATCTGGTAATGAACACTCACCTAGTGACAATGAAAAAGGTAATGATGAGGTTCATGAAGATACTCAAACAAAAAATAAAGAACCAGATAATGATGTTGAAATAGAACCAGCTCTTGATCTTGATAATTCACAACCTAAGAATCAAAGATATGACAAAAGAAACTTTGTTGCTAGGAAACATGGTAAGGAAAGAGGACCATTGGTTCAAAAACCTACCCTTTCCACCTAAATCAACTAAGAAGAAAGACGATGAAGAATTTGAACGCTTTGCTGAATTTATTAGGCCAGTCTTTTTGTGTACCCGCTTGATTGATATTTTAAAGATGACCCCTTATGCAAAGTACATGAAATACATCATCACCAATAAGAGAAAAATACCGGAAGCCGAAATCTCCACCATGCTTTCTAATTATTCTTATAAGGATGGAGTAACTAAAAAACTTGGAGATCTGGGAATACCAACTATACCATGCTCCATCAAAAGAAATTATGTGAAAACTGCTTTGTGTGATTTAGGAGCTGGTATTAGTCTTATGCCTTTCTCTTTATACAAAAGACTTGATTTGAATAAACTCACACCTACTAAAATATCGTTGTAAATGGCTGACAAATCAACTTCCATACCTATCGGTATTTGTGAGGATGTGCCTATTGTTGTTGCAAATGTTACTATCTTAACAGACTTTGTTATACTTGAGATGCCCGAGGACGACAACATGTCGATTATCCTTGGTAGACCCTTTTTGAATACTACAGGGGCTGTTATTGATTGCAATAAAAGCAAGGTCACTTTTCATATCAAAGGTAATGAGCATACGGTGCACTTTCCGAAGAAACAATTCCAAGTGAATGGTATAAATGTTATTGAAAAATCTCTGACACTCACTATTGGAAGTTTTCAAATACCTCTACCTACTGCCAAAAAGAAATATGGTATACTTATTGTTGGGGACATGCATATCCCCATTGAGGTATACGGAAGTTCTTCGGTTTCATGCTAATCGAAGGTGGTTGTTAATAAGACTTGATCAACCTTATTAATGGATCACTTTTGGGAGGTATGAAGTCGATGAATCTAGTAGGCACAACTTTCTGTCCTCACCTTTTATTTATGTTTTTCTTAGTTAAATAAAATAAAATGCCATGTTTATCCTGTTTTCTGGATTTTCCGTGCAATAAAAAATGACCCAAAAATAAAAGTTCTCAAAATGTCCAGGAAATTTTATACAATTTTTTTTCCTGAATATTTAAGATTTTTTTGTGCAAATAACATCAGAGGGGGTCCACCAGGTGGGCACAACCCACTTGGGCGCGCCAGCACCCCCAGGCGCGCCCTGGTGGGTTGTGGTCCCAACATGGCCCCCCTAACTTATCTCTTTAGCCCATGTCATCACCTACCTCCAGAAAAAATTCACCATTGCTCTCTCTCGCGCGTTCTTGCTCTCAAACCCGCGGATTTCGATCTCTTTTCTCAAAGCTCTGTTTCCGAAACTGTTTTGGGGGATTCCTACTTGGAAAGTGACTCCTCCATTGGTCCAATTAGTTTTTTCTTTAGTGCGTTATAATTTGAATAATTAGCTACTCTTGGTGCTGCTATAGGTGAGCTTGCATGTTGAATTTTTAGAGTTCTAAGTAGTTTGAATGCTTAATATATCCTCTATGCATGCTTATGAGTAGTTGCTATCAATCTTGTGAAGTTTTGTTGAGAAAAAATAGTGGACTAAAAATTTCAGAATTTTGTTCGTAGGAATAAGATGAGTTTCTTTAGGAAGTTTGCTTCCAAGAAGAACTCCAAGGGAGTTGTGGGAGAATCATCGGATAGTGACCTCCAAACTCGGAGAACGGCAAAACTGCGGCCATGCGAATGGCCACATAACCCCTTCATGGGTGGAGCCGGAATCCGTCAAGAGTTCGCACGATTTGCTGCCAATGCTGGCCTCACTGACTTTAACGCAGCTGAGTGTGAACAATATCATATCCTTTGAAATTCCTTTTTGCAAAGTTTTCATTTCATAAGTAGGAATAACCCCCTTGAGGTGGGGTTTAATTTACATGCTGAAACACGTCAGATACCACTTACTGATTTTTACGATATATGCTTGATCCCTTCTGATGGGAAATAAGAGAGCCTAAGGCCTGCAAAATTTGAGGGTTTTTATCGCACCCTGTTAGTGGGAGATGAGAGAGGGGTGTCGAGTGTCACCGCCACTAGCTTGCAGTTTCCTTCAGTGCATTATTTTACTCTATTCATTGTGAAGTGTTTACTTGCTAGAGAGAAGGTTGGTGCACTTAGTGCCTCCAATTTCGCTATCTTATGCCGTGCACTCTACGGCGACAACACTTATAGCTTGGGAGCTATTGTGGCACGTTGCCTTCACCTTAACAGAACCAAGGGTAAAATTCATGGCGGTATTTATGCTACTCTCTTAGCGAGTCACTTTAACATTCAGATACGCCAACATGACCACCGTTTGCCCAAGGTTTACTTAGATCGTCAGGCGATGGCTGATCATCACTTTATTGATGGCGAGAACACTACTACTGTTGTTCCTTATAACCTGGTTTTTAGTGAAAATACTCGTGATGTTATTCCATTGCCCGCACATGCTTTGTTTGATTCTATTCCTAGGGGCGGATACAGGATCATGCCAGAAGACATCGTCACCTACCGGAACGCCCAGGAAGTTGCAGAGGAGGAGCCTCAGGAGTGGGATGCTCAGGTACCCGCTCCACAACACTTCAACATAGGACCCGATGGCTACTACGAGTGGTGATTACCAAGCTAGGCCAAAAGCCTAAGCTTGAGGGAGTACGTATTTCCACCGACATTACATTCATGTTCACACATTTAATTCCAGTGGTCGGTGTCCATACTTTTTCATTGTATTATCCATGCTAGATTATTTTCTCGCTTTGTTCTTGTGTGTTTGAAAAACTGTGAGAAAATACAAAAATATTTCCTACGTCGTTTTGGTTTTTCTTTCTAGTTTAAACTAGTTGTAGTATTAAAAGAAAACCCAAAAAGATTTCTCGATTCTTCTTCTTGCTTGTTGGGAGCTTTCCCATGTAAATAGTTTTTCTCGTTTTTGCTTTTCCTATTCTAATTTGCTTTCTTCTAGAAAAACTAAAAACTCTAAAAATATTTCAGTGTGTTTCTTTGAATTTCATTTCCATGTATTGAGTCATACCAAGGAAATTGTTGAGTGTCTCCCATATGCATTATTGTTGATCTAACAAAGAGCCCAAATTACCTTGTCTTCTCCTTTGAATAAAATGTTTGCGGATTCCAACTTAGTCCACGGCACTCTTGCACTATTATTATTTTTTTTCAAATCGTTTGGTCGTGCTAGTGAAAGGCAATAATGATGATATTTGGTGAACTTGTTGTGGCAGAGATAAACGGGTATGAACTCAACTTGTTCTGGTTTGTAAATATGTTTAACCTAGTATCCATGACTCAGCATATTATGATCGAACATGTTTGCAATGACAATTAGAGATTATAGTTTCTCATGCCATGCTTAAGTAGCTAGGAGTGGATAATGATTTATCTCAGATGTCAACATTACGTTAAAATGATTGTGATGTAGTATGATGATATGGTATCCTCCTCCGAATGTCCGACTGGCTTGACTTGGCACATGTTAATGCATGTAGTTGAATCAAAACAACATAGCCTCTATGATATTTATGTTCATGGTTTTCATATCCTACTCATGCTAGTATCGAATGTTCATTATGCATAATGCATGTTCATGACTGTTTTCGCTCTCTAGCTGGCCGCTTCCCAACCTATTTGCTAGCTTTCGCCTGTACTAAGCAGAAATATTGCTTGCGCATCAAAATCCTAAAAACCCTGCCTATATGCGATATTACCCTGCCATTCTAAGTAAATTTGCATGTGCCACCTCTAAAAACTTCAAATAAATATCATTTTTTGTGTGCCTGGATTGTTCATAGAGCGATAGGAGGTAGTCAGTATCTTCCATGCTAAGCGGGTTATTCTCACGATGAGTGTTTATTCACTCATCCTTGCACGAGAGGGGTGGTGATAGGGATTCCCAGTCCTGAAATCGATTTGCAAATAATTAAACAAAACTCCCCCCAGGATTGATGTTGGTATGGACGGTACCCTTGTATTCGGTTAGCCACGGAGCGTGTTTGTTGGTGGAAGGGGAGTAAACCTTTACTTTTATCGCTTGGGAACCGCCACTAATGTGTTAGCATGGAAGATATCGATAACTAATGGTCGCAAAGTAAACAAGAAGGGTGCATTTCTCAAAATTTCATTTACCTCTGTTTTAAAAATTGAGTTGTGGCACCGCTGCAAATCCCTACATCCCTCTGTGAAGGGACTATCTATTTATTTTTATGTTGAGTCATCACCTTCTCAAATAAGCGCAAGATCCTGAGAGCACTATTGTCATCCACATGCATTGAGTATAGTTAATGTTGGATGCATCATGACTGGATCTTTTCTACCAAGAATTACAATGTTTAGTCGCTGCTTGAACTTTGGGGGTACTCTACATTTATGTTTTGCGGTCTCAGAAAGGGCTAGCGTGATACCACTATTGTTATATTATATCATGATTGTTTTGACAAGGTGTTGTCATTTGAGATATTTTATTATTGCTCGCTAGTTGATTATGTCATTGATATGAGTTAATATAGTTTCTAAGAGTTATTGTTGACATGGTTGGCCATAATCTTTGCTGAAAACATGGCTGCTACTTAAGCTTATTTTATGTAAACAAGAGCAAAAGAGTTCATAAAAGTTTTTATTTTCCACTTTCAGTTTATCAATGAATTGCTTGAGGACAAGCAAAGGTTTAAGCTTGGGGGAGTTGACACGTCTCCATCGTATCTACTTTTCCTAATGCTTTTCCTCTTGTTTTGGACTCTAATTTGCATGATTTGAATAAAACTAACCCGGACTGACATTGTTTTCAACATAACTACCATGATGTTGTTTTTTGTGTAGAAATAGAAGTTCTCGGATTAGAATGAAACTTTCTGAGGATTTTTTATATCATAAAATAAAAATATTGGAGCCAAGAACCACCGGAGGAGGGGCCCTGGGTGAGCACCACCCACCAGGGCGCGCCCCCCCTCGGGCGCGCCCAGGTGGGTTGTGCCCACTTGGTGGCCCCACGGACCCTGAATCCAACTCCATAAATACCTATTTTTCCAGAAAAAATCAGGGAGGAAGAATTATCTCGTTTCGTGATACAGAGCCGTCGCCACCTCCTGTTCTTCATCGGGAGGCCAGATCTGGAGTCCGCTTTTGGCTCCGGAGAGGGGATCTTCGATCTTCGTCATCACCAACCCTCCTTCATCGCCAATTCCATGATGCTCCCCACCGGAAGTGAGTAATTCCTTCGTAGGCTCGCTGGTCGGTGAGGAGTTGGATGAGATTCATCTTGTAATCGAGTTAGTTTTGTTAGGGCTCGATCCCTAGTATCCACTATGTTCTGAGATTGATGTTGATATGACTTTGCCATGCTTAATGCTTGTCACTTTGGGCCCCGGTGCCATGATTTCAGATCTGAACCGTTTATGTTATCACCATTATATCTGTGTTCTAGATCCGATCTTGCAAGTTAGTGATGTCTAATATGAAACTTTGTTCTTGTAGACACGTGTTGGGCCTCCAAGCACAGAGTTTTGTAGGAATGTAGCAATTTTCTGCCAACTGGATGACCTAAGGTTTATCAATCCATGGGAGGCATAGGATGAAGATGGACTCTCTCAAACAACCCTACAACCAAATAATAAAAAGTTTCTTGTGTCCCCAACACACCATATACGATGATAATTTGTATAGGTGCTCTAGTTCGGTGAAGAGATGGTGATAGAAGTGTAATATGGATAGTAGATATTGATTTTTGTAATAAGAACAATAAAAACAACAAGGAAGAAATTGATAAAACGGAGCACACACGGTATTGCAATGCTTGAAAATGAGGCCTAGGGTCCGTACTTTCGCTAGTGCAATCTCTCAACAATGCTAATCTAATTGGATCATATAACCATCCCTCAAAGTGAAATGAAGAATCACTCCAAAGTTCTTATCTAGTGGAGAACATAAGAAGAAATTGTATGTAGCTATTCTTTCGGATCGATCTATCAAGAGTTCATACTAAAATAACACCGAAGAAAATTAAGATTTATAATAATCAATCCAACACAAAGAACCACAAAGAGTGCCCCAAGTTTTCTACCGGAGAAATAAAAGACGAGAACGTGCATCAACCCCTATGGATAGATTACCCCAATGTCACGTCGAGAATCCGTGAGTTGAGTGCCAAAACATATCTCAAGTGAATCAATATAATACCCCATTGTCACCACGAGTATTCATATACAAGACATATTTCAAGTGCTTTCAAATCCATAAAAGTATTCAATCCGATAAAATGAAATATCATAGGGAAAACTTAATTCAGAACAAGATAGAGAGGGGAAAACACCATATGATCCAACTATATTAACAAAGCCCGCGATACATCAAGATCGTGACATCTCAAGAACATGAGAGAGAGAGAGATTAAACACATAGCTACTGGCACAAACCCTCAGCCCCGAGAGTGGATTACTCCCTCCTCATCATGGTGGCCGCCGGGATGATGAAGATGGCCACTCGTGGTGATTTCCCCCTCCGGCGGAGTGCCGGAACGGGGTCTAGATTGGTTTTTCGTGGATATAGAGGCCTGCGGTGGCAAAACTTCTAATCTAGGTTATCCCCAGGGTTTTTGGAATATTTGGCAATTTATAGGGCGAAGAGGCGGTGCGGGAGGCCACTGAGGTGGGTTGTGCTCTCCTCGGAGCTCCCCTCTGATACTTCTTTGGCCCATCGCGTGTCTTTTGGTCCAGAAAAAATCTCCAAAAAGGTTCGCTACATTTGGACTCTGTTTGGTATTGATTTTCTGCGATGTAAAAAACAAGCAAAAAACAGCAACTGGGACTGGGCACTATGTCAATATGTTAGTCCCAAAAAATGATATAAACTTGCTATAAAATGATTGTAAAACATCCAAGAATGATAATATAACAGCATGAATACTTCATAAATTATAGATACGTTGGAGACGACGGCATCCCCAAGCTTAATTCCTACTCGTCCTCGAGTAGGTAAATGATAAAAGAAATAATTTATGATGTGTGAATGCTAGCAAAGTGTATAAGTTTGATCAATAATAATTTCAATCACTTGTCCTAGCATCATAATAGAAATTCTTTCTTATAAAACTTCTCATGTTAAAGTAGCAACCAATTCACATGTTAAGGTTCAAACAATGAATTCTCTTGAAACTCAACAACCTATATTCTTAGTCACCAAACAATTGCAATTCAACTTATTCAACAGAGTCTAAGTAAGAGCTCCACATACTCAATCATCATATAGTATTCCATGATTGCTAGTACTCAAAGCATATTCTTAGAACAAATGGCATCCACCGAACATAGAGAGAGATAGGGGCTTAATATTTTGCCTCCCAACTCATTTATCATAGAGATAATTATCAACAATAATAAATCTTGATCAAATATATTTGATTGGTCATATGTGCCTAGATCTTTCCCCACCACATTATGCTTGCCAACTAGAGAATAATTGAGATTGAAATGAGAATGCATACTATTGACTCTTTGCATAAAAGTAAATACTGAAAAGTAAAGATAGGCCTTTCGCTGAGGGAAGCAAAGGTTGTCATGCGCTTTTTATTTTGATGCCCAAGCTCTTAATGCAAAGGAATGCCACGTTATATTGCCCCTTATGATAGCAACCTTTATTATGCAGTTCGTCGCTTTTATTACTTTGCCATCACAAGTTCATACAACGCTCAAATTTCCCTTACAATAGAAGATCAAACATATTTAGGAGCAATTATTATTGCTTTATGCACCGATGACAACTTACTTGACGAATATTATTAAATCCATAGGTAGGTATGGTGGACACTTATTGCAAGAAGCTGGGTTTAAGGGTTTTTGGATGCACAAGTAATATCTCTACTTAGTACGAATTTTTTGGCTAGCAAAAGATCCTAGGCAAACAACACATGTTGGAGGATCCATAACAATATAACTTCTATGCAAATATACACAACCAAAATTCATTACATTGTCTTCCTTGTCCAACTTGAAATAATTTGCTCAAGTTTGAAAATAATTAATGGGTATGCACAATCATAGAAGATTTCCAAGATAATATATTTGCATGTGAAAGTTCTCTTCCTTATACTAATCATTCATGAATTGCTTGTATGACCAATATTGTGATTGTCAACTTCAAAAGATTTCACTTTCTAAACCCAATGTGAAGCTACTACTAGGCATGATATAATTTTAACTTCATGATATTCAATTCATTCAACAATTACTCATAGGATATAAGTGAAGCACAAGAGTAAATGACAAGCTACTCCAAAAAGATATAAGTGAAGATCAAGCGAGTAGTTAAGTAAATAGGTAGCTAACTGTGGTCTCTCTCTTATTTAAAAACTTTCAGATCTAAGTATTTTCTTAAAGCAGAAAGCAAAAAAAAATAAAATGACATTCTAAGAATAGCACACATCGTGTGAAGAAGCAAAAACTTAGGCTCAACCGAGACTAATCGATAATTGTTGATGAAGAGAGGTGGGATGCCTACCGAGGCATCCCCAATCTTCGATGCTTGAGACTTCTTGAAATATTATCTTGCGATGCCTTGGACATCCCCAAGCTTGAGATTTTGTGTCTCCTTAATTCCTTTTATATCACGGTTTCCCTAAATCTTAAAAACTTCATCCACACAAAAGTAAACAAGAACTCGTGAGATAAGTTAGTATAAATCAATGCAAAACCTTTTCATTCTCTACTATAGAAAATCACTAAAATTATTATTCAACATTGCATACTAAATGCCTCTGCATATTTAATACTCCTATCCTCAAATAGAATCATTAAACAAGCGAACATATGTAAACAATGCAAACATAACATCAATTTGTCAAAACAGAATAGTGTGTAAAGAATGCGAGAATATCGATACTTATCTAACTCAAATAAATTCTGCAAATTTACCATATTATAGAAAATTTATCATATCTTATTATGCAAAAAAATTCAACATTTTATCACATTCTGACTTTTCTAGAGAATTTTTGCAACAGCGATAAACTTTCAATTTTCAAACAGCAACATGTAGACTTGCAAAATAAGCATAGTAAAGGCTATCATTGCCACTTTTATTGAAGTAAAAGATGCAAAATATTATTCTAAATAACAACAAGCAAATCATAGTAAAATAAAATGATGCACCAAGAAGAACTTATAGCATGTGACGAATGAAAGTATAGCTCCAAGTGAGATTACTGATAATGTTGGAGACAAAAGAGGGGATGCCTTCCGGGGCATCCCCAAGCTTAGTTGTGTCGGATCTCGGGTTCCAGCAAAACCCTTAAGGTTCGAACACTGGGGTGCGCGCGAAGATCTCCCCCTCACAGATCACACCCTCACACACTTCGCGATCCCTAGGCTAGCTCGACGAACTCGCAACACAAGGGACACAAGATTTATACTGGTTCGGGCCACCGTTTTGGTGTAATACCCTACTCCAGTGTGGTGGTGGTGGATTGCTTCTTGAGCTGACGATGAACAGTACAAGAGGAAGAACAGCCTCCTGAGGAGGGGTGTTCTTGTGCTTGGTGAACTTGTGTCGGTGAGGATTCGATCAGCTCAGGCCTAGTTGCCTACTACTGTGGTGGCTAGTCCTATTTATAGTGGCCCTGGCCCTCTTCCCGAATATTGAGCAGGAAGGGATCCCACAACGGCCAATTTATCCTGACAAAACTAGTCTTCGCCTGCAAAAGGCTCTAGGGGTGACGCCGCCTTGGGCTCCATGGTGACCTCCGTCCTGCCGTCCTGCTGGTCTTGGTCTCGTTGCACCGATATGGAAACCTTTGCTTGACGCCTCGGTACTTTCACCGCGCTTGCCTCCTTAGCACCAAAGAGGAAACAAGGACACTGTGCATGCTGGCGCCCGCCTGGTCTCGATCGTCATGGCTCACGTCACTGGAACCTCGCGAGGTTGGCCTTGCCTCGATCTCTCCGCCCCTTTGAAGCCAGCCTGGTGAGGCCGCTCCCAAGGAGGTCTTGTGTCGTCCGCTCACGAGGCTTGGCCCCTCGCGAGGGTCTTGAAAGCTTGTTGGTGAAGATGGGTCGTACGGGCCCGCTCGCAGAGCCATGCCGTGGGCCGCAGGCAGGCAAGTCTGGGGACCCCCGTTCCTAGAACGCCGACAGTAGCCCCCGGGCCCAAGGCGAGCTCGGGCTTGGCTTCGAGGCAAAGCCAAAGGGCAAGTGCGGAGCGCCGTGGGCCCCAATAGCCTGCGGCTTTGGTTGTCGCGTGGCGGTTGATTGGACGTGGGCGTCTCCGCTTCCCCATGCTGCCTTGGCAACTGCCCGACTTGACAACTGCGACATGCAAGGAAAAACCATCATTACCTGTGATCGTGGGGGGCACTGGTTGGCTATATCTTCCCATTCCGCTTTCCTCTTCCTCCTTGCTCCATTGCCAGCAGCGACACCAATGGCGCCGTCGAAGAGGTTCTCCGCAGCGGAGAAGGGGAAGGCCCCTCGCTAAGGGCCCGACTCTCTGATGCCCAAGCGAGGATGCGCCCGTCCCCGCAAGCACACCGCGACCCCTGCCGCGGCCCCCCGCGGCCGCGGCGGTGCCGCTTCACGTGGCTGGGGTCGCTCCGGGCACGACATCCCTGTTGACGAAGGGAGACACGCCGTGGTCGCACTGCCTCCCCGGCCGCGCTTCCACTCAGAGGAGGTGCTGACGGAGTTCGTCGTCTGGTCGGAGGACCGGCCGACAACTGGCTTCAGCTCCCAAGCTTCTTTGTTGACGAGCTGCCGGCCGCAGGTCCTGGCGAGCTCTGGCTGCAGGCTGACGGCTGCTGCAGCAGGGCTTCCTGGGTCGCGGTTGAGGTCTCTATCACGGGCAACATAGCCCTGGACTGCGGCTGGCAGACATTTGCCCACGCGCATGGCCTGGGCAAGCGGCGCACCCTTCATTTCAAATGGCGATGCGACCCTCTACGTGAAGGTGTTTGGGGAAGATGGTCGCCGCGTCGGATGCTTCCCCGAGGTCAACGGCGGCGACGAGGTGCTCGGCCTTGGCGATGGTCGTGATGAGGATGAGGGCAAACCCGCCCTTGGCGTCGACCGCGTCTCTTCCAGCTATGGCGGCTCTTCTCCCAGCGACAGCTCCAGCAGCGGTGGTTACGACTAGCCGCCGCACCCGCTTCGAAGGTGGCAGCAGGTCGTCTCGTCGTCGCGCCCCCGTGAAGCGTGAGGAGGGGTCAGGCTAAGCTCGGGTCAGCGCCAAGGGCCCGCCTTCCGGTCCACCACAGGGGCACGCACCGCTTTTATCTTGTTCCTCCTTTACTTCCTGTATTAAGAAAGAAACCAATATGGCCCCCCAGGGGGGCGTGCAGCGAACTATGATTTCCCAGTTATTATGCTATGTTCATCGTCCCTGTGTTGTGTCGCAACATCGTTGTTTTATGTAAGTATTACTTAGCTTGACGTGCTTGGAGCAGTCTCCTCTCCACGAGGTGCTCGCTTCCTGGTGCCTGCCGAGGCTCCCCTTGGCCTGGTAGGCGCTTAGAAACTGCAGAATAAACCCGATAGGAGGCTTAACGTTTTCCCGAGCCTTGGTCGTAGGCGCCGCTGGCCCTGACCCTGCGCTTTGTATCGTGGTACCCGTGGGGCATGGATTAGAAGAAGTGCGCCAGCTTGTGGGATCGAATGAGGGTGCCTCACGAAAAGCAGATGAAAGGCAGAACAAGAGAAATGCTCACGAGGGAAGGAAAAACATTCATGAGGGCACCTGTCCAGCCCCCTCGCGAGGAATGCGAGAGAGAGTACAGGCCAAGCCGAAGACGGAAACAGAGGCAGAAGGCAACGGAACCAAATCAACCGAGAACACCAGAAGCAAACTTCAATTAAAGAGGGGTGAGCCAACTACGGAAAGCAAATGAAAAGCCGCGTCCGGCACCTAGTCTAGTCTTCAAGTCTTCTCACCAGCGCAGAGCTAAGTGGTGCCACTAAGACGTGGGAGGGAGCCCCCGAGGCCCGAGGGTGGCACTCCCGAGATTCTGGGGCGTGTACAGCCCCACTCATTATTAGGTGAGAGTGTCATGAGCGGAGACCTTCACAGGCACTGGGCCTTCTTCACAAGCTTTGGGCCTTTCTTCATGGGTAGAACTTCCGGAGGTGTTGGATGTTCCAGGCGTTCTGGATGGGTACCCCTGCCTCAGATCTCTGGCGCCAGCGCCAGTTCGAGACATGGACGACCTTGAACGGGCCCTCCCACATGGGTGAGAGCTTATGCAGCCCTTCCCTAGAGAGGACCCGCCTCAGGACGAGGTCACCCACCTCGAGCGTCCTGGGGCGGATGTTGCGACAGTGGTACCGCCGCAACGCCTGCTGAAACCTTGCCGCCCGTAGTGCAGCTTCACGGTGGCGTTCCTCCCCCAGCACGAGGTCCATCCCCCGCGTGGCGTCCATCTGCGTTTCATCAAACGCCAGGACCCGTATAGAGCGATGCTTGACCTCGTGAGGGAGGACCGCTTCTGCTCCGTAGACGAGGAAGAACGGGGTTTCACCTGTTTTGGTGGCGGTGGTATGGATGGACCACAGCACGGACAGGAGCTCGTCATACCAGCCACTGCCCTAGGCCTGGAGCTTCTTCTTGAAGGTCCTGGTCTTGAGGCCCCTCAGGACCTCTACGTTGGCGCGTTCGGCCTGTCCATTGCTCCCGGGGTGTGCCACCGAAGCGTAGCAGATCTACGTTCCAAGGTTAGCACAATATGTCCTGAAGAGATTACTAGTGAACTGTGAGCCGTTATCAGTGATTATGCGGTTGGGGACCCCGAAGCCGCTCACGAGACCCTTGATGAACTTGACCGCGGAGCCAGCTAGGACGATACTGACGGCTTCTACCTCCGCCCACTTGGTGAACTTGTCGATGGCGACGTAGAGGTGGCGGTAGCCCCCGGGCGCTCGAGGTAACGGGCCCAAGATATACAGCCCCCAGACCACGAAGGCCATGTGAGTGGGATGGTCTGGAGGCCCTGAGCCGGCTGATGAATCTGCTTGGCATGGAACTGGTAGGCCTCGCAGGACTTCACAAGTTCAGCCGCGTTGTTAAGTGCCGTGGGCCAGTAGAATCCACTGCAAAACACCTTGCCGACGAGCGTTCGCGATGACGAGTGGTGCCCGCAATCCCCACCGTGTATGTCGGCCAGCAGCTCTCTTCCTTGCTCCCTAGAGATGCAACGTAGGGAAACATCATTTGGCCGCTTCCTGTATAACTCACCGTCCCGGATGCAATATGTCGTGGCTTGTCGGGCCACACGCTCCATGTCTTCCTCCTCTTCCGGCAGCGTCCCTTGCGTCAAGTATTCCTTGAATTCCTTGATGCAGCATCCCTCCAGAGGCTCGAGCGCCAAGAGCAAGCGCGCTCCCGAGGTCGGGCCGCAGGCCAGGGCTCCTGAGGCAGGTGGTTGAGGGAGCTCCTCGCGAGGCAGCGCTGTCCTTGAGAGCACTGGCATTGCTGATGGATTGAAGAGCCGCTCCTCAAAGACGCCAGGCTCTTGGGGTAGCCGCTTGGATGCTCTTCTGGCGATGTCGTCAGCTTCCTTGTTGGTGCCACGGGGCACGTGGTGTAATTCCAGACCCGAGAACTGCTTCTCCATCTTGTGCAGCTCCGCGAGGTATGCCTCCATGTGCTAGTCTTTTGGCTCATAAAATTTGTTGGAGAAGTTGACGAGGAGCTGCGAGTCGCCCTTGATGGTGAGACATCTCACCCCTAGGGCCATCGCAGCCCTGAGGCCATCTATGAGGCCTTCGTACTCTGCTATGTTGTTGGAGACCTTCTCGCCCTGCTGGAAGCAGAGCTGCACGGTGTAGTAGAGCCTGTCCTGTGTGGGCGAGATGAGCACTACTCCAGCTCCCGCGCCCTGGCGTGAGAATGCGCCGTTCAAGTATATGGCCCAGCCGTCCGGCGCTTCGCTTCCCGTAGATAGGGATTGGTCCTCACCTGCTTCAAGTTCTGGGGCGTCGGTCCATTCAGCCACAAAGTCTGCGAGCGCGGCCCCCTTGATGACCCTGGTTGTGCTGAACTCCAAGTCAAACGCTTGCAGCTTGATGTTCCATTCAGTGACTCGCCCGGCAGCATTGGGGCTCCTGAGCACTCTTTCCAGTGGGTAAGCCGAGACGGCCTTGATGGGGTGACCTTGGGAGTAGTGGTGCAGCTTGCGCGAGGCCACCAGGAGCACGAGCAGGATCTTCTGAGGCATGGGGTACCGTGCCCACACATCCCGTAGCACTATGCTGACGAAGTACACCGGGTGCTTGACGAGGGCGAGAGAGCTGACGAAGTCTTCGGCTTCCGGGAGCTGAGGTGCCTCTGCGAGGGCTTTGGCTTCAGGGGCTTGGTGGTCCGCTGAAGTAGCTGCTGCTTCACGAAGCCACGGTGTCGCTGCCGTCTGCTCTGGTGGTTCCCCTCGATGGGCCCTTGATCTGGCGCTCTTCTCTGAGGGCCACCAGCGCTGCGCTAGCGGAGTGGGGTGTGGCAGACAGGTAGGGCACCAAGGGCTCGAGGGGCCACCATCACTGGTGGGCTGGTCAGGTATCTCTTGAGGTCTTGAAACGCTTGGTCGGCTTCCGGAGTCCACTCGAATGGGCCTTTTTTCTTCATCAGCTTGAAGAACGGTAGGGCACGCTCTCTCAGTTAGGAGATAAAGCGGCCCAACGCAAAGAACGCCGACCAAGAAGCTTCAGATCTCCTTGAGGGTCTGCGGCGGGCTCATGTCTTCGATTGCCTTGACCTTCTCTAGGCTCGCCTCGATCCCTCTTCGGGATACGAGGAAACCCAGCAGCTTGCCGGAAGGGACCCTGAAGACGCACTTCTCCGGGTTGAGCCGTAAGTTCACCTGGCGTAGGCTTGCGAAAGTCTCCTCCCGATCTTGGATCAAGGTTCTCGCCTCCCGAGACTTCACCATGATGTCGTCGACGTAGGCCTCCGTGTTTCTCCTGAGCTACCGCCCTTAGGCGATGTGCATCAGCCGCTGAAAGGTTGCGCCCGTGTTGCACAGTCCGAAAAGGCATGCAAGTATAGCATTACTGAAAGTGCTAGTTATCGACTAGAGGGGGGGTGAATAGGCGATTTTTAGGGAAGTCTTCAAAACAAGGATGTTTTGAAGACAAACAATAGAAATGACCTAATTGATATGCAGCGGAAGGTAAACTACAACAAGCAGACCATAGTCAAGTATGCAATAACGTGAAGGTACAAGACTAATAGTAGCTTGGTAGTAAGGATCAAGATGGAAGATAGTGAGAAGCCAATCAACAAAAGTAGTCAAGCAATGAAGTCAAACAGATATGACAAATAGGCAATGACTTCACGAAGACAAACTCTAAGTAAGGTGAGGGAGAAGATAGAACTACCACTTGTTGAAGACACATGATTTGTTGGACCAGCCCAGCTTGTTGTGACAATTGTACATCCGGGTTAGGGAGGCTGAGATTCAACTCAAGACCGCGTCTTCACCTTATTCCCTTGAGCTAAGGACACACAGTCCTCGCCTAATCACTTTGGTAAGTCTTCAAGGTAGACTTCCGAACCTTCACAGATCAAGCGTTCACCGGCAATCCACAATGACTCTTGGATGCTCAGAACGCGACGCCTAACCGGGCCGGAGGATTCCACAGTCCTTAAGTGTAATAAGTCTTCGTGTCACATGCATGTAAAGACTTCAAGGATGCCTAACACTCTTTGGCTCGGGTGTTTGGGCTTTGTCCTCGCAAGGATTTCTCTCTCTCAAAGGCTTCGAGGTGTGTTGCTCTCAAACGACAAAAGCCGTGCACTAACTTCCGAGCAGCCACCAATTTATGGTGTAGGGTGGGCTATTTATAGCCACTAGGCAACCCGACCTGTTATGTCCGAAATGACCTCGGTCACTAAGGAACCGACACGTGTTCCAACGATCAGATTTCAAACACACACGGCAACTTTACTAGGGCTACAAGCAAAGGCGACTCATCCACTCTGGATAAGTTTTGCTCTCATTGTCTTCGTCAAGACATAGGATTTGGGTTGAGCATCACTTCAGTCATTCTGACTATGATCACTTGGACCCCACTTAACAGTACGGTGGTTCCTACGACTCAACAAAGAAGAAAAGGAAACAACGAAACGACATAGTCTTCGCGCTCCATAGTCTTCACTCAATGTCTTCTCATGTCATAGTCTTCAATGTGAATATCTTCACATACCACCATTGTCGTCAATGTCTTCATACATTTTAGGGGTAATCTCCCAGTAGGTAAACCGAATCAATGAGGGACACTACCATGCGTTATCCTGCAATTCTCACAAACGCATTAGTCCCTCAACCACATTTGTCGTCAATACTCCAAAACCAACTAGGGGTGGCACTAGATGCACTTACAATCTCCCCTTTTGGTGATTGATGACAAACTGTTGAAGTTTTCAACGGGATAAAATATGTGAAATTGTAAAGGATAGGGAATTGTCTTCATAAGTGGCAAAGGCTCCCCCTGAAGATGTGCATATAAGTAGTTTGCTTTTGGAATGCAAATGCACATGGCAGGTTGTACTTGTGGAGATCCTCTTCAACTTATGAAGATAATTCATCATGCATGAAAGGATATAGCTAAGAGAATGACATGCATAATGAAAAATGGACGTCTGCAGAATGATCTAAGTGCGGAAGTTATCGTCGCACATGCGGAATTTATCATCGCACTGAGTAAAGCAAATAAGTAGCAGACGACCATCGAAGTTTAAGTGTTACAACTCAAAGAACCAAATGTATCAAAAGCGAGAGTTGTAAACACTAGGCAAAATATTTATGCAACCGCCCTTATGAACCCGCTTGAAGACTATCAAACTCATATGCTTCTCCCCTTTGTCAAGAAGGACCAAAAAGGTTTGAAGGCATAGAGCATCTACTGGCCCTCTCTTCAAGTAGATGATGCAGCAGGGTTGTCGTAGTTGGTTGGCGGTGCGTATTTGAGCTTGGTGCGATGTCGATGCATCATGCTGAAGTAGGGGCGGTGAAGTAGCATCGGCTTCATCATCGATCACTCTGGCATTGGCGATTGCCGTGGAGGAAGAATAGTCGAGACTTCAAGTGATGGAGTTCGTCAGAGGACTGCATTCCGTGGAGGAGTGGAGTCAAACTTGAAGCTTTCAAAGTGAAGCCATCGTCTTGAAGATCTCGCTTCAAAGATCGAAAGTGGTCAAATTCTTCCATGATCGCCGACAGTGTCTCGTGAGTGACAAAAGCATTCTTGGTGGCAAGGTTTCAATGTGATTGACGCCCACCAAGAGGCTTTGCATTTGTCGCTGAGCCAGGAGTGATGCTTATCTTGTTTCGATGCAAAGGCGACAAGAAGTTCTCGATCATTGAGGACTCGAGAGCGCTTCCGAGGCCTTTTGGCCAATTGTGCTCTCGATGGCGTCGATCCAGACGCATGGCGAGGCGTACGGTGTGTTCCCAGCCAGAGGATAGACACGAGATACCGCTTGGACGCCTTCCATGGGTTGAGAGAAGCTGTGCTGATCTGCATTCTGAAGACAAAGTGGCGTTTTGGCAGGCTCAGGGTATATGGCTTCAACTGACATACCAACCTCTGGTAGAAATATTAGATGATTGCGAGCAGAGGGCTGATAGTTGATAGCAGAGTGCATCTTGATGAGGCGCATGACCCATGGAGCATAAAATTTCAGACCAAACAGATCAGATCCATACGCAGCCAATTGTCGGATGAAGAATTCTTGTGTATTGAAGCTGATGCCATTGAGGATGTAAAAGACCAATGTCTTCATGGATCCTTCAAGTTTTGCAGATGATGAATGCCCTTTGATAGTCCATAGAGTTCGCCTGATGATGTGATATATTGTACAAGGCAGATACTCAAGGTCATCAACAAAGAAGTGCCGAGGGTATTCAGCATCATGTGGCAGTGGCTTCATCATACTCAACATCTGACTCATGTCGGGTTCTGGCTTATGAAATATGCTCTCAAGTGCATGGCGGTGGAGTTGACATCCAGGTTCAAACAGCTCTCTGGGAGTGGGTAGGCCTGTGAGCTCAATGATGTCAAGAGCTTTGGCTTCATGATGAACATTTCCTGTCATCCACTCGAGAACCCATGTCTTCGTATCTCTGTTGTAGCCGCGGATGTGGAGGGTAGCATAGAATTGAAGCACAAGTTCTTCATTCCAGTGTTCTTTGTCTGTAACGAAGCCGAGCAGACCTGCATCACGAAAGCAATCAAGTGCTTCTTCTAAGCATGGCAGTCCAGGAATGGCTTTCAAAGGTCGAGGCGCATATGAGGGAAAATGCGCCTTGCTCATACAGAACGCAGGAGTAATAGCTTCGTTGAGTAGCTCTAGAAACGGTCAGATGATATCCTTGGCCTTGTGTAGGGGTTCTTTGCTCTGTCAAAGAAAGTGTTGTGGGCTTGGAAGCCATTTGCATTGAAAGAACTTGTAGAGGTGGCAGTGCCTGGAAACCTTGGCAGTCTTGGCTTCGGCTTCTAGACCTGAGGCCTATGCGCAATATGATAGTCGAACTGAGGACCAGAGGCATGAGGCGGATGGACCAGAACGGGCCATCTTACTGTGATTAGCTCGCCATAGTTGTATGCTTTCTCAATTGTGTAGGGCCTTGGTGGCGGAATCGAGCAAAGGGCAAGAATCGAGGCTTTGTGTCGCTCAGCCAGATGCTTCGCATCAGCTTGCCTCATTGGCTTCGTGCACATTTCCTTCATCGCTTCAGGAGCTGTTGGTGCCGGCTCCACATTTGGTTCAGCCATGACCACGCCATTGGCTTCATTGGTGTTGGAGGTGTCACCTCAATGTTTTCAACCTCCACTTGAGGAGCCGGAGGGTCGGGCATCGCACGTTGATATCGTGAATAACTTGTTCAATTACAGGGGTGTAGGGACACGTTCTTCTTCTTCTTGGGTGTCTTCGGCCGATGCAGCCGGATTGTCTTTAGCAGCTTTGGCTTCGCATCAAGACATTCACAATTGGAGTGGCTTCAAAACACCGGACGGGTGCAATAGGTTGGTGGCGCACTTCTCCTTCTCGAACGCTTGAAAGAGCGACTTGAGGCCTTTCGACCTTTGCGAAGCCTGCGAAATACTGGCGACGCCTTTGGAGATGGGGTTGCCTGGGCCTCAAAGTCATCTTCTTGTGCAGGTGGTGTGACTTGTTGTTGTTGGGGAGTGACTTGTTGTTGGGGAGTGACTTGTTGTTGGGGAGTACTTGGTGAGTCTTCTTGTTGCGGGCGATCAGCCCATGAAGCATCCTGAGCAATTGGCGTCAGAGGACGACCAATGCTGATGAGTTCGCTATTCGTATGAATGCATCGATGATACCACATTGTATGCAATTTGAGGAAGAACTTCATCATCTTCAACATTGTCATGGTGACCAATGTCTTCAAAGAAGGATGGGATCACCGGAATCTCTTCACCAGGAGCCTCTGTGGAAGCAGGCTTATGAACAGTCATGCGAAGTTCTTGGGTTGCAGACGCGGGACGAACCACTGAAATTGGTTCAACAACCAAGGGCTCTGTGGGAGCAGCCCGATTCTTCTTGGTCTTGAGCTTCTTCTTGGAGGGAGCTGCATCAGAGGCGTCAGGATTTTTCCTTTTTCTGGCTTCAAATTTCGGCAGCCCTCGCCTTCTTCTGCTCGTAAGCGGTTGACCCGGACCTTTGGCTTCGAGCCACCATGCTGCTTGGGAAGACTATGCGGGGTTCTTCCTGCCTTGAAGGTGCAGCTTGGTCAGTTGAAGACTTCTTCCTCTTTGCAGCCATTCTGGGGTCAACGCCAGGATGGCCAAGAGCCTTGCGCTTCTCAGCCTCATTGTAGGCAAGCACGCACTTGTCAGCCAGAGCCTTCATGCGCTCACGAGAGCCTCTGGCTTCTTCACGCTTCTTGACAAAGGCTTCCTTGAGGTCGTGCAGCATGACCATGAAGTTTTTGACGTCTTGCACGCTGAGTGCAGCCATATGCTTCTTGAACTAAGCTTTCCCATAGTCAATCTTATGCTTCAATTCAACAATCCACTGAGCAAGAGCTAGCTCAGAAGCAATGGCGCCATTGAAGGAGACGCTGAGGCCGATAGGAAGTTGCAGATCTTCAAAGCTGATGTTCGGGGTGTCAAACCACTCATCAATGAAGTGATGGATGATTGCCACATCAAAGAGAGGCAAATTGTTGAACATTTCGGCTTCTTCTTTGCTCTTGATAAGTTGCTCAAGAGCATCATCTGCAAGATCTTCATCACTGGACAGATCAATGTGCTCTTCACGCAGAATGGCAGCAGGAGTCAGTGTCAGTTTAGTATTCTTGACAATTTTCTTTCTCTTCTCCGTCTTCTTGGAGATACGGGATTGATCTTCAGACTACACACTGGCTTCAGGAGGTGCAGTAGCCAGTGGCTTCACACGTGAAGCTTTTGGAGGAGCAGCTGACTTTGAAGCCTTGACTTTCTTAAGCTTCTGCGGCTTTGGAGCAGGAGCAGGAGCTGGAGCTTCATCAGAATCAGCATCGTCATCAGAGTGATCCACTTTGGCACCTTGGACCAAGATGTAAGTGATGAGGCCATCAAGGTTTGAAAAGGGACCGATGACATTGGGTTCAGCATCACGTGAGCCGTCAGCACTGGGAGCAGAGGGACCAGGGTTGAAGTTTAATCCCAATGACTTCTTGATTTCCTTTGCAGAAGCCTTTACGTGCTGGAAGTTGTGCTTGAAGAGATTATCGTCACGACACCAGAGCAAAGACGTTGGGTCGGCATTCTCAGGCTGAGGTGTCCACGGACCATACAAGGATAGAAGCCTTGTGCAATAGCTTCAGCCATGTTCTTGGGTGGAAGGCCTCGAAAGAGAATATCACCCCAAGGGCTTCTGATAGCATTCTTCTCGGCATATTCCTGGGTGACGAAATTGTACTTGAATTCACTGTTCAGCCCAATATCGCCGAATCCATTGGATTCGCGTCTTTGGCGCTGATTGTAAGTCTCTTCGGATCTGTCTTGTAAAGCTCGCGAGGTCATCAAAGTGCAGATCTTTTGAGGTTCCTCACGATGCCGTCTCGCCGCCTCTTCCTGGTTGATTTATTCGCAGCCATGAGCTTCAAACTGAATGGCTTCACGCTCAAAGGCTTGCGCTTTGGACAAACAGGAACCGCTTCGGAGAGTTAGTTTGATGTCGTAAGAATTTCGCAAAACGAAGGCGCATCTATGAGAACCAAGGGATTCTCCCAAGGACATGTACTGTGATAAAGATTAGAGATGCGAGGAAGGGGAAGAGGTCATATGCATTCTCGTAAGATTTTGAAGATAAATCAGTTTGAAGACATTGACCTCATGATGCGAAGACATTCACTTATACGCTGAGAGTTGGTTCCAGATTTGTACGAATTCATGAATAAGTACAAGTGAGGAATCTAACTAGTTGCGAAGCTTAAGTGAATATACTAGGCAGTATGAGATACAGACAGAATAGATATAACATTGTATAGGCAGAAACCAATTTTGGTAAGAAGGATGAATCTTGAAGATCAAAAAGATGGTAAAAATAGAGTTATATTTACCACTCGAAGAACTGCTAGACGGGAAGAAAAGGAAGCCGAGCAGTTCAATCCATCGTGCCCTAACTTGGCGACGGAGGACACCTACGGCGGCGGCGAAGATGACGATGTTCGCGGCCGGCGTGAGGACAGCGTCGGAGAAGTTGCGGCAGCGAAGCGCTTCGTCGCAGGTGTCGTCGAGAGCTAGCGGTGGCGCTAGGGTTTTGACGAGGTGGAAGAAGATTTTCTTTACCGCAGGGGACATGTATTTATAACGAGGTGTGCGGCACATCGCAATTATGCAGGTGCCCCTGGCAGTTCACATCTGAGGGGCACGTGGCAAGCATGCAACATGCTCTGAGTTGTCCCACGTTCCCACGCCCTCCGTGTGTGCTGATGGTCGCTCCGGCTTTCTACGGATTTCAACAAAGAAGGATGAATCATTTAAACAGACTTAAAGTTTGTCTCTGTGTCTTCACGACAAGGATGCAGAGAAGACATTCGACAGTTTCAATAGAATGCATATGATTTGGACAGATATAGTTTGAGATAGAAAGCATAGAGAGATTGGAGTCCGATCACATTTACTTAGTTCAAAAGATTCAACTTGGAAGACATAGCTATAAGTGAATGTCAGAGAGGATGTATCAATATATATATATATATATATATATATATATATATATATATATATATATATATATATATATATATATATATATCGACAAAGAACCAAATCAACATAGTGAAGAAAATCATGAAGATAGGTTGAAGTTGAAGACAAATCAAATGCGAAGATATTGCGTAAATAACGCCATGAGTGAAACACTTCAAACAAAGAAATTTTTGGTGGTGGCGTTACCCAATCAGATAGGAAGTATTAGACCTGCATCACGGCGCACAATTATCGTGGCGCTCAAGTCAAATTCCACTTTAATGTATTCACACTCGTAATGTAAGTCTTCATTGATTGAAGATATACGTTACTTCGTGTGTTGCACATCTAAGTCATCAACATGCATAAGTGTTAGGATGTGTGCTTGATCACGTGACATTTGAGGATTCCAAGATATTTAGCTCACACCGTAACTTGCAAAACCTTTTCTCATCCAAGGGCTTTGTGAAGATATCTGCCAGTTGCTCTTCAGTGTTGACGTGAATAATGTCAATATCTTTCTTCATGACATGATCCCTGAGAAAATGATGAAGAATTTCAATGTACTTTGTCTTCGAAAGTGCCGGACTGGATTGTTGGCAATCTTGATGGCGCTTTCGTTGTCACGTAAGAGAGGTACTCGTTTCAGATTGATGCCATAGTCCTTGAGAGTTTGCTTCATCCATAGAAGCCGAGCACAAGCAAGATCCAAAGAAGCAATGTATTCAGATTCAGCAGCTTGAGAGTGATACGCTTCGCTTCTTTGAAGACCAATGTACAAGTGATCGCCCCGTAAAGTGACATGTGCTCGATGTAGACTTGCGATCCACCTTGTCACCAGCATAATCAAGCATCCGAAAATCCAACCAAATAAAATTTTGAGCCCTTTGGATACCATAATCCGAAAGTGTTGGGGTGTGAGCCAAATATCGAAGAATTCGCTTCACGCCTAAGTGATGCGATTCCTTTGGTGCCGCTTTGAATCGAGCACACATTCAATCACTAAGCATAATATCTGGCCTAGATGCACATAGGTAAAGTAAGGAACCAATCATGGAGCGGTATACCTTTTGATCGAACTCTTTACCATTGTCGTCGGGACCCAGATGGTGTTTGTCTGGCATTGGCGTCGTGTATCTCTTGCACTCTTGCATTCCAAACTTCTTCAGACAATCTTGAAGGTATTTTTCTTGAGATATAAAGATGCCATTCCTTTGCTGACGAATTTGAAGGCCAAGGAAGAACTTGAGCTCTCCCATCATGGACATCTGATATTGTTCTTGCATCATGTATCCAAATTCATTACTATACTTCTGGTTGGTGCATCCGAAGATAATGTCATCCACATATATTTGGCATACAAACAGTTCACCATCATATGTCTTCGTGAAGAGTGTGGGATCAAGGGATCCGTGTTTGAAGCCTTTGCTCTTCGTGAAGTCTTTGATCAGATTATACCAAAGCGCCGAGGAGCTTGTTTGAGGCCATACAGTTACTTTATCTAGCTTGTACACCATATCGTGATGTTTTGGATCTTCAAAGCCGTGGTTGAGCGACATATACTTCTTCTTCAATCTTGCCGTTGAGAAATGCACTCTTCACATCCATTTGATAGAGCAAGATGTTGTGGTGGTTAGCATAGGCTAGTAGTATGCGAATAGCTTCAAGCCTAGCTACAGGAGCAAATGTTTCATCGAAGTCAATTCCTTCAACTTGAGTATATCCTTGAGCCACAAGACGTGCTTTGTTTCTGGGACTTGACCATGCTCATCTTGCTTGTTTCGATATATCCATTTGGTGCCAATAATGTTATGCTTGCGAGGGTCAGGACGCTTGACAAGTTCCCAAACATTGTTCAGCTTGAACTGTTGAAGTTCTTCTTGCATAGCTTGAATCCATTCTGGTTCCATAAAGGCTTCAGCAAATTTCTTGGGTTCTGATATGGACACAAAAGTAAAGTGCCCACAGAAATTTGCTAGCTGTGTTGCTCTTGAGCGAGTAAGCGGACCAGGTGCATTGATGCTATCGATTATCTTCTCGATCTGTACTTCATTTGCAACTCAAGGATGAACTGGACGAAGACTTTGCTCATGCTGATTATTATCATCATTGGGAGGATTGTCTTCAGGCTGAGCATTGTCTTCTGGTTGGTTAGGTGCAGAAATGATAAGTTCTTCTTCAGGTTGTGCTTCAGAAGGCATAATTTGACCAGTTCCCATTAGCTTGATAGATTCGCTGGGTGGAGCTTCGTCTAGTGTACTTGGCAGGAACTCTCTCTGTGAACCATTGGTTTCATCAAATCGCACGTCCACCGTTTCGACGATTTTGTAGAGATAAAGGTTGAAGACTCAGAGGAGTGCGAGTCCTTTCCAGAATCGAGCATGAAGCCTTCGTGAGCTTTGGGTTCAAATTTTGACTTGTGATGGGGATCCTTGATCCAAAGACTTAGCCCCAAATACTCAAGTAGTCGACATTTGGCTTCTTGCCATTAAGGAGCTCATAGGATGTTTTGTTCGTAAGCTTATGGATATAAACATGGTTGATGACGTGACAAGTCAGTATCAATAGCTTCGTGCCGTAACTTTCTTGGTGTCTTGTACTGCCGAGCATTGTTCGAGCCATCTCAATGAGGGTTCTGCTTGCGCCCACGATGCCATTTTGCCGAGGTGTGTATGGAGCGAGAGAACTCATGAGTGATTCCTATGGTATCCAGATAAAGATCAAGTCCGGTGTTCTTGAATTCAAGGTCAAGTATCACTTCGATATGCTTGATCTTGACGTAATAATTGTTCATTGCTCGATTGGCGAGTTGCCCGAACACATCTTGCACTTCAGCCTTGTAGAGAATTATGTGCACCCATGTGTATCTTGAGTAGTCATCAACAATGACGGCCATAGAGACAAGCAGTTGTTGTGAGGGTAGAGTAATGAGTAGGGCCAAACAAATCCATGTGCAATAGCTCAAGGGTTGAGATGTCGCCATGATTGTCTTCAAGGTGTGCTTTGCCCTAGTCATCTTTCCAAAGCCTTCGCAGCACCACACAAATGATCCTTCTTGAACTTGACACCTTCGATGCCTATGACATTCTTCTTCTTGGCGAGTGTGTGTAAGTTCCTCATGCCAGCATGCCCTAGCCTCCGATGCCAGAGCCAGCATTCTGAAGCTTTTGCAAGAAGACATACGGCAAGTCATGGACCCGTGAGAAATCTACCATGTATAGATCATCTTTCCTATACCCTTCAAAGACTAGAGACTTGTCGATTCCATTAGTACAAGGCAACGATATTTTCCGAATATCACAATCATGTTCAAGTCACAAAGCATTGAGACAGACATCAAGTTGAAACCAAGGGATTCAACAAGCATCACTTTATCCATGTGTTGATCCTTTGAGATTGCAACTCTGCTTAGACCCAATACCTTGCTTTTACCGTGTCAAGAAATGTGATGTGACTCTTGTCCGATGGATGTAAGGTTGAGTCCATGAAAAGACTTCGATCACCAAATATATGATTAGTGCATCCACCGCCCATAATCCATTCTCAAGCATGAGGTGTCATACCCTACAAGATGCTTAGGGGATAGGCTTCACCAAGAGCATTGTGAAGCATAAACATTTGACGGGCAAGTGGATTATTGAAGCTTAAATCAAGATTAGGACCGATAGGATGAATGGCAAATGATTCAGAACTAAATACATAGTGAGACCATTTGGGCATTTGATCTTGTGCCCTACAAGATGTTTTAGGTCCCCAAAGAATAGCATCGACGCCTTTGATTTTCGGGCCGAGACCCTTTCTCGCAAAAGAGAGTTAATTCTTCTTAACCACCCACATCTTCGTGGGGTGGCTTAGAAGCAATGAGCCTAAGTGCAAGATCTCGAGAACTTCGCTTTGGAGCCCTAGCAAATAGCCTTGCAGAGATGAACGATACTCATATGAATAAGCGTAAAAGTTCTTAGTTCTATGAACATAGCGGTTTGAAGACACACACTCATATTCATAAATTTGAGTACGGTTTCCCGCAAAACATTGGCGTTAGGGTGACTCGGGTGAGTCCTCCGTCTGTATGAAGCCTTTGGACCATATGACGCCTTTAGGTCTGGGGTTTGTCTTCTTCCTGTGTGGTGTCATGATGACATTCATCGGAAGATTCTCAAGACAGCTTTTGGGAACCCAGATCTTCTTCATAGGTGGTCCATTCCTGCAGTTAGTACCAATATACCTGGCAAACACTGCACCATTCTGATTCTTGAACAACTTATAGTTTGCATCAAAGGATTCATCAATGATAATAGGGTTAGCACAGTTAAAGCCAGATAAGGTGGAAGGATCCACTGAAGGTCCCTTTGCAGCAACCCATGTGGTTTTGGGATACCGCCAAAGCTTCCAAAGAGGAACCATCAACATTCATTTTCCTCTCAAACCCAACACCCTCTTTCCTAGGGTTTCGGTTCGAATCTGCTTTTAAGGACATCGCAGTGTCCGATGC
Source organism: Aegilops bicornis (assembly GCA_021605145.1). Classification (NCBI taxonomy): domain Eukaryota; kingdom Viridiplantae; phylum Streptophyta; class Magnoliopsida; order Poales; family Poaceae; genus Aegilops; species Aegilops bicornis. The sequence goes on along the minus strand of CM038672.1, from coordinate 358,884,225 downwards.
CCTTTCGCACTTTTATACATCCCTGTTTCAAGCAATGTCTTCAACCTAGCATTTTCATCAAGAATAGCAAAGTGGTATCCTCCGCAGAGAGGGTTAGTTACCACATTAGTAGTTGAAGACAATGCAACAGTAGCAACAGCTTGAACATTCAAAGAACAGAGGTAGCGATATCACGCCAAGACATTTTAGACATGGTGGTTCAAATCCATCCCGAGCGGAACTGATCCGTTGAGCGCTGGCGACACATTCTCTTTTTGAAGATCTTCATGAGCCGCTCTCAATTTCTCAAGCTCTTGCTTCCTTTGAAGATAATCATAGGAGAGCTTTTCATGAGTAGTTGAGAGCGTTTCACATGACGACTTTCAAGTTCTTGGTACTTAGCATGAAGATTTTTAATGTCTTCAACTAAGGACCGTGGAACGTGTCACTTCCACGCCCAATGTGTCATCACTTTTGTCTAACAGTTTTTGAGTATGTTCCATAGCTCTTTGTTGTTCGGTTGCAATTTTAGCAAGTGTTTTGTAGCTGGTTTTGGATTCACAATCGTAGTCATCTTCACTTGATGTTTGAAAGTAAGCATCACGTGATTTTACCTTGGCACCGCTGCCATGAAGCAAGAGGGTGGGAGCAGGTCGCCCTTGTCATTAGCTTCGTTGGTGTAGAAGTCATTGTCTTCAAGATTGAAGATGGACTTGGCAACATAGGTCGTGGCTAAAGCCGCACTTGCAACGCCAGTGGTCGGACTCCTCTTCAGATTCCACCTCCACCTCCTCGTATGCATTCCTCCTCTGAATCCATTTCCTTGCCAACAAAAGCACGAGCCTTGCCAGATGAGCTCTTCTTATGAGATGAAGACTTTGATGAGGACTTGGAAGAAGACTTTGAAGATTTCTTCTTCTTCTTATCATCAGAATCATATGCCTTGCTCTTCTTCTTCTTCTTCTCATTGTCCCACTGTGGACACTCAGAGATATAGTGTCCAGTTTTCTTGCACTTGTGACAGGTTCTCTTCTTGTAGTCATGAGCGGAAGCTTCATCATCGTGGCGCACAATTATCATGGCGCTCCGAAGTCAAATTCCACTTTAATGTATTCACACTTAGAATGTAAGTCTTCATTGATTGAAGATATACGTTACTTCGTGTGTTGCACATCTAAGTCATCAACATGCATAAGTGTTAGGATGTGTGCTTGATCACAGGACATTTGAGGATTCCAAGATATTTAGCTCACACCGTAACTCAAGTGTTATCAGACGGATCGAGTGTCTTGAAGTCAGGACGTTTTTGTATCATGAGGGCAAGGGTGTCAAAAGAGCTGTCAAGTGATCTCAGTAGTGTCTTGACGATTTCATGCTTGGTGATCTCAGTGGCGCCGAGAGCATGAAGCTCATTTGTGATGTCAGCGAGGCGATCAAACGTGAGCTGGACATTCTCATTGTCGTTTCTCTTGAAGTGGTTGAAGAGGTTGCGAAGAACACGGATCCTTTGATCTCTCTGGGTTGAGACGCCTTCGTTGACCTTGGATAGCCATCCCTGCACTAGCTTCGATGTTTCCAGAGCACTCACACGGCCATATCGTCCTTTGGTCGATGACCACAGATGATGTTCTTTGCAGTAGAGTCCAGTTGAATGAACTTGTTGACATCAGCAGGGGTGACACCTTCACCAGATTTGGGAACACCGTTCTTGACGACATACCAGAGGTCGACATCAATGGCTTCAAGATGCATGCACATCTTATTCTTCCAAAGAGGGATAGTCGGCCCATTGAACACGGGCAAGCAGCGGAGACTTTGATTATCCCTACAGTCGACATAGCTAAAACTCCAGGTGGTTAAACCGAATCACACAGAACAAGGGAGTACCTTGCTCTGATACCAATTGAAAGTGCTAGTTATCGACTAGAGAGGGGGTGAATAGGCGATTTTTAGGAAAGTCTTCAAAACAAGGATGTTTCGAAGACAAACAATAGAAATGACCTAATTGATATGCAGCGGAAGGTAAACTACAACAAGCAGACCATAGTCAAGTATGCAATAGCGTAAAGGTACAAGACTAATAGCAGCTTGGTAGTAAGGATCAAGATGGAAGATAGTGAGAAGCCAATCAACAAAAGTAGTCAAGCAATGAAGTCAAACAGATATGACAAATAGGCAATGACTTCACGAAGACAAACTCTAAGTAAGGTGAGGGAGAAGATAGAACCAGTCACTTGTTGAAGACACAAGATTTGTTGGACCAGTTCGATTCTTTGTGACAATCTGTACATCCGGGTTAGGGAGGCTGAGATTCAACTCAAGACCACGCCTTCACCTTATTCCCTTGAGCTAAGGACACACAGTCCTCGCCCAATCACTCTGGTAAGTCTTCAAGGTAGACTTCCGAACCTTCACAGATCAAGGTTCACCAAAATCCACAATGACTCTTGGATGCTCAGAATGCGACGCCTAACCGGGCCGGAGGATTCACAGCCCTCAAGTGTATAAGTCTTCGTGTCACATGCATGTAAAGACTTGATGATGCCTAACACTCTTTGGCTCTGGGTGTTTGGGCTTTGTCCTCGCAAGGATTTCTCTCTCTCAAAGGCTTCGAGGTGGGTTGCTCTCAAACGACAAAAGCCGTGCACTAACTCTGAGCAGCCACCAATTTATGGTGTAGGGGGTGGGCTATTTATAGCCACTAGGTAACCCGACCTGTTATGTCCGAAATGACCCTGGGTCACTAAGGAACTGACACGTGTTCCAACGGTCAGATTTCAAACACACAAGGCAACTTTACTTGGGCTACAAGCAAAGCTGACTCATCCAGCTCTGGATAAGTTTTGCTCTCATTGTCTTTGCTCAAGACATAGGATTTGGGTTGAGCATCACTTCACCATTCTCGACTATGATCACTTGGACCCCACTTAACAAAGACGGTGGTTCCTACGACTCAACAAAGAAGAAAATGAAACAACGAACGACAATCGCCTTTCAAGGCTCCATAGTCTTCACCGAATGTCTTCTCATGTCATAGTCTTCAATGTGAATATCTTCACATACCACCATTGTCATCAATGTCTTCATACATTTTTAGGGTCATCTATGGTAGGTAAACCGAATCAATGAGGGACACTACCTGCGTTATCCTGCAATTCTCACAAACGCATTAGTCCCTCAACCACATTTATCGTCAATACTCCAAAACCAACTAGGGGTTGCACTAGATGCACTTACAATCTCCCCCTTTTTGGTGATTGATGACAAACTGGTTGAAGTTTTCAACGGGGATAAAATATGTGAAATTGTAAAGGATAGGGAATTGTCTTCATAAGTGGCAAAGGCTCCCCCTGAAGATGTGCATATAAGTAGTTTGCTTTTGGAATGCAAATGCACATGGCAGGTTGTAGTTCTGGAGATCCTCTTCAACTTATGAAGATAATTCATCATGCATGAAAGGATATAGCTAAGAGAATGACATGCATAATGAAAAATGAACGTCTGCAGAATGATCTAAGTGCAGAAGTTATCGTCGCACATGCGGAATTTATCATCGCACTGCAGTAAAGCAAATAAGTAGCATTTAACCATCGAGTTTAAGTGTTACAACTCAAAGAACCAAATGTATCAAAAGCGAGAGTTGTAAACACTAGGCAAAATATTTATGCAACCGCCTTATGAACCCGCTTGAAGACTATCAAACTCATATGCTTCTCCCCTTTGTCAAGAAGGACCAAAAGGTTTGAAGGCATAGAGCATCTACTCGCCCTCTTCGTAAGTAGATGATGCAGCAGGTTGTCGTTGTTGGTTGGCGGTGCGAGCGAGCTTGGTGCAAAGGTCGATGCGCGTCAAGTAGGGGGCGCTGAAGTAGCATCGGCTTCATTATCGATCACTCCGCATTGACAGCTGCAGCGGAGGAAGAATAGTCGAGTCTTCAAGTGATAGAGTTCGCTATAGGACTGCATTCCGTGGAGGAGTGGAGTCAAACTTGAAGCGTTCAAGGAAGCCATCATCTTGAAGATCTGCTTCAAAGATCGAGCAAGGTCAAAATCTTCCATGATCGCCGATGTGTCTCGTGAGTGACAAAAGCATTCTTGGTGGCAAGGTTTCAATGCGATTGACGCCCACCAAGAGGCTTTGCATTTGTCGCTTGAGCCAGAGTGATGCTTATCTTGTTTCGATGCAAAGGCGACAAGAAGTTCTCGATCATTGAGGACTCGAGAGCGCTTCCGAGGCCTTTGGCCAATTGTGCTCTTAGTGGCGTCAGTCCGCGCACGGTGAGGCAGACGTGTGTTCCCAGCCAGAGGATAGACACGAGATACCGCTTGGACGCCTTCCATGGGTTGAGAGAAGCTGTGGTGATCTGCATTCTGAAGACAAAGTGGCGTTTTGGCAGGCTCAGGGTAAATGGCTTCAATTTACATATCAACCTCCGTAGAAATATCGATGATTGCGAGCAGAGGGCTGATAGTTGATAGCAGAGTGCATCTTGATGAGGCGCATGACCCATGGAGCATAAAATTTCAGACCAAACAGATCAGATCCAGATGCAGCCAATTGTCGGATGAAGAATTCTTGTGTATTGAAGCTGATGCCATTGAGGATGTAAAAGACCAATGTCTTCATGGCTCCTTCAAGTTTTGCAGATGATGAATGCCCTTTGATAGGCCATAGAGTTCGCCTGATGATGTGATATATTGTACGAGGCAGATACTCAAGGTCATCAACAAAGAAGTGCTGAGGGTATTCAGCATCATGTGGCAGTGGCTTCATCATACTCAACATCTGACTCATGTCGGGTTCTGTCGGATTTCGGGCTCCGGCAGACCCTTGAGGTTCGAACACTGGGGTGCACGCGGAGATCCAACCCTCCACCGCCTTGTACCTCGCTGAATCGCAGGGACCTAAACTACTAAACAGAACAGCACAAGAGACACAAGATTTATACTAGTTCGGGCCACCGTTGTGGTGTAATACCCTACTCTAGTTTGTGGCGTGGTGGATTGCCTCTTGGGCTTATGAGGAACAGTACAGGGAAGAACAGCCTCGTGAGGGTCTGTTCTTGGTGGGTGTGATGAACTGCTAGGTGGTGTTCCGTCGCTCTAGCTTGAGGATCGGGTCTCTATCTCTCTCTGGATTCCAAATGCCAGATCTCTCCCTTCTACTATGGTGGCTAGCTCTACTTATATAGACGAAGGCCCTGGGCCTCTTCCCAAATATTGAGCGGGAAGGGCGCCAACAATTGGCCATTTTGAAGGGGAACAGCGGGTACACTTATCCTGACTAAAGTTGGTCCTTGCCTGCCAAAGGCTCTGGTGATGACGCCTGCTTGGGCTCCACGATGACTCCCTTCCACCGTTGGGGCTGGTCTTGGTCTTGTTGCAATCAAACGGATGCCTTTGCTTGATGCTCTCGCCTGCGCTTTCTCCCTTTGCACCAAAGAGGAAAGGAGGATGCTGCGCGGGCTGGCGCCCGACTGGCGCCCTTGGTCGTCATGGCTAGCGTCATGGGCACCTCGCGAGGTACCCTGCCTTGACCTCTCCGCCTCCTCATGAGCCAGCCTGACGAGGCCGTGCCTGAGGAAGCTCCTCGTCATCCGTCCCGTGAGGCTTGGCCCCTCGCGAGGGTCTTGAGCTTGCGTTGATGAAGATGGGCCGTCCTGGGCCTCCTTTGAGCCATGCCGCAGGCCGCAGGCAGGCAAGTCTGGGGACCCCTGCCCGTAACGCCGACAAGAGCCCAGGCTGCAAGGCGCCACCAACTTGGGCCGAGCAGAGAGGCGAAAGGGCAAGTGCGAAGCGTCGTGGGCCCTAACAGCCTGCGGCCTTGGGCGCCGCGTGGCGGTTGATTGCGGCACTGTTTCCCCACGCCTCCTTATTTCGTGCCTTGCTAGGCGGACACGATGCTGTACACATAAGTTCTCCTCTCTTCTGCTTGTGCGCACATGTCCTTCCCCCTCTCTAACTCCAGCTTCCATTTTCAATACAATCACAAATCTCGACCTCCACCTTTCAATAGACATGGCTCCGAAGAATGGGAAATGGAAGAATCCTTTGCCTCCGCCTCGCTCGCCGCCGCCGGTGGCCTCCGCTATCGACCCGTCGATCATACTCAATCTAGAGGGCTTGGGCAAGGTTAGTTCGGCTCTGGCCACCTCCTTCAACGAATGCGGGAGGACGACGGCTTGGCCCGCGTCCCACTTCTCTATCGACAGGATAGTCACTGAGGTCCGGTATTTTGCTGACGCCCTGTGGGCGGGGCTGGTTCCCCCCTTTTCTAATTTCTTCAATGCTGTGCTCTCCCACTATCAGATCCACATGATGCATCTGGGTCCTGAGTCCATCACTCTCCTCTCGGTCTTTGCCTTCGTTTGTGAGGCAATGATGGGCATCCTTCCTTCGGTTGCCTTGCTGCGCCACTTCTTCTCTCTGTGCCTTGTCGACCCCACCCAATGCTCGGTGTGCGTGAGCTTCGTCGCCGCGCCCGAGACAGCGGCCTCAGGGATCGACTTCAGCCTGCCTCCGCCCGCGGCTGAGTTCCGCGAGAGGTGGTTGTACGTGGATGTGGGGTGCCCAGCCCCCGCTATCGGAGCCAACCTCGCCGCTGTCCCCAATTCGGCCGGGCCAGGAGGCGCTTTCAAGCCCTCGGCTCATCTTTGTCTGGCGCGCCGCTGCGTTCGAGGTCGCTTGTCGTGACAGCGCCCAAGGTGGTGAAGGAGTTCCTGACGCCGCATTGTTCGCCTCCAACGCCATTCCCACCGGATGTGGGCCTTCAGCTGGCCTCGGTGATCGTGATGAGGCTTCAGAAGAAGATCCGACGCTGAAGCGCTAAGGAAAGTGCTCCTGGTCCCGACCGGGCAACCCCAACCCCGTGGCATCCGGCATGGAGGGGCCTTGCCGTACCTCTGCCGTAACAGGGTGATTTTGTGAACCAGATGCCTATCTTTGATGAATGGGGCCGCGCCTACCTGGTCTCCGTGGGCCTCGCGAGAATCCGGTGATGGTGACAGCCCTTCCAGTCGGGCCCAGCGGCTCCTCCTCAAGTGGCGGAGCAGGAGGCACGAGCCGCCAGAGGTCAAGGGACCCCACGGGTGACAGCATCGGGCGACACTCATGAGGGAGCAGCTCCTGAGGCTCGTGCCACCGCGGCTGAGGGCGGCAGGCAGCCGCCCGCAGCGCCTGCGGATGGATCCTCCGAGGCCCCTGCTGCTTCTCTTGGTGAGGCGACTGCCAAGGCCAGCGGACGCCCCTGACGCAGGTCGCCTTAATGCTTCTCCCTCGCCGCAGGCTGACCCCTGCACTCAAATCTTGGGTCGTTTCCGCGTGAACTTCGAGGCCCTCCGGAAGAGAAGGGAGGCCCTGGGCGATGATTACCCTTGCCGCCTGCTGAAGCGTAGGAAGTACTTCGCCACTGATGAGTAAGCCTTCTCCTTCTCCAGCTCCTGATTCTTCTGCTGCTTGTACTGATCCTTGCCCTGCAGGCCCCTTCCTGCCGAGTTCACGGAGATGGGTGAGGAGCCGTCCTCCCCGGCTTCGCCCCCTCCCCCGTCCTTGAGTGCTCCAAGCAGTGGAGCCCTTGTGGTGAGGGCGACCGGGGAGGTGAACTGTGCCGAGGCGCTGTCGTGGCCTGCAAGGCCTCGCGACCCTTCCTCGCGAGCCTTCCTGGCATAGCTAGCCTGCCGTGGGCTTCTCGCCTGGTCGTGGACGACGATTGGTGGCGCTTCCTGCGCCTCGTCTGGGATGGGCTGCCTGTGCCGGGCCTCTGGCGCGGCGTGCCCGGCCGTCGCGAGGGTGCCAGCCCCCAGCCCCCTGCCCGGAGGGGGAGTGTTGATTCGAGGCTCCCGGCGCCCGCCTGGGGCGGTTGATGGTGTGGAGGACGTGGGAGCGCCGCGCCCTTCGCCAAGGATTTCTTCGAAGGGCGGCTGACGCGGTGAGCCTTCTTGGTGAAGAGCTCGCTGACGAAGACGCGCGCCTTGAGGCCGAGGGCCTGCGCCTGGCCGCAGAGAGGCGTGAGCTGGAGGGCGCTGCCGCCCTTGCGCGCCACCAGCGCGATCTTGATGATGAAGAGGCTAAGGCGTCACTGGCAGCCTCTCAGGAGGCCTGTTCTCGGGCCGTCGAGGAGGCCCGGGCAGCTAACAGGCGGCGAGAGGCGGCGGAGGAGTGGGCACGGGAATTCCTGGCCTGGTGTCACTCATTGGAGGAGCAAGTGGAGCTGCGCGAGGCAGCCCTCGCGTCGATGAAGGTGGCCTCCAGCGACCCGGCGGAGCTCCAGAAGCGTGAGGAGGCGCTGACGCTTGAAGCCGCCGAACGCGCAGTACGAGCGCTTGGAGACGAGGGAGCGCTTGGCGACGCGGGCAGAGGATGAGGTCGCTGCACGGGAAGCCCGCGTCCTGGAGGAGGTCGGACGCCGAGTGGCGGCGGCGCGCTCAAACCTCGAGCGTGAGTTTGAGGAGCGGCTGGGGTTGATCAAGGCCGAGGCTGAGGGCAGGACTGCTGCCTTGAGGGCCAAGCCGAGGAGGCGACGCGGCGGGCCGATGCTTTTCGCCGCCTCGAGGTGGCGCAGAGGAGTCCACCACTTCTCAGGCCGAGGCGCCTTCTTCGCCAACGGGTGGAGGAGGCCGAGGCCGCCGCGCGCCGTATCGCGGACGAGATGCGTCAGCGGCGAATCCTGGAGCATGAGCACGGCCCCATGCTCGCCACGCTCCGGGAAAGAGCCAACGCAGCCTTGGGTAATATCTGCAAGGCGGCAGTTGGCGAGCCGCACGCGGTTAACTACGCCGGCAACCTTCAGTTCTTCACCGACGTGGTGGCGCGGCTGGAGGCGCGGTCGGTCAGGGCCAATAGGTTGGTGGAGGAGAGGAGCCGCGCGCTGCTTGGGCGCGCCTTTTCTCGTGTCTTCAGCCATCTCCAGGACATGGACCCCCACTTTGACTTTGACGCAGCTATCGCCCCAGTTCCCCAGGCCGTCCGGGGCGACCTGGCGCGACCGGGTGGAAGACAATGTGGATGCTCTTGTCCGGGCCTTCGCTTCGAACAACGACGGGCGTGGTCGTGGCCGCCCGATGAGGGCGGCGTGGTGAACGACCAGACGCCACCGACGGCCACGCAGATGCGACGGCGAGGCCGATGACGCCAAAGAACGGCTCGAGAGGTGCTCCCGAGGACGCATTGGGGATTTATCCGACCGATTATGTATTGTCCCTGTTCCGTTACCCTGCATGAATAGATCTCAGGTTTTGGCCCGATGGTTGTGAGAGCATTTTGGGAGGGGGAGCCCCTCATGTAAAACTTGTGTTCATCGTATTAGCAGGTGTTACATCGCCCATACGCCCGCGCCAAGTGGTTGGCTAAGCGACGTGCTGGTTGGCTGGTTTACCTTTGTTTCGTACGAGCCCTGAGATAGCCTGTGGGAGGCTGCGGCGATCTGAGTGTCTCCTGATCGAATCCGTAGGATCTGCAGTAAAAACCCTCCGGAGAGGACGCGGCGGCGACAGGCTGGGCTGTGCGCAAGCTAGGCCTGGCCCGGCTCACGAGGGGCTCGCGAGGGGAGGCAGCTGAGGCGGAGTGGTAACTGAAACGCGAGAGATTTGCTCGAACGAGACTAAGCACCCCTTCCCCGAACACACGCAAATCTCAAATTCGAATCCAACTTAAATCCAGCGGGGGAAAGCGACAATCAAATGGAAAGGCGAAGAAAGCAGAAGAAAAGCCGCGTCCGGCACCTAGTCTAGTCTTGGACGTCTTCTCACCAGCGCGGAGCTAAGTGCTGCCACTGGGCGTGGGAGGGAGCCCCAGGGCCTGAGGCGGCACCCCCGAGACTCCGGGGCGTGTACAGCCCCACTCATTATTACGTGAGAGTGTCACGGGGCGGCGAGCTTCACAGGCACTGGGCCTTCTTCACAGGTACCGGCCTTGCTTCATATCGCCAGATGAGGGCCCCGCCTTGCGCCACACTCTAGTGCCATCAACGACGACCGGAAACCAGGACGCCGCCGATGGGGTAGAGCGGTCGCCAGCGGTTCCCCCGACGACCACGGGTCCTCCGCCAGGGGCAGGCCCTGAGGCGCCTCCCCAGCAGAGGGCCTACCTCCTGAGAACGCCTTGCTCCGAACGCCGCGGTGGTGATGTCGGATCTCTGCCCCTCTCTGGCAGCCCCCTGCGCCCCCCTCCCGAGGGGTAGGAGACTGCGGGAGCGGGGCAGCCGCTCGTCGTGGCGACCAGTACCTCCTGCGACCTATGGTTAGCGTGTGTTTGCTCTTGAGGAAGTAGCGGTACCCGATAATTGTCGCCCCCGGCGTGACCAGTGGGACCGTCTCGTGGCTCCTGGAAGAGCTCGGCTTCTGGCGCCTCATCTCCCCAGCTCGGGCTGAGGAGCGAGCCTTGTTCTCCCTCATGCGGGTGCCCTTGGTCCATCATGTGGGGCACATATTCTTCTGGCGCCATCATCCCGAAGGCCACGCCGTAGTGCTGAGCGTGCCATGCTTCTCTGCCTGATGCCCCCACCGTGGGGTGGTGGCGCGGCGGTCCACCAGGGCCGTGAGTTACTTCGAGTCCTTCTTCTCCGCGGGCCGGGGGCAGGGGCAACCCCGCCGCCCGGCCCGTCTTGACAACCGCCCGGTGTTGGAGTAGCTTTGGAGCCCTTGCGGCACGCTGAGCCCCCGTGCGAGCCGCCTGGCCCGAGATGGAAGTTGGGTGCGAAGGATGAGCCCCGAGGCGGCGAAGCCTGTGAGCTCGCCACTCGCTCCAAAGAAGACGTCGCGGCCGCTCTCCAACAGCCTGCATTGCAGCAGCTCTCGGGCCACTGTGAGCGCGGCCCTCGAGTTCGCCTGCTCCCGGCGGGTGTACGGTGACGCGGTCGCGCCATGATTGGAGGCCATTGCTGCCGATCGTGCCTGCCGCGGCGTGAGAGCCGTCGAAGCTTTCATTACGCCTTGCCATGACCCGCAGCTTCCCTGCGGACCGCGAGCTGCACTGGGTACGGGGTCGCCCAAGCGGCGGCTTCTGCGATGGGCGGGCCACGCCGCCCAAGGATCTGAGTTGCCCGATTGGTCACCGGACATGGTGATGGCGATGCGACGGGACATGAGGTGGCAGAAGGTGGATTCCGGCGCACCCCTACCTGGCGCGCCAAATGTCGGATTTCGGGCTCCGGCAGACCCTTGAGGTTCGAACACTGGGGTGCACGCGAAGATCCAACCCTCCACCGTCTCGTACCTCACCGAATCGCAGGGACCTAAACTACTAAACAGAACAACACAAGAGACACAAGATTTATACTAGTTCGGGCCACCGCCAGGTGTAATACCCTACTCTAGTTTGTGGCATGGTGGATTGCCTCTTGGGCTGATGAGGAGCGAATAAGATGGGAAGAACAGCCTCATGAGGGTCTGCATTCTTGGTGGGTGTGATGAACTGCTAGGTGGTGTTCCGTCGCACTAGCTTGAGGATCGGGTCTCTATCTCTCTGGATTCCAAATGCCGATCTCTCCCTTCTACTATGGTGGCTAGCTCTACTTATATAGACGAAGGCCTGGGCCTCTTCCCAAATATTGAGCGGGAAGGGCGCCAACAATTGGCCATTTTGAAGGGAACAGCGGGTACACTTATCCCGACTAAAGTTGGTCCTCGCCGCCAAAGGCTCGTGATGACGCCTGCTTGGGCTCCACGATGACTCCCTTCCAGCCGTTGGGGCTGGTCTTGGTCTTGTTGCACCGAAACGGATGCCTTTGCTTGATGCTCTCGCCTGCGCTTTCTCCCTTTGCACCAAAGAGGAAAGGAGGACATCATGTGGCTGGCGCCTCGATCGCGCCCTTTGGTCGTCATGGCTTGCGTCATGGGCACCTCATGAGGTACCTCGCATTGAACTCTCCGCCTCCTCATGAGCCAGCCTGACGAGGCCGTGCACTGAGGAAGCTCCTCGTCGTCCGCCCATGCAATCTGGCTCCTCGCGAGGGTCTTGAGCTTGCGTTGCTGAAGAAGGGCCGTCCTGGGCCTCCTTTGAGCCACGCCGCAGGCCACAGGCAGGCAAGTCTAGGGACCCCCGTTCCCAGAACGCCGACAGGTTCTTGCTTATGAAATATGCTCTCCAGTGCATCGCGGTGGAGTTGACATCCATGTTCAAACAGCTCTCCGGGAGTGGGTAGGCCTGTGTGCTCAATGATGTCAAGAGCTTTGGCTTCATGATGAACATTTCTTGTCATCCACTCGAGAACCCATGTCTTCGTATCTCTGTTGTAGCCGCGGATGTGGAGGGTAGCATAGAATTGAAGCACAAGTTCTTCATTCCGGTGTTCTTTATGTCTCAGAATGAAGCCGAAAGCGGCACTGCATCACGAAAGCAATCAAGTGCTTCTTCTAAGCATGGCAGTCCCGCAATGGCCCAGGTGTCGAGGCGCATATGAGGGAAAATGCGCCCTTGCTCATACAGAACGTAGGAGTAATAGCTTCGTTGCTGATAGCTCCAGAAACCGTCAGATGATATCCTTGGCCTTGTGTAGGGGTTCTTTGCTCTGTCAAAGAAAGTGTTGTGGGCTTGGAAGCCATTTGCATTGAAAGAACCTATAGAGGTGGCAGTGCCTGGAAACCTTGGCAGTCTTGGCTTCGGCTTCTGGACCTGAGGCCTATGCGCAATATGATAGTCGAACTGAGGACCAGAGGCATGAGGCGGAGGGACCAGAACGGGCCATCTTACTGTGATTAGCTCGCCATAGTTGTATGCTTGCTCAATTGTGTAGGGCCTTGGTGGCGTAATCGAGCAGCAGCAAAGAATCGAGGCTTCTGCTGCTCAGCCAGATGCTTCGGGAGCAGTTGCCTCATTGGCTTGTGCACATTTCCTTCACTGCTTCGGGGAGTGTTGGTGCGGCTCCACATTTGGTTCAGCCATGACCACATCATTGGCTTCATTGGTGTTGGAGGTGGCAGCCTCAATGTTTTCAACCTCCACTTGAGGAGCTGGAGGGTCGGGCACCACGCGTTGATATCAGGAATAACTTGTTCAATTACAGGGGGTGTAGGGACACGTTCTTCTTCTTCTTGGGTGTCTTCGGCTGATGCAGCCGGATTGTCTTTAGCAGCTTTGGCTTCAGACTCGAAGACATTCACAATTGGAGTGGCTTCTGAAAACACTGGACGTGCAATAGGTTGGTGGCGCACTTCTCCTTCTGGAACGCTTGAAAGAGCGACTTGAGGCCTTTGACCTTTGCGAAGCCTGCGAAATACTGGCGACGCCTTTGGAGATGGGGTTGCCTGGGCCTCAAAGTCATCTTCTTGTGCAGGTGGTGTGACTTGTTGTTGTTGGGGAGTGACTTGTTGTTGGGGAGTACTTGGTGAGTCTTCTTGTTGCGGGCGATCAGCCCATGAAGCATCCTGAGCAATTGGCGTCAGAGGACGACCAATGCTGATGAGTTCGCTATTCGTACGAACAGGCGATGATACCACATTGTATTCAATTTGAGGAAGAACTTCATCATCTTCAACATTGTCATGGTGACCAATGTCTTCAGCAGTGATGGGATCAGCTGCTGGAATCTCTTCAGCTTCAGGAGCCTCTGTGGAAGCAGGCTTATGAACAGTCATGAGAAGTTCTTGGGTTGTAGACGCGGGACGAACCACTGAAATGGGTTCAACAACCAAGGGCTCTGTGGGAGCAGCCCGATTCTTCTTGGTCTTGAGCTTCTTCTTGGAGGGAGCTGCATCAGAGGCGTTAGGATTTTTCCTTTTTCTGGCTTCAGCCTCGGCAGCCCTCGTTTTCTTCTGTTCAGAAGCGGTTGACCGGACCTTTGGCTTCGAGCCAGTCATGCTGCTTGGGAAGACTATGCGGGGTTGTTCCTGCCTTGAAGGTGCAGCTTGGTCAGTTGAAGACTTCTTCCTCTTTGCAGCCATTCCGGGTCAACGCCAGACGGCCAAGAGCCTTGCGCTTCTCAAGCCTCATTGTAGGCAAGCACGCACTTGTCAGCCAGAGCCTTCATGCGCTCACGAGAGCCTCTGGCTTCTTCACGCTTCTTGACAAAGGCTTCCTTGAGGTCGTGCAGCATGACCATGAAGTTTTTGACGTCTTGCACGCTGAGTGCAGCCATATGCTTCTTGAACTAAGCTTTCCCATAGTCAATCTTATGCTTCAATTCAACAATCCGAGCAAGAGCTAGCTCGAAGCAATGGCGCCATTGAAGGAGACGCCGAGGCCGATAGGAAGTTGCGAGATCTTCAAAGCTGATGTTCGAGGTGTCAAACCACTCATCAATGAAGTGATGGATGATTGCCACATCAAAGAGAGGCAAATTGTTGAAGATTTCTGCTTCTTCTTTGCTCTTGATAAGTTGCTCAAGAGCATCATCTGCAAGATCTTCATCCATCGGACAGATCAATGTGCTCTTCACGCAGAATGGCAGCAGGAGTCGATGTCGGTTTAGTATTCTTGACAATTTTCTTTCTCTTCTCCGCCTTCTTGGAGATACGGATTGATCTTCAGACTACACACCGCTTCGTGGAGGTGCAAGAGCTGCTGGCTTCACACGTGAAGCTTTTGGAGGAGCAGCTGACTTTGAAGCCTTGACTTTCTTAAGCTTCTGCGGCTTTGGAGTAGGAGCAGGAGCTAGAGCTTCATCAGAATCAGCATCGTCATCAGAGTGATCCACTTTGGCACCTTGGACCAAGATGTAAGTGATGAGGCCATCAAGGTTTGAAAAGGGACCGATGACATTGGGTTCAGCATCACGTGAGCCGTCAGCACGGGGAGCAGAGGGACCAGGGTTGAAGTCTAATCCCAATGACTTCTTGTTTTCCTTTGAAGAAGCCTTTGCGTGCTGGAAGTTGCACTTGAAGAGATCATCGTCACGACACCAGAGCAAAGACGTTGGGTCGGCATTCTCAGGCTGAGGTCCACGGACCATACAAGGATAGAAGCCTTGTGCAATAGCTTCAGCCATGTTCTTGGGTGGAAGGTCTCGAAAGAGAATATCACCCCAAGGGCTTCTGATAGCATTCTTCTCGGCATATTCCTGGGTGACGAAATTGTACTTGAACCACTGTTCAGCCCAATATCGTCGAATCCATTGGATTCGCGTCTTGCGCTGATTGTAAGTCTCTTCGGGATCTGTCTTGTAAAGCTCTGCGAGGTCATCAGGCAGATCTTTTGAGGTTCCCTCACGATGCTGTCTGCCGCCCTTCCTGGTTGATTTATCTGCAGCCATGAGCTTCAAACTGAATGGCTTCACGTTCAAAGGCTTGCGTTTGCTGGACAAACAGGAACTGGCTTCGGGAGAGTTAGTTTGATGCTGTAAGAATTCTGCAAACGAATGCAGACTATGAGAACCAAGGGATTCTCCCACGGACATGTACTGTGATGACATTAGAGATGCGAGGGAAGGGAAGAGGTCATATGCATTCTCGTAAGATTTTGAAGATAAATCAGTTTGAAGACATTGACCTCATGATGTGAAGACATTCACTTATACGCTGAGAGTTGGTTCCAGATTTGTACGAATTCGTGAATAAGTACAAGTGAGGAATCTAACTAGTTGTGAAGCTTAAGTGAATATACTAGGCAGTATGAGATGCAGACATAATAGATCTAACGTTGTATAGGCAGAAACCAATTTTGGTAAGAAGGATGAATCTTGAAGATCAAAAAGATGGTAAAGATAGAGTTATATTTACCACTCGAAGAACTGCTAG
Source organism: Aegilops bicornis (assembly GCA_021605145.1). Lineage (NCBI taxonomy): Eukaryota > Viridiplantae > Streptophyta > Magnoliopsida > Poales > Poaceae > Aegilops > Aegilops bicornis. The sequence goes on along the minus strand of CM038672.1, from coordinate 358,868,579 downwards.
ACGGGAAGAAAAGGAAGCCGAGCAGTTCAATCCATCGTGCCCTAACTTGGCGACGGAGGACACCTAAGGCGGTGGCGAAGATGACGATGTTCGCGGCCGGCGTGAGGACGGCGTCGGAGAAGTTGCGGCAGCGAAGCGCTTCGTCGCCGGCGTCGTCGAGAGCTAGCGGTGGCGCTAGGGTTTTGACGAGGTGGAAGAAGATTTTCTTTACCGCAGGGGACATGTATTTATAACGAGGTGTGCGGCACAGCGCAATTACGTAGGTGCCCCTGGTAGTTCAGATCTGAGGGGCACGTGGCAAGCATGCAACATGCTCTGAGTTGTCCCACGTTCCCATGCCCGCCAGGTGTGTCGGATGGTCGTTCCAGCTTCTCCGGATTTCAACAGTAAGGATGAATCATTTAAAACAGACTTAAAGTTTGTCTCTGTGTCTTCTGCTGACAAGGACGCAGAGAAGACATTCGACAGTTTCAATAGAATGCATATGATTTGGACAGATAGAGTTTGAGATAGAAAGCATAGAGAGATTGGGGTCCGATCACATTCACTTAGTTCAAAAGATTCAACTTGGAAGACATAGCTATAAGTGAATGCTGTAGAGGACAGAACAATATATATATATATATATATATATATATATATATATATATATATATCAGACAGCAAAAAAAACAAAAGAGTGAGGATAATCATGAAGATAGGTTGAAGTTGAAGACAAATCAAATGCGAAGATATTGCGTAAATAACGCCATGAGTGAAACACTTCAAACAAAGAAATTTTTGGTGGTGGCGTTACCCACCGTGATAGGAAGTATTAGACCGGACACGCAAGACAATTATCGTGGGCGCTCCAAGTCAAATTCCACTTTAATGTATTCACACTCGTAATGTAAGTCTTCATTGATTGAAGATATACGTTACTTCGTGTGTTGCACATCTAAGTCATCAACATGCATAAGTGTTAGGATGTGTGCTTGATCACAGGACATTTGAGGATTCCACGATATTTAGCTCACACTGTAACTCAAGTGTTAGGATGTTGAGCCTCTCAAGTATATCAGACGGATCGAGTGTCTTGAAGTCAGGACGTTCTTGTATCATGAGGGCAAGGGTGTCAAAAGAGCTGTCAAGTGATCTCAGTAGTGTCTTGACGATTTCATGCTTGGTGATCTCCGTGGCGCCGAGAGCATGAAGCTCATTTGTGATGTCGGTGAGGCGATCAAACGTGAGCTGGACATTTTCATTGTCGCTTTCTCTTGAAGCGGTTGAAGAGGTTGCGAAGAACACCGATTCTTTGATCTCTCTCGGGTTGAGACGCCCGTTGACCTTGGATTGCCGGGCCCCTGCACTAGCTTCGATGTTTCCAGAGCACTCACACGGCCATACTGTCCTTTGGTCAGATGACCACAGATGATGTTCTTTGCAGTAGAGTCCAGTTGAATGAACTTGTTGACATCAGCAGGGGTGACACCTTCACTAGATTTGGGAACGCCGTTCTTGACGACATACCAGAGGTCGACATCAATGGCTTCAAGATGCATGCGCATCTTATTCTTCCATTAGGGATAGTCAGTTCCATCGAACACGGGGCATGCAGCGGAGACTTTGATTATCCTTGCAGTCGACATAGCTAAAACTCCAGGTGGTAAAACCGAATCACACAGAACAAGGGAGTACCTTGCTCTGATACCAATTGAAAGTGCTAGTTATCGACTAGAGGGGGGGTGAATAGGCGATTTTTAGGAAAGTCTTCAAAACAAGGATGTTTCGAAGACAAACAATAGAAATGACCTAATTGATATGCAGCGGAAGGTAAACTACAACAAGCAGACCATAGTCAAGTATGCAATAACGTGAAGGTACAAGACTAATAGCAGCTTGGTAGTAAGGATCAAGATGGAAGATAGTGAGAAGCCAATCAACAAAAGTAGTCAAGCAATGAAGTCAAACAGATATGACAAATAGGCAATGACTTCACGAAGACAAACTCTAAGTAAGGTGAGGGAGAAGATAGAACCAGTCACTTGTTGAAGACACATGATTTGTTGGACCAATTCCAGTTGCTGTGACAACTGTACATCTGGTTAGGGAGGCTGAGATTCAACCTCGAAGACCGCGTCTTCACCTTATTCCCTTGAGCTAAGGACACACAGTCCTCGCCCAATCACTCTGGTAAGTCTTCAAGGTAGACTTCCGAACCTTTCACAGATTATGCGTTCACCGCAATCCACAATGACTCTTGGATGCTCAGAACGCGACGCCTAACCGGCCGGAGGATTCCACAGTCCTCAAGTGTATAAGTCTTCAGGTCACATGCATGTAAAGACTTCAATGATGCCTAACACTCTTTGGCTCAGGTGTTTGGGCTTTGTCCTCGCAAGGATTTCTCTCTCAAAGGCTTCGAGGTGGGTTGCTCTCAAACGACAAAAGCCGTGCACTAACTCTGAGCAGCCACCAATTTATGGTGTAGGGGTGGGCTATTTATAGTCACTAGGCAACCCGACCTGTTATGTCCGAAATGACCCAGGTCACTAAGGAACCGACAGTGTTCCAACGGTCGATTTCAAACACACACAAAGAACTTTACTTGGGCTACAAGCAAAGCTGACTCATCCAGCTCTGGATAAGTTTTGCTCTCATTGTCTTTGCTCGAAGACATAGGATTTGGGTTGAGCATCACTTCACCATTCTCGACTATGATCACTTGGACCCCACTTAACAAAGACGGTGGTTCCTACGACTCAACAAAGAAGAAAAGGAAACAACGAAACGACATAGTCTTCAAGGCCCATAGTCTTCACTCAATGTCTTCTCATGTCATAGTCTTCAATGTGAATATCTTCACATACCACCATTGTCGTCAATGTCTTCATACATTTTAGGGGTAATCTCCGGTAGGTAAACCAAATCAATGAGGGACACTACCTGCGTTATCCTGCAATTCTCACAAACGCATTAGTCCCTCAACCACATTTGTCGTCAATACTCCAAAACCAACTAGGGGTGGCACTAGATGCACTTACATCTTGATCTGGTGGTAGCCCGAGAACGCATCTAGGAAGCACAACCAATCGCACTCTGCGGTGGAGTCGACGATCTGGTCGATGCGTGGAAGTGGGAACAGATCTTGGGGGCAGGCTTTGTTGAGGTTGGTGAAGTCGACACACATGCGCTCCTTCCCGCCTTTCTTCGGCACCACAACGGGGTTTGCCAGCCACTCGGGGTACAAAACTTCGTGAATGGCACCCGCCGCCTCCAGCTCGCGGGTTTCTTGGACGATGAAGGCCTGCTTCTCCATGGAGTGTCGTCTCGCCCGCTGCTTCACGGGGCGTACGTTGGGGCACACCCTTATGTGATGCCGAATCACCTCTCTCAGGACCCCCATGCTACGTCTTGAGCTTGTGTTGGTTTTCCTCGAAGAGGAGAGGGTGATGCAGCAAAGTGTAGCGTAAGTATTTCCCTTAGTTTTGAGAACCAAGGTATCAATCCAGTAGGAGGCTCCTCAAAAGTTCCACGCACCTACACAACCAAATTGAGAGCTCGCAACCAACGCAATAAAGGGGTTGTCAATCCCTTCACGGCCACTTCATGTAAAGTGAGATCTAATAAATATAGTATGATAAGATAAATATATTTTTGGTATTTTATAATATAGATGCAAAAAGTAAAGATGCAAATAAAAATAGATTGGAAGTAAATATGATAAGAGATAGACCCGGGGGCCATAGGTTTCACTAGTGGCTTCTCTCAAGATAGCATAAGTATTACGGTGGGTGAACAAATTACTGTCGAGCAATTAATAGAAAAGCGCATAGTTATGAGATTATCTAGGCATGATCATGTATATAGGTATCACGTCCATAACAAGTAGACCGACTCCTGCCTGCATCTACTACTATTACTCCACACATCGACCGCTATCCAAAGATGCATCTAGAGTATTAAGTTCATAAGAACAGAGTAACGACATTAAGCAAGATGACATGATGTAGAGGGATAAACTCATGCAATATGATATAAACCCCATCTTGTTATGCTCGATGGCAACAATACAATACGTGCCTTGCAACCCTTTCACATCCTTTGGGTAAGGACACCGCAAGATTGAACCCAAAGCTAAGCACTTCTCCCATGGCAAGAAAGATCAATCTAGTAGGCCAAACCAAACTGATAATTCGAAGAGACTTGCAAAGATAACTTAATCATACATAAAAGAATTCAGAGAAGATTCAAATATTATTCATAGATAAACTTGATCATAAACCCAAAATTCATCGAATCTCGACAAACACACCGCAAAAAGAGATTACATCGAATAGATCTCCACAAGAGAGGGGAGAACATTGTATTGAGATCCAAAAGAGAGAAGAAGCCATCTAGCTAATAACTATGGACCCGTAGGTCTGTGGTAAACTACTCACAACTCATCGAAGGGGCAAGGATGTTGATGTAGAGGCCCTCCGTGCTTGATTCCCCCTCCGGCAGAGTGCCGGCGAAGGCTCCAAGATGGGATCTCGCGGATACAGAAGGTTACGGTGGTGGAAATTGTGTTTCGTGGTGCCCCTGGATGTTTTCGGGGTACGTAGGTATATATAGGAAGAAGAAGTACGTCGGTGGCCGCCCGAGGGGCCCACGAGACAGGGGCGCGCCCTATAGGGGGGGGCGCCCTCCTATCTCGTGGAGGCTCCGGTTGTTTCTTGACTTGCACTCCAAGTTCTCTGGATCACGTTCGGTGAGAAAATCGTGTTCTCGAAGGTTTCATTCCGTTTGGACTCCGTTTGATATTCCTTTTCTTCGAAATGCTGAAATAGGTAAAAAACATCAATTCTGGGCTGGGCCTCCGGTTAGTAGGTTAGTCCCAAAAATAATATAAAAGTGGAAAATAAAGCCCAATAAAGCCTAAAACAGTAGATAAAGTAGCATGGAGCAATAAAAAATTATAGATACGTTGGAGACGATCGTGCATCCCCAAGCTTAATTCCTGCTCGCCCCTCGAAAGGTGTAAATGATAAAAGAGAATTTTTGATGCGGAGTGATACTTTGGCATAATTTCAATGTAAATCTTCTTGATTGTGGTATGAATATTCAGATCCGAAAGATTCAAGACAAAAGTTCATATTGACATAAAAATAATAATACTTCAAGTATACTAACTAAGCAATTATGTCTTCTCAAAATAACATGGCCAAAGAAAGTTATCCCTGCAAAAGCATATAGTCTGGCTATGCTCCATCTTCCCCACACAAAATATTTAAATCATGCACAACCCCGATGGCAAGCCAAGCAATTGTTTTATACTTTAACATTTTTAAAACTTTTTCAATATTCACGCAATACATGAGCGTGAGCCATGGATATATCACTATATGTGGAATAGAATGGTGGTTGTGGAGAAGACAAAAAGGGAGAAGATAGTCTCACATCAACTAGGCGTATCAACGGGCTATGGAGATGCCCATCAATAGATATCAATGTGAGTGAGTAGGGATTGCCATGCAACGGATGCACTTGAGCTATAAGTATATGAAAGCTCAACAAAAGAAACTAAGTGGGTGTGCATCCAACTCGCTTGCTCACGAAGACCTAGGGCATTTGAGGAACCCCATCATTGGAATATACAAGCCAAGTTCTATAATGAAAAATTCCCACTAGTATATGAAATTGACAAAATGAGAGACTCTCTATCATGAAGATCTTGGTGCTACTTTGAAGCACAAGTGTGGTAAAAAGATAGCAGCATTGCCCCTTCTCTCTTATTCTCTCATTTTTTTTCTTTGGGCCTTCTCTCTTTTTTTATGGCCTCTTTTTTCCTCCTTTTTTTTATTTTTCGTCCGGAGTCTCATCCCGACTTGTGGGGAATCATAGTCTCCATCATCCTTTCCTCACTGGGACAATGCTCTAATAATGATGATCATCACACTTTTATTTACTTACAACTCAAGAATTACAACTCAATACTTAGAACAAAATATGACTCTATATGAATGCCTCCGGCGGTGTACCGGGATATGCAATGAATCAAGAGTGACATGTATGAAAGAATTATGAACGGTGGCTTTGCCACAAATACGATGTCAACTACATGATCACGCTAGCAATATGACAATGATGGAGTGTGTCATAATAAACGGAACGGTGGAAAGTTGCATGGCAATATATCTCGGAATGGCTATGGAAATGCCATAATAGGTAGGTATGGTGGCTATTTTGAGGAAGATATATGGTGCGTGTATGATACCGGCGAAAAGTGTGCGGTATTAGAGAGGCTAGCAAAGGTGGAAAGGATGGGAAAAAGTGCGTATAATCCATGGACTCAACATTAGTCATAAAGAACCCATATACTTATTGCAAAAATCTAGAAGTTATTAACGCAAAGTATTAGCACATGCTCCTCGGGGGATAGATTGGTAGGAAAAGACCATCGCTCATCCCCGACCGCCACTCATAAGGAAGACAATCAATAAATAAATCATGCTCTGAGTTCATCACATAACGGTTCACCATACGTGCATGCTACGGGAATCACAAACTTCAACACAAGTATTCTTTAAATTCATAACTACTCAACTAGCATGACTCTAATATCACCATCTTCATATATCTCAAAACAATTATCAAGCATCAAACTTTTCTTACTATTCAACACACTCAAAAGAAAGTTTCACATATCTTGAATACCAAGTATATTAATATTTAAGAAAATTACCATGCTATTAACGACTCTCAAAATAATCTAAGTGAAGCATGAGAGATCAATAGTTTCTTTAAAACAAATATACCACCGTGCTCTGAAAGATCTAAGTGAAGGACTAGAGCAAAAATTATCACGCTCAAAAGATATAAGTGAAGCACTATGAGCAAAACTATCAAGCTCAAAAGATATAAGTGAAGCACATAGAGTATTCTATCAAATTCCAATTTATGTATGGCTCTCTCAAAAGGTGTGTACAGCAAGGATGATTGTGGTAAACTAAAAAGCAAAGACTAATATAACACACGACGCTCCAAGCAAAACACTTATCATGTGGTGAATAAAAATATAGCCCCAAGTAAAGTTACCAATGAACGGAGACGAAAGAGGGGATGCCTTCCGGGGGCATCCCCAAGCTTAGGCTTTTGGCTATTCTTGGATATCATGGGGTGCCATGGGCATCCCCAAGCTTAGGCTCTTGCCACCCTTTATTCCATAGTCCATAAAAGCTTTACCCAAAACTTGAAAACTTCACAACACAAAACTCAATAGAAATCTCGTGAGCTCCGTTAGAGAAAGAAAACAAAAGACTACTTTAAGGTACTGTAATGAATTCTTTATTTATTTATATTGGTGTTCAACCTACTGTATTCCAACTTCTCTATGGATTATAAACTATTTTACTAGCCATAGATTCATCAAAATAACCAAACAACACACGAAAAACAGAATCTGTCAAAAACAGAACAGTCTGTAGTAATCTGTAACTAACGCAAACCTCTGGAACTCCAACAAATATACAAAAATTAGAAGACCTATACAATTTGTTTATTGATCAGAATCAATTGGAATCACTATTTTATCACGTTCTGGTGATTTTTAACAATTCGGGCACTTAGCGCAAAGTTTCTGGAAATTACAGCAAGATCAAATAACTATCATCCAAGAAGATCCAATAGGTTTAACTTGGCACAAACACTAATTAAAAGATAAAACCACATCTAAACAGAAGGTAGATGGATTATTTATTCCTAAATAGAAACAAAAACAAAAAACTAAAAATAAAATTGGGTTGCCTCCCAACAAGCGCTATCGTTTAACGCCCCTAGCTAGGCATAAAAGCGAGGATAGATCTAAGTAGTGCCATCTTTTGCACTAAACTCATAAGTAGCACGCATGATAGATTCATAAGGTAATTTAATTTTCTTTCTTGGAAAGTGCTCCATGCCTTTCTTTAAGGGAAATTGGAATCTAATATTCCCTTCCTTCATATCAATAATCGCACCAATCGTTCTAAGGAAAGGTCTACCAAGAATAATAGGACATGAAAGATCGCAATCTATATCAAGAACGATAAAATCTACGGGCACCAAATTTCTATTTGCAACGATAAGAACATCATTGATCCTTCCCATAGGCTTTTTAATGGTGGAATCTTCAAGGTGCAAATTTAAAGAACAATCATCAAGATCATGGAAACCTAGAATATCACATAAAGTTTTCGGAATCGTGGAAACACTAGCACCCAAATCACACAAATAAAAACACTCATAATCTTTAATTCTAATCTTTATAGTAGGTTCCCACTCATCATTAAGTTTTCTAGGTATAGAAACTTCCAAATTAAGTTTCTCATCATAAGATTGCATCAAGGCATCAACAATATGCTTGGTAAAAGCTTTATTTTGACTATAAGCATGAGGGGAATTAACAACGGCTTGCAACAAGGAAATACAACCTTTCAAAGAGCAATTATCATAATTAAATTCCTTGAAGTCCGAGATAGTGGGTTCAACATTATTAGAAGTTGAGGATTCTCCAATCTCACTTTTACCAAATTTAACATCAAGATCTAAAGATTCTGAATTCTTGGGACGCCTTCTACGAAAAGTCGATTCATCATCAGTCCCATAATCATCAAAGTTCATATTGCAAAACATAGATCTAATTGAAGATGCATCAATAACTTTAAGATCCTCATCATTATTTTCATGGAAACTAGACGAACACGCTTTTATAAAGCTTTCTTTCTTAGCACGCCATCTAGCGGTTCTTTCTTTGCACTCATCAATGGAAATTCTCATTACTTTGAGAGACTCATTGATATCATGCTTAGGAGAAGAAGATCCAAGTTTAAGAGAATTAACATCAAGTGGAAGTCTATCAACGTTCCTAGCCAAATCATCAACTTTGAGCAATTTTTCTTCAAGCATAGCATTAAAATTCTTTTGAGATATCATAAATTCTTTCACGCTATTCTCAAAATCAGAGGGCATATTATTAAAATTACCATAAGAATAATTGTAGGAATTTCCATAATTATTAGAGGGATTACTAGGGAACGGTCTAGCATTAAAATTTCCCCTATAAGCATTGTTTCCAAAACTATTCCTACCAACAAAATTCACATCCATAGATTCATTATTATTCTCAATCAAGGAACACAAAGGCATATCATTGGGATCAAGAGGAGTATTTTTAGTAGCAAGCATCTTCATAAGTTCATCCATCTTTCCACACAAAACATTGATTTCTTCTATAGCATGCACTTTTTTACAAGAAGATCTTTCGGTGTGCCATTGAGAATAATTAGCCATAATATTATCAAGTAATTTTGTAGCATCTCCTAACGTGATTTCCATAAAGGTGCCTCCCGCGGCCGAATCTAAGAGATTTCTAGAAGCAAAGTTCAAACCGACATAAATTTTTTGTATGATCATCCATAAGTTCAAACCATGAGTAGGGCAATTGCGGAGCATCAATTTCATTCTTCCCAAGATTGGGCAACATGCTCATGATCAAGTTGTTTAAAATTCATAATATCGTTCCTAAGAGTGATGATCTTAGCGGGAGGAAAATACTTAGAGATAAAAGCATCTTTGCACTTGTTCCAAGAATCAATACTATTTTTAGGCAAAGATGAAAACCAAACTTTAGCGCGATCTCTAAGTGAAAACGGAAATAACTTCAGCTTGACAAAATTGTTATCCGTATCATTCTTCTTTTGCATATCACACAAATCAACAAAGTTGTTTAGATGAGTAGCGGCATCTTCGCTAGGAAGGCCGGCGAATTGATCTTTCATAACAAGATTCAGCAAAGCGGTATTGATTTCACAAGACTCATCATTATTAAGAGGAGCAATCGGAGTACTAAGGAAATCATTATTATTGGTACTCGAGAAGTCACACAATTTGGTATTATCTTGCGCCATGGCAACAAGTAATCCAACACACAAGCAAACAGAAAAACAACAAGCAAAAAGAGAGGAAGAGACTGGGAAAGAGAGGGCGAATAAAACGGCAAGGGTGAAGTGGGGGAGAGGAAGACGAGAGGCAAATGGCAAATAATGTAAATGCGAGGGAGATAGGTTTGTGATGGGTACTTGGTATGTCTTGACTTGAGCGAAGACCTCCACGGCAACGGCGCCAGAAATCCTTCTTGCTGCGTCTTGAGCTTGCGTTGGTTTTCCTCGAAGAGGAGAGGGTGATCCAGCAAAGTGTAGCGTAAGTATTTCCCTCAGTTTTGAGAACCAAGGTATCAATCCAAAGAGGAGGCTCCTCAAAAGTCCCACGCACCTACACGAACAAACTGAGAACTCGCAACCAACGCAATAAAGGGGTTGTCAATCCCTTCACGGCCACTTGTGAAAGTGAGATCTAATAAAGATAGTATGATAAGATAAATATATTTTTGGTATTTTATAATATAGATGCAAAAAGTAAAGATGCAAATAAAAATAGATTGGAAGTAAATATGATAAGAGATAGATCCGGGGGCCATAGGTTTCACTAGTGGCTTCTCTCAAGATAGCATAAGTATTACGGTGGGTGAACAAATTACTGTCGAGCAATTGATAGAAAAGCGCATAGTTATGAGATTATCTAGGCATGATCATGTATATAGGCATCACGTCCATAACAAGTAGACCGACTCTGCCTGCATCTACTACTATTACTCCACACATCGACCGCTATCCAAAGATGCATCTAGAGTATTAAGTTCATAAGAACAGAGTAACTCATTAAGCAAGATGACATGATGTAGAGGGATAAACTCATGCAATATGATATAAACCCCGTCTTGTTATCCTCGATGGCAACAATACAATACGTGCCTTGCAACCCTTTCTGTCACTGGGTAAGGACACCGCAAGATTGAACCCAAAGCTAAGCACTTCTCCCATGGCAAGAAAGATCAATCTAGTAGGCCAAACCAAACTGATAATTCGAAGAGACTTGCAAAGATAACTTAATCATACATAAAAGAATTTAGAGAAGATTCAAATATTATTCATAGATAAACTTGATCATAAACCCACAATTCATCGGATCTCGACAAACACACCGCAAAAAGAGATTACATCGAATAGATCTCCACAAGAGAGGGGAGAACATTGTATTGAGATCCAAAAGAGAGAAGAAGCCATCTAGCTAATAACTATGAACCCGTAGGGTCTGTGGTAAACTACTCACAACTCAACGGAGGGGCAAGGATGTTGATGTAGAGGCCCTTCGTGCTTGATTCCCCCTCCCACAGAAAGTGCCGACGAAGGCTCCAAGATGGGATCTCGCGGATCTGAGGAAGGTTACGGTGGTGGAAATTGTGTTTCGTGGTGCCCCTGGATGTTTTCGGGGTGCGTAGGTATATATAGGAAGAAGAAGTACGTCGGTGGCCGCCCGAGGGGCCCACGAGATAGGGGGCGCCCTATAGGGGGGGGGCCCTCCTATCTCGTGGAGGCTCCGGTTGCTTCTTGACTTGCACTCCAAGTTCTGTGGATCACGTTCGGTGAGAAAATCGCGTTCCCGAAGGTTTCATTTCGTTTGGACTCCGTTTGATATTCCTTTTCTTCGAATTACTGAAATAGGCAAAAAACAACAATTCTGGGCTGGGCCTCCGGTTAGTAGGTTAGTCCCAAAAATAATATAAAAGTGGAAAATAAAGCCCAATAAAGCCTAAAACAGTAGATAAAGTAGCATGGAGCAATAAAAAATTATAGATACGTTGGAGACGTATCACCCCACCAGCTGCTTGGGTTCCCATGCGAATATCTCCTTGTTTGTGCGCAAGAACTTCACCAACGCTTCCACTTGGTCATGGTCGAGGTCGACACCTATGGTAAAGGTGGCTCCTAAGGACCCGTCCTCATCAACAGGCACCTGCTTGGTTTCAGCTTTGTCTTGGGTGAACAACTACTTCTTCTTGGTTGGTGCGGCTCCCTTGGCCTCGGAGGCGCTTGCGCCACCGCGGCGGTCTTGAAGGCATGCTTGAGCGCCAGCAGAGCCTCCTTGGTGTCCCCTTCGACGGTGAGGATGCCCTTGCTCCCAGGCGTCTTCTTGAGGTTGTAAGCCGGATGGGTTGCTGCCATAAACTAGGCCAGAGCTGGGTACCTGAGGATGGTGTTGTACGGGAGGCCGATGCGGGCAATGTCGAAGTCGACCAGCTCGGTTCGGCACTTGTCGCGTGTGCCGAAGGTGACAGGAAGGCGGATCTGCCCCAGGGAGTGGGCGGTGTCGCTGCCAACTCCTGAGAAGGGCTTGCTGAGGCGGAGCCGCTCGAGTGTTACATGAAGGAGGCTGAAGGCTTCCACAGAGAGCACGTTGAGGCCGGTGCCGCCGTCGATGAGGGTCTTGGTGACGGCCACGTTGCAGACGGTGGGAGTGCAAAGCATCAGGAGCATACCCGAGCTGGCGGTGGAGATGGGATGATCCCCTGAGTCGAAGGTGAGGTCGGCCTTAGGCGCGGACCAGCCCGATGGAGCCCCCGGGCGCTTGGAAGCGGCGCTGATCTGGCGAAGGAACGGCTTGATGTGGCGGTCCGAGGGTGGTGCTTGCGAGCCTCCGAGGAGGGCCGCGACCGCGTGGGGTGCCGGTGCCGCGAAGCACGCGACGAAGAGATCGCGCAGCTCCTCCCAAGATGCCACTGTGGATCCGGGGAGGTTGAGCAGCCAGGCGCGCAGCACACCGGTCAGGGCCATGGGGAGCCAGTTGGCCATGACCTTGTCGTCGCCTCCGGCCTGGAGGATGGCTTCCTCATACACAAGCAGGAAGGCCACCGAATCCTCCACGCCGTCGTAGCGCGGCAGCATCTCCGGCTTGAACTTGGATGGCCATTGCACCCGCCACAAGGCGGGAGCAAGGGCTCGGAGCCCCCTAGCCCCGTCGCTGGCATCGGTCGCCGGAGCAGGAAGCGTTGCGCTCGCCATGGGGGCGGAAGCAAAATAAAATGACATTCTAAGAATAACACACATGGTGTGAAGAAGCAAAAACTTAGGCTCAACCGAGACTAACCGATAATTGTTGATGAAGAAAGGTGGGATGCCTACCGAGGCATCCCCAATCTTAGATGCTTGAGACTTCTTGAAATATTATCTTGGGATGCCTTGGACATCCCCAAGCTTGAGCTTTTGTGTCTCCTTAATTCCTTTTATATCACGGTTTCCCTAAATCTTAAAAACTTCATCCACACAAAAGTAAACAAGAACTCGTGAGATAAGTTAGTACAAATCAATGCAAAACCTTATCATTCTCTACCGTAGAAAATCACTAAAATTATTATTCAACATTGCATATTAAATGCCTCTGCATATTTAATACTCCTATCCTCAAATAGAATCATTAAACAAGCGAAAATATGTAAACAATGCAAACATAACATCAATTTGTCAAAACAGTACAGTTTGGAAAGAATGCAAGAATATCAATACTTATTTAACTCAAATAAATTCTGAAAATTTACCATATTGTAGCATTTTTATCATATCTTGTTGTGCAAAAAGTTTCGACATTTTATCACATTCTGGCTTTTCTAGAGAATTTTTGCAACAGCGATAATCTTTCAATTTTAAAACAGCAACATGTAGACTTGCAAAATAACCATAGTAAAGGCTATCATTGCCACTCTTATTGAAGTAAAAGATGCAAAACATTATTCTAAATAACATCAAGCAAATCATAGTAAAATAAAATGATGCACCAAGCAGAACTTATAGCATGTGACGAATGAAAGTATAGCTCCAAGTGAGGTTATCGATAATGTTGGAGACAAAAGAGGGAATGCCTTCCGGGGCATCCCCAAGCTTAGTTGTGTCGGATCTCGGGTTTCGGCAAAACCCTTAAGGTTCGAACACTGGGGTGCACGCGAAGATATCCCCCTCACAGGTCACACCCTCACACTCTTCGCGATGTCTAGGCTAGCTCGACGAACTCGCAACACAAGGGACACAAGATTTATACTGGTTCGGGCTACCATTTTGGTTTAATACCCTACTCCAGTGTGGTGGGGTTGGATTGCCTCTTGGGCTGAGGATGAACAGTACAAGAGGAAGAACAACCTCCTGAGGAGGGGTGTTCTTGTGCTTGGTGAACTTGTGTCTGAGGATTCGATCAGCTCAGGCCCAGTTGCCTTCTACTGTGGTGTCTAGTCCTGTTTATAGTGGCTCTGGCCCTCTTCCCAAATATTGAGTGCGAAGGAATCCCACAACGACCAATTTGAAAGGGGACAGCTAGTACAGCTTATCCTGACAAAAGTAGTCTTCTCCTGCAAAAGGCTCTGTGGGTGACGCCGCCTTGGGCTCCATGGTGACCTCCGTCCTGTCGTCCTGCTGGTCTTGGTCTCGTTGCACCAATATGGAAACCTTTGCTTGACGCCTCGGTACTCCTCGCCTGCGCTTGCCTCCATAGCACCAAAGAGGAAACAAGGACACTGTGCATGCTGACGCCCGCCTGGCGCCCGCCTGGTCTCGATCGTCATGGCTCACGTCACTGGAACCTCTCGAGGTTGGCCTTGCCTTGATCTCTCCGCCCCTCGCAAGCCAGCTTGGTGAGGCCGCTCCCGAGGAGGTCTTGTCTCGTCCGCCTTGCGGGGCTTGGCCCTCGCGAGGGTCTTGAAAGCTTGTTGGTGAAGATGGGTCGTACGGGCCCGCTCGCAGAGCCACGCCGTGGGCCGCAAGCAGGCAAGTCTGGGGACCCCCGTTCACAGAACGGCGACAAGTTTCTTGGATCTTCCTTCGATATTAACTTGTGGTGCCTTGGGCATCCCCAAGCTTAGGGTCTTCACTACAAAAAAAAGACACATCTGTGACATTTTGGGACGAACGAATTTTTTTTCTGTCATACATATGACACTTCTATGACGATAATTGTGACAAAACCCAGTATCATCATAGATGTGGTGGGCTCCTACTTCTACGACAAAAAATCATGACAGAAAATGGGCTTTTCGTCCTGGGCGGGCCGGAGACGCAGCTGCATGACATTCTTTGGGCCGTCCATGACGGAAAAACCATGGTAGAAGCGAGGGCGAGGAAAATTTCGGGGAGTTCCCGGTTACGGTGGGAGGTCGGGGGCCGAGCGATGCGTGTTTCTCTCGTACACGTACGCGCGTGTGTGCGAGGCATTGGCTCTAACTGAACCCAAGCGAGGCGTTGGGATCTAACTGAACCCGAGCGATTGCACTGCAGGCTACGCGTTACTGAACCCGAGCGATCGATCGATGGCTGTTAACTGAACCCGATCGAGCGATTCCTTCGCCATCGCCGCTAATCAAGCCGATCGATGCTGCCTCTGGGATGACCAAAGTGAGCGCTATGGGGGTTGGATGAATAAAGGAGCGGTGGCGTTGCCTCTGGATGAACATGACACCGTGGTGTGCTGGAGGGCTGGATGAACATTAGACGGTGGAGGGGTGCCCGTGGAGGGGTGGTTGAACATGACCCCGTGGTGTGGAGGGCTGGATGAACAGTAGATGGTGGAGGGGTGGTTGAACAGTAGCCGGTGGAGTAGCGCGGTGGAGGCTGGATGAACAGGACCCCGTGGAGGCTGGAGGAGGTCGACGGTAGCCCATGGAGGCTGGAGGAGGTCGACGGTGGAGATGAACAGTATCCCGTGGAGTCCTGCTTGTGGTACGCCACACCCTCCAGATGAACAGGACCCCGTTTGGATCGTGGCGCTCCAACACAAGTCTGCTTTGTCCCGCTTTGTGGTACGCCACACCCATCCCGATCAACAGACCCCGTTCGACCGTAGGAGGTCTGCTTTCTCCGCTTTGCGGCACGCCACACCCTCCCGATCAACAGACCCCCATTTCGACCATAGGAGGTCCGTTTCCTATGTTTTATGGCGACGCCACACCCTCCCGATAAACAGGACCCTGCTCCGAACGTAGGAGGTCCGTTTCCTCCACAGCGTGCGCCAGCCTCGCTTCCATCGCCGCTTGGCCCAAGCCTCCCGATGAACACGATCACGCATTCCGCTCCGACCCAGCCAGCTTGGCTCCCACGCCTGCTGCCTCCCGATGAACACGAGCATTCTGTTGCCTCCCCATGAACACGACGACGATGCTGTTTCTCCATTCCGACCCAGCCATGTACACGAGCCCTGGCCGTACGTACACATACGTGGCTGTATTTTCTTTCTTGCACCCTACCCACTGTATGTACGTGTACATGCTACGTGCGTGCCTCTACTACGACATGTGTGCGCCTCTACTACGACACGCGGCGCCGCCTACATCGACCAAAGATGTACGCATAATCGTTCGCGGACCGTAATGACAACGCTACGTACGCTTCGACCAGGTGGGTCCCGACTGTCAGGCACTTCCTTGCGTGCGAAGATGTAGCTGGTGGGTCCTAGCAGTCATGGGGGTGAATCATTTTTTTTGCCCGGATGCACTTCCTTGCGTGCGAAATGTAGCTGGTGGGTCCCAGCAGTCAGGGGGGCGAATCGTTTTTTTTTTGCCCGGACGCACTTCCTTGCGTGCGAAGGTGTAGCTGGTGGGTCCCAGCAGTCAGGGGGAATTTTTTTTTCATGAAATACGGTAGCCCGTCCGGTGGGTCCCCGCTGTTAGGTGGAGGAATAATTATTTTCCGCGTAATAAGGAGGCACTTCCTTGCTGCGGCCGTGGACCCAGCTATCAGCCTCTCCACGTACAGTCCACGTCCGATGGAAGTCGTTCCTTGACCACGTTGACCATGCCGCGTCGAGAGCACCAGGGCGGTGGACAACGGCGAGGCCTAGGAAGGGGACGACGGGGAGCCGGGGAAGACGCTGCAGTGGAAGCCCGCGCGGAGAGGAGTACGAGGATTCACTAGTTCGGCTGCGGTGTGAGGCTGCCGTCGCCCTTGACTTTGGCAGCCGGTGGGAATAGTAGGGCGGTGAGGCCTCCAGCAGACATCCAGCCACGGGAGGCGGGAGCATGCGGCACGACCGGGCGCTGCTTTGGGCGGCCGGAGCAAGAAGACCAGAGGTTGAAGAAGCACTATGGCCGTTGGATGGACATCGACGGTCACCGGAGCTAGAATCGTTTATATTGACTAAGTTGACAAAGCCCTCCGTCCCCTCACAACTTAGTAGGCCCATTAAGTCAGCCTCCCACCAAGGTGGGTCCCAGCCAGCGGGGAATTCATTTTTTGTGCGTAATAAGGAGGCACTTCCGGTGGGTCCGGCCGAAATGACAGGGGAACGTTTTTTCATGAAATACGGTGGCCCGTCGGGTGGGTCCCAGCAGTCGAGGCAAACTTTTTTTGCGAAATACTGGTGGCCCGTCCGGCGGGTCCCTGCTGTCAGGTGGAGGAATAATTATTTTCCGCGTAATAAGGAGGCACTTCCTTGCGGCTGCCGTGGACCCAGCTGTCAGCCTCTCCATGTACAATATTCTTTCGATGGAATTCAGTCGTTAACCACATTGACCACGCCGCGCCGAGAGCACCACGGCGGTGGACGACGGCGAGGCCTAGGAAGGGGACGACACGGAGCCGGGGAAGAGGCGGCAGTGGATGCCCACGCGGAGAGGAGTACGAGGGTTCACTGGTTCGGCGCAAGCACGCCAGAGTCAGAATAACAGGGGTGTGGGTGAGTGGAGTGGAGGGATGGCCTGGCCAGCGGTGGGAGTAGTATGGGGCGGTGAGGCCTCCGGAAGCACAATGACCACGGAGGCGGGGAGCAGGCGGCACGACCGGCGCTGCTTTGGGCGGCTGGAGCAAGAAGACCAGAGGTTGAAGAATCACTACGGCCGTTGGATGGACATCATACGGTCAGTCGAGCTAGAATCGTGCATATTGACTAAGTTGACAAAGCCGTTCGTCCCCGTCAACTTAGTAGGCCCACTATACTGGGTCCCAGCTAGCAGGGGGAGTGTTCTTTTTTTTTGGGAGTACTAAGGAGGCACTTCCTTGCGTGCGAAGATATAGCTGGTGGGTCCGAGCTGTCAGCGGCGGTAACGTTTTTTTCGCGAAATACAGAGGCCCTTTCGGTGGGTCCCAGATGTCAGGTGGAGGAATCATTATTTTGCGCATAATAAGGAGGCATTTCCTTGCGTGCGGCCGTGGACCCAGCTGTCAGCCTCTCCACGTACAGTCCACTTCAGATGCATGTCGGTCATTGACCACGTTGACCACGCCACGCCGAGAGCACCGGGGCGGTGGACAACGCCAAGGCCTAGGAAGGGAACGACACGGAGGCAGGGAAGACTCGGCAGTTGTTTCCCACGCGGAGGGGAGTAATCTGTTGTCTGAAGGTTCTTATCGTCTGCCCGCCGTCATGGAGAATAACAGCAGGTGTGGGACTATGAGTGAGTAGAGGGATGGCTAGGCCAGCGATGGGAGTACGGTGGGCGGTGAGGCCTGTGGCAGACAACCGGCCGCTGGGAGGAGGAAGCGAGCAGCCTGCGGCGCTTGTTTGAGCGGCTGGAGCAGGAAGAGCAGAGATTGAAGAAGCACAACGGCCGTTGGATGGACATCCAACAGTATACAGGCCATCTGTGCAATGCCTCAAATCCATGGAAAACAGCATACATCCCATCTACCATTATTTCAAATAGTTTACAGCCCATTTGCTAATTCTTACGGGTTTTTTAGAGCCCATCTTCTTTTTGTTAGCATTACAGCCCATATTGTGGCCACGGTTAAAAAATTATACGAAATTTTGCATATGTCTGTGCGGTCTGAACTGTTTTTAATCCCGAAATTTCGTGTCACATTCAGACTTATTTTAAAAATAAATGTATATCCATATAAAATCCAATAAATTGTCCACGCATAAAAATCAATGCAATTTAAAATCTCGAAATGAAAAAAAGATATTTGAAACTAATTGCCGGTTTGATGTGTTTTAAAAATGTACAGCCCATTTCTCATTACTGATAGGCCATTTTCTCGGCCAGCCGAATGAAGCTCTCCTCATCTTGAAAGATTTGCAGCACAACAGGCCTGATAAAGCGACTTACTTGACAAATCACAAAAAAACTGGGCTAGCCATTTTCAGAAAGAAAAAAAAACTACTGGGCTGGTCTGTGGTAAACATAAAGAAAAGGCTGTCTAGACAGGCCAGAGTGTCCCGCACAGCCCAGTTGACACCCTGCGTCTCAAAAACAAATTAGATAAATGCCACTCCTCCCTCAAAAAAAAAGATAAATGCCACTCCAATTATGGAGATTCATAAAAATGCCACTGCAAATTCTAAACTTTGAAAATGCCATCGCAATTTTTGCAAACTTTGAAAACGCCACCGCAGTTTGCAAACTTTGAAAACGCCACTCAGATTTCTCGAAAAATGCCACTAGAAATGGCATGAAATGGCATTTTCAAAGTTTGGAAATTGCACCGCATTTCTCGGAGGCATTTATCAAATTAACCCAAAACAAAAATAACTAGGCGAGCTGTCGGGTCCCCGTGTCACCGCCACAGTAATTCTCTCGTTTATTGACTACGTTGACAATGGCATGGGACCCAGATGTCAAAAATCCACTAGGAGGAGCCATTTTTTTATTGGCTTGAAATAAGGAGGCACTTGCTTACATACTGCCATGACCTTAGCGGGTCCCTGCTGTCATCCTCTCCACGTACAATCATCTCCTGATTGTGTATGCGTCAACTTGCTAGGCCCACAAGTCAACCTCTAAACCCGTGGAGGACAAATACAACCCATTTAAAAAATAACGGCCCATTCCATACGTTCAAACGGAAAGTTCAACATTCAGAGCAAAGTAAATTGTCTGATCCACATATAGAGTACTGAACTTCCACGTTGACAACCATCATAGCCAAGTTAACTATCTACTCCCACTAATACTCTAGTAGCGTACAAGCACTAACTTACTCTTAGCTAACTAGACGATGCCGACCGCCATCTGTGGTACACGCTAAACGCCGGCACCGGCGTCCTGCACCTCGCCTTGGACTTGCCAGAGGTGCGATAGGGCGCTGCCGCCGCTGCGTTAGCCCTTTCCATGCCGGCGTGGTCCACGAAGCTTGGCTTCAAGCGGGAAACCCACTTGACGAGCTGGTAGTAAAAATCGGCGTCGCGAACGCGTGCGTGCCCGACAGCCTCCGGGGCTATTTGCCGGGCGCCGCCTCCATGTAGTCGGCACTGTTGCGGGCGCTCTGCTCGCGACTCAGAGCATCGGTGCGCTGCTGCTCCATGTCCCGCTGGCGTCGCAAATCGGCGATACGCTGCTCCTCCGCCAGGCGGTCGCGCTCCAACAACTCCTACTCCTCCGCCATGCGGTCGCGCTCCAACAACTCCTCGACCTGCACATTGCCATCTAAAGACAGATAGAATGCCTCCTCCCTCCGTCTGCCTTCCGGTGAAAAACCGAACACTAGTTCCGGCGGTGACCGCTTCCGGCGTCGCCTACCGCGGACGGGCGGGGGCATGGCGGACGTGGCGAGCGACGTCGGGCCGGTGGGGGCTTATGTGGATATGGCGAGTTGGGTCACGGTGGCATCGGAGAAGGCTGGGAAATAGTACTTATAGGAGGAAGGTAGCGCGATGGTCATCGGAATTCAATGCATAATGGCTTAGCAAGCCAGCTTGCCGTGGAAAACTAGGGAAACTGAAATTATGACTGTGCTGTCCCGTCCCGTCTGGGTCGCACGCCGACATGGCGGTCAAACGAGTGCACTCGAATCATCTCCCTCCTTGTCAATAATGATTCCACGGATTTAAAAAGCCTGTAACAATTAAAGCGTATCTTTTTTTGCATCAGTTAGCTGCCTTAATTACAGCCGGCTGCATGCAGGCACTCAGAATCGCTCGTAGGCGTTATCTTGAGCGGACATGCAACGAGTCGCAGCCGAGGGCACGCATGCAACCACTTAAATCGCTGGAATTAATTAGGCTTAAACTTCTGCATGCCGTTAATTGTTGCCATGCCTTGGTCTTGCTGCTTTGCTCACGGGACTAATAAACTCGGACGGAGGGAGTACCTTGGTTGGTGAGAGGTTTGAATTAAGCCCTGCAAACTGGAAATGAGGTACTACTAGTACATGTGTGATCCGCTATTTATTCGTGTAGGATCGAGTAGGTCGTTTCTTGAATTGAGCCCTACAAACCGGAAAGGAGGTAGTACGTGCGTGATCCGCTATTTATCCGTGTAGGATCGAGAGTGTAGCTTGTCGGGTTTCTTCAGAGGTAGGCATTTTTATCCATGTAGGATCGATAGTGTAGCTTGTCAGTTTCTTCAGAGGTAGGCATTTTTATTCAAAAAACTGCCACTTCGCATCTTGAGTCGCAAATAAAACTGCCAGGAGCGCATTTGTAGGCTAGCGAGTGATCGATCAGTAACTTGTAAACACTGAGCGAACAGAAATAAGTAACTATTAATGCATCTCAATGATTCACAGATCATATACAAATATGTAGCTCCAAAAGCAAAGATCAGCCACTTCGGATCTTGCGTCGCAACTAAAACTAACTAGTACGATACCCATACATAAGATCAACATGTTAATGCATCTCAATGATTCACAGATCATATACAAATATGTAGCTCCAAAAGCAAAGATCTAGAAAAAACAACTGTTCCTCCTACTAACATGGATGCTTCTCTTGGCCAATATTCAAGATGCATCGAAAGACAAATTTGTTTGTGAAGTCTACAATTCCTCTTGCAAACGTAAGTGGTTTCACCAACAGCCGAACCATGAGAATGAACCACACATGATGGAGGAACATCCACTGCAACATGATTTGGTCTTCTCTCGATCACACGCGAGACTATTTTCGGAATACAAACTTTAACTTAGGCATAATGATGCCCATTGTATAATCATACCAAAGCAATGAAGCACCTAGTGTTGGCCAAGAATAGTACAAGATTACTTTTCTGCAGTCCATGAAGTGACTATCCAATCTTTGTGTCTATTTTCAAATGGCATCGCATGCAAGTGACTATACTATTCTCTTGTGCAGTTCAACCAAAATAGCAACGTGCAGACATCTTTGTCTGCACAAATATCAAGCAGCTAGTAAACATATACCACGCCATGTTCACAGTGATGGAAGAGGTGCAATCGATACAACCAAAATTGAGCATCCAATCATTGAATCATGTCCTGCACCTCCAATGTAGGTCCACCCTGCCAATAAATTCACATGCAAACCACTAGTTTTACTATCTAATGACAATGCAAAAAGAGTAGCAAGATAGTAGCAAACCATGTACCTTCGTAATGAACAGCTCATAGTGCCACCAATTGGATATAAAGGTTTGGAAAAAAACATGCTCCTAATGTTGAACCAGTTGGACTTTTTGTGCAGTTCCACTAAAATCGAGCATCCCTGTTTGCATAGATATTGAAAGTGTGATTACTATAAAAGTGGCACTAGTTGAAGCATAGATTCACAAATATAAGCATTCCAATTTCTTAATGGGAAAAGGTAGCAAGACTGTTTCTAACCACTTGTTTGAAGGAATAAATAAAGCAACATCGGCTGATGTCAGGAAGGCATACATAGTTTTTTCTGAAAAACTGAGCCATTCCTGACCTTTCCTCTTCTTTTAAGCAAATTTTGTGCAGTTCTACTAAAATAAAATGCCATCACCACCATGACAATTCAGTGACACTATAGAAAAGGAAATGACTTAACATTACATCATGATGTCAGGTATGTAGTCGACAGGCATTAGATACAAACATACAGACCTCCTCCGATAACATAATGAACATTAATTTTAACAAAGGTGTGACTAGCTTTACCGGGATAATTTGAGTGAACTCTACACCCTCTGTTCCTTAATATAAGACGTTTTCGGCGGTTCAATTTAAAGTACCCAAACGTCTAGTATTTCAAAAATAGGTAGTAGTTTTCTTGAGCACATATCTGGAAAGCTTGCCACACTTTATTTATGTCCATACGCTAATGCAACACCATTCGAATACTACAAATCTACACTAATCCAGTGGCTAGTGCAACAGTAGAGTAGTTAGTTTATTACAGGGTACAATACAATGGTTTTACTGAACATATTTCAATAAACTCTAGCACTGGAAGGTTTCTATAAGAATTAACAATACAAAATGTAAAGGTAACAAGTTTCAGCATTGGTATACTAGCTGTGCATGAGCATTAAACCAAATACAAAAGTCTGAAGGTAACTAGCATTATTAACTAATGACAGTATAAAAAATTTGCAAACCAAGTACCTCCAAGGTAAGTATCATTTCGAACTCGGGGGGACCTTAAAAATTGCTATCCCAATCTTAATAATCGATCAAACATAAAAACTTGATCGAACGAATCAAGAGAACAGCCGGAGGAGGAGGTGCCCACTCTTGACCTTTCCTCTTGTCTTCATAATTGTGCATGCGGTTTAACCAAAAAAATGACATCAGCCTTGGCATTTTGGTGACACTTTGTATAAAAAATTAACTTATCTCATGAAAGTGAGGTATGTAATCTATAAGCATTAACGGTGCAAATATCTGAAGGTAGTAACAAGTTTCATCGTTGGTATCTTGGCAGCAACAAAGATTAGAATTCCTTAGCTGAAAAATCTTTAATACATCCACAATCAACAGCTAACCCTGAAATAATCCAGTGACATTAAATGGCATTGCTTAAATTTATCGGTGGCATTAGACTGAGAGCGGCATTAGTTAAATGTGGCATCACTTTAGCAGTAGCATTGCTTGACTTGACTGCTGGTGTTATACTACCAGCAAAAAAAGTGGCAATAAGAGCATGGGAGGCCCATTCGGACAGTGGGCGCACTAGTACGATGTACCTCCATGGACGCAGAGTGGTGAGGGAGGTATGGTTGCCTAGAGCAACAAATATCCAGGCAACATATGTGGATTATGTCCCATTTTTGTTCTCTTTAGCCACCTTTTTTCCTATGTGAGGACAACAAACCGATCGACCTGGTCATTCTCTATTGCGTTGTCATGCCTTTCGACCCTTCTTCAACCAAGAGACATGAGACTCGTTCCTTAGCTACTGATTTTCCCCTTTTCAACCTAGATGCGGGTTCGATGCCTACTCTCTTGGACAGTACAGTCTCCCTTCCTTTCCTTATTCAACCCAGACATGGATTAGTCTGCATGAAGTAGGGTTTCCTTTAATAGTGCAAATTATGGTTTTCGTCTGCGTGGCCAGCAGAGCAGAGGATAGCAAATTGGGAAGATGGTGGAGTGGAAAAGATCCGCATGCAACGACGTGGCAGATGGGGCAATAGAACAAGGGTATGGTTCGAAAAGAGGTAGCATACCCGAGGGTCGGCGGGAAGTGGCTTCGCTCGTGGTCGCCGTCCTCCGCACACACTACGGGAACGAGCTTGGGGACGGAGGCCATCCCGTGCGGGCGCTAGGTCTGAGAGGACGACCTTGTCGTCAGTGCGTGACCTCGCTCGCCGACGACGAGTGCGTCAATGCTGGACATCCTTTTCTTCCCCGGCGGATCTATGACCACCGGTGAGGAGGGAGAGAGGGGCCGCCTTTTTTAGATCTCGAGAGAGGGTGGTAGTGTGAGAAGCAAGTGGGCAGCCCTTGGCAAGAAAGCGCTGAAGCTCCAGCCTATATATCTTTTTTATACTACTAGTACTGGAGGTGGACTAATGGTAGAGTAGTTTATATTTTCTCTGCGTACAGTACCAGTTAGTCGTGCTTCAAAACTGAACGGCACGCCATTAAAAAAATAAAGGTCGATAACTAATGCAGCACCTCGGGCCAACGCGGCCAGATCGCATTTTGCACGAGAAATTACACACCATGTTTCGTTGACATGTGGTCCTGTTCCAACATATCAGTGAGACGACGGCGAGTAGTAGGAGTATTTCCGAACGGACATGTAGGCCAGGGTGCCTCTTCGTGAACCGTGGCAAACTGGCAACCGTCCACCGACTCTTCGCCTTTCCCTCTCGATTTGGAACTGCTGTCGCACGCTCTTCCTCTCCCTCCACCATTTTCCTTCAGCCCTTCACCCTTTCTTCTGCCATTGTTCGATCGTCTTCTGCATGGAGGGAACAGGCCGGAAACGACCCTGTTATTCTTGACGTGGTGGAGGAACTCATTGATCGGTGCGACGTCATCACCTCGGCTAGCATGGCAGGTTCGTTCAAGCCCATTCTTGACTCAACTAATAACATCATTACAAGGAACCCAAGAGTCAAAGAGCGGTTTGATCTCCCCTATCTTCTTCGTCGTGACCACGATGGTAGGCGTCATCACGGAGGCCTCGCCTACTGTGCAAGTTGATGCCGCTTGATAATGATACGTATGATGTTAAGATGCCATCGCTTGAGGGCAAGGCTTGGGCAAAGCGCAAATGGAGATTGGGTTGTTTACATTGGGTCCAACTGCGAGTGGGAACTTGTGAATGTGTACACTCGTGACCGGGTTCCACTTCCAAAAATCTCAGCAGACTTCCCAAAGGTTGAGCACACCGGTATTGTACGCACGTTCAAATACAATCATGGTGACTGTCTTCTATGGAAGATAGCAATTTTTCGAGTTCCCAACCGCTCTTGGAATTACAACAACTATGAAGTTGTTGCTATCTTCGACAAGCTTGTTGCCGTCCTTGGTGGTTTGACTCGAAGGATATTGCTCAAAAATCAGTTTCTGTACATGGATGAGTACTGTGGTGCAATTCAATACGAGGGCCTTGTGTTTGCTGCCACCACTCGTGGCACTGTTTTTGCATGGCATCCTCGTAGTTTCGATACGCTTGTCTTCCACCGTAATTATAATTGCTTCATCCACATGCATGCGGGTTAGCAAGTTTCCCTTTACTAATTAACCTTCTTCTTGTGTTTCCAAGGTCCCGTGAACATTCCACCACCTATACTTGAAAATTTTTATAACCAAGGGGGAGATGACGATGGTGATGATCACGAGCATGAGGACGAGCAGCGCCCATATACTCTTTGGCGCCTGGCAACTAATTCCGATGGATCAACTCTTCTTGTGTGTATACAACCCACTGATGATGTTACTGCTAAGGAAGCATGCGTAGTCTCCCATGGTCGCACTCTCCGGACCTATTCCAACAGCCGTTGCATGGTATTCGGGATGGATACTAGTGTGCTAGCACCAACTCCTTCTCCCTGGTACAGAATTGATAGTCTTGGAGAAAACTCGCTCTTCCTTGGACAAAACTATCCAATGATGGTGAAAGGCGATCCAACTGCTGTTGACACAACGTTACTACCATTTATGAGAAGAAATTGTGTCTATACCTCGGACATTTGGGTGGTTCCCTACCCTGGTACTAGGCCGCTTCAGCCTAGATGATCAGTCCTGCGTTGGTCTCCAGATCGACAATGAATGGCCCGTCTCAGAGAATCACTTGTGGTTCAAAGCAAGCGTTTCCAACGCTGAGGAATGGTTGAGTTGAAGTTCATTTCATTGCTTGTTATTTGTTGTGTGGTGAAAACTTTAGTATTTATAATGTATCCTCGTTGTCGATGTGGGTTGATGACCTGTTGTATGTAATAAAATGATATGCCTGTGATAAACTTACTAAATTTATGAATGGCTTTCGAGTCGCTTCTCTGAGTGAGTGGTGCAACGAGGCAAAAAAATATTTTACAAATACATAATTGTAAGTGCATTGCAACAGGTTATCGGATGAGGCCAATCAACAAAAGTAGTACACAATTTGTACTAGCTTAACATGCTTCAAGCGTCAAGCGGGTGTTTTTACTGTAGCCATATGTTAATGTGTTCGTACATAACCAGCACCTCGAATCCTCGATACTATATAGTAGGAGTAAGTAGTAGGAGTAGTAGGGTGGCATGGGCCGAGCAAGCATTCACGCCTGTGAGTACGGCACACGCAACCAGACGACTTCCATCTCGACACCATATTATTTCTTGGAGTCCGTATAGAGCAATCTCTTCAACCTCGCCGCTTTCTCTAACTTCAGCCATCACGCAAGCGAGGTGGGGTTTGCCGATAGTCGGTTTCCTTAATCATGACCCCACTTGTAAGCCCAACTCCAACGCACGACCCGAACGGACCTCCGCTTGCAATTTAACTCCAACGATAATTTTGACTAGAAAAGCAAGACCAAAGAAAACAAGAACGACAAGAATAAATTTTACTACTCCTGTAAGTTGGATTAGTGCCTTCTCGATGCATTCATTGTTGATCTGCGGAGGCTCGATCTTGCGTGCTTCTTTCTTGTTCGAGTGTAAAGAAGTAGACATTGCTTCCTCGCATCTAGTCTCATGTCTAGCCTCTATTTTAGTAGGAGTATCAACAAGTGCACTAATCTCATCTCTAGCCTCTGTATAGCTAAAAGTGATAGAACATCTACTAAATTGCGCTCTATCAATATATGGATGTACTCTTCTTCGCAATACAAAAACTTGCATCCATTCTACTCCCTCCGTTGCACAATACATGCCTCCTATTTGTCAAAATATATATGTATCTAGACATGTTTTAGTATATAGGTACATCCATTTTTGGACAAATGGAAGTCAAGTATTTTGGAACGGAGGGAGTACACAATATTTTTTTTAACTTAGCACAACTAGTCTAATCCGAGAGCACAACCGAAGATTTGGTCGGGTTCTTCCTCCTTTTGCCGACACGTGGGACATCCAACATCCAGGTCGTGTCATGAAAGAAAATAGAGTGGTAGTTGAAGCCACGAGATGTGCATCTTGGGTTAAATCAGAATAGAATCTTACTACTCTTGAGTAACTCCAAAAGTGGCCACCGAAGATCTTTATTGGATTTGTTTTTCATCACCAACATGTCGAGGTGAAAGATGTGCAGGTTCAGTGGGTCCTCTTGCGTTTTCACTGACATGTGGGGCCGCATGTGAGCAAACAGAAGATGGGCTCCGTGCGTCCGCTGGCTGGCTGAGAAGAGAGATAGAGGAGGGCTGATCACGGACTACAGGAAATTTGTTCTACATACCTCGATATAGGCTCTATATAGTGGGGTGGCATGGGCCATAACTAGCATTCACGTCTAGCAGTACAGCACACGCCACCCACACGAGTCCCATCCGATAGCAATTTTCTTGGAGTCCGTGCTACAACCATCTCTTCTCCCTCCTGTTTTCTCATCCATCGCGCAGTGGGCGGGGTGGGGGTTTTCTGATAGTCGGTTTGGTCAACTTTGGTCCCACTTGTAAGAGAAAATGCAACACCGCATGCATTCCCACTTGAGCGGCGTGCCGGACCAACCGTGTGGGGGTGCGACGCGAACGCGGCAGGCTTTTCCTTTTGAACTCGTAACTTGTAAAATTTGGTTCTGCTCCATGGCGCGGCCGATAGATAGAAAATAACGATTTTGCCTAGAGTAATGAGAAGTTTGGTTCTGGCGCGGTTCATGCATGGGTGCGTTGGCTGGAGGCTTACGTAAAATTCATCCGCGAGCTTCTTGACGACGGTGAACTTGTCGAGGAAACCGACGAGGACCTCGTCGAACAAGGAGACAAAGCTGTCGTCCAAGCGGCCCCTCGCCTTGGCGGCCTCAAGCAATACTACCTGGAGACGTTCCTCGGTGCCGGGCTGTAGGCCGGCGTCGTGGACCATCTGGCACAGCCGGCTGATGCTCACGCTCATTGCCTCCATGGGTCTAGCTTAGCTTCTAGTCAACTGATCTTGTGATTCGAGTGATCACTCTTGCCCTTGGTTAGCGTGCGTAAGTGCGTAGGATTTCGTACTACTCGTCGGCCCTCTACTACACCTGCCTTTGGCTGTATGATAGGTGGGCCAGCCCCCCCTGGGCCCACGTGTCATTCACCCAATGGCAGTTGCCTTAAGTCAATGAAGCTGCGTCCCCCTCCGTGCTGATGCAGTATAGTCATCTCACCGGACTTCTAGTTGGGGCCAAACGAGAGAAGTTTCATGTTTACTGGTTTATTGGTCCCCTTTGCATTTTGCGCCAAGTTTTGACCTTTGATCTAACTAATAAAATCTTAATGCATGTAAACAAAAATGTTGTGTAAGTCACCTTACGAAAACCAAATAATCCCAAAACACTTAGGCACGGTGCATTAACTCCCTCCTTGTTTCTTATTTCGTGACATATCAAACAATGAGAGATGTGGGCCGCATGCTTTCAATGACTTGAGACTACCAAACATGACATGCAGTGTTTAGTTCATTGCATGTAATCCTATTAGTACTCTAGTTAGCAAAAAAACATTAAGTTCTCTTGCCGATAGGAATAAAACACCATGTATTTATTTAAGAGGGAGTAGTACTAGATATTGCTAGTCAAATACTAAAATACAGATGGACGTGGTAGTACTCCTAAATCCAGACAGTGGTGCTACTAGTACTAGTAGTAGTACTACCAATGTAGTAGTAGGAGTACTAGCAATCGTACTACCCGCTGGTCAAATTATTACGTCTTTGCTCCTCATAGTGAAGTGACAAGACC
Source organism: Aegilops bicornis (assembly GCA_021605145.1). Taxonomy (NCBI): domain Eukaryota; kingdom Viridiplantae; phylum Streptophyta; class Magnoliopsida; order Poales; family Poaceae; genus Aegilops; species Aegilops bicornis. The sequence goes on along the minus strand of CM038672.1, from coordinate 358,839,260 downwards.
TCGCGGAGATGACACTGAGTATAGGCGCCTGTGTTCGCATACCATAGTCAGCCTCACCGTCTGCAAATACTATCATAATGGCTGTAGAGCTAGCCTGCTTACTACTAGCCATGTTCGACATAATTCCCCGTGCGTAGATGCCCGTGCATTGCATGGAACACCAAGATTGGGGTGGACGGCCCGCAAGCGCCATCGCTACCAAATTTTTCCACGCCCTTGGAACAAGTGCTGATTGTAAGAGACAAGGAGTTGTTTGTAAATAGGGAACAAGTGCAGCCATCTTTTTGCAAAAATGGAGAAGCTTGAGTTTGTATCGTCGCCGATCTAGATCCGACGGCTATTGGTGAAAGATGGAGGCACAACATCATCACCAACTCAGACCTGTTTGATTCACGTGATTTTGAAAACGCAAGAATAGTACATGGCAATATTACAAGTTTCAAACTGATATTACAAATGTTAGGAGTAATGGTGCACCTACGAAGAGGGAATTACTAGGAAGTTTACGTAAGAACTTTCGTTACTTTAGGTGGATGCAGCATTATCGTACAAACTAAAATCCACCGCCCTGACAAGTCACTAATGGGAAAATAAGTTTTCGAGTCTCCGCCACTTGATGTTTCAAAAACAAATTCAGCTTCTGTGGAGACTTTGTCATTTAGGCTTAGACGCTTGCGGTGACCAGCAAGCCATTCATTGTTGCGCCAGAGAACGCCAAACCTCATTACCTTGAGCACACTTGCCTCCAGAACAAAGAACCTGACCAATCTAATCTCAGATGTGCTGCCTCGATAGTCGATCAAATCAATTTCTGTAAGATGGAGATCAAGGCATTCAATGAGATTGTTATAGTGCAGCACATTTTTCACTTTCGGGTCTTTTTTTATCTGCAAAAGAAGAGAACATATTAGAGCAGCTGGCTGCATAAGATTGCCGTGTCATCAAGAGGTACCAATATCATTCGCTCATACGATAGGGTTGGCTGGCTAGTGATATTTTTTCACTCTCTCTCTCTCTCTCTCTCTCTCTCTCTCTGTTTCCTCTCATTTAACTAGGAGCACGTGAAGAGCTTGGGCATTTGTTGCCTTCCACCATGTGGCCGATGCCATATTTCACAAAAGTATGCCACATAATACGCATCGATGTCAAATCAAAAGATTTTGGCACCGCTCTCGCGATGTGAGAGTTGGCACCGCTATGCACATGCACTCCACATGTATAAACAAATCAATCAACCCAACTACACCAGCCTCTCACTCTCCCAAACAAGTGTTTTTTATTGCCTCAGTCCTCTCTCTCTCTCACGCAGTGTTTTTCATTGCGTGAGTTAATTTGGCACCGGAGCAAAGTAGGTGATCCAGATCGGGGCACTAGGTAAGCAATGGAGGGTCATCGATGCCAAATGCATCACAAGTGAATTTGGCACATGTTTTGGCCTACATAGCCCACTTTTCTACTCCCTCCGTCCCAAAATTCTTGTCTTAAATTTGTCTAAGTACGGATGTATCTAGTTACATTTTCGTGTTAGATACATCCGTATCTAAACAAATGTAAGACAAGAATTTTGGAACGGAGGGAATACTACCTCGTATTTACTATGAAAGTTTGACCATAGATTTACCTAAGAAAATGCCAATGCATGTCACTAAAAATTACACCATTGGAAATTATGTTCAAATACGAATCCAACGATATAGTACTTAGTGACATGCGTTAACATTTTGTCAGTTAAATCTATGGTCAAATTTTGATACTACAAAATTGGAAGAGTAAACCAGGACGGAGGTACTAGTTGCTCTTAGGGTAACCATAGAGTTACTGGAGTAGTCTAAGTTACTTTCCGCTATGACTAGCCTAGGCTACTATAGTAGTACAACATAAAAATGATGCAGGTGATCACGTGAGAAAAAATACTAAAAACATTTCTTTCGGTGCGGTCGTAGATGCAGTTTTGAACATCAAGACTTGTCATCATAATTTGGGAAAATTATGAAAAATTGAGCTAAGTTGCGATTACCGTTTACTTATAGGAAATAAGTTTCACCTCGATGAGTAGCTTCTCCGTGCACGGAAAGCATGTAAGGAATCCAACAACTTGATCCAGATTGGGGCCGATAGATGTTAGTGCTAAGATCTTCATTGTTCGCATGGACTGGGTCAAGCTTGTGGGAATCATTTTCTGGAAGATGGTCGTAAATACATCAAGAAGAAATTTAAAAATGTGAATTTCAAGAAGACGGTGAAGAAGATGAGTGCTGTACCTGAACGAGTACTGATCCAATAAAGAGTTCGGAGAATTTGGCAGACGAGTACACCAACGCTGTCAATTTCGGCGCGTCAATGACCCTGATTTTTGTTGGACCATCTAGATCCGATACAAGCATTCTATCAAGGAAAGGCGCATTCTCAATGAACATAACGTGGAACAGCTGGAGTGATCTCTTCCCAATTGATGTCTTGTTGCAGGGCCAGCAAGACACATAAATCCATCGGAGATTCGTCGAGGCGATGTGGAGGCTAATGAACCCGTGGATCTGCTCAAGACGAAGGTACTCGAGCGCAGTACAGCAGCGGAGCAGGTGCTCCGTAGCCTTCTTCGAGATGACAACGTCGAAGAGGTCGATCTGCTTGAGTTGAGGGAGAAGAAGGGCGGGCGCGGCATTAATCTGGGGAAGATAGTAGGAGCTGAAGCTGGCGCGGCGCGGCGTTGGCGTGAGGCGGAGCACAGACGGTGGCAGAGAGCGACATCGTCCAGCTTCAAAGCTGAGCTCCTCGAGCTGATCTAGGGCGGGGGATAAGAACCACTCGTCGAACTTGGGTTGGACCTTGCAGTTGGTACTGAACATGCGGATGTCAAGGCGTCTGCCTAGCCTGTGGTGCGATGAAAGGATCTTGGAGACCGCGCCATGCGTTTGCAATCCCGCCGCAGAGGCAGCTGTCGACGGTGAGGTTGAGGGGACACAGCCAGAGGGGCGCCACCGCCGGGAGAGCAGGGCGGTCCGCATGGCAGATTTGGTGGGGAGGAGGCCGATGATGACGAGCAGCATGTCGTCAGGGAGGCTGCTGATGAAGTCCAGGCTCGCCGGATGTGGTTTTGGCTCGAGCCGCCTCCGCTTGTTGGCTGCCTCACCATCCATATCAACCGGCGGCGACGCCGGTGTACACGTGTGCTGGTGTGTGTTGTGTCAGGTGTGCGCGAAAAGGTCCTTCAGGCATGCTGCCACGCAGTGGTGAATTGTGCGCAAGTGCGTCCTTCGCGCGCAAGAAGTTTGTCCTCAACACGCCCTCAATTTACTAGCGTGCGGGGTGCTACCCTGAGTGGTTTCAACTTTGTTTACTTCACCGCTTGTCAGATGGGCCTCTAGTTTACTTATTTTCACCCACTGCCACATGGGCCAGCACACGAAGATACAGAATACGAGCTGACAAGGCAGCATGTGGATTGGTTGACCGGCCAACTAAACAATATACGGAGTTATACGCTGACACAGTGAGAGTATAATCCATCGGTATAGAGAGTTCGAGTGAGAGGGGAGGCTCGTGAGAGATAGCAGAGAGAGAGAGAAAGAGCTACTCGCTCTGTTCGATAATGTAGTTCCAACATTTTTTTTAAGTCAAACTTTTGAAACTTTCACCAAGTTTATAAAGAAATTACTTATATCTACAATACCAAAGATAAATGATAGTATGAAGTAAGTACATGTTGTGATGAATCTAATGATCGTTCCAGATGTAAATGTTTTTCTCCACATATATCTGGTCAAACTTTTCTGAGGTTTGACTTTTCAAAACATCCATATGCTTATGGACGTGACAGAGTCCCTAACTAGAGAGAGAGAGAGAGAGAGAGCGTGAAAAAAGTGTGTGCGTGTGTGTGAAAGAGACATGGACAACACACGATAAAAGTAGAGAAAAAGCGTGCGAGTCTTATGCAAACATATCACACATGCATCTTCGACAACGGAGGCAAGGTGAGGAGATAGTGTGTGGTTGTTTGGAACCGAGAGAGCAAGACCCCTAGCACGTGGGCCAAGAGGGGCTCGATCAGGACGCCTTGATTCAATCGTACACTAATCATGCACGCAAATGTGTACGATCAAGATCCGGGACTCACGGAAGATATCACAACACAACTCTAGACACAAATTAAAATAATACAAGCTTTATATTACAAGCCGTGGCCTCGAGGGCTCGAATACATAAGCTCGAATACACAAGAGTCGTGAAGCAACCATATCTGAGTACAGACATGAGTTAGACAAGTTTGCCTTAAGAAGGCTAGCACAAAAGCAGCAACGATGGAAAAGGCAAGGCCTCCTGCCTGGGAGCCTCCTAACTACTCCTGGTCATCGGCGGCCTCCACGTAGTAGTAGGTACCCTCGGGGTAGTAGTAGTCGTCGGTGGTGTCGTCTGGATCCTGGGCTCCACCATCTGGTTGCGACAACCAGAAAGAAGAAAGAAGGGGGAAAAGGTGAAGCAAAGCAACCGTGAGTACTCATCCAAAGTACTCGCAAGCAAGGATCCACACTACATATGCAACATTATCAAAGGAAGGCTATATATGTGGACCGGGCTGCAGAAATGCCAGAATAGAGAGAAGGCCTAGTCCTATCGAAGACTAGCATCTTCTGGAAACCACCATCTTGCAGCAACCGGAAGGAGTAGAGTAGCACAAAGTAAGGTAGAAGTAGTGCTATCAACCTCGGCCGGAGATCCTTTCTCGACTCCCTGCGAGAAAGAAATCCTAGAGCCATACTATCCAGTTATCATCACAATCCATTACTCATCACCATCCAATTCTCATCACCAGTATCCAGTTCTAGTTGTATCGATCGGGATACAACTCCAAGTGTCCGCTATCGTAGGGCATGTGCTATTGATAGATGTTTTCTTCCTGCAGGGTGCACCAACTTACCCACCACGCACGATTAACTCCGGCCGGACACACTTTCACAGGTCATGCCCGGCCTCGGCCAAACAATACGCCGCAACCCGACCTAGGCTTAATAGAGAGGCCAAGACGCCGGACTAAACCTATGCCCCCGTGGGTCATGCGCCATCTCCCGGGAACTCCTGCACGCTATGACGCGACGGTGAGCAGACCTAGCTACCTCCCTAAAAAGGCGGGAGCTTACCGGTCCAACCGGCCAGCGCCGCTTCGGGCTGACGTCTATTAAGCTTCGGCTGATGCATTCGACGCAGAACGCGCATACTATGCCCACGTGATGGTTAGTGCTATCAGGCCTGAGGCCCCTTGGATCAAATATCCAAATCGTAGTGGATTAGGAGCGCACGGTAACAAGCAGAGACTCACGAAAGATGTGACCCCGTTGCCCCGTCTCGAGGACTTGCGGCAAGGGCTAGGAATGCCCGACCACGCCTCGTAATTATCTCGCGGGCACCCTCCAGGTCAACCCGACTGCACATCACTGCAATTAAGCTCAAGGGCACCCCTCAGGGTCGACCCGTCTTTAGTAACATGGCTTAGTGTAAAGCCATAGTAATCATAGTAACAGTGTGTCTAAACATCAAGGGGAAAGCCCGAGGAATCACCCCCGTGAATTCCACTCGATGTAATCATCAAGGTGAACATAAGAGGATTCACCCTCGAGGTCCACACTTGAGGGGTTGCACGACAGAGTCGTATCAGAAGTGGTTAAAGAGGAAATCACCCTCGATGACCACGACCGAATAGCTACACTACATGGTTAACATCAGGAGTACTGATGAGGACTCACCCTCGGTACTCGATAGTAACCCAAAGAGTGTCGAGCAACTAAGGGAAGTGATGTGCGATGTCGGGCCTGGTCTTCGATCCCGCTTAACGGGTCTTCGGCGATGAAGGAGGCAACAAGGACAAGGTGGGGTCACCGATGGATCTCTAACCAACCTATACTAAGCAGATTAGGATAAGGTGTAAGGTACAATAGCAGATACAAAAGCAGGCTATGCATCGTAATAGGTGAAAACAATAACAAGAGTAAAATCTAATGCAAGCATGATAGAATGGAATGGGCGATATCGGGATGATCAAAGGGGGGCTTGCCTGGTTGCTCTGGCAAGGAGGGGTCATCGTCGACGTAGTCGATCACAGGGGCAGCATCGGTCTTGGGGTCTACTGGAGAGAAGAGGGGGAAGAAACAGTAAATATAAAGCAAACAGTAAATATGTGCCGGGAGTGACCTAACGTATGGCTACACGATAAAGGTGAAGGGGGGAATCAACCGGGAATGTTTTCCCGGTTCCGGACATGTGTCAGACAGATGACCGGAGGGGGAAAGTTCCATGTTCAGATAGTTAGAGGCATGTGACAGATGAACGGACCACGTACTCGGATTCGTTGAATTTTTCTGAGCAACTTTCATATAGAAAACATTGTCATCCGAGATATGGTTTATTTTCTATGAATCTTCAAAGATTAAACCATTTTAGAAAATTATTTGAATTAACAGAAATGGAGTTATGATGTCGTGAGTGTCGGCATGACATCAGAGGTCAATGTAACCTACCGACCGGGTCAAACTGGCCAGTGGGTCCAACCTGTCATTGGCAGTGGGCTAACAGCAGTTCATTTTAATTTAAACAGAATAATTACTGACTGGACCCCACTAGTCAGTGACTCATTAGTTTAGCTAATTATGCTTATTTAGGAAAATGTTTTAATTAGGTTAATTATGCGGGGGGGCCGCGTGTCAGTGGCACTGAGTGCCCAGTCAGCATAGTTGACCACGGTCAATCGGCTCGAGGCCCACGGCAGCGACCGAGGCGGGCCTGCCGATGCTGTAGGCGGGGCGCCGGAGAGAGCTCCAACGAGCCTCTCCCGCGGCGGCCCTTCACCGGAGACGGCCGGAAAACGAGCACAGGGCTCCGTTTGACATCCGGCCAGGTGCGTTCGAACGTGCACGTCAGCGCGCGTCGGGCGGCGTTCGTTGCGCGAGCAGGGGAGGACGGAATCGAGCGCGGCGAGCTCATCGGCGGACGGCCGGAGTCGGGCGTGAGAGGGAACGGTGATGCAGCGCGTTAGCGAGCGAACTGAGAGGCCAGGCAAGACCTACGTGAAACGGCGGGTGCAACGGGCGCTGGCCCGTGACCATTTGGCCACTGGAGTCTCGCCGGCGACGAGATCCAAGGCGGAGCGTTCGAGCATCTCCAATGCGACCACTACGGCGACAGAAACGCGTGGGGAGAGAGGGAGAAGGACGACGACTGCTCACCGGGCCCTGTAGTTGTGCTCAAATGGGCTCGGGGAGGCGTGTCGTCACCGGAATCATCGCCGGAGTCGAAGATGGCCGTAGGGGAAGAAGAGGTCGTCGGGCTCGTCTCGGTGGCTTCCGGCTCCAATGGCTTGGACCGGACGACGCAGAGGACGACGGCGGAGCGCTACGTCATCGGGGCGAGGCGAGGGGTCGACGGGGAGCGTGAGATCGACGGCGCGCGGCAGCGGCTGCGCTCGGTGAGGGAGGAGAAGGGTGAGGGGGAGCGAGGAGGAATCTGGTGGGAGAGGGAGAGGCGGAGCGGGGCAAGTGGTGAGGTGAGTGGGATACGAGGGGGCCGAGGCGTCGGGGAGGCGCAAGCCTTATCCCTCGCCCGGGCGTCATCGGCAAGGCGGGTCCGGCGGGACGGCGCCTGTAGCGACTCGGGTCGGGGAACAGTGGGAGGTGGGAGACGACATGGGAGGGGGAGTGGGCCACATGGCCTGTTGGGCTGCTAGGTGGGCTGAGGCCCACGGGGGGCGCGGTGGCCAGCTGAGCCAGTCGGCCCAATTGAGGGGGGGGGGGCTTTTCCTTTCTTTTTTTAAAAAGCTTCTCTGTTTTAGCTCTTTTAGGCCACTTAGACATTTTGCAAAAAAATGTTGGTTCACCACCAATATTACCAGAATAGGGAGATGCACTATGAAAATTAAAGGTTTGATGGCTCCTCACCTCCCACCCACCCCTCCCACCTCCGGCCTAGGTTTTCCGGCGATCTCCTCTTCTAGCCAGTGACTTACGTTCTCCCTCCGCCCATCCTCTCCGGCGGCTCCTGATCTACACGGCTAGCCCCATTTCATATGGGCTCTTCTGGTGGATCAACGCTGGACTTGGACTTCTCGGCGGGTGCCATCTTTGCGGATAAGGTTTTCAATCATTGTGGGACATCTATTCATCCCACGGATGACACGGGCCATTTCATTATGGTGGTGTCTTTCAGCAGACATATATTTCATCTTGATGATGACTCTGTGGCGGCCGCTTTGGAATCAGCGATTGGGGGTTCAGCAATTGAATTTTCGGTGCAAATCATCCGAGACAAGGTATTCTCCTTTTTTGTCTCCTGCAAGCAAGTTGGCCCTGCATTCTCCAGTTGAGATCATTTGCGTGTCCGCAATTCAAATGTTTTTTCCATCTCTGGGGGAATGGTGGTCCTAATTGGATCCGTGAATTTAAGATATGGAAAAAAGAGTGTGACGCTGAGTGGATCCTTGTGAGTCCCTCTAAGAAGCGTGCCACTTTGGGGTTGCTAGCTATGCATAAAACTCCGGCTAAATCTTCTTTTAGATCTAGTTCATCATTGAGGAAGAAGATTTCTTTTGCCACGTTTCAGCAATACCCTGCTTGTAAGGGTTATAGATATCAGGCTACTCTGTCATGTGTTGATACGGTTTCTGATGCCGGCTACGTCGTGCATCCATGTGAAACAGTGATCCTGTCCCCGCCGCCGGTGACCGAACTCCAGTGGACGGTGGCGACGCCGTCCATCTCTTTCGGGGCGATCAACGTACCAGCCAGAAACACCGCCGTTAGTTCCGGATCTTCACCCACCAAGTTGCTTCAAATTGAGCCAGTTTCTGTCACACGTGATTGTGTTGCACCGGTTTCTCCAGCCCAACATGGATGCATGAACCAGTTTGGGCCCCCAGCCCAACATGACGTGCTTGCCCCCAATGGGCTGCCAGCTTTCGGTGAATCTGCTGTGACCCAACCTGTTTTGGCTCAACCGTCTCAGGATCTTCTGGATTTTTCCGTTGGCACAGTTGGAAATCCTGCTTCGGTTATTATGGATGACCATCTTCTGGATATTCCTGAGGACGCTGCTCAATTTAATGATCTCATTGATGATATTACGTTCAATGTTTGGAAATGTCAGAATTGTTTATCTATGCTGCATTACACCAATTCGTGCACCAATCAAATACGATGTCGTAGATGCTTTCGCCTGGGCCACCGAGCCAAAGGATGCTCTGGCGCTGCACATTCTCCGACTTACAAGTGGGTCCCGTGGGTCAATCCTACTTCCCCGGGCCGGTCAGCTGAGATTTCCTCGCCCGTCGCCTCGGTTTCCCTCGCATCTATCCAAGTTGGGTCTTTGCCAAGTCCCATCACGCCTGCAACACCATCATCGCCTCCGTCATTGCCTGCCGAGCCACCACCCATCACACCGCCACCACCTACCTCGACACCATCGCCCCTATTAGCCCCAACGCTGCCATCCACTGCTCCACCGCATTCAGTAATGGCGACCTTCGCCCTCGACCCCATGCCTTTCGTCCCGCTGGGTTTCGAGATCATCGATGGTGGGCCGAGGCGGCTGCCGCGCACCTTCTTCTCTCCTACAGTGGCTCCGGATTGTCAGCATGAGGAATACACCATCGCCATCGTCGAGCCTGCTCCCTTGCCTGAAGAAGTTGCTATATTCAGAAACATGGTCAGTGATTTTTTTGGTTAACACTCTTGGCCATGCCATTCTTGATGCTCAGCCTTCGATCCAAGGAGTTGGACTTTTCCGTTTCCGTAGTCCGGTTGCTAGGAAGGCTCTGGTAGATCATCCTCCATTTGAGTTGGACATTGACAAATTTGTAAGATTTGTGCCACATGATGAAGGAATTAATTTCAGAGCTATCCAGGGTTTTCGTAGGGGTTGGGTTATGATTGTGGGAATACCCCTGGATTATAGGCGTGACAGTATATTGCGTATGCAATCGCACCTTTGGTCGCTTTTCATCACCGCATCGGGATGACACGCTCGTTCGCACATTGGCATATGTTTCTTTTCCAGCAACTACTTTAGTGACGTGTGATGTGGTATACAGGGAGTTTGCAGATTTTGGAGGTTCTCGCATTTCTTGGTCTGCGCCCATATACATCTTCTCTGCTGATTTTGCTGATATTTTGCCTCCGGACGAGGATCCGATGCCCTTTGATGGCAACCCTCATCCCTTACCTGGGCATCTGCAGTTTAATAACCACAATTGGGTTGTGCTTGAATTCCCAGAGATTGGGTGGGATGAGCTGCCACCACCAGTTCAGGAGAATGCTCCACATCACCAGGAGGCCCCTCATGATGATCTGAATGTGCATCAGAAGTTTGTGGAGGAAAATCAGATTGAGGTCAATCAGTCCCAAGAATCTATCATCCTTCAGGTTTCGGACGATTCTATTAATGCTCAGCCAGTTCAGGACTTAGCAATCCTGCAGCAACCTCGATGTCGATTGCAGCCCCTCTCCATATTGGTCGAGTTATAACTGTTTTTGGCCCTGTTTTGCCACCTGTGATGCAATGGCAGCGATCTTTTCAGCAAGTTTATGCCAGCTATCTTCTCTGCTGATATTCCAAAGTGTTTGTTCAGAACTGATCTTGGTGCTCTGCTACTATCTAAAAGCTCCTGGGATTTTCGTTCTAATGGGAAAGATGTCAGCCTCTCTCTTCTGCCTGCACCAGAGCCCTCAATCCGTCTTCCACGTCAGGTTGCTCCAGTTAAGAGGCCAGTTGCTCTTGCACTCTGCTTTGATGACCTTTCTGAACCTGTCAGCGAATCATTCGAGTTCTCTGCACTTCCGGAAGTTAATCCCGAGCGCAGCAGGAAGCCGAAATCTTCTAGGATTGTGGTTGACACTGAGGTGTGCCGCAGTGCACGCCTAAGTGCGCTACGGGATGGTTATCATAGATCACCAAGCTCGGGCCCCAAGCAGGTCAAAACCCAGTGTTCTTTCAAGCGGCGTCGAACTAGCTCAGCTCAGCCGGAGGACAGCCCATCAGCGCCTCCACCAACGCCGATTGCTGACCTGCAGTGTATTGGGGCACGATTGAGCATTGCTCCTGAGAAGATCTCCAAGGAAAAGCTTGAGGCTGACCCTTCTACCTCCACCTACAGCAAGGGTTTTGATGAATAGTTGCACCGAACGATTTCATGGTTTATGGCGTACCGTTATAAACGCCATTTATCTGTTCTTTTATTTCCTGTTTGGACTTTACCTCCTATGTTTAGTTGGTCAGTGTAGGTCATTGCATGATCTACTTTTGCTGCTTTTTATTTTGGTTTGTAATGAATCAGGCAGGGTTTAGAGATAGGAAAGTGTTATGTTGGAACGTGCGTGGTCTTAATTCCGAAGCACGACAATTAGCGGTTAAGCAGAAGATTGATGAAAGTGGATGTTCGGTTGTCTGTCTGCAAGAAACGAAGTGCATGCATATTGATCTAGGTTCATTAGGAAATCCTGTCATCAGCGTTTTGATAATTTTTCCTATGTACCTTCAGAGGGTGCACCGGCCGGTATGATCGTCATTTGAAATTCTTCTTTCTTTGAAGGAAAACTAATTGAGGCAAGACGTTTCGGTATTATTATGGAATTCCGCTCAAAGCATACTTCTGAAGTTTGGACGCTCGTGTCCGTTTATGGTCCGTGCCAGGGTCCATCCAGAGATGATTTTGTGCAATGGTTATATAATCTTGATATCAACCCTGATGATAATTGGTTGTTGTTGGGCGACTTTAATTTCATGCGATCATTGGAAAATCGTAACCTTCCCGGGGTAATGTCGTGATATTTTTACATTTAATGAAGTGATTGGCCATCTGGGTCTCGTTGAGTTACCAATTAAGGGACGGTAGTTTACTTGGTCAAATATGCAAACTGATCCTTTACTCGAACATATAGACTGGTTTTTTACCTCAGTTGCATGGACCACGCATCATCCTAACACGCTTGTTTTGCCCCTTGCACGCACGGCCTCTGATCATGTCCTGTGTGTGGTCTCAATTGCTACTGCTATCGCTATGGCTAAAATCTTTCGCTTTGAAAATTACTGGATAGACTTGCCTGGGTTTTATGATTGTGTTGCTCAAGTTTGGAACAAGCCAGTGGCCAGACCCTCGGCTGCTCTAAATATTTCCGCTAAATTTAAACCGCTACTGATGCGCTCTCAAGAAATGGCACATGAATTTGTCCACAATTAAGGCGTTAATTTCTGATTGTAACAAGGTGATTCTCTTCTTTGATGAGTTGGAGGAGATCAGGTCTTCGTCAAGGCCGGAGTTTAATTTCAGGCGTGTTGTTAAATTGCATCTGGAGGATATTTTACACTGGCAATATGTTTATTGGAAGCAACATTGTACTATATGCAACATTAAAGTTGGTGAGGAAAATTCAAAGTTTTTCCATGCAATGGCCATGGAAAGGTATAGGAGAAACACAATTTCCTCAATCAAGAATGCTAATGGTGATGTTGTCTCCGATCACCAACAACTTGCGAGCATGTTCTGGACTGATTTTAATCAGAGAATGGGTAATGCCAAAGGAATTAGTATGGGTTTTGATTTGGACACATTAATTGCGAGAATTGATGGTCTTGAGGAACTTTCCCAGCTTTTCACTGATTCCGAGGTTGATCATGTCATTAAGAACATGCCTCCCGACCGTGCCCCAGGCCCAGATGGTTTTTCGGGGTTGTTCTTAAAGAGGTGCTGGCCAATTCTAAACGAGGATTTCATGCAACTTGTGAAGGAGTTTTATGAGGGTAATTGCAACCTAGAATGTCTGAATACCTCTTTAATTACTCTGATACCTAAGAAGCTAAGCTCTGAAGTGGTCGGAGATTTTCGGCCAATCTCATTGACCAACACGTGCCTAATTTTTTTGACTAAGTTGCTTGCGAATCGACTTCAAAAAGTGATCCTACGATGCATCCACCGTAATAAATATGGTTTCCTCCGGTGTCGTTCTATACAAGATTGTCTCGCTTGGTGTTTCGAGTACAATCACCAATGCAAGGCCTCCAAGCGTCCCATTGTCCTCCTAAAGCTGGATTTTACAAAGGACTTTGACACAATTGAGCATGACCTAATCCTCAGAATTTTGCAATGCAAGGTCTTTCACTCCTGGTGGACTGGATGGATCAATAATATTTTGTCGTCGGGATCTTCTTCCGTGCTCCTAAATGGCGTGCCAGGGAATCATTTTGTCTGCAAAATGGGAGTGCGGCAGGGGGATCCACTATCACCGTTGCTCTTTGTGATTGCAGTAGATTTATTGCAATCTGTCGTCAATGAGATGTGCTCCAGGAACATTCTATCTCTGCCAATCCCAACCAGCTCCAATGATTACCCAATTGTGCAATATGCCGACGACACATTAATTGTTCTGCCTGCGATTGATGAGCAGCTCGTGGCTTTAAAGGAGATGCTTGTCACTTTTGCTGAGTCAACTGGTTTGCGTGTTAATTTTAGTAAGTCCGCTCTCACTCCTATAAATATGTCTGACGAGGAGGGCGCCAGAGTGGCCTCTCTGCTGGGATGTGATGTTGTCACAATGCCTTTCACCTACCTTGGATTGCCAGTGGGTACTTCTAGACCGACCATATATGATATGTTGCCTCTGGTTGATCATATCGAGCGCCGATTATCTTCCTCTTCATGCTTGCTAAACCAAGGAAGCCGTCTGCAGCTTCTTCAGTCGGTGTTGTGCTCCATGCCTATATATTTTTGTGCACACTACACCTCCCTAAAGGAATTATCCAACAGTTAGAGCGGATCATGAGATAATGTCTGTGGAGAGGCAACACGGATAATCCACGTCAGTCTCTTGCTCCATGGGATTTAGTCTGTCGCCCTAAGGATTCTGTTTGTTTGGGTGTTCTTAATTTGGCCATCCAAAATGAGGCGTTACTACTTAAGCATATCTTCAAGTTTTTCAATAAAGTGGACGTGCCTTGGGTATCTTGAATTTGGGACTCCTATTATGCTTCGTCTCCACCTCAAAGCACATAGATTTGCGGTTCTTTTTGGTGGCGTGACATCATGCGTTTATATCCCAATTTTTGCAAGCTAGCTATCCCACAAGTTCATGCTGGGGACACGGTGCTCTTTTGGCTTGACCGTTGGCAGCTGGGAAATCATGCTGTCTTGTTGCAGGAATGTTTCCCGTGGCTTCGCTCTTTTGCTGTTGATGAGGCAATCACAGTTAAGGACTTTATTGAGTAGCCGGATATCTTGGATCACTTTCATCCGCCTCTATCGCAAGAGGCCTACTCAGAACTTACACAACTACAAACCCTCCTGCCTTTGATCAATCTGGATGCTGAGAGCAAGGACATTTGGAAGTGGCCTTCAAAGTCTGGTGACTTTAGGGCCAAGATATACTATGACTCTTGCTTCTCGCACATACTGGTTGACCGCATATTCAAGTGGATTTGGAAGTGTGCATGCACACTAAAGCTTAAAGGTTTTGGTTGGCTTCTGTTAATGGATCATTTGAACACCAGGGATATGATGCAACGTCGGCAGTGGATCATCCAGGATGATACTTGTGTGCTTTGCAACCTTGCACAACATGAGAATCGGGCCCACCTTTTCTTTGCTTGCAATTTCAGCCAAAGGGTTTGGAACTATATTGGGACTTCTTGGTCTGTTCAACCCAACCAAACCACTTATGATATGGCCCAATCAGTTAGGAAGGATTTTGGTCTCCCTTTCTTCTCTGAGGTGGTTTTCGTTGCTACATGGAATATTTGGATTCAAAGGAATGGGAAGATCTTCAGAAATGAACAGCCCTCATTTAGAGCTTGGAGAAGAAACTTTATACATGACATCTCTCTTCTCTCCCACAGGATTAGATGCAAATACAAGGATAGTCTTATGTCTTGGATAGCTAACCTTACTTAGTATTTCTATTGTAAGTATTTTTACTCTTCTCTGTACATTTGTAAAGTTGTAACATGGACTCTTTTTTATTAATTAATAAAAGACTGTGAGGCTGTTGCCTTGCAGTACATAGGCAAAAAAAATATTACCAGAATAATATGTTCCACATGATGAACATTTTAGATTTCATGTCTGAGCATTTTAGAATTTTGACTTTAATTTGAAATTGAGATTTGGACTGGAATAGAATCAAAGTGAGATTAGCAACAGTATCAATGATGACAAGGCATCATTTAAAGGGGATTACTGTAGCATGATTCTCCGGGTGTTACAAATCTCCTCCACTACAAGAAATCTCGTCCCGAGATTTAAGAGGTGGAGTAATGGGGAAGACTCGGGATGGATGGAGTTCAAAACAAGATAGGTACCTGAGGGCTATCTCGGTGAACGTGGCATAGAGGCATCTCTCGATTTGAAATTCAAGAAATTCATCGTGAGGATAATAAGAAGGTGCAATTAGAAGTTTCAAGCGGATAGGCAATTGTTCGTTGCCTGAAGCAGAGTGTGAAAGGGGTTCAAAGCAATGGGAATAAGTATTGGGGCTGAAACCAGAATAGATCATCTCTGGGAAGGTGGCTCGTGATCTACATACGAAGCCAAGCGTGAGGAATAACTTTAGAAACAGGGGTGTACAGGAGAGTCAGGTTTCGATCCTGTGGTACTGTGGGTTATGGGCCCACCATGTGGGTTAAAAGTAGGAACGACGCTGATAGCAAGGCATGTCAGAGGATAGCCTGTCAGTTATGTTGGCAACAACGTTGGTACCAAGGGCGAGGGACGAAGAGAACCATTTTCCTGCTCGTTGAACGAGGCGGACCAATCGGCAAGGTTCGCGTCCGTCGGTGGTTACCGGAATGTTATCAACATTAGTAACAAGGTCTTGCTGACAGAGTTGTACACCGAGGTGTTTACCTAAGCAGAGAATTAACTCTGCTTCGATAACTTAAATTACGAGAATGGTTAAACAACCCAATGGAAAGGAAAATGTGATTATTAGTTTAACTAGACCAATGGAAAGGAAAGGAAAAGGTGCTTATACAAAAGTATTAGAGTATATGCTTCCCCAGAACAAACAGAGCAAGATATCAAGTACTTATCCATTTAGTTAATGGGGCAATGAGAATCATGATATTACCCATACAACGGTGTTTGGATAATAGATCAAGAAACATTCACAAATACCTCAGTCATGCTTCGAGATAGCACTGATGTGGTGTTTCAGTTAAGGATTGGGTCTGTAGGTCATAAGAGATTCAAAGGAACATTTCCAAGATTATCTCGGAACATAAGGTATAAACACAATCAGGTCTGTGTTGGCAGGAAGTCAAGGACGTTGTCGAAGATAACACAATCATCGAGGGGCAAGGATGGTATTTCTCATCACGAATTCAATTGATATCCTGGAAGAGCTCAGAATGTTGATGATGATCACGGCACCTTTGTCGAGAGGTTTCGTGAAGATGTAATCGTCCAACGATGACATGAAGTCAAAGAAATGATGAGCGAAAGGTTATTGGAACCATGGGCACGCCACAAACTCGAAATCAAGCTTGTTGTTCAAGGCGAAATGATAAGACGAGGAAGAGCGACGTAAGCTTAGCTCATCATTAAAAAATGGTGCTCCGGGAAGGACCAGGTAGCACAGTTAAAATTTAGCACGATAATGACATAGCCGGCCAGGCTAGGAATGACTAGAAGGATTATTAAACTCGTAAATGCGAAAATTACTTAGAGTTATAGAATCGAATGGAATCGATTCAACCGATTCACTTATCGGTGTCCTCGAGTGATTAATAACTCATATCCCGGGGGAAATCTGAAATCGGTAAGAAACAATACTAGATGAAGACTCATAGGAAGCAACACAGTTCTTTGATATTCTCGAGGTACCGGAGGGTAATACTCGAAGGAAGATCAAAATAGAGGTTGCGAAGATGCATTGATCTGCAGAAGACAAGTGCTTTAACTTGTCCGAGAAATGGAATTAAAGGGGGAACAATCATGGTCAGAACCACGGTTGCAAAGGACCAAACATAGATACCGTATGAACTTATAATAAGGGGATTATTATATCACAAGAAGCTTCCATGATAAGATCCACATTAGGTCCATGGGCATGAACACAAAGTTCAAGGTCGACTCCCACTTCTTCAATGCATAACCTTCCATTCACTTCTTGTTTTCGATGAAGTCGTAGTGTTGAAATTATATCAGGCAAAACGCCAGAAGAGTATGACTCGTGAAAACTCTCGGGTTCACATGGATTAAGGAAGGCATAGGTTCAACCCATAGGGGCATCTTGGGAACATATACCACAAACTCCACGAGTAAAATAACACAAGCTCGAAGGCAGAGCATAGTTGAGAAGGCAGAGGATACAATTTACCAAAGGCAATGTGTATCAGAGGAAGAGCGCACAAAATTTTGAATATGAAGGAAACTGCCGGATAACAATCCAACAAAGGATTCAGCGCTCCTTAATGGATCTGATGTGAGTATCAGTACTCAATCAGAAGAAGGAAAGAATGCAAGGCATCGGATTATAGATATATCTGGATAACTTCAAAGCTTGAATACAAAGGAATTACGATTTCCATATCAGAAGATCAGAAGCAGAGGCTCTGATCAAAAGATGAGTAAGTTGAATAGACTTAGAGGTGCACCCGACTCAAATCTTGATTGGGCAAGAACCAGCTCATAACCGGAGCGATGTCGGAGCCGGAAAGAAAATTTCTAAGGATTATTTGATGATTGCGAGTATTCGCTCACACGTTGAATCCATTGGAACAGAATGACAACCACAAAGAATTTTAAAGAATATTGCTAGACATATGGAATTAATCCTAATGCAAGCAGGCATGAATTTCAAGAGCAATAGGGGGTGCAGAGAAATTTCGGAAGATCGATTAACAATGGGAATGATATTGCGAAGCACATGATCAACTAGGGATGAACGAATCCCTGATAAGTGTGAGGAGTTATTCGCAGTGTGAAAGAAGCTGCAAAGCAGAAACACAAGGATTCTCGAAACAACGAATAGTAATAGGTTAACTTGTAATCATCAAGAGAAATTGGGAATGACTGTATGAACGACACGCGTAAGTCGTTATCCATATGAATATAACGGTGGTAGGAAATTGCAAAGGCGGAGGTCACAAGGGTCTCGGGAAAACATCGTAGAGTAACTACAGAATCTTCTGGTGCAGTAAGCGGTCATTGGTAATGTCGGTGCTCTCCGGGAGGAAGTTGGTCCGAGAACCTAAGTGTCGGCGTTAGTAAATCCATTTTAACCCGAATAGGAGAGAGATCAGAGTCCCAGAGTATAGTCGAGGAGTAAAAGATCCTAATACCACCCAATTGGCGACGTGGGCCCGTAAGCCACACAGCCAAGTTAGTAAAACAATTTTCGGTTTCTAAACTCAACTTCGGCCAAGGAGTTTGAAAGGGGGCTACATACAGGCAGTCGGCTCTGATACCAACTTGTGACGCCCTCGATTGAATCGTACACTAATCATGCACGCAAATGTGTACGATCAAGATCAAGGACTCACGGGAAGATATCACAACACAACTCTAGACACAAATTAAAATAATACAAGCTTTATATTAAAGCCAGGGGCCTCGAGGGCTCGAATACATAAGCTCGAATACACAAGAGTCGTGAAGCAACCATATCTCGAAAGTACGCATATGAGTTAGAGAAAGTTTGCCTTAAGAAGGCTAGCACAAAAGCAGCAACGACCGAAAAGGCAAGGCCTCCTACCTGGGAGCCTCCTAACTACTCCTGGTCATCGGCGACCTCCACGTAGTAGTAGGTACCCTCGGGATAGTAGTAGTCGTCGGTGGTGTCGTCTGGATCCTGGGCTCCACCATCTGGTTGCGACAACCAGAAAGAAGAAAGAAGGGGGAAAAGGGGAAGCAAAGCAACCATGAGTACTCATCCAAAGTACTCGCAAGCAAGGATCCACACTACATATGCAACATTACCAAAGGAAGGCTGTATATGTGGACTGGGCTACAGAAATGCCAGAATAGAGAGAAGGCCTAGTCCTATCGAAGACTAGCATCTTCTGGAAACCGCCATCTTGCAGCAACCGGGAGGAGTAGAGTAGCACAAAGTAAGGTAGAAGTAGTGTTATCAACCTCGGCCGGAGATCCTTTCTCGACTCCCTGCGAGAAAGAAATCCCAGAGCCATACTATCCAGTTATCATCACAATCCATTACTCATCACCATCCAATTCTCATCACCAGTATCCAGTTCTAGTTGTATTGATCGGGATACAACTCCAAGTGTTCGTTACCGTAGGACAGGCTATCGATGGATGTTTTCTTCCCTGCAGGGGTGCACCAACTTACCCACCACGCTCGATTAACTCCGGCCGGACACACTTTCCTGGGTCATGCCCGGCCTCGGCCAAACAATACGCCGCAACCCGACCTAGGCTTAATAGAGAGGCCAGCATGCCAGACTAAACCTATGCCCCGTGGGTCATGGGCCATCTCCCGAGGAACTCACGCACGTTGCGAGCGAGGCGGTGAGCAGACCTAGCTACCTCCCTAAAAGGCAGGAGCTTACCGGTCCAACCGGCGCCGCCCGCTCGATTGGCCGAGCGCCTATTAAGCTTCGGCTGATGCATATGACGCAGAACGCGCATACTATGCCCACGTGATGGTTAGTGCTATCAGGCCAGAGGCCCCTTGGATCAAATATCCAAATCGTAGTGGATCAGGAGCGCGCGGTAACACGAAGAGACTCACGAAAGATGTGGCCCCGTTGCCCCGTCTCGAGGACTTGCGGCAAGGGCTAGGAATGCCCGACCACGCCTCGTAATTATCTCGCGGGCACCCTCCAGGTCAACCCGACTCCACATCACTCGCAATTAAGCGCGCGGGTACCCTCGTGGTCGACCCGTCTTTAGTAACATGGCTCAGTGTAAAGTCATAGTAATCATAGTAACAGTGTGTCTAAACATCAAGGGGAAAGCCCGAGGAATCACCCCCGGTGAATTCCACTCGATGTAATCATCAAGGTGAATGTAAGAGGATTCACCCTCGAGGTCCACACTTGAGGGGTTGCACGACAGAGTCGTATTGGAAGTGGTTAAAGAGGAAATCACCCTCGATGACCACGACCGAATAGCTACACTACAGGGTTAACATCATAAGTGCTGATGAGGTCTCACACTTGGTACTCGATAGTAACCCCGTAGTGTCGAGCAACTAAGGGGAAGTGATGTGCAGTGTCGGGGCCTGATCTTCGATCCCGTTGAATGGGTCTTTGATGATGAAGCAGGGGCAACAAGGACAAGGTGGGGGTCACTGATGGATCTCTAACCAACCTATACTAAGCAGATTAGGATAAGCAGGTAAGGTACAATAGCAGATACAAAAGCAGGCTATGCATCAGAATAGGTGAAAACAATAACAGTAGCAAAATCTAATGCAGGCATGAGAGAATGGAATGGGCGATATCGGGATGATCAAAGGGGGGGCTTGCCTGGTTGCTCTGGCAAGGAGGGGTCGTCGTTGACGTGGTCGATCACAGGGGCAGCATCAGTCTTGGGGTCTACCGGAGAGAAGAGGGGGAAGAAACAGTAAATATAAAGCAAACATAGCATCACAAAGCAGAACGTGGCAATATGCTGTGCCGGGAGTGACCTAAAGTATGGCTACACGATAAAGGTGAAGGGGGGAATCAACCGGGAATGTTTTCCCGGTTCCGGACCTGTGTCAGACAGATGACCGGAGGGGGAAAATTCCATGTTCAGATAGTTAGAGGCATGTGACAGATGAACGGATCGCGTATTCGGATTCGTTGAATTTTTCTGAGCAACTTTCATATAGAAAACATTGTCATCCGAGATACGGTTTATTTTCTATGAATCTTCAAAGATTAAACCATTTTAGAAAATTATTTGGATTAACAGAAATGGAGTTATGACGTCAGGAGAGTGTCAGCATGACATCAGCAATTCAACAGACCCGCTGACTGGTCAAACTGGCCAGTGGGTCCCACCTGTCATTGGCAGTGGGCTAACAGCAGTTCATTTTAGTTTAAACAGAATAATTACTGACTAGACCCCACTAGTCAGTGACTCATTAGTTTAGCTAATTATGGTTATTTAGGAATATGTTTTAATTAGGTTAATTATGTGGCGCGTGTCGCTGAGTGCCCGATCGGCCATAGTTGACCACGGTCAACATGGTCAACTGGGTCGAGGGGGCCCACGGGCAGCGACCCAGAGGCGGGTCCTGCCGGTGCCAGGTAGGCGGGGCGTCGGAGAGAGCTCCGACGAACCTCTCCCGCGGCGGCCCTTCGCCGGAGACGGCCGGAAAATGAGCACAGGGCTCCGCTTGACATCTGGCCAGGTGCGTTCGAACGTGCACGTCAGCGCGCGTCGGGCGCCGTTCGTTGCGCGAGCAGGGGAGGACGGAATCGAGCGCGGCGAGCTCATCGGCGGACGGCCGGAGTCGGGCGTGAGAGGGAACGGCGATGCAGCGCATTAGCGAGCGAACTGAGAGGCCACGCGAAACCTACGTGAAGCGGCGAGTGCAACGGGCACTGGCCCGTGACCAGTTGGCCACCGAAGTCTCGCCGGCGACGAGATCCGCGGCGGAGCGTTCGGGCATCTCCAATGCGACCACTACGGCGACGGAAACGCGCGGGGAGAGAGGGAGAAGGACGACGACTGCTCACCGGGCCCTGTAGTTGTGCTCAAATGGGCTCGGGGAGGCGTGTCATCATCGGAATCATCGCCGTAGTCGAAGATGGACGTAGGGGAAGAAGAGGTCGTCGGGCTCGTCTCAGTGTCTTTCGGCTCCAATGGCTTGGACCGGACGACGCAGAGGACGACGGCGGAGCGCTACATCATTGGGGCGAGGCTAGGGGTCGACGGGGAGCGTGGGATCAACGGCGCGCGACAGCGACTGCGCTCGGTGAGGGAGGAGAAGGGTGAGGGGGAGCGAGGAGGAATCTGGTGGGAGAGGGAGAGGCGGAGCGGGGCAAGTGGTGAGGTGAGTGGGAGACGAGGGGGCCGAGGCGTCGGGGAGGCGCAAGCCTTATCCCCTCGCCCGGGCGTCGCCAGCCAGTGGTCGAGGCGGGGACGGCGCTCGCGACTCGGGTTGGGGGGAACAGTGGGAGGTGGGAGGCAGCGGGGGAGGGAGTGGGCCACAGGGCCTGTTGCGCTGCTAGGTGGGCTGAGGCCCACAGAAGTCTGATGGCCAGTGCTGGGCCAGTCGGCCCGATTGAGGGGGCTTTTCCTTTCTTTCTTTTTTAAAAAGCTTTTCTGTTTAACTATTTTAGACCACTTAGACATTTTGCAAAAAAATATTGGTTCACCACCAATATTACCAGAATAATATGTTCCACATGATGAAACTTTTAGATTTCATGTCTGAACATTTTAGAATCTTGACTTTAATTTGAAATTGAGATTTGGACTGGAATAGAATCAAAGTGAGATTAGCAACAGTATCAATGATGACAAGGCATCATTTAAAGGGGATTACTGTAGCATGATTCTCGGGGTGTTACACTGACAAACAAGGGAGAGAGGTCGAGAGAGACGTACGGAGAAAATGCAGACATGGGGAGGAGAGAGTGTATGTTTGTCATAGAGAGATCCCCTGGAGATCGTGATGGGATTATATGTGTGGGAGATCGAGTGACAAGGTGTGTGCGCGATAGATGATGCCCCGAGAGATATCGAGATAGACATATGGATGGAAGGAGATAATACGTGTGTTCCTGATGGCTAGTAAGAGATAATCATACTTAGGAGGAGTGCTTGCGCCTATGGCCCTGTTTGGATACTCTAACTCAGTTAGAGGTTAGAGTTAGATTCTAACCACTGAATAACCTGAACTAACTCTATTCAAAGAGGTGTTTGGATGGCAGGGTTAGATAGAGCGCGGATACGGCGAGGCGCCTTCACGGGCGGTACGAGAGGGAGGGAGGGTGAGGATGAGAAGCTTCGAGGAAGTGGGGAGGGGTCTGCTGCGGGGAGAGCGAGAGAAAAATGTGTTTTTTTTAGTGGTCCCAAGAAGAACTAATCCAAATAAGCACCTCTTGGATGTGTTAGATTTTTTGGATGGGTTAGATGCATCTAACCCAAACTAACCCTCCTGTTTGGATCTGTTTGGGTTAGTTGACACCAAACTAACCCAAACTAACTCTAACCCATGGATCCAAACAGAGCCTATGATGGAGTGAGGGATTATGGTACTTAGGGGGGTGCGTGTCACATGGAGAGAGAACAAGGGCGGAGAGTGTTGGATGGGTCTATATGTATAGCGCGAGCGAGACATGTGTATGTGTGAACCAGGGAGATATTAGGCAAGTTTGGCTTGCGTCCTGAGCATCTTTTCCCTGGCCTGGGGTTGTGGCTGGATTTCATGCACGATTGTTTGGTTGCTACCCTGTGAAAAAGAAAGCCCGCCTGGCCTGGGT
The DNA here is from genome assembly GCA_021605145.1 of Aegilops bicornis. Classification (NCBI taxonomy): domain Eukaryota; kingdom Viridiplantae; phylum Streptophyta; class Magnoliopsida; order Poales; family Poaceae; genus Aegilops; species Aegilops bicornis. Next base: position 358,815,854 of record CM038672.1, on the reverse strand, counting down.
TCCCTTGCACTTTAATTAGCCTGGTTGAACTCCAGACACTGCAAGTAGCCTGGCCCATGCGACCGATTTCGAACGCCTGGCCGTGCCTGGTCGTCCGGCCACGAGGCTAACAGCAACATGGATGGATATTAGCATTACATAATTGATGCATGGATTGATTGATGGGACGTTGATGCTTTGCCTGGCCAAGGCATGAACCAAATGCTTCAGCACTACACAAGCCTGGCCAGGCAGAAATATTTGACATTTCACGTCCACACCAGGCAGTACCGGCCATCAAGGCATGAGGGTCAGGTCACGAACCAAACTGACCAATAAAGTTTGAGAGAGATTGAGGAGCCCCGATAAGGCTGAGTGGTGCGTCAGATAGCTGAGAGGGGAAAGAGATATTCCATCCGCTCGATAATGCAAAGGCATGTAAATTTTTAGAAGTCAAACTTTGGAAACTTTGATCGAGTTTACGCAAATGTTATTTATATCTAAAATACCAAAGATACATCATACAAAACTACATCTCATGGTGAATCTAATGGTATATGTTTGCCGTACTAGATGTAATTCTTTTTCTCCACGTACATGGTCAAACTTTGTGATGTTTGACTTTTCAATAAATCTATATGCTATGGACCGAGGAGAGTGCCTCGGTCGAAACAGATCAAGTGTGTGTGAAGGAGAATGAGTAAGTGTGCAAAAAGAGTATGTGTGTGAAACTGAAAGTGACAACAAACGATAAATTAGAGAGAGAGTGTGTTTTATCGTTTGTTGTCACTTTCTAACACACTCTCTCTCTTTCTAACACACACTCTCTCTCTCTTTCTAACAAACCTTGTTGATATGTTCGCATAAGAGAGAGAGAGAGAGAGAGAGAGATGGAGAGAAAGGGAGAGCTACCAACAAGGTTTTTGTGTCGGATGCTACGATAGAATTGGAGATTGTCGGAGAGAGAGAGAGAGAGAGAGAGAGAGAACGGGAGTGCGGGAGAGGGGGAGGTCACGTTTTATGCATCAAAGACTGATATAAACCATGTTTTGATATAAACTTTCATTCAAATATTCAAATTGGAGAACATGTTGTCTGCAATCCACACATGAACGGATATATGCGTATATCAAACAAGTTCATTAATTTGACTTTCAACATGTTCATGGAGTACTATAATCTTTGTACAACATGCTACTCGATTGAGGTGTTCAATTTTGGATTTAGTTCACTATTTAGACTTCTTTGAGCAGGCTATTTCATTGAATCGAGATATTTCATTTTGGGTTTGATTCGCGTTTTGAGTGGGTCAACTATTTGTCATATAGTAAATCGCTAGCAATGAGCATGTAAAAACACATTACTCCCGAGCATCATCTCTCCATCTAAAAAAGAAGTGGCAAGCTAATATTTCAAAATTTGATTCGAATCGACTTGGTAAGGTAGACGTGGATGCTCGTTCTCCCAAAATTTGAACGAACCATTAAACATCCTCTATGCTCGGTGGAATTCGCCCGAGCAAATAAATGGGAGACGCGAAATTAGCGTCCTATGTGGGACACATATCAATTGGCCCGTTGTACATCGAGGGTAGGTTCGTAACTTCATCCAAGCGCGCCTTCTCCTCAGCTGAAATGACATGTGCCAAATAATTCATAAACCATGGCCGGCAAAATATGCTCTCCTCGCCCGAAATAGCTCGCGCCCACAATTTGAAAACATGCTCTCCTCGCCCGAAATCATTCGCGCCCACTATAGTTCAAAACACGCCCTCCTCGCCCGAAATCGCTCCCGCCCACTATTTGGGGAGAAGCAAAGTTACTCTACTATCCCCGACCCTCGATTACAGACCCAAGCTGAGAAGCCTATAGGCAAGGGTAGAACTGTAACTCCCCCTCACATTTCAGACAAATGCGTCCGTAAGAAATGGTTCCACTCCCCCCCCAACCCCCCCCCCCCCCGCCCCCCCCACATTCATACCTCATGGGTGCCAAATCACCTTCTCCCCAGGAAGCTCCATTCTCCCGAGCCGCGAAACCTCAGCCCCACCTCCATGGCGCCCCCCACCGCATCAATTTCACAGCCTCCCTCCTCCCTAATGCCGGAGACGCTGTCCATTTGCCGTCGTGCACTGGGTCCTGTGCCTCTTACTCCGTCTTCTTTGGTGCAGCCTCGGCAACGGCCGCATGAACACTTGGAGCCGATTCACCCCGCCCGTTGTTCATGGCGCCGAGCGGCTCAACTTGGTCCGTCCAGTCTGGCGCTGCTTCCAGCGTAGCCGTCGGCCGTCACGACATCGCTCTTTCCTGCCGCCCGGTCGCCACCGCAATCGCCCGGCGTCACCGACTCGGCATTGAACCTACCTACTTCACCATGCCGCCGGATAGGTCACACCCTCATCTCAAATCACTTTATTTAGGCGTCGGTTCTCACGAATGTTTATCTTGGGCCAATCGATTCCCAATGGGAAGCAGCACCCCTCGAGGCGGCGGAGCTCCTAGGTTGTCGGTTGGCTGGTGTCTAACATAAGGGTGCGGGGCCGCAAGTTCGCCGCATAAGCAGCGCTTAGATGGCTATCTTTTAGAGTTGCGTGGGTTGAAGGTACTGCCGCCGCCGGATCTGGATGACGGGGAGTCTTTGTGGATTGGCCCGGGGGCGGCGCAACCACGGCAGTGCGGGGTTTTGGCCGGGGCCACGGATGGCGGAGGCAGGCTGCTCTGCCGTTGGTCGCTGGCTCTTCGGGGAAGATTCTGAACAATGTCAGCCGGGAGGCACAAGACGGCCATCAAGCCATCTGGCGTAGATCAGACAGTACCAACATAAAATAAAATCGTGTGACCCCAATTTAGTCTTCAGTCAACAGACGTGTGACCACTCTCGTACCTTGCTGTTGATCTCTTAGTGTATTTCTTCAGATCAAAGAGATATGCCGTTCTTAACATTATGTGTTATCTGCATCTTCAGACACACCGTCTTCCGACTCACCGCAGCTGCTCCAACAAGGGAAGCATATACCAGAAGGGAGCTATAGTCCCCACTCAATAGTTCCCTGCATCGAATGCGCGTGCCCGACATGGACAGCCACAACAATTGCAGGGCCATCGACAAGTCAGCACATGATGCTCACTCCTATGGATGGCAGCCAGATAGGTTGTACCCTCATCTTACTTGTGTGCAACATTTATGGCTTTGTTATTCATCTAAGCATGGAAAATAGATCATCACATTTCATTGTATATTCATGCTGATCTCTTACGGGTCTTGTTCAGGAGTTCAGGCTGTTCCATAGTTCAGCTAAGATACTTGTTCTTTAGGTAATGATGTTCCATAGTTATCATCCATCAGCCAATGCTATCCCACAGGCTGGTGATTATAGTATTATACCACTTCTAGTATTACCTATGTTGTTCTTTAATACTTTTGTGTGCCATCTAGTTAATCTCGAGTACAAACGATACATATTCTGTAGCTTTCATCTATGTTCTCCCTTTAGTTTATCAGATCTGTTGCTGCTAGTTAACCCCATTCCTACTATTTATGTCGTCTCCTACAGGCACTCATTACATAAATCTAACTACTAGTTGTCTTCCATGCATGTCAGATATAATTGCACATACTGAATATCCACAAGAACCTCACGGAGCAATGTAAAGGCCAATAAACTTGATGTTAATGATACCCAATATGATGGAACATGTAAAGGCAGTTCTTCAGAAGACTTGCAGAAAGATGATGAATCCTCTTCACCCCACAAGGTCCTGGCTCTAACTTGGCCTGTGATATGGGTACAACATGCATATAATGTCCTGGAGTGTATCTACTCTGTTGCAATGCCATGTGCTTAGCATGCTGATCATGCATGTAAATATGTCATGCCTTCCTGTTTTTCAGTACCTACTCCATTCATGATAACATGTTCTCAAATTCAAGTACTGTCATTATACTCTATCGCAATGCCATCTGCTTAATTTGGACATCATGCTTCTGAATATCTTATTCATTGTTATTCATCAGTATGTACTTAATATGTCTGCCATGCCATGTTTTTTTACGTTGAAGTGTTGTTCTAGTGCTTTGTTGCAATACCATCTTATTTTCCAAATCATACACGTGTATGTTGCCTTAGTTATTTATGTACATATTACGCTAGCATATTGTTTTACATTCAACTAGTGTTTTTCTTGCTGTGTTGTCCTGTCGTATCCCTAGCTCTTACACCATACTCCCTCCGCCGGATTACATGTTGCCGAAATGGATAAAAAAGGATGCATCTAGAACTGAAATACGCCTAGACCCATCCTTTTTTCCGGATGGAGGGAATACATGTCAATATGTCATGCCTTTCTATTCTTCAGTACCTATTCCATCTCTCTGTTGTCGCATGTTTTATAATTAAAGCACCATTCTTATATACAAGGCATGCAAGGGGAAGATGACTATGCTAGAATCTGAAGGGTTACAAACAAGGCCTTTGCAAAAGATCCAAACGCCAGGAGATAATAAACCAAATCCAGTTTTTATAGATACTGCTCCAGCACAGAGAAACCCAACTCCTACTGATAATAAGCAGATTCCAGTGGCCAAAGAACTAGTCCGCTCCAGTCCAGCAAAAATATGTCAACTCAATTTGAAGAAGCATGCTGATTATATTTTCTACATGTTTCTTACCCATCTCTCTTTTAGAAAATAAGCTTAACAGATAGAAGAATTTCTGCAATGGTATCGTTTATAAGGAAAGATTCTTGCAGGAATTCTCTGTGCTCCAATGTAGATGTAAGTACCTGTTGTATCTCACTATATTTTTACATCAGCATGTATTTTATTAATCGGCGTGAATCGAACCTTTATCTGATGTAAATTTAGTTGTAGCAAAATGTATGATTAAAGGCCACAATGTTGATTTTTGTAAGGATAATTGCCTGGTAGTTTTGCATCCTGAGCTGCATGACTGTACTATCTCATATCAGTGGGTTTGAATACTTTGGTTCTGCAGTGGGTTTTTCAGTGTTTTTTTACTGTGTTGTCCTGTCGTATCCCTAGATCTTACATCATACTCCCTCCGTCCGGATTAAATGTCGCAGAAATGGATAAAACTGGATGTATCTAGAACTGAAATACGCCTAGACCCATCCATTTATTTCCAGATGGAGGGAATACATGTCAATATGTCATGCCTTTCTATTCTTCAGTACATATTCCATCTCTGCTGTAGCATGTTTTATAACTGAATCACCATTCTTCTATATAAAGCATGCAAGGGGAAGACAGCTATGTTAGAATCTGAAGGGTTACAAACCAGGTCTTTGCAAAAGATCCAAACGCCAGGAGATAATAAACCAACTCCAGTTTTCATAGATACTGCTCCAGCACAGAGAAACCCAACTCCCACTGATAATAAGCAGATTCCAGTGGCCAAAGAACTAGTCCGCTCCAGTCCAGCAAAAGAATGTCAACTCCATTCTAAGAAGCGTGTGCGTATCCTCGCATCATGAAATTTTATAGCATTCTGATCATATTTTCTACATGTTTCTTACCCATCTCTCTGTTTGACACAAAAAAGGAAGGCGACATCGCTCATACAAAAGAATAGGGGGTTTTGTATAAGCGTCTCCCTTTGCACCGGGGAACAAAATGTTGCGGGCGTGCCAGTGTACAAAGTACACAAATACAAGAAGAAGAAAAGAAAATGTGTGGGGCCTGCTGGCGCGGCCAAAGTGATCAAGCGATCATGGTCTCCTGGTTCCCGGGGGCCTCGGAAAGCCCCCGGTTAATTACTCCCGCGGATAGCACCGCGGGACACCTTCAATTAAGCTGCGCAGTCGTCGTCTTCGGTCTTCGCTTCGCGTTCCTCATGCATGGTGGTGGTCTGTGTGTGTGGCGGCGGCAGAGTCCGTGTACGGAGTGGTACACGCACCATCGAAAACGTGGCCTTTGCTCCAGCCACGCCTGCCTTCGCCGTCTTGCCTCGTCGGCCTTGAGCGGCGTCGATGTGGTTGTTGAAGTAGCATGCATGTTTGGGCTTGGCTTGGACGTCGTCGATGACATTGTAGATTCACCGGGAGTGCGAGGGGTATGCCCCACGGGAGTAGATGTCGATAGGAGAAGAAAGAGTGGATAGATGTGTGACACATGGCGTACACACATCCGTTGATGACCGCATACACCGCCGCCAATGGCGGACGAAGTCGCCACCTTGCACTCCCCGACACGTGTGACACGTGTTCGTGCCCACGAAGAGGGAGGCCGCAAGATACGCCTAAGCGTGTCCCGGCCGCCGCCGGATGTTGTCTCCGCCGCTGTAGCTACGACGAGTCATCGTTGCTCGTCGAGTGCGGCGCCGCCTCCATGGTTATGACGAGTCGTCGTGACTCGTCGAGCGCCGCGCTGCCGCCGACGCGTCGAACGGACCATGTTGCTGAGTCCCGGTCAGCCCATGGGGCCTCCAGCAAAACAGCGGCGAAGGAGACCTCGCGATGCGGCGGAGCCTCGCCCAGACGCCGCCGATGGTGTAGGTAGAAAGGGTGGCGCACTAGATGGCGCGGAGTCGAACGATGCGGGTCGACGAGTCCCGACTAGTCCATGGCGACTCCATGGACTGGTGAGACGTGGTGAGTAAGGCCTCGCGATGCGGCGGAGCCTCGCCCAGGCGCGGCCGATGGTGTAGGTAGAAGGAGTGGCCCACTAGATGGCGCCGAGTCGAACGAGGCGTGTCGACGAGTCCCGACCAGTCCATGGTGCCTCCATGGACCGGTGAGATGAGGTGAGTACGGCCTCGCGATGCGGCAGGGCCTCGCCCAGGCGCCCCCGATGGTGTAGGTAGAAGGAGTGGCACACTAGATGGCGCCGACTCAAATGAGGCGTGTCGACGAGTCCCGACCAGTCCATGGCGCCTCCATGGACCGGTGAGATGGGGCGAGTACAGCCTCGCGATGCGGCAGGGCCTCGCCCACGCGCCGCCGATGGTGTCCGTAGAAGGAGTGCGCCGAGTCGATCGATGCGTGCCGTCGAGTCCCGGTGCAATGATGTTGTTGCCAGCGGACTCAACGACGGAGGGTAGACTAGGGACCGCGCACGGTCGATGGCCTTGGGACATCGTCGTCTTGCATGGACGGTTCACCGGGGTCGCGCATGGGCGGCAGCCCCGGCACATCATCGTCGGCACCGAGAGTACGCCGAGGGTTGCGCATGGGCGGCAACCCGGCAGGTCGTCGCGGGGATCATCGCCGGTGATTAGTGCACCGGGGTCTACCAATGAGCAGCAACCCCGACACGGCGTCGATCGCCTTCAGCGACCCAAAACGGAGGCGACAGCCAACTTCGTCTCCGGCCGTCCGGTTGCAGATCCGGCCACCACCATCGAGAGAGGAGAGGTGGGATGCGAGGGAGAGATTAGTTTTGATGCTCACCTTCGGAGAAGACGATCGGCATGCTCGCGTCGTTGCTGGTGCACGCGCTCCTCGCGTACGGCGCCGGCTATGCTACCTCCTTCCCGGCCGTCTACTCCCAGGCAGCCGAGCTCGCGTCGATCTCCTGGCTGATGCGTGATGCTTGAGGCGTGCTATGGATGGATGATGGATGGATCTCTTGGTGGCTCCCCGTGGGTGCTTTGTGCGTTGCCCTGCGTGCTCCCTTCCTCCGATGGATGGATGTGATGGGTATATATAGGGAGACGGATGGATGTGGCGCCGTGTGAGCCGCCATCCCGTTCCGATCTTCACGTATAAGGGATACATTCAAATCATCTATCTCTTCTATTTTGGTGCTTATCTTCTCGGCCGTTCTTCTTGGCCGATACGTACATGGCTCCATGTTGCTGCCAGTGGGCCTGCCTCCCGGCTGGGCACCGGGTGCCAGCGCGTATTTGGGTACGTACGCCTCCTTGCCGGCCGGTACATCGGTATTTGATACGTACACATACGATCAACCGAATACAGTTATTTTGCTGCGTACAACCCGGCTGGTCAGTATGCTCGTTGGTCATACCTGGATTGAACGCGCAGGTACGCGCTCCTACATAGCGCATGCAGTTTTCGTGTTCTAGCACGCCCGTGTCTTTCCTTCATACATGTGTGCGTGCCCATACAATGCATGGGCCATGCACGTTCTTGCACCGGTTACTAGTATTTGCACATGCACTAAGGTCATGCACGTAATAGACCATATAAACACACACATGAGAAGGTTGTGCACTTAGGAAATTCATTCATTTCTAAGAATGAATTTTCTTGTTAAATCACGTACAAAAGTACGTCGAACAAATGCCCCCCGTCGAGTCGAGCTTGACTGCGGAGCAAGTCGAGCTTGACTTGACGCATGTCTTCTTCAACGGGAAAACCGGACGTAACTCTTGTTGCTGCCGCCTTATTTTGGTGTCGGCGCTTTGTGTGAAAGCTAGCCAAGAGAGAAAAAGGGCAAGGAAAATATAGAGAGATACCCCGTTGGGCCACATTGATGTCGTTGCACCTAGCAACAAATTAAGCTCGAGTCTTTCTCAGTGCACGACGAAAAGTTGTGTCGCGCGCTGGAGGTTTTACCAGACAAGTCGGGACCGTTTAGCTGCACGGCGCCAGCCGACGAGACTGTAAGTTTCAAAGCTTTGCGCTGGCCGCACTGGCCAACTAAAGCCAATAGAGCGTTGAGGTATCTTGTTGGGTCGTATTGCAGCCACGACGCCTATCAACGAATCTCCCTCACATCATCCTCAGTTCGCGGCGAAACAACATGCCGCGCGCTGAAGGTTTTATCAGACAAGTCGGGACCGTTTAGCTGCACGGTGCCAGCCGACAAGACTGAAGGGTTTCACAGCTTCGCGCTGGCCGCACTGGCACGCTACACTGTTCCCACAATTAAGCTTGGTGTGGCCATGCGGACGGGACATCGGAACGCCATCGATGTCTCGCCCTATCGCCGAGTGTGATGGGTCGGTGACGAGGCCGACCTGGTGCGGAGGCGACGACTAAGGGGCGGGGCCACCTTCAGTGTTAGCATCCTGGCTCGAGGCTTGGTGTCGCCGTAGTGGACAATGCCTACGACTTGCGGTGTTTAAGGTGACGTCGTGCGGGGACGCCGGCGTCGATGCAAGTGATCGAGGGTCTAGCGTCGCCTCCGATGTTGTCGTTGTTGTGGAAGCGATGATGTGCTAACACTAAGGGGCAGCGCTGCCCTCGACGTTAGTGACATAGGTTGAAGTAGCGTGGTTGCCAACATCTTTGCGACATGGCTTGGTACCAAGTGAGGAGGCCGTTCGGCAATGTGGACCTTGTCCCTCGGCGCTCCGGCATGGGTATTGTAGAGGTTGTCGGTGAAGCGGACGTTTGAAGGGGCGGTGATGCCCCTCGGCGCTTGTGGTGATGTCGAGCCAAAGGTTCATCGCTAGAACACATACATGTGGGCACCGCCTCACACCCGTATAAAAACTTAGTCGCTCCTGCGAAAAGTTAGAGGAACCAAGCGACTGGAAAGAGCAAAGGAAAACCAACTCATGAAGAGGAAGGGAGAAAAAAAAAGGTTTTTTTGTTTAAAATGTTGGCTTTTCCGCTTGACACTAGCTATTAGTGTGACGTCGGAAAAGGCTGCCGAAGGACTTAGTCATCGGGAATCGTCGAAGGGCCATGACGGTCGCAACTCGATAACTTCTTGCCTTCTGTGTTGGTTTGTGTGTGAATATGAGTGTATCACGATGACGTGATTGGAATGCTTCCGAGAGGCAGCAGGGAATCGTACCCTAGCCCATCATGGCAAGGAGTAACCCCACAGCTCAACCATTCTCCCTTCCGGGTCTCAGGAACCCAGAAACTTGGGTAAGGTGTATTTAGGGTATGTGGTTTTGGGACAACGGCTGAAAACATATGTTCATGCCTTTGTTGAGGGGTGGTGGATGACTACCTCCCGCCTTCTTTCCAGTAGCTCCTTACTTCTTGCACGTCGGGACTTGCTTCTGGAATCTTGAGGTTTGCTTCGTGGACGGCCTTGGTGGCAGCGAACTTTCGAGGATCGCCTCCCCTTGGAGAGAATAGCTTCATGGGCGGCCTTGGTGGCCGTGAACTTCTGGGGATCGTCTCCCCTTGGAGAGAATAGCTTCATGGGCAACCTTGGTGGCCGCGAACTTCTAGGGATCGTCTCCCCTTGGAAGGATTGCTTCATTGACGTCCTTGGTGGCCGTGAGCTTCAGAAGATTGCTTCATCTTTCGAGGCGCGTTTTGCACGCGTTTGGACGTTTGCTTCATGTTTCTTCGGGGACCACCTTGAGAACTTGGAAAGCAGTCATCCACCTATGTGGACTAAAACCCTCAGGCATTTTATCTGGAGCTTTGCTGGCACGCCCTGTGGTTGTCAAGCTGCCACGCACGTAACTCCAACTTGTGTTGGATCAGGCAGCCCTTTCCTGATCTTTTGCCTAGAGTCTTCCCTGGAGCGTGTGGAGTCTCTAGGCACCCGAGACACGTCCGGGAGCATGGGGGTGTGGGGCTTCATTGTTTGGAAGCAACCCAAGTAGTCTTCTCCGCTGCCTCTGGGAGCTTATAGTGGGTGTGTGTGTCGTGTTTTGTGGGTATGAGAGCCGCTCCACTAGACAAGTCCCCAGGCAGCCAAATCGTCCGTCACAGCTGAGTGTGGTTCGGGAAAAGCCGTTTTTGTAGGATTTTGCAATCCATAAGAAGGGGGAAACAAAAGAAACACGAACAAATCCGCTTCATGCAATTGTAAGTGCAATGCGGACTTTGATAAGCCACCGAAAACTCCCCTTCTTGCAAGGCAAAAGACGAAGAAAACAAGCCAAAGAAAGAGAGAAAAAGAAAAAAAAATTACGCAAAGTACTTTTTCAAGAACCTACCGTTGATCGGTGGCATCGGCCGGGCTCCTTGCGGATCAACCAGCTGGTACGCGCCCCCGTCGTACGCCTGCTTGATGGCGTATGGTCCTTCCCACTTTGGCTCGAACTTCCCCCTTGTCTTGTGCGTGACAACGATGGGGCGTCGAAGAACGAGGACGAGCTCACCCTTCCGAAAGACCCGTCTCTTGACAAGCTTGTCGTAGGCCCGCACCTTGTTCTGGCGATACATCTCCAAGTTTTGCAGCGCATGAAGGCGCTCCCCTTCGAGGGCGTCAAGCTCCTGGTGCCGCAAGTGAATCTGCTCATCTTGCGTGAGCTCTTCGTGGATGGCCACCTGTAGGGAGGGCAGCTAGACCTCCAGTGGCAACACCGCCTCACTCCCGTACACGAGAGAGTACGGCGTCGCCTGCATCGGGTGCGGACTGTGACACGGTACGCCCATAAGGCCTCGGAGAGACGGTCGTGCCAGTCTCGCCGATGCCTCGTCACCGTCTTCTTCAGCATCTTGCCGAGGGTCTTGTTGAAAGCCTCGATCGCGCCATTGGCTTGAGGATAGTAGCCAGTGGAGTAATTCCACTTGATCTTGTGCCTCTCCATGAACCTGCACATCTTACCGGATTTGAACGCCTTTCCGTTGTCAGAGGTGACACGGTGTGGCACCCCAAAGAGGTATATAATATGCCGCTCTAGGAAGTTGATGACGTTGTCGCTCTTCACCTCTCGGAGTGGAACGGCTTCCGCCCACTTGGAGAAGTAATCCGTCGCGGCGAGGATGAAGCGGTGCCCCCGCGACGAGGGCGGATCAATGGGGCCGACGACGTCAATCCCCCAGGCATCGAACGGCCAGGAGGGGACCGTCAGATGTAGAGGTGCCGGCGGTTGATGCTTGAAGTCTCCATGGACCTGGCAACCATGACACGACTTGGCAAGCCTTAGGCAGTCGGCCATGATGCCAGGCCAATAATATCCAGCAAGTCGGATGATGTGGTACATCTTGGCGTCACTTTGATGACCCGCAAACTCCATGGTGCACCTCCTGCAAGATTTGCTCGGCCTCCCCTCGGTGGACGCACCGAAAGAGTACCTCTTGCCCATAAGACCGTTTGTACAAGACACCGGCCTTATAGACATAGAAAGGGAGGCGTCGCTGGAGCCGTCGCCTCTCGACGGGGTCGTCAGGGAGGCTCCCGTGCTTGAAGTAGTCGAGGAATGGCTGTAGCCACTCGCCTTCCTCCACCACATTCGTCGTGATGGTGTTGACCTCATACCCCGCCGGGATGAGCTCCAGGACGGCTGGGAGGAGCCACCTTTCTTCTATGGTCACCTGCGCGGGCTTACCCTCGGGTAAAGCCAGCGCAGATGCGAGTTTCGCTAATGCATCCGCGGGTGCATTCCTGCTCCGTGGCACATAAGCGACCTCCACGCCCTCGAATTTGTCCATAAGCCTCCGAGCTGCCTCATAGTAAGGCACTAGCTCGGGCTTACGGACTTCGTAGATGTTGTTGACCTGAAGAATGATGAGCTGGGAGTCACCGTACGCCCGCAGCGAGCGCACCTCCATGGAGAGCGCTAGCAATAGACCGAAGATGAGTGCCTCATACTCTGCCTCATTGTTGGAGCATTCCTCCTTCAGGAGAGAGAAAGAGTGATACATCACCCCTCCATGTGGATTCTTGAACACCAAGCCGGCACCCGCTCGCCGCCTAGGGGTGCTGTCGGGGTCGGCCTCCGTGCGGGAGGCCCCGTCAAAGTAGAGCTCCCACGGTGCTTCAAGCTCGGTGGAGAAAACCCCCTCGTCGGGCAAGTCGATGGAGAGAGGGGAGTCATCGGGGACCGGATGCGCCGCGAGGAAATCCGCCAAGGCCTGACCTTTGATGGCTCTTTGCGGCACAAAGGTGATGTCGAACTCCATCATGATAAGTGCCCACTTCCCAAGTCGCCCCATGAGCGCGGGCTGACTTAGCACGTACTTTACGGGGTCCTCCCTTGCGACAAGCTGAATTTCATGCTTCAAGGTGTAGTGCCTCAGCTTCTTCAAGGCAAAGATTAGAGCTAAGCACAACTTCTCTATGGGAGAGTAGTTATGCTCTGCTCCGACCATGGTGCGACTCAAGTAGTAGCACGCTACCTCTTTGCCCTCTTCGTTGTGTTGAGCGAACAAAGCGCCTAATGAAGTCGGTTGTGCTGCAATATAAAGTATGAGCGGGCGCCCTTTTACTGGGGCTGCCAAGACAGGCGGATTAAGCAAGTACCTTTTAATGTCGTCAAAGCCCTTTTGACATCCTTCGTCCCACACGAAGGGGGCTCCCTTTTTCATGAGACTTGAAAAGGGTTGAATGCGCTCAGCAAGGTTGGAGATGAAGCGTCGAATGTACGCCAGCTTCCCTTGCAAGGTCCTCAACTCCTTGAGGTTTTGAGGGGGTGGCATATCAAGGATAGCCTTGATCTTCTTTGGCTCAATCTCGATGCCTCGGTGGTGCACCACAAAGCCTAGAAAGGGGCCCGAGTGGACCGCAAAGCACACTTGAGAGGGTTCATCTTGAGTTGGTGTTGGCGCAGCCGTTCGAAGACCACGCGGAGGTCTTCTTGATGACGACGGTGGTCTTTTGTTTTGACCACCATGTCGTCGACATAGCATTCCACCGAATGGTGGATTAAGTCGCCAAGTACGCGCGTCATGGCGCGTTGGTACGTGGCGCCGACATTCTTCAACCCGAAAGGCATCACGGTGTAGTAGTAGTTGCCTTGCGAGGTTCTGAACGCCGTATCGATAGCGTCCTCCGGGTCCATCTTGATTTGGTTGTAGCCCGACGAACCATCCATAAAGGATAGCGCGCCGTGGCCTATGGTGGAGTCGACGACTATCTTCGGTATGGGCAACGGGAAGTCGTCCTTTGGGCAGGCTCGATTTAGGTCGCGAAAGTCCTGGCAGACTCGTACCTGCCCGTTCTTCTTTTCGACAGGGACGATGTTGGCAAGCCATCGTGGATATTTGATCTCCTTAATAAAACCTGCAATGATTAATTTGTTTACCTCGGCGATGACTTGATCTTCGAATTCCGGCCTCAAACGTCGTGGTTGTTGTTTGGCGGGCCGAAACTGGGGGTCGATCGCCAGCTTGTGTGTGGCTATACGAGGATCAAGTCCCGGCATTTCCTCGTAATGCCAGGCGAAGCAGTCTCGATACTCCATCAAGAAGCTTCGGTAGCTTTCACGCTCCTCTTTCGTTAGCATTGCACTAACGAAAGTGGGGCGTGGATCCTCCTCCGTCCCCAAGTTAACTTGGACGAGTTCATCGATGGTGGGTTGCCCCCCATCTTCCAACTCGCGCGGTGCCGGTATAGCCTCGAGCTCAACGCCTAGCTCGGCCGACTCCTCGTCCGAGGAATGTTGTTGGTGAAGTGTATGTCGTGTGGTGTCTGCGTCATCCCCCGTGTACACGGAGGCGGTGTGGCACATGGCTCGTGCGTTGCCTCGACGCCCGTCCACCGAATGGTGGATTAAGTCACCAACTACGCGCGTCATGGCGCGTTGGTACGTGGCACCGGCATTCTTCAACCCGAAAGGCATCATGGTGTAGTAGTAGTTGCCTTGCAGGGTTCTGAACGCTGTGTCGATGGCTTCCTCCGGGTCCATCTTGATTTGGTTGTAGCCCGACGAACCATCCATAAAGGATAGCTCGGCCGGCTCCTCATCCCAGGAATGTTGTTGGTGAAGCGTATGTCGTGTGGTGTCTGCATCATCCCCCGTGTACACGGAGGCGGTGTGGCACGTGGTTCGTGTGTTGCCTCGACGCCCGTCGTGCTCTTCGTCAGAGCCATTGAGGTGAACATAACCCAACCCATACTTGGGCTGAGTTTTGTCCTTTTGCTTGATGCGCCCTTCCGTTTTCCTCCACCACTCCTCGCATACGGAGGGTGGCGGCGGCAAACGATTGTTCCGCCGTAGGGTGATCCCGGCGCGTGCCAGGAGTCGCGCCATTCTAGGCTCCACTTTTATTGTGGATAGCCCCTCTTCTGCATTATCACAATGGTTAGGGAGTTCAAAGATAGAGTCGCATTGCTGTACCTCTGGGACCTTGTAGAAAATCGTGTGGACTCTAGGCTCGGACGAGCTTGGAATCGCCCAAACCTCTAATGGAGATGTTACTGACACATAGAGTGCCGGGGGCTGCACGATATGAGCTCCCTTTACGACTTCCTCCATCTCCTGTATTCTTCGTTTCACCACTCCTTGCACGGGCGCATGCTCCTCCTTAGGAGTGCTGCGTGCCCGTAGGGTGATGGTTGACGGCACCTCATTGCTGCTCGGCGGAGTCACCAACTCTTTTCGAGTCCCTGCAAAGCTTCCGAGAGTTAAACAATCGGGCTCTTGGCGCATCAAGGTTGACGTAGAAGTGGTAGCCTCATGCAGAGGCGTCGTTCCCGACCTCAACGTGAGTGAAGTTGATGATGGAAACCTCGCCCTCAACAACAACGGTGTCGCCGAGACGGACGCCAACGGTCTTGCCCCCAGCGAGGTCGAGGTAGAGGCCCTTCCCCTTTCGGAGGAGGAGGGTTTGCAGTCGTGTTGTGTGGGCACAGACGCTCGCCTATGCCCATGGTTCCTCCGGCTCCGAGAGAGAGAGCCCTTTATGGGAGAGCTCGGCATGATGAGACGCTTCGTCTCAGCCGCCGAGGCGACACCCGGTTTGATCAAGACATCAACCGGTAGAGTCGTACGCCCCAGCCGCTGATCGTTATCCTCCACGGGGAAGTGGTACTTTGCATCTGCATGGTGAGACTCCTGCACCGTATAGGGAGAGATGTTGCCGATGATGCGTTGTTGTGACCCGTTGGTGTCGAGGAACTTCAAACACTAGTGGAGTGTCGAAGGCACCACACGGTATTAGTGAATCCACGGCCTTCCTAAGAGGGCCGAGTAGGAGGTGTTCGCTTCAATTACGAAGAAGCGCACCTTGAAGCTGAATGTAGACATCTGTATCTTTACTGTGATGGCGCCCAACGTCGGCTTGCCTTGGTTGTCGAAGCCGCATACAATCACGTCGGTTGACTCAAGGTCGTCCACTGTGAACCCGGCCCTTGTGAGACTTCGAAGGGGCAAAATGCTCACGGCAGACCCTGGGTCGATGAGGATCCGACGAAGATACGCGACGCCGATGTTACCTTCCACATAGAGTGGACGGTTGTGATCACCATCTTCAATGAGCTTTTCCTCCTCGTCGAACGTGATCTCATTCACGAACAAAGGGTTGGAGAAGAGGTGATGCTTCGCCATGGACACCTCGTAGAGTTCCGGAGTTTGCAGCGCCTTGACAAGGGCTTCACGGAGCTCCGGCACCAACATGAGTGCATCATGCACACTCAGTAGTGCCGGGATACGCTTGAGGTGGGCGACGATGTTGTAGTCGACTTCGTGTGACTTTGTCTTCTCCTGTTGAGGGAGTCCCGGATTAGGGGGTGTACGGATAGCCGAACTATCACCGTTGGCCGGAGTCCTGGACTATGAAGATACAAGATTGAAGACTTCGTCCCGTGTCCGGATGGGACTTTCCTTGGCGTGGAAGGCAAGCTTGGCGATAAGGATATGTAGATCTCCTACCATTGTAACCGACTCTGTGTAACCCTAACCTATCCGGTGTCTATATAAACCGGAGGGTTTTAGTCCGTGGGGACGAACAACAATCATACCATAGGCTAGCTTCTAGGATTTAGCCTACTTGATCTCGTGGTAGATCTACTCTTGTACTACCCATATCATCAATATTAATCAAGCAGGAGTAGGGTATTACCTCCATCGAGAGGGCCCGAACCTGGGTAAAAACATCGTGTCCCTTTTCTCCTGTTACCATCCGCCCTAGACGCACAGTTGGGACCCCTACCGAGATCCGTCGGTTTTGACACCGACATTGGTGCTTTCATTGAGAGTTCCTCTGTGCCGTCGCCATCAGGTAGGATGCCTCATCTCGTCTTTAAAGATGATACTATTGCCAAAGAAGCCTTGGCCACTGGTCAGACTCTTCGGCTAGGTGGTTTTCTCATGACCGCTAGTTCGGCCGCCGCGCCGACGATGACTTCTCGAGCCATCGAAACCAATCTACATGTTAATTCGGAACTTGCCGAATAGTTGGATCTGATCGAGCTCTCCTCCGTAAACGAGCTCTTGGATCGCATCGCCGCCCTTGGAGTCGCCACAGACTACAACCGGATCGGGCCTAAAACCGATCTGAGAGAGATCAACTCTCCCCAGGCTACCCATCATGTTGCTGTGATAGAGGAGCAATGCGGAGATTCTTCTTCTATCTTAAGGACTAGCTACGTCCGGATACCCGATCCCTCCATGCCGGATTCCCGCAGAGGGACGGATATCGATCAAGCCCTGAACTTAAAGTCAGGCGACGGGATGGATTCATTGGATAGCATTCAAAAATCCAAACTTCCGAGTTCGGAAACTTCCCGGCCCCTGAGTCTTAAATTGGATGGGGTTCCGGATCCAGTTCCACCCGCCCACCCAAACATTAGCGATCTATCCCGAATTCGGCAAGAGCCCGCTGAAACAGTACATCATTACTGGGCCAGATTCCTCCTGGTTATGGACATGATAAAGGGACTGCCGAGAGGAGGACGCAATCGATTTTACGCAATAATTGCACGGACAAGGGAATCCTAAACGCCATAAGTCGTTCTTGAAATTACACGCTTTGCTGACTTGGTGACCATAGTACAAAAGTAATCTTTGTGCGATGGAGAGCGCTGGAAAAGCGGAAAGTAAATTTTGGGATAATCCAGCCCGAATACATCCCTAGTCCGAAATAAAAGGGTGCACCATTACCAAGCACAGGTTAAACACCAAAAAATAAAACCCCTAAAGGGTGCGGAACTGTCTTTGGAGGGTTGGCAAAATGGACCTGCAAGATTCATAGCACAGGGCGCCACTCCAACTCATAGCCTTGAGCATGTTGGATATCTCTGCGGCGGTGGCCAAAAGTGGCGAAGAGCTTCTAGCTTCGAATCCCATCCCAACAATACCCGAGACGGTGTTAACAGTCTTGAGACTTTCGCATCAAATAATATGCGTAAACGAACACTCCATAACCTTGCGAAGTCACCAAGTAGCAACAATAAATCCATGGAGGACATGGCTATTACCTTTAATGCCGGTGTGAACCCAAATTCGAACAGCCCGAGCACCGGCCGCATTGGTCCTCGGTCCAATAGTGGGCGACTTCGCCTTACTAAGGTACTCATGGATGGCGGCAATGACTAAACCTCATCTATGAGGAAACCCTCCGAAAGATGGAAATAGACTGGAACCTCATTGAGCGAAGCAGCACAACCTTTAGAGGAATAATCCCGGTAGGGAAGCATGCTGCACAGGAAAAATCACACTTTGGGCGTAGTGTTCGACTCGCCCGGACAATTACAGGTCCGAGGAGGTCACATTTCAAGTGGCCCTGCTCAGCAGCGGATATCATGCTTTATTAGGGCGAGAGGCATTCACAATTTTCAAGCTATACCCCATTATGGGTACATGAAGCTTAAAATGCCGGACCCAACAGAATCATCACTCTCGCTAGTGATCCGAACATAGCACTCAGCGCGAAAACAAGACAGCCGCACTAGCCCTCGAGGCACTATCCAAAGCCCTAGCGGCCGAGGAACTCAACTGCGATGCGCTCCACGGTGAACAGGGGACGATGTGATACTTGATAAAAGATCCAAGTCCACCTCTTTTAAACCAGCGGACGAAATAGTCAAATTCCAAGTCCACCCAACGGACCCTGCAAAGACGGCCTCCATCGGGCACAATTAAACCCTGATGTAGACGCCGCACTACGAGAATTTCTACGAGAAAATCGACATTTTTTCCCGCACCCTTCGGATATGCCAGGAATCCCACGTCGGTGGCCGAGCACGGCCTAAATATCCTAAAAAGTTCAAGCGATCAAACAGGCTCTTGGCGCTTTTCCGAACCCAAGAGACAGGCCATGGGAGAGGAGCTAGCCAAACTCTTGGAAGCCGGATTCATCAGAGATATAAAACATCCGGACTGGCTAGCAAACCTGGTGATGGTACAAAAGAAGGACAAATCCTGGCGCCTATGTGTTGATTTCAAAGACCTTAATAAGGCTTGCCCAAAGGATCCCTTCCCCCTCCCTCGAATTGATCAAATTATCGACGCCCACAAAGAGACCACGACACATTGTGCTTCCTCGACGCGTACTCCGGCTATCACCAAATCAAGATAGCGGAGCCAGACCAAGCTGCAACAGCATTCATCACTCCATACGGCCCATTCTGCTTCAACACAATGCCCTTCGTGCTCAAAAACGCCGGCACAACATAACAGCGCATGATTCAGACATGTCTGGCAAACCAGATCGGCAAAAGCGGTGGAAGCATATGTAGATGGCGTGGTCGTCAAAACCAAGCATGTCGAAACTCTAGTAGGCGATTTGTGGCTCACATTCGACAATCTTGAAAATATGACATCAAGCTCAATCCGGAAAAATGCGTCTTGGCGTTCGGTAGGAAAGCTCCTGAGCTTCATTGTGTCCGTAGAGGAATTGAAGCAAACCCAGCCAAGATCCGGAGCTGTGTCACAATTGGATATTCCAAAAGACCTCAAACAAATACAAAAATTATTTGGATGCATAGCGGCTCTAAGCCGCTTTATTTCCGTTTGGGAGAAAAGGCGTTACCCCTTTACCGCCTCCGCGCCGCGCCTGAACACTTCGAGTGGGACGGATGCATAGCGGCCGGACTTGAAGAGATAAAAGCCATATTGGCAACAAATCCGGTCCTGGCCGCGCCCAACATGGGCGAACCAATGCTATTATATATCACCGCAACACATCACGTTGTCAGCCCGGTGCTCGTTGTCGAACGAGAAACGGACGGACACCGGTTCCCTCTTCAAAAACCGGTTTATTAAGTGTCCACTGTCCTCACTCCATGCAAGTCCCGGTACCCACATTATCAAAAGATAGCATATGCGGTGTTCATGGCATCCCGAAAGCTGCGACACTACTTTCAAGAGTGTTCGATAATGGTAGCCTCCAAAGTACCTCTTAATGACATTATAAACAACCGCGACGCGACGGGCCGGATTGCTAAATGGGCCATAGAGCTCCTTCCATTCGACATAACCTACAAGCCACGACGAGCTATCAAGTCGCAGGTTTTAGCCGACTTCCTGGCCGAATGGACCGAAGCCGAACTCCCTAAAGAGTACGGCGCATACTCCAATTGGATCGTGCACTTTGACGGCTCCAAAATGTTGGCTGGCCTGGGGGCTGGCGTCGTCTTGACGTCCCCAACCGGGGACACAGTCCAATACGTCCTTCAGATAATGTATACGGACTCCAACAACGCAGCCGAATCGAGGCCCTTCGCACGGCCTCCGGATGGCAATCTCCATGGGCATTAAACGCCTAGAGGTGCGCGGGGATTCAAACCTCGCGATATCTCAAATAAACGGAGACTTTGATGCCAAAGATCCAAAAATGGCAGCATACCGCAATGCGGTCCTAAAAATGTCAGCACAGTTCGAAGGGCTCGAATTTCATCATATAGCCCGGGATAACAACCAGGCGGCGGACATATTGACACGCATCTATGCAAAACGCGATGCCGTACCGCCCAACATCTTCCTGGAACTGCTATTCAAGCCATCCGTACTATGGGAAGGGGAGTCCGGAAATAACAATCTGGACCCAACCGCACTGCCTGAAGCCGAACACTCTGACACAATCGGAGGCTCACATCGAGATAACACCCTCCGCCCACGAAATAATGGCGGTTATCGCCCGTGGGCGGAACCATTCCTAGCCTACCTAACTAGGCAGGAACTCCCGAAGACCAAAATGAGGCTCGCTGCATAGTACGACGATCTAAAGCCTATAAAGTCCATGAGGAGAGCTTTATAAGAAAAGCACTACCGAGTCCTTCAAAGGTGTATCTCCGAAGAGGAAGGGCGAAACCTCCTGGCTGAAATTCATGCCGGACTGGTGGGCACCATGCACGCAGCCCGGGCCCTTGTAGGCAAGGCCTTCCGTACAGGATTTTATTGGCCGACGGCCGGCAGATCTTGAGGACTTAGTCCAAAGATGCGTCGGTTGCCGACTTTTGCTAACCAAAGCCACATGCCACCCACCGCCCTCAAAACTATATCCATCACCTGGCGTTCGCGATGCAGGGGCTTGACATGGTTGGAACCCTTAAGGAGGAACCCACAAGCAAAAATACCTATTGGTCATGGTGGATAAATTCACCAAATGGATAGAGGCCAAGCTCATTAAAAGCGGCGAATCCGGACGGTGATAGACTTCATATCGAGGGTAGTGCACCGTTACGGTGTCCCCACGATATCATCATCGACAACGGCACCAACTTCACGACCGATGAAGTCAAATTATGGTGCAAAAACATGGGCATCAAGCTCGATTACGCCTCAGTCTATCACCCTCGAACCAACGGTCAAGTCGAGCGAGCAAACGATCTAATCATGAGCGGCATTAAACCCAGACTAGTGCGGTCCCTTAAGGAATCTAACATGCACTGGGTTGAGGAGCTCGAGTCCGTACTCTGGGGGCTGCGAACCATGCCAAATCATACTACCGGATTCACACCATTTTTTATGGTGTACGGCGCAGAGGTAGTCTTGCCCTGCGACATAATTCATGACTCACCTCGCGTGCGCATGTATGAAGAAAGAGAAGCCGAGCTCGATCGGCAGGACAATTTGGACGCATTGGAGGAGGAGCGCGACGTGGCAAAAGCTCGTTCCGCATTCTATCAACAGCGAGCTCGAAGATATCAAAGCGAGGAAATGCGGGCCAAAGCTTACAACGTTGGCGAACTAGTTCTCGCTGCGGACAAGAAAAAGGACAAACTCAAGCCCAAATGGGAAGGTCCCTTCATCATTGACCAGGTCCTGACGGCGGAGCATACCGTATCTGAAACGCATCGGATAACCGACTCGAGCGAACCCGTGGAGCAGCCCGTCTCTGAAGATTCTACGCTAAGCGCGGACTCCAAGTTCGTTTCCTTCCTCCGTCCACATTTTCTATTTTTGCTGTCTTTTATTTCTCTCCTTCCCCCTCCTTCTTCATGAATCCTTTAGAGGCTCGTTTGTGCTTTGTTCGCACATATTTGACGCTATTTGTCGTGCTCATTATACACAGGGGCTTCTTTACCGAAGCTTATTTTATCTGAGCTTCATGCCCAACACATGCGTCAAACTTCCGCATGTACCTTTTATTCACCATTATATGCCTCGATATGACTTGAGTTTTGGCCAAGATGGGTTGCCTGGCTCTGTGCTTACCCCTCGTTCCCGATTGTTCGGCTAGGTGGTAAAGGGAGCACCTCTGCGATTATTCTTGCCGAGTCGGCCGGATGTGTACCTCGGTAGGTGAAGCCAAAGCTAAGCGTTCTTAAGGGAATATTCGGTCGATGAACTGAAAGATGATTTTTAACTATTTACCCATCTGCCCCAGATGATTTTACGCTTTCATAGCAGCTTCGACATGCACTTTAGGGCATGCATCCCAAAGGAACCCTTAACAGAACTATTCTCCTGGAAGATGTTTCTTACTACCCATGTAATATATCATAACTAGTTGGGCACTTGTCCGATACAGCAATAATGACCCTACGCCTTGTCTCCACGCATACCCGGTTCTTATATAACCACGAAGGTATTCGGACACACTCCGGACTATTGGGTCACGAGGTCGGCGAAAAGGTCCGCTATGACAAACGATCTACAATCCGGCTAGAAGACATTTTTTTCATGTCATATTTTTACATAGTCAACTCGACTCATTGTATTCCTCCTCAATGCCATCTAATAGGCTATCTAATTTACAAGCTGGCCAATTCTACTTGGCAGTACACTAAGCTTACAGGGATCTCCATCCCATCAGGCCCCACAGGTTCGACCTCGGCCATGTGGTTTGGGTCAGCCTTCGTGTACCGCGTCTTTACCATGGCCCAGGCCTCCCTGGCGCCTTGACGGCAGCCGATATCTTCCATAGTCGAAAGCGCCCGCCGTGCTCCTTGAAGCCGCTCTGCCAGCTCCCCAATGCCTTGGTAGGGAGATAGATGGCCACAAGGCACGGCCGACGTCTTTCATCACCTGCCGGACTTCGTTCGTGCGGTGGCCTTAATTCGGGAAGAAGATCACCCGAAGAACTGGGCATCTCCTCCTCGGGGCGACACAGTGAGCAAACCTACATACATGTTTATGTTAGTCGCCTTCCTCGCCGAACTCTTTCAAAGTTCGCTCAAGCACTTAGTGAAAATGCCGCGACGAAGCCGTCGATTCTCCTTTACGAAGTCAGATAACTGGGCACGAACATCCTTTAGTTCCTCACCCAGTTTGGTGTTGGCATCTTGGAGGTTATTTTTCTCCTGCCGCACCCTCGTAAGCACGCTCTCGCCGTCCTTTAGTTGGCGCAAGAGCTGTTGCCTGTCCGGATCTAGTCCGGCGCCATCTGCAATATTTTTGTCAGATTTACACACCCGCCGCACTTCATAAACTATTTATCTTTTGAAGCGTATATTACCAGAGGGGGTCTCTGTGGCTCCCCCTATAGCGGCTAGTGCGGCCTCAAGTTGGGCGTTGCATTCTTCAAGCTCCTGGGACGATCGAGTACTCTTTTTGTAAGATCCTGCATAACAAATGATCCTTAAATCAGTTATTCTAACTATTTTAAGTCTCGAGACTCTTGGCATATATAATCACAAATTTCCTCACCCGTATGTCCTTTACATACTGCTCCGTGGCTCGCTAGACCATCTTGAGCGGCACGGAGGTGCGCATCTCCCGAATTGAAGGCATTCAAGGCCTCTTGGGAGAAACATGCGTCACGAAGAACTGTCCGGCAGCGCCTGTGATTCATGGCGCTCTCCACCTCGGAGTTGGTGGCGGATAATGTGTCGGCATCCTCTGTCGGAGGAGCATCCGACGTATGCCTCGTGCTCGCCTCCGCTTACGACCCGGCTTTGGAGCACAGGCTGGCGGAGGTTCGATTGGCAACCTCTGGACTCAGTCCGGCGGCGCTCTTTTTCTGAAAAGAGCATCAACGTTAATCGCCTTCGAGAATCAATCCTAGGAACATGGTGACACGCCATACCGCTATGCGGCGGAGTTTCGATCCGGACCGCACTTCTTTTTAACTGCGGGGCCGTTGCCTTGTTGGCTAGCCGCCGGGCTCGGCTTCCTGCCTCGAAGGTACCCCTGCGAAACACCATTGGTATACGGTGATCAAGAAATAAGCACGGATGGGTCATTATCAGAATATTGGGACCTCGGTCTCAGTTACCTGTGAGGCTGGAAGTATTACGGGGTAATCGGCCGTAATGGCAACCAAAGCATTGTCGATGCTAAATTGGTGGAACACCCCGTTGATCAACTCCACCTTTATATCTGGATCCTCTTTGGAGGTCGGATCGAGGGACCGTTCCGGATCCTCGGGTTGTGGGGGCGGGTTGTGTATCTTCTCCATAGTCCGGCGCAGTTCCTGCGCAGAAACCATGAAATGAGATATTTAACCACGGGAACATGGATCGGACAGGCCACAAAGATGTTTGCTTACCCAGCTTCGAGGATTATTCGAAGAAAACTCCTTCAAGGATTGGCGCGAGGAAATCCTCCTCCTCCCTTTATACATGGCGCATAAGATCTTCACCAGTTCGGTGACCGATCCCGCCCTTTATGCCATGGCGGGTGGCATCGTCCTCCCGTTGAAGTCCCACATGGGGTGGCCCCTATATTGGGCGATCACTCCCCTCATAATGCAGATTGACATGACTCCAATCATGGTCAATCCGCAAGAGCCGATAATCTTATTCGGCTCATCAAGTAGAGGACATCCAGGTCATTTTCCTCCGGGCTCCGAGGGCGCCAGCTTAGGCGCTTCTTCAGAGGAGCATTGCTAAACTCCGGAAGGCCGATCCGAACAGGATCCGGCAGCGGGACGTCCTCCATGTAAAACCATTCTGAAGGCCAGTCTTCGGACGCCTTCTTCGGGGTTCCGGATAGGTATCCGGTTCCGGCGATGCGCCATAGCTCGGCTCCGCCCACTTGATATATTGACCCCTCGTAAGAATGGGGTACTAGGCAGAATAATCTCTTCCACAGCCCGAAATGAGCCTCGACGCCCAAGAACAGTTCGCAAAGGGCCACGAAGCCCGCGATGTGCAAAATGGAGGCAGGCGTGGGTGGTGCAACTGGAGGTCAGAGAACTCCAAGAGCCCCCGAAGAAATGGATGGATTGGAAATCCGAGTCCTCTTACTAGATAAGAGATGAAGCATACCTGCTCTCCTTTAGAGGGATCGGGGACACTCTCCGCTTGCTTTCCGCCCTTGTAGGTGGCAAGTCCGGCTCGAACCGGAACCATGAAGGCCGGGGGAAGAAATCCCTTGGTTTGGAGTATAACTAGCTCGCTATGCGGGACTGAGCATCTCTCCCAATTTCTAGGCTGAGGGCTGGGAGCGCGAGAGGAGGATCCACGTCGACTGTCCATGATGGAATGGGCTTTGGTCAGAGGCGCTCCGATGAAAGCTTCATGAAGGGGATGGTGTGACTCAGATCTAGATCCTCGCCTTTTATAGGCAGCTCATTTGCGCAGCTAGGGGGTAAGTGTAAAAATACCTGGCTTTTCGCATTCATTCAAACACGTGGAAGATGGCCATTGTTGGGCGTAGAAGCTGAAGAGCGCAGCATTTATCAGAAGCCGGACACTATTTGACAAGTATATTGAATTTGGAGAAGAACCCGCCTCGCAATGCCGAAGACAATCAACGCGCCGGACTCATCGTCATTGAAGCCTGGTTCGGGGGCTACTGAGGGAGTCCCGGATTAGGGGGTGTCTGGATAGCCGAAATATCACCGTTGCCCGGACTCCTGGACTATGAAGATACAAGATTGAAGACTTCATCCCGTGTCCGGATGGGACTTTCCTTGGCATGGAAGGCAAGCTTGGCGATACGGATATGTAGATCTCCTACCATTGTAACCGACTCTGTGTAACCCTAACCTATCCGTGTCTATATAAACCGGAGGGTTTTAGTCCGTGGGACGAACAACAATCATACCATAGGCTAGCTTCTAGGGTTTAGCCTCCTTGATCTCGTGGTAGATCTACTCTTGTACTACCCATATCATCAATATTAATCAAGCAGGAGTAGGGTATTACCTCCATCGAGAGGGCCCGAACCTGGGTAAAAACATCGTGTCCCTTGTCTCCTGTTACCATCCGCCTAGACGCACAGTTCGGGACCCCCTACCCGAGATCCGCCGGTTGTGACACCGACACCTGTTCTTCTTCATGCGCACCCTCCTGCAAGGGCGTCTCCTTTAAGGCAGCTAGTTTAGGCGCCCTTGCGGGCTTGGCCTTTGGTGGATCGGGTAGAACCATGCCCCCACGGAGGTTCATGTTCACCTCTTCTGCGTGTAAAACTTCTGCGACGCCTTCTGCATGGAAGGCTTCCTGGTCCTCTGGACTTAGCACCTCTTCTGAGTCGGTGTTGGGCGTGTCGCTGTAGCTGAGGATGACGTTGCAACTTGCCATGTTTCACGAATGAGAGGAGTTAGGCTCCTGGGTTTCCCCAGTATCCTTGGGAGCCGCCTGCCCCCAATGGTGAGGTAATAACTTTGCCAAGGTGGGTATTACCCGCCCTTGGCGAGGAAACGACTCATCGCCCTCCGACTTGGGGACGAACCTTGGTGGATGTCGACGTTGGCTTGGATTAGCCCAACGCCGAGCTCAGTCGGCCACTGTGGAGGGTGTGTGGCGAGGGTTGCGGAGGCAAACCCCAGCTGCGATGCCGCCGTCGGCGCACCACGCTCCAAGGATCCTCCTTGCGGGCGGCAAGGGTGACCTCTCATGAAATGAGAGGCGTTGTCGTTGTGGCGACGACGAGATCGGACACCCATGATGGCTCGCCCGCTTGGCCTTGTCTTGGCGAGGTTTGTGACTCCACAGTCACCACGTTCACCGCGTGGTAGTCAGGATTGACGGCTTCAGGGTCGAGGTTGATCCTCTTCTTGTTGATGGCTCGTTGAAACAATTCCTTTAAGGAAATGCAATCCTCTATTGCATGGCCTACATACCTGTGATATGGACAATACAAAGGATTTTCATTCATATTTACCTGGTCAGGTCGTCGTGGCTCTGGTAGATTGAGCGCGCGATGCTCGATGAGTTGGTCAAACATGTCCTTCACCAACTCTCGGCGAAAGATTTACTGCTTCTTGAGGATCTCTTGCATGGAAGCACGTTGCGTTCCCCCAGCTTGGTCGCCCCATGCACCCAAGATGGGCACGACGCTCCGTGGTGCCGGGGTGAGCATCCTTGTGGCGTTCGCCTCTGCCGCCACCTTTGCCTTACCGCCGCTGCCAGGCAGCTTAGACGTTGAGGAAAAGCGTTTGGCGGGGTCATAGGCGCTCGCGTTCTTGTAAAGCTCCATGATCTATGGAGACTTGTCGAACTCTAGCTTGGTGGCTGCAACAGCTGAGCTGAGAGCGCTAAAGTTTCTTGGCTCACGCCGAGAAACCTCAAGCGACCAGTGCTGCTGCATACCATGGACACACATCTCGATGGCATCCTCAAGATGCATCTCCCTGGCAAGACGACGTAGCTGTTGCGAAGCGGACGATGTAGTCGTCGATGGACTCCTCTCGCCGCTGCCGAACTTCCGCTAGTTCGACAACAGAGAAATCTTTCTTCATGGCGACGAAGTGCCTCTTGAAGACTTCCTTCATGCCTGCCTAGCTGGTGATGGAGCCCACTGGTAAGTGACTGTACCAGTGGAAGGCAGGCCCCGTCAATGACCCTGAGAATTGCCGAAGTAGCAGCGAAGAGCTATTAGCGGTGTCACCGCAAGCTGCCTCAAAGTATGCTAGATGCTCCTGTGCATCACCAGTTCCGTCAAACTGGCGGAACTTCGATGGATGCCAACCAGCAGGGAACGACACAAGGTCGTGCCATGCTTCGTAGGGCTTCTCGAGCTCGCTTTCCGAGGTGCGAGGCGCTTGCTCAATGGACATCCGCTTGAGCTTCTTGGTCACCATGTCTTTAACGATGTCGTAGTAGTTCTTTATCATGTTCGGGTCTAACACCCCATCGGCCACACCGGCGGGCGTGACCAATGGTCGCCCCTGCACACCTTGGTTTTGCCGTTGACGCCCACCAATGGGTGGCGCACCTGCTAGCGCCATGGCTTGAAGCTCCTCTTCTTGCGGGTCCACCACTCGCCTTGGTGTCCCCGGCGCCACGAGGTTATTGTTCATCATGAGATCGATAAACCGATCCACTTTCGCGGTTAGTTGATCGATTTTACGGCCCTGCTCGCGCACCTGATCAGCAAGGTTTACTTTGAGCGGTGCGCCATTTCCTGCAAGACGGGATGGGTTAGCGTTGGAGGCTCTCAATGCCTCTGTTGCTGCTGCTTCCGCGGCCTCCTGGTCGGCGTCACCATCAGTGGCCACATGTACGGGCGCCGTGTGGAGATCTTCAAAGCCACATTCATAGTCTGATAGAACAGACTGAGCAAGCTCATGGTAGGGCGGCGCGCTCGAGTGCATTTCCAATGAAGTCGAGGAGGATGTGTCGGAGGAGCTCTCCTCGCCATCGTGGTCCTCCGGCGGTTCACCGTCGTCGTCATGCCCACGTGTCACACTTTTGCGTGCCATGGACTTTAGTCGCGTGTTGGCCCCGGGCCGACTCGCAACTTGGTGTAGTTCCTCCGGGTCTTCAGGAAGGCGCGTCGTGATGTCGGTGTAGTGGCGCGGGGATATGTCCGGGTGATGTGCGACATCACCACCGGACATCGATCCTTCCCCCGTCATGATGGGAAGGCATGGGGCAGCTGAACTTGCCACTTCTTCAGAGGTGGATAAGCTCGACTTGGGCTTCGTCTCGACGCCTTTGAACCATGATCGAACATGGCCTAGGCGTGGAAGCAATGTTGCACGGAAATTGGCCTTTGGATTTGGCACAATCTCCTCATCAGATGGGTAGGAGAAGTCGTGCGTGACGTGTGGCGGCTGCCACGCGCCATCTTCTTCAAGCCTAGCACACACCGCTAGGGTGCCGCACGAGGCCATGTTCTTCTCGTCGCCCATATTGGCTCCCACCCCCTGCGGCGAGGTTGGACCCGCCCCTTGGTCCCCTTAGCCGGGGGCACTGAGGGTAGGCACCTGAACGATCGTTGTGTCGGGATCGAGATGAGCATTAGACTGCAACTCAAGAGACCCTACCTGGAGGGTTGAGGATTCCTTGAGCGCAGCACTAGTCTGCAACTCAGACGCATCCTCGACTCCCTCCATAGGAGAGGCAGATTCGAGGGTGTCCCCTTGTTGTTCGGGCGTAGGAGTTGGAGAAGCATCCGCCTGGCTCTCCCGCTTGAGGATGGTTAGGGGGCAAAGCGGTGGAACCGCCCAGCCTCCTTGCTACGTGTCACTGGGTTGTGCCCTTCATGGCTTTGGGGTTAGGCGGCTGAGAAGGTAGTTATACCTCTCATGCCGCTCCAAGTCGGGGGAGATGCGAAATGAGATACGATTGTTCTCCTGAACAACCTCGCCATCAGCCCGAACACGGACTTCAGTGTGTTGAAGCACAAGCTCCTCAAGCTCGCGATATAACACATGCCGGTTCCTCCGGCGCCTCTCACTTTTGCGCTGGTTCTCTGTGAGAGCACCATGCACCCTTTGCGGGATCATAGGAGTAGGAAGAAGGGGTGGCACACCCCGCCGAGCTGACGGAGTTGTAGATGATGGCCCACTGGCTGAGGGAGCCACTTCATTCCTTGGTGGTCGTATCTGTAGTTGGTTCACTCGCTTGGGTGAAGATGGGACCCTGATAGGGGCCGAAGCCCTAGGAGGGCTCCGCGCTCGCCCTTGTGTCGCCTAGTCGCGGCTCGATGAATCGCCTCAGTGCCATGGCCACCAATTTCTAGGCAGCGGCACTGCGTTAGCCCCCCGCAAGATGGCTGGTGTCGGAGAAGTCCGTCGGCGGGGCGCCAAAGTTTGGCGCTCGTGTTGGGGGCGATGATTCTGGGGCAGTCGCCGGGTCCTGCTTGCCCCTGCGGATGACTCAAGACGATCTTTCCCGACCTTCAAGCCGCCTTTGAAGGTGGCCCATCTGGTCTTGGAGTTGGCGGAGCTCTTGCCGCAAATCCTCTTCGCGAGGTGCAGGCGCCTCGTTCCGAAGAACGGAGAACTTGTTGTTAGGAAGGACCGCCCATCGCCAGTTGACATGTGTAGGCATGGCGCCCACATGCTCGACGGGCAGACAGAGCAGTTGTCGAGGTCGAAGGCGGTTGTGCGGCCTGGTAGCACGGGCTGCTTGCGGGATCGTCGCTTCCAGAACTCCCGCATGATCGCCCGCCTTACCAGCTCCTTGACCTTCGATGGCTCGTTCGCCCATTGGTCGGGGAACAAGTCATACGGAGGGGTCAAGGTGCAAGGGAAGGTGAACACCTTGTGTGCAAGCTCCAACGCGCCCATCAACCAGTCCTCTTCGGGGACCAAGTTCTGAGCTATGCGTGAGCTGATTTGTCGGTGGAGCTTTTGTACCTTCTGGTACTTTCTCCTGTTGTTGCATAGTCGATGGGGGCTATGTGACAAACGATCGTTTGCCATAAGCCTCCAAAGCTCGAAGGAGACGGCCTCGAGAGCCTCCAGTAGCTCGACCTCCGTGCACCGAGTGGTCATCGTAGGCAGCTTCGGCTCGGCACTCGGCATCGGTGTGCGGACCGAAGCAGCGCCAACCCGCCTGCTGGCGGCCTGGACACGTAGCTTTTGGGAAACCTCAATGTCGCCTTTCATCTCCGCGATCACGGAGTCCTTCAAGAGGGCGCGCGCCTCGTGCATGAGCTCACGGCGGGCGTTCTTGGCCTTGGAGACGGCCCTCTTCTGAGCCTTCTTGGACTCCATGGCTTGGAGTTGGGACGGCTCTTGCACCTCATGCACGTACACCTTAGTGCCGTGCTTAAAGCTGACCATCGGTGGGAGTGACCCAAACTGGATCACTTCCGGCACGGCGTCATCGTTGGCACCAGAGAAACCACCTGCAGGAAGG
The DNA here is from genome assembly GCA_021605145.1 of Aegilops bicornis. NCBI lineage: Eukaryota > Viridiplantae > Streptophyta > Magnoliopsida > Poales > Poaceae > Aegilops > Aegilops bicornis. The sequence continues at coordinate 358,784,951 of CM038672.1, read as the reverse complement.
TGAGTGTCAATTAGCGGAGCACCACGCTGACGATCTTCATGCAACATGCTGTGCGGTTGGAGGAATGAGCAAAGACGAAGCCGCGACAACTGCACAACAGAGATGGGAGGGGAACCATGTCCCACCGGGCATGCCAATTTTGTTTGACACAAAAAAGGAAGGCGGCATCGCTCATACAAAAGAATAGGGGGTTTCGTATAAGCGTCTCCCTTTGCACCGGGGAACAAAATGTTATGGGCGTGCCCGATGTACAAAGTACACAAATACAAGAAGAAGAAAAGAAAATGTGTGGGGCCTGCTGGCGCGGCCAAAGTGATCAAGTGATCATGGTCTCCTAGTTCCCGGGGGCCTCGGAAAGCCCCCGGTTAATTACTCCAGCGGATAGCACCGCGGGACACCTCCGATTAAGCTGCGCAGTCGTCGTCTTCGGTCTTCGCTTCGCGTTCCTCATGCATGGTGGTGGTGTGTGTGTGTGGCGGCGGCAGAGTCCGTGTACAGAGTGGTACACGTGCCGTCGAAAACGTGGCCTTTGCTCTAGCCACGCCCGCCTACACCATCTTGCCTCGTCGGCCTTGAGCGGCGTCGATGTGGTTGTTGAAGTAGCATGCATGTTTGGGCTTGGCTTGGAAGTCGTCAATGACATTGTAGATTCACCGGGAGTGCGAGGGGTATGCCCCGCAGGAGTAGATGTCAATAGGAGAAGAAAGAGTGGATAGATGTGCGACACATGGCGTACACACATCCGTCGGTGACCGCATACACCGCCGCCAATGGCGGAGGAAGTCGCCACCTTGCACTCCCCGACACGTGTGACACGTGTTCGTGCCGATGAAGAGGGAGGCCGCAAGATACGCCTAAGCGTGTCCTGGCCGCCGCCGGATGTTGTCTCCGCCGCCGTAGCTACGACGAGTCATCGTTGCTCGTCGAGTGCGGCGCCGACTCCATGGTTATGACGAGTCGTCGTGACTCGTCGGGCGCCGCGCCGCCGCCGACGCGTCGAACGGACCATGTCGTCGAGTCCCGGTCAGCCTATGGGGCCTCCAGCAAGACAGCGGTGAAGGAGACCTCGTGATGCGGCGGAGCCTCGCCCAGGCGCCGCCGATGGTGTAGGTAGAAAGAGTGGCGCACTAGATGGCGCGGAGTCGAACGATGCGGGTCGACGAGTCCCGACTAGTCCATGGAGCCTCCATGGACTGGTGAGATGGGGAGAGTAAGGCCTCGCAATGCGGCGGAGCCTCGCCCAGGCGCGGCCGATGGTGTAGGTAGAAGGATTGGCGCACTAGATGAGGCCGAGTCAAACGAGGCGTGTCGACGAGTCCTGACCAGTCCATGGCGCCTCCATGGACCGGTGAGATGGGGCGAGTACGGCCTCGCGATGCGGCAGGGCCTCGCCCAGGTGCCGCCGATGGTGTAGGTAGAAGGACTGGTGCACTAGATGGCGCCGAGTCGAACGAGGCGTGTTGACGAGTCCCGACCAGTCCATGGCGCCTCCATGGACCGGTGAGATGGGGCGAGTACGGCCTCGCGATGCGGCATGGCCTCGCCCAGGCTCCGCCGATGGTGTCGGTAGAAGGAGTGCGCCGAGTCGATCGATGCGTGCCGTCGAGTCCCGGCGCAATGATGTTGTTGCCGGCGGACTCAACGACGGAGGGTAGACTAGGGACCGCGCACGGTCGATGGCCTTGGGACATCGTCGCCTTGCAAGGACGGTTCACCGGGGTCGCGCATGGGCGGCAGCCCCGGCACATCATCGTCGGCATCGAGAGTACGCCGTGGGTTGCGCATGGGCGGCAACCCGGCACGGCGTCGCGGGGATCATCGCCGCTGATTAGTGCACCGGGGTCTACCAATGAGCGGCAACCCCGACACGGCGTCGATCGCCTTCAGCGACCCAAAACGGAGGCGACGGCCAGCTTCGTCTCCGGTCGTGCGGTTGCAGATCCGGCCACCACCATCGAGAGAGGAGAGGTGGTATGCGAGGGAGAGATTAGTTTTGATGCCCACCTTGGGAGAAGACGATCGGCATGATAGTGTCGTTACTGGTGCACGCGCTCCTCACGTACGGCGCCGGCTATGCTACCTCCCTCCCGGCCGTCTACTCCAGAAGGCAGCCGCGCTCGCGTCGATCTCCTGGCTGATGCGTGATGCTTGAGGCGTGCTATGGATGGATGATGGATGGATCTCTTGGTGGCTCCCCGTGGGTGCTTCGTGCGTTGCCCTGCGTGCTCCCTTCCTCCGATGGATGGATGTGATGGGTATCCAGAAATAAGAGACGAGTGGATGCCGGAGGCTCCTCAGCGATCGCGGTTCTCAGCCGTTGGATCGGGCCGCTTGATGCGTTTTTGTCCGTTGGATCGACATCTGGAGGAATCTGCGCGTCGGATCGAAATCGGATCGAAAAAATCTATTCTTTGGCGCCTCCCCGCTCGTTTTCTTCGTTTTTACCGTTCTAAAGTCGCTGACGTGTGGGTCTGTTCGCGGGTGGGCCTCCGTTGTCAGCGACCATGGCTTGGTTCCGGCCCGGTCGCCCCGTCGCGCCCGTTGGCGGGGGAAAGATCTCATGCCACCGCACATAAAATCCTGCCCCCGCCGACGGTATTTCGGTCTTTTCGCTCCCGGGGGTCGTGCGTGGCGTGCGGTGGTTTGCTCGTCCGGCTATGGGGTGGGGGAGGGCAGCAACCCACCCTTTCGTCCTCTCATTCGTCCCTCTCGTCTCCCTCTTTCTGGATCTCGTTCTCTCTCGTCACCGGGCGCTTCTCCTTCTCGATTCGATGCCGCCCTTCGTGTGGTTTCCTACCCTACCCCGCCGCCTCCCTACCCAGCCGCCGTCATCTCCTTCGCCGCCGAGCTCGACGGGATGCCTGCTCACGCCACGGAGGCCGAGGCGGTCGGGCTACTCTGGTTCGCGTGGCCGCCTCGGCCTCGGACTGAGAGGGCGGGCGAACGACGGGATGATGTTGGAGGCAGCCGACCGATGGACGGACTCGCCGCTCCTTGGGGCCAGCCCCTCCCCTCCCCCGCCCGGACCGTGCATCGGCTTGGAGGCCCCTCGGGGCCGCCGCCCGCTGAGGAGCAAATCATGGCCGTCTTGGCTGGGGACCGAGCGGCGGGTTTCGATCGAGGGCTTGGCCGGGCCGGCGCGGGATCTAATCTGAGCCGCCGTCCATGGATTTCTTGCAGCTTGGCTGCATCTTGCTTAGGATTTGGTACTACCTCCGTCCTGTCCTGGTTTATTGCTCCCCTGCATACTCCTCCTCTCTCTCTCTCCTCGGTGTGGACGCCCGCACCTGAACCCAAACCCTAACCCGAATCAGCGAAGGCGCTTCGTTGCGGATCGCTGAACCATCCTCCCGGTGGCCGCGCGTCGGGTTCCACGCTCTGATTACATGCGCCGCCGCCGCTCCATTGGCTTGGATTTGGTTGCGGCGTGGGCTTGGAACCGTACGGTGTTTGTGGTCTGATGCGTGTTCCGCGCTAGGAGGTTTGGTCGGCCGACGCTGTATGAGCAGCTCCCGAGCCTGATCGCTCCATGCGTGCGCATGCATGAATGTGATGTGTACTCCCTCTATAAAGAAATATCATGGTCATGTTGCTTGGTGTGCAACCTCTTTCTCATCAGAGAAAATAATGGCGGAGCTATGATGAAGATTGTTGCTGAAATAATCATTGTCTTGAGCAATCAAGACACCGGTGCCGGTGGTGGTGGATACTAAGAGCATCTACAGCTGGACTTGCCGACCGACCCATCATTTCGGTGGCCGCCTCTCGATCCGTCGCTATGGTGCCGCCAGCCACCGACATTCCATTGCCTTGGATCCGGTTGTGGCGTGGGCTGGGAACCGCACGGTGTTATCTCGAGAGGTGTGCTCCGAAATGGAGGTTTGGTTGGTTGAGGCCAGGTATGAGCAGCTCCTCGGACCGATGGATGGATGGCCACCACGGAGGTGACACCAGTGAAGGTGGACTCCTTCGGGTTGTTGTAGTCGGTGAGGCTGCGGCCATCGTCCAGCCTGCTTACCAGCAAAGATAAGGCTCTGCTGGTCGTATGATGCCCTCCTTGTACTTGATCTTGGCCTTGAGATTGTCAATGGTGTCAGTTCTCTCAACCCGTGTGACGTTTTCATGCTTGCATGTGTGTACGTTGCTGCGGCGGATATCAGTGTTTTGACCCTTTTTGGATAAGCTTCGGCACAAAATGAACCATGTTGGAATAAGAGATGAGTGGATGCCGAGGCTCCTCGGTGATCGCGGTTCTCACCGTTGGATCGGGCCGCTTGATGCGTTTTCGTCCGTTGGATCGACATCCGGAGGAATCTGCGCCATCGGATCGAAATCGGATCGAAAAAATCTCTCTTGGCGCCTCCCGCTTCGTTTTACTTCGTTTTACCGTTCTAAAAGTCGGCGGCGTGTGGGTCCGTTCGCTGGTGGGCCTCCGTTGTCGCCGACCGTGGCTTGGTTCCGCCCGGTCGCCCGTCAAGGCCGGGCGGGGAAAGATCTCATGCCACCGCACGTAAAATCCTGCCCCCGCCGAGGGTGTTTTGGTCTTTTCGGTCCCGGCGGTCATGCATGGCGTGCGGTGGTTTGTCGTCCGGCTATGGGGTGGGGGAGGGCAGCGACCCACCCTTTCGTCCTCTCATTCGTCCCTCTCGTCTCCCTCTTTCTGGATCTCGTTCTCTCTCATCGCCGGCGCTTCTCCTTCTCGATTCGACACCGTCCTTCAGGTGGTTTCCCACCCTACCTTTTGGGTGAACCATGTTGGAATCTTATCTGGGGCGATGATGATAAAATTTGGCTGACATAAACTTTTCTTCGATTATTCGAGGAGCTGTGGGCATAAAAAAACCCACTCCCCCCTCTTTTCGAACCTTTTCATTCTCACTGAATATTGACGGCTCCCTCTTGGATGGTCATTCTGTTGAGTGATAACCAGAGGAGCTCGACTTCATTGGTGGGGGTTGATCTGCTGAAAGAAGATGGTGGAGCTAGGTTGTATGATATATCAAAGGCGAATCTGAGCCCTCTCAAATCTCAATGCAACTAATATTGTGCCTTCTACACATTTATTTATTCTTATCTCCTTTTGATGTTTAGAAGTGATGAATTGTCACGGTTCTGGCATTTGCTACCTCATTAGGAGCAGATACACGTAAATCACCTCTTGTGGTGTTTGGTTTGCCTTCTCGTGATTTTGTTGTCCATTGTGGGAGCCAGTTTGGTGCATTCGGGCTTTTTCTTTTCTGTTCTTACTTTTCCTTGAATGGTTGTGATAATTCTCATTGTCTCTTGGATAGTTTTTGGGATTACCTTATTGGGGTCGGGGTCAGTTTGCTTGTTTCATTTGCTATTTGACTTTTGATAATCTCATTCTTCTACTATACTCTTTATCTACTTATCAATTGTACTTTTGGTTACTCCTCACTTCTTTACTGGTTTCAACCTAAGTGTCATATAGGGTGTTCAGATGTCAAGATTATGGTTTCTTTCATGTCATGTTCATGAATGGTTGTGATGATATAGCTTCTCTATGAGAGCTTCTATCTAACACCTAAATTGATTCAGTTGGTGCTAACCTCGGATGGTTTGTGTCATAGCAATTAACCAGTTTAACTGGGGCGATGATGATAAAACATGGCTGACATAAACTTGTCTTCGATTACTCTGAGTAAAATGATAGTTTCCTCAACAAAATTTTAACCGATATTTCCTTTTTGGGAATTTGTGTTCTTGCTCACTAGCATCCATGTAAAATCATGTTACGGTGGATGCAAAGGACTGTTTTGCAAGTTAGTATCATTTTGTTGGTTTTGGCAAGATGTCAACCAGTTACATTGTTTTAGGAACATTACTCGGCATACTTATTCTTGTCTTCCGTTCTTTTGTTTCTGTTCTTCCTTATTCTTGAAAGGCTATGATAATTCTGCTGTCCCTTGGATAGTTTTTTAAACCATTTTATTTGGTGATGGGTCAGTTTGCTTCTATTTGACTTGACAATTTCATCGTTCTTTTCTATTCTTTATCTACTTATCAGTTTGTACTTTTGGTTACTCTTTACTAAGTTATTGGCTTCAACTTAAGGGTTGTATAGGGCAAGTTCAAATGTCAAGATTACTGTTTCTTTCGTGTCATGTTCATGAATGGCTGTGATGATATAGCTTCCCGTGAGAGCTTCTATCAAACACCTGAATTGATTCGCTTGGTGCTAAACTAGGATGGATCGTGTCACAACAAGTAACCAGTTTAGCGGCTAATTATTACTCCCTCCATTCACAAATATAAGATGTTCATGGCTATTCTACCGGAAGTTCGCTTATGGCGTCGAGATGGGGTATATCTGAGCCATTTACTTGTGCATGTCCCAGTTTTTGTGTCCACCAGATCATGATTTGCTCCTCGATATAGTGATTCTTTCTGCTTTCACCGATTCTTGTGTGGTTTCTGGTCATCTTTTGTTCTTCGAGAATTGGCTTCTCTCTCGTTATTCTTTTTGTGGGATTGCGCTAAGTGTTGTTGATGGCGATGATGAGCAAGGCTCATTCAGAGGTGTCTTGTGATCGATACCATCGCTTGTTTTTATGGTATGGGTTGGGGTTAGGGTTTTGTGTGACTAGGTGGAAGTGTGCAAATCAGACGGCTTGCTTTCGGTGAGCAACCGTTTGAATGCTGAAATGTCCACGGGTTTAAGGGCATCTCCAACACGGATCACTAAACTTATCGGATACTGAGTGGCTATATGATAGACAGGCCAACTCTGAGCCTCCCATTTTTTAATTAAATATGACCTCTCTTTCTACAATTAGTGGTTATGTGCTTATGTATATTTTTGAATATTATTGGTTTGATTCTTCTCAATATATTAATGATTTATATAGCAGGATCTCACTGTAGTATATGTTATCATCTACGACACTTATGAGATAGCTCATAGCAAACAGGATGTTGAGCTATTTTATGCTCAGAATGCTTTGAATTAGTAAATGCATCAATAGGTTCTACTTTGTTTGAATAAAAAACAATCATGTGTGCCGAGGGCCCGGGAAGCAAGCAGAGGGTTTCGCATCTCTTGTTCAAACCATGCTATTATTTGCAATTGTATGTCCTTTGTTACTTGCATGTTCTGTTTCTTTGCCCCATTTAGTCGTTCCTGCATTTTATTCATGGTTTTCTTCCTTTCATACCTTTGTTGTGTTATTGTATAAATTGTGCTACATTGCTCTTTTTCATTCATGCATTTGCTGCACTACGGCACCTCGGCAATAAGATACAGATTACATTTCGCCTTTGTTGTCTTCAATAAGATACTGTATCTATTTGGTTTTGATTCTACCCATTTATTTTTGGTATACATGATTTATAGCAGTGTTGGGATATCGCTGAAATATATGTTCTCATCGACGACACGTAGAGTTATGCTCATAAAGAACTGGATATTGAGCTATTTTACTCTTCCTGCACTAGCTGATGCATCAATAGGCTCTACTTTGTTTCAATTAAAACAATCATGTGCGCCGAGGGCCCTTGGAAGAGGCAAGGGCTTTGCATCTTCGCTTAGCTTTCCCATTGAGTCGTTGTGCATTTTATTCTGCAAGGTTTTCTTCTCTTAATGTACAAATTGTGCTACGTTTCTCGAGCATCTGCATCAAGAAAGAATATATATACGTACTAGATTTTTGGTCTTTTATGCCATTATATATTTATTTAGTTTTGAAGCTGCCCTTTTATTTTGCTACACGGTATGTCCATCTAATCTGCAGCTCTCCCCCTATTTCTATTTTTGCCTCTTCTCTTCATTGTAAAAATTGTGCTATGTTCCCCTTTTTCATTTTATTTCCCTTGGACTCTAAATAGTGCCCACATCTGGGATTTCAGTCGCCATGGTCGCCGACCAGCTCCTTGATCGAACGCCGATGGCCGCCCGACGAGCTCCGTGATCAGATCACGCCTGGCGCCCGAGAAACTCCCTGTTCCTAACCCAGCGCCTTCCGCCTGCTCCACCAACAAGCTGTCTGCATGGGCTTGCACAGTGAGCGGACACCGTCACATCCCCTCTGATTTTACTAGATGGTGACAAAAAACTGATTGGCATAGCATCTCACGTCCGTCTCAAGAGAAACACATGTCTCATCTAGGGGCTGTGCATACTCGGGCTCACCACGTTCAATTTTAAACCTATCTCATTTATCTGCATCCACCACATGTACTGATTTGCTCTCCAAAAAAAAACAAACGTTATTTATCATGTCCTGAGCTATATTAAAGCTGTGATGTATGAAATTACATACTGAGTTGTCCCAGAGCTTAATTTTTGTTCTTACAAATAACAAATTCACACCGATAAAAATTCCTGCAAATTTCCTGAAATTACATATAGGTTGACATCGACCGGCATTTGCCTTACCCCTGCCTTTACAATAACACATTCACTCCATTCTTCTCAGTGTCATGATTTCTGAACCAGGTTTCGCCATATCATCTTGGATACTATGTTTGAGAAAGTTGGCCTTCCATCACCTGCCTACTCGCACCGAGCTCCTCTTCCAGTTCGAGCAACACCATGGCTGATGGATCCTCCGCAATGGCAACCTCGTTCGTGAACGTCCCGATAGATGATGGGCTGCTGATCAAGAACCTTCCTCCGGTTAGTTGAAAGCTCTTATTGTATCGTTCTTCTCTTCATTCCTCAATTTCATGGCTCATGGCATGCTAATATAAAAAGTTTACCTCCTGTACAATCAAAGCTGTCTCCAATCCGCGTCACCATCAGCAAGCAATTCATTCTTGAACGAGCAATTGAAACAATTGGTGGCACACTCCATCCATTCACTTTTACCGGTACAAGCAGCGATGATGTCGACGTCTCTCTCTCCATTGACCTACCTCCCCACAGCAAAAGCATGTCAAGCACAAGAAAGGAATTCCATGCCCCACACATTGAATCTACATGTGTTGCTGCCCTCGCGTACCTACAGAAAACAGGTATAGTCACAATCGATGATGCAAACTTTGCAGAGCTGAAAATATGCAAAAAGAAACTTCAGTCGAGGAGTTCTGGTCCTCGACTCTCTATGATAAGGCCAATGCCCTGGGCAGCCAGCTCTCTTTACCGATCGCCGCCAAGCGAAACCCCACCGAGGATAAACAAGGAGCTGCGTGTTGCCTCCTAACCATCATAATACTCCACAGACCAGCCGAAAGTGCTTTCCGAGGTAAACGACGGCACAATACTTTCATCCTCTCGTGTTATCCTCCGATTGCTTAATGCTTGTTTCCCTTAACCATTGCTCATCCACAGCATGCCACCGAAGGGAAACCACATCAACCCCGCCACGTAAACAAACAATAGGTACTCTCCATTACATTGCCACACAACGCCGCTGCAAGTTCTATGGGCTAACCACCTATTGCTGTCATCAAGATCCACCATGTTCCTTCTAAAGACGGCAAAAAGAGGAGGACCACCCGCAAGGTGTTATTCCCTGGAAAATAAGGTGAACATGAATTATATCACAAACCCATCTCAAAAATCTTTACCTATTGTTGTTCACGAGCTCATATGTTTCTCAAGGTGCTGTTGTTTGTCCCTTCGTTTAGCGGCGGCGCTTACGGCAAGCCGCGCCACCTATCTTAAGTTGCTTTTATAAGTTGCTTCATGCTGTCATATGTTTCTACTAAACCAGTAACTAAATATACTTTTATGCTCATACATTATTTGGTGGCTTATCAATTTGTGTATGAAAACAAGTTTTGCTTCAGTGAGGCTGTTCATGCTTGACGGAATAATGAATGCAAAGATATATTCCTTTGATTTGGTTACTCGGCGCATAAGAATATGCATTCCTCTCAGATACCACCTTACCTCTCATGTGATGCTTTCTATGTTGTGTGTTTCCTATATTAGATAAGGGCTATTGCTTGCTTAGACCATATTGATTCTGATTGGCCTATTGTTCAAGTTCAAGATAGTAGGGTTGATGCTTGAGTACATAAATCATTCAATTACATACATCTCACAGTTTGTTTGTATCAGGTTAAATGCGAGGTAGTCCCTATGAAGTACATCGACAAGCCGGATGGATTACGGCGCCTATTAGTATGCTTAGTGATAATGACTCCTTAGTTGACAATGTTTATTATGTTCCTGCTCTTATTACCTTCTCTTATGTGTTCTCGCTTTTGGTATTAAACCTGATGTCAAATGGCTATCTTTTGTGGTCATGTAAACGCACCAAGTTTGATTCTGCCTTATAAACCAATGTTTATCTTGTGCTCCATCGTGCTTTATTTTTTACCGCAATTGAATTTTTCTTTAATTTAGTATTACCCTGTATAAGTGTAAATGATATGCCTAAGTTCCTACTGACATAGGCAAAACGCTTGGACCGGCACCCTCGCGCCAAGGCGCGTTGCCGATCTAGTATATAGGGAGACGGATGGTTGTGGCGCCGCGTGAGCCGCCGTCCCGTTCCGATCTTCGCGTACAAGGGATACGTTCAAATCATCTATCTCTTCTATTTTGGTGCTTATCTTCTCGGCCGTTCTTCTTGGCCGATACGTACATGGCTCCATGTTGATGCCAGTGGGCCTGCCTCCCGGCTGGGCACCGGGTGCTAAGCGGCGTGTTGGAGTACGTCGCCTCCTTGCCGGCCGATACATCGGTATTTGATACGTACATACGATCAACCGAATACATGTATTTTGTTGCGCATAACCCGACCGGTCAGTATGCTCGTTGGTCATACCTGGATTGAGCAGCGCGCGTCTGGCGCTCCTACATAGCGCATGCAGTTTTAGTGTTCTAGCACGCCCATGTCTTTCCTTCATACATGTGTGCGTGCCCATACAATGCATGGCCATGCACGTTCTTGCACTGGTTACTAGTATTTGCACATGCACTAAGGTCATGCACGTAATAGACCATATAAACACACACATGAGAAGGTTGTGCACTTAGGAAATTCATTCATTCCACGTAATAGACCATATAAACACACACATGAGAAGGTTGTGCACTTAGGAAATTCATTCATTTCTAAGAATGAATTTTCTTGTTAAATCACGTACAAAAGTACGTCGAACACTCTCTTTTAGAAAATAAGGTTAAACGATAGAAGACTTCCTCCATTGGGATCGTATTCGAGGAAAATATCTTGCGGGAATTCTCTGTGCTCCAATGCTGATGTAAGTACCTGTTGTATATCACTATATTTTTACATCAACATGTATTTTGTTAATCAGTGTGAATCTAACCTTTATCTGATCTAAAATTAGTTGTAGCAAAATGTTAAAGGCGCCAATGTTGATTTTTGTAAGGAAAACTGCACAGTAGTTTTGCATACTGAGCTGCATGAATGTACTATCTCATATCACGGACATTACTGAATTGTAGTGCTTCTCTGGTTACCCATTCATTCATTGTGTCAATGTTTCTTTCGTACTACCTTACCTGGCTGATGATAGTTGTGCCATATTGTGTTAATTTGGTGTATGCTAGTTGCCCAAACGTTCGTTGTGTCAATGTTGCTTTCCTATTATCTGACTTGGCCAATGATAGCAATGCTAGTGTGTTAATTTTGTGTTGGCTGCTGAAGATAAGAAGACAAACTCTGAAAACAGCAAGGCAACCCCATTGTTTCTTTCCAGTAAATCTAGGCCAGGTAATATGGCAATAACTCATGATTAATGTGTTTGGTTCCCGTCCTAATTTATGTTATGATGCAGTGGTCGAGACACTCTCCACTATCAATAATACAAGCTTGCCAAAATCGCCATCTGAATCTGTTCAGTATCCTCTGCCTCGAATGCAACGGAATAAGTGTATGTTTGTAAACCAATTAATGGCTGAAGCAATGATGGAAATGGTGGATGAATCAGAGGTGCAGAGTCATGCGACACAACAACTGATCAATGTTTTCAGAGACAGTGTAGCAATGCAGCAAGAACTTGCCCACATGCTTATGGGCGTCATCTGTGCTGAGGTTGCAGATTGTGACGTTATAGATGGTTAGGTTCTGCTCATTTATTTGCAATGGCATCAATCTTTGATTGCCCAGTGGATGTAATTTCCTATAATATATGCTGGATGTGCAACGTTATTCTCTGTATGCCATACCTTTGCTTGATCGGTTTTGGTCTTGTGCATAATTGCTCGTCGTAATGGGCTCAAATTATCTAATTTGGCCTAAAGACATGTACGAACTTTAGTGGGCCCATTAAGTTAATGGGCCGTTAATAGGCCGAAAGTTAATGGTCGGCCCTCTTACCTCCTGGGTCGTTAACAGGCCGACATCGAAGCGGGCAACAGGTGGCCCCCGTTTATTTCACGGGCCATTAACAGGCCGTTACTAAGTTTGGGCTACATATGGCCCAACTATACTGTAGGCCTTTAGCAGGCCGAAAGAGACATCGGGCTTGTACTGGACCATGAAGAGCATGGGCCGCTAAGAGGCCGAAAGTCAGGTCGTATTGTAAATGGCCCAACTGTGTTGTGGGCCTTTAGCAGGCCGAAAGAGAAACCGGGCTGGTATTGGACCATGAAGGGCATGGGCCGTTAAAAGGCCAAAACTAAGGTCCGACTACAAATGGACCAACTCATTTATGGTCCGTTAACAGCCGAAGGCACACAGGCCGTGAATTGGCCCAACACTTAAATGGGTCGCTAAAAGGCCAAAACTCAGGTCCGACTACAAATGGCCCAACTAATTTATGGGTCGTCAACAGTCGAAAAGTGACACCGGCCGTAAATTGGCCCAACACTTAAATGGGCCGCTAAAAGGTCAAACTCAGGTCCGGCTACAAATGGCCCATCAGATTTATGGGCCGTCAACAGTCGAAGACACACCGGGCGAAATTAGCCCAACATTTAAATGGATCGCTAAAAGGCCGAAGATGTACATCCCGAAAATTGGCCCATCCATTAAATGGGTCGTTAATGTGTCGAAATCTCATCGGGCCGATATTGAGTCCAATTATATAGCGGGTCGTTAACGGGCTCGAATCGACGATGGCTGGAATGGTGTCAAATCTTTAACGGGCCGTTGACGGGCTGAGTTAGCACATCTCGTATGGGCCGTGGGCTTAAATGGACCTGACACAAGTAGGCCTTATATGGGCCGGCCTGCTAATTTTTACTGGGCCGGCCTTTTTCACCGAAATGGGCCACTGTTGGGCCATGCCACATGTTGGCCTATCATAGGCGCCTCCTGTCCAATGAGTGGATGACATCTGTCCCAACGGTGAGGCAACAGGTGTTTCCTGCGGCCAATGATGATTTTACACGTGGAAAATCCCCATTGGTCTGGGCTGTTAACGGGTTATCGGATCCAAAACCCGACCCGATAGCTTAATGGCGTTCCGTTACGATGGATGCCACGTGTTGGTCACCCTTGATGAAAGCACTTCTGTGACGCGCGATTTATCGTCATGGAAGTGGACACTTCCGTGATGATAATTTTGGTAATGTCATGGAACACTTCTATGATAGCAGAGGTATGACTATCTTGATTCTGTCATAAAATCGTCATGGATGTACATGCATGACAAAAAACACGAACTACTATGACAAACACGTATCATCACGGAAGTGTATTTTTTGTATTGCTTATCACTCCTTATTCTCTTCATATCGATGTCTCACCCAAAACTTGAAAACTTCAATGACACAAAACTTAACGAAACTTCGTGAGATAGGTTAGTATGATAAAGAGAAAACTATTCACTTTGGTACTGTCAAAGACAAGATTCATAATTGTTCTCACACAATGCCTACTGTAACCTATCATTTCTACAATTTATATTGAGAATTATAAGCCATAGAAACTTCAAAACAAGCAAACTATGCATCGAAAATAGAATTTGTCAAAAATATAACAGTCTGTAGTAATCTGTACTCCAACCATACTTCCGCTACTCCAAAAACTTTGGACAATTAGGAAAACATAGGGAATTTGTATATCTATCTCCTGTAAAAAATTCAGATAATAAGTACATTCCAGTGAATTTTTAAAATTCCTAGACTGAGCACAAAAGTTTCTGTTTTTGCACAAAATCAAGTCAACTATCATCCACACTATCCCAAAGGCTTTACTTGGCACTTTATTGAAACAAAAGCTATAAACCATGATTAATACAGTAGCCTAATCATGCGAACACACAAAAACAGTAAGTAAAAGTGTTGGTATGTCTCCCAACAAGCGCTTTTGTTTAATGTCTTTTAGCTAGGCATGATGATTTCGAAGGTGCTCACATAAAAGTAAAGAATGAAACATAACGGGAGCATCATGAATCACAAGTTTCTCTCTCATAATAATTTTCAGTAGCATCATGAATAGATTCATCAATATAACCATCACATAAAGCATTCTTTCCATGATCCACAAGCATAGAAATTGTATTACTCTCCACATAAGAAAATTTCTTCTAATTCACAATGGTGGGAGTATCATATGAAACTCGAATACTATAAATTGTTTCCACATTAAAAGAGTAATGTAAAGGAAAAGGGTGATCATAACTATGACAAGTTTTATAAATATAATCATCACTACTTTTTATAACATAAGTATCATCACAATAATCATCATAAGTAGCAACTTTGTTCTCATCATAGATAGGAGGCATGCAACCATCGTAGCAAATTTGATCACTTAAAGTAGGGGGACTAAAAAGATCATCTTTATTAAACATAGCATCCCCAACCTTGGGAGAAACATTAATTGTAGTAAATAAATTCTCAAACATGTCATTCTCATCAAACATAGCATCCCCAAGCTTGTGTCTTCGCATATCACAAGCGTAAGCACTCTCATCATTAATAGTATGAATATCACCAACGGTATAACAATTGATATCATCATAATTTCCCAAGTTGGTGCCAAAAAGATTTCCAAGATTATAAGAAGTATCATTATCGTCCCAATCATAATCATCACAACAAGAAATAGGCATAACAAAATAATCATCAATAGTGCTCTCGGACATTGTGCCATAAGACATAGAAGCAATATCATCATCAAGTGCATCATCTTCCACAATTACTGTTGATTTATTTTCATGAGGCACAACAATAATAGGAGCAACATTATTTTAGAGAGACACCTTTTTACCTCTATTCATTCTTCTTCTTTTTTCTTCACCACATCATGTGTGGGTTTAATTAATTTTTCCGAGCTTCTTATTAATGAGATTGGTTGAATAGGGAGCTCCTCCTCATCACCTATTTCATCATGAGAGACAATAGGAGGGAAATTGGAAATATTTACCCTTTCATTAGTATTCCTTTGATATTCTATTGGTTTCCCCATCTTTCTATAGTTGGCAATATAAGCATTCTCATTGCAATTTACCATGCAAAACATATAGATATTTTTTAGATTATTTTCAATGTCGTCCTGAGAATGAATACTTCAAACCAACTATTTTTATGTGTCAATTCTTCACTCACCAAAAATAGACAAAGATCATTATAAAGTTCTAGGGTGATCAAGTCATTGCAATATTTGGCCATGATTCGGTCATGAAAAAGTTTGCATTGGAAATTAAGATGACCATCCTTATTGCAAAGTTCACAAGTAATAGGATAAAGAGAACATAAGTTTGTAGCAAATTCATCTATCACTTTGAGCAAATAAATTGTTCTATCATGTTCATGCTTCTTACAAAATCTATCTTCCCTATAAGGCACGTATTCACAAAATTTATGCACTCCACAAAAATTGACATGTTTATAAGACACATTTTTATTATGACTAGTGCAATCATCATTAGTATTTTGGATATTCAAATAATTCATACTAACAACATTATAATCATGCTCATAATTCATGCCAAACATTTTATTGAATTCTTCTTCTATCAATTGAGCACAATTTTCCTTTCCATCATTTTGAAGAAAGACATTATAAAGATGAACAACATGAGACCACCTCAAATCCATTTTTATGTAATTTTCTTTTTATAAACCAAACTAGTGATAAAACAATAAACTAAAAGATTCTATTGCAAGATCTAAAGATATACCTTCAAGCACTCACCTCCCCGGCAACGGTGCCAGAAAAGAGCTTGATCTCTAATATGCAACTTTATTCTTGTAGACACGTGTTGGGCCTCCAAGCGCAGCGTTCTGTAGGACAGTAGCAATTTTCCCTCATGTGAATGACCTAAGGTTTATCCATCCGTGGGAGGCGTAGGATGAAGATGGACTCTCTCAAACAACCCTGCAACCAAATAATAAAAAGTTTCTTGTGTTCCCAACACACCAAATACAATGGTAATTTGTATAGGTGCACTAGTTCGATGAAGAGATGGTGATACGAGTGTAATATGGATAGTGGTATTGATTTTTGTAATAAAAATAATAAAAAACAGCAAGGTAGAAATTGATAAAACGGAGCACAAACGGTATTGCAATGCTTGAAAATGAGGCCTAGGGTTCGTACTTCCGCTAGTGCATTATCTCAATGATGCTAATCTAATTGGATCATATAACCATCCCTCAAAGTGCGATGAAGAATCACTCCAAAGTTCTTATCTAGCGGAGAACATAAGAAGAAATTCTTTGTAGCTATTCTTTTCGATCGATCTATCAAGAGTTCGTACTAAAATAACACTGAAGCAAATTCAGATTTATAATACTCAACCAACACAAAGAACCTCAAAGAGTGCCCCAAGATTTCTATCGAATAAATAAAAGAGAAAACGTGCATCAACCCCTATGCACCTCGGGAATCCGCGAGTTGAGTGCCAAAAAATATCTCAAGTGAATCAATATAATAACCCATTGTCAACACAGGTATTCATATGCAAGACATATATAAAGTGCTCTCAAATCTATGAAAGTATTCAATCCGATAAAACGAAATCTCAAAGGGAAAACTCAATTCACAACAAGATAGAGAGGGGAAAACACCATATGATCCAACTATATTAACAAAGCCCGTGATACATCAAGATCGTGACATCTCAAGAACACGAGAGAGAGAGAGAGAGAGAGAGAGAGAGATTAAACACATAGCTACTAGTACAAACCCTCATCCCCGAGGGTGGATTACTCCCGTCTCATCATGGTGGCCATCGGGATGATTAAGATGGCCACTCGTGGTGATTTCCCCCTCCGGCGGAGTGCCGGAACAGGGTCTAGATTGGTTATTCGTGGCTACAGAGGCCTGCGGTGGCAGGACTTCTGATCTAGGGTTATCCCCAGGGTTTTTGGAATATTCGGCAATTTATAGGGCGAAGAGGCGGTGCGGGAGGCCAGCAAGGTGGGCACAACCTGCCTGGGCCCCCAGGCGCACCCTGGTGGGTTGTGCTCTCCTCGGAGCTCCCCTCTAACACTTCTTTGGCCCACCGTGTGTCTTCTAGTCCAGAAAAAATCTCCAAAAAGTTCTGCTAGGTTTGGACTCCGTTTGGTATTGATTTTCTACGATGTAAAAAACAAGCAAAAAAATAGCAACAGGCACTGGGCACTATGTCAATAGATCAGTCCCAAAAAATGATATAAAGTTGCTATAAAATGATTGTAAAACATCCAAGAATGATAATATAACAGCATGAATACTTCATAAATTATAGACACGTTGGATATGTATCAGTTATATTCACCTATTACGTGTTATGATCCGTAAACCCCGTAGTGACAATAGTCGGGATACTTTCCGGTGATGGTCGTAGTTTGAGGAGTTCATGTATTCACTATGCGATAATGCTTTGTTCCAGTTCTCTATTAAAAGGAGGCCTTAATATCCCTTAGTTTCCATATAGACCCTGCTGCCACGGGAGGGTAGGACAAAAGATGCCATGCAAGTTCTTTCCATAAGCACGTATGACTATTTATGGAATACATGCCTACATTATATTTATGAACTAGAGCTAGTGATGTAGGGTGGAACCCTATGGGGCCGATCTTTCACGTTTGGAGCGGATCCTACAGGGAAACATGAAGAACGCGCGGAAGAACACAAGGGAAATCACGGGGAGGAACGAGAGAAACACTCAACCGACAAGTGATTGATCACACAAGGGCTAAATCACCGAACACATAAGGTAACACATGATCTAAAATCAACAAAGGAAGGATACAAGAGTAGCCATTCTTCTCCATGAGGAGGTCTTGATTGTCTTCTCCGGATGGAGGCCTTGAATCCGAATGGATCTTCTCCGAAGAGGCACGGTCCCTCACGTGGAGTAGATCCGGAACGGATGAGCAGAGCTCTATCTCTAAATGAGCTATCACAATGCTAACCCTAAACTATAGGTAGGAGAAGAGTATATATAGTTTACGGGGCGAAAGGGTACACGGGCCTCGGCCCAAGTGGCTGCGTGCAGGTAGGGCCGGAAGTTCCGGGCGGGGCCGGATGTTCCTGGCGATGGAGGGTCCGGGCAGGGTCCGGCTTAACCAGAGAGTTGGCACGGGTGGAGCTGGGCTGGCATCCGGGGGCCGGAAGGTCCGGGCGGGCCGGAGGTTCCGGGGACCGGAAGGTCCGGGACGGGTTCTGGGCAGGTTCCGGGCTAAACAGAAGTTGGCACGCCCCGGCTAGTCGATGTCGTCGGAGGCCGGAAGCTCCGGGTCGGCCGGACGTTCTGGGGGCCGGAAGTTCCGGGCTGTGGCCGGAGGTTCTGGGCTGTCCAGAGAGTTGACGCTTGTCGTTTCTTCTTCAACTCCTGGCTCCTTGGCTTGAACGTTGTACCCGGTCACGCATAGCATCTCGGACTTAGGTAGTAGCCATGTCTCACTGGAAGAAAAGGGGAACTCAAGTAGGAGCGATGTCACCTCGGATTGAATAGCACGAGCTCTTTCTCTTGTCATGGGTCCACTTGGAGCTTCGATAGTCGATGGAAGGTCCATGGGGATGACCGAAGGATGCTCCGCATCATCTCCCACCCCTTGGGAAAGATCCGACCTCGGATTGAAATCCTCATTACCATGGTACGGGGAGAGATCGGAGATGTTGAAGATGTCACTCACGTTGTACTTGTCGCGTGGGAGATTGATCTTGTAAGCGTTGTTGTTGTAGCGTGCTAGCACCTTGGAGGGTCCGTCTGCTCGAGGGAGAAGCTTGGACTTGCGTTCGTTGGGGAAGCGGTCCTTGCGAAGGTGTAGCCACACGAGGTCTTCGATGTTGAATATCATGGGGATGCTTGTTGACGTTGAGCTTGGTCGCGAGTCGTTGTACTTGGCGCTCGATGGTGTGCCTTGTATCTTCATGCATCTTCTTGATGTAGCTTGCACGGGCACTTGCGTCGAGGTTGGTGCGCTCTTGTAGAGGAAGAGGTAGAATGTCCAATAGGGACAACGGGTTGAAGCCGTATACGACCTCGAAGGGGGACTTGCCGGTTGCGAATGTCTTCCTCGGTTGTAGGCGTACTCAGCGATGGGTAGACACTCGTCCCACTCCTTGATGTTCTTCTTGATCAACACGCGAAGAAGAGTGGAGAGTGTACGGTTTGTCACCTCCGTTTGGCCATCGGTTTGAGGATGGTATGCAGATGAGAACAAGAGCTTGACTCCAAGCTTGGCGCATAGGGTCTTCCAAAAGTAACTCAAGAACTTGACGTCGCAGACGGAGACGATTGTCTTTGGTACTCCATGGAGACGCAAGATTTCCCTACAAAAGATTTGCAATGTGTGAAGCATCGTCTATCTTGTTGCAAGGAATTAAATGTGCCATCTTAGAAATCGGTCCACAACAACAAACACGGAATCCTTGCCATTTTGAGTTCTAGGCAAACCAAGTACAAAATCCATGCTAATGTCTTCCCAAGGTTGATACGGAATAGGAAGAGGCATGTAAAGACCATGGGATTGAGCTTTAGACTTAGCTTTGCGACATGTGGAGCATCGGGTGGTGAAGCGTGAGACGTCGCGGAGCATCTTGGGCCAAAAGTAGTTCTTGGAGAGCGTGGCGAATGTCTTGTCGCGTCCAAAATGTCCCATGAGTCCGCCTCCATGAGCCTCTTGCAAAAGGAGCAAACGAAGAGAAGACTCGATAATGCATAGTTTGTTAGCTCTCATAAGATAACCATCCTTGATGTAATATTGTTCCCAAGATGTATGGGTCAAACATTTAGCATAAGGAGTCGCAAAAGATGGATCATTAGCATACAAGTATTTTATGTGCTCAAAGCCAATAACATTCAACTCAAGTTTAGTGACAAGCGTGCATATGCGTGAAAGTGCATCCGCAACTACATTTTCCTTACCCTTAATGTACTTGATCACATAGGGGAAAGATTTAATAAATTCACTCCATTTGGCAGGACACTTGTTCAACTTAGTTTGACCTTTTAAGTACTTAAGTGTTTCATGATCGGTATGGATGAAAAACTCATGAGGTCTAAGATAATGTTCCCAAACATGCAGCACACGCACTAAAGCATACAATTCTTTGTCATATATGGGATAGTTAAGTTGAGCACTGGAGAGTTTTCACTAAAATATGCAATGGCTCGTTTTTCTTGCATCAAAACTCCGCCAATTCCGGTACCACTTGCATCACAATGAACCTCAAAAGTTTTGTCAAAGTTGGGCAAAGCAAGAATCAGAGCATGAGTATGCAAGGACTTGAGCTCATCAAAAGCGGTGGATTGCAAAGATCCCCAAACAAAAGGAGCATTCTTCTTACTCAAAGCATGCAAAGGAGCGGAAATAGTGCTAAAATCTTTCACAAAGCAACGATAAAAACCCGCAAGACCAAGAAAACTACGCACTTGTTGCAAATTGGTGGGTTGGGGCCAAGTTTTAATTGCTTCAATTTTAGATTCATCAACATGGACACCCTTGGAAGATACAACAAAACCCACGAAAACCACTTTGTCAACACCAAACGTGCATTTTTTCAAGTTCGCATAAAGACGTTCCTTGCGGAGGGTTTGCAAAACAGCCCTAACATGATTAAGATGCTCTTTCATGGTTTTGCTAAAGACAAGAATATCATCGAAGTAAACCACAACAAAGACTCCAATATAAGGGCGAAGCACATAATGCATAACACGCACGAAAGTACCGGGAGCTTCCGATAAACCCATAGGCATAACTAACTACTCATATAAGCCAAATTTGGTTTTGAAAGAAGTTTTCCATTCATCACCCTCTTGTATGCGGATTTGATAATAGCCACTTTTAAGATCAATTTTGGAGAAAAAGTTGGCTCCGCTAAGTTCATCAAGCATATCATCTAAGCGAGGAATGGGATGCCTATAGCGAACGGTAATAGCATTTATAGGTCTACAATCGGAACACAAGCGGAAACTTCCATCTGGCTTAGGCACAAGTATAACGGTAACGACACAAGGGCTTAAGCTTTCACGTACATGACCATTGTCGATGAGTTGTTGTACTTGCCGTTCAATCTCCTTAGTTTCTTCAGGGTTGACATGGTATGGAGCTTTGTTTGGAAGTGGCGCTCCGGGGATGAGGTCGATTGGATGCTCAATGCCTCGAAGAGGAGTAGACTCGGAGGTAGCTCATCGGGGAAAACATCTTGGAATTCCTGCAAAAGAGATTGAAACACTAAATGTAGCTCGTGAGGGGTGTTAGTTTTTGGTTCCCCATCCTTGCACACAACGACAAAGTGCATAACACTCGATGGGTTCTCACACACTTCTCTCATCTCACTTTTTGTGGCAAATAGGACTAGGTTTTTCTCTCTAGGCGAAGAGGCGCTCAAGTTTGGCTTGTGGCTCTCACTAACTTTTTGGTGCATCACTCACTCTTCTCTCCATAATGGGTGGCTTGCTTGTCGGCTATCACTTGACTAGGAGACATAGGTCGTAGCACATATTCCTTCCCTTTCATCTTGAAGCTATAGTGATTGGTACGCCCATTGTGGATGACACCACGGTAGAATTGCCATGGTCGACTAAGAAGGAGGTGGCACACGGTCATTGGGACCACATCACACTCCAAAGTGTCCTCGTATGCACCAATTTTGAAGGAGACTTGGACCGTATGCTCAACTCGTATAGTGCCGGAGTCACTTAGCCGTTGAACGTTGTAGGGGTGCGGGTGCTTCCTCTTGACCAATTGAAGCTTGGAGCATAGCTCTTCACTTTCCAAGTTGTGGCAACTACCTCCATCGATGATGACCTTGACGGACCTTCCATTGATGTCGGCCTTTGTGTGGAAGATGTGGCATCGTTGGTCTTCTTCTTGTTTATGTTGAAGAGTCAAGACCTTGGAGACGACTAGAGCGGGGCTCGAATCCTCATCACAAAAGACTCGATCATCTTCATCCTCGTTCACTCGCCGGTGCATGGCCACTTGCTCAAGAGCTTCCATCTCCTCATCACTCATTGAGCCATAGGTGCCATCATCGTTGAGGATCATGGTGCGCTTGTTTGTTCATTCATAGGACTTGTGGCCTCGGCCGCCGCAAGTGAAACACTTGAAGAAGCTTGTCTTGATGGTCTCATCGGTCGGAGTAGATGATGAAGCACGCGGCTTGAAGTTGCTTGTGGTAGGAGGAGGACGACTTGAACTTGTCGAAGTTTTCTTGTAACTTGACTTATCGTCGTTGCTTGTAGAAGGTTTGGTTGATGTAGATGTTGGAGGAGTTGTTGAAGACTGGTTGTTGGAGAAGCCGTAGGTCTTGGATGAGTACTTGGCGTACTTGAAGTTATCTTGCACTTGACGTTCCGCCTTTGAAGCTTGATGCACGAGCTCAATGAGGTTGGAGTAGGGTTAGAAGTCGGCGATCTTCTTGATGGGATGATGGAGTCCATTCAAGAAACGTGACATTGTTTGCTCATCATCTTCCTTCACATTGGCTCGAATCATGGCTATCTCCATTTCATTGTAGTATTCTTCAACACTCTTTGTTCCTTGCTTGAGGAGTTGGAGTTTCTTGAAGATGTCGCGGTTGTAGTAGGTGGGCACAAAACGTGCTCGCATGACATCCTTATTTGAGCCTAAGTGGTGATTGGAGGTTCACCTCTTGCTTGTCGGCGCTCAAGGATTTGTTCCCACCATATGAGCACATAGTCTTGGAACTCAAGTGATGCCATAGCGATCTTCTTCTCTTCCTCATAGTTGTGCAAACGAAAGATTTTGTCGACCTTCAATGCCCATGAAAGGTACTCTTCGGGGTCATTGCGTCCATTGAACTTGGGCATGGTGAATTTTAGCTTTCCATAGCGTTGCTCTTCATTGTGTTGTTGGCAATGGTGATGATGACGGCCTTGACATGGAGGGTAATCATCCTCATGTTGCTCTTGGCATGGAGGAAGTCCATGATCAACTTGCTCTTGTTGAACTTGAGGTTGAGGTGGAGCTTGACGAGCTTGTGGAGGAGCTTGAGGAACTTGACGTTGCACACGTGGTTGGTAGGTCCTCTCTTGGATTTCTTCTCGAATGGCTTCCTCTTGATTGCGCCGTTCGCGATTGCGGTTGGCGATGGCTCGACTTGATTCTTGAAGGGCATGTTGCGCCTCAAGAGCTTGTGCTTCTCGTTGTTATTGTTGAAGACGTTGAGCCTCGACGTCTTGTTCCTCTTGGTGTAGACGCGAACGTTCTTCCTCTTGGCGCCGTAGTCGTTGTCGTTCTTGAGCTTGAGCAAAACCGTCTTGTTTTTAGTGAGGACGAGGGACTTGCTCATCGACTTGCTCTTGTGAATGCTTGACGTGTAGCGGGTTTCGAGAAGCATGACGGTCTTGATGCGCGGCTCGTCGAAGAGTGTTCAGTGACGGTGTACTTGAGCCGGAGAAGGAGTCGTCGGAGTGTCGACTTGAGTGGGTCTGTCTTGAGTATGATGATGTAGAAGGAGGCCGGTTCACCAACAAGGCGCGGATCTCGTCCATTCTTGCATCATTCTCTTGCTTGTGCGCGTCGAGCTTATTGTCAAAGTAGTCTCTTGTACGTTGCTCGGAGAGTCGCAAGTCGGTGGCGAGGTTGTCGATGCGGTCATTCATTGTTTGTTGCTCTTGATGCAACGCTCGTTGTGCACCGAAGAGGTGGCTCTTGGAGACGTATGATGACATGTCGTCTTCTTGCTCGATGAAGAGTGGGTTGGTAGAAGTACTCAGCCTATCCATCATTCCAAGCAAAAATGTGAGTGGTAGAAGGAGAAGAACTTATACCAATGTACCTTGACTGATGTTGATGATGAATCAACTTCACTCAAATGCGGACAATGAAATAGCACTATTGGTACCAATTCTTGTCGGTTCTCACACCTACAGAAGTAAAATCTTATGGTGGAGCTTGGTTAGGATGGTGGCACAAAATTTGATGCAATTGAAAGTGAGATTCAATAATGTTGGAAAAGATTCACAATTTTGCAAATGCAACAAGTAGACCAAGCAAGTAGGGGTATACAGAAACACACACGCAAATATAAGTGGGATTGTGCAAACCAAAATTGAGCCAAAATGTGGAATCCATGAAAATGCTCTTATTGCACAATACTAGAGAGACGCTAGCACGATTGCACAATAGGCGGATACGGAACTTGTGCACAACCTACTAGGAAAAAAATGCAACGATCTCTATCCCAAGTGTGCTATAAGTATGGTATTTCGGTGCTATGATCCAAGATGATCTTATATGACAATCTTAATGTAGTATGATGCTATGGTTCTTGCTCATAAGCTCGTTGCTTATCTTTCCTCTTTTCTTAAAAGCTTTGGTGGCTCTTTCACTTTTGAGCTCTTTTCTTATGCAAAACATCACGAACCAAGATAGCAATTGTGTATGCGATGACAACTTTGTGACACACAAGTTGATGCCAAGATATGCACCACTATGGTATGGTATGTATGCTATGGAGTATGATCACTAATGTGCACAAGTCACGTTGCCGGCAATACTCAATGGCTAGTCTCGATGGGTAAGCAACGCGAAAGATGGGCTATGATGTTTATCAATGCAATGGCAAGGTTTGGACAAAGATGTCGTCGAGATTACCGTCCTTGCTTACGGTTGAAGGTTCCAAACATATGCGAATGTAGAAGATGTCATTATACACGGTCTTCAGTACATTGGCGAAGATGCCGCTGCACCGTGGTCAGAGTTGCCGAAGTAGCGGAAGTCGACGAAGTTGTGCAACCTTTCTGTCTAGGCCGGAAGTTCCGGGCAAGACGGAAGGTCCAGGGTCCGGAAGTTCCGGGGAAGGACGGAAGGTCCGGGGGTCGGAAGTTCCGGGCTGGGCCGGAAGTTCCGGTGGTCGTGATTCTGCAAAGAACAGAGACTTCGGGATTGTGGATTTGGGCGGAAAAACTTGTGGGAAAACCCAAATCCGAAGGAAAAAAGAAGAAATTAGAGGGGAACAAGGGTGGGGAAGCTAGATCTGCTCGAAGCAAAGCAGATCCATGGATCAAATCCAACAAAACTTCATCACACCTACAAATCACAAAAAAAGTTTGGTGCTATTTTTGGTGGGGATTTTCGGGATTTAGGACGAAAACAACAAAATCAAGCAAGAAAACACGAGGTAGGGGCTCAAAAAACGTGATCAACGTGGCTCATGATACCAAGATGATGTAGGGCGGAACCCTATGGGGCCGATCTTTCACATTTGGAGTGGATCCTATGGGGAAACACGAAGAACGCGCAGAAGAACACAAGGGAAATCACGGGGAGGAACGAGAGAAACACTCAACCGACAAGTGATTGATCACACAAGGGCTAGATCACCGAACACATAAGGTAACACATGATCCAAAATCAACAAAGGAAGGATACAAGAGTAGCCGTTCTTCTCCGTGAGGAGGTCTTGATTGTCTTCTCTGGATGGAGGCCTTGAGTCCGAATGGATCTTCTGCGAAGAGGCACGGTCCCTCACGTGGAGTAGATCCGGAACGGATGAGCAGAGATCTATCTCTAAATGAGCTGTCACAATGCTAACCCTAAACCGTAGGTAGGAGAAGAGTATATATAGTTTACGGGGCGAAAGGGTACAGGGCCTCGGCCGAAGTGGCTGCTCACAGGCAGGGCTGGAAGTTCCGGGCGGGGCCAGAAGTTTCGGGCAACGGAAGGTCCGGGCAGTGTCCGGCTTGACCAGAAAGTTGGCGCGGGTGGAGCTGGGCTGGCGTCCGGGGGCCGGAAGGTCCGGGCGGGCCGGAGGTTCCGGGGGCCGGAAGGTCCGGGACGGGTTTCGGGCAGGTTCCGGGCTAACCAGAGAGTTGGCACGCCCGAGCTGGTCGATGTCGTCAGAGGCCGGAAGCTCCGGGTCGGCCGGACGTTCCGGGGGCTGGAAGTTCCGGGCTGTGGCCGGAGGTTCTGGGTTGTCCAGAGAGTTGACGCATGTCGTTTCTTCTTCAGCTCCTGGCTCCTTGGCTTGAACGATGAAGCTGATCACGCATAGCGTCTCGGACTTAGGTAGTAGCCATGTCTCACTGGAAGAAAAGGGGAACTCAAGTAGGAGCGATGTCACCTCGGATTGAATAGAACGAGCTCTTGCTCTTGTCATGGGTCCACTTGGAGCGTGGATAGTCGATGGAAGGTCCATGGGGATGACCGAAGGATGCTCCGCATCAGCTAGTGTCGCATCGCCCTAGGTTATGACTGTTATATGATGAATATCATCCAATGAATCCACCGGTCCAATGCCTATGAATTTCTCTTATATTGTTCTCGCTAAGTTACTACTGCTATTGTTGCTATTACACTTGCTACAAAATCATTGCTAACACTGTCGCCGTTACTATTGTTGTTGCTACTACTATCAAAACCATCATATTACTTTGCTACTAATCACTTTGTTGTAGATAATTAATCTCCAGGCGTGCTTGAATTGACAACTCAGCTGTTAATACTTGCAAATATTCTTTGGCTCCCCTTTTGTCGAATCAATAAATTTGGGTTGAATACTCTACCCTCGAAAACTGTTCGAATCCCCTATACATGTGGGTTATCAGGCAATAGCTGCCGACGGGCGGCGGCGGTGGAGCGTGTGGTGGGTGTTCCACGCACACCCAACAGGGACGTCATGCGCCGCTGCTACTTCTTGACCTTGCGTTGGTTTTTTCCTTGAAGAGGAACTGGGTGACGCAGCAAAGTAGAGATAAGTATTTCCCTCGATTAAGAACCAAGGTATCAATCCAGTAGGAGATACACGCAAGTCTCAAATCTATGCACTCGCATAAACAATCAAACAATTGCACCCAACGCGATAAGGGGTTGTCAATCCCTTCACTTTCACTTGCAAAGATAGAGATATATATAAAAGATTACTAAAACGTAAAAAAAATAGAAGTAAATAAATTGCAGCAAGGTATTTTTTGGTTTTTTGGTTTATAGATCTGAAAATATATGATGGAAAATAGACCCGGGGGCTATAGGTTTCACTAGAGGCTTCTCTCTTGAAGGAAAATAATACGGTGGGTGAACAAATTACTGTAGATCAATATATAGAAAAGCACGAAGCTATGACGATATCCAAGGCAATGAATTATGAATATAGGCATCACGTCCGTGTGATGTAAACCGACTCCTGCCTGCATCTACTACTATTACTGCACACATCGATCGCTATCTAGCATGCATCTAGAGTATTAAGTTCATAAGAACGGAGTAACGCCTTAAGTAAGATGACATGATGTAGATGGATAAGCTCAAGCAATATGATGAAAACCCCATCTTTTTACCCTTGATGGCAACAATACAAATACGTGCCTCGCCCCCTACTTTGTCACTGGGTGAGGACACCGCAAGATTGAACCCAAAACTAAGCACCTCCCCCATTGCAAGAAAAACCAATATAGTTGGCCAAAACAAACCAATAATTTGAATAGAAATACAAAGATATAAAATAATGCATATAAGAATTTAGAGAAGATTCAAATAATATTGATAGATAATCTGATCATAAATCCACAATTCATCGGACCTTGACAAACACACCGCAAAATAAGATTACATCCAATAGAACTCCAAGAACATCGAGGAGAATATTGTACTGAAGAAGCCATCTAGCTACTTGCTATGGACCCGTAGGTCTATGGTAAACTACTCATGCTTCATGGGTAGGGCAATAGAGTTGATGTAGATGCCCTCCGTGATCGAATCCCCCTCCAGTAGGATGCCGGAAAAGGCCCCAAGATGGGATCTCGCAGAAACAGAGGCTTGCGGCGGCGGAAATGTATTTTGGTGGACGCCTCTGTTGGTTTGGGAATATTTGGGAATTTATAGGCCAAAGATAAGGGTTGGAGGAGTCTAGAGGCGCCCCCCTAGGGCGCGCCCTGAGGGCTTGTGGAGCCGGCGGGACTCTTCTGTCTTCCTCTCCAAGTCCTACGTGTGTCTTCTGGTCCAAGAAAAATCATCGTAAAGTTTTATTCCGCTTGTACTCTTTTTGATATTCCTTTCCTGTAAAACTCAAAAACAAGGAAAAAAACAAAAACTGGCACTGGGCTCTGGGTTAATAAGTTAGTCCCAAAAATAATATAAAATAGCATAGTAACGCATATAAAACATCCAAAATAGATAATATAATAGCATGGAACAATAAAAAATTATAGATACGTCGGAGACGTATCAGCCGCCGCCTCGGTGCAGCCTCCCAGCTGGAGTTGTCCTCTGATGACGGCGGAGTGGCTGAGCGACGATGACGGACCAGTGCCATTGGCGATTGATAACCCACAAGAATAGGGGATCATTTGTAGCCTTCTTTGATAAATAAGAGTGTCGAACCCAATGAGGAGCTAAAGGTAGAACAAATATTCCCTCAAGTTCTATCGACCACCGATACAACTCTACTCACACTTGACGTTTGCTTTACCTAAAAACAAGTATGAAACTATTTTGCAAGAATACAAGTATGAGTACTTTGCGAGAATAAAATTACGAATAAATTGCAAGGTAATAAAAGTACATAGCTTTTGTCAACAAGAAATCCATATGTCCCTAGGAAATCAATAAGAAGTATCGGTAATCATTCGTGCAATCTTACATGAGGGAGAGGCATGAGCTAACATACTTTCTCTACTTGGATCATATGCACTTATCATTGGACCCCTAGCAAGCATATGCAACTACTAAAGATCACAAAGGTCCTGAAACCCAACCATAGCATTAAGTATCAAGTCCTCTTTATCCCATACGCAACAACCCACTTACTCGGGTTTAAGCTTCTGTCACTCTCGCAACCCACCATAAGCGAATCATGAACGTATTGCAACACACTACAGTGGGGGGCCCTCACGTTTGAGCGAGACGGAGGGCACCATAGGACAACACCATAAATAAAATATACGATCATACCAACCAAGATCACGATTAACCCACATGACAAAACAGATCTACTCAAACATCATAGGATAACCATAGACCATTGGGAAATAATATATGGAGTTGAGCACCATGCTTAAGTAGAGATTACATCGGGGAAGAGAGGTGTTACACCGCTGCATAGAGGGGGACGGAGTTCGCGTTGACAGTAGCAAGATTGTTGATGTAGATCGTCGTCACGACCCTTACCCCGGCGGCACTCCGGCGCCACTGGGAGAGAGGGGGAGAGAGCCCCCCTTCATCTTCTTCCTTGGCCTCCCCCCTAGATGGGAGGATAGTTCCCCCTATGGTCCATGGCCTCCATGGCGGCTGAGGGGCGGGAGACCCTCCGAGATTAGATCTCCCTCTCGGTTCTCTTCTGTTTCGCATTCCTAGATCTCGCCAAAAGCCGTTTCTTATATTCCGGGAGATGCGTAACTCCGATTGCGCTGAAATTTTAACACGATTTTTTTCCAGATATAAGCTTCCTTGCGCTGGAAGTATAGCTCCAACCGACGTTTGAGGAGAGCATAAGACACCTGGGCACGCCTGGGGCCTGGGGCGCGCCCTGGTGGGTTGTGGGCACTGTGGGCCCCCGTTTGCGTTGATTCCACCTCCCAAAAATCACATTTATTCCAAAATAATGCTCCGTAAATTTTTATCGCGTTTGGACTTCATTTGATATGGATTTTCTGCGAAATGAAAAACATGAAAAAAAACAGGAACTGGCACTAGGCATTGGATCAATAGGTTAGTCCAATAAATCATACCAAAAGTTGCCAAAAATATGTGAAAGTTGTATAATATTTTCGTGAAACAATCAAAAATAATAGATACGATGGAGATGTATCAGCATCCCCAAGCTTAATTCCTACTCGTCCTCGAGCAGGTAAATGACAAAAAAGATAAGTTTTGATGTGGAATGCTACCTAGCATAAACTTGATCAAATGTCTAGTCATGGCATGAATATTAAGACATAAGTGATTCAAAGCAATAGTCTTTAATTTGACATAAAGACATCAATACTCAGGCATCCCAACAAGCAATCATGTCTTTCAAAATATCAATGCCAAAGAAAGTTATCCCTACAAAATCATATAGTCTTGTCATGCTCTGCCTTCTTAACACAAAGTAACCCGATGAGAAGCCGAGAAATTGGTTCATACTTTTTAACGCGCTTCAGCTTTTTCACCCTCACACAATACATGAGCGCAAGCCATGGATATAGCACTACGGGTGGAATAGAGTATGATGATAGGGGTAAATATAGAGAAGACAAAAATGTAAGAAAGTCTCACATCGATGCGGCTAACCAATGGGCTATGTAGATGCCCATGAATTGATATCAATGCGAGGAGTAGGGATTGGCATGCAATGAATGCACTAAGAGCTATAAGTGTATGAAAGCTCAAACTGAAAGCTAAGTGGGTGTGCATCTAATCCTATAATGAAAAATTCCCACTAGTATATGGAAGTGACAACATAGGAGACTCTCCACATGAAAAACATGGTGCTACTGTGAAGCACAAGTGTGGAACTAGCATGCCCCTTCTCTCTTTTTTTCTTTTTTTCTTTCTTTTTTTTCCTTTTTTTTCTTTTTTTATATTTTTTCTCTCATTGTCCGGAGTCTCATCCTGACTTGTGTGGGAATCATAGTCTCCATCATTCTTTCCTCGGGCAATGCTCTAAAAATGAATAATGATGACCATCACACTTCTATTTACTTACAACTCAATATTACAACTCGATACCTATAACAAAATATGACTCTATATGAATGCCCCTGGCAGTGTATCAGGATGTGCAATGATCTAGCATAACAACAATATCAAAAAACGGACAAGCCATGAAAATATCATGCTAGCTATCTTACGATCATGCAATTCAATATGACAATGAATGTTCAAGTCATCAAAACGGAAGCAGTGGAAGTTGCATGGCAATATATCTCGGAATGGCTATGGAAGAGCCATAATAGGTAGGTATGGTGGCTGTTTTGAGGAAGATATAATAAGGCTTTTGTGTGATAGAGCGTATCATATCACGGGGTTTGGATGTACCTGCGAAGTTTACACTGACTCTCGAGGTGAGAAAGGGCAATGCACGGTACCGTAGAGGCTAGCAAATTGCGGAAAGGTAAGAGTGCGTATTATCCATGGACTCACATTAGTCATAAAGAAATCATATACTTATTGAAAAAGTTTATTAGCCCTCGAGGCAAAGTACTACTACACATGCCCCTAGGGGCATATATTGGTAGGAAAAAACCATTGCTCGTCCCCGACCACCACTCATAAGGAAGACAATCAATAATAAATCATGTTCCAACTTCATAGAATAACGAGGGACTATACATGTATGCGTCGGGAATGACAAACCTTAACACCAATATTCTTACTAATAAAAACCGTTTACTAGTACCTCCCACATATTCCATCTCTATATCGCAAAACTATTGCAAGGAATCAAACATATCATATTCAGTGATCCACAAGTTTAATGTAGGATTTTATGACTAACCATGCAAATGGCCAATTCCTTTTGACTCTCTAAATAGATATAAATGAAGCTTGAGAGTTTAATTCTTTCTACAAAATACCATGCTCTAACAAGTATAAGTGAAGCAAAAGAGCATTCTACAAATAACAGTTTTCTGTGTGAAGAGAAACAGGCAATCCAAACTTCAAATGATATAAGTGAAGCACATGAAGCATTCTATAAAGCCATACTCAAAAGATATAAGTGAAGTGCAATGAGCATTATATAAATTGACCATGGACTATCTCATACCAGCATGGTGCATCGAATAAAAGTGAAAAATAAATGCAAAAAGTGTTGCACATATCAAGCTGAACCCTGAGACTTAGAAGAGACGTTTTCCAACCTGCGTAAGATTAACCTCAAGTTGAACCCTGAGAAGTGTGTCTTCGGCGTTCCGTCCAGCAAACTTCTTGGGTTCATTGTGTCGCAGTGCAGGACCGAGGCAAACCCAGACAAGATCAAGGCTATCGAGCAGATTAAGGCGCCCAAGCGGATCAAGGATGTGCATCGGCTCACTGGCTGCGTTGCCGCCATGAGCCTATTCATCTCAATGTCTGCCGAGCGCGCCCTTCCCTTTATCAAGATTTTGAAAAAGGTGGGCCCCATGGAATGGACCCCGGAGGCCGAAGTAGCACTGTAGGATCTGAAGAAGTACCAATCTTCTACACCAGCACTGGTGGCGCCTAAACCGCAAGAGTCGTTGCTGCTGTACCTGGCGGCGATAAATCAAGTGGTCAGCGCCGCACTGGTGGCGCAGAGGGAGGTTGACAAAGAGGCAGTGGCAACGGCAGGACCAGCCGATGGCACGTCAGAAATTCCCCCGGCAGGGCCTGGTGTCGGCAAGGCAATGCCCCAGGCAGAGTCTGACGCCATCGGGGCAGGGCCCGCGCAGCCCAATGAAGTGGTGTAGAAGAAGATGATGATGCAGCACTCGGTTTACTTTGTCAGCTCCCTATTGCAGGGGGATAGGTCAAGGTACTACGGTGTGCAAAAATTGCTCTTTAGCCTCCTTATGGCCTCGAGGAAACTGCGTCATTACTTCCAAGCCCATGAGATCACTGTCGTCACCCGCGTCCTGTTGCAACGGATACTGCACAACCCAGACGCAACCGGAAGGATTGTGGAGTGGGCCTTAGAGTTGTCAAGCTTTGGGTTGAAGTTTGAAAGTACTTCGACAATCCAGAGCAGAGTCTTGGCGGAATTCATTGCTGAGTGGACCTCAACGCCCGACGAGGAAATCCAGGAGACCACTCTCCCCGGGAGATGTCCACAAACAACACTGTCTAGTACGAGGGGCTGCTTGCCGGTCTTAGGATCGCGGCAGACCTCGGGGTTAAGAAGCTCATCATCAGGGGTGATTCACAGCTCGTCGTCAGACAAGTCAACAAAGATTATCAGAGCCATTGATGGAGGCGTACGTAGATGAGGTGAGGAAGCTGGAGGAGCGCTTCGACGGTATACAAGCGGAGCACGTTCCCCGAGCGAAGAACGACATCACTGATTACCTGTCAAAGTGTGCTGCGTTCAAGCTACATGTGGAATCAGGTACCTTTCTGCTTCGGTTAACTCAGCCATCCGTCGAACCATCAACGGAGCAGAACAAGCAGAGGAAATCAGGCCCCGACAAGTACTTTCCTGCTGAGCCCCCAGGGGCCGCCGGCAAGGGTGTTGCCGTGGATTCTGAGCCTGCCGAGGGACAACTGGCTCCGGCAGGCCGTCAAGCCCTAACCGTGGAGACGGCCGCTCCCATGGTAGAAGAGGTGCCTTTGGTCCTTGCCGTTGAGCCCCAGGCTCCGGCATGGGCACAACATACTGTCTGATTCCTCCAGACAGGAGAACTTCCTGAGGAGCAGGAAGAAGCGGAAAAAGTGGCCCATCGGTCTGCTCTGTACCAGTTAAATCGACGCCGTCAGAGTAGAAAAAGGCCGAACGGTGTGAAATTGAAGTGCATCCCCCGAGAGGAAGGACTGAGGCTGTTGGCAGAAATACATGGAGGCATATGTGGCTCCCACATAGGGTCGAGGACCCTTGCCGGCAAGGCATTCCGGCAAGGTTTCTTCTGGCCCACCGCCCTCCAGGATGCGACGACACTAGTAACCAGGTGTGAAGCGTGCCAGTTCCATTCAAAGAAGCTTCATCAACCAGCTCAAGCCCTTCAAACAATTCCTCTCTCCTGGCCATTCTCGGTATGGGGGCACGACATCCTGGGCCCTTTCCCCCGCGCCGTCGGGGGCTTTGAGTACTTGTACGTTGCAATCGACAAGTTCACAAAATGTCCAGAGGTGGAGGCAGTGAGGAAGGTGACTGCACAGTCAGCCGTCAAGTTCTTCAAGGGGCTAGTGTGTCGCTTTGGTGTGCCAAACAGAGTCATCACCAACAACGGCACACAGTTCACGAGCCGCACCTTCATGTAATACATCCAAGACCTCGGCAGCAAGGTCTTTTTCGCTTCCGTGGCACATCCACGGAGCAACGGCCAGGCGGAGAGGGCAGATGCTGAAGTGTTACGAGGCCTGAGGATGAAGACTTTTGATAGGCTGCACAAGAGTGGAAAGCGCTGGATTGATAAGTTGCCGGTGGTTCTTTGGTCGATCAGAACGACGCCAAATCGAGCCACCGGCCAGACACCCTTTGCCTTGGTTTACGTTGGAGAAGCAGTTCTCCCCACAGAACTCACATACGGGTCACCTCGAGTGCTCTCTTATGACGAGCTTGAGCAAGAGCGATTGCGGCAAGATGACGCGATGCTCCTTGAGAAGATCGTCTTCGGGCGGCTGTGAGAGCAACACGCTACCAGCAAGCCTGGCGCCGCTATCATAGCTGCAAGGTTCATGCCCAAAGCTTTGAGGAAGGCGACTGATACGTCTCCGTCGTATCTACTTCTCCATACACTTTTGCCCTTGTTTTGGACTCTAACTTGCATGATTTGAATGGAACTAACCCGGACAGACGTTGTTTTCAACAGAATTGCCATGGTGTTATTTATGTGCAGAAACAAAAGTTCTCGAAATGACCTGAAACTCCACGGAAATTATTTTTGGAAATAATAAAAAATACTGGCGAAAGAATCAAGGCCAGGGGGCCCACACCCTTGCCACGAGGGTGGGGGCGCGCCAGCCCCCTGGTCACGCCCCCTGCCTCGTGGGCCCCCTGGAGCTCCAGCGACCTCAACTCCAACTACATATATTCGTGTTCGGGGAGAGACAAATCAGAGAGAAAGATTCATCGCGTTTTACGATACGGAGCCACCGCCAAGCCCCAAACTCTCTCGGGAGGGCTGATCTAGAGTCTGTTCGGGGCTCCGGAGAGGGGAATACGTCGCCGTCGTCATCATCAACCATCCTCCATCACCAATTTCATGATGCTCATCGCCGTGCGTGAGTAATTCCATTGTAGGCTTGCTGGACGGTGATGGGTTGGATGAGATTTATCATGTAATCAAGTTAGTTTTGTTAGGGTTTGATCCCTAGTATCCACTATGTTCTGAGATTGATGTTGCTATGACTTTGCTATGCTTAATGCTTGTCACTAGGTCCCGAAAGTGCCATGATTTCAGATATGAACCTATTATGTTTTCATGAATATATGTGAGTTCTTGATCCTATCTTGCAAGTCTTTAGTCACCTACTATGTGTTATGATCCGCAACCCCAAGTGACAATAATCGGGACCACTCCCGGTGATGACCGTAGTTTGAGGAGTTCATGTATTCACTATGTGTTAATGCTTTGGACCGGTACTCTATTAAAAGGAGGCCTTAATATCCCTTAGTTTCCGCTAGGACCCCGCTGCCATGGGAGGGTAGGACAAAAGATGTCATGCAAGTTATTTTCCATAAGCACGTATGACTATATTCGGAATACATGCCTACATTACGTTGATGAATTGGAGCTAGTTCTGTGTCACCCTATGTTATAATTGTTACATGATGAACCGCATCCGGCATAATTCTCCATCACCGATCCAATGCCTACGAGCTTTTCACATATTGTTTTTTGCTTATTTACTTTTCCGTTGCTACGGTTACAATCACTACAAAACCCAAAAATATTACTTTTGATACCGTTACCGTTACTTCCATACTACTTTGCTACTAAATACTTTGCTGCAGATACTAAGTTATCCAGGTGTGGTTGAATTGACAACTCAACTGCTAATACTTGAGAATATTCTTTAGCTCTCCTTGTGTCGAATCAATAGATTTGGGTTGAATACTCTACCCTCGAAAACTGTTGCGATCCCCTATACTTGTGGGTTATCAAGACTAATTTCTGGCGCCGTTGCCGGGGAGCATAGCTCTATTCTTTGAGTCACTTGGGCTTTACATCTTCTGGTCACTATGAAGAACTTGAAAGACGCAAAAACAAAAATTTATCTCTCAACTACGAGGGGAGGTAAGGAACTGCCATCTAGCTCTGCACTTGATACACCTTCTATTTTGAGTAAGCTTGCGACACCTAAACCTGCTTCTGCTATTAATTCTGATATGTCGCATTGTCACGCCCAATATGCGACCCTATCCAGCAGGAACTCGTAGGACCCACCAAGGATAGGCCCGCATATTGAAACGCTTTTGCAAGGTGGATATCATTACATCATACCATTGCATAATAGTTGGGGATACATACAAGAGGCATACAAATGCCGCAAGAATACATCAATACATCATACGTGAGAGCAACATCCGACTACGGATGAAACACAAACAGAAACTCAAACGACGTCCACCCTGCTAGCCCAGGCTGCCGCCTGGAACCTATCCCCTGATCGAAGAAGAAGCAGGAGAAGAACGCCAAAACAAGTAGCATAGCTCTCGCGTCATGATCATCGCAAAACCTGTACCTGCAACTGTTGTTGTAGTAATCTGTGAGCCACGAGGACTCAGCAATCCCATTACCATGGGTATCAAGACTAGCAAAGCTTAATGGGTAAGGAAAGGGGTAAAGTGGTGAGGTTGCAGCAGCGGCTAAGCAATGTATGGTGGCTAACTTACGCAAATAAGAGCGAGAAGAGAAGCAAAGCAAGCGGTCGTCAACTAGTAATGATCAAGAAGTGATCCTGAACTCCTACTTACGTCAAACATAACCCAAAAACCATGTTCTCCTATCAACCAACCCCTAAGAGAGACAATCACGGTTACGCACATGGTTGGTGTATTTTAGAAGAGTTTACTTCAAGTTTACTACAACCGGATATTAACAAATTCCCATCTGCCACATAACCGCGGGCACGGCTCTCGAAAGTTTATACCCTGCAGGGGTGTCCTGACTTAGCCCATCACAAGCTCTCATGGCCAACGAAGGATATTACTTCTCCCGGGAAGACCCGATCAGACTCGGAATCCTGGTTACAAGACATCTCGACAATGGTAAAACAAGACCAGCAAGACCGCCCGTTGTGCCGACAAATCCCGATAGGAGCTGCACATATCTCGTTCTCAGGGCACACCGGATGAGCAAGACGTCGGGTTGGCATAGACCCTGGTTGCCCAGGGGGCGCCGGACATCGCTCGGTTTGGACCAACAATTAGACAACCATTGGCCCGAGGGGGCTAAAATAAAGATGACCCTCGGGTTAATTACTCCCAAGGGAAAAGGTAATAGGTGGTAGGCAAATGGTAAAACCAATGTTGGGCCTTCTGGAGGAGTTTTATTCAAGGCGAACTGTCAAGGGGGTCCCATAAATCACCCAACCGCGTTAGGGACGCAAAATCCGGAAACATAATACCGATATGACGGAAACTAGGGCGGCAAGAGTGGAATAAAACACCAGGCATAAGGCCGAGCCTTCCACCCTTTACCAAGTATATAGATGCATTAATAAGATAAGAGATATTGTGATATCCCAACATAAACACAATTCAACATGGAGTAATCTTCATCTACACCTGCAACTAGCAGCGCTATAAGAGGGGCTGAGCAAAAGCGGTAACATAGCCAAACAACGGTTTGCTAGGAAGGGTGACAAATGTTAGAGGTTCATGGCAATTTGGAAGGATTGATAAGCAAGCGGTAGGTAACGCGGCATAGCGATAGAACGAAGCAACTAGCATAGCAATGATAGTAGTGAGATCCAGGGTAACAGTCATCTTGCATGAAATCCCGCTAGAAAAAACGAGTCCATGAAGAAGATGAAGCCACGAAGACGAACCAAGCGTAGTCGAACGGATCCTCATGAACGCAACGAAACGGGAACTATCGAGAAGAAGCACAACCGGAAATAAGCAAACAACAAGGTAAACACACAACACATAAACATGACATGATGCATGACAAAGGCTATATGAAGCTACTCATGGCAAGAGATGATGCATACAAGAGCAACACATCAAAGCAAGTTTAAATGAGGCCGGAACTAACATATAACAATTCCGGTAAGTCCTTATATGCAAATTTCGAAATTGGTAAAGATCTGAACAAACATTAACTTGAAGTTGTTAAACATCAAGTTAAAGAGCACCATGAAGATCTACACAAAATTCTAGTCAAGTTACATATAAGGTTCATTTAGTTCGGAGCTACGGCCTAGAAGATATAAGCAAGACAAGTCAAACATGGCATTGATGCAAAATGCATTAAAACATCAAGCAAACACTCCACAACATGGATGCAACAAGATAATATGAAACTACATGCAATTATAAGCAAGTTTCATATAGAGCATGATCAGAACGGAGCAACGGTGCAACACATACACTTCAGACAAAATATAACAACAATCTGTCCTAAACAGAAACTATGCATATAGCAAGCATCAAACCAACATGCTACAGCACCCTAACATGAGAGAAAAAGGCATGGACATTATGTACATGTAAAGCATTACAAAACATGAACACTGAACTATCTGCAAAAACCACTAGAACATGCTCAAAAGGACATGGCAAGATCGCAAATAATAACAGTTCACCGACTTGGCAGAAATCACTGGGCATGGCAGACATAACATCAGGTTGCAATGTTTAGAGCTAGCAAACAACATGTTACTGCAAGCTATCACGGAAAACAAGAGCGTGGAATGCTAGTACTAAAGACAAGGAACAAACTGAGCATGTGAAGTCAGACTGAATAACCACACATGGCAGGAACAACATGGTAGCATCCATGCAAACATGGCAAGTGATATGACAGATTCAGACTGAATAACAACACATGGCAGGAACAACGATAAGTAGGCATGTTGGTGAGCTTGTACCACTCACCACCGAGCATTTCATGGCATGTGAAGTCAACCAACGATAAGATGGCACAACTATGAAGCTAAGAATGACAAGAGAAAGCCCATAGAGTACATGGGTCACTAGTAAAACACATGGCAAAACTGAACTTCATGTTAACAGGCTGACAGAAACATTATTTAGCAAGTTTGTAGCATGATAATGACAAGATACAGCAGGCTATAAATGAAACCAGGGGAATGGATGGATAGAGTATGACATGTACAGCAAAACAACCTTAGTGAATATCTCCAATTATGCATAGATCTCATGGTAACAATAGGTTTACATGGCATCACAATATATCAGTTTCAGACTTAACAGAAATGACTAAGTCACAGAAATCAGCAACATCATGAAGGCTATTTTGCATGCTTGTGCTAGTCAGCACATAGATCTCAAAAATACAAGACAAGCACCTCGGTAAAGATGGCATGATGCAGTTCAAAACACATGTATATCTCATGCTCCTACGACGCACATATCAACTGCAACAAAAATGACAAATCATAAAGTTCTGACAACAGACAGCAGTTAACATCATATATCACTCTTGCAACGATGATTTGGGCATCAAGATGGACTCAAACAAGCATGCCACATTGGAACAAAATGAAGAGCACCTCATGTTGAACATTTTGATATATTAAACACTCCAAACAGAGCTACAGGGAAAAGTTACATGCAATCAAAGGTGCACACATGCTGAAGAATTTCCCAGACTTGGCAAAAAAAGAAGTCCGAGCGCGGGATAACTAAATGATGCCCGGGGCGGGATTCGCGGGTTCTCACCTAGCGGGCCTTGGCCCGGTCGGTGGAGCAGGTCAGCTGGGCCGGCTGGAGCTGGGCTAGGGTTTGGGGTGTCAAGTCGGCCCACACGGGGTCGACGCGGTCAACGGGCGCCGGCAGGGTCGATCGGGTGGCGGCGCTCCTTCGCGCGGAGCGGGACGACGGTGGCGGCTTGGCGCGTCTCCGGCGGTGGAGGGAGGCGGATCCCGTCGAGGATGGATGGATCCGGGCGGTGGGGGTCGGATCCCGTCGGATCCGTCGCCGGAGCAGGGCGGCAGCAGGGAGCCGGCGACAAACTCCATGGCGGCGGTGGCGAAGAGCACTACAGGGGAGAGGAGATAGGTTAGGGAGAGGCAGGGAGATGGAGAGGAGGGGCGCAGAGCTGGCCTGAGGCTCGGTGGTGGCGGAGCCAGCCGGCGGTGGCGGGGCGACGAAGAGGGGCGCGGCCCGTGAGGCGGCGCTGGCGGCCGGGAAGCGGGCGAGGAGGCGAGGCGCGGTGCGGGCGCCTGGCCCAGATCGGCCAGGCGGGCCGCGGATGGGTTCCGGCGGGCCCACGCGGCTGAAGGCACGAGGGAGGGGCTGGGGCGACGCGTGGCGGCATGCCACTGGTCCGGGGCGGCGCGCTGACGGTCTCAGGTGGCAGCGCGGCCATTGGAGGCTCGCCAAGTGGCGGGACGGCGGTGGCTGGCGCCGAAAAACGAGGGGGAGGCGGTTGGTGGCACGGAACTGGAGGAGGGAGACGGCAGGGAGGTAGGGGAAGGGCTAGGCTGCCCAAAATAGAAGTAGGAGGGGTTTATATATGGTAGGTGCTAGGGTTAGGAGGGTTTTCGGAGCCCTCCGATCTCGATCGGACGGTTTCGGGCGTGAGGAGGGGTAGATTGGGCCTGGTGGGCTGATTGTGGCTGCGTTTAGAAGGCCTTGGGCTGAGAAGAGAGAGAAGAGGTGCGGCCCAACGGCAGTTTTGGAGACCGAAACGTCCGACGAATAAACCGGCAATGATGCCGCTATAAGTTTAACGGTTGGGCTATTAAACGGACTCCGAATGCGATGAAATTTGACAGACGGTCTACCTACACTATAACAAGACCGCACGCCAACTTTCATCCCATTCCGAGAATATTATTTTGCCACTTATAAAATAATACTTCAAAGGTGTCGCGGTCGCTTGCGAGCGTGGTTGGGCTCAGAACGGACCCCACAGAGAACCGGGGGGCCCGAACGGATGCAAGTTTTTAAAAACATGCAGATGAAATGCAGATGATGACATGGCAAAGTGCAACACGCAAACAAACAACATGGCAACAATGACGAATAACTGGAAGACACCTGGCGCATCGAATCTAGGGCGTTACAACACTCCTCCACTAACAAGAGATCTCGTCCCGAGATCTTAGGACCGAGACGGAAGAGAAAAAAGGGGTGTGGTGAAACGCAATGCCTCCGGAAGAATTGAAAGAATTTGGAATGGCTCCGGAATAATTAGAAGAGTCACGTAAGATCCTGGGAAAAGACCTGTGGGTTAGGGCCCACTGAAAAGAAAAAAACACCGTTGGAAAGGATTGTAGAGGAGATGATGCACTGGAACAATTGAAAGACTTGAATGAGGTGACACCCTCGGATTAATTTGGAGGCAACCACGGATCTTCTGAGCTATCTTCCGAACTACGGAATAATTAAATAGCGAGAGGAGAATGAGCAAGAGGAAACACTTGATCCAAGGAAAATAATATGATCAACCCGAAAAAAACTTTAATTGAGTCCACAGGAAAGAAAGAGTTGAAGAATGTCGAACGAGACGAGAATTCACCGATTGAAATAATTGAGGGAAGACTGAAGAGGCTCCGTACGAATGAAATTGATGCTCGAAAGAGACTCAGGCTCCGGGAAGAAAAGGGGTGGGAGGGTGGGAAAACAAAGGCAACTTGGAACGAGAAATCGATGAATAACTTGAAGAGAAAACACCGGTTGAAATAATTGAGGAACGAATGCAAAGACTTTGCACGAGTAGGATGGATACTCGATTAGGGACTCCGGCTCCGAGAAGAAAAAGGGGTGGGCGGGTGGGAAAAGGAAAGCAATAGAGGATAGAACTTGACAAAGATGAAGAGGCTCGAGTCAACTTGACAAGAAATGTGCCGGATAAAAGGGATGGACAACGAACGAGAAACACCTGCGCGATCCTAAAAAAAATTGAAGGGGAAGAGGAGTAAATCAAAACACCTACGTCAAGATTCCTCACCAGAGCGACGAAGGGGCTGAGGAGTAAAAAGAATTTCTACTCTCCGATATAACTAGACTCCAAAATAATTTTCTTCTAGACTCAACAACGGCCAAGCTACACGATCAATCAAGGGGGCTCCTAGGGTCGGTCGAGGCTCTGATACCAACTTGTCATGCCCAATATGCGACCCTATCCAAGAGGAACTCGAAGGTCCCACCAAGGATAGACCCACATATTGAAACGCTTTTGCAAGGGGGATAACATTACATCATACCATTACATAATAGTTGGGGATACATACAAGAGGCATACAAATGCCGCAAGAATACATCAATACATCATACGTGAGAGCAACATCCGACTACGGATGAAACACAAACAGAAACTCAAACGACATCCACCCTGCTAGCCCAGGCTGCCGACCTTGAACCTATCCCCTGGTCGAAGAAGAAGCAGGAGAAGAACGCCAAAA
This sequence comes from Aegilops bicornis, assembly GCA_021605145.1. Taxonomy (NCBI): domain Eukaryota; kingdom Viridiplantae; phylum Streptophyta; class Magnoliopsida; order Poales; family Poaceae; genus Aegilops; species Aegilops bicornis. The sequence continues at coordinate 358,742,524 of CM038672.1, read as the reverse complement.
CAAGTAGCATCGCTCTCATGTCATGATCATCGCAAAACCTGTACCTGCAACTGTTTTTGTAGTAATCTGTGAGCCACGAGGACTCAGCAATCCCATTACCATGGGTATCAAGACTAGCAAAGCTTAATGGGTAAGGAAAGGGTAAAGTGGTGAGGTTGCAGCAGCGGCTAAGCAATGTATGGTGGCTAACTTACGTAAATAAGAGCGAGAAGAGAAGCAAAGCAAGCGGTCGTCAACTAGTAATGATCAAGAAGTGATCCTGAACTCCTACTTACGTCAAACATAACCCAAAAACCGTGTTCTCCTCTCGAACAACCGTGAAAAGAGACAATCACGGTTACGCACACGGTTGGTATATTTTAGAAGAGTTTACTTCAAGTTTACTACAACCGGATATTAACAAATTCACATCTGCCACATAACCGCAGGCACGGCTCTCGAAAGTTTATACCCTGAAGGGGTGTCCTAACTTAGCCCATCACAAGCTCTCACGGCCAATGAAGGATATTCCTTCTCCCGGGAAGACCCGACCAGACTCGGAATCCCGGTTACAAGACATTTAAACAATGGTAAAACAAGACCAGCAAGACCGTCCGCTGTGCCGACAAATCCCGATAGGAGCTGCACATATCTCGTTCTCAGGGCACACCGGATGAGCAAGACGTCAGGTTGGCATAGACCCTGGTTGCTCAGGGGGTGCCGGACATCGCTCGGTTTGGACCAACACATAGACAAGCATTGGCCCGGGGGGGCTAAAATAAAGATGACCCTCGGGTTAATTACTCCCAAGGGAAAAGGTAATAGGTGGTAGGCAAATGGTAAAACCAATGTTGGGCCTCGCTGGAGGAGCTTTATTCACGGCGAACTGTCAAGGGGGTCCCATAAATCACCCAACCGCGTTAGGGGCGCAAAATCCGGGAACATAATACCGATATGACGAAAACTAGGGCGGCAAGAGTGGAACAAAACACCAGGCATAAGGCCGAGCCTTCCACCCTTTACCAAGTATATAGATGCATTAATAAGATAAGAGATATTGTGATATCCCAACATAAACACAATCCAACATGGAGCAATCTTCATCTTCACCTGCAACTAGCAGCGCTATAAGAGGGGCTGAGAAAAAGCGGTAACATAGCCAAACAACGGTTTGCTAGGAAGGGTGACAAAGGTTAGAGGTTCATGGCAATTTGGAAGGCTTGATAAGCAAGTGGTAGGTAACGCGGCATAGCGATAGAACGAAGCAACTAGCATAGCAATGATAGTAGTGAGATTCAGGGTAACGGTCATCTTGCCTGAAATCCCGCTAGGAAGAAAAACGAGTCAATGAAGAAGATGAAGCCACGAAGACGAACCAAGCGTAGTCGAACGGATCCTCACGAACGCAACGAAACGGGAACTATCGAGAAGAAGCACAACCGGAAATAAGCAAACAACAAGGTAAACACACAACACATAAACATGACATGATGCATGACAAAGGCTATATGAAGCTACTCATGGCAAGAGATGATGCATACAAGAGCAACACATCAAAGCAAGTTTAAATGAGGCCGGAACTAACATATAACAATTCCGGTAAGTCCTTATATGCAAATTTCGAAATTGGTCAAGATCTGAACAAACATTAACTTGAAGTTGTTAAACATCAAGTTAAAGTGCACCATGAAGATCTACACAAAATTCTGGTCAAGTTACATATAAGGTTCATTTAGTTCGGAGCTACGGCCTAGAAGATATAAGCAAAACAAGTCAAACATGGCATTGATGCAAAATGCATTAAAACATCAAGCAAACACTCCACAACATGGATGCAACAAGATAATATGAAACTACTTGCAATTATAAGAAAGTTTCATATAGAGCATGATCGAGCGAACAACGGTGCAACACATACACTTCAGACAAAATATAACAACAATCTGTCCTAAACAGAAACTATGCATATAGCAAGCATCAAAACAACATGCTACAGCACCCTAACATGAGAGCAAAAGGCATGGACATTATGTACAGGTAAAGCATTACAAAACATGAAAACTGAGCTATCTGCAGAAACCACTAGAACATGCTCAAAAGGACATGGCAAGATCGCAAATAATAACAGTTCACCGACTTGGCAGAAATCACTGGGCATGGCAGAAATAACATCAGGTTGCAATGTTTAGAGCTAGCAAACAACATTTTACAGCAAGCTATCACAGAAAACAAGAGCATGGCATGCTAGTACTAAAGACAAGGAACAAAACTCCCTTACTGAACTAATTCCAAAAGCCAACAGAAAACATGGTAGTATCCATGCAAACATGGCAAGTGATATGACAGATTCAGACAGTGAAAATAACCGCACATGGCAGGAACAACAATAAGTAGGCATGTTGGTGAGCTTGTACCACTCACCACCGAGCATTTCATGGCATGTGAACTGAACCAACAGTAAGATGGCACAATTATGAAGCTAAGCGTGGAAAGAGCAAGCCCATAGGGTACATGGCTCACTAGCAAAACACATGGCAAAACTGAAGTTCATGTTAACAGGCTGACAGAAACATTATTTAGCAAGTTTGGAGCATCATAACGACAAGATACAGCAGGCTATATATGCAACCAGGGGCATGGATGGATAGAGTATGACGTGTAAATAAAAACATCCTTAGTGAACATCTCTAATTATGCATAGAGCTTATGGTAACAACAGGTTTACATGGCATCACAATATATCAGTTCCAGACTTAACAGAAATGACTCACAGAATTCAGCAACATCACGGAGGCTACTTTGCATGCTTGTGCTAGTCACCACATAGATCAAAAAAATACAAGACAAGCACCTCTGTAAAGATGACATGATTTAGTCCAAAACATATGTAGAGCTCATGCTCATATGATGCACACATCAATTGTAACAAAAATGACAAATCATCAAGTTTTGACAACAGACAACAGTTAACATCATATAGCACTCTTGCAACTATGATTTGGGCATCAAGATGAACTCAAACAAGCATGCCACATTGGAACAAAATGAAGAGCACCTTTTTGAACATTTTTATATATTAAACACTCCGAACGGAGCTATATGCAAAAAGTTACTTGCAATCAAAGGTGCACACATGCTGAAGATTTTCCCAGACTTGGCAAAAATACAAGTCCGAGCGCGGGATAACTAAATGATGCCCGGGGCGGGATTCGCGGGCTCTCACCTAGAGGGCCTTGGCCCGGTCGGTGGAGGAGGTCAGCTGGGCTGGGCTTTGGGGTGTGAAGCCGGCCCACGCGGGGTCGATGCGGTCAACGGGCGCCGGCAGGGTAAAGCGGGCGGCGGCGCTCCTCGGCGCGGAGCGGGACGGCGGCGGCGGCTTGGCGCGTGTCCGGCGGTGGAGGGAGGCGGATCCCGTCGGGGATGGATGGATCCGGGCGGTGGGGGTCGAATCCGTCGTTGGAGCAGGGCGGCAGCAGGGAGCTGGCGACGAACTCCATGGCGGCGGCGGTGAAGAGCACTACTGAGAGGAGAGAGGTTAGGGAGAGGCAGGAGATGGAGAGGAGGCGGCGAGCTGGCTCGAGGCTCGGTGGCGGCGGAGCCAGCCGTGATGTGGCGGGCGACGAAGAGGCGCGTTCCGTGGCGGCGCTTGGCGGCCGGGAAGCGGGCGAGGAGGCGAGAGGCGCGGCGGCGGGCGCCTGCCCAGATCGGCCCGGGCGGGCCATGGATGGGTTTCAGCGTCTTGGCTAGAGGCGCGAGGGAGGGGCTGGGCGACGCGTGGCGGCTTGCCATCGGGTCCGGGCGGCCGACGGCCTCAGTGGCGGCGCTTCATTGGAGGCTCGCCAAGTGGCGGGACGGCGGTGGCTGGCGTCGGAAAACAAGGGGGAGGCGGTTGGTGGCACGGAATTTGAGGAGGGAGACGGCAGGGAGGTAGGGGAAGGGCTAGGCTGCCCAAAATAGAAGTAGGAGGGGTTTATATAGGGTAGGTGCTAGGGTTAGGAGGGTTTTCGGAGCCCTCCGATCTCGATCGGACGGTTCCGTGCGTGAGGAGGGGTAGATTGGGCCTGGTGGGCTGATTGTGGTTGTGTTTAGAAGGCCTTGGGCTGAGAAGAGAGAGAAGAGGTGCGGCCCGGTGGCAGTTTCGGAGACCGAAACATCCGACGAATAAACCGGCAACGGTGCCGCTATAAGTTTAACGGTTGGGCTATCAAATGGACTCCGAATGCGATGAAATTTGACAGGCGGTCTACCTACACTATAACAAGACCGCACACCAACTTTCATCCCATTCCGAGAAAATTTTTATGCCACTTATAAAATAATATTTCTGAGGTGCCGCGGGCGCGTGCGAGTGTCGTTGGGCTCAGAACGGACCCCACAGAGAACCGGGGGGCCCGAACGGATGCAAGTTTTTAAAACATGCAGATGATGACATGGCAAAGTGCAACACGCAAACAAACAACATGGCAACAATGATGAATAACTGGAAGACACCTGGCGCATCGAATCCGGTGCGTTACACGCATGTTATTGATGATGCCACTTCTGCTATGCATGATACTTATGATGAAACTACTTCTATGCTTGATACTACTGTGCCACTTGGTGAATTTCTTGATGAACAACTTGCTAGGGCTAGAGAGAATGAAATTATTGAAACTGATAATATTGATGAAAGTGATGATGAAGGCTCTGCCAATAAATATGAATTGCCTGTTGTGCCTGAGGGCTATGTTATGGATGAAGAAACTACTAGAGACTTTCTTGCTTGCAATGATAGAAGTGATCTAAAGAAATTATTAGCTAAGCTAAAACAAAAAACTCTGAATGCTAGAATGAAATACGATCCTACTTATGCCCCTTCACCTATCTTCGTTACTGATAAGGATTATGAATTCTTTGTTGATCCTGATATAATTACTTTGGTTGAATCTGATACTTTTTATGGTTATGAATCTGAAACTGTTGTTGCACATCTTACTAAATTAAATGATATAGCCACCCTGTTCACTAATGATGAGAGAACCCGCTACTTTTATATCCTTAAAATATTTCCATTCTCATTAAAGAGTGATGCTAAGATATGGTTTAATTCTCTTGATCCTGGTTGTGTGCTTAGTCCCCAGGATATAATTTATTACTTCTCTGCTAAATATTTCCCTGCTCATAAGAAACAAGCTACTTTAAGGGATATATACAATTTTGTGCAAATTGAAGAAGAGAGTCTCCCACAAGCTTGGGGAGGCTTCTCCAATTACTTAATTCTTTGCCCGATCATCCTCTTAAGAAAAATGAAATACTTGATATCTTTTATAATGGACTAACCGATGCTTCCAGAGACCACCTGGATAGTTATGCTGGTTCTGTTTTCAGGGAAAGAACACCAGATGAAGCTGAAATTTTATTGAATAATATGTTGACCAATGAAAATAATTGGACACTTCCTAAACCAACTCCTAAGCCAACTCCGAAGAAAAGGGGTGTTCTATTTCTCAGTCCCGAAGATATGCAAGAGGCAAAGAAATCTATGAAGGAAAAAGGTATAAAAGCTGAAGATGTTAAGAATTACCACCTATTGAAGAAATACATGGTCTTAATTTACCACCTATTGAGGAAATATATGATCTTAATTCATCACCTATAGAAGAAACACATGGTCTTGATAATCCGACACAGGTAGTAAAGGTAAATTCTCTCTATAGATATGATAAAGCTGAAATCCCTCCTACTAATTTGCTAGCCAATGTTTGGATGAGTTTGATAACTTCATGGTTAAGCAAGAAGATTTCAATGCTTATTTTGGTAGACAATTAAAACAAAATGCTTATATGATTGAACACTTGGGTGATTATATGTCTAGAGTTAAAGGTGAACTTAAACTCATTAGTAAACATGCTTCTATGGTTACCACTCAAGTAGAACAACTACTTAAAGCTCAAAATGATTTGCTCAGTGAATTAAATAGTAAGAATAATGATCATGCTGTTAGAGTGGATACTAGAATTGGTAAAATGACTCGGGAACCTTTGTATCCTGAAGGCCATCCTAAGAGAATTGAGCAGGACTCTCAGAGAAATAATATTGATGCACCTAGTCCTTCTAAAAAGAAGAAAAAGAAAAATGATAGGACTTTGCATGCTTCTAGTGAACCTATTGTTGAACCACCTGAGAATCCAAATGATATTTCTATTTTTGATGCTGAAACACAATCTGGCAATGAACATGAACATAGTGATAATGTTAATGATGATGATGTTCATATTGATGTTCAACCTAGCAATGATAATGATGTAGAAATTGAACCTGCAGTTGATCTTGATAACCCCCTATCAAAGAATCAACGTTATTATAAGAGAGACTTTGTTGCTAGGAAGTATGGTAAAGAAAGAGAACCATGGATTCAGAAACCCATGCCTTTTCCTCCCAAAACATCCAAGAAAAAGGATGATGAGGATTTTGAGCGCTTTGCTGAAATGATTAGACCTATCTTTTTGTGTATGTGATTTACTGATATGCTTAAAATGAATCCTTATGCTAAGTACATGAAAGAAATTGTTACTAATAAAAGAAAGATACCGAAAGCTGGAATTTCCACCATGCTTGCTAATTATACTTTTAAGGGTGGAATACCAAAGAAACTAGGAGATCCAGGAGTACCCACTATACCATGCTCCATTAAAAGAAACTATGTTAAAACTGCTTTATGTGATCTCGGAGTCGGTGTTAGCGTTATGCCTCTCTCTTTATATCGTAGACTTGATTTGAATAAGTTGACACCTACTGAAATATCTTTGCAAATGGCCGATAAATCAACCGCTATACCTATCGGTATTTGTGAGGATGTGCCTGTTGTGGTTGCAAATGTTACTATTTTAACGGACTTTGTTATTCTTGATATTCCCGAGGACGATAGTATGTTTATTATTCTTGGAAGACCTTTTTTGGAATACGCAGGGGCTGTTATTGATTGCAACAAAGGCAACATCACTTTTCATGTTAATGGTAATGAGCATACAGTACACTTTCCAAGGAAACAACCTCAAGTCCACGAATATCAATTCTATTGGAAAATTTGAGGTTTTGAATTTCCTCTACCTACTGTCAAGAAGAGATATGATATTCTTAATATTGGGGATGTGCATATCCCCGTTGAGGTAACATAGTGTTATTCGAAATTTCTCTGGTTTCATGTTATACGAAATGAGTTTGTTAACAAGACCTGATCAACCTTGTTAGTGGATTCCTTTTGATGAGCATGAGAAGCATGAACTTAGAAAGCACAACCTTCTGTACCCTCCTTTCACTTTCTATTATTTAGTTTAAATAAAGTAAAATAGTATTTTCTGTCAGTTTTCTGAATTATCCGTGCAATATAAAAATACCCCGAAAATAAAAGTTCTCCAAATGCCCTGCCAATTTAATATGATTTTTTCTGGAATATGTGAGAATATTTGGCACTTAGAACACAGCAGGGGGAGCAAGCACCTTGGCACAAGGGTCCAGGGCGCGCCCACCCCCCTGGGCGCGCCCCCTGCCTCGTGGGCCCACTGTGGCTCCCCTCAACTTATTCCAGCCACCACACACTCCTTCTTCTTCCCAAAAAAATCACCAACCAGCTCAAGCACGAGTTCTAGCTCATTTTGCTGTGATTTTTGATCTCCTTGCTCAAAGCACCTCTCACAAAACTGCTTGGGGGATTGTTCCTTGGTATGTGAATCCTCCAATGGTCCAATTAGTTTTTGTTCTAGTGCTTTATTCATTGCAAATTTGTGCTGCCTAGGTGACCATGTTCTTGAGCTTGCATGTCAAATTTATATGGTTCCAAGTAGCTCTAATGCATGATATAGGCTCTAGACACTTGTAGGAGTAGTTGCTATCAATTTTGCTGAGCTTGGTTAACTTTTATTTCAAGTTACTAAAAATTTCAGAAATTTTCAGAAAACAATGAAGAGATTTTTGAGGGTATCATCGAGCCGAAGCTCGTAGGAAAAGCAAAGTGAAGAAGCAGAGAGGCCCAAATATAATCTGCCTCGCACCGCGGAAGTTCGGCCGTGTGAATGGCCTTGTAGTGATTTCTTGAGAGCAGCCGGGATTTATGATGATTTTTATGAGTTGGCTGAGAATGCAGGCCTCACCGACTTCCTCCGCGACCAACACGAACAGTATCTCTTACTCACCAATACTTTTGTGCAAAACTTCTACTATTATCCTAAGGAATTGTAATGACCCGATACCGACACTCCAGATGCCTTCCATGTTTTCGTGTTCGCCGTGTGTTTTATTTTTGTTTGTTGCATTCATCATGACATCATACGCATTGCATCCGCATGTTTTCTTATAACTCGTAGTCGTTCGTAGTTGTCGCTTCTACTTTGTCTCTGTTGGTCTCCTCTCAAATCAACCGGGCCACTCTCTTCTCTCTCTCTTCTCTGTGCCCATCGAAACCCCCTTGTATTCTTGGCCTTTCGTCAAACCCCTCGTGTGCCTCCGAAGTTGTCCCGAACCTGACCCGGGCTGTCATGACCGATGGATCCGGATCAACCTCAAACATCTATAAAACATCTCTATTTTCTTATTTGGACTCCTAACCCATTTATTCCGGACCGCCCGATCGTGATCGGAGGATCCAAATCATCACCAAATTCGTATTTATATAGACACCTAACCCTAGATGCCGTCCCATCCGTCAAATCCTCCCCTTGCCCAGTCGGCTGCCGCCACCCTCTTGGGATCGCTCCCGATCCAAAAATCCACCAGCCAACCACTTCTCCTCGATCCAAATCCTTCCCCGTCCAGCCTCCACCTTCCTCGGGATCCCTCCCGATCCACCAATCCGCCCAACCACAGCGCTGCCTCCACCTACCAATCCATCGATCCACCCAACCAGCGCCTTCCACTAATTTTCTCGGCAGCCCAGCCGCGCATCGACGAGCGCCTTGAGCTGCACCTCACGGACCACCTCACCTCTCCAGAGTCCAGCCACCACGGACCAGCGCCCAATAAGACCTCGGACGCTAAGCACCAAGCAGGAACTTCGCCGTCCTGCTCCTCTTCCTCCCTTCTTCCTTTTCCTCTAGCTCCTCTCTCTTTCTCGTTAACTGTCTCACATCTCCCCGTGCACAGGAACGCCAGCCGTTTTGTTCTAGCTGTCTCGACCGCCTCGAAGCGGCTTGGCCGTTGCCCGGCCGTTCTGCAGTCGCCGTGCCCTGACATCTCCGCCTCTCTCTTGTTCCTTTCCCTGTTTTCCCTTCTGAGTGTCTGTCTTTTTCTTTAGACAACACCACCATGGCCACTCGAACCTGAAGCTTCATCACTACCTCGTTCCACGCCCCGCCTCCGGCTAGATTGGACGACCCGCGCCCGGATCCGCACGTCCGCTCCATCCCTGCCGCCCGCCGAGTCCCTCGCTCACGGACCCGCTGCTGCCTTCCCGTCAGCGCCGCCATCGATCTGCTTCGACGAGCAGATGACCGCGCCCGTTCGGTGCCTCCCTGCTGTCCAGATCGAGCGAGAGGAGCTCCCCGGTCCAGCGCGTTGCTGACGGCTTGCGTGGTGCCCAGCGCGCCAGCCCAGCCCGCCTCCCCTTCGGGCCAAGGCCCATGGTGAGCCTCCAGCGCCCCTGCTCCTGTTGTCCCAGCCAGTTTCAGCCCGATCATGTTTTTTCTCTCGTTCTTCGAATTTGTCCAATTATCCAGAGTATTACTGATTTGCAGAAAACCCCTTGCTAATCATGCATTTAATAACTAATCAACCATGCATCATATATAAATAATTTATATATGAAGAGTGCTTAGTTTTTCATCTAGTTTCTTAATCTGCTACTTTCATCTATGTTGAAAATGTTTAACATGATGTTTGCATTTAATTTGCTAAATGCCATGCTAAAATGATTTTTTTATAACTAATTAACCGTAACTCGGTTTTTAATAAACTTTATATGTAAATGGGGTGGAATAATGCATAGATTAACATGGTCCCCTTTGTTTTACTGTTTAATAATATTAAAATATGTTTTAGGGCAGAACAGTAGCTGATTCAAAATATGCACATGGGGATTTTCCGGAATTGTTGTTCCGGCCTCATTTAAACTTGCCTAGATAGGTAGTTTTCATATGCTTCACCCCTTTCCATGTTTAATAACATTTAATATTTTTGGGTACATAAACGAGAGCGAACTAAATAATTTGAAAGTGGTGTTTCGTCAATATGCAACTCGTTGCATATTGAGCTCCACTTAATTTGTAGTATTGTTTGTTGCACTTTGCCATGCCATGCCTATTTAAACCGGACATGCATCATACTTGTTTGTGCATCATGCCATGGTTATGCTTGTGTGTTTACCATGTTGTTGGCTTCTTTCCGGTTTGCTTCTCTCGTTACCTTCGGTTTCGTTACGGAGTTGTGAGGATTCGTTCGACTACGTCTGTTTGCCTTCTTCATGGACTCGTTCTTCTTCCTTGCGGGATCTCAGGCAAGATGACCATACCCTCGAAATCACTTATATCTTTGTTTGCTAGTTGCTCGCTCTTTTGCTATGCCGTGATACCTACCACTTGCTATATCATGCCTCCCATATTGCCATGTCAAACCTCTAACCATCCTTTCCTAGCAAACCGTTGTTTGGCTATGTTACCGCTTTTGCTCAGCCCCTCTTATAGCATTATTAGTTGCAGGTGGAGATGAAGTTGGTTCCATGTTGGAACATGGATATTTTGGGATATCACAATATCTCTTATTTAAATAATGCATCTATATGCTTGGTAAAGGGTGGAAGGCTCGGCCTTATGCCTGGTGTTTTGTTCCACTCTTGCCGCCCTAGTTTCCGTCATACCGGTGTTATGTTCCTTGATATTGCGTTCCTTACATGGTTGGGTGATTTATGGGACCCCCTTGTCAGTTCACTTTGAATAAAACTCCTCCAGCAAGGCCCAACCTTGGTTTTACCATTTGACCACCTACCACCTATACTTTTCCCTTGGGTTTTCGTGAGCCCGAGGGTCATCTTTATTTTAGCCCCCCCGGGCCAGTGCTCCTCCGAGTGTTGGTCCGAACTAGAGTCCTTTGCAGCGCCACCTCGGGGAAACTTGAGGCCTGGTTTTAGTTGTACGAGTGCTCATCCGGTGTGCCCTGAGAACGAGATATGTGCAACTCCTATCGGGATTTGTCGGCCTGATGGGTGGTCGTGCTGGTCTTGTTTTACCATTGTCGAAATGTCTTGTAACCGGGATTCCGAGACTGATCGGGTCTTCCCAGGAGAAGGAATATCCTTCGTTGACCGTGAGAGCTTATAATTGGCTAAGTTGGGACACCCCTGCAGGGTATTATCTTTCGAAAGTCGTGCCCGCGGTTATGAGGCAGATGGGAATTTGTTAATGTCCGGTTGTAGAGAACTTGACACTTGATTTATTTAAAATACATCAACCACGTGTGTAGCCGTGATGGTCTCTTTTCGGCGGAGTCTGGAAAATGAACACGGTTTTGAGTTATGCATGAACGTAAGTAGTTTCAGGATCACTTCATGATCACTTCTAGCTTCACGACCGTGCTTTGCTTCTCTTCTCGCTCTCTCTTTTATATGTTAGCCACCATATATGCTTAGTGCTTGCTGCAGCTCCACCTCATTACCCCATCCTTCCTATAAGCTTAAATAGTCTTGATCTCGCGGGTGTGAGATTGCCGATTCCTCGTGACTCATAGATTCTACCAAAACAGTTGCAAGTGCCGACGGTACCGGTGCACATGACGCAACCGAGCTCAAGTGGGAGTTCGACGAGGAACGTGGTCGTTACTATGTTTCTTTTCCTGATGATCAGTAGTGGAGCCCAGTTGGGATGATCGGGGATCTAGCATTTGGGGTTATCCTCTTTTCATTTGGTTTTGACCGTAGTCGGTCTAAGTGTGTACTCTGAATGATGTATGTTTAATTTTATGTTTTGTGTGAAGTGGCGATTATAAGCCAATTCTTTATCCCATTCTTGTTCATTACATGGGATTGTGTGAAGATGACCCTTCTTGCGACAAAACCTACAATGCGGTTATGCCTCTAAGTCGTGCCTCGACACGTGAGTGATATAGCTGCATCGTGGGCGTTACAAGTTAGTAATCAGAGCCATCCCCGACTTAGGAGCCCCCTGCTTGATCGAATCGCTGGCGTTGTTGAGTCTAGAAAAAATATTTTGAGTCTTAGGATTATATATAATGGAGAGTAGGATTCTTTTTACTCCCCAGTCCCTTCGTCGCTCTGGTGAGGCCCCCTGACGTAGAAGTTTTGACTCTCCTCTCCTCAAATTTCACTATAAAAAAAATTTAGGATCACGCGGGTATCTTGGAATCGTTCCGATGGTTTTGTGACGAGAACATTGTTCTTGGTACCTCCTGACATTTAGGGATTGTGGCAGTGTCCCGGGGAGTTGAGCTCTGAGGTGTTGTCGTCACAATCTTATCGTTGCAGTTCTGGAATACCTGAGTTTCACCGACATCGAAAATCTCTTTTATGCAGTTGTTGGTGAGATAACCTCGATAACCCAGTACGAGGGCGAGTTCGGGAGTATTGCCATAACTCGTATAACGGGTGCTTTTCGAAGGTTGAGGTAAACGATTTCCGAAGGTTTCTTGGTTATGTGTTGAAGGATGGATACAGCTGGATCTAGGTATTGTTAGTTTAGTTGAGATATATTGCGTCCCCTTTATCCCCAACACCTGAGTTCATAACCAGAAAGTTTCGGGAGTTTATAAGTGGGAATTCTAGTAGCTTATAGGATATCTTTCCGACAGATGTATGATTTGAGATTGGGGTCCAACGTCTAGTGGTTCGGTTTTCACGGTCGATTCTGATTGCTTTCATGTAGGCGTCTTAAAGAATCCTTGGCTATGCTGATTCGGGGACGTCTTGTTTTTCATTCGTGACGTCCGCTATACGTCGTGCCCGTGGGGGCTCATCACGAACACTTTGGGCGAAATCTCTATCATGTGTTTGTTCCGGCTTATTCTGCAAGCCAAATCCTTTGTTTTGTTTTGTTTTGTGGTATTCGAGTTGCTTCAATGCCAAGTGTTGATTCCATACCTTTCCTAAACGGTGTTCTCATATTGCTATGTGAATACTAATCCTTCTTGATCATCGAGGTCGTCATGTTAATTCTTTTCCAACCGGCGTGCTTCTTTTCAAGTGGATCCGATCATTTCAACATTCGCGAGATCAATTCTAAGTTTTCTCAACGGTATCCATTCCTTCTGTCCAAGTTGCCTTTGTTTTCCCGCCCTCCAACCCTTTTTCTTCAATGACTCAGATTTCTTAATCATGTATCCTTTTATTTGAGAGAAGTCTCTTCATTCTTTTCTTTCGATGTTCTTATCCGGTGATTTCCCATGAAGATGCTCAATAGTTTCAAGTTCATCATCCTTTGTTGTTGTTTCTTCTCCGGCGGATCCAATTTCAAGCTTTCGGTGTTGATCATATTCCTTTCCTTGTTTCAAATGTTTTTGCATGCCGGTGTACCTCTTAGTTGTTCACCTCTCTCTATTCTTATCCGGAGTGTTGAAGATATCTTGGAAGATTCGTGTTTCCATTCTCAATCCGTTCAAGTTATTTTGAGGTTGTTATCTCATTCAAGCCAATTTACTCAACCGGTGCAATCCCCTTTCAATCAATCATTCAACGGTGTTTCCTTTTGAGTGGGCCCTAACCCACATGTCTTTTCCCAGGATCTTACCTGACTCTTCTAATTTATCCGGAGCCATTTCCCAAATTCTTTTCGAAGCTTGACGTAAGAATGAATTTTCATCAGTCATATGTCTTTCTCCAAAATCTTTCAAATTCTTTTCATCGTTGGTTCAACCTTTCCAATTTTCATCCCGGAGTATCTCAAAAATTCATGGTGGTTTCTCGTCGTCATTCTCGGATTTTGAAGACCGAAGAAGAGTTTCCCTTAAATCTTGTCCATTCTCTTGAAGATGCGTGGTTCTAACTTGTTGCCATCCTCTCATAATTGTTTTCGATCGTGAGAATTCTTTTCACCCATCCGGAGCAATTCAGGAGTCCTTTCAGTTTGATTCTCTGGAACTCATCATCTCAGAATTACTCATTCCAGCTTTCAGCTCTCGCTCTCAAAATCTTACCGGTGCACCGCTCAAGTATTCCCTAGTCAGCTTGTGATCTCTTCATTCTCTTATATCTAAATTTCCCAAAGTATCTTCGTTCGTTTTCAATTCTTATGGTGGTTCGTTCAAGATTCCTCTTCCTTTGTTACCGTATCAATTCATTCATCCTTCCCAAATCCTACCGGTGGTTCCATCAAGACCTTCTCAAGTTTGCGCTATGTCTCTCTTAATCCTTTCTACGAGAATAAGTACTATGCCAAATCCGTTGCTTGTCATCAATCTAAATTGGTGAAGGATAATCATAACATAATTCTTGTTCTTGTTTCATCCAAGCGATTAATTCCTTCTTCCGGAGTTCCAAGTTTTTCCGCATTATCTCGTCGCAAAGCTCCATCTAAATCATTGCAAGGCTTCACCTTGTGTTTTTAACTTCTCTCTCTTTCTATCATCCTTGTTCTACCGGAGTTCTTCATGGAAGGTTCACATGGTGGTTCGTCAAGGATTCTTTTCATTCTTCAATTGTTCTTCAAGATTTCTCTTGAAGTTATGATCCGTCAAGCCATACTTCAAAATAAACATGGTGCTCAACACATGTTTTGTTTTGAGGAGTTCAAGTATTCTTCATCTTGAATTGCAAAGTGCAATTCTTTCTACAATATCTTTTGAGGTGGTGTTATGTCATTTTGACAGTTTTATTCATGTTTCATGATTCACATGTTGTCAAGAATGAGATATTTAAACCCATCGTTTCTTCATTGGAGTTATCTTGGGTTATATTTCACCTAAAGCCTTCCATTGGGAATGTTGCTATTCGTGGCGCTTATCAATGATCCAAGTTTTCTCCTATCCTCTTGGTGGAAGATGTTTTTCATCTGTTAGTGTTATCAATTATATTATTTGTTTCCGTTAGTGGCAGAATTGCAACTCAAATTTTGAGAAGTTTTCCATAAGCCCACTACAAGCTTATTCGTTTTGTTGTTGGTTTTCCAACAAATCCGTTCTAATCTTCTTGCAAGGATGTTTTCCAATTCAATTGTGGGAGAAGTTGTCATTTCCTCCTCCGTTCTCTTATTCCACAATCTAGCTTATGTTCTTTCGTTCCGGAGGCATTGTGATGTTGCTCTCTTCGACCCATCATCTTGTTTTGTCAGGATCATGTTCTTTTATTGCTTATCCATTTAACCGGAGTGTTGTGGCTATCATTCCTCTTTAACCAGAGGCTCATACAAGTGCTTTCTTTTGCCAAGTTCATTTATATGCCTTCCATTTCCAACCGAAGTGTTGTCGTAATTGATCCTTATCGTTCCTTGTACATCTCGTTTCAACCGGAGTGCTTGCATGTACTTCTTGTCCATTGTAACCCTTTTCTTATGTCTTTTAACCTACAATGTTCTCGTAATGTTCCTTGTTCATCTTTTCTAACGGAGTGTTTTCCACTTTGTTCATCTTTGTTGTATTCTTTCTTTCAATTTGTTCAACCTCTTAAGGCTCGTGGTTTCACTCGTTTGTCAAAGAAGCAACTTTGTTTTACCTTTTCCTCTTCCATTTCTCTCCGGTGTCATCCCTAGATCTCGGGACGAGATCTCTTGTAAGTGGAGGAGTGTTGTAACGCCCCAAGACCGACGCTCCAGATGCCTTCCTTGTTTTCGTGTTCGCCGTGTGTTTTATTTTTGTTTGTTGCATTCATCATGACATCATGCGCATTGCATCCGCATGTTTTCTTAAAACTCGTAGTCGTTCGTAGTTGCCGCTTCTACTTTGTCTCTGTTGATCTCCTCTCAAATCAACCGGGCCACTCTCTTCTCTCTCTCTTCTCTGAGCCCATCGAACCCCCCTTGTTTTCTTGGCCTTTCGTCAAACCCCTCATGCGCATCCGAAGTTGTCCCGAACCTGACCCGGGCTATCATGACCGATGGATCCGGATCAACCTCAAACATCTATAAAACATCTCTATTTTCTTATTTGGACTCCTAACCCATTTATTCCGGACCGCCCGATCGTGATCGGAGGATCCAAATCATCACCGATTTCGTATTTATATAGACACCTAAACCTAGATGCCGTCCCATCCGTCAAATCCTCCCCTTGCCCAGTCGGCCGCCGCCACCCTCTTGGCATCGCTCCCGATCCAAAAATCCACCAGCTAACCACTTCTCCTCGATCCAAATCCTTCCCCGACCAGCGTCCACCTTCCTCGGGATCCCTCCTGATCCACCAATCTGCCCAACCACAGCGCTGCCTCCACCTACCAATCCATCGATCCACCCAACCAGCGCCTTCCACTAATTTTCTCCGCAGCCCAACCGCGCATCGACGAGCGCCTTGCGCTTCACCTCGCGGACCACCTCACCTCGCCAGAGTCCAGCCGCTGGACTAGCAGCGCCGCCCCGGCGCACCTCGATGCCGAGCACCAGCAGGAACTGCTCGCCGTCCCTGCTCCTCTTCCTCCCTTCTTCCTTTTCCTCTAGCTCCTCTCTCTTTCTCGTTAACTGTCTCACATCGCCCCCGTGCACAGAACGCCAGAACTGCCGCCTGTTCTAGCTTTCGTCTCGAGCGCCTCCAGCAGCAGCTTTAGGCCGTTGCCCAGCCGTTCTGCAGGTCGCCTGCCTCGACATCTCCGCCTCTCTCTTGTTCCTTTCCTGTTTTCCTTCAATGTCATCTTTTCTTCGCACAACACCACCATGGCCGCCCGAACCTGAAGCTTCGTCACTACCTTGTTCCACACCCCGCCTCCTAGATTGGACGACCAGCGCCCGGATCCGCACGTCCGCTCCATCCTGCCGCCCACGAGTCCCCCGCCTCGGGACCCGCTGCTTTGCCTTCCCGTCCAGCGCCTCCGATCTGCTTCGACGAGCAGATGACCGCGCCGTTCCGTTCTCCCGCTGTCCAGATCGAGCGAGAGGAGCTCGCCCGGTCCAGCGTTGACATGCTGCGTGGGCTGCCAGCCGCGCCAGGCCCAGCGCGCCCCGCCTCCCCTTCGGGCCAAGGCCCATGGTGAGCCTCCAGCGCCCCTGCTCCTGTTGGCCCAGCCAGTTTCAGCCCGATCATGTTTTTTTTCTCGTTCTGCGAATTTGTCCAATTATCCAGAGTATTACAGATTTGCAGAAAACCCCTTGTTGTTCATGCATATAATAACTAATCAACCATGCATCATATGTAAATAATTTATATATGAAGAGTGCTTAGTTTTTCATCTAGTTTCTTAATCTGCTACTTTCATCTATGTTAAAAATGTTTAACATGCTATTTGCATTTAATTTGCTAAATGCCATGCTAAAATGATTTATTTCATAACTAATTAACCGTAACTCGGTTTTTAATAAACTTTATATGTAAATGGGGTGGAATAATGCATAGATTAACATGGCCCCCTTTATTTACTGTTTAATAATATTAAAATATGTTTTAGGGCAGAACAGTAGCTAATTCAAAATATGCACATGGGGATTTTCCGGAATTGTTGTTTGTTGTTCCGGCCTCATTTAAACTTGCCTAGATAGGTAGTTTTCATATGCTTCACCCCTTTCCATGTTTAATAACATTTAATATTTTTGGGTACATAAACGAGAGCGAACTAAATAACTTGAAAGTGGTGTTTCGTCAATATGCAACTCGTTGCATATTGAGCTCCACTTAATTTATAGTATTGTTTGTTGCACTTTGCCATGCCATGCCTATTTAAACCGGACATGCATCATACTTGTTTGTGCATCATGCCATGGTTATGCTTGTGTGTTTACCATGCTGTTGGCTTCTTTCCGGTTTGCTTCTCTCGTTACCTTCAGTTTCGTTCCGGAGTTGTGAGGATTCGTTGGCTACGTCCGTTTGCCTTCTTCATGGACTCGTTCTTCTTCCTTATGGATCTCGTGCAAGATGACCATACCCTCGAAATCACTTCTATCTTTGCTTGCTAGTTGCTCGCTCTTTTGCTATGTCGTGATACCTACCACTTGCTATATCATGCCTCCCATATTGCCATGTCAAACCTCTAACCATCCTTTCCTAGCAAACCGTTGTTTGGCTATGCTACCGCTTTTGCTCAGCCTCTCTTATAGCGTTATTAGTTGCAGGTGAAGATGAAGTTGGTTCCATGTTGGAACATGGATATTTTGGGATATCACAATATCTCTTATTTAATTAATGCATCTATATACCTGGTAAAGGGTGGAAGGATCGGACTTATGCCCGTGTTTTGTTCCACTCTTGTCGCCCTAGTTTCCGTCATACCGGTGTTATGTTCCTTGATATTATGCGTTCCTTACACGGTTGGGTGATTTATGGGACCCCTTGACAGTTCGCTTTGATTAAAACTCCTCCAAAGAAGGCCCAACCTTGGTTTTACCATTTGACCACCTACCACCTATACTTTTCCCTTGAGTTTTCGCGAGCCCGAGGGTCATCTTTATTTTAGCCTCCCAGGGCCAGTGCTCCTCCGAGTGTTGGTCCGAACTAGAGTCCTTTGCAGCGCCACCTCGGGGAAACTTGAGGCCTGGTTTTAGTTCTACGGAGTGCTCATCTGGTGTGCCCTGAGAACGAGATATGTGCAACTCCTATCGGGATTTGTCGGCACAGTCGGGTGGTCTTGCTGGTCTTGTTTTACCATTGTCGATATGTCTTGTAACCGGGATTCCGAGACTGATCGGGTCTTCCCGGGAGAAGGAATATCCTTCGTTGACCGTGAGAGCTTATAATGGGCTAAGTTGGGACACCCCTGCAGGGTATTATCTTTCAAAAGCCGTGCCCGCGGTTATGAGGCAGATGGGAATTTGTTAGTGTCCGGTTGTAGAGAACTTGACACTTGCTTTATTTAAAATACATCAACCGCGTGTGTAGCCGTGATGGTCTCTTTTTGGCGGAGTCTGGAAAATGAACACGGTTTTGAGTTATGCATGAACGTAAGTAGTTTCAGGATCACTTCTTGATCACTTCTAGCTTCACGACCGTGCTTTGCTTCTCTTCTCGCTCTCTCTTTTGCGTATGTTAGCCACCATATATGCTTAGTGCTTGCTGCAACTCCACCTCATTACCCCATCCTTCCTATAAGCTTAAATAGTCTTGATCTCGCGGGTGTGAGATTGCTGAGTCCTCATGACTCACAGATTCTACCAAAACAGTTGCAGGTGCCGACGATACCAGTGCAGATGACGCAACCGAGCTCAAGTGGGAGTTCGACGAGGAACGTGGTCGTTACTATGTTTCTTCTCCTGATGATCAGTAGTGGAGCCCAGTTGGGACGATCGGGGATCTAGCATTTGGGGTTATCTTCTTTTCATTTGGTTTTGACCGTAGTCGGTCTAAGTGTGTACTCTGAATGATGTATGTTTAATTTATATTTTGTGTGAAGTGGCGATTGTAAGCCAATTCTTTATCCCATTCTTGTTCATTACATGGGATTGTGTGAAGATGACCCTTCTTGCGACAAAACCTAAAATGCGGCTATGCCTCTAAGTCGTACCTCGACACGTGAGAGATATAGCCGCATTGTGGGCGTTACAGGAATCACCTCCTTCAGTAGAGTTTCATTAATATGATGTGGTTAAGAAGATGTCACTACATGAATTTTGCGGGGTTTGCAAAATACCTTTCGAGGGTAGCTTAGAGGAACCACATCGTAGAGATGTGGATGGGTTTATTGATACTATTATTGTAGGGGAAAACTAGGAAGGTTTCCAATGCAAGAGTCACTAGCATACATTTTCCTGTTTTGCGCTACTTTGCAATATTTGCTAGTCGTTGTTTAATTGGTTGCGGAATCTGTGGAAACCTTAGTGTTCCTGACATTATTATTTTGTTCCATGCTTTATTCCATGATGACTTTGTTAGTATGGGCGCTATTATTGCCAAACGGTTAAGTCTGAACTGTACAAAGGGCCCCATCTTTGGAGGTGTCTATGCTTCATGCCTTGCTGCATACTATAACATACCTATTAGGCACTATGAAAAAGAAGAAAAATTGCTACCTACTGTTTATTTAGATTATAAGAGTATGATAGCGCATGATTTTATTGTTAAGAATAGGGAAAGGCCGCTTAAATACAAATTGTTCTTTGATAAACATCACCCTGAGACTATTACCTTGCCTGCTCCTTCCTTGTTTGATTTATCTGCAGTTAAAGATCTCGTTCACCGGGCGGCCATTCACGCCTACCGGAACCCTACATCAGCCACAGAGCCAGAGCCGGAACCGCAATTTGATCCTCCATGACAGTCTAATTACCAGTGGGATCCGGAGATGGTTGCCAACCAGTGGCAATCAGAGGCTTCTTCTTCGCAGTACGATCCCAACTATAACTTTGGATATCTGCGAGGCCATTCGTGGCAATAAACCAACTTAGGCCAAAAGCCTAAGCTTGGGGGAGTACGTATTTCTCACCGACATTACATTTATGTTCATACACTCATTGCTAGTTGTCGGTGCTCATACTCTTTCACTGTAATATCCATGCTAGTTTATTTTCCTTTTTTATGCTTTCTTCTTGTGTGTTTGATAAATCTTAAGAAAACCAAAAATATTAGTTGTAGCTTTTAGCTAGTTTAATTTCTTGCTGTAGTAGTAATAATTAAAAAGAAAACTCAAAAATATTTCATGTTCTTCTTTTGCTTGTTGGGAGCTTTCCCGTGTAAATAGCTTTATTTCTTTTCTTTTCTTTGGGGGTCGATAGGAGAAGACCATAATGAAATTGTTGAAGTGGCTCTGATATGCATTATTGTTGATTTAACCAAGAGCCCATATTGCCTTGTCTTCTCATGTTTATTTAATGCTCGTAGATTCCAGCTTAGTCCAATGCACGTGCACTATTGTTATTCACATCATTCAGTCGTGCAAGTGAAAGGCAATTATGACGATGTATGATGGACTGATTGAGATGAGAGAAGCTGGTATGAACTCGACCTCTCTTGTTTTTGTAAATATGATTAGTTCATCATTCCTAATTCAGCCTATTGTGAATAAACATGTTTGCAATGACAATTAGAGATTATAATTACTTATGCCATGCTTAATTAGCTAGGAGCTTATAATGGTTTACCTTGCGTGCCAACATGCTATTAAAATGGTTGTGATGTGGTATGATAGGGTGGTATCCTCCTTTGAATGATTTAAGTGACTTGACTTGGCACACGTTCACGTATGTAGTTGAAACAAAATCAACATAGTCTTCATGATATTTATGTTCATGGTGGATTATATCCTACTCATGCTTGCACTCAATGTTTATTAATTTTAATGCATGTTCATGGTTGTTGTCGCTCTCTAGTTGGTCGCTTCCCAGTCTTTTGCTAGCCTTCACTTGTACTAAGCGGGAATACTATTTGTGCATCCAATGCCTTAAACCCCAAAGTTATTCCATATGAGTCCACCATACCTTCCTATATGCGGTATCTACCTTCCGTTCCAAGTAAATTTGTATGTGTCAAACTCTAAACCTTCAAATGAAATTATGTTTTGTATGCTCGAATAGCTCATGTATCAACTAGGGCTGTCCGTATCTTCCATGTTAGGCGGGTTATTCTCAAGAGGAGTGGACTCCGCTCCTCACTCACGAGAAAATGGCTGGTCATCGGGATGCCCAGTCCCATGCATTATGCAAATCAAATCAAAATAATTGCAAACAAAACTCCCCCGGGACTGTTGTTAGTTGGAGGCACTTGTTGTTTTGAGCAAGCCATGGATTGATGCTTGTTGGTGGAGGGGGGTTATAAACTTTACCATTCTGTTTGGGAACCGCCTATAATGTGTATAGCATGGAAGATATCGTCATCTCTCGGTTGTTATGTTGACAATGAAAGTATGCCGCTCAAAATATTATTTATCTCTGCTTTAAAACCGAGCTCTGGCATCTCTACATATCCCTGCTTCCCTCTGCGAAGGGCCTATCTATTTACTTTTATGTTGAGTCATCACCCTCTTATTAAAAAGCACCAACTGGAGAGCGCTCCTGTCATTTGCATCCATTACTATTAGTTTATATCGGGTATGACTATGATTGGATCTCTTTTACCATGAATTACAATGTCTACTCAGTCCTTGTTCTTTAAAGGTGCTCTGCAATTATGTTTTGCGGTCTCAGAAGGGGCTAGCGAGATACCATCTTATTATATCATATCATGATTGTTTTGAGAAAGTGTTGTCATCTGAGATTTATTATTATTGCTCGCTAGTTGATTATGCCATTGACATGAGTAAACATGAGACCTAAGAGTTATTATGAATATGGTTAGTTCATAATCTTTGCTGAAAACTTGAATGCTGGCTTTACATATTTACAACAACAAGAGCAAACAAAGTTTGTAAAAGTTTTTCTTTATAACTTTCAGTTTATCAACTGTATTGCTTGAGGACAAGCAAAGTTTTAAGCTTGGGGGAGTTGATACGTCTCCGTCGTATCTACTTTTCCAAATACTTTTGCCATTGTTTTGGACTCTAACTTGCAAGATTTGAATGGAACTAACCAAAACTGACGCTGTTTTCAGCAGAATTACCATGGTGTTATTTATGTGCAGAAACAAAAGTTCTCGGAATGACCTGAAACTCCAAAGAGATTATTTTTGGAAATAATAAAAATATCTTGGCGAAAGAATCAAGGCCAGGGCCCACACCCTGCCACGAGGGTGGGGCGCGCCCACCTCATGGGCTCCCTGAGCTCCACCGACCTCAACTCCAACTCCATATATTCGTGTTGGGGGAGAAAAAATCAGAGATGAAGATTCATCGCATTTTACGATACGGAGCCGCCGCCAAGCCCTAAACTCTCCCGGGAGGGCTGATCTGGAGTCCGTTCGGGGCTCCGGAGAGGGGAATCCATCACCGTCATCATAATCAACCATCCTCTATCACCAATTTCATGATGCTCACGGCCGTGCATGAGTAATTCCGTCGTAGGCTTGCTGGACGGTGATGGGTTGGATGAGATTTATCATATAATCGAGTTAGTTTTGTTAGGGTTTGATCTCTAGTATCCACTATGTTCTGAGATTGATGTTGCTATGACTTTGCTATGCTTAATGCTTGTCACTAGGGCCCGAGTGCCATGATTTCAGATCTGGACCTATTATGTTTTCATGAATATATGTGAGTTCTTGATCCTATCTTGCAAGTCTATAGTCACCTACTATGTGTTATGATCCGGCAACCCCGAAGTGAAAATAATCGGGACCACTCCCGGTGATGACCGTTGTTTTAGGAGTTCATGTATTCACTATGTGTTAATGCTTTGGGTCGGTACTCTGTTAAAAGGAGGCCTTAATAGCCCTTAGTTACCGCTAGGACCCTGCTGCCACGGGAGGGTAGGACAAAAGATGTCATGCAAGTTCTTTTCCATAAGCACGTATGACTATATTCAGAATACATGCCTACATTACATTGATGAATTGGAGCTAGTTCTGTGTCACCCTATGTTATGATTGTTACATGATGACCCGTGATCCCAAGATAATTCTTCATCACCGATCCAATGCCTATGAGCTTTTCATATATTGGTCTTTGCTTATTTACTTTTCTGTTACTCTGTATAATCACTACAAAACCCAAAAATATTACTTTTGCTACCGCTATCACAGTACTTCCATACTACTTTGCTACTAAATACTTTGCTGCAGATACTAAGTTATCCAGGTATGGTTGAATTGACAACTCAACTGCTAATACTTGAGAATATTCTTTGGCTCCCCTTGTGTCGAATCAATAAGTTTGGGTTGAATACTCTACCCTCGAAAACTGTTGCGATCCCCTATACTTGTGGGTTATCAGCGACCTTGTTCTTCGGCGCGTTCAGTCGGCCAAGAATTCCAACAAGTTGACGCCAAAGTGGGAAGGCCCTTATCGGGTAATGCTACGTCTTGAGCTTGCGTTGGTTTTCCCCAAAGAGGAGAGGATGATGCAGTAGAGTAGCGTAAGTATTTCCCTCAGTTTTTGAGAACCAAGGTATCAATCCAGTAGGAGGCCACGTGCAAGTCCCTCCTACCTACACAAAACAAATAGCTCCTCACAACCAACACGAATAGGGGTTGTCAATCCCTTCACGGTCACTTACGAGAGTGAGATCTGATAGAGATGATAGATGATATTTTTGGTATAAAGATGCAAAGTAAAATAAAAGGCAAAGTAAAGAGCAAAGAAATAATAAAGCGTACGAAGATTAATATGATGAAGATAGACCCGGGGGCCATAGATTTCACTAGTGGCTTCTCTCAAGAGCATAGGTATTTTACGGTGGGTGAACGAATTAGTGTTGACCAATTGACAGAATTGAGCATAGTTATGAGAATATCTAGGTATGATCATGTATGTAGGCATCACGTCCGAGACAAGTAGACCGACTCCTGCCTGCATCTACTACTATTACTCCACTCATCGACCACTATCCAAAGATGCATCTAGAGTATTAAGTTAATGAAAACAGAGTAACGCCTTAAGCAAGATGACATGATGTAGAGGAATAAATTCATGCAATATGATAAATACCCCATCTTGTTATCCTCGATGGCAACAATACAATACGTGCCTTGCAACCCTTTCTCACATCCTTTGGGTAAGGACACCGCAAGATTGAACCCAAAGCTAAAAACTTCTCCCATTGCAAGAACTACCAATCTAGTTGGCCAAACCAAACGGATAATTCAAAGAGACTTGCAAAGATAACCAATCATACATAAAAGAATTCAGAGAAGATTCAAATATTGCTCATAGATAATCTTGATCATAAACCCACAATTCATCGTCTCAACAAACACACCGCAAAAAGAAGATTACATCTAATAGATCTCCACGAGAGAGGGGGAGACCATTGAATTGAGATCCAAAAAGAGAGAAGAAGGCATCTAGCTAATAACTATGGACCCGAAGGTCTGAAGTAAACTACTCACACTTCATCGGAGAGGCTAGGATGATGATGTAGAAGCCCTCCATGGTGGATTCCCCTTCCCATGAGCTCCTAACAGGCCCCAAGATGGGATCTCGTGGATACGTAAAGTTGCGGCAAGTGGAATTAGGTTTTTGGCTCAGATTCTGATCTGTTGGGGGTAATGAGGTATATATAGGAGGAAGGAGTACGTCGGTGGAGCTTGAGGGGCCCACGAGGCGGGGGCGCGTCCTAGGGCGCCCTCCACCTCGTGACCGCCTCGTGGCTTTCTTGACGGAGGGTCCAAGTCTCCTGGGTCTTATCTGATGAGAAAATCACGTTCCCGAAGGTTTCATTCCGTTTGGACTCCGTTTGATATTTCGTTTCTTCGAAACACTGAAATAGGCAAAAAACAGCAATACTGGGCTGGGGCTCCGGTTAATAGGTTAGTCCCAAAAGTAATATAAAAGTGGAAAATAAAGCCCAATATAGTCCAAAACAATAGATAAAATAGCATGGAGCAATAAAAAATTATAGATACGTTGGAGACGTATCGTGCATCCCTAAGCTTAATTCCTGCTCGTCCTCGGTAGGTAAATGATAAAAAGAGAATTTTTGATGCGGAGTGCTACTTGGCATAATTTCAATGTAATTCTTCTTAATTGTGGTATGAATATTCAGATCCGAAAGATTCAAGACAAAATTTCATATTGACTTAAAAATAATAATACTTCAAGCATACTAACAAAGCAATTATGTCTTCTCAAAATAACATGGCCAAAGAAAGTTATCCCTACAAAATCATATCGTCTGGCTATGCTCTATCTTCACCACACAAAATATTTAAATCATGCACAACCCCGATGACAAGCCAAGCAATTGTTTCATACTTTTGACATTTTCAAAACTTTTTCAATCTTCACGCTATACATGAGCATGAGCCATGGATATAGCACTATATGTGTAATATATTGGTGGTTGTGGAGAAGACAAAAAGAGGGAATATAGTCTCACATCAACTAGGCGTATCAACGGGCTATGGAGATGCCCATCAATAGATATCAATGTGAGTGAGTAGGGATTGCCATGCAACGGATGCACTAGAGCTATAAGCATATGAAAGCTCAACAAATGAAACTAAGTGGGGGTGCATCCAACTCGCTTGCTCACGAAGACCTAGGGCAATGTGAGGAAGCCCATCATTGGAATATACAAGCCAAGTTCTATAATGAAAAATTCCCACTAGTATATGAAAGTGACAAAACAAGAGACTCTCTATTATGAAGATCATGGTGCTACTTTGAAGCACAAGTGTGGTAAAAGGATAGTAACATTGTCCCTTCTCTCTTTTTCTCTCATTTTTTTTATTTGGGCCTTTTCTCCCTTTTCATGGCCTCTTTTTTTCTCTTTTTTTTCTTATTTTTCGTCCGGAGTCTCATCCCGACTTATGGGGGAATCATAGTCTCTATCATCCTTTCCTCACTTGGGACAATGCTCTAAAAATGATGATCATCACACTTTTATTTTTCTTACAACTCAACAATTACAACTCGATACTTAGAACAAAATATGACTCTATGTGAATGCCTCTGGCGGTGTATCGATATGCAATGATTCATAAGTGACATGTATGAAAGAATTATGAACGGTGGCTTTGCCACAAATACAATGTCAACTAAATGATCATGCTAAGCAATATGACAATGATGGAGCATGTCATAATAAACGGAACGGTGGAAAGTTGCATGGCAATATATCTCGGAATGGCTATGGAAATGCCATGATAGGCAGGTATGCTGGCTGTTTTGAGGAAGGTTTATGGTGGGTGTATGATACCGGCGAAAAGTGCGCGGTATTGGAGAGGCTAGCAATGGTGGAAGGGTGAGAAAAATGCGTATAATCCATGGACTCAACATTAGTCATAAAGAACTCGTATACTTATTGCAAAAATCTACAAGTTATCAAAGCAAAGTATTACGTGCATGCTCCTAGGGGGATAGATTGGTAGGAAAAGACCATCGCCGTCCCCGACCGCCACTCATAAGGAAGACAATAAATAAATAAATCATGCTCCGACTTCATCACATAACGGTTCACCATACGTGCATGCTACGGGAATCACAAACTTTAACACAAGTATTTCTCAAATTGACAACTACTCAACTAGCATGACTCTAATATTACCACCTTCATATTTCAAAACAATTATCAAGCATCAAACTTTTCTTAGTATTCAACACACTCAAAAGAAAGTCTTACAAATCTTGAATACCAAGCACATTATTATTAAGCAAATTATCATGTTATTTAAGACTCCCAAAATAATCTAAGTGAAGCATGAGAGATCAATAGTTTCTTTAAAATAAATCCACCACCATGCTCTAAAATATATAAGTCAAGTACTAGAGCAAAACTATAAAGCTCAAAAGATATAAGTGAAGCACATAGAGCAAAACTATCAAGCTCAAAAGATATAAGTGAAGCACATAGAGTATTCTAACAAATTCCAATTCATGTATGGCTCTCTCAAAAGGTGTGTAAAGCAAGGATGATTGTGCTAAACTAACAAGCAAAGACGCAAATAATACAAGACGCTCCAAGCAAAACACATATCATGTGGTGAATAAAAATATAGCTCCAAGTAAAGTTACCGACGGAAGTGGACGAAAGAGGGGATGCCTTCCGGGGCATCCCCAAGCTTTGACTTTTTGGTGTCCTTGGATTATCTTGGGGCTGACAGCATCCACAAGCTTAGGCTCTTGCCACTCCTTGTTCCATAATCCATTAAAAAATTCACCCAAAACTTGAAACCTTCACAACACAAAACTCAACAGAATTCTCGTAAGCTCCATTAGCGAAAGAAAACAAAAGACCACTTCAAGGTACTGTAATGAACTCATTATTTATTTATATTGGTGTTACCTACTGTATTCCAACTTCTCTATGGATTATAAACTATTTTACTAGCCATAGATTCATCAAAATAAGCAAACAACACACGAAAAACAGAATCTGTCAAAAACAGAACAATCTGTAGTAATCTGTAACTAACGCAAACTTCTGGAACTCCAAAAATTCAGCCAAAATAGAACGACCTAGGCAATTTGTTTATTGATCAGAAGCAATTGGAATCACTATTTTATCACGTTCTGGTTATTTTTAACAATTATTTTCGTGAACCGAAAGTTTCTGGAAATTACAGCAAGAGCAAATAACTATTATCCAAGAAGATCCTATAGGTTTAACTTGGCACAAACACTAAAACCACATCTAAGCAGAAGGTAGATGGATTATTTATTCCTAAACAAAAAAACAAAAACTAAAAATAAAATTGGGTTGCCTCCCAACAAGCGCTATCGTTTAACGCCCCTAGCTAGGCATAAAAGTAAGGATAGATCTAGGTTGTGCCGTAATAATAAGATAGATCAGTGAAACTCATTTCATACTCCCTACGTTCGGCAGCAAGTTTTCTTTGAGGCAAGAACAAGTAATCAAAAGGGCTAAATTTAATAGGGCAGAAATCCCCAAGATCAATTTTAGGAGGTATAGGTTCCTCTTTCGGCCCTTCGTATTGCACAACCAATTCATCATTATAAGCATTCTTTTGACAGAACCTTGTGAGCCTATACTCAAGAGAGTATCCTAGCTCATTATTTCGAATAGCCAAATCATCATTAAGTTCAGAAATTCTATCAATTAAAATATTGGTAGGCACCTTTTTCCTAAGATTTTCATTGAAAGCAACATAGTCAATAGATTGAAAACGCATTATTTCTTCTTGATCAAAGATGATAGATTCTATGGGAGGACGGCCAGCGTCCACCCTATAATGCACAAAGATTTCTTTGGCCTCTTTTATTATAAATCTGAATTCATGAGCCAAAAAGATTGTAGCGGCACGCTTAACGGAGGAATGCTCGATATTAGAAAATTCTAGGAAAATCCTTTGTATGGAAGGATGCATATGCATAAATTGCCTTTCAAGTTCAACGATAAGCATGGCAATAGCGTCCGCAAGACTACTAGTTCTATGGAGAATAGAATTGCCCATAGAAGGCAAAGCACCGGCACAAGTAAAAGAAATCTTGAATAACTCCTTTACCAATAATATTACCACTACCAATTCGAAATCTTTTTGTATGCAAGGTAGGTGGTTCTTTATCCGGAGCAACAGAATTTTTCATGTTATTATTATTGTCCATATCGGCAATAATTTCCCCAATTTCAGACATAAAGACAAGCAAGCGAGAAAAAGGCAAATGGAAAAGAGAGGGGGAGATTGAGAAAGAGAAGGCGAATAAAACGGCAAGGGTGAAGTGGGGGAGAGGAAAACGAGAGGCAAATGGCAAATAATATAATGCGAGAGATAAGGGATTGTGATGGGTACTTGGTATGTTGACTTTTGTGTAGACTCCCTGGCAATGGCGCCAGAAATCCTTCTTGCTACGTCTTGAGCTTATGCTGGTTTTCCGAAGAGGAGAGGATGATGCAGCATAGTAGCGTAAGTATTTCCCTCAGTTTTGAGAACCAAGGTATCAATCCGAGAGGAGGCCACGCGCAAGTCCCTCGTACTCACACAAAACAAATAGCTCCTCGCAACCAACGCGAATAGGGGTTGTCAATCCCTTCACGGTCACTTACGAGAGTGAGATCCGATAGAGATGATAGATAATATTTTTGGTATTTTTGGTATAAAGATGCAAAGTAAAATAAAAGGCAAAGTAAAGAGCAAAGCAATAATAAAGCGTGGGAAGATTAATATGATGAAGATAGACCCAGGGCCATAGATTTCACTAGTGGCTTCTCTCAAGAGCATAGGTATTTTACGGTGGGTGAACGAATTACTGTTGAGCAATTGGCGATGTAATTGAGCATATGAGAATATCTAGGTATGATCATGTATATAGGCATCACGTCCGAGACAAGTAGACCGACTCACCTGCATCTACTACTATTACTCCACTCATTGACCGCTATCCAAAGATGCATCTAGAGTATTAAATTAATGAAAACAGAGTAACGCCTTAAGCAAGATGACATGATGTAGAGGAATAAATTCATGCAATATGATAAATACCCCATCTTGTTATCCTCGATGACAACAATACAATACGTGCCTTGCAACCCTTTACATCCTTTGGGTAAGGACACCGCAAGATTGAACCCAAAGCTAAACACTTCTCCCATTGCAAGAACTACCAATCTAGTTGGCCAAACCAAATGGATAATTCGAAGAGACTTGCAAAGATAACCAATCGTACATAAAAGAATTCAGAGAAGATTCAAATATTGCTCATAGATAATCTTTATCATAAACCCACAATTCATCAGTCTCAACAAACACACTGCAAAAAGAAGATTACATCGAATAGATCTCCATGAGAGAGGGGGGGGGAATATTGTATTGAGATCCAAAAAGAGAGAAGAACACATCTAGCTAATAACTATGGACCCGAAGGTCTAAAGTAAACTACTCACACTTCATCGAGACGCTATGATGATGATGTAGAAGCCCTCCATGGTGGATTCCCTTCCCATGAGCTCGAACAGGCCCCAAGATGGGATCTCGTGGATACAGAAAGTTGTGGCGGTGGAATTAGGTTTTTGGCTCCGTATCTGATCTGTTGGGGGTACGTAGGTATATATAGGAGGAAGGAGTACGTCGGTGGAGCTTCGAGGGGCCCATGAGGCAGGGGGGCGCGCCCTCCACCCTCGTGACCGCCTCATGGCTTTCTTGATGGAGGGTCCAAGTCTCCTGGGTCTTATCTGATGAGAAAATCACGTTCCCGAAGGTTTCATTCCGTTTGGACTCCGTTTGATATTCCGTTTCTTTGAAACACTGAAATAGGCAAAAAACAGCAATTCTGGGCTGGGCCTCCGGTTAATAGGTCAGTCCCAAAAGTAATATAAAAGTGGAAAGTAAAGCCCAATATAGTCCAAAACAATAGATAATATAGCATGGAGCAATCAAAAATTATAGATACGTTGGAGACGTATGAGGTAATACGAGTCACCATGCCCGGCGCAGTCCTCCTAGAGGCTGAAGATGTTGTCCCAGTGAGCAACTCCTGGAACATCGAGCATCTTCGCAAATTTGACCCATAAGGCGCGGCCTGTCGGGCCTCCCGGCAAGCCACCTTTTGTATAAGCTTTGCCGACAAGGCATGTAACACTCTGTACAAAGCAAGGCGCAGACCCTGAGCATAAGTAAACGAAGCGTTGGCGCCCTAAGTTATAGCATGCATGCTAGGTTTAAGTCCCTCCCTCGGATAGGGTTGGTAGTGCTTGGCGGTGACTAACCCCTAGCCTAGAGTTCGAGTTCGCGTCTTTCTGTCTTCTTTGGTTCGCAGTGCACACGGACACTTCTGCTGAGCCGCTTGGGAGAAAGAGGACGAACGGACGCCTGCCCCAAAGAAGCCAAGATCGCCGGGCTGAAGACACAAGGATCCAACCCCGGCGAGCCAAGGTTGCCGGGGGCAGTAGATTCAGATAAGTCTTTCATCCCCTGTTATGCCTTTCCGTATAGAACTGGGACATGGGAACCGCGTTTATATTCTTAAACCACCGTGCTCCCCTTTTCCTATGCCCGAGAGCCATTCCCCTGGGTCGGAACTTGGTCGTAGTCGCGGTGGCAAGAAAGTAAATGAGGGGCCTAACTCCATGCCGGTGTCAAAACTGTTGGATCTCGGGTAGGGGTTCCGAACTGTGCGTCTAAGGTCGATGGTTGCAGGAGACGGGGGACACAATGTTTACCCAGGTTCGGGCCCTCTCTATGGAGGTAATACCCTACTTCCTGCTTGATTGATCTTGATGAATATGAGTATTACAAGAGTTGATCTACCACGAGATCGTAATGGCTAAACCCTAGAAGTCTAGCCTGTATGACTATGGTAATGAGTATATGCTTTACATAGGAAGAAATCTTCATAGTTGATCGCCAAGCTTGCCTTCCACGCCAAGGAGAGTCCAATCCGGACACGGATAGAGTCTTCGGCCTTCATGTCTTCACATCCCACCAGCCCGGCCCATGGATAACACGTCGGACGACCGAGGACTCCTTAGTCCAGGACTCCCTCACTCCACTCCACCCCTGCCTTCGCCAAAATCGTGAGAATGGTCGACTGAAGTGGGGGGGGGGGGGAGGCAAGCCTGTTGCCGGGCGACAATGTTTATCTTAAAAGTAACAAGGAGTCACCCCTTGGCATGGGCCTCACCCATGCACAAAGTAACCCGACAAACACCCTTTTTCATTAAAAACATCTCATACAGGTACAGTTCATACGGAATTAAAAACATGAGCAAGGGGATTACAAGTCTTAAAATTAACAAGTGCCTGCAGGCTTACAAACTAAAAAGAGATAAGGTGCCCATAATCCCTTTCTTGTCCCTCTCCTCCAAAGGTGGAACAAGACAGCAGGAGGGCAAAAGGGGCGCCTAGGCGAGGTGCAAGGAGCAGAAGGCACCAAGAGGACATCTTGGTGCCGAGAAAGGAGCTGGAAGACGAGGTAGCAGGCCGGCAATACATGACGAAGGCGTCGGGGCCCGCGTACTCCGACTTGAAGGCCGCCACCCACCTTTTCGCCTTCTCCGGCCCTCCTACGCCAGCCGCCCAAGGAGACGATGGGGAGCGCCCCGATGGAGAGCTTGGCGAGGAAGACCCTCGGCAGGGCGCGTGGCCGAGGAAGGAGCGACGCGGTCAGTCGAAGTCGGAGTCGACATCCTGCCGCTCGACTCCCTCGCCGTCGCTGTCGCTGTCCTCCTCGTCACTCCCACTCGAGGAGGAATCTTCATCGTCGGAGGAGCTCTCCACGTAGCACTTTAGACGAGTTCCAAGTTCTCCCTTTACGGAGAGCAGGCCGCCCTCCATTAACTTGAAATAGAGGACGAGCCCCGCCGTCAGGCTGTGGATGCGAGCAAACGTCTTCCATCCATGACAGAGGTACATGACGTGAGGAGCAGGAAAGTCGACGTTGACCCGTGTGCCACCGTTCCCGCAGCCCCTCATGTGCAGCCTGAGGGTCTGGGGCGGATCGAGCTCCATCTCCCGAGCAAATGGGGAGGGGAGGCGGAGACGACGACGCGATGGCCAACGCAGCCTGATGAAAAACTCGCGGGGCTGGTCCACGACGTGGCCTTCCAACGCGGGGGGCACCACTGGCGGAGGCACGGCCATCGCACCACCTCGTCCCCCTCTCCCCCGACCACGGAGGTGACCTCGGCCTCGCCGCCTCCCCTTCCTCTCGTGGCCGGCTCCGCCGCCACTGGCTCGTAGGAAGGAGGAACACACTGTCGAGCAGCGACCCTCACCGCCACCGTCGAAGGCCCAACACCTCCTCTCGCCATGGCAGGTGGAGGAGAGGAGCGAAGGTGGAAGAGGATGGATAATGAAGGAATGTGGAGTGACGTCCCCCTCCCCCTCCTTATAAAGGAGCGGGGTCGAGGCTCGGCCGCCCCACTCGGCCAATCCAGCCATCAGGGGCGCAGGGAATCAGGACCGACCCGCTGCCCCAATCAGCGACGGCCCGGTTTCCCGCCCCCGCCGCCTGCCACTTCCATGGAGGACGCTTGGCGAGTGGGCAGGATCGAAAGGACGGGTGAGGAAACCGTTCCCCGCCCTGTGATCGTGGGACATGGGCGCCTTGAAGACCGCGACACGAGTCTGCTTAGTAAATGAGCCACGACTCCGCGCCTCCTTCTTTTTATGGGAAAGGCGCGAGCCGCATCTTTACCATGATGTGACGCATGCATGCGGGAACCGCCCCACGCATGACCCCCACGTCACGCTCAACCCTCCACGTCGTGCGTTCAACGCGGGTCGTGGGGAAGCGCAGCGGGCGAAAAATTACTGAGGTAAAATCCCGCCCCGACTGCTCGCGCACCGTTCTGGGCCTGGCCCGGGGGCTCCTGTCGGTGTACTAAAGTAGGGGCGCTCCTTTGTAACCCTTTACTTGTGCACGGGCAGTTAGAGCCGCGCCCACGGCCACGCTAAGCAGGGCAGAGGAGGGAAACCGGGTAGAAGCCAAAGCACGAGACGGCCAAGGCAACGCCAAGACCAAGAACACAAGAGGGCAAGGAGACGAGGTAGACTCCCTCGGCAAGGTTCTTGCCGAGGCAGCCTCCGCAGCCCCGGCAAGGGCCTTGCCGGGGCAGCCTGCCCGATGCCAACAGAGCGAGCCTCCCTTGAGCCCACGATTTCTGACCCCACCGACCACATTGGAATCAGGGCTCGGGAGGTAACTCCGTGGTGGCATGCAGATCTTTTTCAAGATCATAAACACACAACATCAGATGAGGACCAGAAGACGGCGACCCTCGGCGGGATCCTAGCCGAGGAGATCCACAAGACCCCCGGCAAGCGCCTTGCCGGGGACAATCATGACGCTACAAAGAAGACCCTTGCCGGGCCCCGGAAGGCCCTTGCCAAGGGCGCCGGCAGTAAAGCCAGACCGCACCAGCCAAGGCTCCGCCGCCATTATGCAGCCATTAACCAGTGGCGGGCACCTGCGTGGAAACACGCGGCTTCCAGACCGACTCAGCAAGCACCTGCGTGGTGGCATGCAGATCTTCGTGAAGACCCTGCCATCGCGCCACCTCAGCAGCCTGCCTGCCTACATGGCACCGCACGCATCGCTGGCCCGGGCACTTGTCGAAGCGAGATGAAGCGGCTACGGACGGGACGGGCCTCGTTCCCGTCCCCGATAAAGCTAATGGACACCTAAGTAGCACATTTAATGCGCTTTGTCCCGTAATGCAGGGCGATAAGCTCGCGCACTGTACGCCTTTCCACCTCTTGTGTGCCACTGTGGCAACCCCTTTTCGACTATAAAAGGAGGCCCGAGACGTACTGGAGAGGGATTCGGCTCTTTGGAACTACGCAGCCACCGTAGCTAGTTTGAAAGCTCAAGAACATTGAATACATCCAGCAAAGCAGGACTAAAGTATTACGCATCCTCGCGGCCCGAACCTGGGTAAACGATCTTAGTGCTGGCTCCTGGACCTGCTCTTCTCACAACCCTGCGCCCACCGACGGTAGAGGGGATTCCAGTGATCCCATAGGTGTCGTTCCCACCGACAATCATCGACCCCTACTACAAGAACATGATGACTGCATGCAACAAGGACAAGATCGCGTGGCAAAGTGCCTGGTAGCAGAGACTGGATGAAGAACACATCAAGTACACAGCCAAGGACGCGTACACAAGCTACGAGATGTACAGGCGGATTGTTGACATGAGGAAGTGCCTTCGTCCTGCCTCAGACGAGGGATCGAGCCACGGAGCAGTGGCGGTAGCCTCAGAAGAAGTAGGTGATTAGATGATCGTTCCTCCTAGTTTATAATGCATGTAATTGTTTATTGAGGTGTGTGCAAATGTTTTGTATAGTCACTTATGTAATTGGATGTTTATTTTTGGTTATATATGTTGCTCAACTGAAGACAAAGCAAATCACATCGCACACGGAGTAAACTAGGGAACCCATCGGTGATGATTTCATCAATCACTGACAATTGCATACCAGCAAGCGTTTGCCCACAACAGACACGGATTATTAGCAGCAATTATCTGTGTTATTATCAGTTGTCAGGGATATACCCCACGGTATGACCTGGCCGGATATATGACCCGGCTGGGACTTGGCCTTTCATCGGTAACCCCCCCCCCCCCTCCCCGAAAACTGGCGACTCACTGGT
Source organism: Aegilops bicornis (assembly GCA_021605145.1). Taxonomy (NCBI): domain Eukaryota; kingdom Viridiplantae; phylum Streptophyta; class Magnoliopsida; order Poales; family Poaceae; genus Aegilops; species Aegilops bicornis. The sequence goes on along the minus strand of CM038672.1, from coordinate 358,706,923 downwards.
CTGGCGACTCACTAATGACCCCGACAGCGGGTCAGGTGGATGACAAGGCCCCAGGCCCAGTAGGCCGGTTCATGTTATGATAGGCCGGCTTAAAAGGAAAGACGTAAGGAGTATTCTCTTACAAACGAAGCAAGACTAGGATTCCACTTGTAATAGAATAATCCTAATCCTACTAGGACTCCACATGTAATCCGCCCCTCCAACTTATATAAGAAGGGACATGGCACAGACAAGTCAATAACTCTCGAGATAGAAGTATGGCCTCACGTTCTATCTTCCTTTGTAAGGGGTCATTAGTGAGTCGCCAGACCAGTGACTCGCCATGTAGTCGTGAGCATCACCATGATCAATATCAATGAAGCAGGATATAGGCTTTTACCTCCACCGTGAGGGGCCGAACTTGGGTAAATCTCGATTTCGACCAACCCCATTCAAGCTACTACCTAGTTGTGACGGCCTCACGGCAAGTCCTCACATTGAGACATCTACCGTGACAAAATCACGACAGTTGATGCCCATCACGAGGCCAACGCATGATGGTGTTGTGTTCTTGAAGGGATCAGAAATTAGAAATTCACGATTAGTCGGATGAAGAAAGAGCCAGTGCAAAGGATCTACATCATCTACATGACGAGTGGCGATCTCTCGAAACCAACGGAAGATTGATTTCATTTGTATGCCGAGTCCTGCAAGCTGTCAAATTCTAGTTTCCATCGAGACCGACAAAAATTTCTGCTGTCCGATCCGCCAAGTTCCACAAAGTTTCTGCTGCCAGGGTTACAGGCTCAAGCCCCGAGGAAGTCAGCCGCTATTGCTTGCTAAGGAGTGGAGTACTGGTCCTATACACTAGTACGTACTTTTCTCTACTCTACGTGAGATCTACTTGAGGCTGACCAGAATACTAGCATATGCATGCCACGGAGATTTGATGGACATCTCGATTGTTATATCAAGAGACACTACCGAGTCATCCTCACATGAAAAAAAAATCGCCTGCAGTTTTGGAAGTGGATGAGGCCAAGGAATCAGTCTCCGCCTTCGTTTCTAAATCGCCACCGCGGCCTTGCTCTACCTCGACCGAGTCGTCGCCGTCTCCAAGCTGGCTACCGCCTGAGCCGCCACCGAACGGCCTCGCCTCCGCCGGCTGCCTTCAGACCCCGCAGCTCCGCTTTCGCCTCAGTTTTTGTCACCGAGTCACCACGGCCACGCCATGAGCCGCCTTCTGCCGCCTTGGCCATCGCCCTCGTGTGACCGGGCCTCGGCTGCAGCCAGCACGCCGCGAGCCGCCGCCTGCTTCGCCGCTGAGACCCGCAGCTGCGCCTGTGAACCACCCGCCACAAGCCGCCGTGGCTGGCTCCGCCCCTGCCTCCACTATTGCCTCGCCGCTCCTCTGCTGAGGCCTCCTCTTCAAACCTCCGTTGCCTCCGCGATGAGCCGCCATGGTGCGTTGAGCCGCTGCGGTACGTTGAAACTGCCCTCTGCCGCACCCGGCCACCGGGTCGCCCTCACGCCTCTTCGGCTGTGGCCGGCATTCGCATCTTCCGAGAGTCGCCGCTGAACTGCCCCGCGCGGGCCCCGCGTTTGCTCCACCTATGCGGTGGGTAAGTCGTCGGCCGCCTCTCCCACCGGGTGTCCGCACTATGACCCGCCGGCCGCCTCGATCCCCCTCTTCCGCAAGCCCCCGTGGCCCTGAGCCGCCGAGCTACCCCGGCGCCCTCCTCTCGCCACCCCGCACCGGCCCACTGGCTCCGCTGCGCCTCGCTGGCTCTGCCCCGCCCGTCGCCCGGTCTCCACACCAGCTGCCCGCCGGCTCCGCCTGGCTGCCTCCTCGCACCTCCGACGGCTCCGCCTTTTGTAGTTGCCAATGAGAAAGATGCCGGTGCGGTTGATGATGCCACAAATAAAAGACATACGAGTGGATACAGTTGACCTGACTGTAGCTGATAATAAGGGAAAACAAGATCTCTTCAACTTTTTTTGAATGTAAGATCCCTTCAGCTGAATGATCATCCTTTGCAACTTCAACAACCGCCCAATGAGTGACGCGCTAAAATTCAGTTTGCAGCGCGCCGATCGCCTGCTTTGTCGCGGTGGGGAGCGCTGGCTCCAGCGACCGCGGTAAATTTATCACACACGCGTAGCTCCAGCAGACGCGCTATAATGCAGAGCGCGTTCTCGCACAAACACTTTGGACTATGGTGCATAGATATTTTATTCATGGATTAAAAACGATACATAGTTCATAGCATAGATAAAAAAGATACATAATTCATAGCATAGATAAAAAACGATATAAAGATATTTTACATAGTTCACATAGCATATAGGTTGATAAAAAGAACTATGGTGCAACTACATAATTAAACTATGGTGCAACTAGATAATTAAACTATGGTGCAACTAGAACTACTCCGAGTCATCCTCATCATCACCCTCGCATGGTGGCACGATGGCGGCGGGGCGGGGAAGTGGCGAGGAAGCAGCGAGAGCACGAGTGGCAGTGCGGATAGGGATGGAGGTCGCGTGACGAGCGTCGCAATTTACTGGCGCGCCGAAAGCGGTGCACCAAATCTAACGGGCAACCACCCACTTTCTCCCGCGCGCTCGCAATCGTTTTCACGCGCTAGTTTCCCATATTTGTGAAGCGCGCGAAAACATTCCACTCACGCTATAGTGCCAGTTTACCTTGCGCGCATCTTTTAACATCGCTGTTGAAGAACCAAAGGCCTCAGACGAGAGGCAACCTTCAGAAAAGCGTCGAGGAGAGGAAAAGGGAATACAGCAGGGCACGTGCTCGCATATTTAACAGTAGTGGTAGCGGTAGTCCGGTTGATAGAAGATTAGCTGATGAAGTGGTTTTGCCCAACACCTTGGATAGGTCCACTTCCTTGGAGTTGAGCTTAAACAACAGGCACGTACACCATTTAACCTTCCACGTGAAGACAGCTGATGCATTCATTATAAAAAAAGGGCAAAAGAAGACAGTGTGGGTGCTAGTGCCACATCAAAAAAGTCAAAGTGAGAAATGCATTTGTATGGGCTGTGTTTTTTGTCTGACTATGTCCAGCATTATCCAGCATCAGTCTGAGCTCATTCAACAAAACACCAGGTGCAATCCTTTTTATGTATTTTATCAGCACATATTAAATTATTTGAGAACAATTATTCTGGTTTGTGATATTTTTTCGCAGGACCATTATTCATTACAAAGGTTTGTATAAGCGGCGCGCGTCAACATCACTTTTGCATTAGCGCTTGTCCGTGCCGTGCTGCTCGATAGATACGTACGCGAGTAGCCGCCCCTGCTACATCAACACAATGCGATTGACTCTGCCGTCCGCGCGATTTACCGCGCTTGCGTTTGACTCGCCCATTTACGCGTTTTAACTCGCCCGTCTGTACCGGTTTACAACGTCGTGGCCAACTCATTTGTCTGCTCCCGCGGCCGACTCGTCCGTGATTGATTTCAGCTTCATCGTAGTGATCATCAACTCCACGGCGGATAATTTCGGGCCTAACATATTAGGTGAAATCCATCCAGTATATTTTTATATTACATATTGATTTATTTAAAACAGCAATTACTCCGGCTTGTAAATTCTTTAATGCAGGACAAGTTGTCTACTTCAAAAGGGACATTTATGTCACTGAGTTGTTGAATGACTCATAACGGGAGTATATAACAAATATTATGAGATTCCAGAGCCCCGGGTCATTAGAGGGAAAATAACCCGGTCTCGGAGGCTACTGCCACATTGGTGCAAATTTAAAGACCATCAGAAAATTTCCGACTCAGAAATGCCGAGCAATCAGAAAGTTTCGGCTCAAAAGAAAGTTTCTGGGTTATAAGAAGAGATTCCAGTTCAATATCCGGCTCAAGGGAAATTTGTCTCTCACAAAGTCTTGAGCTCTTAATATCCGACTTAACATTCGGTTCAAAAAGAATCCATCTCTTGCAAGTTCGAGTTCTCAGAAAAAATTAAAGGTTGCCAAAGATAACTTGTTACCATGATGCACGGTTTAAACATGGGTATCCTACCTTATTGGCTTATCATATTATGGGTCATTTGGGGGCTTCCTGCTCAATAAGCATAGCTATTCTTACCCTCTTGAACGGCTTCCATGCCTTATTATAGGTCACTTGGGGGCTTTCTACTCAATGAGCATAGCTATTCTTACCCTCTTGATTGGCTTCCATGCCATATTATAGGTGACTTGGGGGCTTCCTGCTCAATGAGCATAGCTATTCCTACCCTCTTGATCGGCTTCCATGCCAGAGGTCACTTGGGGGCTTCCTACTCAATGAGTATAGCTTTCATACCCACTTGACGAGCTTCCATGCCATAACTGAGTTTTGATCTGTCTGTCTGCATGATGCTACTCCACCAGGTAATCCTTAATGACCCGCCGTACTCTTAACAGTCAATCTTTTAACTAAGACCTTGAACTTGTTAAGGTTAAAATGACGATTTGTCATGTGAGGGCCGGCTTACAGTGAGCGAGGACAACTCTATGGTTGTGCGGCCTATGAAAGCACTTGAACCTTAGCGGTTGTGCAGCCCATGAAAGCACTTGAATCTTAGCGGTTGTGCGGCCCATGAAAGCACTTGAATTTTAAGGCTGTGCGACCTATGAAAGCACTTGAATTTTTTTTCTTCTGGATATTTTGGATTTGCGTCCAATGAAGAATTTTTCTGGTCAAGTGTGTTTGGTACAATTCAGGCCATGTAGCCTTGATTATATGACTCATAATTGAGCATATTGGGTTGGTAACCCGCCCTGATAGCGGACTCTAAGTCACCATGATATTTTGCCTTGAGCAATCAAAATCATGATATTTCATGCCTACGGGTCAATACCCACTCCGGATTATAATTATCAAGGTATCACCATCATATCAATCTACAGCCGGCAGTATGAGCCAATTTTACAGGTGTGTTTTTAATTGTTATAAGAATATGCGAGGTTTGATAACCCGCTCTGGCTTTTGACTTTAAGTCGCCAGTATATTTTGGCTTCGATGGCCTTAATTCTAGTCTTTTCTATAATTGCATAAGACTATATTATGTTTGGGTTCTTACCTGCCCTAGTTTTTGATGTTAAGTTGCCAGGGCATATGTTGTTTAAATTTTGTGCAGGATATGCAGAGCTATGGTTTACATAAATGATTAAATGCAAGCCCATCATCAAAGCTTAAAATTGGTGTTTGAAAAGGATTATCAGTTCTTGCTTTTTACAAAGGCTATAAGCCGCCGAGTTACAAAAATCCTGCATTACAATGGATGCGCATTAAGTCGCCATCGGCCAAGAGCCGCCAGGTATTTAACTCCGGATTTACTTGTCAACATATAAAGTATTCAAATCTTTAATAGCCAAACTTGGCTGGATTTTTATTATAGTATTGAATGATGGAGGTTTTCATACCGGATTATATTATTCAAATATTTAATAGCCAACATTACAGGATTTTTATTATTGTTATCAATAACCAGTATTATGATTGAGGTTTTCAAAGACGCTTTGGAGCAATGGCTATTATTTCTTCATCCGAGGGCACAGGTTCACAACAGAGAGCATGGTTCAATATTGATATGCAAAGGCTTTCAGCAACATCATCCGGATAATGGATACAGTTTTATTTAATCCTGAGTCCCTGCAGGCATACGGCCCGACACTTGGGGGCTACATTATTCAATCAGGATTATATCAAGTATGCAAGTCCCATGTCATTGCAAGCATGCACCATGGCACTTGGGGGCTAATGCAAAGTCAGAAACACAAAAGAGCAAGGGGGCGGGGTGGACTCCCCCGGCAAGACCCTTGCCGGGGCAGCCTCTGCGGCCCCGGCAAGACCCTTGCCGGGGCAACTTGCCTGATGCCAGTAGAGCTGGCCACCCTTGAGCCCGTGGGTTCCAACACCACCAACCAACTACATTGGAACCAAGGCTCGGGAGGCGCCTCTGTGGTGGCATGCAGATCTTCGTCAAGATCATAAACACATATGATCAGATGAGGATCAGAAGACGAGGACCCTCGGCGAGGTCCTAGCCGAGGAGATCCACAAGACCCCCGGCAAGCGCCTTGCCGGGGACGACTGCAACGCCACAGCAAGACCCTTGCCGAGGGCATCAGTGGGGCCACAGCCAGGCCCACACCAGCCAAGACTCCACCATCGTCCCCAAGCAGCTGCTAGCTCAACCAGCTGGGCAGGCACCTGCGTGGCGAAGGGCGGCCTCTACGCCGAATCAGCAAGCACCTGCGTGGTGGCTTGTGACCCTTCGTGAAGGCTCCACCACCGCGCCAGCCCAGCAGCCAGCCAACATGGCGCCACGACGCCTCGTCAGCTCAGATGCGTGTCAAGGCCAGGCGATGCGGCGACAGCTGGGACGTGCTTCCTTGCCGTCCCCAATAAAGCAAGTGGGACACGTCGGCAATGCATTAAATGCGTTTGTCCTACGGTCCTAGAGGATAAGCTCGCGCACTGTAGACCTTTCCACCTCCTGTGTGCCATTGTGGCAACCCCTTTTCGACTATAAAAGGAGGCCCGAGGCATACTGGAGGGGGATTCGGCTCTTTGGAACTACGCAGCCACCATGGATAGCTCGAGAGCTCAAGAACACTCAATACATCCACCAAAGTAGGACTAGGGTATTACGCATCTTCGCGGCCCGAACCTGGGTAAACGACCCGTGTGCTTCCTGTCAGACATGCTCTTTGCACAACCTCGCGCCTGCCGACCGTAGAAGGGATCCCAGTGACCCCATAGCTGTCGTTCCCACCGACATCCTTGGCACGCCAGGTAGGGGGAAGTTGGGAGAATCTGGTCTAGCAGTTAGCCTAGTAGTTCTTCATCGCCATGGCTCCCAAGAAGAAGACGATCACGGCGATTGGCTCGTCAGGAGCCGAACGGCCCGTGCCAGTGCGGGCGAGCAGCGGGCCGGTCGCGGACAGAACCCGAGCCACGGCCCACGAGCACCAGCACCGCTCTCGCAGTCAGAGCCTGGCGAGCGGCATCGTTCGTGGGCCAGACGACGTGCCGCACACTGCCAAGTCCAAAGACGGGGCTGGACCCCCCCCACGGGCGGCGCGGGGCCCTCCAGGGGTGTCGCTGTGCCACCTACGGGCGGCGCATCAACATCCAAGACGCCTACGGCGGTGCCCACAGCACGCTCTTCCCAGGGTGTGCGCGACCAGCAGTGTCACCACGCCGGTGACCTTGGACACCGCCGTGGGAAGAGCCGTGTGCATCATCTGTGGGACGAAGGAGGCCAGCATGCCCGCCGAAGTGCTGGCGAAAATGGCACGCAACCGTTGGGCCGTGATAGAGCTCCTTCTAACGTGGTTAGAAGTCGAGGCACGCCACAGTCCAAGCAGCTTTTGCCACCACCCATGCCAGCAGAAGCTTTGGCGCGCATGCAGCTACTCCTCGACTTCCCTCCTACCGCGGAGAAGCTTGATGAATGGAGGGACACCATCCGAAGCCTCGTCGCCATTGCCAACAAAGATGATCCACGACCGGCGGGGCCCTCGGGCCGGCGCTCCGTCGAGCCACCACATGCCAGCGGTGGAAGGACCGGGGGAGCTGCGGTCACAGTACACTCTCCTCCCCGCCCCAGTTGCCGCCGGTGCCGGTCCGTCGTGATGACGCTTGTGATAACATTTCCATAGCGTCATCTGACCCACGGACCCACCGCGACCAGCGCCAAGTTCTTCGAGAACGAGCCCATGAAGACGCTCGAACCACCTTCGAGCGCCGGCACGATACACGCCACCAGTCGGATAAGCGGGCAGGACCCGCTATGGACCACCCAGCACCGGGGGGCTCCGACAGCCTACCTTATGAGGTGGGTTGCCCAACCTTTACCCGTGAGTTGCGGCAGTTCCAGTGGCCGTCCCACCGCACGTTCAAGCCCGACGTCGGTGAGAAGTACAACGGCAAGACCCATCCATCAGAGTTCCTCAGCATCTACACCATCGCGACGCAAGCTGCTGGAGCTCGCGACGACAAGGTGCTCGCCAATTACTTCCCGTTGGCACTGATGCCCAACGTCATGTCTTGGTTGATGCACTTGCCGGTGGATTCCATTTCTTCTTGGTCGGATCTGTGCCATGAGTTCGTTGGTGCCTTCACTGGAGGCCACCGAGCTCATGGCCAGGCCAGTGATTTGCATATAATTCCCAGAAGGAAGGGGAAACCCTGCGCAAGTACATACAGAGGTTCAGCCGAGTGCAGTACAACATCCCCGAAGTTCATCCCGCCGCCGTGATTAGCGCGTTCCATCAGAACGTGTGCAATCGCAAGATGCATGAAGAGCTGGCAATGAACAAGGTTAAGGATGTGGCCGAACTTTATGTTCTGGCCGAAAGGTGCGCCTGGGCTGAAGAGGGAAGGAAGTACCCCGGCGAGGACGCCGGCGTGGAAACCGACTCTACTGATGAAGACACCGCCGCCCCGACGAAGAAGGGCCGGCGTCGCAACAGGAAACGCAAGGGCAAGGCCGTGCTTGCCGTCGAGGGATCCGACGACACCGGCGCTGCCAAGAAGGTCAAGGCGGACGACCCCGACAAGCAGATTGTCGGGTGTGCCGCCTGCCGGGCCTTGGCAGCTGCCGACAAGCAGTATTGCAAGATCCACCGCACCAAGGGCCACGACCTCTAGAACTGCCGACAGGTCGGGCTGCTTGCCGAAAAGCAAAAGGCCGAGTATGAGAGGCGGGACAAGGAGAAGGGTCAGTATGGTGCCGAAGGATCCGACAAGAAGCGTGGCAGCCAAGGAGGCTGCCGCGGCAAGGATAACCAGCAAGAGAGGCCCGCTCGGGGCCGTGACAAGAAGCAAGAAGACGATGATCATGACGAGGACGACGAGTCCGGCGAGCAATAGTTTCAGAAGGCTCTGGCGAGGCCATGTGCGTCGATGGTGGCGCCTCGCTGCACACTTCTCGCCACTCAAGCGATGGTAGCGTGAGATCACAGCAGCGGAGCCATCGTTCGATGCTCAGAAGCCGCTGAAGTGGTCCAGCACGCCCATTATCTTTGACGCCGAGGACCACCCTGATCGCACCACTGCGGTCGGGTGTTTGCCGTTGTTGGTCTCACCAACTATACGCAACCTCAAGGTGAACAAGATGCTGGTTGACAGCGGGGCTGGTCTGAACTTAATCTCGCTCATTGTGATCAAGAGGATGCAAATTCCCAACGGAGACCTTGAGGAGACGGGCACGTTTCAAGGGGTCAAACCGGGAAGGAGCCAGCCGAAGGGGAAGGTCACGTTGCCTGTGACGTTTGGAGGCGAGCTGAACTACAGGACGGAGAGGATTGTCTTCGATGTAGCCGAGATCCCCTTGCCCTACAACGGGATCCTCGGCCGCCCGACACTAGCCAAGTTCATGGCGGCATCGCATTACGCCTACAACACGCTGAAGATTCCTGGGCCGATGACCATCATCACCGTCCCCTGCGACAAGTAGGATGCGCTGATCTGCGCCGACCTACTCTACCGGACAGCGATTCTGTGAATGCCGCCAAGGCACTTGCTCCTGCCACTGAAGCCCCGGGAGGGAAGAAGATGACCAGCAAGACCTCTCGCACCCACTCTGGCAAGCGCACCTCTTCGGAGTGTTGTGCTACCGTTGAGGACGTGCCAGAGAGCTCCACCGGCAAGAGCAAGAAATCCAGAGCTGCGCCACCAGAGACCAAGAAGGTGTCCATCAAGGAGGATGGCACGGGAGGGGCTTTCACCATAAGCTCCGCCCTCGACAGCAAATAGGAAAGTGTGCTCGTCACTTTCCTGCGGGCGAATGTCGATGTGTTTGCATGGAAAGGATCTGACATCCCCGACGTTCCCAGGGAAGTGATTGAGCACCATCTTGCTGTCTGCACCCATGCGCGACTCGTCAAGCAGATGGTCAGGAAGCAAGCTTTGAAATGGCAGGAGTTCATCACAGAGGAGATCAGGAAGTTGGAAGCAGCCGTCTTGGTGAGGGGAGTGCTCCATCCAACGTGGTTGACCAATCCGGTGGTGGTGCGCAAGGCAAACGGGAAGTGAAGGCTATGTATTGACTACACAGATATCAACAAGGCTTTTCCTAAGGACCCCTTCCCGTTGCCGCGCATCGACCTGATTGTTGACTCCACGGCCGGGTGTGATCTGTTATCATTCCACGACGCCTACTCGGGCTACCACCAGATCTTCATGACAAGAGAAGACGAAGAAAAGACAACATTCATCACCCCATGTGGCACATATTGCTTTTTACGGATGCCTTTCGGGTTGAAGAGTGCTGGCTCGACGTTCGCAATGGCGGTCCAAATTGGTTTTGAGCCCCAGCTACATAGAAATATGGAAGCTTACATGGATGACATAGTGGTCAAAACCAAGGACAAGGCAACTCTTGTACAAGACTTAGAAGAGACGTTTGCCAACCTGCAAGACCAACCTCAAGCTGAACCCTGAGAAGTGTGTCTTCGGTGTTCCGTCCGGCAAACTTCTCGGGTTCTTTGTGTGGCAGCATGGGATCGAGGCAAACCCAGACAAGATCAAGGCTATCGAGCAGATTGAGGCGCCCAAGTGGATCAAGGATGTGCGTCGGGTCACTAGCTGCGTTGCCGCCATGAGCCGATTCATCTCCAAGTCTGCCGAGCGCGCCCTTCCTTTTTTCAAGATTTTGAAATAGGTGGGCCCAATGGAGTGGACCCCGGAGGCCAAAGAAGCACTGCAGGATCTAAAGAAATACCTCTCTTCTACACCAGTACTGGTGGTGCCTAAACCCCAAGCACTGTTGCTGCTGTATCTGGCGGCAACAAATCAAGTGGTCAGCGCCACGCTGGTGGTGCAGAGGGAGGTCAACCAAGAGGCAGTGGAAACGGCAGGACCGGCGGATGGCACGTCAGAGATTCCCCCGGCAGGGCCTGCTGCCGGCAAGGCAAGGCCCCCGACAGAGTATGTCGCCATCGAGACAGGGCCCGCGCAGCCAAGTGAAGTGGTGCAGAAGAAGAAGATGACGCAGCACCCGGTTTACTTTGTCAGCTCCCTCTTGCAGGGGGCTAGGTCAAGGTACTCCGGTGTGCAGAAATTGCTCTTCGGCCTCCTTATGGCCTCGAGGAAGCTGCGTCATTACTTCCAAGACCACGAGATCACTTTCGTCACCCGCCTCCCATTGCAACGGATACTGCACAACCCAGACGCAACCGGAAGGATTGTGGAGTGGGCCTTGGAGTTGTCAATCTTTGGGTTGAAGTTTGAAAGTACTTCAACAATCCAGAGCAGAGTCTTGGCGGAGTTGATTGGAGAGTGGACCTCAATGCCCGACAAAGAAATCCAAGAGACCGCTCTCCCCGACAAGGAAGCAAGTCGCGACTAGATCATGTACTTTGATGGGACTTTCTCGCTGCAAGGCGCCGGTGCCGGTGTGCTGCTTGTCGCACCCACCGGAAGGCACCTCAAGTATGTGATCCAGATGAACTTTCCCAGGGAGATGTCCACAAACAACACTGCTGAGTACGAGGGGCTGCTTGCCGGTCTCAGGATCGCGGCAGACCTCGAGGTTAAGAAGCTCATCGTCAGGGTGATTCGCAGCTTGTCGTCAGACAAGTCAACAAAGATTGTCAGAGCCTGTTGATGGAGGCCTACGTAGATGAGGTGAGGAAGCTGGAGGAGCGCTTCGACGGTATACAAGCGGAGCACATTCCCCGAGCGGAGAATGACATTGTTGATTACCTGTCAAAGCGCGCTGCATTCAAGCTACCTGTGGAACCAGGTGCCTTTTTGCTTCGGTTAACTCAACCATCCGTCGAACCATCAACGGAACAGAACAAGCGGAGGAAATCAGGCCCCGGCAAGTACTTTCCTGCTGAGCCCCCAGGGGCCGCCGGCAAGGGTGTTGCCCCGGATTCTGAACCTGCCGAGGCGCAGCTGGCTCCGGCAGGGCGCCAAGCCCTGGCCGTAGAGACGGTTGCCCCCATGGCAGAAGAGATGCCTTTGGTCCTTGCCGTCGAGCCCCAGGCTCCAGCATGGGCAAAGCATACCATCTATTTCCTCCAGCCAGGGGAACTTCCTCAGGAGCAGGAAGAAGCGGAAAAAGTAGCCCGTCGGTCTACCTTGTACCAGTTCGTCGACGACGTCCTGTACAGAAAGAGACCGAACGGTGTGAAATTGAAGTGCATCCCCCGGAGGAAGGACTGGAGCTGTTGGGAGAGATACATGGAGGCATATGTGGCTCCCACATAGGGTCAAGGGCCCTTGCTGGCAAGGCATTCTGGCAAGGCTTTTTCTGGCCCACCACCCTCCAGGATGCGATGGCACTAGTAACCAGGTGTGAAGTGTGCCAGTTCCATTCGAAGAAACTTCATCAGCTAGCTCAAGCCCTTCAAACAATCCCTCTCTCCTGGCCGTTTTTGGTCTGGGGGCTCGACATACTGGGCCCTTTCCCTCGCGCTGTCGGGGGCTTTGAGTACTTGTACGTTGCAATAGACAAGTTCACAAAGTGGCCGGAGGTAGAGGCAGTGAGGAAGGTTCTTGCCGCGATCGGCCGTCAAGTTCTTCAAAGGGCTAGTCTGCCGTTTTGGTGTGCCAAACAGAGTCATCACCGACAAAGGCACACAGTTCACAAGCCACACCTTCATGCAATACATCCAAGACCTCGGCATCAAGGTTCTGCATTTAGCCTCAAATGGCACATACACGAGCAACGGCCAAAGGAGAGGGCAAATGCTGAAGTGTTGTGAGGCCTGAGGACAAAGACTTTTGACAGGCTGTACAAGAGTGGAAGGCGCTGGATTGATGAGTTGTCGGCGGTTCTTTGGTCGATCAGAACGACGCCAAATCGAGCCGCCGGCCAGACACCCTTTGCCCTGGTATACGGGGCAAAAGCAATTCTCCCCACAGAACTCACATACGGGTCACCTCGAGTGCTCCCTTATGACGATTGCGGCAAGATGACGCAATGCTCCTTGAGGAAGATCGTCTTTGGGCGGCTGTGAGAGCAAAGACGCTACAAAGAAGCCTTGCGCCGGTACCATAGCCGCAAGGTTCATGCCCGAAGCTTTGAGGAAGGTGACCTTGTTCTTCGGCATGTTCAGTCAGCCAAGAATTCCAACAAGTTGACACCAAAGTGGGAAGGCCCTTATCGGGTAATACGAGTCACCAGGCCCGGCGCAGTCTGCCTGGAGACCGAAGATGCTGTCCCAGTGAGCAACTTCTGGAACATCGAACATCTTCGCAAGTTTTACCCATAAGGCGCGGTTGCCGGGCCTCCCGGCAAGCCACCTTTTGTACAAGCTTTGCCGGCAAGGCATGTAACCCTTTGTACAAAGCCAGGCGCAGACCCTGAGCATAAATAAATGAAGCGCTGGCGCCCTAAGTTATAGCATGCATGCTAGCTTAAGTCTCTCCCTCCGTTAGGGTTGATAGTGCTTAGCGGCGACTAACCCCTAGCCTAGAGGTTGAGTTCGCGTCTTTCTGTCCTCTTTGGTTCGCAGGGCACATGGACACTTCCGCTGAGCCGCTTGGGAGAAATAGGACGAACCGGCGCCCCGGCCCCGACAAGCCAAGACTGCCGAGGGCTGAAGACACAAGGATCCAACCCCGGCAAGCCAGGGCTGCCGGGGGCTGCGAATTCAGATAAGTCTTTCATCCCCTGTTATGCATTTTCGTATGGAACTGGGACATGTGAACCCACGTTTATATTCTTAAACCACCGTGCTTCCCTTTTCCTGTACCCAAGAGCTATCCCGTGGGTCGGAACTTGGTCGTAGTCGTGGTGGCAAGAAAATGAACGAGGGCCTAACTCTACTTCACCCCTGCCTCCGCCAAAAGCGTGAGAATGGTCGACTGAAGTGGGGGGACGGCAAGGCCTGTTCCCGGGCGACAATGTTTGTCTTAAAAATAACAAGGATTCATCCCTTGGCATGGGCCTCGCTCACGCACAAAGAAACCCGGCAAGCACCCTTTTTCATTAAAAACATCCCATACAGGTACAGTTCATACGGAATTAAAAACATGAGCAAGGGGATTACAAGTCTTAAAATTAACAAGTGCCCGCAGGCTTACAAACTAAAAAGAGATAAGGTGCCCGTAATTCCTTTCTTGTTCCTCTCCTCAGAAGGTGGAACAAGACAGCGGGAGGGCAAAAGGAGCGCCTAGGCGAGGTGCAAGGAGCAGAAGGCACCAAGAGAACATCTTGGTGTCGGGAAAGGAGATGGAGATGAGGCAGCGGGCCGGCAATACGCGACGAAGGCGTCGGTGCCCGCGTACTCCGACTTGACGGCTGCCACCCGCATTCTTCGCCTTCTCCGGCCCTCCTACGCCAGCCACCCAAGGAGACGAAGGGGAGCGCCACGATGGAGAGCTTGACGAGGAAGACCCTCGGCAGGGCGCGTGGCCGAGGGAAGGGCGACGCGGTTAGTCGGAGTCGGAGTCGGCGTCCAGCCGCTCGACACCCTCGTCGCCGCTGTCGCTGTCCTCCTCGTCACTCCCGCTTGAGGAGGAATCTTCATCGTCGGAGGAGCTCTCCACGCAGCACTTCAGGCGAGTTCCAAGATCTCTGAAGACCTTGACAGAGAGCAGGCCGCCCTCCATTAAGTTGACATAGAGGACAAGCCCCGCCGTCAGGCTATGGATGCGAGCAAATGTCTTCCATCCGGGATGTAGGTACATAACGTGAGGAGCGGGGAAGTCGATGTCAACCCGCATGCCACTGTTCCCGCAGCCCCTCATGTGCAATATGAGGGTCTGGGGTGGATCGAGCTCCATTTCCCGAGCAAATGGGGTAGGGAGACGGAGATGACAACGCGGTGGTCGGCGCAGCCTGATGAAGAACTCCCGAGGCAGGTCCCCGACGTGGCCCTCCATCACGGGTGGCATCGCTGGCGAAAGCACGGCCATCGCACCGCCTCGTCCCCCTCTCCCTCGACCGCCGCGGCGACCTTGGCCTCGTCCCCTCCCCCTTCCTCTCGTGGCCAGCTCCACCGCCGCAAGCTCGTGGGAAGGAGGAACGCGCTGTCGAGCGGCGACCCTCGCCCCCACCGTTGAAGGGCCTGCGCCCGCTCTCGCCATGACGGGTGGAAGGAGGGAGCAGAAGTGGAAAAAGATGGATGCTGGGAGAACATGGGATGACATCCCCCTCTCCCTCCTTATAAAGGGCCCGGGTCTAGGCTCGGCCTCCCCACTCGACCAATCCAGCCATCGGAGGCGCAGGGAATCAGGACCGACCCGCTGCCCCAATCAGCAACGGCCCGGTTTCCCACCTCCACCGCCTGCCACCTGCATGGGGACGCATGGCGAGCGAGCAGGATCGAGGAGACGGATGAGGCGACCGTTCCCCACCCCGTGATCATGGGGCGTGGGCACCTTGAAGACCGCGACCCGAGTCCACTCAGTAAATGAGCCGCGCCTCTGCGCCTCCCTCTTTTCCTTACGGGGAAGGCGCGAGCCGCCTCTTTACTGCGATGTGACGCATGCGTGCGGGAACCGCCCCACGCATGACCCCCCATGTCACGCACGATCCTCCATGTCGCGCGTTCAACACGGGTCGTGGGGAAGCACAGCGGACGAAACAGTTACTGCAGTAATATCTGCCCCACCTGCCCGCGCACCTTTCTGGGCCTGGCCCAACAACGCGTCGCGCTTATGTGTGGCCCAGGCCCGGGGGCTCCTGTCGGTGTACAAAAGTAGGGGCTCTCCTTTTGACCCCTTTACTTGTGCACGGGCAGTCGGAGCCACGCGCCGCGGCCACACTTAGCAGGGCAGAGGAGGGAAGCCAGAGAGAAGCCGAAGCACAAGACAACCAAGGCAACGCCAAGATCAGAAACACAAAAGAGCAAGGGGGCAGGGCAGACTCCCCCGGCAAGACCCTTGCAGGGGCAGCCTCCGCGGCCCCGGCAAGAGCCTTGCTGGGGTGACTTGCCCGATGCCAGCAGAGCAGGCCACCCTTGAGCCTGTGGGTTCCAACACCACCAACCAACTACATTGGAACCAAGGCTCGGGAGGCGCCTCTGTTGTGGCTTGCAGATCTTCATCAAGATCATAAACACACAAGATCAGATGAGGATCAGAAGACGACCACCCTCGGCGGGGTCCTAGCCAAGGAGATCCACAAGACCCCCGGCAAGCGCCTTGCCGGGGACGACTTCAACGCCACGGCAAGACCCTTGGTGGGGCCCCGGCAAGACCCTTGCCGAGGGCATCAGCGGGGCCACAACCAGGCCCGCACCAGCCAAGACTCCACCGCTGTCCCCAAGTAGCTGCTAGCTCAACCAGCTGGAAAGGGACCTGGTGGCGACGGGCAGCCTCTACGCCAACTCAGCAAGCACCTATGTGGTGGCATGCGACCCTTCGTGAAGGCTCCACCACCGCGCCAGCCCAGCAGCCAGCCAACGTGGCGCCACGATGCCTCGTCAACTCGGACGCGTGTCAAGGCCAGGCGAGGCGGCAACAGCTGGGACGTGCTTCCTTGTCGTCCCCAATAAAGCAAGGGGGACACGTCGGCAACACATTAAATGCGTTTGTCCTACGGTCTCAGAGGATAAGCTCGCGCACTGTAGACCTTTCCACCTCCTGTGTGCCACTGTGGCAACCCCATTTCGACTATAAAATGAGGCTCGAGGCATACTAGAGGGGGATTCGGCTCTTTGGAACTACGCAGCCACCATGGCTAGCTCAAGAGCTCAAGAACACTCAATACACAAATCAAAGCAGGACTAGGGTATTACGCATCTTCGCGGCCCGAACATGGGTAAACGACCCGCGTGCTTCCTGTCACACCTGCTCTTTGCCCAACCTCGCGCCCGCCGATGTCGGTGTACTAGAGTAGGGGTACCCTAGTATCCCGAACTTGTGCACGGGCAGTTGCAGCCCTCGGCGGCAAGGCTTACCGGGTGACCGCCAAGGTCCCCCGTGGTTCCTTTGGAGCCATTCAAGAACAAAGTATTCAAGCCAAGGAGACAAGGCCCGGCAAGAGGAGCTTGCCGGAAGGCCACCAAGGCACCTACAAGACAAGGCCCGGCAAGAGGAGCTTGCCGAAGGCCCGTGAGCGACAAGCTTCCGGGCGCGACAAGACAACAACCATGACAAAGGCGCTTGCATGCAGACCACTCAGACCAAGGCTCCAGCACACCCACTAATGTGTCGCCTCGACCTTTCTAGGCGCAGCGTGGCAAGAGGCCGTCTTGCGGCGGTGAGCGCCGTGGCAAGCCAGGCTTGAACATGCAAGCCATCGTGGCGAACGGTGGTGTCCCTGACGGTCCCTGTTTGCACTGTTAGGGCGACGTAGACGGGCATTTAATGCTTTTGTCCCCTGCCGTCAGGGTTAGGTATGATACACTATACACTGTACAAGTAGCTGTACCAACCACTCCTTTTCCATTTTTACCCTTGTCTACGTTGCCACCGTCGGAGACCCTTTAGCATATAAAAGGAGGCCCATGCAACGTAGAAGAGGTTCGAAAGGTTCGACACTCACGCCGGTCTCAAGTTAGCAGCTTGTGTGTCTTGTAGCACTCAGTAGCTCTGAGCAAGAACTCAATACACTCAGACATGCAGCAGTAGGAGTGTTATCTCTCCGGAGAGCTCCGAAGCTGGGTAAAACTGCTCGTGTGCTTCGCCTCGATCTGCTCTTCGTGCGACCTCTGCCCCCTGCCGAACCAAAAGGGGCTCGGTCCGCCGGTCCCATAGGTGTTCGTGGGTCAGATCAGCCTCCCCGACATCCGGGGGGAAAGGAGAAGATAATGGTGTGGACCAAGCGTCGCTCAAGGAAGTCCAGCCTTACCGGGAAGCAAACGACAGAAAAGCTAAGTTGCTAAAGTTTGAGCAATCAGTTTTAAAATTTTTAAGTTATCTTCCTCGAACGACCGTACTTTGTATGGAAAACCTGCGCGCGGAGGAACCAACTCGTAGCTAGTTTCGCCCTTACTTTGTTTCGAGTCCGCTCAACAACTTAAGTGAGCTGCGACTAGTTGCGACAAGGTTATTTGTCGGAAGCGGCACCGCCAAAGAAGTCAGACGTCCGCACTTTTCGGCGCTCATGACCCAGTGCCTGCGCCGACAAGTTCCCTAATAGCGTAGGACAAAAACATACAAAGGAAGGAATCAAGTAAAGGAAATAACATAGCAATTGCTACCTGAAATAGGGTTATATTACAAGATAGCTTGTCGCAGCTCTAATAGATTGTTCTCATAACATGACCAGCAGCGGCAAGAAAAAGAGAAAGCGGGCGGCCTAATCTGCGATCGCCCTCAACCCTCTTGATCCCGCTCACCCTGTCCATGATGGGTGCGACAAGGGTCTTGAGCGCTTCCACATTAGCATCCGCGGCAAGGACTTGAGGGCGTTGGTGAGGTTGAGGCCTGGATTGCGGAAGGCCACCTTCACCAAAGACCTTTTGAAGAGCTCCCGCACAGATCTCGACGCGACTCCTCGGCCAGCTGCTTTGGGACTTCTTCCCGAGTCGCTGGAGGGCCGTCCACCACGCCTTGAAGAACAAGCTAAGCTTGGCGCTGGGTTGGAGGTGCTCATCGAGGAATATCCAAGATCCACCATCCCAGTGCATGACTCCTCGTTGATGGCTGCAGCAACATCCACGAGACCCTCGGTCCAGTGCTCCACATTCTCCTTAAAGGTATTCTTGGCGGCGGCAGCACTCGCCAGCAGCGCCTCGTCGGCCTTGATCTTCTCCTTCAAGGCCACCTCCTGCTCCCTGGCGCCGTCCGGGTCGAGTCAAAGTAGTTAGCCTCAACTCAAGATCTGTGTTGGAGTCCTTGGCGGCGCTGAGCTCCTTGCTCCTCTCGGCGAGACGGCCCCTGCAGCTCGCCAAGAGTGTAAGCGTCCTTCTCGCTCGTGCTTGAGTGCAGCAAGCTCCTCGCCGCTCTCCTTGAGATTGGCCTCCAAGCTGCGCCACCTTCGTCTCCAGCTCCTTCTTGGCGGCCTCGGCAGCTGCGGTAGCATCCTTTGCTTCCTTGAGAGCCCCGCCAAATGTTTGCTCGCGCGTGGCTAGATCCTCCTCATGGCTGTCAAGATAAACCTTCCTCTATGCCAACTCGCCTTCCTGCGCAGATAGCTTCTCGGCGGCAAGCCGCTGTTGCTCCTCAGCTTCAGCCTTCTCGAGGAAGAAGGCTTTGCGCTCCTCGGCAAGCCACTCCCGCTCCTCTGCCAAGGACCGGAGAGCTTCCTGGTTGAGGCCCCGGAGCTCCTCCGCGCTTCTCGATGTCTGCTCCCGCCTTCGCGACAAGCGCTTCCGGATTCCAGTTTGGCTTGTCGGTAGCGGTAGAGCGGCAAGCTTCGCGAACTGCTCCTCCTCAGACTCGCTGCTGCTGCTGCTTGGCGCGTCAACCAGCGTCAGCCCAGCGGAGGCGAGCAGCTCTTCATCAAGAGTTTCTCCTTCGGCCGGCGCCCTGGAGCTCGACGCCCATGGGAGCTTGATGAAGACGCCATCGCCGGCCCTCAAATAGGCGCCGGGCTGGGGCTCTTGAACCCGGGCAGCGCTGCCTTGGCCGGAGGGATCGGCGGTCGACCTGGCGCTTAGGCGCTCCTGCGGCCTCGGGGCCGTCGGTCACGATCGCCCGGACCCCTCGCCCGACCTCTGCGGCGGCAGCTTTGGCGGCCTCTTCGCGGCCGGGCTCGTCGGCGCCAACTTCTTCTTCGGTGGCAGCGTCGTTAATATTGTCGCTGCGTCCTCCTCGCCCGGCAGCCTCGGTCTCCATTGGCTCTATGGACGACCAGAAAATGAAGAAAAGTCAAGCAAATATTCAAAAAGAAAATTAGAAGAAAAGAACACAAGGAAAGTTTTCGGGCAAGAGGATTACATGCTAGGGTCTGCAGTCATGGTCTCCGCCGCTGAGATCGCTGGTGCCGTCCCTTGCCGGAGAACTGCCCCTTGCCGGAGAAGTCTCCCTTGCCGGAGAACGCTCCCTTGCCGGGGAACCCTCCCTTGGCGGTGTAGTCGAAGCAGAAGGCATGTCAGGAGCGGCTTCAGGGCACTCCCGGTCAGGCTGCTCTGCTCCTACACAAATCAGCAGTCAGATATCAGCAAAGAAAGAGCACCCATGCACGCCGAACAGCAAGAAGTAAACCATATACTTACGCTGGGGGCTGCGCTGAGAACTCTTTGCCGTCCGGCAAGGTGGTCTCGACGCGCCTCCTGCTGTCAGCGGTGGGTTCATCCTCGATGACAACTACCGGGGCCTTGGCTCTCTTGAAGCTCTGGGCGGCGTCACGAAAAGGAATGGGTTCAGAGTAAAGCAAATCGAGATACAAGACAAAGCAACAAGTCAAGAACTACGAATGCTGCAAAGAATCTTACTCTTCTTCTTCCTCGTCGAAGCTGAGCGGAGAGATCAAATTCTGGCCTGCCTCCAAAGACGACGAGGCGGAGGTAGTTTCCCTTGGCCGCTTGGCGGGAGCGAAGCGGTGGTCTGCGAGGGCCCGCTCCGATTCTTTGCTGCAGTGGCGTGAGGTGCTCCTCAGCAACCTTGCGCTTGCCTTGGTGGAGGTCAGCCGCGCTTCTGGCTGTTAGCCCGTCTGCTGCCGCCCGCTTCGTCTCCGGCCTTGCGAAGACGCCTTCTTGGTGGAGCTGGGGCTCCGCTCGCGGCAAGCTGTTTGAAGGTGGGGGAGGCGCCCTCGTGGCTCGCTCGACTCAGCTTCAGGCTCGGCAAGCTCCTCCTCGCCGGCAAACTCCCTTCGCTCGACAAGGCTTGCCGCCTCTGCTGCATCTGCCTCCTCCACGGTGAATCCGAACTCGCCCGCGGCAGCGGCTGCTGCCGCCTCTTCCAGCCTGGTGGCGATGCGCTGCATCTCATCATCGGTGGTGTCGCGGGTGAGGCCTCTCTGTTCATCGGGGCGGACCGACATTTCTACCAGATTGTCAAAGAACTGCCGCACGATGTCATCTGCAGGCTCTTGCCAAGTTGGGACAATTCCATGCGAGTCGCACAACGACATCATTGCACGGATGCGGTCAAGCGAGGAATTGTTGCCGCAATGGAACTACGCCCCTCGGCAACCTAAACATTTCGGATGATCGTGATCGGGCTTGAACAGCTCCAAGAGCATCGCGTCAAGTTCCAAGACGGTGAAGTTAAAGTTGAGGCCTGGGCGCAGCCTCATGATATCTCTGCCGTGTTCTGAAACTCCCAGTGGGTCTCCTCCTCTCCTGCAAAGAAGCGTCTGGCCGAAGAAAGTCTGCGCCAACGGTGCCTACAGTGAGCCCGGCAAGCCTGAGGCGCAGGATCCGGGTGACGGCAATCTTCAGCCTAGCATCTTCTGGGGCCACGTTGCTCCAATCGTTGCCGCGCACTATTGGGGTTTGGCGCTGGGCGGTAAATGGCTGCGGGTTCTCCTCGACAATCCAGCACCAATCTGCCCTCCATTCCTCCCATTTGCTACGGAGCTCTCCCTCCAGATAGGCTTCCTTCTTGCCGATCCTCGAGATCCAAGCAATTCCTCCGGCAAGAGGCTCCCCTCTCTCAACTCGGGGCATAAAGAAGTGGCGGAAAAGGGCTATGTTTGGATGGACTCCGACAAAGTTTTTGCAGAGATGTGCGAAAACTGCCATGGTCAGAACAGCATTGGGGGTGAAATCAAGGAGGCGGAACCCGTAGGTGTTCATGATGTCACAGAAAAATTCAGAGAAAGGCGGGCAGAGCCCGCAGTAGAAGAACAGCGCGAAGAAGGGATATCCGTTCGGGGCTAGTTCCGAAGCAGCAGCTGGAAGTACCTTCGTGCGCGGATGCGCTCGCGTCTCCGTCGACCAGAAGAGGTAGTAGTTACGCCTCAGCTCCCTCATGGCCGAGCCGGGGAAGATTGCCCGCTCCTTTCGCGATGCCATGAGCCGCTGCTCGGCCGACTTCACGGCCTTCCCTTGTCGGCTTTGAGCCATGGCGGAGGCGGTGGAGGAGATCGACGACGTTGGTGATGCTAGTGGCGATGGGGGGCGGAGCGCTACTCTCTTCAGCCTTGGGAAGAAGGGGGGAGCAGCGGAGGTTTTTTCGAGATGGGACAACAACTGGCGAGATGGGCAGACTGCCCCTGTTTCCCCTGCTTATAAAGAGGGAGGGGCGGACGTTCCGTTTTTCCGAATAAAGAAACCCCCCACGATCTCGCCCACGATCTCTCACACGACGCCGCATTCGGACGCTGCGTGCCTGTGGAGGGCGTGGTGGGTCCAGGTGAGTTACTGGCGTGACCCAGCCGCGTGTGCCGTGCCTGTTTTGGGCCTGGCCCAACAGCGCTCGGCACCGTGTGTGGCCCAGGCCCGGGGGCTCCTGTCGGTGTACTAGAGTAGGGGTACCCTAGTATTCTGAACTTGTGCACGGGCAGTTGCAGCTCTCCGCGGCAAGGCTTACCGGGTGACCGCCAAGGTCCCCCGTGGTTCCTTTGGAGCCATTCAAGAACAAAGTATTCAAGCCAAGGAGTCAAGGCCTCGGCAAGAGGAGCTTGCCGGGAAGGCCACCCAAGGCACCTACAAGACAAGGCCCCGACAAGAGGAGCTTGCCGGGAACGCCAGGTGAGCGACAAGCTTCCGGGCGCGACAAGACAACAACATGACAAAGGCGCTTGTCATGGCAGACCACTCAGTACTGCGCTCCAAAGCACACCCACTAATGTGTCGCCTCGACCTTTCCAGCGCTACGTGGCAAGAGGTCAGGCGGCCGGAGCGCGGTGGCAAGCGGCGCAGACATGCAAGCCATCGTGGCGAACGGTGGCGTCCCTGACGGTCCCTGTTTGCACTGTTAGGGCGACGTAGACGGGCATTTAATGCTTTTGTCCCCTGCCGTCAGGGTTAGGTATGATACACTGTACACTGTACACTGTACAAGTAGCTGTACCAACCACTCCTTTTCCATTTTTACCCTTGTCTACGTTGCCACCTGTCGGAGACCCCTTTAGCATATAAAAGGAGGCCCATGCGCAACGTAGAAGAGGTTCGAAAGGTTCGACACTCACGCTCGGTCTCGTTAGCAGCTTGTGTGTACTGTAGCACTCAGCGCTCCTGAGCAAGAACTCAATACACTCAGACATGCAGCAGTAGGAGTGTTATATCTCCGGAGAGCTCCGAAGCTGGGTAAAACTGCTCGTGTGCTTCGCCTCGATCTGCTCTTCGTGCGACCTCCGCCCCCCGCCGAACCAAAAGGGGCTCGGTCCGTCGGTCCCATAGGTGTTCGTGGGTCAGATCAGCCTCCCCGACAGCCGACCGTAGAAGGGATCCCAGTGACCCCATAGGTGTCGTTCCCACCGACATCCTTGGCACGCCAGGTAGGAGGAAGTTCTGAGAATCTGGTCTAGCAGTTAGCCTAGTAGTTCTTCATCGCCATAGGTGTCGTTCCCACCGACAGCAACTGATGACCCACAAGTATAGGGGATCAATTTTAGCTCTTTTGGATAAGTAAGAGTGTCGAACCCAACGAGGAGCAAAAGGAAATGACAAGTGGTTTTCAGCAAGGTAATGTCTGCAAGTGCTGAAATTTTAATGTTTTGACAGATTCTGTTTTCTTTGTGTTGTGTGCTTATTTTGATGGCTCTATGGTTTTCTTTGATGAGTTTTTAGAAAAGTTGGAATACAATAGATATAATACAAAAACAAAATATGAATTGGTTTGATACAGTACTTATAGTAGTGTTTGGCTTTCTTATACTAACAGATCTCATGAAGTTTTTGTTGAGTTTTGTGTGATTGAAGTTTTCAAGTTTTGGGTTATCTTACGATGGATGAAGGAAGGATAGAAGAGCCTAAGATTGGGGATGCCCTGGAATCCCAAGCTATTATCCAAAAATGAGCAACCAACTAAGCTTGGGGATGCCCCCGACTGGTATCCCCGCTTTCTTCCAACGATCATCGGTATTTTACTCGAAACTATATTTTTATTCGTCACATGATATGTGTTTTTCTTGGAGCGTCTTGTATGATATGAGTCTTTTCTTGTTTTACTTTGTGTTTTGAGTCATCAATCCTTGCTGGACACACCTATTTGAGAGATCCAAAATTATGTCATGGCTTGTTAGAATTGCTCTCTATGCTTCACTTAAATTTTTATGAGCTATAGACTTGCTCTAGTGCTTCACTTATATCTTTTTGAGCACTGTGTGCTTAGTATCTTTGAAGAAATGCTCTCTTACTTCACTTAGATTTATTTGAGAGTTAGTAAAATTTTCAAGAAATTCTCTCTTGCTTCACTTTAATTAATTTATGAGAAAGAAAAAGAATTGTGCTCATGATCTTGACTTATAATTGATTGAGCTTATGAAAAGCAACACATGAAAATTAGTCCCAAGTGATAGATATCCAAGAAGGATATAATAAAAACTTTCATGAAGATCATTGGACAAAATAAGCTTGATTCTTAGTAATAGTTTTCAGATATGATGATGTGGTATGTAAGTTGTATTGATGAGTAATTATGCGTTAGTACGAATATTGGTGTTAAGGTTTGTGATTCCCTATGCAAGTACGAAAGTCAATAGTCATGGAATGAAATTGTATCCTACTTGTGGTGCATTATTGGGTGTTAATTATGCTTAATTCTTGCTTATGAGATTATCCGTTTCTTGGTTGGTCGCTTCTCAATATTTTGCTAGCCTTCTTTTTGCACCAAGTATGATCTCTACTTGTGCATCCAAAATCCTTTAAACCAATTTTGCCACATGAGTCCACTATATCTACCCATATGCGGTATTCTTTTGCCGTTCTAAGCAAATTTGCATGTGCCATCTATAAATTTCAAAATAAAATTCTCTTTTGTGTATTTGTTTCGCTCGCGGAGCGGTGAGGGGTGGCTAATGTTTTCCATGTTAGATGTGTTATTCTCACGATGAGTGTTTATTCACTTGTCATTGCACGAGAGTAAGGCAAAGGTTTTAGGGATGCCCAGTCCCTAAATGCAAAAATGAATTTACTTTATGTTGTCAAATAATAAATTCCTTGGAAAGTGTTGGTATGGAGGGCAACCGTGGATACGGCTAGGCATGGAAAGTGAAAGTATTGTGGAGAAAGGAATAAACTTTGTTTTTTGTTTGGGAACCGCCTATGATATATCTTGCATGGAAAGTGTTGGGAACTCTAAGTCGTTTTCGTTGGAGGGACGGATACACCTCCCAAAATGTTTTTATCTCTATTTTTTTCACTTTGAGCTCTGGCACCTCTACAAATCCCTACTTCCCTCTACGAAGGGCCTTTGTTTTACTTTTTGTAATTTTTATTTTTGAGTCTCCATCTTCTCTTATAAAAGCACCAACTAGGAGGCAATATGATCGTACTTAAGTATTGAGTGTAGCTAATATTCGAGTGTGTTTCATGAATGGATCAATGGTTGAGCATGATGTGCTAGGGATAACTTATTTTAGCGTTGATATTTTGAAAGACTATTGCTTTGAATCACATAAAAGTCCAAATGTCCATGCTATAAAGGAAAGAATATGATATGACATGTTAGGCAGCATTCCACATCAAAAATTCTTTTTTATCAATTACCTACTCGAGGACGAGTAGGACTTAAGCTTGGGGATGCTGATACGTCTCCAACGTATCTATAAATTTTGATTGTTCCATGCTGTTATATTATCAATCTTGGATGTTTTATAATCATTTTATAGTCATTTTATATCATTTTTTGGTACTAACCTATTGACATGGTGCCAAGTGCTAGTTGCTATTTTTTTATGTTTTTTACATCGCAGGAAATCAATATCAGACGGAGTCCAAATGCCCTGAAATTTTATGGAGAATTTTTATCGGCCAGAAGGAACACAACGGGCCCTAGCTGCGCCTAGGGTGTGCCCCGAGGTGGGGAACAAACCACCAGGGCGCGCCAGGAGGACCAGGCGCGCCCTGGTGGGTTGTGCCCACCTCGGTTGCCCCCGGACCGCCTCTTTGCTCTATAAATACCCCAGAAACCCTAGGGGAGTTGATGAAATATTCATCCAGCCACTGCAGAGTCCAAAACTACCAGATCCAATCTAAACACCATCTCGGATGGGGTTCACCTCCTCCATTGGTGCCTCTCCGATGATGCGTGAGTAGTTCTTTGTAGACCTTCGTGTCGGTAGTTAGTAGATAGATGGGTTCGTCTCTCTCGCTGAATTCTCAATACAATGGTCTCCTGGAGATCCATATGATGTAAATCTTTTGCGGTGTGTTTGTTGGGATCGATGAACTTTGAGTTTATGATCATATCTATCTTTTTATATCCATGAAAGTTATTTGAGTTTCTTTGATCTCTTATATGCATGATTGCTTATAGTCTCGTATTTTTTCTCTGATATTTGGGTTTTGTTTGGCAAACTTGATCTATTTATCTTGCAATGGGAAGAGGTGCTTTGTAGTGGGCTCGATCTTACGGTGCTTGATCCCAGTGACAAAAAGGGAACCGACACGTATGTATCGTTGATACTAAGGATAAAACGATGGGGTCTATCTCTACATAGATAGATCTTGTCTACATCATGTCATCGTTCTTATTGCATTACTCCATTTCTCCATGAACTTAATACACTAGATGCATGCTGGATAGCGGTCAATGTGTGGAGTAATAGTTGTAGATGCGAGGTGAGTCGGTCTACTAATCTTGGACGTGATGCCTATATAATGATCATTGCCTGGATATCGTCATGATTATTCAAAGTTCTATCAATTGCCCAACAGTAATTTGTTTACCCATCGTTTGCTATTTTTCCTATGAGAAGCCACTAGTGAAACCTACGGCCCCGGGTCTTCTTTCTCATATATTTGCCTTTGCGATCTACTCTTCTCTTGCATTTATTTCAGATCTATTAAACCAAAAATACAAAAATACCTTGCTGGAATTATTCTTATTTATTTTATTTGGCGTTCGACCTATCAATCTACTACAAATTTACCTCACGTCCGTTTTCCTATCTTGAGGCGCCCTACCCCAGAAGGGATTGACAACCCCTTTAACACGTCGGGTTGCGAGGATTTGTTATCTGTGTGCAGGGGATGTTTATGTTGTGTTGCTTGGTTCGTCTACTAGTTCGATGACCTTGGTTTCATATCTGAAGGAAATACCTACCGTCGTTGTGCTGCATCATCCCTTCCTCTTTGGGGAAATACCGACGTAGCTTCAACCGACATCAAAAGGAATTTCTGGCGCCGTTGTCAGGGAGGATCTTCAACATATACCAGGTTCCTAATCACAAATCTCATCTCCTTGCAATTTACATTATTTGCCATTTGCCTCTCGTTTTCCTCTCCCCCACTTCACAAAATTTTTCCGTTTTATTCGCCTCTCTTTTCAGTTTGCCGTTTTCTTGCCGGATCTATTTTTTGTGTGCTTTCTTGTTTGCGTAGTCATGATGCCTCAAAGAAAATATTATGATGTTCCTTACCCAAATATATTGCTTGAAATTGGAAAAAGTACTAAGGAATATAGGACTACACGATTTGAGCACAATAAGTATTTTACCGAAGAACTTAAGGAGCACTCCGTTGTGCTAGATGCTATTACAAAACAACATGATGATATTAGTAGAGAATTTTGCAATCTTCAATCTAAGTATGCCTTTGCTGAAAGTTTGTTGGAAAAATATCTGATGCACAAGATACCTTGGTAGATCAAATGGCTGCTAAACCAATCTCATTGGAAGATAAAAGTGATTAAGATCTTAAAATGATTGGTGTTTCTTCTATTGATTCTTTCTTTAGTAAAGTTAAGATTGATGAAAAAGGGACTGGAGAAGAGTCAACTTTAGGTAGAAGGTGTCCCCATATTTCGGAGGGTGAATATCTTATTGAAAAAATTGATGAAAGTGGGTTTGAAGAGGTCAAATCTTTAGCTAGTGATGTGCCCACTCTTTTGGATTAAAAAGACTTTAAATATGATAGTTGCTCTTGTTGCAATCCATGATAAATTCACCCCATGCTTATGAACAAAACAAAGCTTTTACTAAACATATTGTTGATGTTATGATGAAAGCTTTTGAAGAAAAATAAGTAGAAGTATCAATTCCTAGAAAATTGCATGATGAGTGGGAACCTACTATCAAAGTCAAGATTAAAAATTATGAGTGTTTTGCTTTGTGTGACTTGGGTGCTAGTGTTTCTACAATTCCGAAATCTTTATGTGATGTGCTTGGTCTTACTAATCTTGAAGAACGTTCTTTAAATTTGCACTTGGCAGATTCTACTACTAAAAAGCCTATGGGAAGAATTAATGATGTTCTTATTCTTGCAAATAGTAATTATGTGCCCATAGATTTTATTGTTCTTGATATTGATTGCAATCCGTCTTGTCGAATTATTCTTGGTAGACCATTTTTGCGCACTATCGGTGCCGTGATTGATATGAAAGAAGGCAATATTAAGTTCCAATTTTCTATGAGGAAGGTTATTGAACACTTTCCTAGAACAAGAATTAAGCCACCTTATGAATCAATCATGAGGGCATCTTATGGATCTCGAACCAAAGATGGCAATACTTAGATCCTTGCTTTATGCCTAGCCAAGGGCGTAAAACTATAGCGCTTGTTGGGAGGCAAACCAGTGAATAAATTTTATTTTTGCTCTTTTGCTTTCAGTTCTTTAGTTTTAGAACAATTATGCTACTGGTATGATTGTGTTTTAATTTGTGTTTGTGCCAAGTAGGACCGATAGGATCTTCTTGGCGCATAGTTGTTTGATCTTGCTGAAAAAGACAGAAACTTTGCATTCACGAAAACAATTCTCATTTTTTAGCATAAAGTGTTTTTGCCCTGATTCTTTTTGCAGAAGATTAATATACAAATTTCTTAGGCCGTCCTATTTTTCAGAATTTTTGGAGTTACAGATGTATTCGAAAATGTCAGATTGCTACAGATTGTTCTGTTTTGACAGATTCTATTTTCTTTGTGTTTGTTTCCATATTTTGATGGCTCTAAGGTTTTCTCTGATGTGTTTTTGCCATAGAAAAGTAGGAATACAGTAGATATAATACAAAAACAAAATATGAATTGGTTTGATACAGTACTTATAGTAGTGGTTTGCTTTCTTATACTAACGGATCTCACGAAGGTTTTGTTGAGTTTTGTATGATTGAAGTTTTCAAGTTTTGGGTTATCTTACGATGGATGAAGGAAGGATAGAAGAGTCTAAGCTTGGGATGCTCGGGAATCCCAAGCTATTATCCAAAAATGAGCAACCAACTAAGCTTGGGGATGCCCCCGACTGGCATCCCCGCTTTCTTCCAACGATCATCGGTATTTTACTCGAAACTATATTTTTATTCGTCACATGATATGTGTTTTTCTTGGAGCGTCTTGTATGATATGAGTATTTGCTTGTTTTACTTTGTGTTTTAAGTCATCAATCCTTGCTGGATACACCTATTTGAGAGATCCAAAATTATGTCATGACTTGTTTGAATTGCTCTCTATGCTTCACTTAAATTTTTATGAGCTATGGACTTGCTCTAGTGCTTCACTTATATCTTTTTTAGGACGGTGTGCTTAGTATTTTTGAAGAAATTCTCGCTTACTTCACTTAGATTTTTTTGAGAGTTAGTATAATTTTCAAGAAATTCTCTCTTGCTTCACTTAAATTAATTTGAGAGAAAGAAAAAGCATTGTGCTCATGATCTTCACTTATATTTGTTTGAGCTTATGAAAAGCAACACACGAAAATTAGTCCCAAAGTGATAGATATCCAAGAAGGATATAATAAAAACTTTCATGAAGATCATTGGACAAAATATGCTTGATTCTTAGTAATAGTTTTCAGATATGATGATGTGATATGTGAGTTGTGTTGATGAGTAATTATGCTTTAGTAAGAATATTGGTGTTAAGGTTTGTGATTCCCTATGCAAGTATGAAAGTCAATAGTCATGCAATGAAATTATGTCCTACTTGTGGTGCATTATTCGCTGTTAATTATGCTTAATTCTTGCTTATGAGATTATCCGTTTCTTGGTTGGTCGCTTCTCAATCTTTTGCTAGCCTTCATTTTGCACCAAGTATGATCTCTACTTGTGCATCCAAAATCCTTTAAACCAGTTTTGCCACATGATTCCACTATATCTACTTATATGCGGTATTCTTTTGCCGTTCTAAGAAAATTTGGATGTGCCATCTCTAGTTTTCAAAATAAACTTGTCTTTTATGTATTTGTTTCGCTCGCGGAGCGGTGAGGGGTGGCTAATATTTTCCATGCTAGATGTGTTATTCTCATGATGAGTGTTTATTCACTTGTCATTGCACGAGAGTAAGGCAAAGGTTTTAGGGATACCCAGTCGAAATGCAAAAATGAATTTACTTTATGTTGTCAAATAATAAATTCCTTGGAAAGTGTTGGTATGGAGGGCAACCGTGGATCTGACTAGCCATGGAAAGTGAAAGTATAGTGGAAAAAGGAATAAACTTTATTTTCTGTTTGGGAACCGCCTATGATATATCTAGCATGGAAAGTGTTGGGAACTCTAAGTCATTTTTGTTGGTGGGATGGATACACCTCCCAAAATGTTTTTATCTCTAATTTTTTTCACTTTGAGCTCTGGCACCTCTACAAAGCCCTACTTCCCTCTGGGAAGGGCCTTTCTTTTACTTTATGCAATTTTTATTTTTGAGTCTCCATCTTCTCTTATAAAAGCACCAACTAGGAGGCAATATGATCGTACTTAAGTATTGAGTGTAGCTAATATTCGAGTGTGTTTCATTAATGGATCAATGGTTGAGCATGATGTGCTAGGGATAACTTATTTTAGCGTTGATATTTTGAAAGACTATTGCTTTGAATCACATAAAAGTCCAAATGTCCATGCTATAAAGGAAAGAATATGATATGACATGTTAGGCAGCATTCCACATCAAAAATTCTTTTTTTATCACTTACCTACTCAAGAACTAGTAGGACTTAAGCTTGGGGATGCTGATACGTCTCCAACGTATCTACAATTTTTGATTGTTCCATGCTGTTATATTATCAATCTTGGATGTTTTATAATCATTTTATAGTCATTTTATATCATTTTTTGTACTAACCTATTGACATGGTGCCAAGTGCTAGTTGTTTGATTTTCCCATGTTTTTTACATCGCAGGAAATCAGTATCAGACGGAGTCCAAATGCCCCGAAACTTTACGTAGAATTTTTATGGGCCAGAAGGAACACAACGGGCCCTGGCTGTGCCTAGGGGATACCCCGACGGGGCACAACCCACCAGCGCACGTCAGGAGGCCCAGGCCCGCCCTGGTGGGTTGTGCCCACCTCGGTTGCCCCCCGGACTGCCTCTTTGCTCTATAAATACCCCAATATTCCAGAAACCCTGGGGGAGTCGACGAAATATTCATCCAGCCACTTCAGAGTCCAAAACCACCAGATCCAATCTAGACACCATCTCGGATGGGGTTCACCACCTCCATTAGTGCCACTCCGATGATGCGTGAATAGTTCTTTGTAGACCTTCGGGTCCGTAGTTAGTAGATAGATGGCTTCCTCTCTCTCGCTGAATTCTCAATACAATGGTCTCTTGGAGATACATATGATGTAACTCTTTTGCGATGTGTTTGTTGGGATCGATGAACTTTGAGTTTATGATCAGATCTATCTTTTTATATCCATGAAAGTTATTTGAGTTTCTTTGATCTCTTATATGCATGATTGCTTATAGTCTCGTTTTTCTTCTCCGATATTTGGGTTTTGTTTGTCCAACTTGATCTATTTATCTTGCAATGGGAAGAGGTGCTTTGTAGTGGGTTTGATCTTACGGTGCTTGATCCCAGTGACCAAAAGAGAACCGACACGTATGTATCGTTGCTACTAAGGATAAAACGATGGGGTCTATCTCTACATAGATAGATCTTGTCTACATCATGTCATCGTTCTTATTGCATTACCCCGTTTCTCCATGAACTTAATACACTAGATGCATGCTGGATAGCGGTCGATGTGTGGAGTAATAGTAGTAGATGCAGGCAGGAGTCGGTCTACTAATCTTGGACGTGATGCCTATATAATGATCATTGCCTGTATATCGTCATGATTATTCGAAGTTCTATCAATTGCCCAACAGTAATTTGTTTACCCACCGTTTGCTATTTTTCTCGAGAGAAGCCACTACTGAAACATACGGCCCCCGGTCTTCTTTCTCATATATTTGCCTTTGCGATCTACTTTTCTCTTGCATTTATTTTCGGATCTATTAAAACTAGTAATACAAAAATACCTTGTAGCAATTTATTCTTATTTATTTAATTTGGCGTTTGATCTATCATTCAAATACAAATTTAGCACATCCGTTTGCCTATGTTGAGGCGTCGTACCTCGGAAGGGATTGACAACCCCTTTAACACGTCGGGTTGCGAGGATTTGTTATCTGTGTGCAGGGGCTATTTACGTTGTGTTGCTTGGTTCTCCTACTGGTTTGATAACCTTGGTTTCGTATCTGAGCGAAATACCTACCACCGATGTGCTGCATCATCCCTTCCACTTTGGGGAAATACCGATGTAGCTTCAAGCGACTTTAGAGAAAAACCCATCAGGGCGTGCCCAGGTGGGTTGTGGCCACTTGGCGGGCCCCCTCTAGTAGTTATTTGCTCCAATAATTCTTAAATATTCCATAAAAAAACTCTGTGAAGTTTCAGCTTGTTTGGAGTTGTGCAGAATAGGTAGCCTGGCGTAGCTTTTCGAGGTCCAGATTTCCAGCTGCCGGAATTCTCCCTCTTTGTGTATACCTTGCATATTATAAGAGAAAAGGAATTATAATTACTCCAAAAAGCATTATTATGGATAAAAACATTAGAAATAACAGTAAGAAAACATGATGCAAAATGGACGTATCAACTCCCCCAAGCTTAGACCTCGCTTGTCCTCAAGTGAAAACTGAAATCGAAAAACATGTCCACATGCTTTGAGAGACAGGTGTTGATAAAACAAAATACAAACATATAAGCATCATGTTGATTATTATAACAGCAACAAAATTAGGTATAAGACTTTTATCATAGAACTTTTATCATATACTTCTCATGAATAAGTAACAATTCATCACACAATCGAAGTATGAAGCAAAAACTCTATTAAAAACCAACAAACTATGTTCCCGGTCAACTTTGCAACTACAATCATCATCTTTTCAGGAAGGGTCACGTATCGGAGCCTTTAGGCAAGTCCACATACTCAACCATCATATAGTGTTGTATGATTGCTAACACACACCGTGTACACATGAGCAAAACGTTTCAATCGGACACATAGAAAGATAGGGGCTTATAGTTTCGCCTCCCAACGTACTCACCTCAAGGGTGATGTCAACAATAATAACTCATGCTATCTATATTCAAGTGGACATATGTGCCTAGATCTTTCCTCACCACATGATGCTTGCCAAAGGAGAAAAATAAAAGGAATAGAAGGAAAACTTTGACTCTTTGCATAAAAGTAAATACATAAAACTAAAAGATAGGCCCTTCGCAGAGGGAAGCAGAGGTTGCCATGCGCTTATTTGTTTGTATGCTCAATCTCTTAATGCAAAAGAACATCATGTTGCATTTCCCCTTGTGATAGCGACCTTTATTATGCAGTCTATCGCTTTTATTCTTCACCATCACAAGTTTGTGCAACGCTCAATTTTATCTTACACTAACTGATCTCACACTTTTAGAAGCAATTTTTATTGCCTTGTTGCACCGATGACAACTTACTTGAGGGATTTTGCTCAATCCCTAGGTAGGTATGGTGGACACTGGAAAATAAGATTTGGGTTTAAGGGTTTTTGGATGCACAAGTAGTATCTCTACTTAGTGCAGAATTTTTGGCTAGCAAAGATAGGGGGCAAGCACCACATGTTGAAGGATCTATGACAATATGACTTCTATGTGAATATAAACAAACATAAACCATTAAGTTGTCTTCCTTGTCCAACGTCAACAATTTTGGCATATAATATTTGGATGAGGGCTCAGAATCACAAAAGATTTCTAGGATAGTATATTTATATGTGAATCTTCTCTTCCCTTATTAATTCTTTCATGAGTTGCATCATTGACTAATGCTATGTTTGTCAAAATCTAATAAAATTTTCTACTTATACTTTTCCTTATGTGGTGTCATCACCTACCATAGGATTAGTACATGATCTTTTCTTTATTTAATTCCTTTATTTTATTTATTTCCTTTCTCTTTTTCTTTCTTTATTTCTTTTATTTTATTTGCAACATGAAAGTAAAGAAAGCAAAAACTCAAACTTAACTTTATTATATAACTTGCACTCGATTACAAGGATAGATCACTAAGCAAACTCTCAAACAAGAAAGGATCGAACTAAACTTTTATTCATCTAAAGCAAAGGATTGAACTAAAATAAGTAAAGGCAAAAAAGATAGTGGGGTGATACGATACTGGGGCACCTCCCCCAAGCTTGGCGGAAGCCAAGGGGAGTGCCCATACCCGATACTCAGCTCTCTTTTGGCGGTGAAGAAGATGATGGTGATGTAGGAGAGATCTTGTCCTCGGATTTCCATGGCAGTGGTCCACCATCATAAGAGGAGTGAGTATCATGGGTCTTGCAACTAGCAGCCAAACTCATACTTTTAAACCTCTCCTTATATTCAATGACTTGGTTTTGGAGATCATAGATTTGGCTTTGGAGGAAGTTGATTTCCTCGTTGAGGGTGAAGACGATGTCCTTCATGGGCTTGCCATCCACCTTGAGATCACGGGAGAGGTCCGTGATCATAAGGTGATTGGCGTTGAGTCCACGCTCCACCATCCCCTTGCACCGGAAGACATCTTGCTCCACATCTTCAAGCCTGTCCTCCACGGTTCCTATCCCCTTGGGACATGGCACATCGCGGAGGTGAAGCACCCCCTCATGCATCTGGATGAGCTGAGGGTGCTGCACCACCTCCCGCAGATATGGGTTGATGACGTTCTTGAAGAAGTTTTACTTGGAGGAGCTTGAAGAGGCCATGGTAGATGGGATCTGACAGAAAACAACAAGGAAAGGAAAACACAGGATTTCTCCGTGATACGGTGATCAACAGGTTCGGGAAGTATATATAGATTTTTTATCTTGTGGGACAAGCATATGGTAAAAAAACGGAGTCCGGAAGGTGTCCCAGGTGGGCACAACCCACCTGGGCGCGCCTGGTGCTCCCTGGTGTCTTGTGCCCACCAGGGGATGCTTCCTGGAAGTTTCCTTATTTCCAAATTTTTTAAATATTCCAAAACTGATAAAAAATATTTTTGCGGATTTTTCGGAGTCTGTTTACTTACCATATCACGTACCTCCTTATTTTCATGATTCTGGAGTGTTCCGGAAGGACTCTTTTATGTGTTCTTCCGGTGTCGAAGTTTGAATAATATTACTTTCAACATTAATGGGCGTACCTGAGATATAATGTTTTATTCGTTGCCCATTGTCAACCTTCGGGTTAGTACCTTCGGAATTATTTATTTTTATGGCTCCAGACTGCTAAACCTCCTCGATAACATATGGGCCTTCCCATTTTGAGAGGAGTTTTCCTGCAAAGAATCTGAAACGAGAGTTGTACAAAAGAACATATTCTCTGACTTTAAACTCACGCTTTTGGATTCTTTTGTCATGCCATCTTTTAACTTTTTCTTTGAATAATTTTGCATTTTCATAAGCTTGGGTTCTCCACTCATCTAATGAGCTAATATCAAATAACCTCTTTTCACCAGCAAGTTTGAAATCATAATTGAGCTCTTTGACGGCCCAATATGCCTTATGTTCTAAATCAAGAGGCAAATAACAAGCTTTTCCATAAACCATTTTATAAGGTACATACCCATATGATTTGTATATGATGTTCTATAAGCCCAAAGTGCATCATCTAATTTCTTAGACCAATTCATCCTGGACCTGTTAACAGTCTTTTGCAAAATTAATTTTATTTCTCTATTGCTAAGTTCAACTTGACCACTAGACTGAGGGTGATAAGGTGATGCAATTCTATGGTTAACATCATACTTGGCAAGCATTTTACGGAAAGCACCATGAAAAAAGTGTGAACCACCATCACTCATTAAATATCTAGGGACTCCAAACCTTGGGAAAATAACTTCCTTAAGCATTTTAATAGAGGTGTTGTGATCAACACTACTGGTTGGAATAGCTTCTACCCATTTAGTAACATAATCAAAAGGAACAAAAATATGTGCATACACATTAGAGGAAGGAAAAGGTCCCATGTAATCAAATCCCCAAACATCAAATGGTTTAACAGCAAGTGAATAATTCATTTGCATTTCTTGACGCTTACCGGTATTACCTATTCTTTGGCATTCATCACAAGATAAGACGAACTTACGGGCATCCTTGAAGAGAGTAGGCCAATAAAATCCAGATTGCAATACCTTGTGAGTAGTTCTATCTCCAGCATGATGTCCTCCATAAGCTTCGGAGTGACATTTCAGTAGGACTTATCCCTATTCATGCTCAGGTACACAACATCTAATAATACCATCTACTCCTTCTTTATAGAGATGTGGGTCATCCCAAAAGTAATGTCTTAAATCTTAGAAGAACTTTTTCTTTTGTTGGTATGTAAAACTAGGTGGTAAATATTTAGCAACAATGTAATTAGCATAATCAGCATACCAAGGAGTATTATGAGCAACATTTATTGCAACTAACTTCTCATCAAGAAAACTATCATCAATAGGTAGTGGGTCATCAGGCAATTTTCAATCCTAGACAAATTATCAGCTACTGGGTTCTCGGCTCCTTTTCCATCAATGATATGTAAGTCAAATTCTTATAACAAGAGAACCCATCGAATAAGTCTAGCTTTAGCATCTATCTTTTCCATAAGATATTTAATAGCAGCATGGTCTGTGTGAACAGTTACTTTTGAATCAACAATATAAGGTCTAAATTTATCACAAGCAAACACCACTGCTAAGAATTCTTTTTCAGTAGTAGCATAATTTCTTTGAGCACTGTCTAGAGTTTTACTAGCATAATGAATAATATCCAGTTTCTTATCAACTCTTTGTCCTAGAACAGCACCAACAACATAATAACTAGCATCACACATAATTTCAAAAGACAGGTTCCAATCAGGTGGTTAAACAATAGGTGCAGAAATTAAGGCTTTCTTGAGTGTTTCAAAGGCTTCTAAACAATCATCATCAAAAACAAAAGGGATATCCTTTTCCAAAAGATTCGTGAGAGGCCTAGAAATTTTAGAGAAGTCTTTAATAAATCTCCTATAGAAACTAGCATGACCTAAGAAACTACGAATACCTTTTATATCTTTAGGATATGGCATTTTCTCAATTGCCTCAACCTTAGCTTGGTCCACTTCAATACCTCTTTCAGAAATTTTATGACCCAAGACAATGCCTTCATTAACCATAAAGTGGCACTTCTCCCAATTCGAGACAAGATTTGTTTGTTCACATCTCTGCAAAATTCGATAAAGATTGCTTAAACAATCATCAAAAGACTTCCCATAAACAGAGAAGTCATCCATGAAAACCTCAACAATATTTTCACAAAAGTCAGAGAATATGGCAGTCATACATCTTTGAAAGGTAGTAGGTGCATTACATAAACCAAAAGGCATACGTCTATAAGCATAAGGTCCAAAGGGACAAGTAAAAGTGGTATTTTCTTGATCACGTTGAGAAACATGTATTTGTAAAAAACCAGAATATCGATCAAGGAAGCAAAAGTGTGTGTGCTTAGATAACCTTTCAAGCATTTGATCAATAAAAGGCAGAGGGTAATGATCTTTTCTAATTGCTTTATTTAATTTTCTAAAATCAATTACCATTCTATAGCCTGTAACAATCATTTGTGGAATAAGTTCGTTCTTATCATTAGGAACAACAGTAATACCTCCTTTATTAGGGACACAATGAATAGGACCTACCCATCTACTATTAGATATATGATAGATTATACCTGCTTCCAGAAAGTTTAAGATTTCCGTTCTTACCACTTCCTTCATCTTCGGATTTAACCGACGTTGGTGATCAACAACGGGTTTAGCATCAGGTTCCATATTAATTTTGTGCTGACATAGAGTGGGACTGATGCCCTTTAAATCATCAAGTGTATATCCAATAGCAGCACGGTGCTTCCTTAGTACTTTCAATAATCTTTCTTCTTCATGTTCTGAAAGTTTAGCACTAATAATAACAGGATATATCTTCTTTTCATCAAGATAAGCATATTTCAAAGTGTCTGGCAATTGTTTTAATTCAAACACAGGATCACCTTTAGGTGGAGGAGGACCTCCTAGAGTTTCAATAGGCAAGTTGTTATTAAGTAGAGGACGTTGTTCAAAGAAAATCTTATCTATTTCATTTCTTTCATGCATATGTAAATCATTTTCATAGTCTAGTAAATATTGTTCTAAAGGATCACTAGGTGGTACAACAATAGAAGCAAGACCAATTAATTCATATTTACTAGGCAATTCATTTTCATGAAGCTTTCTACTAAACTTGGAAAAATTAAACTCATGAAACTCACCACCAAAATTAACACCGACAGTTTGTTTCTTAAAATATATCTTAGCATTAACTGTATTCAAGAAAGGTCTACCAAAGATAATGGGACAAAAGTCATCTTGTGGGGAACCAAGAACAAGAAAATCAGTAGGGTATTTTATTTTCCCACACAAGACTTCAAGATCTCTAACAATCCAAATTGGTGATATAGTGTCTCTATTAGCAAGTTTAATAGTAACATCTATGTCTTCTATCTCTGCAGGTGCTATGCTTTCACAATTTCTTGATATAAGGTGTAAGGAATAGCACTCACACTAGAACCTACATAAACCATGATAATAGTTATCTCCTATTTTACCTGAGATGACGGGCATGCCAACAACAGGTCTATGTTTATCCTTTTTATCAGGTTTGGCAATTCTAGCAGCTTCTTCACAAAAGTAAATAACATGCCCATCCATATCTTCTTCCAAGAGATCTTTAACCATAGCAATAATAGGTTCTACTTCAATTTGTTCATCAAGTTTAGGTGTTCTAATATAGCTTTTGTTAACCACAGTTGAAACTTTAGCATGTTCCTTTATCCTAAAAGGGAAAGGTGTTTTCTCAATATAAGCAGAAGGAACAAGTGGATCAACATTATAAAGTATATGTCGGTGGAAATGACACCTATGGAATCACTGGGATCCCTTCTATGGTTGGCGGGTGCGGGGTTGTGCAAAGAGCGGGTCTGGTAGTCAGCACAAAGATACCCAGGTTCGGGCCGCGAGGATGCGTAATACCCTAGTCCTGCTTTGGTGTATATTTGAGTGTTCTTGAGCTCTCGAACTAGCTATGATGCGTGCGTAGTCCCAAAGATCTGAATCCTCCTCCAGTACGCCTCAGGCCTCCTTTTATAGACAAAAGGGGTTGCCACAGTGGCACACATGAGGTGGAAAGGTATACAGTGTACAAGCTTATCGCCTGTCATAGCGGGACAAGGCGCATTAAATGCGCCCCTTATGTGTCCCCTTGCTTTATTGGGGACGGCAACAAGGCCAGTCCCATCCGTCGCCGCTCCGCCTCGCTCTGACACGCGTCCAGGCCAACGAGGCATGCAGCGCCACATAGGCTGGCAGGTTGCTGAGATGGTGTGGTCGTAGGGTCTTCACGAAGATCTGCATGCCACCACGCAGGTGCTTGCTGAGTTGGCCTGGAGGCCGTGACGCTGTTATGCAGTGCCTCGCCCAACTAGTTGGGCTGGCAGCTGTATGGGAACGGCGGTGGAGTCTTGGAAGACGTGGGTCTGGCTGTGGCCCCGTAGGTGTCCCCGGCAAGGATCTTGCCAGGGCCCCGGCAAGGGTCTTGCCGTGGCATCGCGGTCGTCCCCGGCAAGGATCTTGCCGGGGGGTCTCGTGGATTCCCTCGGCAAGGATCTTGTCGAGGGTCGTCGTCTTCGGGTCTTCTTCTGATCTCGTGTGCTTATGATCTTTAGAAAGATCTGCATGCCACCATGGAGGTGCCTCCCGAGCCTTGGTTCCAATGTGGTTGATGGTGTTGGAACCCTTGGGCTCAAGGGCGGCGCGCTCTGATGGTGTTGGGTAAGTTGCTCCGGCAAGGCTCTTGCCGGGGTTGCGGAGGCTGCCTCGGCAAGGGTCTTGCCGGGGGAGTCCACTTCGCCCTCTTCTCTTTGTTCCTATGGTCTTGGCATTGCTTTGCCCGTCTTGTGCTTTTGGCTGGAGCGCTGCTCCGGTATTCTTGTGCTTCTGCTCCCTCCCTTTGCCCTGCTAAGTGTGGCGACAGGTGCGGCTCTGACTGCCCGTGCACAAGTAGAGGGGTAAATAGGAGAGCCCCTACTTTTGTACACCGACAGAGCCCCGGGCTGGGCCACACATAAGCATAAGCGTTGTTGGGCTAGGCCGAGCAGTCTTGTGACGGTAGGCGGATTTTTACTACGGTAATTCCCTTGCCCGTCGCGCTTCCGCATGACCCGTGTTGAATGCGTGACATGGGGGTCGTGCGCGGGATGACCGTAGCATGCTTGCGTCATCTGTGGTGAACAGTAAAGAGGCGGCTTGCGTGTTCCCTCGAAAAGGCAGATCCGCCGCTCATTTACTCTCTTCACCTTGGAACCGTCGTTCCACATTTCCCACTACGCCTGCTTCTTACGCCACGTACGCCGCATGCACGATCCGGGGTAGGTGGCAGACGCATGGAATATGGGAAGGCGCGCGGGGGCCGATAATCACGTGCCTTCGATTGGGCGGGGAGGGCGGTCGATGGCCTCGCTTGCTATCACTTTAATGAACCGGATTCGAGCGGGTTCTTCACGGGCGTAGAGCTAGTCTTTCGGCCTCCCCTTCCCATTATAAAAAAGGGAACTCAGGGGTAGGAGGAAGAGCATCTCCCTGCGTATTCCCTTCGTCCCCATCCTCACTCACGGTCATGGTGAGAGGGCGCGGCCGCGGCCGTTCTTCTGCGGAGGCGACCAGGTCCTCCTTCCGCCAGAGAGCTGGGGCGCTCAAGGAAGAGCTAGATGCCCAGGGTGAAGGCCATGCTTGAGGCGGGGCCACTGGACGGGGCCGC
The DNA here is from genome assembly GCA_021605145.1 of Aegilops bicornis. Classification (NCBI taxonomy): domain Eukaryota; kingdom Viridiplantae; phylum Streptophyta; class Magnoliopsida; order Poales; family Poaceae; genus Aegilops; species Aegilops bicornis. The sequence continues at coordinate 358,665,962 of CM038672.1, read as the reverse complement.
GGTCGGCGAGGCGGTCGAGGCAAAGGCGGCCGAGGCAGAGGTGGGCGCGGAAGGGGGATCCCAGCGTCGTATCCGTCGCCGCCACCATCTCCCCCACCAACTCCTCCTGCTTCGCCGAGGGGTCACGTCGGGGACTCGGCGCTCGAGTTTATCCTGCAGCTGCATGGGCTGCTGCGCCGCCGCCTTTGTCTTCCCCGGCCGTTTGCAAGGGTGCTGGAGATCGACCAGCCACCACGGCTGAGGCTTCACATGAAGGGGTGTTGCCATGGCGACATGTGGGTGAACACAGGGTTCCCCGCCCCTCAAGTGATGCTCCTTCGCTGTGGCTGGAAAACCTTCGCACGCGCCCATTGCTTGATGGATGGGCACGTCCTCTGCTTCAAGTTAGCGGAGAGCGATTTGCTCTCCGTCAAGGTCTTCGGGCGCTCGGGACATAGGCTAGGGTGCTGTGCGGAGAGCTCGACCGATGGCAAAATCTCCTCTTTGGGCAAGAGTGGCGAGGAGGACATCGACAATGACGACGAGGGTAGCAAGCGGGAGGATGACGGGTCCGACTAGGCGTCTGGCGCACCGTTCCTAGGCAACGCCGGCAGCACCATCATCTGCATCGCCAACTCCTTGAACTTCTCGGGGTCGTCGCCTTGGGCAGCTGGCGCTGGAGGGACGGGGAAGACGAAGAAGGCGGGTGGTGGGTCGTCAAATCAGAGTACGATGGCCTCGACGCCTTCGTCGTGTATTGCCGGGCCGCTGCCTCGTCTTTCGGCTCTTCCTCCGGCACCGTCATCACCGGCCTCCTTCCGGACGCTTGCCGATATGTTCTCTTGCCGTCTTCTGCTGCTTGTACCTCGCCTAGGCACTCCTTTTGCCCTTCCGCAATCTTGTTCCGTTTCCTGAGGAGAGGGACAAGAAAGGGATTATGGGCACCTTATCTCTTTTTAGTTTGTAAGCCTACGGGCCTTAGTAGAATTTAGACCTTGTAATCGCCTCGCTCGTGCATACATTCCATACAAATTCTACTTGTTAACGACATATGAATGAAAAGAAGGGTGTTTGCCAGGTTTCTTTTGTGTGTGGGCGGGGGCCACACCAAGGAACGAGTCCTCGTTATCTTAAGATAAACATTGTAACCCGGCAATAGTCCTTGCTGTCCTCCTGCTCTATAGCTCGATTACACTCACGCCCATGGCAGAGGTAGGGGCAAAGCAGGATTGGGCCCTTCGCCCGTTCCCTTCCCACCGCGCTACGACCAAGTCCCTGCCCAAAGTAAGTTTTTTGGACATGGGAAAAAGGGAGCATGATGGTATAAGAGTGAGCGAAGTCTTGTACGTTCAAGATTCATACAGAAGTAGGGAGTGGGGAATGAAAAGCTTATCTGATGTTGCAGCCCCCGGCAGTCTTGGCTTGCCGCGGTCGGACCTTTGGATCCGCAGCCCCTGACAACTTTGGCTTGCGGGGGTCGGGGCGCCGGCCTGTTCTCTTTCATTCAAACAGCTCAGCAGAAATGTCCATGCACCCTGCGAACCTGAAAAAGGACGGAAGGAACAGAGAGATGCACACTCGACCTCTATGCTAGCTAGGGGTTAGTCGCCGCTAAGCACTATCAACCCTAACCGAGGGAGAGACTCAACCTAGCATGCATGCTAAAACTTAGGGCGCCAGCGCTTCATTTATTTATGCTCGAGTCTGCTTTGGCTTTGTACAAAGGGTTACATGCCTCGCCGGCAAGGCTTGTACAAAAAGGTGGTCAGCCGCGGGGCCCGGCAACCGCGCCTTATGGGTAAAACTTGTGAAGATGTTCGATGTTCCAGGAGTTGCTCAATGGAATAGCATCTTCGTTCTCCAGGCGGACTGCACTGGGCCTGGTGACTCGTATTACCCGATAAGGGCCTTCCCACTTTGGCGTCAACTTGTTGGAATTCTTGGCCGATTGAACGCGCCGAAGAACAAGGTCGCCTTCCTCAAAACTTTGGGCATGAACCTTACGGCTATGGTAGCGGCGCAAGGCTTGCTGGTAGCACGCTGCTCTCACAGCCGCCCGAAGATGATCATCCTCGAGGAGCGTTGCATCATCTTGCCACAATTGCTGTTGCTCAAACTCATCATAAGCAAGCACTCAGGGTGACCCGTACATGAGTTCCATGGGGAGAACTACTTCTGCCCCGTAAACGAGGGAGAAAGGTGTCTGACCGGTGGCTCAATTTGGTGTCGTTCTGATTGACCAAAGATCCGCCGGCAATTCATCAATCCAGCGTCGTCTGCACTTGTGCAGCCTGTCAAAAGTTCTTGTCCGGAGGCCTCGCAATACTTCAGCATTCTCCCTCTCAGCCTGGCCGTTGCTTCGTGGGTGTGCAGCCGAAGCAAAACAGACCTTGATGCCGAGGTCCTGGATGTACTGCATGAAGACGCGGCTCGTGAACTGCCTGCCGTTGTCGGTGATGACTCTATTTGGCACACCAAAATGGCAGACTAGCCCCTTGAAGAATTTGACGGCGGATTGTGCTGTCACCTTTCTCACTGCCTCCACCTTCGGCCACTTTGTGAACCTGTCGGTTGCAACATACAAGTACTCAAAGCCCCCAACAGAACGGGGAAAGGGGCCCAGTATGTCGAGCCCCCAGACCGAGAATGGCTAGGAAAGAGGGATTGTTTGGAGAGCTTGAGCCGGTTGATGAAGCTTATTTGAGTGGAACTGGCATGCTTCACACTTGGTTACTAGTGTCGTTGCATCCTGGAGGGCTGTGGGTCAGAAGAAACCTTGCCGGAATGCCTTGTCGGCAAGGGCCCTCGACCCTATGTGGGAGCCACATATGCCTCTGTGTATCTCTGCCAACAACTCCAGTCCTTCCTCCCGGGGAATGCACTTCAATTTCACACTGTTTGGTCTTTTCCTGTACAGAACGTCGTCGACGAACTGATACATGGCAGACTGACGGGCTACTTTCTCCGCTTCTCCCTGCTCCTCAGGGAGTTCCCCTTTTTGGAGGAATCGGACGGTGTGTTGTGCCCATGCCAGAGCCTGGGGCTCGACGGCAAGGGCCAAAGGCATTTCCTCTGCCATGGGAACGGCTGTCTCTACGGCCGGGGCTTGACGCCCTGCCAGAGTCTGTTGCCCCATGGCAGGCTCAGTGTCCACGGCAACATCTTTGTCGGCGGATCCTGGGAGCTCGGCGGAAAATACTTGCCGGGCCTGATTTCCTCCGCTTGTTCTGCCCTGTCGATGGTTCAATGGATGGTTGAGTTAATCGAAGCAGAAAAGTACCTCGTTCCACAGGTAATTTGAAGGCAGCTCATTTCGACAAGGAGTGGGCGATGTTGTTCTCCACTCAGGGAACATGCTCCGCTTGTATACCGTCAAAACGCTCTTCCAGCTTCCTCACTTCGTCTACGTAGGCCTCCATCAATGGGCTTTGATAATCTTTATTGACTTGCTTGACGACAAGCTGTGAATCACCCCTAACGATGATCTTCTTGATCCCGAGGTCTGCCGCGATCCTGAGACCGGCAAGCAACCCCTCGTACTCAGCGGTGTTATTTCTTGACATCTCCCTGGGAAAGTGCATCTGGACTACATACTTGAGGTGCTGTTCGGTGGGTGCGCCGAGTAGCACACCAGCACCAACGCCTTGCAGCGAGAAAGCCCCGTCAAAGTACACAATCCAGTCGCGACTCGCTTCCTTGCTGGGGAGGGCGGTCTCCTGAATCTCCTCGTCGGGCGTTGAGGTCCATTCTGCAATGAACTCTGCTAAGACTCTACTCTGAATTGTCGAAGTGCTTTCAAACTTCAACCCAAAGCTCGACAGTTCCAAGGCCCATTCCACAATCCTCCCGGTTGCGTCTGGGTTGTGCAATATCCGTTGCAGCGAGAGGCGGGTGACGACGGTGATTTCGTGTGCTTGAAAGTAATTACGCAGCTTCCTCGAGGCCATAAGGAGGCCGAAGAGCAATTTCTGCACACCGGAGTACCTTGACCTAGCCCCCTCCAAGAGGGAGCTGACAAAGTAAATTGGGTGCTGCATCATCTTCTTCTTCTGCACTATCTCATTTGGTTGCCTCGCTTCTGCTTCGCCAGCGCTAGACTCTGCCGGGGGCTTGCCTTACCGGCACCAAGCCCTGCCAGGGGGAGCTCTGGTTTGCCATCTGCCAGCCCTGCCATTGCCACTGCCTCTTCGTCAACCTCCCTCTGTGTCACTAGCACGGCGCTGACCACTTGCTTTGTTGCGGCTAGATATAGCAGCAACGGTTCTTGTGGTTTAGGCGCAACCAGTATTGGCGTAGAGGAGAGGTACTTCTTCAAATCTTGCAGGGCTGCCTCGGCCTCTAGGGTCCATTCCATTGGGCCCGCCTTCTTCAAGATTTTGAAAAAGGGAAGGGCAAGCTCAGCAGACTTGGAGATGAACCTGCTCATGGCGATAACGCAGCCAGTGAGCCGGCGCACATCCTTGATCCGCCTAGGCGCCTCAATTTGCTCAATGGCCTTGATCTTGTCTGGATTCGCCTCGATCCCACGTTGTGACACAAAGAACCCGAGAAGTTTGCCAGACGGAACACCGAAGACACACTTCTTAGGGTTCAGCTTGAGGTTGATCTTGCGCAAATTTGCAAGCGTCTCTTCTAAATCTTGTACGAGTGTTGCCATGTCCTTGGTATTGACCACTATGTCATCCATATAAGCTTCCACATTTCTATGTAGCTAAGGCTCAAAACCAATTTGGACTGCTCTTGCAAACGTTGAGCCAGCACTCTTCAACCCGAAAGGCATTCGTAAAAAACAATACGTACCACATGGGTGATGAATGTTGTCTTCTCTTCATCTTCTTTCGTCATGAGATATGGTGGTATCCCGAGTAAGCGTCGAGGAATGATAATAAGTCACACCCGGCTGTGGAGTCAACAATCTGGTCGATGCGTGGTAATGGGAAAGGGTCCTTCGGACAAGCCTTATTGATGTCTGTGTAATCACTACACACTCTCCACTTCCCATTTGCCTCTTGCACCACCACTGGATTGGCCAGCCACGTTGGATGGAGTAACACTCTTACCAAGCCTGCCGCTTCCAACTTCCTGATTTCCTCTGTGATGAACTCTTGCCGTTCCAGAGCCCGCTTCCTGACCTTCTGCTTGACGGGTCGCGCATGAGGACATACATCAATATGGTGCTCAATCACCTCCCTGGGAACGCCGGGGATGTCGGATGCTTGCCACGCAAACACATCGACATTGGCCTGCAGGAAAGTGACGAGCGCGCCTTCCTATTTGCTGTCGAGGGTGGAGCTTATGGTAAAAGCCCCTCCCGTGCCATCCTCCATGATGGACACCTTCTTGGTCTCTAGTGGTGCAGCTTGCTCTTGCCGGTGGAGCTCTCTGGCACGTCCTCGACGGGAGCAGTACACTCCGAAGAGGTGCGCTTGCCGGAGTGGGTGCGAGAGGTCTTGCCGGCCTTCTTCCCCCAGGGGCTTCGGCGGCAGGAGCAAGTACCTTGGCGGCAGTCGCTGCAACTGCCTCCCGATAGAGTTGGTCAGCGCAGATCAGCGCATCCTTCTTGTCGGAGGGGACGGTGATGATGGTCATCGACCCAGGCATCTTCAGCGTGTTGTAGGCGTAATGTGAGGCCGCCATAAACTTGGCTAGTGTTGGGCGGCCGAGGATCCGGTTGTAGGGCAAGGGGATCTCGGCTACATCAAAAACAATCTTCTCTGTCCTATAGTTTAACTCGCCTCCAAACAACACGGGCAGCGTGACCTTACCCTTCGGCTGACTCCTTCCCGGGTTAACCCCTTGAAATGTGCCCATCTCTTCGAGGTCTCCATCAGGAATCTGCAGCCTTTTGATCACAACAAGCGAATCAAGTTCACACCGGCCCCGCCGTCAACTAGCATTTTTGTCACCTTGAGGTTGCGTATTGTTGGCAAGACCAACAACGGCAAACACCCGACCGCAATTGTGCGATCAGGGTGGTTCTCGGTGTTAAAAATGATAGGCGTGCTGGACCACTTTAGTGGCTTTTGAGCACCGAATGATGGTTCCGCTGCTGTGATCTCACGCGCCCACTGCTTGAGCTGGCGGTGAGAGGTGTGCAGCGAGGCGCCACCGTCGACGCACATGGCCTCTGTAGCTTTCTGGAACTCATGCTCGCCGGACTCGTCGTCCTCGTCATGATCATCGTCTTCTTGCTTCTTGTCGCGGCCCCGAGCGGGCCTCTCTTGCTGGTTATCCTTGCCGCGGCAACCTCCTTGGCCGCCATGCTTCTTTCCGGATCCCTCAGCACCATCCTGACCCTTCTCCTTGTCCCGCCTCTCATACTCAGCATTTTGCTTCTCAGCAAGCAGCTCAACTTGCCGGCAGTTCTGGAGGTCGTGGCCCTTGGTGCAGTGGATCTTGCTGTATTGCTTGTCGGAGCCTCCTGGCTTATCGGCAGCCGCCAAGGCCCGGCAAGCGGCGCACCCGACAATTTCCTTGCCGGGGTCGTCTGCCTTGGCTTTCTTGGTGGCGTCGGTGTCCTCGGATCCCTCGGCGGCAAGCACGGTTTTTCCCTTGCGCTTCATGTTGCAGCGCCGACCCTTCTTCGTCGGGGCGGCTGTGTCTTCATCTGTGGAGTCAGTTTTCGTGCCAGCATCCTCATCGGGGTACTTCCTCCCCTCTTCAGCTCGAGCGCACCTATTGGCCAGAACATAAAGTTCGGCCACATCTTTGACCTTGTTCATCGCCAGCTCTTCACGTATCTTGAGGTTGCGCACATTCTGATGGAAGGCGCTGATCACGGCGGCGGGATGAACATCTGGGATGTTGTACTGCACCCAGCGGAACCTCTGTATGTACTTGCACAGGGTTTCACCTTCCTTCTGGGGGATGATATGTAAATCGCTTGCCTGGCCATGGGCTTGGTGGCCTCCGGTGAAGGCGCCAATGAACTCATGGCACAAATCCAACCAAGAAGAAATGGTATCCACCGGCAAGTGCATCAACCATGACATGTGTAGGATCGAAAGTATGTCTAGAGGGGGGTGATTTGACTACTTTACCAAATAAAAATCTAGCCTTTTCCCAATTTTAGTTCTTGGCAGATTTTAGCAACTTAGCACAAGTCAAGCAATCAACCTACACATGCAATTCTAAGAGTATAGCAGCGGAATGTAAAACAATTGCATATGAAGGTAAAGGGAGGAGTTTGAGGGAGCAAACGCAATGTTGACACAGAGATTTTTTATCCGTGGTTCCGATAGGTGGTGCTATCGTACATCCACATTGATGGAGACTTCAACCCACGAAGGGTAACGGATGCGCGAGTCCACGGAGGGCTGCACCCACGAAGGGTCCATGAAGAAGCAACCTTGTCTATCCCACCATGGCCGTCACCCACGAAGGACTTGCCTCACTATGGTAGATCTTCACGAAGTAGGCGATCTCCTTGCCCTTACAAACTCCTTGGTTCAACTCCACAATCTTGTCGGAGGCTCCCAAGTGACACCTAGCCAATCTAGGAGACACCACTCTCCAAGAAGTAACAAATGGTGTGTTGATGATGAACTCCTTGCTCTTGTGCTTCACATGATAGTCTCCCCAACACTCAACTCTCTCTCATAGGATTGGATTTGGTGGAAAGAAGATTTTAGTGGAAAGCAACTGGGAAGGCTAAAGATCAAGATTTATGTGGTTGGAATGGAATATCTTGACCTCAACACAAGTGTAGGTGGTTCTCTCTCAGAAAATATGTATTGGAAGTGTAGGCATGTTCTGATGGCTCTCTCCATGAATGAAGAGTGGGTGGAGGGGTATATATAGCCTCCACACAAAATCTAACAGTTACACACAAATCACCAAACTCGGTGGGACCGATTCAGAGAACTTGGTCAGACCGATTTGGTTCATAATGTGACCATTAGGTGTTTTGGTGGGACCGACATGTCAACTCGGTGGGACCGATATCATTAGGGTTAGGGCATAACGTAATCTCGGTGTGACCGATTACACAAACTCGATGGGACCGATTCTGGTAATAGTCAAACAGAGAGTTGGTCAGGCAAACTCGGTGGGACCGATTCGCCCATCTCGATGGGATCGAAACGTTATGAAAAGAAACAGAGAGTTTGCATTGCAATCTCGGTGGGACCGATCGCTCATCTCGGTTGGACCGAAACGTTACGAAGTGAAACAGAGAGATTACAATCCCATCTCGGTGAGACCGAGATCCCTATTGATGAGACCGAAAAGACTAGGGTTTTTGGCAGTGGCTATGTCAACTGAACTCGGTGGCACCGGATAGAAAGAATCGGTGGGGCCGAGTTGGACTTGTGGTTTGGTACATATGTGGATATGAGAAAGTAGTGGAGGGTTTTGGAGCATATCACTAAGCATTTTGAGCAAGCACCTCATTAAGCAACACCTCATCCCTTCTTAATAGTATTGGCTTTTCCTATAGACTCAATGTGATCTTGGATCACTAAAATACAAATGTAGAGTCTTGTGCTTTGAGATTGAGCCAATCTTTTGTCCTTAGCATTTTGAAGGGTCCACTTTCTAGTCTATGCCATGCCAATCATTGAGCTTTCCTGAAATATCTATCTTGAAATAGCATTAGCTCAATGAGCTATATGTTGTTAGGAATTACCAAAACCACCCAGGGATAGTTGCACTTTCAGTCTCCCCCTTTTTGGTAATTGATGACAACATATAGATCAAAGCTTCGACAAATGATAAGATTGAAAAACGTCATCGCTTTGAGAAGTATGTGATAAGCAAGAGCTCCCCCTAAATTTGTGCATTATTTAAAATTTTCTTTTGAATGCAAATGCACAATCGATTAGGATCATGGGTTACTCTTCCATGTCACATACATCTTGGTGGCACGCTCGAAATGATAGAAATTAAAACACATGCACTCATCACCAAGCAAAGTGAATGATCATAAGAGGATATAAAGATAATATCATCCAACAAGCATTAAGGGTAGCATATGATCAAACACATGATCAAACAAGTATCTCACAAGGACATAAAGTAGCATCACAAGCACACAATAAAGTTTCAAACCAAACCAAATAAGTGCAAAGAGAGATAAAAACCAAAACTCTCTCGAAGCCTATGATCTATACATTTTTCTCCCCCTTTGGCAACAAGTTACCAAAAAGATCGAAAATGCATAGTGATTAATGACTCTCAGGCTTGATCTTCGGTAGGAGGTGTTGAGAGAACTCCAAGGACGAAGGCTACTGATGAAGTAGCTGGAGCTGGTGGAGTAGCTGCTGGAGGTGGAACTGGAGCCAGAGTCAGCTGCGGTGCCGATGTTGTGGCTCTAGTGTTCCGCCATCGGCACCGCAGCAGATCTCTGTCCTCTGGGCACTCTGGCAAAAGCATCTGTGGTAGACTTGCCCTTCTTCTCCTCTGCTTCCTCCTGAAGTTGCTCAACTGCAGTTTGGATTTCTGTTACCTTGACATCAATGTCATATAATTTCTGCTCAATGATCCTCTCCAGACTCTTCTGGTTCTTGGTCAGGGTGGCCAAGCCCTTCTCTATCCTCAGGGTGGATTGGATCAGATATCCAAGCTGATCTTGCTTGCTCTTCAAGAACACCTGGGATGCATCCTCTGCTGTTGGCATGTTTGCAGCCTTCTCTCTCTTCTCATGTGCTTGAGCTAAAGATGGTTCATTCTCATTCATCAGAACAGTGTTGTCTTCAAATTCAGGATAGATGGGCAGGTGCTCCTTATCCAGTATGTACTTGCCTTTGCCCATCTTTGAGTTGATGAGCTCCTGAATGTGTGGGGCATACCCACAACTTCTCTTCTGATCAGCTGCAGTCATCTTGATTGTTTCAACAATCAGGCTCATAACTTTGAACTTTTGTGGGATATCAAATATGTGCAGAAAGTTGATGGCATGTCCTCTGGTCATCTTGTGATCACCTGACTTGGTAGTAGTGTGTTCCTTAAGATCCAGTTAATCGTTGGCAGACCAGACAACAAGTAGTGTACAAATCCAAACTTGTGTGTATCCAAAGTAGCATCTGGGATCTCTTTGTACATGTTGGCCATACTGTTGTGGCCTTTCTTCTTCGCTGTATAAATGTCCAAGTCATCCTCATGTTCCTCAGGAGCATGGCCCACTCATCAACTGTAGATTGGTACCTAGTACCCTCAGACATCCATACAATCCTTCCATCTGGATAGAAGTGTGCAGTGGAGTAGAATTGCATGATGAGCTCATCATTCCACTTGGTGAGCTTCTGGGCAACAAAAGTGTCCACTCCACATGCCTTGAAGCTATCAGGCACACCGGGGAAGTGATCTAAATTCTCCTTGATGAACTCCCAGTCAACCCATCTCATGTCACACACAATGGGCTTCTTGTCAAGCAGAATAGTGTCACAGAAGTCCTGTTGTTCCTTAGTGTGGAATCTGTAGTCCATAGCAGTCCTTATCCTGATAGCATAGGGATCAGACTCTCTCCATAGTCTCAATCCTGCATCCTTCCTGATTTTCATATTCTCTGCAACTGGGTGTGCATCAGTGTGGTCAGGGATCTTGGGCTTCAGCTTTCTCAACACAACAAAATCATCTTCTTCTTCAGCAGCTTGAGGCACCGGGGCCTTGTTCTTCTCTTCAGCAGGTATGTTCCTACTGCTTCTCTTGGGTTTTGGTTTTGGAGCTGGAGCAGCAGCCTTGGGAGCAGCTTTGGGCTTTGATGGAGCAGCCCCTGATTTTATTGCATCTCCCATAAGCTTTTGTGCTTTGGGTGCTGGTGCAGCATCCTCTTCCTCTTCTTCTTCTGAATCTCTCATCATTGATGGCTTCCCAATAACTCTGGCAATGGTCTTCTTGACCCTTTCTTTTCTCTTCTTGCCATCTCTAGTTTCCTTGGGTTCAAGAGTGAACTCCATTGTTTCTTGAGTGGAGGCTCTGCTTTTGACATTGGAACTCTTCTTGCTGGAGCCTTTGTTTTCATTCCAGGCTTTGTTGCAGCAGCTGTGCCATACTCCTTCTTCAGCACCTTTTTCCTTGAAGTGGTTCATCCTCAACAGCCACATAATCTTCATCCTCAAAATCAGAATTCCTCTTCTTCCTTGTCCTGGTGGCAGCCTTTGGAAGATTGCTGGGAGTGCTCCTGCTGCCTTCATCATAACTGCCTGAGGGACTAGTGCCCTCACTCAACTGAACCTGCTCTTCTTACTTGTTCTGGCTGTCACTTTTGTCAGACATCTCTGCAAATACTCTGACAGCAGACCCCTAGTTCAGTGACGAACTTGCTACGGTGGCAACGGCAGTGAAGATTTTCGTTGACGGCGGAGACCAAGCGGAGAGATACCGGGCATTTAGAGGATGATCCGGAGACCAAGAGGCGAGAGCAGGTTATCTGCGGGAGAGGAGGTTCGAAAAAATTTCCAAAATTTGGCCCATCGGTATATATAACCTGACCCTGTCGGTGTGACCGAGTGGAATGACTCGGTGGCACCGAGATGCAAAACTGCAAGCAGTTACTGCAACTCGGTGTGACCGAAAATTTCTAATCGGTTGCACCGAGATTGAAAACCCTAGATCAACTTAGTGACTCGGTAGGACCGAAAAGGATGAATCGGTCAGACCGAGATGCACAAAGAGGTTTTGGAGGTTTAATTCTATGACGAATCGGGAACTCCGAGTGCTCCTCACACAGAGTGGTTCGAATCGACTTGATCAAACTTTGTGATGTAGCATGAATAGAGTTTGAGACGAGAAAAGCATAGATAGCTAGAGGGAGTTCTTAGGCATTCTTGTCCATCCATTTGGCAAAAGAGAAAGAGCCAAACAATCAAAACAACAAATGGATGTCCTTGAATGAGTAAAATATGCAACCAACATGCTCACATAATAAAATGGCAAATGAAATATGTGACAAAGCATGCACAAACACTCTAGCATCTATCAAGCAATTTGGCGATGACTAGGTCATCTATATATGAGTATATTGACTTAGGAGTCAAATGAGAACATTTGATCATAGGTCATACTCATCGTTTAAGCACAAGTGGGGTTGCCAATTTTACATAAAGCATTTATGTGTTCACATCATCAGAGTTGCTTTAACTCAATTGATTTAGAGTAAAGCTCCCCCTAGATGTGATATCCCCCCTAAGAGGGATGAACTAACCTTGGGTTTTGTCGATGATGACTTCATGTAGGTGTTGAAGATGTAGATGCTCAATGTTGAAGTAGATCATTTGGAGAAATCCTTGTCCCTTGTCTTGCCAACAAGAGGGTTTGTGACTCCTTGAACTAGTGCAAGATATGGAAGTTGTTTGCACTTGTCCTTGCCAAAATGATAAGTGTGAATTATGTTGGCGGAGTCACCCTCAAGAACTCTCTAGTTCTTCTTCTTCTGGAACCACACCATCTTGATGGGAATCCTTGGAGTTGTAGTTGTACTTGATGAAGTAGAACTTGATGTAGTGTTGGGAACCCACTTTACCAAGGCCTTAGGTGCTTCTTCAAATGCATCAATTTCCTCTTGAAGCTTGTCCTTGCCTTTTTGCTTGTGGTCTTGTGGTGGAAGATCATCTTGATCTTGTGTCCCTTTGAAAGAAGTAGGGTCATACTTCTCTTGTTGAGGAACAAACTTCGTCTTGGGGTATTGATCTTCTTCCCACTCAACTCCATTGGCATTGAACTTTCGTTCAAAACCAACACCTTGATTCTTCCGGTGTCTTCCTTGCGTGCGCACAATTTCCTCAAATTACTTACTTCTGGCAAGGCTCTTGTAAACACCTTTCTCTATAATTCCCTTCAATAAGCTATTTTCTTACTCAAGCGTAACTTAGCTAAGAGAATCATTAGTGGAATCAAGAGAATTACTAGAAGCAACAACATTGGATTTAGCATGATTGTTGTTACTACTAGATGAAGCATCTTTCTTGTTCTTGTTACTAGATTTAACTTGTGGCATGTAAGTAGACAAGAGTAAACGCTTGGCAATGTAAGAAGAACTTTTCTTGCGAAGATCATCATTGATTGCCTTTAAAAACTCATGCTCTTTCTCAAGGTTGAGCTTTTCAAAGCGTAGCTTATCATGAGTCATTAAAAGTTCTCGATGATTTTCCAAGGTAGTTTCATGAGCTAACTTAAGAGTGTTTAGTTCTTTAGTTAGACCCTCAATCTCCTTCTTATCATCATCATTTGTTTTATCTTGATTAGCATGATTAATTGACGTTTCATCATAGTCTTCATCACTAGAGTTGTTAACAAGTAAATCATCATCACCTAGCAAATCATCTTCAGCACTATTGAAATCAACATACTCGGGATGTGTTACCTTTGGACCTTTGGCCATGAAGCATCTTCCAATTCCTTCATTTGGTGAGTCAAATATGTCATAGGAGTTGGTTGACACAAGTGCTAGACCGGCAACACCTTCATCTTGAGTATATTCAGAGTCGGAGCGATAACTTCTTTCGGAGTGATTGTCGGAGTCGGAGCCAGATACCCATTCACCAACATGAGCTTGATGTCTTCTTTTTGTGTAGCTCCTTGATGACTTTTATTTCCTCTCCGAATCCTTGCTTCTCCGAGAGGGTTTTCGTTCATAACGATCATCTCTACTCCTCCTTTCTCTTGGTGGTGATTCTTCTCTTCTACTTCTTCTTTTGGGAGAATCGTATCTTCTTTTGTAGGGGGGCTGTACACTCATTTGAGTAGTGTCCGGGTCTTCCACAATTGTAGCAATTTCGCTCACGACTAGAAGATCTTTTGTCATTGTAGGACCTTGACTTGGAACTTCTTTGTTTGCTTCTACTCTTGTAGAACTTGTTGAAGTTCTTTACCATTAGGCTCAATTCTTCATTGAAGGTTTGTTTCTCACTTGATGATGTGGGAGCATCACACGAGTCTTTGTAAGCACCACTTGACTTGTTGTGAAGCTCTTCCTTATCCTTGAGTGACTTCTCATGAGCAACAATTCTTCCAATGACTTCCGTTGGCTTGTAACATCCCAAATTTTCAATTTGGAATGTTATACACAGGTCATCCATGCATATCATATTTTATTGCATCTTCGTTCCGCAATCCTCGAAATCCTAAGCTACTCAAGGACCCTCGGAGAGACTTGGGGATTTTCCGGTTTTCATATTTGATTTTTATCAAATACTGAGAACGAGGATTTTTTATTTTAATTATTTTTCCCTCCGGAAAAATATTTCATCAAAATAAATAAATGAGGGGAGATAATATGACTTCTCCAAAACAGTTGAAATATTGGAGGAAAAAGGTTAAAATCATTATTTGGTTTTTATTTGAATTTATTTGGATTTTATTTGCGTTAGAAAAATTGCACGTTTTTAAAATTGCATTTTTAGGGCCAAGAAAATGTTCATCTCGTTCTAAATATTTCATTTAGACGGTCAAAATTTGTTTTGGCATTTTTAGATTTTTATTTTATCTTATAGGAGTTTTTACATCGTGAACAATTTAACAAAAAGAACCCTCACACACAAGACCCGACCGGGTCAAGCCCTGGCCAGCTGGCCGCCCAAGCCGGGCCGACGCCTTCCTCCGCGCGCCCGCCACATGAGTCCGGATCAGACCTCGCCTCCCGCCGCCTGCCCCTCCCAAGCCACCGAGCCCTCCTCTCTGTCACCACCACCGCCTCCTGTCAGCACTGAGCCGCCCGGAGCCAGCCGAGCCGAGCCCGCCTGGCCGCCGAGCCCCGCTGAGCTGAGACGCCGCCTCGAGCCGCCGCCGCCGCCTCTAGCCGCCGCCGCCTCCCGCCACCCGCCGAGCCCGAGCCTGCCGGAACCCGCCGAGTCGAGCAAGGTAGCCGCCCGCCGTCCGGTTTTCCGACAAAAAAACCGTTTCGTTTTTTTAGAAACCCTAGGTTTTTTGTTTTTTTATTTAGATCGGTTTATTTCTTCGGTTTATTTATTTAGCGAGCGTTCGCTCGTTCGTTCGTTTTAATGAACGTGTTCTTCGTTTAGGTTCAGATAACGAACATTCGTTCGTTAAGCTGTTCGTCGCTTTTCTTTTCTCGGATTTATTCCGCGATTTTTCTGATCGTGATTTCTGATCCGATGTTCGATATAGTATAACTTTTCGCTTGTTTATCGGAATCAGGCGATTCAAGCGCCTAGAGTTTCGTCTCGAAATCCTCTTTCCGAATAACCAACTCAAACAAGTTTTTGCCTCTGTAAAATTTGACCCTAGTTCAGATTAGTAAACGAATCTTATTTCTTTCGCCGTTTGAGTTTCGTCGCTTCGTTTGGTTTGATTCTTATTGCGAACCGGAGTTCTTAAGTTGAACTTTCTGGTCAACCTATTTTAGTGGAGTTTTGCTTGTGCATCATTGCTTGTTGCTTATGTATGTTATTGTTTGCTTGTGATAGAATTCCCGGTGTGCGAAGCGTGTTACTACGAGTCTCTAGGATTCATGGATCGTCAGCAAGGCAAGTAACACATTGATCATACTCTTTTCATACCCAGTTTTTATGCATTAGTTTCAATCCCCAAACATTGCATGATTAGGATGTCATTAATTTGTGGGTTGGGAAGTAGTAGTTGAGGTAGAACCTATTGCCCTGTTACTATCAAACCCTTGGGAGTTACTTCTACGTGTTGCTATTATTGCTATACTATGCTCGTAGACGTGGTTTGGGTTTGAGTGAATCCATGACAGATGTGAGATTGTTAATTAATGGTTTACTTTAAGGTGGCAACTTTAATACACATCGGGTGGATTGAGGCACCTGGGGAACCCAGAGTTGTCTGTTTTATTTTTGAAATCCCAGGTACCCGTGTGATCTTCCTATGGACCGCCACCAGGCTTAAAGGGAATCGAGACTATTCATGCTAGAAACTTCCGTGTGCAGCCACATGCTACTATGGGCTCTAGCATAGTTGAGTAAGTTACGTGAAGCTCTTGAAGAGTTAGATCAGCAGGTAGTGGGTTTTGTAGGTTTGGTATGGTCTACCCGAGTAGAGAGTTAATGTTTCCGAAGACTATGTCTCGGTCATCCGTTTCTAACACCATGCAGTGCGAGAAATTAACGGAGGCGATCGAGTCTTGTGGGGAAAAGTGCGCAAACCTCTGCAGAGTGTACAATCTAATCATGGTTAGCCGTGTCCCGGTTATGGACAATTTTGAGTATCTAGTACTTGAGTATTCACATGTATCTCATCACTCTTAATTAATATTGTTGGGTTGTTAACTACTTTAATTGGAATTGAGTTGGGGTTATACCTTCTCAATGATGTTTCAACCACCATGATAGTTAAATAAAATTTATTCCTTTGTTGTAGGAAAAATTGGCTTTTCAAGAAAACTATAACCGTAGAGCTTTTCCACCACCCAAATATGCATGTAGTGATAGCATTATTACATTTCTGCTCTCTTTGTGTTATATTGCCAAAGATATTCCATGTCTTTGACCCGTTCTTAGGCTGCAACATATTATGTTGCAGACTTTTCGACGAGGAGTAAGGTTCGATAGGTCGTTGCCGTGCAGCTCAGCTATGCCGTTGGAGTTGATGGACGACTTTATCTTCCAAGCCTTCCGCCGTTATCGCATTAGATGGCCTTAAGCCATATTATTGTAATAAGTTCTCTTTTGAGACTTTCGATGTAATAAGTGTGTGATTGCTACTCTGTTATAAATCCTTCGAGTATTGTGTGTCAAGATTCTTTGATCCAGGGATGACACTGAAACACAGAGACTTGACCATCTGAGGTCGGGTCACTACAAGATGGTATCAGAGCACACGCTGAGTGTAGGACATGACCATTAAGATAAACCATAAGTCACTCTTCTCTACTCATTTCTGACTCCTCTCCATTTTTCCACTCTTTAGGATGACGGAGATGAAGAACAAGTTTGCACAATCGGATGAAGACACACCTTTTGGACGCCACTTGAAGGAAGTCACTAGGTACTTGAACATTGGTATACCAAGCTTCACCGGACGCATAACGCCACCTTACCGTAAGAGGACGCCGATGATTCAAGTACAAGTTCCAGGAAGGACGTTCTCGCCAACTTCTAAGCCCATAGAGTTTTCTTTCGAAGCACCCACCTGGAGTCTAGGCAAGAGTATGGCAGCTCACATTACCATGGGACGTATTGGAGAAGTCTAGAACAGGGAGCTTAAAGACACCATCTATCAAATATGTGGGCGCCGAGATGAGCAATGGGAAGTAATTAGCACCAAGAAGGACAGATCCATTGCAGCTTTCATTCAGGAGCTAAACCAGCACATTCGACGTCAGGAGAACCAGATGTGCGCAGATATGATGGAGTTGAAGAAGGCGAAGACCATGATAATCGAACTGGAGGAAGAACTCAAGTTTACGCGTGATGGATATGAGGAAGAAATCAAGACACTACTGGAGAAGAACGACGACCTGGTTAAGAAGATCGGAGTATTCATGGGAGGACCAGCACCGGAAGAAGAAGAAGACGACCCACTTGCCCGGACAACTACATCATGATCAACGACACCGATTCCGATCCAAGTGATGATGACTACGAAGACGAAGCTAGAGCAGACATCATGGAGTCTTCCACCGATCAAAATTTTTAGATGACCACCATATATTAGTAGTATTTCCCCCATGTATCTAATAGTAGTTGAGCACTTTTGGGATAGTTCTAGATCGTTTGTATGCCCTTGCTTGATTGATTGAGTGAAATGATTGTGTTTGCCTCATATGCATATGGGTAGTGTTTTCTCATTAGACCTTTTTTTTCTATTCTAATCTCTTCCATCTAAACCCATCAGATGCCTCCGAGACATGACACCAGTTTTGTTTTTCCACCGGAGCTCACCCAGTTGATCTTGCAGCAGAATGCTTTGATGCAATTGCTAGTTCAGAACGAGGGCAACAACAACAACAATAACCCGCCGCTAGTGGATAATTTAGCCCGTTTCCTAAGGTTACAACCACCGGTGTTTTCCAGTAGCACCGATCCAATAGTTGCTGATGATTGGCTACGCCGTATTGGAAGGGAGTTAACCACCGCTGGATGCACGAATGCTGAGAAGGTGCACTTTGCCGCACATCAATTGGATGGACCAGCAGCCGCATGGTGGGAGAATTACACGGCTACTTTTCCTATAGCCAATGTCACATGGGACCAGTTTCAGCAAGCTTTTCGCACAGCCCATGTCTCAACTGGAGCCATGCAGATGAAGAAGCGGGAGTTCCGCAACCTGTGCCAGGGGAACCGTACTATGGCTCAATAGTGGATGAGTTTAGCAAGTTATCACGCTATGCCCCTGATGATGTGGCCACAGATGCCGCGAAACAGGAGAAGTTTATGGAAGGGCTGAATGATGAGATGAGCATGCAGTTGATGGTGGCAACCTTCAACAACTACCAGGAGTTGGTAGACAAGGCCCTTATGATAGAAGGAAAGCAGCAGCAGATTGAGAGCCGTAAGAGGAAGTATGGACAAGGGAAGTATAATTCAGGAGCTCAACAGAAGCCCCGCTTAACCCCGAACTCGGGAGGACTTGTTCATAACCATGGAGGTCAAAACCACACTGGGGAAGGATGGCATAACCACAATGGTGCTAAGAATGGAAATGGGAATGGAGTTAACAACAATCAGAACCGCTCCAACCCATCTACACCCGCCAAAAGGGACCTAAGTCAAGTTACTTGCTTTAAGTGCGGGAAGACTGGGCACTATGCCAATGACTGCCTCGAAGGAAGGAATGGAACGGAAATGGGAGCGCTTAGAAAGAAGCCCAATCCATTCAACAAAGGACAAGTGAACCACGTTAACATGGAGGAAGTTGAAGAAGCGGCCGGATGCTTGGTAATAGGTAAGTTTTTGGTTAAGTCATTTACCGCTCTTGTTCTTTTCGACATCTTTGGTGCATCGCATTCATACATATCAAGGGGATTTGTGGATAAGTTTAAGCTACCAACCCAAACCCTTAGGAACCCTCTTTTAGTGAGCTCGCCTGGATCAGAGTACATGGCTAGCCGATGGTGCACCCAGATACCCCTAACCATTGGCACGCATGTTTTCCATCTGACCTAATTATCTTGGAGTCGCAAGGATTGGATGTGATGTTAGGTATGGACTGGATGTCGAAGTATGGAGGAAGCATTGACTGTGCTAGCAAATCAATTTATCTCACCACCCCGGAGGGAAAAAGGATTAAGTATGTATCTAGGCATATGCCTAGGAGGAGCCAAGTGAATGCCCTCATGGGAGTTGTATAGGAGGAAGTGCCTGTAGTAAAGGATTACCCGGATGTTTTCCCAGAGGAGTTATCAGGCATGACATCAGATCGAGACATCGAGTTCTTGATAGAGCTATTGCCAAGTACAGGGCCAATATCCAAGAGACCCTATCGGATGCCCGCAAATGATCTGGAGGAAATTAAGAAACAGATCAAGGAGTTATTGGAGAAAGGTTATATTCACAGGAGTTCATCACCTTGGGGAGCACCAAGATTTTGGTCGAGAAGAAGGATAAATCCCTAAGGATGGTCGTTGACTACCGAGCCTTGAATGAAGTAACGATAAAGAACAAGTATCCATTACCGATGATCAATGATCTGTTTGATCAGTTGCAAGGAGCTAAGGTGTTTTCAAAGATCGATCTACGGTCGGGATACCATCAGTTGAAAATTCGAGAGAAGGATATACCAAAGACAGTGTTCCCCACGCGGTATGGATTATTCGAGTATACGGTCATGTCGTTTGGACTGACTAACGCCCCTGCCTATTTCATGAGTATGATGAACAAGGTGTTCATGGAGTATTTGGACAAGTTTGTTGTGGTGTTTATTGATGATATTATGGTATATTCGAAGAACGAAGAGGAGCACAAGGAACATTTGCGTTTAGTTCTCGAGAAACCCAGGGAACACCAGTTATACGCCAAATTCAGCAAGTGCGAGTTTTGGTTGAAGGAAGTTGGATTTCTTGGGCATGTTATATCAGGGGAAGGTATAGCAGTGGACCCCAACAAGGTTCAGTCAGTTATTGAATGGTTGGCACCCACTTCAGTTGGCGAGATCCGCAGTTTCCTTGGACTCGCAGGATATTATCGAAGATTCATTGAGAACTTTTCCAAGATTGCTAAGCAAATAACTGAATTGCTGAAGAAGGATACTAAGTTTAAATGGACAGATGATTGCGAGGCAAGTTTTCAGGAGTTGAAGAAATTATTGACTACAGCCCCAGTGCTAACATTGCTAGATATACATAAGGAGTTTCAAGTGTATTGTGACGCCTCACGCTTGGGCCTTGGATGTGTGCTTATGCAGGACAGAAAGGTTGTTTCGTATGCCTCACGACAACTGAAGCCCCATGAGTTGAACTATGCCACACATGATTTGGAGCTAGCAGCCGTAGTGCATGCACTGAAGACTTTGAGACATTATCTTATTGGAAACCATTGTGATGTGTACACGGATCATAAGAGTTTGAAGTACATTTTCACACATAAGGAGTTGAACCTTAGACAAAGGAGATGGCTGGAGCTTATAAAGGATTACGATATGAAGCTGCACTCTCATCCAGGAAAGGCCAATGTCATAGCAGACGCTTTGAGCCGGAAGAGTTACGCGAATATCCTTGAAAGTAAGGGATTGCCAAAGGAGTTAGCTGAGGATATCATGGAACTTCGGTTGGAGATTGTTCCAAGTGGTTTCATTACAACAATGGAGGTTCAATCTACATTGTTGGACAAGATTCGAGAAGCTCAGAAGGAAGACAAAGAGATTGATGAGATAAAAGAGAAGATGAGCAAAGGAAAGGCCAAAGGTTTTCGTGAGGATGAGCACGATACATTATGGTTTGAGGAACGAGTTTATGTGCCCAATAACCCAAAGATCAGAAAGTTAATACTTCAGGAGGCCCATGACTCACCATACTCGATACACCCCGGAAACACCAAGATATATTTGGATTTGAAAGAACGTTTCTGGTGGACTGGTATGAAGAAGGATATTGCCGAGTATGTAGCCGTATGTGATGTATGTCAGAGAGTGAAGTTAGAGCATCAGAAGCCAGCAGGATCATATTCTGACCTATGCCGATACCCGAATGGAAGTGGGATAAACTTGGCATGGATTTTATCACCGGATTGCCCAGAACCAAAGCAGGATATGACTCAATATGGGTAGTAGTGGATCGCTTGAACAAAGTGGCTCACTTCATCCCAGTTAAAACAACCTATACAAGTGCAAAGTTGGCCAAGATATATATGTCCAGGATCGTATGTTTGCATGGAGTTTCGACGACCATCAGACGTATAGAGGAACACAGTTTACTTCAAAGTTTTGGCATCAACTACACCGGACTTTGGGAACAAGATTGGATTTCAAGACAACATTTCACCCATGCATGTATGGGCGCATGAGAGAGTCAACCATATTTTGGAGGACATGTTGAGAGCCTATGCGCTAGACTATGGATCTAGTTGGGATGATAATTTGCCTTACACAGAGTTCTCATACAACAATAGCTACCAGGCCAGTTTGAAGATGGCACCGTTCGAAGCTCTGTATGGACGCAGATGTAGAACACCTCTGATGTGGGATGAGGTAGGAGACAGACAGTTGTTTGGACCAGATTTGATCAAAGAGTCGGAGGAGAAGGTTAAACTAATCCGTGACAGATTGAAGATTGCTCAGTCCAGGCAGAAAAGTTATGCAGACTCGAAACGCAAGGAGGTAACCTATGAAATTGGAGACAGAGCCTATCTGCGAGTATCACCCTTGCAAGGAGTGAAACGTTTTGGAGTTAAAGGAAAGTTAGCTCCAAGATTTGTAGGACCGTATCGTGTGTTGGAACAGATGGGAGAAGTTGCCTACAAGCTGGAGTTACCTGAAGGATTGTCAGGAGTTCACGATGTGTTCCACATATCACAGTTGAAGAAGTGTCATGCTGAGATGGCCGATATACCGTTAAGAGATACAGTGCCCCTGGAGGCGATTCAGTTAGACAGTAATTTGACCTATGAAGAGAAGCCAGTATAGATTCTTGACTTTGACAAATGAAGTCAATGCAAAGAAGGTTATCAAGTTTTGCAAAGTTCAGTGGAGCCACCATACCGAAGAGGAAGCCACCTGGGAACGAGAAGAGGATATTCGCAAGGAACACCCGCACCTATTTTCAAGCCAACACGAATCTCGAGGACGAGATTCCTCTTAAGGGGGTAGGTTTGTAACACCCAAATTTTCAATTTGGAATGTTATACATAGGTCATCCATGCATATCATATTTTATTGCATCTTCGTTCCGCAATCCTTGAAATCCTAAGCAACTCAAGGACCCTCGGAGAGAGTTGGAGATTTTCCGGTTTTCATATTTGATTTTTATCAAATACTGAGAACGAGGATTTTTTATTTTAATTATTTTTCCCTCCGGAAAAATATTTCATAAAAATAAATAAATGGGGGAGATAATATGACTTCTCCAGAACAGTTGAAATATTGGAGGAAAAATGTTAAAATCATTATTTGGTTTTTATTTGAGTTTATTTGGATTTTATTTGCGTTAGAAAAATTGCACGTTTTTAAAATTGCATTTTTAGGGCCAAGAAAATGTTCATCTCGTTCTAAATATTTCATTTAGATGGTGAAAATTGGTTTTGGCATTTTTAGATTTTTATTTTATTTTATAGGAGTTTTTCTGTCGGCGAAACAATTAAAAAAAAAACCCCGCGCGCGCCCACACCCGACTGGGCCGAAGCCCAGCCAGGCCAAGCCGGCCCAAGCCGCCGCCTTTCTCCCGCGCCGCGCCGCCACCACAGAGTCCGGATCGGACTTCGCCTCCCGCCGCCGCCTGCCCCCTCCCAAGCCACCGAGCCCCCTCTCGTCACCACCACCACCTCCTGCCGCCCGAGCCGCCCGGAGCCCGAGCCGAGCCCGAACCCCGCCGCCGCCTCACGCCGCCACCCCGTCGAGCCCGAGCCCCGCCGGTAACCCGCCGGAGTCGAGCAAGGTAGCCGCCCCGCCGTCCCGGTTTTCCGACAAAAAAACCGTTTCGGTTTTTTTAGAAACCCTAGGTTTTTCGTTTTTTTATTTAGATCGGTTTATTTCTTCGGTTTATTTATTTAGCGAGCGTTCGCTCGTTTGTTCGTTTTAACGAACGCGTTCTTCATTTAGGTTCAGATAACGAACGTTCGTTCGTTAAGCTGTTCGTCGCTTTTCTTTTCTCGGATTTATTCCGTGATTTTTCTGATCGCGATTTCTGATCCGATGTTCGATCTAGTATAACTTTTCGCTCGTTTATCGGAATCAGGCGATTCAAGCGCCTAGAGTTTCGTCTCGAAACCCTCTTTCCGAATAACCAACTCAAAAAAGTTTTTGCCTCTGTAAAATTTGACCCTAGTTCAGATTAGTAAACGAATCTTATTTCTTTCGCCGTTTGAGTTTCGTTGCTTCGTTTGGTTTGATTCTTATTGCGAATCGGAGTTCTTAAGTTGAACTTTCTGGTCAACCTCTTTTAGTGGAGTTTTGCTTGTGCATCATTGCTTGTTGCTTATGTATGTTATTGTTTGCTAGCGATAGAATTCCCGGAGTGCGAAGCGTGTTACTACGAGTCTCTAGGATTCACGGATCGTCAGCAAGGCAAGTAACACATTGATCATACTCTTTTCATACCCAGTTTTTATGCATTAGTTTCAATCCCCAAACATTGCATGATTAGGATGTCATTTATTTGTGGTTTGGGAAGTAGTAGTTGAGGTAGAACCTATTGCCCTGTTGCTATCAAACCCTTGGAAGTTACTTCTACGTGTTGCTATTATTGCTATGCTATGCTCGTAGACGTAGTTTGGGTTTGAGTGAATCCATGACATATGTGAGATTGTTAATTAATGGTTTACTTTAAGGGGGCAACTTTAATACACATCTGGGTGGATTGAGGCACCTGGGGAACCCAGTGTTGTCTGTTTTATTTTTGGAAATCCGGGGGTACCCGTTTGATCTTCCTATGGACCGCCACCCAGGCTTAAAGGGAACTGAGACTATTCATGCTAGAAACTTCCGTGTGCAGCCACAAGCTACTATGGGCTCTAGCATAGTTGAATAAGTTACGTGAAGCTCTTGAAGAGGTAGATCAGCAGGTAGTGGGTTTTGTAGGTTTGGTATGGTCTACCCGGAGTAGAGAGTTAGTGTTTCTGAAAGACTATGTCTCGGTCATCCGTTTCTCAAACACCATGTAGTGCGAGAAATCAACGGAGGCGATCGAGTCTTGTGGGGAAAATTGCGCAAACCTCCGCAGAGTGTACAATCTAATCATGGTTAGCCGTGTCCCCGGTTATGGACAATTTTGAGTATCTAGTACTTGAGTATTCACATGTATCTCATCACTCTTAATTAATATTGTTGGGTTGTTAACTACTTTTGGGATTGAGTTGGGGTTATACCTTCTCAATGATGTTTCAACCACCATGATAGTTAAATAAAATTTATTCCTTTGTTGTAGGGAAAAATTGGCTTTTCGCAAAACTATAACCATAGAGCTTTTCCACCATCCAAATATGCATGTAGTGATTGCATTATTCTGTTCCTTCTCTACTGTGTTATATTGCTAGCATATTCCATATGTTGACCCGTTCTCGGGCTGCAACATATTATGTTGCAGACTTTTCACACGAGGAGTAAGGTTCGATAGGTCGTTGCCGTGCAGCTCAGCTATGCCGTTGGAGTTGATGGACTCACTTTATCTTCCAAGCCTTCCGCTATTATCGCATTAGATGGCCTTAAGCCATATTATTGTAATAAGTTCTCTTTTGAGACTTTTGATGTAATAAGCGTGTGATTCCTACTCTGTTATAAATCCTTCGAGTAATCGTGTGTGTCAAGACATCGATCCTTGGATGACACTGAAACACAGAGACTTGACCATCTGAGGTCGGGTCGCTACATGGCTTGAGATCTTTGTAATTGGGCATCATTTGGATCAATGTGCACACGGTATCATATTTTCTATCAAATGCTCTTAGGATCTTCTTGATGATGAATTTGTCGGTCATCTCTTCACTTCCTAAGCCGGCAATCTCATTTGTGATGAGAGCAAGCCTAGAGTACATTTCGGCGACACCTTCACCATCCTTTATTTTGAACTTGTCAAGTTGACTTTGAAGCACATCCAATATGGATTCCTTGACGGAGTCGGTACCTTCGTAAATATCAATCAAAGTATCCCAAATTTCCTTTGCATTCTCAAGACGGCTGATTTTATTGAATTCTTCGGGGCACAATACATTGAAGAGAATATCACAAGCTTGAGCATTGTATTGTAGCATCTTCAACTCTTCCGCGGTAGATTCGCGGTTAGGTTCTTTCCCATCAAAGACTTCACCTTGCAAGCCAATACACACAATAGCCCAAACGGCGGGGTTATGTCCAAGAATATGCATTTTCATCTTATGCTTCCAACTAGCAAAATTTGTACCATCAAAGTAAGGACCTCTACGGTGGTAATTCCCTTGCTAGACTCCATACTCTCCTAGGTTGTGAAACCAAGGCTATGACCACCAAAAGCTATGGAAATCAAAGAAAATGGAGACCAAAGCTCTCATACCACTTGTAGGATCGAAAGTATGTCTAGAGGGGGTTGATTAGATTACTTAACCAAATAAAAATCTAGCCTTTTCCCAATTTTAGGTCTTGGCAGATTTTAGCAACTTAGCACAAGTCAAGCAATCAACCTACACATGCAATTCTAAGAGTATAGCTGCAGAATGTAAAACAATTGCATATGAAGGTAAAGGGAGGAGTTTGAGGGAGCAAACGCAATGTTGACAAGGAGATTTTTTATCCGTGGTTCCGATAGGTGGTGCTATCATACATCCACGTTGATGGAGACTTCAACCCAGGAAGGGTAACGGTTGCGCGAGTCCACGGAGGGCTCCACCCATGAAGGGCCCACGAAAAACAACCTTGTCTATCCAACCGTGGCCGTCGCCCACGAAGGACTTGCCTCACTAGGGTAGATCTTCACGAAGTAGGCGATCTCCTTGCCCTTACAAACTCCTTGGTTCAACTGCACAATCTTGTCGGAGGCTCCCAAGTGACACCTAGCCAATCTAGGAGACACCACTCTCCAAGAAGTAACAAATGGTGTGTTGATGATGAACTCCTTGCTCTTGTGCTTCAAATGATAGTCTCCCCAACACTCAACTCTCTCTCATAGGATTGGATTTGGTGGAAAGAAGATTTGAGTGGAAAGCAACTTGGGGAAGGCTAAAGATCATGATTTATGTGGTTGGAATGGAATATCTTGACCTCAACACAAGTGTAGGTGGTTCTCTCTCAGAAAATATGTATTGGAAGTGTAGGCATGTTCTGATGGCTCTCTCCACGAATGAAGAGTGGGTGGAGGGGTATATATAGCATCCACACAAAATCTAACCGTTACACACAAATCACCAAACTCGGTTGGATCGATTCAGAGAACTCGGTCAGACCGATTTGGTTCATAATATGACCGTTAGGTGTTTTGGTGGGACCGACATGTCAACTCGGTGGGACCGATATCATTAGGGTTAGTGCATAACGTAATCTCGGTGTGACCGAATACACAAACTCAGTGGGACCGATTTTGGTAATAGTCAAACAAAGAGTTGGTCATGCAAACTCGGTGGGACCGATTCGCTTATCTCGGTGGGACCGAAATGTTACGAAAAGGAAACAGAGAGTTTGCATTGCAATCTTGGTGGGACCGATCGCTCATCTTGGTTGGACCGAAACATTATGAAGGGAAACAGAGAGATTACAATCCCATCTCGGTGAGACCGAGATCTCTATCGGTGAGACCGAAAAGACTAGGGTTTTTGGCAGTGGCTATGTCAACTGAACTCGGTGGCGACGGATAGAAAGAATTGGTGGGGCCGATTTGGACTTGTGGTTTGGGACATATGTGGATATGAGAAAGTAGTGGTGGGTTTTGGAGCATATCACTAAGCATTTTGAGCAAGCACCTCATTAAGCAACACCTCATCCCTTCTTAATAATATTGGCTTTTCCTATAGACTCAATGTGATCTTGGATCACTAAAATAGAAAATGTAGAGTCTTGTGCTTTGAGCTTGAGCCAATCTTTTGTCCTTAGAATTTTGAAGGCTCCACTTTCTAGTCCATGCCATGCCAATCATTGAGCTTTCCTGAAATATCTATCTTGAAACAGCATTAGCTCAATGAGCTATATGTTGTTAGGAATTTCCAAAACCACCCACGGATAGTTGCACTTTCCACATGACATTGGGTTTAAGTGCCAACGGGAAGTAATTGGCAAGCACCTTGTCATCGCGAGCTCCAGCAGCTTGCATCGCGACGGTGTAGATGCTGAGGAACTCCGACGGGTGGGTCTTGCCGTTGTACTTCTCGCCAACGTCGGGCTTGGACATGCGGTGGGAGGGCCACTGGAACTGCCGTTGCTCATGGGTAAAGGCTGGGCAACCCACCTCGTAGGGTAGGCCGCTAGAGCCTCCCGGTGCTGGGTGGTCCATAGTGGGCCCCGCCCCCCTATCTGACTGGTGGCGTGCTTCGCGCCGACGCTCGATGGTGGTTCGAGCGTCTTCATGGGCTCGCTCCCGAAGAACTTGGCGCCGATCGTGGTGGGTCTGTGGGTTGGACGATGCTATGGAAATGTTATCACAAGCGTCATCACGACGGATTGACACCCGCGGTGGTTGGCGTGGGGGAGGAGATTGCACCATGGCCGTAGCACCTCTCATCCTTCCACCACTAGCATGCGGTGGCTCGATGGAGCACCGGCCTGAGGGCCCCGCTGGTCACGGCTCGTCTTTTTTGGCAACGCCGACAAGGCTCCGGATGGTGGCTCTCCACTCGTCGAGCTTTTTCGCAGTAGGAGGAAAGTCGAGGAGCAACTGCGCGCGCGCCAAAGCTTCTATTGGCGTGGGTGGCGGCGAAAGCTGCATGGACTGTGAAGTGCTCCGACTTCTAACCACGTTAGAAGGAGCTCTATCACGGCCTTGCAGCTGTGCACCATTTTCCCAGAACCTCGGCATGCATGCTGGCCTTCTATGTCCCGCGAATGAGGCACATGACTCTTCCCACGGCGGCGCCCGGGGTCACCAGTGTGGTGACGCTGCTCATCGCGCACAACCTGGGAAGAGTGCATCATGGGCGCCGGCACAGGCGTCTTGGAAGTCACCGCGCTGCCCATGGGTGGCACCACACCACCCTTGGAGGGCCCCACGCCGCCTGTGGGGGCCCCAGCTTCGTCTTTGGATTTGGCGGTGTGCGGACCGTCGTCTCGCGCACGAACGACGCCACTCACCAGGCTTTGACTGCCAAAGCGATGTGGGTGTTCGCGGGCCGCGCCTCGGCTTCTGTCCGCGACTGCCCCACCACTCGCCCGCACTAGTATAGGACATTCAACTCCTGATGAACCGACCGCCGTGATCGTCTTCTTCTCGGGAGCCATGGCGATGAAGAACTGCTAAACTAACTGGTAGACCGGATTTTCACAAATGTGCTCTCTACTTGGCGCACCAAAGATGTCGGTGGAAACGACACCTATGGAATCACTGGGACCCCTTCTACGGTTGGCGGGCACGGGGTTGTGCAAAGAGCGGGTCTGGTAGTCAGCACAAAGATCGTTTACTCAGGTTCGGGCCGCGAGGATGCGTAATACCCTAGTCCTGCTTTGGTGTATATTTGAGTGTTCTTGAGCTCTCGAACTAGATGCGATGCGTGCGTAGTCCCAAAGATCCGAATCGTCCAGTACGCCTCGGGCCTCCTTTTATAGACAAAAGGGGTTGCCACAGTGGCACACAGGAGGTGGAAAGGTATACAGTCTACAAGCTTATCGCCTATCATTACGGGACAAGACGCATTAAATGAGACCCTTAGGTGTCCCATTGCTCTATTGGGGACAGCAAAGAGGCCTCTTGCCGGGGGAGTCCACTTCGCCCTCTTGCTCTTTGTGCCTCTGGTCTTAGCGTTGCTTTGCCCGTCTTTTGATTTTGGCTGGAGTGCTGCTCCGGTGTTCTTGTGCTTCTGCTCCCTCCCTTTGCCCTGCTAAGTGTGGCCGCAGGTGCGTCTCTGACTGCCCATGCACAAGTAGAGGGGTAAAAAGGAGAGCCCCTACTTTTGTACACCGACAGTGTAGTTTCTTCTTTAACCGGTACCAATTCTTTAATAGGTGGGTGATATTAAACCACTTCTCTTTACGGAGTTCAACATGAGTACCAAATGATTCACGGAAGGAGGCTACTATCTCAGAGTCAAGTCCATATTTAGTGCTAAACTTTTGAAAAACATCGGAATTCATAAAAGATTTAACACAATCATAGTTAATTTTAATACTTGACTCTTTACCTCCGTCGAGTTCCCAATCTTCAGAGTTTCGTTTAATTCTTTCCAAAAGATCCCACCGGAATTCAATAGTCTTCTTTATGAAAGAAACAGCACACGAAGTATAAAGCATGCTTTGATCATTACGAGAAAGACGAGCATAAAAATTTTGTATAATAATTTCTCTTGAGAGCTCATGATTGGGGCATGAATATAACATTGAATTTAGCCTCCCCCAAGCTAGAGAGATACTTTCTCCTTCACGAGGCCAAAAATTATATATATAATTCCAATCACGATGAACTAGATGCATAGGATAATTTTTTTGGTGGAACTCCAATTTCAATCGATTCCAATTCCAAGATCTAATATCATCGCATAGCCTATACCATGCCAATGATTTTCCCTTCAAAGATAAAGGGAAAACCTTCTTCATAACTTCATCTCCGGGTAAACCTGCAAGCTTGAACAATCCACAAATTTGTTCTACATATATCAAGTGCATATCAGGATGTTTGGTTCCATCTCCTACATAAGGATTAGCTAGCAGTTGTTCTATCATACCCGAAGGAATTTCATATTCAATATTTTCAGTAGGTGAATTAGGTTGAGGGGTAGCTAATTGTGGTTCCGTTCGAGGTGAAGATACCCTGAACAAACCCCTCAAAGGATTATTTTCCATAGTAACAAGTGACAATAAATTTCAGCACACTATATAAATGTTTCCTTACCAAATTCCACTTACCAAAGGCGCTTCATTCCCCGGCAACGGTGCCAGAAAATAGCCTTGATGACCCACAAGTATAGGGGGTCAATTGTAGCTCTTTTCGATAAGTAAGAGTGTCGAACCAAACGAGGAGCAGAAGGAAATGACAAGTGGTTTTCAGCAAGGCAATGTCTGCAAGTGCTGAAATTGTAAGTAGCGGAGTAGTTTGATAGCAAGATAATTTGTAACGAGCAAGTAACAATAGTAGTAGCAAAAGTGCAGCAAGGTAGCCCAATCCTTTTGAGGCAAAGGACAGGAGAAAATGGTCTCTTATGATAAGCAAAGTGTTCTTGAGGGTACACGGGAATTTCATCTAGTCACTTTCATCATGTTGGTTCGATTTGTGTTTGCTACTTTGATAATTCGATATGTGGGTGGACTGGTTCTTAGGTGTTGTTCTTACTTGAATAAACCTCCTACTTATGATTAACCCTCCCACAAGCATCCACAACTATGAGAAAAGTATTAAGAATAAACTCTAACCTTAGCATTAAACTTTTGGATCCAATCGGTCCCTAACGGAATAGTGCATAAACAGGGGTTTAAGCTTCTGTCACTCTCGCAACCCATAATCTATTTGTTACTCCACAATGCATTCCCTTAGGCCCAAATATGGTGAACTGTCATGCAGTCGACATTCACATGACACCACAAAGGGAATCACAACATACATACTATCAAAATATCGAACACATATCAAGTTCACATGATTACTTGCAACATGATTTCTCCCGTGACCTCAAGAACAAAAGTAACTACTCACAAATGATAAACATGCCCGTGATCATAGGAGTATTAAACAACATATTGGATCTGAACATATAATCTTCCACCAAATAAACCATATAGTAATCAACTACAAGATGTAATCAACACTACTAGTCACCCACAAGCACCAATCTGTAGTTCTGGTAACAAGATTGAACACAAGAGATGAACTAGGGTTTGTGTTGAGATGGTGTTGTTGAAGATGTTGATGGAGATTTACCTCCCTAAGATGGGAGAGTGGTTGGTGATGATGATGACAATGATTTCTCCCTCCGGGAGGGAAGTTCCCCCGGCGGAATCGCTCCGCCGGAGGGCAAAAGTGCTCCTGCCCAAGTTCCGCCTCGAGGCGGCGGCGCTCCGTCCCAAAAGTCCTCTCCTTATTTTTTTTCTTGGTCAAAATGACATATATACCGAAAGATGGGCATCGGAGGTGGGCCTAGGTGAGCACAACCCACCAGGGCGCGTCTGGGCTCCCTGGCGTGCCCAGGTGGGTTGTGCCCACCCGGTGGGCCCCCTCTGGTAGTTATTTGCTCCAAGAATTCTTGAATATTCCATAAAAAATCTCCGTGAAGTTTCAGCTTGTTTGGACTTGTGCAGAATAGGTAGACTGACGTAGCTTTTCCAGGTCCAGATTTCCAACTGCCGAAATTCTCCGTCTTTGTGTATACCTTGCATATTATGAGAGAAAAGGCATTAGAATTACTCCAAAAAGCATTATTATGGATAGAAACATTATAAATAATAGTAACAAAACATGATGCAAAATGGACGTATCAGCAACCTAGTGCTATACGAAGATTCTCCGGTTTCATGTCATTCGGAAGAAGTTCGTTAATAAGACTTGATCAACCTTATTGATGGATTCCTTTTGACGGGCATGTAACGGATGAATTTAGAAAACACAACCTTCTATACCAACCTTTTACTTTCTGTTATTTAGATTTAATAAAGTAGAAATACTATTATTTTACTGTTTCTGAATTATCCATGCAATAAAAAATGACCAGAAAATAAAATTTCTCCATATGCCCTAAAGTTTTATATGATTTTTTCTAGAATATTTGAAAAAATTGGAACTGAACACAGCCCAGAGGGGTGTGAAGGAAATATGCCCTAGAGGCAATAATAAAGTTGTCATTTATATTTCCATATATCATGATAAATGTTTATTATTCATGCTAGAATTGTATAAACCGGAAACTTAGTACATGTGTGAATACATAGACAAATAGAGTGTCTCTAGTATGCCTCTACTAGACTAGCTCGTTAATCAAAGATGGTTAAGTTTCCTAGCCATAGACATGTGTTTTCATTTGATCAACGGTGTCGTCGAATTGTCACGGCAGATGTCCTCGTGAAAGGACTTAGTCGTGGAGCCATCGCAACTAGGAAGTAAAGGGGTTAAAGTGGGACAAAGGACACGGGAGTTTTATACTAGTTCGGCCCCTTACGATGAAGGTAAAAGCCTACGTCTAGTTGTGATGGAATTGCTGGGGTTTCGATGACCAGGGATCAAATCTGCTATGCCCGGCTCTCGATTTGGTGTTACCTACCCTAAGCCGCCGGCGGGTCGTCCCCTTATATACACGGGTTGACGCCCCACGGCCTATAGAGTCCCGGCCGGCTCATAAACAGCGTCCGGCTCGGTGACTAGTCAATCTTGCCTTACAACACAAGTCATGCCATTACGGCGGTTTATTACTACGGGCCTTAAGTCACCTGTGGGTTTTAGGCCCTTTGTTGAACTGCCATCTTCAAGCTTGATATTGGGCTTCATATGATGAATCGCCATTGCGTAACCCAGCCCCTCCTGGGCGGGTTACACAAGTAGTTATATCCCCAACATTAGGCCCCAGATTGATTTGAACCGGTTCATGTCAATCTTCAGTACCTTAAGAAAAAACCTTCATCTTACATGCGCATGCAAAAGTTATGACCCGCCATGACGTCATCTTTTGGATTCACGATAACCCGCCAGGACGTCATCTTCCATTAAATTCATATTTTATTCTGTCATATCCCAACGGATCCTTATCTTAATGACCATTCCGAAAATCGAGGCGTCGGAGTAGCTGGATAACCACGTCTGGCCTCCTCGTTTCTCGCGCCCTCTCTGTCAGTCTTTCCCTTATAATTAAGCACGAGCCATAGGTCTTTTTCCATTCTCCTCCTTTCTGTCGTCTTCTTCCTCTCGCGACTCCGCTACTGCTCGAGCTCCGCCGCTGCCGCCGCAGCAGAGCACCTCATCTTCATCGATCTTGGCTGCGGCATCAACCTAAATCGACCAGAGAACGACGACGATCCTCCGCAGTAGATCTATAGCTGTAAGTCTTCGCCTCCCCGCACTTTAGATCTGCATTTAGGGTTTTCAATTTCTTCTGTGTTCTTCATGGTTCCTCATCGTTTCTTCACGGTTCCTCCACCGCAGCTTCTTTTGATCCAAAAAGAACACATAACTTGTGTGGTAACCGTTCTGCATCCATTTCAGATGCTAACATATTCCTTTCTCTAGTTCAGAGGCCTCATTAGAACTTTCAAACTCATCTGTACCAGCTTTTTAGGTCTAGAATATTTTCTTTTCTAGATGACCGTTTGATCCAAAATAACAATTGCAATCTATGAAACTTGTTTGTGTAATACTTAAGCAAAAACTGTATCTGTTAGATACACCTAGCCATGGCGACTCTTACCGTCGGCTTACCCATGGCGGCTTAAATAATCTGACACAATTAGCCATATGTCATTAGGCCCCTTCATAAGCTGCCATCTTGAATATGAATTGAAATATTTTCGTCGGCTTAAATTTGAACCGAAAACTTTTACTTTGTCATAGGCTTCGTACTCCATAATGCCGCCCAAGGCTCCCAAAGCACCCATTACGTGCAACTAGGTTAAATCCATCGTCACAGATAACACCTTTAAAGAGTTTGTGAAGACGGGTTATTTGCCGAAGAAGGAAGTGATATCCTATCGTGCTCCCGATTCGACAAAGGAGAAACCTCAACCCAAGGAAGGGGGAGTTATTATCTTTACTGATCACATGAACCGGGGCTTTTCTCCACCCGGCTCAAAGTTCTTCAAGGACGTTTTGCACTTTTTTGACCTGCGACCTCAAGACATCGGACCTAATTCCGTGTCAAATATCTGCAATTTTCAAGTATTCTGTGAGGTGTACCTTGGAGAGGAACCCAGCTTGCTACTCTTTAGGGAGTTATTTTATTTGAACTGTCAAAATGAACGCGCCAATGGAGCTAGCTTGGAGCTTGGTGGAATCTCAATCCAGCGACGGAGGGACTGTCTCTTCCCGTATGCTGATCCGCCGAGTCATCCTAAAGATTGGAACCAGACATGGTTCTACTGTCAAGACACTTCGCCGGCTAATGAGAACCCTCTGCCCGGCTTTCGCACCCTGCGCCTGGAGTCAACTCACCCCCTGCCAGACAAACTGTCTCCGGCTAAACATCAAACACTTGCCCCCACCATGAGCAAGGTCAAAGCTCTTCTGGGAAACGACTTAAATGGCATCGATCTGGTCCGTATCTGGCTTGCCTGGCGGGTTATTCCTTTGAGCCGCCGCCCTGGCTTGATGTGCGATTACATAGGCCAAAAGACTGATCC
Organism: Aegilops bicornis; assembly: GCA_021605145.1. Classification (NCBI taxonomy): domain Eukaryota; kingdom Viridiplantae; phylum Streptophyta; class Magnoliopsida; order Poales; family Poaceae; genus Aegilops; species Aegilops bicornis. Next base: position 358,631,561 of record CM038672.1, on the reverse strand, counting down.
TCTACGGCACAGTCCTGACGACTTACCTGAGGATGTTGTTGGTGACATGACCAAGTCTCTTCTGAATGAGAGCCTGGCAGATTGCGGGAAAGTGGGCTTAAGTCCTTTCTACAAAACTAACCCGGCTCCAGCGGTAAGCCATTAACTTAAGCATTCTACCATTAATCTTTAATAATTTCGTCTCAGACTCAAAACCTTTGTTGTAATTTACAGTCGACGATGAATTTTGGAAGGTCAAGTATGACCATGAGGCTGCAAAGAAAGCCGGAAGGCCAAGAAAGCCGCCAGAAAGCCGCTGCCTAAGAAGGGGAACAAGCCTAGCGCCTCAGATATGCTTCATTTGGAGGATACCTCCGAGTCAGAGGTAGCTCTTGACTCTTTAGGCTCCTTTTTTAACCATCTTATTGACACCGGTGATCATCAGGAGGATACTGGAGCATGTAGCAATTGAAGAGGTAACTATAATTTCCTCTGACTCCGAGCCTTTGCCGAGACAGAAAGTCCGAAGAGTAACCCGGAAAGTACGATTTTCTCATCCTTTGGCTTACCAAGGTCCTCAATTTCTTTTGAAGCGATGGATTCAAGAGAACCGGAGGCAGACCCGGACCAATAAAGATGCGGAACTTTCCTCCGGCTTACCCGATGTAACAAGAAAACGCCGTACCGAGGTCATCTCCGATTTACATTTTTGTATCCTATAGCGGGTTTCATTCGTCAACCGCCCAATTCTTCCGACTCAAATTATCAGGGAACTTCACCTTCCTCCGGCGAATCAATGCAGTCTAATATGCCGGCTTTCAAAACCGCTCCAGGGTAATAATAATCTTCTTATCTTGTGCTTAGCTTACCCATATTTTTTTACTAACCTTTCTGATTTGTACACAACGTACAAGTGAAGCCCAGCAAGAGGGCGAAGAAAAATAAGCCGGCCGAAGAGCCGATTGTGACTGAACCGGAGCTCAGAACGGCTGCTCCTGACACCTTCGCACATGAGCTGCCGCCTGAACCAACCCACGACATTCCAGCGCCTACTACTGATCCGATCCGCCGAAAGCAAGCCCTTGACGGTTCTGAGAACCCGGAGATCCCTAGCCCGGCCAAGGCGGATGACCTGGACGTCGAGATTATTAAGACTGACTTTGTTGAACCGGGAAGACCCATCAGGCCGCCAAGTGCTCTGCCAAGGAAGAACTTCTGGAACGCCGCAAAGCCAAGCTGGATGTCACTGATTATACTCATCTGAGTATTGGAGAAATTGTCTCTGGTTATATAAGTCAAGTGCACAGCAGCCGTGACCTGGAAGTTGACATGGTGAAACAGATACACCAAAAATCTGAGGTATAACTCTTGTTGCTATTCTTTATTTATCCTTATTACACTAGCCCCCAAGTCTATTGCTTATGATGAAATATGTTGTAGACTTAATACCAGCTTAGTAATATATGCCAGAAGCCCGGCTTATCCTGTAGCACCCGAAGGCCGGCTTAGAACAACATGTTTGAGCCGGTCCTTACCATGTTTTAATTAAATACTTGAACGGCAATATGCATTAGCCCCCAAGTGTCAATTACCTTTGCCTGCAAAGTGCTTGGGACTTAGTTCCATGAACCACCACCAGAATAGAGTTCTTCAAAGATACATTAGCCCCCAAGTGCCAAGTATCTTTGCTTGCAGAGTGCTTGGGACTTAATGCTGCATTATGATGATTCTGACTGTAACCTGACATTGATACAGGCCGCCATGAGTCAATTTGAGTCAGAGATTTCCGACTTGAAGAATCGCCTGGAAGCTCAGGAGACTAAAACCCAAAAGGCCAACTCCAAATTTGAGTTCAGTGTATCTGAACAAGAGAAATTGAAAAAGAGCTTTGAAGCAGATAAGAAGGCTTGGGCTAATGAAAAGGTCTCCTTGATCAACCGGGCGGAGAAAACGGAGGCAACTCTTGCAGAAACAACTGCCGAGTTATCCGGCTTAAAACGCCATATATCTCAGATGGTCTCAGCACTCTTTGGTAAGTTACTCCGCAAGTGTTAGATACTTTAAATATTTTTCAACGAGTATCTCAATTGTCACCGACTCACCTGATTTTGTAATGCAGGCCCCAGGAGCTCCAATCTGAACCAAAGCATGGTGATAAAGCTGAAAGCGGTTTATACACTGGTGGAACAACTCTACACCGGGTCACAACGTGCTTTAGCCGTTGTGGCTTTGTCGAATGAGGTTCCCACTCTCCTGGTGGATGTACTAAGGCGGCTACCCGTGCTGCCTCAACAGGTCCAAGAGTTAAGATGGGCTTCCGCAAGAGCCGGAGCCATAGCCGCATTAAGCCGGGCCAAGGCGTGGCTAACAGAGCTGGACCCGGTCGATATCGCCCTTGGGTATCCAAGCCTAAAGGAGGACGGCACCCCATTTCACCAGAAGAATTCCGCCGCCTGCGTGAAGGAAATACGCCCTGTGGCCACTCTAATTGGTAATGACACGGACCTTACCAAGTACCAGCCGGTTATGAAGACCAGAAACAGAGAATCCCAACGCCACATTATGAAGCAGTCAGCCTGATCCCTCCAATTCGTAAGCATACCTTCGCCCCTGAAGTCGATCCGGCCGGGTTAATTGATGATGAAGCTGAATTTGAAGCTTTGAGTGGCATTGACTGGTCATCATCAACCTTCCAGGATAGGGAAACAGACGGAGGAGCGGAAAGGTATGAACCAGAAGCTTCATGCCAAAAAAACGAGTGATCCGTCGGGCGACTTATATTTATGCCTTGCTAAAAACAATGCTTCATTATCTGGACTCGGGTAGTCATGTAATAGGGTAGAAAAATACATAATTTTGTCGTGCCATCGCGCACGTGTCTGGCGCTCAACACTGTTTAAGCCGCCATCTTATATTACTCCGTATTATGCTGATCCTCTGCTTTCCTTATGCTTAAAGATCTGCTTTAATTGTCCTGCATACAAAACAAAACACAAGTCCCTTGGCAGCTTACCGCATGGAGGGTCATATATTTTACGGATAACCCGGAGTATGAATCAAAAAATCATAAAAAAATCTAGTTCTCAATTATATCCTTGAGACATAATCGTAACAGCATACCTGTGATCCTTTGATTACGCTGCCGGTTTATGTGACCCGAACAATGAGGGTGAGAACTCAATTCTGAAAAAAACGGCCCATATGATGTTTGTTATGTGCTAACAACTGTATTGATCAAGGTTAAGCCGGTGGAGTAGAAACCACCCCATAAACGCTTTCAAAAAATGATCTCAAGACAGTCAAACAATTGTGATTGCAAAGTGTTATGAGAAATAGACAAAATTCTAAGGCTTCTGATTCGAATACGAGCAGTAAACCGTTCCAAAGGGGTTAAGCTAAGATTCGGATATGATCATATAGCCCCCAGTGGCTTTGGCGTTGCCGATCAAGAGGGTATTGGCAACTATGTTCTCTTTGGTTCGAATACGACCTATGTTTGAACAGGAAGCCCCCAAGTGACCTTGAAAGTTGTTTAACGACGCTGATTCAAATACGATCCACGTCAGACTCAAAAGGGGTTGAGCTATGATTCGGATACGATCAAGAAGCCCCCTAGTGAGTTTGGCAGTATGCCGATCAAGAGGGTATCGACAGCTATGTTCTCTTTGGTTCGAATATGACCTATCTTTGAACAGGAAGCCCCCAAATGATCATGGCAAGATTCAAATATGATCATAAGCCGTACCAAAGGGAAAGCCAGATTTGAATATGATCCGCTCCTGTTGGTTGTTTTAACAATGTAATAAGGAAGACATATAAACTTTTGAGGATAAAAAGGACAGAGGTCCTGCTTTATTGCTTCTCATAATATATACATCGTCAAGATATGTACATCCTGAGAGCCGGTGGCTCAAGTGTAGTAAGGCCGAAGATGAGCTATATTCCACGGCCGGCGGGTCTCCTCTTCCGACTTACGTGAGTCTTTGTGCTCTCGAACATCGATGAGGTAATATGACCCGTTGTTCAGGTTCTTGCTGACCACAAAGGTTCCTTCCCAAGGGGGGGGGATAGCTTGTGCAAATCGGATTGATCCTGGATTAGCCGGAGCACTAAGTCACCTTCTTGAAAGGTTCTGGATCTAACCCGGTGGCTATGATAACGACGCAGGTCCTGTTGGTAAATCACCGAGCGGGCTATTGCCAAATCTCGCTTCTCATCCAACAAATCAAGTGCATCCTGACGAGCTTGTTCATTATCAGCTTCAACGTAAGCCGCCACTGGCGAAGTCATGACGGATGTCACTTGGCAGGACCGCCTCTGCTCCGTAAACCATGAAGAAAGGTGTATAACCCGTAGATCTGTTAGGTGTAGTGTTGATGCTCCAAATCACAGAGGGCAATTCCTCCACCCAACAACCCGGCGTCCGCTTTAAAGGGACCATGAGCCGGGGCTTTATACCTTTCAAGATCTCTTGATTGGCTCTTTCAGCTTGACCATTGGACTGAGGGTGAGCTACTGATGAAATATCGAGCCGGATATGTTCTCGTTGACAGAACTCTTCCATAGCACCTTTAGACAAATTAGTACCATTGTCAGTTATGATGCTGTGTGGAAAACCAAAACGAAAGATCACCTTTTTCATGAACTGAACCGCTGTGGCTGCATCACACTTACTGACCGGCTCTGCCTCAACACACTTTGTAAATTTATCAACCGCCACCAGGAGGTGTGTCTTTTTATCCTTGGACCTTTTGAAAGGCCCAACCATATCAAGCCCCCAGGCTGCAAACGGCCAAGCAATTGGAATTATCCTTAATTCTTGAGCCGGCATATGAGCTCGTCATGAGAATTTTTGACAACCATCACATTTACTGACCAGATCCTCCGCATCAGCATGAGCCGTCAGCCAATAAAAACCATGACGGAAAGCTTTGGCCACAAGAGATTTTAAGCCGGCGTGATGACCACAATCCCCTTCATGGATCTCACGAAGTATTTCCTGACCTTCCGTAGGCGACACACAATGTTGAAACGCCCCAAAGAATAATCGCGATGATGCAACTCACCATGAACAATTGTCATGGACTTAGACCACGGATGATTTGTCTAGCCAAGGTCTCATCCTCGTGCAACTCACCCCGGGTCATGTAAGCCAAATATGGCAATCGCCCAATCCGGGATGACGTGAAGAGCCGCCACCAACTGTATACGGATCTGGAACAGCCAAGTCTTCCTCTGTGGGCAACTTGACAGAAGGGTTATGCAAAACATCCAAAAAGGTGTTAGGTGGCACCGGCTTACGCTGAGATCCCAGCCGGCTTAAAGCATCAGCCGCCTCATTCTTCCTTCGATCGATATGCTCCACTTGATAACCCTTGAAGTGCCCATCCACAGCATTAACTTCACGGCGATAAGCCGCCATGAGAGGATCCTCAGAGTCCCACTTGCCTGACACCTGTTGAGGCACCAAATCTGAGTCGCCCAAGCAGCTTACCCGGCTTAAGTTCATCTCCTTAGCCATCCGAAGACCATGGAGCAAGGCCTCATACTCAACTGCATTGTTAGTATAGGGAAACATCAACCGGAGCACATAACAAAATTTGTCACCTCGAGGGGAAGCTAAAACAACTCCAGCCCCCGAGCCCTCCAACTGCCTGGATCCATCAAAGTGAATAGTCCAATATGTGTTATCCGGCTTTTCCTCAGGCGTCTGTAGTTCTGTCCAATCGTTGATGAAGTCCACCAGTGCTTGAGACTTAATAGCAGTGTGTGGCACATATTTCAAACCATGAGGCCCAAGCTCAATGTACCACTTGGCGACTCGTCCTGTAGCCTCTCTATTCTCGGATGATGTCTCCTAAAGGAGCGTAACTTACCACGTTGATGGGGTGACCCCGGAAATATTGCTTAAGCTTCCGGCTCGCCATGAACACCCCATAAACAAGTTTCTGCCAATGTGGATATCTTTGCTTAGACTCAATAAGCACCTCACTGATGTAGTAAACCGGCCGTTGAACCGGATGCTCCTTGCCAGCCTCCTTGCCCTCCACCACGATTGCAACACTGACATCACGTGAGTTAGCGGCCATGTATAACAATAGCGGCTCTTTATCAATGGGAGCCGCAAGGACCAGCGGCTCAGATAACTGTCTCTTTAAATCTTCAAAGGCAGCATTAGCAGCATCACTCCAGACAAAATTGTCTGTTTTCTTCATCATCTGATACAGCGGTATGGCCTTCTCACCTAACCGGATTATGAACCGGCTTAAAGAAGCGATACGACCCGCCAGGCACTGAACATCATTGATGCACGCCGGCTTAGCCAAAGAGGTAATTGCCTCGATCTTCTCCGGATTAGCTTCAATGCCTCTGTTAGAGACCAGAAAAGCCAAAAGCTTGCCTGCTGGCATGCCAAACACACATTTCGTCGGGTTAAGCATCATCTTGTAGACCCGAAGATTATCAAAGGTTTCCTTCAGATCATCTATCAAGGTTCCCTTCTCTCTGGATTTCACCACTATATCATCCACATAAGCGTGAACATTGCACCCAATCTGATTGTGGAGACAGTTTTGTACACATCGCTGATAAGTCGCCTGGGCACTCTTGAGCCCAAATGGAATATATACATAACAGAAGGCTCCAAACGGAGTGATGAAAGCCGTCTTCTCCTGGTCCTTAACTGCCATTTTGATCTGATGATAACCAGAGTAAGCGTCCAAGAAGCTCAAACGCTCACAACCCGCTGTAGCATCAATGATTTGATCGATACGGGGAAGAGCAAAAGGATCAATGACAAGCCTTATTTAAGTCCGTGTAATCCACACACATCCGCTAGGTGCCGTTCTTTTTAAGTACAAGCACCGGGTTAGCCAACCACTCTGGGTGAAAAACTTCAACAATAAACCCGGCCGCTAAGAGCCGGGACACCTCCTCACCGATAGCTTTCCGTCTCTCTTCGTTGAACCGCCGAAGAAACTGCCTGACCGGCTTAAACCTTGGATAAATACTAAGAGTGTGCTTAGCGAGTTCTCTCGGTACACCCGGCATGTCAGAAGGTTTCCATGCAAAGATGTCCCGATTCTCACGGATGAACTCGATGAGCGCGCTTTCCTATTCAGGATCCAGATTGGCACTGATACTGAATTGTTTGGATGAGTCGCCTGGAGTAAAATCAACAAGCTTGGTGTCATCAGCCGACTTAAACTTCATCACCGGGTCATGCTCTGTGGTTGTCTTCTTCGGAGATTTCATGTCCACCGGGTCAACGTTATCCTTATAAAACTTTAGCTTTTCTGCTGCACAAACAGATTTGGCATAGGCAGCATCACCCTCCTCACAATCCAGGGCTATCTTACGACTCCCATGCACAGTAATGGTGCCCTTGTGACCCGGCATCTTAAGCTGCAAGTAAACATAACACGGCCGTGCCATGAACTTGGCGTAACCGGTCGTCCAAACAGAGCGTGATACGGGATCTTGATCTTGACCACCTCAAAGGTTAATTTCTCAGCCCTGGAATCATGCTCATCTCCAAAAGCTACCTCCAGCTCAATCTTACCAACTGGGTAGGCCGACTTACCAGGCACCACTCCATGAAAAACAGTGTTGGATGTCTTTAAATTTTTGTCAGTCAACCCCATACGTCGAAAGGTCTCATAATAGAGGATGTTAATGCCGCTACCTCCATCCATGAGTACTTTAGTGAATTTATATCAACCAACCTGAGGGGCTACCACCAAGGCTAACTGACCCGGATTGTCAACCCGGGGAGGGTGATCTTCCCTGCTCCACACAATACGCTGCTCTAACCACCATAAATAACGGGGAATGGCTGGCTCAACAGCGTTCACAGCCCTTTTATGAAGCTTCTGGTCTCGTTTGCATAAGCTAGTGGTGAACACATGATACTGCCCACTATTCAGCTGCTTTAGATTGCTCTGATAATCCAACTGCTACTGCTGACCTCCCTGACCAGACTGCTGGTTATAGCCACCTTGATTTCCCTAAAAGCCGGAGTTTGAGCCGCCGCCCGGGCCATGAAAACCGCCTCCACCTGAGCCTCCACCAGACCCATGATTGCCATCGAACGTGTTAGAATTTTTGAAAGCCTTCATGATCGTGCAATCCTTCCACAGGTGAGTGGCTGGCCTTTCTCGAGTGTTGTGTCTCGGATAGGGTTCGTTAAGCAGTTGCTCAATAGTAGGACCTGACCCGCCGGACCGAGGGGCCGGCCTCCCCTTGCGTCGTTGATTGTTACCTTGTGAATTGGTATTGGCCACAAACTCCGGGTTACCGTCGGCCTTATGCTTATTGCCTCCTTGATTCGCCGGGTTATGCTGCTGACCCTTTCCGTTGCCGTTCTTCTTTCCCTTCACTGTCTTCTCTTCATCAGACGCGGGATCCTTGGTACTATCAGAATCGGCGTATTTGACTAGAGCCGCCATCAGCAGGCCCATATCATTACAATCACGCTTGAGGCGCCCCAGCTTCTGTTTTAGAGGTTCAAATCGGCAATTTTTCTCCAACATTAAGACTGCAGAGCCGACATCCATCTTGTCAGACGAATGTATTATCTCCTTGACTCGGAGCACCCAATGAGTGGTAGACTCACCCTCCTCTTGCTTATAATTAGTCAAGTCCACAATTGACATGGGCTGCTTGCAGGTATCTTTGAAGTTCTGGATGAACAAGGCTTTTAACTCTGCCCATGAGCCAATGGAATTAGGCGGCAGCCCCTTTAACCAAGTGCGGGCTGTTCCATCCAACATCATGGTGAAGTACTTGGCCATCGCTGCATTGCTGACCTCCAACAGCTCCATGGCCATCTCATAGCTTTCAATCCACGCCCCGGGATGTAAATTGGCCGTATAATTTGGCACCTTTCGGGGTCCTTTGAAATCCTTGGGCAGATGCTCATTACGCAAAGCCGACACCAAACAAGGAACCCCGCCGGTTCTGGTGGCCACTCCTGCCTCAACATAACTCGTTGGATAATCCGGGAAGGTTTGGTGGGCCGCCTGCTGAGCCGCCTGTTGGGCTGCCCGCTCATCCTCTCGAGGTATCCTCTCCTGTACCAGATTATATCCACCGGGCTGATTACGGCGCTGGGCGTTGCTTGACAAGGCCTCTGAATCCATATGTCTACTGTTACTTGGGCTCCAGCTTGGGCGAGGAGTCGAATGAATCCTGTCTCGACTATAGGAATAAGCCTCCTGCTGAGCCTGGGCCGTCTGGACGAGTTCTCTGATCCTTCGCGTCTCAACCGCTGTTGGAGAGTCGCCGTCCACCGGGAGAGCTGCCAAACGTGCCGATGCCACGATCAGGTTCTCCATGGGGTTAGAAAAGTGACCCGGTGGTGTTGGTATGTAGCGAGGCGGCGCCGTATTCACGTGAGGAGGTGCCATCACCCAAGGCTGAACCGGTGCCCCTGCTCCGGATGTTATGAATTGATTTGCCTCTGGCGGGTTACTAGGGCCGGCTCCGGGCGTGTAGAAGAGATTCCATGGATCATAAACTGGAGGCAAACGGGATTGAGCCTTTTGGTGTCTACTCCTCATCACCTCGTTAGATGCGTTCAGGCTCATCATAAGCTGGAAAGCCTCTGACTAGAGCTGTTGAGCCCGTGCATCCAAAGCCACCCGCTCCGCGGCCAATCTGGTGTCCTCAGCTGCTAGGGCCTCCTCGGCTCGGGCTATCTCCTCACGTACCTCCGCCACTTCTTCATCGTGCTCACCTTGACTTGCCGGAATAACTATTGAGGTTAACAGGGCCGTCAATTTGTCCATGAGATCAATTAGCACCTGAGCCGGCAGGCGCACAGGGCCTCCTTCCCCGGCCGCTCCTGACCCAGACGTTATTGCTGCCGCAGCCGTAGTGTTTTTGTTGGATTGAGTGCCAGCCATGAAGGTCCCTACTCTGCTTGGCGGCTCAAAGGGGTCCGAATCTGCTGCCGCCATCTAACAGCCCCAAGCCCGTCGTCCTGCACTTGGTATAACGAATTCGTCTCACCAGTGGACGACTCACCGTCAGAATAGACGGCCGTCTCACCGCCGTCCACGGATCCTTCAGAAATTTCTCCTCCATCGATACAACCCACGAAGGCACGCTTCACGGCAGGCTGAGCCCGGGCGGGTCTCGCACGCTGAGCCGTCTCGATGATGTCGGTGCAGATGTCCGGCTCAGGGCCCGGCTCGCCAATCTGGCCGATCAAGACGTGTATTCCACCGAAGGGGACCCGGTACCCGTACTCAATTGAGCCGGCGTCGGGACCCCAGCCGGCGTCGTCGATGTAGAGCTTTCCGCGACGACTCTTAGTCATCCGGCCCACAGTGTATCCCTTGAGCCCTTCGAAGTTGCCCTTCAAGAACTCAAATCCACCGTGCGCTGGCCCCACGGTGGGCGCCAACTGTCATGGAATTGTCACGACAGATGTCCTCGTGAAAGGACTTAGTCGTGGAGCCATCGCAACTAGGAAGCTTAAAGGGGTTAAAGTGGGACAGAGGACACGGGAGTTTTATACTAGTTCGGCCCCTTACGGTGAAGGTAAAACCCTACGTCTAGTTGTGATGGAATTGCTGGAGTTTTGATGACCAGGGAGAAAATCTGCTATGCCCGGCTCTCGATTTGGTGTTACCTGCCCTAAGCCGCCGGCGGGTCGTCCCCTTATATACACGAGTTGACGCCCCACGGCCTATAGAGTCTCGGCCGGCTCATAAACAGCGTCCAGCTCAGTGACTAGTTAATCTTGCCTTACAACACAAGTCATGCCATTATGGTGGTTTATTACTACGGGCCTTATGTCACCTGTGGGTTTTAGGCCCTTTGTTGAACCGCCATCTTCAAGCTTGATATTGGGCTTCATATGATGAATCGCCATTGCGTAACCCGGCCCCTCCTCGGCGGGTTACACAAGTAGTTATATCCCCAACAAACGGGGTCACATCATTAGAGAAAGATGTGATGGACAAAAGATCCATCCGTTAGCTTAGCATAATGATCGTTTAGTTTTAGTGCTATTGCTTTCATCATGACTTATACATGTTCCTCTAACTATGAGATTATGCAACTCCTGAATACCGAAGGAACACCTTGTGTGCTCTCTAACATCACAACGTAACTGGGTGATTATAAAGATGATCTACAGGTGTCTCCGATGGTGTTTGTTGAGTTGGCATAGATCGAGATTAGGATTTGTCACTCCGTGTATCGGAGAGGTATCTTTGGGCCCTCTCGGTAATACTCATCACTATAAGCCTTGCAAGCAATGTGATTAATGAGTTAGTTGTGGGATGATGCATTACAGAACGAGTAAAGAGACTTGCCGGTAACGAGATTGAACTAGGTATGATGATACCGACGATCGAATCTCGGGCAAGTAACATACCGATGACAGAGGGAACAACGTATGTTGTTATGCGGTTTGACCGATTAAGATCTTCGTAGAATATGTAGGAGCCAATATGAGCATCTAGGTTCCCCTATTGGTTATTGACCAGAGATGTGTCTCGGTCATGTCTACATAGTTCTCGAACCCGTAGAGTCGCGAGCTTAACGTTCGATGACAATTTGTATTATGAGTTATGTGATTTGATGTACCGAAGTTTGTTCGGAGTCCCGGATGTGATCACGGACATGACGAGGAGTCTCGAAATGGTCGAGACGTAAAGATCGATATATTGGAAGGTTATATTCAAACACCGGAATGGTTCCAAAGTGTTTCGGGTATTTTCCGGAGTACGGGGAGGTTACCGGAACCCCCCGGCGGGTTAATGGGCCTTCATGGGCCCTAGTGGAAGAGAGGAGGCAGCAGTCGGGTGGAGGCGCATGCCCCCCAAGCCCAAACCGAATTGGACTAGGGTTGGGGGCGTGGCCCCCCTTTCCTTCTCTCCTCCTCCTCCTCTTTCCCCCCTTCTCCTTGTGGGAATAGGAAAGGGGGGGGGCGAATCCTACTTGTACCGGGAGTCCAAGTAGGACTCCCCCCCTTGGCGCGCCACACCTATGGCCGGCCTCCTCTCCTAGCCGTGTGCGGTGACCCCCTCCACAGTTACACACCTCGGTCATATTCCCATAGTGCATAGGCGAAGCCCTGCGCCGGTAACTTCATCATCACCGTCACCGCCGTCGTGCTGACGAGACTCTCCCTCGGCCTCAACTAGATCAAGAGTTCGAGGGACGTCACCGAGCTGAACGTGTGCAGATCGTGGAGGTGGCGTATGTTCGGTACTTGGATCGGTTGGATCGCAAAGACGTTTGACTACATCAACCGCATTACTAAATGCTTCCGCTTTAGGTCTACAAGGGTACGTGGACACACTCTCCCCGCTCGTTGCTATGCTTCTCCTAGATAGATCTTGCATGATTGTAGGATTTTTTTTTGAAATACTACGTTCCCCAACAGTGGAATCCGAGCCAGGTCTATGCGTAGATGTTATATGCACGAGTAGAACACAAATAGTTGTGGGCGATAATAGTCATACTGCTTACCAGACACGTCTTACTTTGATTTGGTGGTATTGTTGGATGAAGCGGCCCGGACCAACATTACATGACCACGTTCATGAGACCAGTTCTACCGACGTGCTTCGCATTGTGTGGTCAAGGGTGTCTGTTTCTTCAACTTTAGTTGAATCGAGTTTGACTACGCCCGGTCCTTGTTGAAGGTTAAAACAGCACACTTGACGAAAAATCGGTGTGGTTTTGATGCGTAGGTAAGAATAGTTCTTACTAGAAGCCCGTAGCAGCCACGTAAAACATGCAACAACAATGTAGAGGATGTCTAACTTGTTTTTGCAGGGCTTGTTATGATGTGATATGGTGAAGATGTGATGAGATATAAATTGTTGTATGAGATGATCATGTTTTGTTGAAGTTATCGGCAACTGGCAGGAGCCTAATGATTGTCTCTTTATTGCATAACATGCAAGCGCCATATAATTGCTTTACTTTATCGCTATGTGATAGCAATAGTTGCAAAAGGAATAGTTGGCGAGACGACCATGTGACAACACGTCGATAGAGATCAAGATGATGGAGATCATGGTGGCATGCCGGTGACGATGGAGATCATGACGGTGCTTTGGAGATGGAGATCAAAGGCACAAGATGATGATGGCCATATCATGTCACATATTTTGATTGCATGTGATGTTTATCTTTTATGCATCTTGTTTTGCTAGTACGGCGGTAGCATTATAAGATGATCCCTCGCTAAATTTCAAGGTATAAGTGTTCTCCCTGAGTATGCACCATTGCAACAGTTCGTCATGCCGAGACACCACGTGATGATCGGGTGTGATAAGCTCTACGTTCACATACAAAGGGTGCAAGCCAGCTTTGCATGTGCAGAATACTCGGGTTAAACTTGACGAGCCTAGCATATGCAAGTATGGCCTCGGAACACTAAGATCGAAAGATCGAACGTGAATCATGTAGTAGATATGATCAACATAGAGATGTTCACCATTGAAAACTACTCCATCTCACGTGATGATCGGACATGGTTTAGTTAATATGGATCACGTGATCATTTAGATGACTAGAGGGATGTCTATCTAAGTGGCAGTTCTTTAGTAATATGATTAGTTGAACTTTAATTTATGATGAACTTAGTCCTGATAGTATTTGCATATCTATGTTGTAGATCAATAGCTTGCGATGTAGCTCCCCATTTATTTTTGATATGTTCCTAGAGAAAAATTAAGTTGAAAGATGTTAGTAGCAATGACGCGAACTATCTCCTTGATCTGAGGATTATCCTCGTTGCTGCACAGAAGTATTATGTCCTTGATGCACCGCTAGGTGACGGACCTATTGCAGGAGCAGATGCAGACGTTATGAATGTTTGGCAAGCTCGGTATGATGACTACTTGATAGTGTAGTGCACCATGCTTTACGGCTTAGAACCGGGACTTCAAAAACATTTTGAACGACACGGAGCATATGAGATGTTCCAAGAGCTGAAACTGGTATTTCAGACTCATGCCCGAATCGAGAGGTATGAGTCCTCTGACAAGTACTTTGCCTACAAGATGAAGGAGAGTAGCTCAACCAGTGAGCATGTGCTCAGAATGTCTGACTACTACAATCGCTTTAATCAAGTGGGAGTTAATCTTCCAGATAAGATAGTGATTGATAGAGTTCTCTAGTCACTATCACCAAGTTACTGGAACTTCGTGATGAACTATAATATGCAAGGGATGACGAAAACGATTCCCGAGCTCTTCGCGATGCTAAAATTGGTGAAAGGTAGAAATCAAAAAAGAGCATCAAGTGTTGATGGTTAAAAAGACAATTAGTTTCAAGAAAAGGGGCGAATGAAAATAAAGGGAACTGCAAGAAAGAATGACAAGCAAGTTGCCACTCCCGTGAAAAAACCCAAAGCTAAACCTAAGCCTAAAACTGAGTGCTTCTACTGCAAAGGGAATGGTCACTGGAAGCTGAACTACCCTAAATACTTGGTGGATAAGAAGAATGGCAAAGTGAAAGGTATATTTGATATACATGTTATTGATGTGTACTTTACTAGTGTTCATAGTAACCCCAGGGTATTTCATACCGGTTCAATTGCTATGATTAGTAACTCAAACTAGGAGTTGTAAAATGAACAAAGACTAGTTATGGGCGAAGTGACGATGTGTGTTGGAAATGATTCCAAGGTAGATAAGATCACCATCGCACACTCCCTCTACCTTCGAGATTAGTGTTGGACCAAAATAAATGTTATTTGGTGTTTGCGTTGAGCATGAATATAATTGGATCATGTTTATTGCAATACAGTTATTCATTTAAGTCAAAGAATAATTGTTATTCTGTTTACATGAATAAAACCTTATATGGTCATACACTTAATATAAATGTTTTATTGAATCTCGGTCGTAATGATACACATATTCATAATATTGATGCCAAAAGATACAAAGTTAATAATGATAGTGCAACTTATTTGTGGCACCGCTGTTTAGGTCGTATTGGTGTAAAACGCATTAAGAAACTCCATGCTGATGGAACTTTGGAATCACTTGATTATGAATCACTTGATGCTTGCGAACCATGCCTCATGGGCAAGATGACTAAGACTCCGTTCTCCGGAGCAATGGAGCGAGCAACTTGTTGGAAATAATACATACGGATGTATGCGGTCGATAAGTGTTGAGGCTCGCAGCGGGTATTGTTATTTTCTGACCTTCACAGATGATTTGAGCAGATATGGGTATATCTAATTAGTGAAACACAAGTCTGAAACATTTGAAAAGTTCAAAGAATTTTAGAGTGAAGTGGAAAATCATCTTAACTAGAAAATAAAGTTTCTACGATCTGATCACGGAGGCAAATATTTGAGTTACGAGTTTGGCCTTCATTTAAAACAATGTGGAATAGTTTCACAACTCACGCCACCTGGAACAGCACAGTGTAATGGTGTGTCCAAACGTCATAACCGTGCTTTATTAGATATGGTGCGATCTATGATGTCTCTTACCGATTTACCACTATCGTTTAGGGTTATGCATTAGAGACAGCTGCATTCACGTTAAATAGGGAACCATCTAAATCCATTGAGACGACACCATATGAACTATGGTTTGGCAAGAAACCTAAGTTGTCGTTTCTTAAAGTTTGGGGCTGCGACGCTTATATGAAAAAGCTTCAACCTGATAAGCTCGAACAAAAATCAGAGAAATGTGTCTTCATAGGATACCCAAAGGACACTGTTGGGTACACCTTCTATCACAGATCCGAAGGCAAGCTATTCGTTGCTAAAAATGGACCCTTTCTAGAGAAGGAGTTTCTCTCAAAAGAAGTGGTGGGAGGAAAGTAGAACTTGATGAGGTAGTTGTACCTTCTCTCGAATTGGAAAATGGGTTCATCACAGAAATCAGTTCAAGTGATGCCTACACCAATTAGTGATGAAGTTAATGATGATGATCATGAAACTTCAGATCAAGTTACTACCAAACCTCGTAGGTCAACCAGAGTACGATCCGCACCAGAGTGGTATGGTAATCCTGTTCTGGAAGTCATGTTACTAGACCATGATGAACCTACGAACTATGAGGAAGCCATGATGAGCCTAGATTCCGACAGATGGATTGAGGCCATGAAATCTGAGATAGAATCCATGTATGAGAACAAAGTGTGGACTTTGGTGGACTTGCCCGATGATCGACAAGCCATTGAGAATAAATGGATCTTCAAGAGAAAGACGGACGCTGATAGTAGTGTTACTATCTACAAAGCTCGACTTGTCGAAAAGGGTTTTTGACAAGTTCAAGGTGTTGACTACGATGAGATTTTCTCACTCGTATCGATGCTTAAAGTCTGTCCGAATCATGTTAGCAATTGCCACATTTTATGAAATCTGACAAATGGATGTCAAAACTGCATTCCTTAATAGATTTATTAAATAAGAGTTGTATATGATACAACCAGAAGGTTTTGTCAATCCTAAAGGTGCTAACAAAATGTGCAAGCTCCAGCGATCCATCTATGGACTGGTGCAAGCATCTTGGAGTTGGAATATACGCTTTGATGAGTTAATCAAAGCATATAGTTTTATACGGACTTGCGGTGAAGCCTGTATTTACAAGAAAGTGAGTGGGAGCACTATCGCCTTTCTGATAAGTATATGTGAATGACATATTGTTGATCGGAAATGATGTAGAATTTTCTGGTAAGCATAGAGGAGTGTTTGAAAGGATTTTTTCAAAGAAAGAGCTCGGTGAAGCTGCTTACATATTGGGCATCAAGATCTATAGAGATAGATCAATACGCTTGATAAGATTTTTCTATGAGTACATACCTTAACAAGATTTTTGAAGTAGTTCAAAATGGAACAGTCAAAGAAGGAGTTCTTGCCTGTATTGCAAGGTGTAAAGTTGAGTAACACACAAACACGACCACGGTAGAAAATAGAAAGAGAATGAAAGTCATTCCCTATGCCTCAGCCATAGGTTCTATAAAGTATGCTATGTTGTGTACCAAACCGATTGTCTACCTTTCCATGAGTTTGACAAGGGGGTACGATATTGATCCAGGAGTGGATGACTTGACAGTGTCAAAATCATCCTTAGAAGACTAAGGAGATATTTCTTGGTTATGGAGGTAATAAAGAGTTCGTCGTAAAGAGTTATGCCAATGCAAGCTTTTACACTGATCCGAATGACTCTTGAGTCTCAATCTAGATACATATTAAAAGTGGGAGCAATTAGCTAGAGTAGCTCCATGCAGAGCATTGTAGACATAGAAAATTTGCAGAATACATACGGCTCTGAATGTGACAGACCCATTGACTAAGCTTCTCTCACAAGCAAAACATGATCACACCTTAGTACTCTTTGGGTGTTAATCACATAGCAATGTGAACTAGATTATTGACTCTAGTAAAACCCTTTGGGTATTAGTCACATGGCGATGTGAACTATTGGTATTAAATCACATGACGATGTGACCTAGATTATTGACTCTAGTGCAAGTGGGAGACTGAAGGAAATATGCCCTAGAGGCAATAATAAAGTTGTTATTTATATTTCCTTATATCACGATAAATGTTTATTATTCATGCTAGAATTGTATTAACCGGAAACTTAGTACATGTGTGAATACATAGACAAACAGAGTGTCCCTAGTATGCCTCTACTAGACTAGCTCGTTAATCAAAGATGGTTAAGTTTCCTGACCATAGACATGTGTTATCATTTGATCAACGGGATCACATCATTAGAGAAAGATGTGATGGACAAGACCCATCCGTTAGCTTAGCATAATGATTGTTTAGTTTTATTGCTATTGATTGCATCATGACTTATACATGTTCCTCTGACTATGAGATTATGCAACTCCCGAATACCGGAGGAACACCTTGTGTGCTATAAAATGTCACAACATAATTGGGTGATTATAAAGATGCTCTACATGTGTATCCAATGGTGTTTGTTGACTTGGCATAGATCGAGATTAGGATTTGTCACTCCGTGTATCGGAGAGGTATCTCTGGGCCCTCTCGGTAATACTCATCACTATAAGCCTTGCAAGCAATGTGACTAATGAGTTAGTTGCGGGATGATGCATTACAGAACGAGTAAAGAGACTTGCGGGTAACGAGATTGAACTAGGCATGATGATACCAACGATCGAATCTCGGGCAAGTAACATACCAATGACAAAGGGAACAACGTATGTTGTTATGCGGTCTGATCGATAAAGATCTTCGTAGAATATGTAGGAGCCAATATGAGCATCCAGGTTCCGCTATTGGTTATTGACTGGAGATTTGTCTCGGTCATGTCTACATAGTTCTCGAACCCGTACGGTCCGCGCGCTTAACGTTCGATGGTGATTTTTGTTATGAGTTATGTGATTTGATGTACCGAAGTTTGTTCGGAGTCCCGGATGTGATCACGGACATAACGAGGAGTCTCGACATGGTCGAGACATAAAGATCGATATATTGGAAGGTTATATTCGGACACCGGAATGGTTCCGAAGTGTTTCGGGTATTTTCCGGAGTACCGGGAGGTTACCGGAACCCCCCGGGGGGTTAATGGGCCTTTATGGGCCCTAGTGGAAGAGAGGAGGCAGCAGCCAGGTAGAGGCGCACGCCCCCCCCCCCAAGCCCAAACCAAATTGGACTAGGGTTGGGGGGGCGGCCCCCTTTCCATCTCTCATCCTCCTCTTTCCCCCTTCTCCTTTTGGGAATAGGAAAGGGGGGCGAATCCTACTTGGACCGGGAGTCCAAGTAGGACTCCCCCCCTTGGCGCGCCACACCTATGGCTGGCCTCCTCTCCTCCCCCCTTTATATACGTGGGAGGGGGCATCCCAAAGGCACAACAAAGTTTCTCTTAGCCGTGTGTGGTGTCCCCCTCCACAGTTACACACCTCGGTCATATCGTCGTAGTGCTTAGGCGAAGCCCTGCGACGGTAACTTCATCATCACCGTCACCACGCCGTCGTGCTGACAGAACTCTCCCTCAGCCTCAACCGAGCTGAACGTGTGCAGATCGCGGAGGTTCCATATGTTCGTTACCTGGATCGGTTGGATCGCGAAGACGTTCGACTACATCAACCGCGTTACTAAACGCTTCCGCTTTCGGTCTACAAGGGTACGTGGACACACTCTCCCCGCTCGTTGCTATGCTTCTCCTAGATAGATCTTGCGTGATCATAGGAAATTTTTTGAAATACTACATTCCCCAACAGGGTGCACCTGTGAGCCACAAGCCCACAAGACGCGCCCACCCCCTGGACGCGCCTAGGTGGCTTGTGCGGCCCACACAGGCCCCCTCACTTATTCCAACCACCGATCTACTTCTTCTTCCTCTAGAAAAAGTCACACTCTTGCTCAAACCCGTGTTCTTGCTTATCTTGCTGCCATTTTCGATATCCTTGCTCGGGGCTCCATTTCTAAAACTGTTTTGGGGAATTGATCTTCGGCATGTGATTCCTCCAATGGTCCAATTAGTTTTTGTTCTAGTGTGTTATATATTGCAAATTTTTGCTGCTGTGGTGACCATGTTCTTGAGCTTGCATGTCAAATTTATATGGTTCAAAGTAGTTTTGTTGCATGATACAGCCTCTAGGCACTTGTGGGACTAGTTGGTATCAATTTTGTTGAGTTTGGTTCACTTATACTTTGAGTCATTAATCAGAAATTTTCAGAGGAAGAAAATGTTTAGGAAAATGTACCAAGGTGGTTCCTCGAAGCAGAAAGCCCCAAGGCTTGCTATACGTGAGTCAGACCTTGAACCACCACGGGGAGCTCTAGTGCGACCATGTGAATGGCCGTCAGATCACTTCATGACTCACGCATGTTTTAAGGAAGAATTTGATATGTACGTGCACAAGCCAGCCTTACGGACTCTGTGTCAGATAAGTGCTTGCAATACTACAACCTTACTGATTCCTTTGTGTGGAGATTTGAGTATTCAGGCCAGCGCAATACACATTCTGTTTTATTTGATCTCTATGACAAATCATTTCGCATGGACCTGGAAGATTTTAATGAAGCATGTAAAATTCCGCAATGGAGCATTTATACTAAACATCGCAAATCTGATTGCATTGACTTCATTGCTAGCGTCACTAGGGGAGAAACTAGAAACATAACACAAGCTACCATAGGGAGCATTCACTTTCCTGCTTTACATTATTTTGCTCTCTTTATAGGTAGATGCGTTAATGGTAAACATGACCATAGCCACCTTTTCTCTCTTAATTTAAGTGTCCTCAAGAGTGCGGTAATGGGTGATAAACGATATAACTTGGGGGCTATTGTTGCAAGGCGGTTACATAATAATGCTTTAGAGGGAGATTTCTTTGGTGGAATTTATGCCACTCATTTAGCTAATTATCTCAAGGCACCTATAAGAGAAAATGATATTCAGTTACCACCCGTTTACCTTGATTATGATGCTATAGAACATTTCCAATTCCTAGAGAGGGGCGAACAACCTCTCCAGTACATACTAATCTTTGATAGGGAACGTATCTTCCATATTACGCTTCCCGCTCCTACCTTTATTGACTTTCAGGTAAAACGAAGATACTTCGTAACCAGAGAAGAAGCGGAGAAGCATGAGAGAGCGAGGGAGACTGCTCGCCTCCACGAGGCAGCCCTCCAAGCGGTAGCGGCTGCAACTTAGTACAACCCCAACTACAACTTTGACTATCCGCCAGGCCAGCCGTGGCCCTACACCAACTTAGGTCAAAATCCAACATTTCTCACTTCTTTTTCATTCTTCTTTCTAGCTTAATTAGTTGTAGTATTGAAATAAAACCCAAAAAGATATCTCCTTCTTCTTATGCTTGTTGGGAGCTTTCCTGTGTGAATAGTTTTTCTCGTTTTCGTTTTACTTTCTTCAGAAAAACAAAAACTCCAAAAATATTTCAGTGTGTTTCTTTGAAATTCTTTTCTTTCCTTTGGGTCGTAAGGAGAAGACCACGATGAAAATGTTGAGTGGCTCTCATACGGATTATTTTGATCTAACAAAGAGCCCATATTACCTTGTCTTCTCCTTTGAATAAATGTTTGCAGATTCCAACTTAGTCTAATGCACGTGCACTCTTATTATTACTCACATCGTTCGGTCATGCGAGTGAAAGGCAATAATGACGATATTTGATAAAATGATTGAGATGAAGAAAAGCTGGTATGAGCTTGACCTATTTTGTTTTTGTAAATATGATTAGCTCATCGTTCCTGATTGAACCTATTATGAATGAAACATGTTTGCAATGACAATTAGAGATTATAGTTACTCATGCCATGCTTAATTAGCTAGGAGTGGATAATGGTTTATCTTATGTGCCAACATGCATTTAAAATGGTTATCATGTAGTATGATAAGATGGTGTCGGGGCAGGCTGATCTGGCCCACGAACACCTATGGGACCGGCGGACCGAGCCCCTTTTGGTTCGGCGGGGAGCAGAGATCGCACGAAGAGCAGATCGAGGCGAAGCACACGAGAGGTTTACCCAGCCGAGCTCTCCGGAGAGATAATACTCCTACTGCTGCATGTCTGAGTGTATTGAGTTCTTGCTCAGGAGCGCTGAGTGCTACAGTACACACAAGCTGCTAACGAGACCGAGCGTGAGTGTCGAACCTCCCGAACCCCCCTCTACGTTGCGCATGGGCCTCCTTTTATATGCTCAAGGGGTCTCCGACAGGTGGCAACGTAGACAAGGGTAAAAATGGAAAAGGAGTGGTTGGTACAGTTACTTGTACATTGTACGATTGTACGATGTATCATACCTAACCCCGACGGCGGGGACAAAAGCATTAAATGCCCGTCTCACGTCGCCCCTAATAAAGGCAAACAGGGACCGTCAGGGACGCCACCGTTCGCCACGATGGCTTGCATGTCTGCGCCGCTTGCCACCGCGCTCCGCTGGCCCGCACGGCCTCTTGCCACGCTACGCGAAAGGTCCTGTATGCGACACGTTAGTGGGTGTGCCGGAGCGCAGTACAGAGTGGTCTGCCGGCAAGCGCCTTGCCGCGGTTGTTGTCTTGCCGCGCCCGGAAGCTTGTCGCTCACCGGGCCTTCCCGGCAAGCTCCTCTTGCCGGGGCCTTGTCTTGTAGGTGCCTTGGGTGGCCTTCCCGGCAAGCTCCTCTTGTCGGGGCCTTGTCTCCTTGGCTTGAATACTTTGTTCTTGAATGACTCCAAAGGAACCACGGGGGACCTTGGCGGTCACCCGGTAAGCCTTGCTGGAGGGCTGCAATCGCCCGTGCACAAGTTCGGGATACTAGGGTACCCTACTCTAGTACACCGGCAGAGCCCCGGCTGGGCCACACAGTGCCAAGCGCTGTTGGGCGGGCCCAAACAGGCACGGGCACACGCGGCCTGGGTCACGCCAGTAACTCACCCCGGACCCACCACGCCCTCCCACGAGCGACCACGCGTCGAATGCGGCGTCGTGTGAGAGATCGTGGCGAGATCGTGGGGGTTTCTTTATTCGGAAAAACGGAATGTCCGCCTCCCTCTTTATAAGGGGAAACAGGGCAGTCCGCCCATCTCGCCAGATTGCTCGTCCCATCTCGAAAAAACCTCCGCTGCTCCCCCTTCTTCCCAAGGTCAAGAGAGCAGCCCGCTTCATCGCCACTAGCATCACTAACGCCTTTGATCTCCTCCACCGCCTCCGCCATGGCTCCAAAAGCCGACAAGGGAAGGCCGTGAAGTCACCGAGGCGTCATGCGGCGCGGCGCTGCGAAAGGAGCGGGCAATCTTTCCCCCGCCCCAGCTCGCCGCGAGGGAGCTGAGGGAGAACTACTACCTCTTCTGGTCGACGGAGACGCGAGCGCATCCGCCCACGAAGGTACTTCCAGC
Source organism: Aegilops bicornis (assembly GCA_021605145.1). Classification (NCBI taxonomy): domain Eukaryota; kingdom Viridiplantae; phylum Streptophyta; class Magnoliopsida; order Poales; family Poaceae; genus Aegilops; species Aegilops bicornis. Next base: position 358,608,763 of record CM038672.1, on the reverse strand, counting down.
TGCTGCTTCGAACTAGCCCCGAACGGATATCCCTTCTTTCGCTGTTCCTCTACTGCGGGCTCTACCCGCCTTTCTCTGAGTTTTTCTGTGACATCATGAACACCTACGGGTTCCGCCTCCTTGATTTCACCCCCAATGTTGTTTTGACCATGGCAGTTTTCGCACATCTCTACGAAAACTTTGTCGGAGTCCATCCAAACGTAGCCCTTTTCCACCACTTCTTTATACCCCGAGTTGAGAGAGGAGAGCCTCTTGCCGGCGGAATCGCTTGGATCTCAAGGATCGGCAAGAAGGAAGCTTATCTGGAGGGAGAGCTCCGTAGCAAGTGGGAGGAGTGGAGGGCAGATTGGTGCTGGATTGTCGAGGAGAACCCGCAGACATTTACCGCCCAGCACCAAACCCCAATAGTGCGCGGCAACGATTGGAGTAACGTGGCCCTAAGATGCTAGGTCAAGATTGCCGTCACCCGGATCTTGCGCCTCGGGCTTGCAGACTTCTTGTAAACACCGTTGGCGCAGACTTTCTTCGCCGTCAGACGCCTTCTTGCAAGAGAGGAGGAGACCCGCTGGGAGTTTCAGAACGCGGCAGATATCATGAGGCTGCGCCCGAGCCTCAACTCTAACTTCACCGTCTTGGAACTTGACGCAATGCTCTTGGAGCTGTTCAAGCCCGATCCCGATCATCCGTAAATGTTTAGGTTGCCGAGGGCGTCGTTCCGCTGTGCAACAATTCCTCGCTTGACCGTGATTCGTGCAATGATGTCGAGCGACTCGCATGGAATTGTCCCAACTTGGCAAGAGCCTGCAGATGACATCGTGCGGCAGTTCTTTGACAATCTGGTAGAAATGCCGGTCCGCCCTGATGAACAGAGGGGCCTCACCCGCGACACCACCGATGATGAGATGCAGCGCATCGCCACCAGGCTGGAAGAGGCGGCAGCAGCCGCTGCCGCGGGCGAGTTTGGATTCACCGTGGAGGAGGCAGAGGCAGCAGAGGCGGCAAGCCTTGTCGAGCGAAGGGAGTTTGCCAGCGAGGAGGAGCTTGCCGAGCCTGAAGCTGAGTCGAGTGAGCCCGCCGAGGGCGCCTCCTCCCCACCTTCAAACAGCTTGCCACGACCGGAGCCCCCAGCTCCACCAAGAAGGCGTCTTCGCAAGGCGTAGACGTGGCGGGCGGCGAGCAGGTCAACGATCGCCCCGCCCAGCCTCCACCGCGGCAAGCACTGTTGCCGCGGGAGCACCTCACGCCGCTGCGGCAACTGGAGCGGGGCCTTCGCAGACCACCGCTTCTGCTCCCGCCAAGCGGCCAAGGGAAACTACTCCTCCGCCTCGTCGTACTGGAGGCGGGCCAGAATTTGACCTCTCCGCGCTTAGCTCCGACGAGGAAGAAGAAGAGTAAGATTCTTGGCAGCATGTGTAGTTCTTCGGCTTGTTGCTTTGTCTTGTATCTGATTTGCTTTACTCTGAACCCATTCCTTTTCGTGACGCCGCCCGTAGAGTGTCGAAGAGAGCCAAGGCCCCGGTGATTGTCGCCGAGGACGAACCCATCATGCGATAGCAGGAGGCGCGTCGAGACCACCTTGCCGGACGCTGCAACTCTTCCTCAAAGCAGCCCCAACGCAGCCCCCAAAGATAAGTATATGGTTTACTTCCTCACGTTAGGGCGTGCATGGGTGCCCTTTCTTTGCCGATATCTGGCTGCTGATTTGTGTAGGAAGCAGAGCAGCTGACCGGGAGTGCCTCAAGCCGCCTCGACATGCCTTCGCTTCGACTACACCGCCAAGGGAGGATTCCCGGCAAGGGAGCGTTCTCCGCAAGGGAGACTTCTCCGGCAAGGGGCAGTTCTCCGACAAGGGACAACACCAGCGATCTCTGGCGGCGGAGACCATGACTGCAGACCCTAGCACAGGTAATCCTCTTGCTTGAAAACTTCCCTTGTGTTCTTCTTCTTCTGATTTTCTTTTTAAATATTTGCTTGACTTTTCTTCATTTTCTGGTCGTCCACAGAGCCAATGGAGACCGAGGCTGCCAGCGAGGAGGACCCGCGCGGCAATATTGACGACGCCAATGCCACCGAAGAAGAAGTCAAGGCCGACGAGCCCACGGCCGAAGAGGCCGCCAAAGCTGCCGCCGCAGAGGCTGGCGAGGGTCCCGATCGCGACCGACGGCCCTGAGGCCAGGAGCGCCAGCGCCACGCCGACCGCCCGATCCCTCCGCCTGCCAGAAGGCGTCGGGCTCAAGAGCCCCAGCCAGCGCCTATTTGAAGGCCGGCGATGGCGTCTTCATCAAGCTCCCATGGGAGTCGAGCTCCAGGGCACCGGCCGAAGGAGAAACTTTTGATGAAGAGCTGCTCGCCTCCGCCGGACTGACGCTGGTCGACGTGTTGGCAAAGCAAAGCAGGCAAGCTTCGAGGAGGAGCAGGCTGCGGAAGTCTTTGTCGCTCTACCGCCCGACAAGCCAAGCTAGAATCCCGGAGGCGCTTGTCGCGAAGGCGGGAGCAGACATCGAGAAGCGCGGAGGAGCTCCGGCCTCAACCAGGAAGCTCTCCGGGCCTTGGCAGGAGCGGGAGCAACTTCGCCGAGGAGCGCAAAGCCTTCCTCCTCGAGAACGCCAAGCCGAGGAGCAACAGCCCTTGCCGCCGAGAAGCTATCTGCGCAGAAGGCGAGTTGGCGCAGAGGAAGGTCTATCTTGACAGCCACGAGGAGGATCTTGCCATGCGCGAGCAAACATTTGGCGGGGCTCTCAAGGAAGCAAAGGATGCTGCCGCATGCCGAGGCCGTCAAGAAGGAGCTGGAGGCGAAGGTGGCGCAGCTTGGAGGCCAATCTCAAGGAGAGCGGCGAGGAGCTTGCTGCACTCAAGCACGAGCCGAGAAGGACGCCTACACTCTTGGCGAGCTGCAGGGCCGTCTCGCCGAGAGGAGCAAGGAGCCTGGCGCCGCCAAGGACTCCAACGCAGATCTTGAGTTGAAGCTGACCACCTTGACTCTCGAGATTTGGGCCAGGCGCCAGGGAGGCAGGAGGTGGCCTTGAAGGAGAAGATCAAGGCCGACGAGGCGCTGGCTGGCGAAGTCTTCTTGCCGCCAGAATACCTTTAAGGAGAATGTGGAGCACAGGACCGAGGGTCTCGTGGTGTTGCTGCAGCCATCGACGAGGAGTCTGGCGCGTTGGGATGGTGGATCTTGGATATTCCTCCGATGAGCACCTCCAACCCAGCGCCAAGCTTAGCTTGTTCTTCAAGGGCGTGGTGACGGCCCTCCAGCGACTCCGGGAAGAAGTCCCAAAGCAGCTGGCCGAGGAGTCGCGCCAGATCTGTGCGGGAGCTCTTCAAAAGGTGCTGGTGAAGGTGGCCTTCCGCAATCCAGGCCTCAACCTCACCAACGTCCTCAAGTCCTTGCCGCCGGATGCTGATGTGGAAGCGCTCAAGATCCTTGTCGCACCCATCGTGGACAGGGTGAGCGGGATCAAGAGGGTTGAGGGCGATCGCGTGGAATTAGGCCGCCCGCTTTCTCTTTTTTCTTGCCGCTGCTGGTCATGTTATGAGAACAATCTATTAGAGCTGCGACAAGCTATCTTGTAATATAACCCTATTTCAGGTAGCAATTGCTATGTTATTTCCTTTACTAGATTCCTTCCTTTGTATGTTTTTGCCCTACGCTTTTAGGGAACTTGTCGGTATGAGCACACAGGCCACTGGCCGAGTGCGGACGTCGGCTGACTGTTGGCGGTGCCGCTCCGACAATTAACCTTATCGCAACTAGTCGCAGCTCACTTAAGTTGTTGAGCGGACTCGAAACAAAGTAAGGCGCAACTAGCTACGAGTTGGTTCCTCCGCCGCACGTGTTTTCCATACAAAGTACGGTCGTTCGAGGAAGATAACTTAAAATCTTAAAACTGATTGCTCAAACTTTAGCAACTTAGCTTTTCATCCTTTGCTTCGGTAAGGCTAGACTTCCTTGAGCGACGCTTGGTCCACACCATTATCTTCTCCTTTCCCCCCCGGCAAACTTGTGTGCGAGGGAACCTTCCTTTCTTTGATAAAGAGAAAGAAGAGAAAATAAAGATATGGAGCCTTATGGCTCGTTATTGCTTACCGGGGATAGGTGCTGCACAAAGTGTCAGATAATGCATGCAAAATAGAAGTAGAAAGCATGAAATTGACAAGATGTGCGAAGCACATTAGCTTTAATTATGCACGGGTCTGCGCCGGCTTTGTACAAAGGATTACATGCAACAGCGGCAAGACTTGTACAAAAGGTGGTTGCTTGGAACAGGTTCCGGCTACCGCCCTCTGAGTAAAACTTATGAAGATGCTCAATGTTCCAGGAGTTGCTCACCGAATGCCATCTTCGGTCTCAAAGCGGACAGCGCCGAGGCCTAGTGACTCGTTTCACCCGGTAAGGGCCTTCCCACTTTAAGCGTCAACTTGTTGGAATTCTTGGCGGATCGAACACGCCGAAGAACAAGGTCGCCTTCCTCGAGACTTCTGGCATTAACTTTGCGGCTATGGTAGCGGCGCAAAGCTTGCTGGTACCGAGCAGCTCGTACAGCAGCCTGAAGACGATCCTCCTCAAGGAGCAGCGCGTCATCTTGTCGCAGCTGCTCTTGCTCAAGCTCATCATAAGCGAGCACTCGAGGTGATCCGTATACGAGTTCCGTGGGGAGAACTGCCTCTGCTCCATAGACTAGAGCGAAAGGTGTCTGGCCAGTGGCTCGATTTGGCGTCGTCCTAATCGACCAAAGAACCACCGGCAGCTCCTCAATCCAGTTCTTTCCGCACTTGTGCAGCCTGTCGAAAGTTCTGGTCTTAAGCCCGCGCAGCACTTCAAAGATTTGCCCTCTCCGCTTGACCGTTACTTCTCGGATGAGCAACAGCGAAGCGGCACCTTGGCGCCAAGATCTTGGACGTCTGCATGAAGGTGCGGCTCGTGAATTGCGTGCCGTTGTCGGTGATGATCCTGTTAGGGATTCAAACGGCAAACAATCGACCAAGAACTTGATCACGATCCTGTCACCTTCCTCATCGCTTCCACTTCCGGCCACTTTGTGAACTTGTCGATTGCAACGCATAAGTACTCAAAGCCCCGACAAATCGGGGAAAGGGGCCGAGGATGTCGAGCCCCAGACCGAAAATGGCCAGGATAAAGGGATCATCTGGAGAGCTTGAGCTGGCTGGTGTATCTGCCTGGAATGGAACTGGCATGCTTCACACTTGGTTACTTGTGCAGTTGCATCCTGGAGGGCTGTTGGCCAAAAGAAACCTTGCCGAACGCTTTGCGGCAAGTGCTCGCGCCAATGTGGTGACCACATATGCCTCCATGTATCTCTCGCCAACAGCTTTTGTCCGTCTTCCCGTGAATACACTTCAATTTCACACCGTTGAGTCTTCTTCTCTGCATGTCTTTGTCGACAAACTGGTACATACTTGACTGCCGGGCTACTCTTTCCGCTTCTTCTTGCTCTTCGGGAAGTTCTCCTGTCTGAAGGAAATGGACAATCTGTTGTGCCCATGTTGGAGCTTGCGGCTCGACAACAAGGACTAAAGGCACATCTGCTGCTGCGGGAACATCAGCTTCTACGGCGAGAACCTGCGGCTCAGCCGGAGCTTGACGTTCCCCGGCAAGCTTGCCGGAGCAAAACTTGTCGGGAGCGTCTTCTTCAACGGAACAAACCCTAGGGCTTGCCGGAGCAGACTGCTCCTCAGCACCCTTGGTGTTGATCTTGGGGACCTTCTTGGCAGAGGCTTCGGGGAGCTCACTGGAAAATAGTCACCGTAAATCAACTTCCTCTTCTTGCTCTGTCCGGTTGATGGTGTTACAGACGGTTGAGTCAGCTTTAGCACAAAACTCCCTGGTTCCATTGTGTAACTTAAGTGCAGCGCACTTGACGAACCATCAAGAATGTCGCTCGAGCTCTTGGAATATATTCCATCTCAGAGGCCGTCAAAGTGCTCTTCACGTTTCTCACTTCATCAACATAAGCTTCCATCAACGGACTCGATAATTCTTGTTCACTTGGCGTATGACAAGCTGTGAGTCACCCCGACAATGAGCTTCTTGATCCCAAGGTCTCATGCGATCTCGAGACCGGCAAGCAAACCTTCATACTCTGCGGTATTGTTTGTTGCTTGCTCCTTGGGAAAGTGCATCTGGACTACGTGCTTGAGGTGCTCTCCGGTGGGTGCAACAAGTAGCACGCCCGACCGGGCGCCTTGCAGCCGAGAAGGCACCATCAAAGTACATCAGCCACTCTTTGCTTGCTTCCTTGTCGGGGATGCTCGTTTCGAATTTCTTCATCTTGTGTTGGTGTCCATTCTGCTATGAACTCCGCCAATGCTCGCTTTGGATAGTTGAAGTGCTCTCAAACTTGAGGCCAAAGCTTGACAGTTCCAAGTGCCCACTCGACAATCCTGCCTGTTGCCTCTGGATTTTGCAAGATCCTCTTCACTAAAACGAGTGACGACTGTGACCTCATGTGCCTGGAAGTAATGGCGCAGCTTTCTCGAGGCCATGAGGAGGCGGAAAAGCAATTTCTGCACAACAGAGTACCTTGACCTAGCCCCCTGCAGAAGGGAACTGACAAAGTAAACTGGGCGATGCACCATTCTTTTCTGCATCTTCTCATGCGTCTGCGCAGATCCGTCCTTGTCGGGACCAGAGCTTGCCGGTGAAGCCCCTCGGTCGTCATTTGGATGCATCTGCCATGGTTGCTAGCTCATCATCCGCCTCCCTCTCCACTACTAACGCAGCACTAACCACTTGATTGGTTGCCGCTATATATAGCAGCAACTTCTCTTGTGGCCTAGGTGCGACAAGTGCTGGAGTGGAGGACAGGTATCTCTTCAAGTCCTGCAGCGCAGCCTCCTCTTCCGGAGTCCATTTCATTGGACCTGCCATTTTCAAAATTTTGAAAAATGGCGGTATGCGCTTCAACAGACCTAGAGATAAACCTGCCGAGAGCAGCTATGCAACCGCAAGTCTTCGTACATCCTTGACGCGCTTTGGTGCTTCAATCTGCTCAATGGCCTTGATCTTGTCGGGATTGGCTTCAATTCCCGCCGAGACACGAAGAACCCGAGAAGCTTGCGGAAGGGACTCCAAACACACACTTCTCGTGGTTGAGCTTGAGGTTGATCTTGCGCAGATTTGCAAAGGTCTCGTCTAAATCTTGAATCGAGTTGCCTTGTCCTTGCTTTTGACCACTATGTCATCCATGTAGGCTTCCACATTTACGTGCATTTGCGGCTCAAAAGCGTCATGGACTACTCTTGCAAATGTTGAACCAGCATTCTTTAATCCGAAAGACATCCGTGCGAAACAAGTATGTGCCACATGGGTTGATGAATGCGGTCTTCTCCTCATCCTCTTCGCCATGAAGATCTGATGATATCCTCGAGTATGCATCCAGAATGAAAGCAAATCACATCCGCCGTGGAGTCAACAATCCGTCGATGCGCGGCAAGGGAAATGGGTCTTTGGGACAAGCTTTATTGACATCGGTAAAGTTGATACAAAGCCTCCATTTCCCGTTAGCCTTCTTGCGACAACTACATGGTTGGCCAACCACGTAGGATGGAGCACTCCTCCGACAAGGCCTGCTGCTTCCAATTTCTTGATTTCTTCTGCGATGAACTCTTGGCGCCCACCGCCGCTTCCTCGACTTTCTTCGCTTGACGGGCCGCGTGAGGACAAACGGCAAGATGGTGCTCAATTACTTTCACAGGAACACCGGGATGTCGACGGTTGCCACGCAAACACGCCGACGTTCGCCCGCAGGAAAGCAACGAGCGCCTTCCTATTTAGGGTCGAGGTGGCACCGATGGTGAAGGTACCACCAAGGCCGTCCTCCTGGCGTACACCTTCTTGGTCTCCGTGGAGCTGCCATCGTCTTCTTACACTTGCCGGTGGAGCTCGATGGTGCGTCCTCGACGGTAGCGCAGCACTTCGAAGAGGTGCGCTTGCCGGAGTGGGCATCAGAGCTCTTGCCGGACTTGGTCTTCTTCTTCGCCCCGGGAGCTTCAGCGGCAAGTGGCTTGCAATCTGCTGCAGTGCTGCTTCCCGGTAGATCTTGTCGGCGCAGATAAGAGCATCCTTCTTGTCGCCAGGACGGAGATGACACTTATCGGGCCCGCATCTTCGAGCATGTTGTATGCATAGTGAGAGGCTGCCATGAATTTGGCGAGTGCTGGACGGCCAAGTATCCCATTGTAAGGCAATGGAAAGTCAGCTACGTCAAAAGTGACCCTCTCAGTCCTGAAGTTCAACTCGCTGCCAAATGTCACCAGCAACGTCATCTTTCCCTTCGGCTTGCTCCTTCCCGGATTGATTCCTTGGAAAGTGCCGGTCTCTTCGAGCTCGCCATCAGGGATCTGGAGTTTCTGGAGCACCGCGGAGGAGATCAGGTTCAAGCCGGCCCCGCCGTCAACTAGCATCTTAGTGACCTTGAGGTTGCAGATAGTTGGTGAAACCAACATCGGCAAGCACCCGACCGCCGTTACGCCGATCGTGGTGGTCCTCAATATCAAAGATGATAGGCGTCTTTGGACCATTTCAGAGGCTCGCGTGACTCGACGGATGGTTCTGCCGCATTGACTTCCTGCATCCACCGCTTGAGCTGGCGGTGTGAAGTATGCGCAGAAGCACCGCCGTCAACGCATGTGACCTCTGTGGCTTTCGGAACTCCCGCTCATCGCCTCGTCATCATCCATGTCTTCATCGTCGTCGTCGTCTTCATCCTTGTCGCGGCCACGGGGAGGTCTGTCTCCTTGCCGCTGCTTGGCCTTGCCGCGGCGTCCTCCCCGGCCGGGACGCTTCTTGCCAGATCCTCCAGCACCTTCCTGGGCCATCTCCTTGTCGCGTCGTTCGTATTCAGCCTTCACGCTTTCGACAAGCTGCTCGACCTTTTGCAGCTCACGGAGGTCATGGCCCTTGGTGCGGTGGATCTTGCAAGATCTTGTTTGTTGGAGCCGTCACCGCTTGTCGGCGACCGCCACAGCTTGGCGATTGGTGCCAGCGGCAACCTCCTTGCCGGAGCTACCAGCTTTGGCTTTCTTGGTGCCACCTCCGTTGCCGGACTGCTCAACAACTAGCACATCTTTGCCTTTCTTCTTCCTGTTGCTTCGTCGCCGGTTTTTCTTTGCCGGGGTGGTCTCCTCACTATCAGATCCTCCCGCTTCAAGATTCTCTCCGGAGTCTCCTCCCTTCCTCAAAGACGTGCACACTTGTCGGCCAGGCATATAGCTCATCGACGTCTTCGATCTTGCACATCGCCATCTCCTCCGCATCCTGCGGTTTCGCGACGCTTCGATGGAACGCGCTGATTACCGCGGCAGTGGTGGACATCTGAGATGTTGTGCCGTACACGGCTGAATCTCTGAATGTACTTGCGCAGGGCTCTCCTTCCTTCCGGGCGGCAGATGAAGGTCGCTTTCTTGGCCATGGGGTTTGTGGCCACACAGAAGGCGCCGACAAACCGATGGCATAGATCTGCCCAAGAGGATATGGAGTTGTCCGGCAAGTGCATGAGCCAGGATCTCGACATTGGGCTTGAGCACCGCCGGGAAGTAGTTGGCGAGGATCTTGTCGTCGCCCCGGCAGCTTGCACCGCGATGGTGTAGATGCTTTGAGGAACTCCGACGGATGCGTCTTGCCGTCGTACTTCTCTGGTACATCTGGCTTGAAATTCTTCTTGCTTTGGGCCCTTTGGACTTGCCGCAGCTCACGAGTGAACGCAGGGCAACCTACCGCACAGACGCAAGTCACCCGTTCCCCTGGCGCATGCATGTCGACAGAGGGCCCGGCCAGCGCTTGTCGGATTGATGCCTCGCTTCTCTTCGGCGCTCGATGCGAGTTCGAGCGTCTTCTTGCTGTCGTTCGTGAAGAACTTGGCGCTGATCGCGACGAGCTCGTGGAGCCGATGATTCGGTGGAGTCGCTGTCGAGTTGGATCCGCGAGTCGGCGATCTTGGCCTTCGGGCGGAGAGTGCATGGTGGTTGCATCCCCACGGTTTCGCCGCCACCGGCTCATGTTTGGCAGTCCTGCCACGGCAGCGATGCACTCGGCTGCCGGAGTGTCGCCGTTAGCAAAGCCGATGAGACTCTGAATGGTGGCCCTCCATTCATCGACCGTGTCGGCTGTTGGAGGGTAATCCAGAGCGCTTGTGCTCTCGCCAAAGCTTCACCGGAGTGGTGGGTGGCAGTGGCGAACGGCGCGAGGAGCGGGATATGCTCGGACTTCTAACTATATTAGAAGGAGCAGTATCCCGTCCAGGCGACCGTGCCTCGCTCGCACCAGCATGTTGGCGCGCATGCTAGTCTTGAGCATCCCGAGATCCACCAGCTCGATCTTGGTCCAACGAACATATGGCGTTGTGAATACCATGACGCTGTCAGTCCCCCGCCTCCTGAGACGGGCGCGGTGCATGTACGGACGCCGAGGTCTGCGCAGCCTTGTCCTTGGACTTGGCAGCACCGTGGGCTCCCCCGTCGACGTCCATTCTTTCGCCGATGTCTACCCCACCACCCGTTTGCTCCGGCGGTGGTGGGTTCGACGCGGACGGAACGTCTGCCGCCGAAGCCTTCTTCTTCGGTGGCATGTCGATGAAGATGATGAAGATCTAGCTCGTGTGGACGCCGGATCAGGTTCACACAATCTCGACGCCCCCTACCTGGCGCGCCAAAGATGTCGGGGCAGGCTGATCTGGCCCACGAACACCTATGGGACCGGCGGACCGATCCCCTTTCGGTTCGGCGGGGAGCGGAGATCGCACGAAGAGCAGATCGAGGGAAGCACACGAGAGGTTTACCCAGCTTCGGAGCTCTCCGGAGAGATGACACTCCTACTGCTGCATGTCTGAGTGTATTGAGTTCTTGCTCAGGAGCGCTGAATGCTACAGTACACACAAGCTGCTAACGAGACCGAGCGTGAGTGTCGAACCTCTCCAACCCCCCTCTACGTTGCGCATGGGCCTCCTTTTATATGCTCAAGGGTTCTCCGACAGGTGGCAACATAGACAAGGGTAAAAATGGAAAAGGAGTGGTTGGTACAGCTACTTGTACAGTGTACAGTGTACAGTGTATCATACCTAACCCTGACGGCAGGGAACAAAAGCATTAAATGCCCGTCTACGTCGCCCTAACAGTGCAAACAGGGACCGTCAGGGATGCCACCGTTCGCCACGATGGCTTGCATGTCTGCGCCGCTTGCCACCGCGCTCCGCTGGCCGCACGGCCTCTTGCCACGCGCGCCTGGAAAGGTCCCAGGGCGACACGTTAGTGGGTGTGCTGGAGCGCAGGTACAGAGTGGTCTGCCGCGGCAAGCGCGGTTGTTGTCTTGTCGCGCCCGGAAGCTTGTCGCTCACCGGGCCTTCCCGGCAAGCTCCTCTTGCCGGGCCTTGTCTTGTAGGTGCCTTGGGTGGCCTTCCCGGCAAGCTCCTCTTGCCGGGGCCTTGTCTCCTTGGCTTGAATACTTTGTTCTTGAATGGCTCCAAAGGAACCACGGGGGGACCTTGGCGGTCACCCGGTAAGCCTTGCCGCGGAGGGCTGCAACTGCCCGTGCACAAGTTCGGGATACTAGGGTACCCCTACTCTAGTACACCGACAGATGTATCCTATTATGAATGAATCAAAAACAACATAGCATCCACGATATTTTTGTTCATGGTGATTTATATCCTACTCATGCTTGTACCCAATGTTCATTGACCTCAATGCATGTTTATGACCGTTGTCGCTCTCTAGTTGGTCGCTCCTTGATCTTTTTGCCAGCCTTCACTTGTACTAAGCGGGAATGCTACCTGTGCATCCACTTTCTTAAACCCAAAGTTGTTCCATATGAATCCACCATACCTACCTATATACGGTATTTACCCGTCGTTCCAAGTAAATTTGCATGTGCCAAACTCTAAACCTTCAAATAATAATATGTTTTGTATGCCCGAATCGCTCATGTAGCGACTGGGGGCTGTCAGTATCTTCCGTGCTAGGTGGGTTATTCTCACGATGAGTGTTTATTCACTTATCATTCACGAGAAAGTGGCTAGTAATCGGGATGCCCGGTTCCATGATCAAAATCAAATCAAAATATAATAATGAAACAAAACACCCCTAGGACTGTTGTTGGTATGGACGGTACCCGTGGATTCGGCTAGCGGTGGAGTGTGTTTGTTAGTGGAGGGGGGGTAAAACTTTACCATTCTGTTTGGGAACCTCCTATAATGTGTCTAGCATGGAAGATAGTGAGATCCCTTGGTTGTTATGTTGACAATGAAAGCATACCTCTCAAAATTATATTCGTTTCTGTTTTAAAAGCTTCGAGCGCTGGCACCTCTGCAAATCCCTGCTTCCTTTGTGAAGGGCCTATCTATTTACTTTTATTGTTGAGTCATCATCCTGTTATTAAAAGAACTAGCTGGAGAGCACTATTGTCATTTATATGCTTTGTTTTTAGTTGATGTTGAGTATGACTATGACTGGATCTCTTTTGCCATGAATTACAATGTCCAGTCAGTCCTTGATTTTCAGGGGTGCTCTGCATTTATGTTTCGCGGTCTCAAAAAGGGCTAGCGAGATACCATTTTGTCATATTATATCATGATTGTTTTGAAAAAGTGTTGTCATCTGAGATATAGTATTATTACTCGCTAGTTTGTTATGCCATTGATATGAGTAAATGTGAAACCTAAATGTTATTGTGAATATGGTTAGTTCATAATCTTTGCCGAAAACCTGAATATTGGGTAGACATATTTGCAACAACAAGATCAAACAGAGTTTGTAAAAGTTTTTCTTTGTCACTGAATTGCTTGAGGACAAGCACTGGGTTAAGCTTGGGGCAGTTGATACGCCACCATCGTATCTACTTTTGCAAACTCTTTTGTCCTTGTTTTGGACTATAATTTGCATGATTTGAATGGAACTAATCCGTACTGACGATGTTTTCAGCAGAATTGCCATGGTGCTATTTGTGCAAAAATAGAAGTTCTCGGATTGACCTGAAAATTTACGAAGAATATTTCTGGAATATATAAAAAATACTGGCGGAAAAATATACTAGAGGGAGCCACAAGCCCAGGGGCGCGCCCCCTGGCTTATGGGACCCCTGGACTGTCTACAACCATAACTCCAACTCCATATATACATATTTGTGGAGAGAGAAATCAGAGAGAAGGATTCATCATGTTTTACGATATGAAGCCGATGCCACCTGCTGTTATTCATCGGGAGGGCTAATCTCGAGTCCGTTCGGGGCTCCGAAGGGTGGAATCTGTCGCCACCGTCATCATCAACCTTCCTCCATCACCAATTTCATGATGCTCGCCGCCGGGAGTGAGTAATTCCATCATAGGCTTGCTGGACGATGATGGGTTGGATGGGATTTATCATGTAAACAAGTTAGTTTTGTTAGGGTTTGATCCATAGTATCCACTATGTTCTGAGATTGATGTTTCTATGACTTTGCTATGCTTAATGCTTGTCAATAGGGCCCGAGTGCCATGATTTCAGATCTGAACCTATTATGTTTTCATGAATATATGTGTGTTCTTGATCCTATCTTGCAAGTTGTAGACACCTATTACGAGTTATGATCCGCATGCCCCAAGGTGACAATAATTGGGATTCTTTCCGGTGATTACCGTAGTTTGAGGAGTTCATGTATTCACTAAGTGCTAATGCATCGTTTTGGTTCTCTATAAAAATGAGACCTTAATATCCCTTAGTTTCCATTAGGACCACACTGCCATGGGAGGGTAGGACAAAAGATGCCGTGCAAGTTCTTTTCCATAAGCATATATGACTATATACGGAATACATGCCTACATTATATTGATTAATTGGAGCTAGTTATGTGTCACCCTAGGTTATGACTGTTGGGGTACGCAATATTTCAAAAAAATTGCCTAGGATCACACAAGATCTATCTAGGAGATGCATAGCAACGAGCGGGGAGACTGTGTCCACGTACCCTCATAGACCGAAAGTGGAAGCATTTAGTAACATGGTTGATGTAGTCGAACGTCTTCGTGATCCAACCGATCCAAGTACCGAAGGTACGGCACCTCCGCGATCAACACGTTCAGCTCGATGACGTCCCTTGAACTCTTGATCCAGTTGAGGCCGAGGGAGAGTTCCGTCAGCACGACGGCGTGGCTACGGTGATGATGAAGTTACCGGCGCAGGGCTTCACCTAAGCACTATGACGAAATGACCAAGGTGTGTAACTGTAGAGGGGGGCACCGCACACGGCTAAGAGAAACTTGTGTGTTCTAGGGTGCCTCCCTGCCCCCGTATATAAAGGAGGGGAGGGGAGGCCGGCCGGCCCTCCTAGGGCACGCCAGGAGAGGTGAATCCTACTAGGACTCCAAGTCCTAGTAGGTTTCCACTTAAGGAAGAGGGGGAAGAAGGAAGGGAGAGAGGGAAGGGAAGGAAAGGGGGTGTCGCTCCCTTCCCTAGTCCAATTCGGACCCAAGGGGCGCGTGGCCAGCCCCTTGTGGCCCTTCCTCTCTTCCCACTAAGGCCCATCAAGGCCCATTAGTTCCCCCGGGGGGTTCCGATAACCCTCCGGCACTCAGATAATTATTCGGGACTCCGAACAAACTTTGGTACATCAAATAACATAACTCATAATACAAATCGTTGTCGAACGCTAAGTGTGCGGACCCTATGGGTTTGAGAACTATGTAGACATGACCGAGACACATCTCCGGTCAATAACCAATAGCGGAACTTGGATGCTCATATTGGCTCCTACATATTCTACGAAGATCATTATCGGTCAAACTGCATAACAACATACGTTGTTCCCTTTGTCATCGGTATGTTACTTGCCCGTGATTCGATCGTCGGTATCATCATACCTAGTTCAATCTCGTTACCAGCAAGTCTCTTTACTCGTTCCATAATGCATCATCCCACAACTAACTCATTAGTCACATTGCTTGCAAGGCTTATAGTGATGAGTATTACCGAGAGGGCCCAGAGATACCTCTCCGATACACGGAGTGAAAAATCTTAATCTCGATCTATGCCAACTCAACAAACACCATCGAAGACACCTGTAGAGCATCTTTATAATCACCCAGCACTACAAAAAAAAGACACTTCCGTGATGATACGTGTTTGTCACAGTAGGTCACATTTTCTCTCATGCATGTACATCCACGACGATTTTATGATAGAATCAAGATAGTCATACCTGTGTTGTCATAGAAGTGTTCCATGACATTACCAAAATTATCATCACGGAAATGTCCACTTCCATGAGGATAAATCACGCGTCATAGAAGTGCTTTCGTCAACGGTGATCGACATGTGGCATCTATCGTAACGGGTCGCCTATAAGCTATGGGGTCCGGTTTTGGATCCGATACCCGTTAACAGCCAGGACCAATGAGGATTTTCCACGTGTAAAATTGTCATTGGCCGGAGGAAACATGTGTTGGCTCAACGTTGGGACAGATGTCATCCATTTGTTGGACAGGAGGCGCCAATGATACGTCGACACGTGGTACGGCCCAACAAAGGCCCATATAGGTTAAAAAGGCCAACCCAGTCAAAGGCCCGTAGTACTTACTCAAGTACTAGTGGGCCAGGCCAATAACGACATGTTTAATAAGGCCCATTTACAGCCCGAAGCCAGATCTGGCCCGTTAATTGTTCACCGAATATTTGGGCCCAATTACGGCCCAGTGACTTTTGACATGTTAGAGGCCCGATAGACATGGGCCCATTTCAGCCCGGTGTGTCTTTCGGCCTGGGAATGCCCCGTGCTGCCCATGGGCCATATGGGTCCGACGCGACATCCGGCCCACTAGCGTCCTGTGATCAAGGTAGCAACAGTTCAGCCCAACGTGACTTTGGGCCAATTAAAGGCCTGGCGTACAATTCAGCACGTTGATGCCTGTACTAAGCTTTCGGCCTCTTAAAGGCCCATGATATCGTGGGCCCACTAAGGCCTGAAATATGTTTCGGCCTGGTAACGGCCCGTCATATAACTAGGCCAAAAAAGGCCCGGTCTACCTTTCAGCCTGCTGAAGGCCCGTCGATGACTAGTGAAAATTGAGGCCCAACATGAATTTCGGCCTGCTAAAGGCCCATGGTTTCTTCTGGGCCATAACAGGCCACCAGAATATTCAGCCTATTAATGGCCCAACGCTACATGGTCAAACTAAGCGCTGGGTCCACAAAAGGCCCAACTAAAATTTGGGCCGAATGTAGGCCGGAGTAAGTTGTGGGCCTGGCGCAAAGTGTGAAGACCCCAATGGTCATTCAGGCCCAAGAAAGATGCAAGCCAACCCAATTGTGGCCCGCTAAAAACCAGGCCCGTTAGAGGCGAATGTTTCGGCCCGGTCGACTACATCAGATTTTTTTCAGATAGTGAATGATGGCAGTAACTAGTAGGAATTAAGAACAAACCTACTGCATAATAAAGAAATTACGGCATAGTAACTTAGAATAAACCTACACTATACAATAAAGTATTTATGGTATATTACATCCACTGGGCATCCAAGTTCACCACCAGTGATCATGAAGCGCAATGAAGAAGCAGATTACAAAAACTAGGCACCATTGCAGCATAACAAAATAATACTGAACCGAGACCACTTCCAAGACAGTTCAAGAAAGGTTAGCCTTGCGCAGGAACTACATCACAAGTTGCCGAGCAAGGCTGTGAGACCGGCCTAGCATGTCGTTCATAGCTTCTAGGTGTAGCTGTTTAGCAATGAGGTTCTCATTGGTGTTCTTTGCAATATTTCTTAGAGATAGGACTTCAAGTCGAAGTTGAGTTGCAGAATGCCTTTCTGCTAGAACTTGGGATTGAAGAAGTCGAACTGATTCAGACAACGAATTCTGTGAGCTTGTCTGATTGCTTGTCTCAAGTAACTTGAACACTGCATCAAGACAAGACTTTGGGGTTGTCTCGCTATCTTCAAGATGTTTTGCCTTCCTTGCTGCAATATATGTTGGGTTTGTGTCACAGCCTTCAGCAGACTTGTGCATGCCATCAGGCATGTCACCCTGAAACAAGCAGAGAGATGACAGATTTTGCACGTGTATAAACAAAGATGATAACTTTGCTGTCAATTCCATCCAATTTCAAATTAGAAAATAAAGAGTAAGTTCAAAATATCAATAGCATAATTTGGCATTATTCATAATGCGGGAGCTTCACCACACTACTGGATTACCATGTCAACATAACAAGCATAGATGAAGGGCAAAGACAATCATTGTATCTATTTTGGTTAATGTGCATGGCATGTTGTTCATATCATCAACCACATCAGTAAGATAAAACAGGAGATGACAAGGTGCAAACGTGGGCTGCTTCACCACACACTAGATTATAGATCCACAAAAACCAGCATACATATAGGGATTATTGAGTAATGTGCATGGTATGAATAAGGAATTTGGTTTTACAAGTAAAACTTGGAGCTTACGGTTGTTGCGAACATGCATTTTGATAGAAACAACAAACTAAACAGCAGTAAACAATAGGGAGTATGAGAAAATTAAACAGCAGTCGAGGATAAAGGCTTTAGAAAGGACTGACTTACATTAACAGTTAACACCGGCTTATTAATGCCCTTCTCCATGTCAAGGGAAGGATAACTCAAGAATTTCAGCACAGAATCTTCTTCATAAGCATTGCCTGTACTCTACATTTGTTAGATAGTAATTATAGATATGATAATACTGGAAGGGGTAGAGGATAATGAAGATAAGGTGCAGATTGATGCTACATAATCAACTACCAATTCCTGGAAGTACAAGCGTTACAGGACAAAATGTACTGACAAGAGCAATGGGCTACACTTCTCCACTGGCATTGTCTCTGTATTCACCTTTTTGGGAAGATTAAATATAGATCTGATATTTTTTTAGTAAATGGTGGGCGAGGGAGATAAGATGCAGAATGCTACACAATGAACCAATCTCTCTTCCCATAATACAAGAGTGTTTTGAACACTGGTGTACTGTACAAAATGTTCTTATACTATGGGACGGAGGGAGTAGCTGTTAATCTAAGTACAGTGATAGACGACGTTCAGTCCTTACAAGAGGACTATGAGCTAAACCTCTTCAAAAGCATTGGGTTGATTCTAAATTTATGTAAGAGTCCATACAGATCTTATAATGTCCACCAAATGGACGATAACAAGGCTAACATGTGCAGTGATGCTACATAATCAAACAACTATGGAAGTAAGTATGGTCATACAGGGCAAGAGGTACTCACAAGAGCAATGCAGTGTGCAGTATAGTTGTGAGATTCTGTGGTCCCTTGAGAATGAATGTTCTTCTGCTAACAGTTTTCGTACAAGTGAGATGTTAAGGCAAATGCAGAAATGTAGTTCAAATTGTGATGTGATATCATAGACAGTACCTTACGCTGCAGACGAGACCAATGTGTAACAAGATTATTCCAGTCACTGTCTGATAAATGTAGCACCGGAGACTTTACAGAAATTTCGTTTAGAGGCTTGACATTGAAGTGCGCTTGCCTTAGGTAGGAACGATACTTTACCAACGAGTGCTGGAAAAGCGCAACCAACCCTTGCTCGTCTTGACGATCCAGTTTGGTCCTCGCCTACTTAAAAGAATGAAATCTTGTGTCTTCTGTCAGCAGAAACATATGCAGTAATTACCATGAATAACATTAGCACATTACTTACGCGTAAGTTGCGGAGGAAGACTGGAAATTGTTCTGTGTCTATGGTATAATCTTTCCATGAAGGAAAGATGCGCGCAAAGTTCTTGACAACAATATAAGCTTCATCTTCTAAACTGGGAAGAAATGGAACATGGGTCCTATTTGCTGCAATTGGGGCTCTCTCTGGTTCGAAAAGGGATTTGGCAACTGGATTTGGTGTACTCTTTGCTGGAATGGGGGTTTTGCGTCGTAGAGCTGGTGCTATGTCAACTGGCATCATCATACTATTTGCTACAGTTGGGGTCTGCTGAGTTGGGGCATCAAAAATGACTAGTGTAGTAGGGCTAGAGTCTGCTAGAGTTGGGGTGTTTTGTGGGTCAGGTGATATTGCAACTACACCTAATAGACTATTTGATTTATCAGGTGTCACTACCTTTTCCAAATACTTTGCTCGTCCTCCTCTGCGATTAGCAATCGCCCTCTTCCTTTTGAACGTCTGATACACAAGAACATCATTTGGATGGATAAATATGGTATGATGACAGATGGAATATGTACTGAAAATGGATAGGCAGGGTGTATTCACATACATGATGTGTAAACTAAGCTAATGCTAGTGCAACAAAGTAGAAGCAATGCAAAGAATTCATAACCCACAAGTATAGGGGATCAATTGTAGCCTCTTTCGATAAGTAAGAGTGTCGAACCCAATGAGGAGCTAAAGGTAGAACAAATATTCCCTCAAGATCTATCGACCACCGATACAACCTACGCACGCTTGACGTTCGCTTTACGTAAAACAAGTATGAAACTAGAAGTACTTTGTAGGTGTTTTCGGATAGGTTAGCAAGAAAATAAAGAGCACGTAAATAAAAAGTAGGGGCTGTTTATATAAAGACACAATAAAGTAAATAGAGCGAGTGTGGAAAAATGGTGGTAGGAGTTGTGAAATTTTCCCTAAGCAATTGACTACTTTACTAGACCGATAGCAAGTTTTATGTGGGAGAGACCACTGCTAGCATGTCATCCCTGACTTGGAATTCTATGCACTTATGATTGGAACTATTAGCAAGCGTCCGCAACTACTAACGTTCATTAAGGTAAAACCCAACCATAGCATTAAGTTATATTGATCCCCCTTCAATCCCGTATGCATCAATTTCTATGCTAGGTTGAAGCTTCTGTCACTCTTGCCCTCCAATACATAGTCCTATCAACATACAACTAACCCTATGGTGTGATCCAAGTGCGCGCTCATATGATGGGCACCAAAGGACAGCAACATAACCACAAGCAAATTAAGTCAATCATAGCAATTCATCAACCACCGATAGGACAACGAAAATCTACTCAGACATCATAGGATGGCAACACATCATTGGATAATGATATGAAGCATAAAGAATCATGTTCAAGTAGAGGGTACAACGGGTTGCGGGAGAGTGGACCGCTGTAGATAGAGGGGGGAAGGTGATGGAGATGTTGGTGAAGATGGCGGAGGTGTTGGTGTAGATCTCGGTGATGATGATGGCCCCCGGCGGCGTTCCGGCACCACCGGAAGTGAGGGGGAGAGATCCCCCCTCCTCCTTCTTCTTCCTTGACCTTCTCCCTAGATGGGAGAAGGGTTTCCCCTCTGGTCCATGGTCTCCATGGCATGGGAGAGGCGAAAGCCCCTCCGAGATTGGATCTGTCTCTCTGTCTCTCTCTGTTTATGCGTTCTCCTCATTCTCTGCCCTTTCACCGTCTCATATGTATATGGAGATCCGTAAATTCGATTGGATTGAAACCTTCGCTGAGATTGTTTTCTGAAAATTAGCTTTCTTGTGGCCAAAGAAGAGCAGCAACCGCGTTACGGGTGGCCCACGAGGGGGGCAGGCGCGCCTAGGGGGGCAGGCGCGCTGCTACCTCTTGAGCACTACGTTGGATTTCCCTGAAGAGGAGAGGATGATGCAGCAAAGTAGCATAAGTATTTCCCTTAGTTTTTGAGAACCAAGGTATCAATCCAGTAGGAGGCCATGCGCGAGTCCCTCGTACCTACACAAAACAAATAGCTCAACGCAACCAACGCGATTAGGGGTTGTCAAACCCTTCACGGTCACTTACAAGAGTGAGATCTGATAGAGATGATAGATAATATTTTTGGTATTTTTGATATAAAGATGCAAGGTAAAATAAAAGCAAAGTAAAAAAGCAAAGCAATAATAAAGTGATTGAAGATTGATATGATAAGAATAGACCCGGGGGGCATAGATTTCACTAGTGGCTTCTCTCAAGAGCATAAGTATTCTACGGTGGGTGAACAAATTTCTGTTGAGCAATTGATAGAATTGAGCATAGTTATGAGAGTATCTAGGTATGATCATGTATATAGGAATCACGTCCGAGACAAGTAGACCGACTCACATACGCATCTACTACTATTACTCCACTCATCAACCGCTATCCAAAGATGCATCTAGAGTATTAAGTTAATGAAAACAGAGTAACGCCTTAAGCAAGATGACATGATGTAGAGGAATAAATTCATGCAATATGAGAAATACCCCATCATGTTATCCTTGATGGCAACAATACAATATGTGCCTTGCTACCCCTCTGTCACTGGGAAAGGACACCGCAAGACTGAACCCAAAGCTAAGCACTTCTCCCATTGCAAGAAAAACCAATCTAGTAGGCCAAACCAAACCGATAATTCGAAGAGACTTGTAACCAATCATACATAAAAGAATTCAAAGAAGATTCAAATATTGCTCATAGATAATATTGATCATAAACCCACAATTCATCGATCTCAACAAACACACCGCAAAAAGAAGATTACATCGAATATATCTCCACGAGAGAGGGGGAGAACATTGTATTGAGATCCAAAAAGAGAAGAATCCATCTAGCTACTAACTATGGACCCGAAGGTGTGAGGTAAACTACTCACACTTCATCGGAGGGGCTATGGTGATGATGTAGAAGCCCTCCATGATCGATTCCCCTTCCAGCGGAGCTCCGGAACAGGCCCCAAGACAGGATCTCGTGGGTACAGAAGGTTGTGGCGGTGGAATTAGGTTCTTGGCTCTGTATCTGATAGTTTGGGGGTACGTAGGTATATATAGGAGGAAGGAGTACGTCGGTGGAGCTTCAAGGGGCCCACAAGGCAGGGGGCGTGCCCTCCACCCTCGTGACCGCCTCTCTTCTTTATTGACGGAGGGTCCAAGTCTCCTGGATCATATCTGATGAGAAAATCACGTCCCCGAAGGTTTCATTCCGTTTTGACTCCGTATGATATTCCGTTTCTTCGAAACACTGAAATAGGCAAAAAAACAACAATTCTGGGTTGGGCCTGCGGTTAATAGGTTAGTCCCAAAAGTAATATAAAAGTGGAAAATAAAGCCCAATATGGTCCAAAACAGTAGATAATATAGCATGGAGCAATCAAAAATTATAGATACATTGGAGACGTATCAGGCATCCCCAAGCTTAATTCCTGCTCGTCCTCGAGTAGGTAAATGATAAAAAAAAAGAATTTTTGATGCGGAGTGCTACTTGGCATAATTTCAATGTAAATCATCTTAATTGTGGTATGAGTATTTAGATCCGCAAGATTCAAGACAAAAGTTCATATTGACATAAAAATAATAATACTTCAAGCATACTAACAAAGCAATTATGTCTTCTCAAAATAACATGGCCAAAGAAAGTTATCCCTACAAAATCATATAGTCTGGCTATGCTCTATGTTCACCACACAAAGTATTTAAATCATGCAAAACCCCGATGACAAGCCAAGCAATTGTTTCATACTTTAACATTTTCAAAACTTTTTCAATCTTCACACAATACATGAGCTTGAGCCATGGATATGGCACTATATGTGGAATAGAATGGTGGTTGCGGAGAAGACAAAAGGAGGGGAAGATAGTCTCACATCAACTAGGCGTATCAATGGGCTATGAAGATGCCCATCAATAGATATCAATGTGAGTGAGTAGGGATTGCCATGCAACGGATGCACTAGAGCTATAAGTATATGAAAGCTCAACAAAAGAAATTAAGTGGGTGTGCATCTAACTCGCTTGCTCACGAAGACCTAGGGCAATTTGAGGAAGCCCAGCATTGGAATATACAAGCCAAGTTCTATAATGAAAAATTCCCACTAGTATATGAAATTGACAAAATGAGAGACTCTCTATCATGAAGATCATGGTGCTACTTTGAAGCACAAGTGTGGTAAAAGGATAGTAACATTGTCCCATCTCTCTTTTTCTCGCATTTTTATATTTTTTTATTTGGGCCTTTTCCTTATTTTTTTGCCTCTTTTTTTGTTCTTTTTCTTTTTTTTCGTCCGGAGTCTCATCCCGACTTGTGGGGGAATCATAGTCTCCATCATCCTTTCCTCACTTGGGACAATGCTCTAAAAATGATGATCATCACACTTTTATTTTTCTTACAACTCAACAATTACAACTCGATACTTAGAACAAAATATGACTCTATGTGAGCATACTCCGTGATGTACCAGAATATGCAATGAATCAAGAGTGACATGTATGAAAGAATTATGAACGGTGGCTTTGCCACAAATACGATGTCAACTACATGATCATGCTAGCAATATGACAAAATGGAGTGTGTCATAATAAACGGAACGGTGGAAATTTGCATGGCAATATATCTTGGAATGGCTATGGACATGCCATGATAGGTAGGTATGGTGGCTGTTTTGAGGAAGGTATATGGTGGGTGTATGATACCGGCGAAAAGTGTGCGGTATTAGAGAGGCTAGCAATGGTGGAAGGATGGGGAAAATGCATATAATCCATGGACTCATAATTAGTCATAAAGAACTCATATACTTATTGCAAAAATTTAGAAGTTATCAAAGCAAAGTATTACGCGCATGCTCCTAGGGGGTAGATTGGTAGTAAAGACCATCGCTCGTCCCCGACCGCCACTCATAAGGAAGACAATCAATAAATAAATCATGCTCCGACTTCATCACATAACGGTTCACCATATGTGCATGCTACGGGAATCACAAACTTTAACACAAGTATTTCTCAAATTCACAACTACTCAACTAGCATGACTCTAATATCACCATCTTCATATCTCAAAACAATTATCAAGCATCAAACTTTTCTTAGTATTCAACACACTCAAAAGAAAGTTTTACAAATCTTGAATACCAAGCATATTATTATTAAGCAAATTACCATGCCATTTAAGACTCTCAAAATAATGTAAGTGAAGCATGAGAGATCAATAGTTTCTATAAAACAAATCCACCGCCATGCTCTAAATGATATAAGTGAAGCACTAGAGCAAAACTATAAAGCTCAAAAGATATAAGTGAAGCACATAGAGTATTCTTACGAATTATAATTCATGTATGGCTCTCTCAAAAGGTGTGTACAGAAAGGATGATTGTGGTAAACTAAAAAGCAAAGACTCAAATCATACAAGACGCTCCAAGCAAAACACATATCATGTGGTGAATAAAAATATAGCTCCAAGTAAAATTACCGATGGAAGTAGATTTAAAGAGGGATGCCTTCCGGGGCATCCCCAAGCTTTGAATTTTTGGTGTCCTTGGATTATATTGGGGGTGCCATGGGCATCCCAAATCTTAGGCTCTTGCCACTCCTTGTTCCATAATCCATCAAAAAGATTTCACCCAAAACTTGAAAACTTCACAACACAAAACTCAACAGAAATCTCGTAAGCTCCGTTAGCGAAAGAAAACAAAAGAACACTTCAAGGTACTGTAATGAACTCATTATTTATTTATATTGGTGTTAAACCTACTGTATTGCAACTTCTCTATGGATTATAAACTATTTTACTAGCCATAGATTCATCAAAATAAGCAAACAACACACGAAAAACAGAATCTGTCAAAAACAGAACAGTCTGTAGTAATCTGTAACTAACGCAAACTTCTGGAACTCCAAAAATTCAGAAAAAATAGTAAGACCTAAGAAATTTGTTTATTGATCAGCAGCAATTTGAATCACTATTTTATCACGTTCTGGTGATTTTTAACAATTATTTTCGTGAACAGAAAGTTTCTGGAAATTACAGCAAGATCAAATAACTATCATCCGAGAAGATCCTATAGGTTTAACTTGGCACAAACACTAATGAAAACATAAAAAAAACATCCAAATAGAAGCTAGATCAAGGATTTATTTGACGACAGAAAGGAAATATATTGGGTTGTCTCCCAACAAGCGCTTTTCTTTAAAGCCTTTTTAGCTAGGCATTGAGATTTCAATGATGCTCACATAAAAGACAAGAATTGAAGCACAAAGAGAGCATCATAAAACGTGTGACAACCATATCTAAGTCTAACATACTTCCTATGCATAGGCATCTTATAGGCAAACAAATCAAGGCAAGCAAAAACTAGCATATGCAAGGAAGCGGAAAGAGATAATAGCAATCTCAACATAATGAGAGGTAATTTAGTAGCATGAAAGTTCCTACAACCATATTTTCCTCTCTCATAATAATTACATGTAGGATCATAGGAAAATTCAAAAAAATAGCTATCACAAAGTATATTCTCAACATGATCCACATGCATGCAAAGTTGACACTCTATTCCAAAATAGTGGGATTATCATTAACTAAAGTCATGACCTCTCCAAACCCACTTTTATCAAAAACTTCATAAGATTGAACATTCTCCAAATATGTGGGATCTAAAGTTGACACTCTTCCGAACACACTTTCAATATTATTGCAAACAATATTATCAATCTCATATTCATCATGGGGCTTAAATAAATTTTCAAGATCATAAGAAGAATCACCCCAATCATGATCATTGCAACAAGTAGTAGACATAGCAAAACTAGCATCCCCAAGCTTAGGGTTTTGCATATTATTAGCACAATTGACGTCAAGAGAATTTATAGTAAAATCATTGCAATCATGCTTTTTATCGAAGGAACTTTCACGTATGGGTGCAATAGCAAGCATCATGTTCATCAAGGGATATTTCAATCGAATCATCGGAATCATCATTATCTATAGATTCATGCATATCATTATTTTCTTCCAAAGCAACGGTCATTCTCTCAATAAATTCTTTGACATAGACATTATGAGCATAGTTTTCATGGCAATATTTAAGTATGTCAAAATTTTCAGATTCATAGAGAGTAGTAGCATACTTTTCAATCAAAGAAGCAACTTCATAAGCACCCTTAAGAGCAACAAATTCTTCAATTTGTCTGATATCATAGTAACTATAAACACCCTTTGCATAAGAAGATAAGATTTCATTATCATTAAACTCACATAGGTAGGGAAGGTGTTTTTTAGGGTTCTTAGAGCAACAAGTAAAATCATGAATTTCACAAAGATTCCAAGCATAACACAGCAATTTTTTTGTTTGACTCCATAAGAGTTTCCCTTTTTCAGACAAACGGTGACGCACAAAATGAGCATGCTCATCTAAAGATTTCCCATCAACTAGGCTAGTTGGGGTTTCAGCATGAGCGCATAAGGATCGAAGATGATCCACGTAGAACACTTTAAGTGGATCCATATCAATAGAATTTCAGCAAGCGAAGATGCAAGCATATAGAAGGCACAAGGAAACACAAACAAAGATACATACGGGAAGAAGGCGAACGAAAAAGAGAGGGCGAATGAAACGGCAAGGGTGAAGTGGGGGAGAGGAAAACGAGAGGCAAATGGCAAATAATGTAATGCGAGAGATAAGGGATTGTGATGGGTACTTGGTATGTTGACTTTTGCGTATACTCCCCGGCAACGGCGCCAGAAATTCTTCTTGCTACCTCTTGAGCACTGCGTTGGATTTCCCCGAAGAGGAGAGGATGATGCAGCAAAGTAGCGAAAGTATTTCCCTTAGTTTTTGAGAACCAAGGTATCAATCCAGTAGGAGGCCACGCGCGAGTCCCTCGTACCTACACAAAACAAATAGCTCAACGCAACCAACGTGATTAGGGGTTGTCAATCCCTTCACGGTCACTTACAGAGTGAGATCTGCTAGAGATGATAGATAATATTTTTGGTATTTTTGATATAAAGATGCAAGGTAAAATAAAAGCAAAGTAAAAAAGCAAAGCAATAATAAAGTGACTGAAGATTGATATGATGAGAATAGACCGGGGCCATAGATTTCACTAGTGGCTTCTCTCAAGAGCATAAGTATTCTACTTGGGTGAACAAATTACTGTTGAGCAATTGATGAATTGAGCATAGTTATGAGAGTATCTAGGTATGATCATGTATATAGGCATCACGTCCGAGACAAGTAGACCGACTCATTTGTATCTACTACTATTACTCCACTCATCGATCGCTATCCAAAGCATGCATCTAGAGTATTAAGTTAATGAAAACAGAGTAACGCCTTAAGCAAGATGACATGATGTAGAGGAATAAATTCATGCAATATGATAAATACCCCATCTTGTTATCCTCGATGGCAACAATACAATATGTGCCTTGCTGCCCCTCATCACATCGGGAAAGGACACCGCAAGATTGAACCCAAAGCTAAGCACTTCTCCCGTTGCAAGAAAAACCAATCTAGTAGGCCAAACCAAACTGATAATTCGAAGAGACTTGCAAAGATAACCAATCATACATAAAAGAATTCAGAGAAGATTCAAATATTGCTCATAGATAATCTTGATCATAAATCCAACATTCATCGGTCTCAACAAACACACCGCAAAAAGAAGATTACATTGAATAGATCTCCACGAGAGAGGGGGAGAACATTGTATTGAGATCAAAAAAGAGAGAAGAAGCCATCTAGCTACTAACTATGGACCCGAAGGTCTGAGGTAAACTACTCACACTTCATCGGAGGGGCTATGGTGATGATGTAGAAGCCCTCCATGATTGATTCCCCTTCCGGTGGAGCTCCGGAACAGGCCCCAAGATGGAATCTCATGGCTACAAAAGGTTGTGGCGGTGGAATTAGGTTTTTGGCTCCGTATCTGATCGTTTGGGGGTACGTAGGTATATATAGGAGGAAGGAGTATGTCGCTGGAGCTTCGAGGGGCCCACGAGGCAGGGGGCGCGCCCTCCACCCTCGTGACCGCTTCTCTTCTTTCTTGACGGAGGGTCCAAGTCTCCTGGATCATATCTGATGAGAAATTCACGTTCCCGAAGGTTTCATTCCGTTTGGACTCCGTTCGATATTTTGTTTCTTCAAAACACTGAAACAGGCAAAAAAACAGCAATTCTGGGCTGGGCCTCCGGTTAATAGGTTAGTCCCAAAAGTAATATAATAGTGGAAAATAAAGCCTAATATGGTCCAAAACAGTAGATAATATAGCATGGAGCAATCAAAAATTATACATACGTTGGAGACGTATCACGCGCCCCCTGCCTCGTGGCCACCTCGGGCACCGTCTCGCGTTGATTCTTCTTCCCATATTTTCCAAATATTCCAAAAATATTCTCCATCAGTTTTTATTCCGTTTGGATTCCGTTTGATATGGAGTTTCTGCGAAACATAAAACATGCAACAAACAGGAACTGGGCGCTGGATCAATATGTTAGTCCCGAAAATAGTATAAAAAGTTGCCAAAAAGTATATGAAAGTTGTAGAATATTGGCATGGAACAATAAAAAATTATAGATACGGCCGAGACGTATCAGCATCCCCAAGCTTAATTCATGCTCGTCCTCGAGTAGGTAAATGATAAAAAAGATAATTTTTGATGTGGAATGCTACCTAGCATAATCTTGATCATGTACTAATCATGGGATGAATATTAAGACACGAGTGATTGAAAGCAATAGTCTATCATAGGACATAAAAACAATAATACTTCAAGCATACCAACCAAGCAATTATGTATTATTGAAATAACATAGCCAAAGAAAGCTCATCCCTACAAAATCATATAGTTTGGCTATGCTCTATCTTCACCACACAAAGCATTCAAATCTTGCACAACCCCGATGACAAGCTGAGCAATTGGTTCATACTTTTTAACGCGCTTCAGCCTTTTCAACCCTCACGCAATACATGAGCGCAAACCATGGATAAAGCACTATGGGTGGAATAGCATATGATGATGGAGGTTTGGTGGAGAAGACAAAAAGGAGAAAGTCTCACATCGACGCGGCTAATCAACGGGCTATGGAGATGCCCATCAATTGATGTCAATGTGAGGAGTAGGGATTGCCATGCAATGGATGCACTAGAGCTATAAGTGTATGAAAGCTCAAACTGAAACTAAGTGGGTGTGCATCCAACTTGCTTGCTCATGAAGACCTCGGGCATTTGAGGAAGCCCGTCATCGGAATATACAAGCCAAGTTCTATAATGAAAATTCCCACTAGTATATGAAAGTGATAACTCAAGAGACTCTCTATATGAAGAACATGGTGCTACTCTGAAGCACAAGTGTGGTAAAAGGATAGTAACATTTCCCCTTCTCTTTTTTTCTCTCATTTTCTTTTTTTCTTTTTTTTTCTTTTTTTTCTTTTTTTGGTGGGCTTCTTTGGCCTCTTTTTTTATTTGGGCTTATTTGGCCTCTTTTATTTTATTTTTAGTCCGGGCATCCCGACTTGTGGGGGAAACATAGTCTCCATCATCCTTTCCTCACTGGGGCAATGCTCTAATAATGATGATCATCACACTTTTATTTACTTACAACTCAATATTACAACTCGATACTAGAACAAAGATATGACTGTATATGAATGCCTCCCGCGGTGTACCGGGATGTGCAATGATCTAGCGTAGCAATGACAACATCATGCTAGCTATCTTACGATCATGCAACGCAATATGACAATAAATGCTCAAGTCATGTATATGATGATGATGGAAGTTGCATGGCAATATATCACGGAATGGCTACGGAAATGCCATAATAGGTAGGTGTGGTGGCTGTTTTGAGGAAGATATAATGAGGTTTATGTGTGATAGAGCGTATCGTATCACGGGGTTTGGATGCACCGGCGAAGTTTACACCAACTCTCGAGGTGAGAAAGGAAATGCACTGCATCAAGAGGCTAGCAATGATGGAAGGGTGAGAGTGCGATAATCCATGGACTCACATTAGTCATAAAGAACTCATATACTTATTGCAAATTTTATTAGCCCTCAAGCAAAGTACTACTACGCATGCCCCTAGGGGATAGATTGGTAGGAAAAGACCATCGCCAAATGCGCCGACCGCCACTCATAAGGAAAGCAATCAAAGAACACCTCATGCTCCGACTTCGTTACATAACGGTTCACCATATGTGCATGCTACGGGACTTGCAAACCTCAACACAAGTATTTCACAATTACTCAACTAGCACAGCTCTAATATCACCACCTTTATATCGCAAAGCTATTGCAAGGAATCAAACATATCATATTCAGTGATCTACAAGTTTTATGTAGGATTTTATGACTAACCATGTGAATGACCAGTTCCTGTCATCTCTCTAAATAGAAATCAGTGAAGCAAGAGAGTTTAATTCTTTCTACAAAAGATATGCCCACGCTCTAACAAGTATAAGTGAAGCAAAAGAGCATTCTACAAAAGGCGGTTTTCTAAGTGAAGAGAAACAGGCAATCCAAACTTCAAATGATATAAGCGAAGCACATGAAGCATTCTATAAAGCCATACTCAAAAGATATAAGTGAAGTGCAAAGAGCATTCTATAAATCAACCAAGTACTATCTCATACCAGCATGGTGGATAAAATAAAAGTGAAAACTAAATGCAAAAGACGCTCCAAGATTTGCACATATCGCATGAACGAAACGAATCCGAAAACATACCGATAATTGTTGAAGAAAGAGGGGATGCCTTCCGGGGCATCCCCAAGCTTAGACGCTTGAGTCTCCTTGAATATTTACTTGGGGTTCCTCGGGCATCCCCAATCTTGATCTCTTGCCTCTCTTCCTTCTTCTCACATCGATACCTTCTCGATCATCGAACACTTCATCCACACAAAACTTCAACAGAAAACTCGGTAAGATCCGTTAGTATAATAAAGAAAATTACTACTCTAAGTACTAACCAATTCATGTTTTGTTTTGTAATTGTAGCTACTGTAATATAACTTTTCCATGGCTTAATCCACTGATGTAAATCGATAGTTTCATCAAAACAAGCAAACTATGCATCAAAAACAGAATCTGTCTAAAACAGAACAGTCTGTAACAATCTGAACATTCACCATACTTATGTACTTGAAAAATTCTACCAAAATTAGGAAAAATAAAATATTTGTATAAAAAGACAGTGCAAAAAGAATCAGAACCGTTTGACGTTCCAGTAAAAAATGAAAAATCATGCACTACAGCCAAAGTTTCTGTCCTGCACCGCACAAACCAACAAGCATTGTAAACATCCTAAAGGCAACCTTGGCACATTTTTTATTTTAAACCTTATAAAAGCACACAATCAGAAATAAATGACTCTCTAAAACTTTTGGGTTGTCTCCCTGGCAGCTTTCTTTAAAGCCATTAAGCTAGGCATATAGTGCTCAAGTAGTGAATCCACCCGGATCCCAAGGTATATCAAAGCCAATTTTAATTAGCAATGATTTGGCATTTAGTAGTGAGCACAAAGCAATATATATCAAGCAATGACGAAGTCTAACTCTCTTCCTATGCATCAGCATGTCATAAAAGAACAATTCATGCACACATAGTAAAGGCCAATGCAAGTATAAACAGTTTCTTGCAATTTTATCGTGTTGGAAACATAGAGAGGTGGAGATATAGTTCCTCTCTCATAATAATTGCAAGTAGGAGCAGCAAGCACATACATATTATATCTATCAAAATCATCATGTGTAATAGTAAAGGGCAACCCATCAATATAATCCTTAATAAGTGCAAACTTCTCCGATATAATATAGTCGGGAGAATTCAAAAAGATAATAGGACTATCATGCGTGGGTGCAATAGCAACAATTTCATGTTTAACATAAGTAACTATAGCAAGTTCATCTCCATAAGCATAATTCATATTGGCATCTTGGCCACAAGCATAGCAAGCATCATCAAAAAGGGATATTTCAAGAGAATCAATGGGATCATAACAGTCATCATAGCAATCATCCTTCGGTAAGCACGAAGGAGAATTAAATAATATATGAGTTGAAGAGTTACTCTCATTAGAAGGTGGGAACGGGTAGCTAATCCGCTCTTCCTCCTTTTGTTCTTCGCTCTCCTCATCATCTTTTTTGTCCAATGAGCTCACAGTTTCAGTAATTTCTTCTTCCATAGTTTCCTGCAAAATATTAGTCTCTTCTTGGACAGCGGAGACCTTCTCAATAAAAGCATCAATATCGGAATTATATTCATAATTCTCATAGCAATATTTGAATATAGCAAAATTTTCAGGCCTATAAACATCATCATCAAAAGCTTCATACTTTTCAAACAAAGATTCAATTTCATAAGCACCCTTAAAAGCAACAAATTCTTCTATTTGTTCCACATCATAGTAATCATATATACCTCTAGCATAAGAAGCCAAGGTTTCATTATCATTAAATTTGCATGAAAAGGGAAGGTGTGGAGACTTCATCCTAGAGCAACAAGTATAATCATATCTCAAGCATAGTTGCCTAGCATACCACTTCAACATATAAATTTGATCCCATAATAGTTTCCCTTTTTGAGTCAAGCGATAATCCTTAAAGTATTCACATTGATCCAACGTGTCTCCCATTACATAATTGAATGAGGTTTTCTCAGGATTATCAAAGTGGTACATAATATTTTTCACATATTGAGCATAGAGGGTTTTAGGAGGTTCCCCATCTCCATGAGCAGCAAGTACACCTAATTTTTTTTGTATTTCGTGTTCCATATCCATAACTAAAGATAAAGAACAACTAAGAACAGCAAGTAAAAATTACTTAGTGATAAAGCAAACAAGCACACACGAGAATATTCACCCCACGCTATTGTTCCCCGGCAACGGCGCCAGAAAAAGGTCTTGATAACCCACAAGTATAGGGGATCAATTGTAGCCTCTTTCGATAAGTAAGAGTGTCGAACCCAACAAGGAGATAAAGGTAGAACAAATATTCCCTCAAGTTCTATCGACCACCGATACAACTCTACGCACGCTTGACGTTCGCTTTACCTAAAACAAGTATGAAACTAGAAGTACTTTGTAGGTATTTTTGGATAGGTTAGCAAGAAAATAAAGAGCGCGTAAATAATAAGTAGGGGCTATTTAGATAAAGACACAATAAAGTAAATATAGCAAGTGTGGAAAAGTGGAGGTAGGAGTTGCGAAATTGTCCCTAAGCAATTGACTACTTTACTAGACCGATAGCACGTTTTATGTGGGAGATGCCAATGCTAGCATGTCATCCCTGACTTGGAATTCTATGCACTTATGATTGGAACTATTAGCAAGTGTTCGTAACTACTAACATTCATTAAGGTAAAACCCAACCATAGCATTAAGTTATATTGATCCCCCTTCAATCTCGTATGCATCAATTTCTATGCTACGTTGAAGCTTCTGTCACTCTTGCCCTCCAATACATAGTCCTATCAACATACAACTAACCCTATGGAGTGATCCACGCGTGCGTTCATATGATGGACACCAAAGGACAGCAACATAACCACAAGCAAATTAAATCAATCATAGCAATTCATCAACCACTGATAGGACAACGAAAATCTACTCAGACATCATAGGATGGAAACACATCATTGGATAATCATATGAAGCATAAAGCACCATGTTCAAGTAGAGGGTACAGCGGGTTGCGGGAGAGTGGACCGATGTAGATAGAGGGGGGAAGGTGATGGAGATGTTGGTGAATATGGCGGAGGTGTTGGTCTAGATCTCGGTGATGATGATGGCCCCCGACGGTGTTCCGGCGCCACCGGAAGCGAGGGGGAGAGAGCCCCCTCCTTCTTCTTCCTTGACCTTCTCCCTAGATGGGAGAAGGGTTTACCCTCTGGTCCATGGTCTACATGGTGTGGGAGGGGTGAGAGCACCTCCGAGATTTATCTGTCTCTCTGTCTCTCTCTGTTTCTGTGTTCTCCTCATTCTCTGCCCTTTCACCGTTTCGTATATATATGGAGATCCATAACTCCGATTGGATTGAAACCTTGACCGAGATTTTTTTTCTGAAAATTAGCTTTCTTGCGGCCGAAGAAGAGCAGCAACCGCCTTACGGGTGGCCCACGAGGGGGGGCATGCGCGCCCCCTGCCTCGTGGCCACCTCGGGCACCGTCTCGCGTTGATTCTTCTTCCCATATTTTCCAAATATTCCAAAAATATTCTCAGTACATTTTTATTCCTTTTGGATTCCGTTTGATATGGGGTTTCAGCGAAACATAAAACATGCAACAAACAGGAACTGGCATTGGGCACTGGATCAATATGTTAGTCCCAAAAATAGTATAAAAAGTTGCCAAAAAGTATATGAAAGTTGTAGAATATTGGCATGGAACATTCAAAAATTATAGATACGACGGAGACGTATCAAGCATCAGTTGCAAGATATGTGCGACCAATATAACCTTGGAAAGTTAGAGCAAGCACCTTGATGGGTGAATAAGATAGGGTGTCTGCCTCTGACTCCTCCACTAGGGAGCTACATAGACTTAGGTCTCCCTCTAGCTCAGAATCACTGTTAGGATGATATTCTGAGCATGAATCTGTAGGTGGAGAGTGTTTGTATTGCATTGCATCTAGACTTGATTTCAGTCCCTTAATGCCATGTTTGACAGCCATGGCATTGTTCTGCTTTATTCTTTTCATGTGCTCAAGCTCAGAATCATTATGATGCTGTTCAGAATATGAGATTCATGAAAACATAAAAAGTAGTCAGATTATCTATGGAATGCATTGCGGATTCAACTCGAAGAGTGTCTCCCTATAAACCCCTGCATATGCAAAGTTCACCTCCCAACCGTGCTGACCAGACCACACACAGAAATACAAACCTCTTATGTCTCTATAACAGACAGACACACATTTCAAAACTGAAGTAGGAACATTAGAATCATATCAAATTCGCATTTGAAGGAATTATCAGTGCCATAATGTTTAGCTTCAAGGGTGGAGTGCTGGTAGTGCGAAACAAAGCAAGTAGGCAGATTATATTCCATGTAAAAGATCGTAGTCTATGTAAAAGCTGGAAATGACACTTTCTTTCTATACAATGCAGTGTTCGTTGCCCACACATGATGGAAGAGATCACACAGAGAAATACTATTCACTCATATCTACGGTTCTAGTATTTTGAAATAGGGTGGTCCACCCTAAAATAATATTGACAAAAAATATGACAAGGCAAGCATAGATGTAGCGAATTAATCATTTACTTGTGAGTTTACTAGGACAGGTATGCAGAATTGTAACTGCAGTAAGAGACCGTCCAAAATCTGAACCTAGAAGTTTGTCTAGCACTTATTTTTTGCAACTAATCGACGTGAATAATTGGATATCATATCGAATGAGTAAGAAAGACAAGTAAAATTGTCAACAAACCTGGCCTGCAATAGTAATCTGGGTCAATGTCACTACGACCAACAATCCAAAATGACTAGTGTCTGTTCCTAGGGCCGGAATTTTGAAACCCTGTGAACTTTACAGGCACTAAAGATTACTGAAATACATCTAAACCATTAAGTGTAGGTAGCACTCAGCACACAACAAACCCTAATGACAGTCCTACCTAATGAGTAATGAATCAATTAGAAAATGGGTGATGAGGAGTGGCTGCTGAGTGTTGAGGACGTATCTCAGGATAAATCGGATTGGCTTAGTGGGTGCTGCACGCCTGAGCCCTGAAAGGACTGGGAAGGTAGGCACGACGATGCGCCCGGGCAGCTGTGACGCTGTTGGGCGAGCGGCTCCTGACCTCTTGTTAGTCTGGCGTCTCCTCCTAGAGTCATGCCGTCCGAGGACGGCAAGTCACCGGCGAGGCAAAGCGGCCGGGGCGTAGAGATCAAGCGTGAGCAGAATGTAGGGGAATCGGGCCTGGGCGATCCAAAATCCTGTGGTGGCCCATGGACCACCATG
The DNA here is from genome assembly GCA_021605145.1 of Aegilops bicornis. Taxonomy (NCBI): domain Eukaryota; kingdom Viridiplantae; phylum Streptophyta; class Magnoliopsida; order Poales; family Poaceae; genus Aegilops; species Aegilops bicornis. The sequence goes on along the minus strand of CM038672.1, from coordinate 358,573,105 downwards.
GGTACCTCAGAGATACACACTGAGCGGCGTAACATGCATATTCAAACTAAATTAGGAACATTTAGTCGACCAATTAAACGACTGCTTTTAATAATATCAGATTCGTATTTGAACAACTAAGCTTGTTTAGCTTGATGGGTGGAGCAGTGCTATTATGACACGAAGCACGTATGCTGGTTGTATAGTGATCATAAAAGGGGGAAACCCTAAGCATTTTTTTGGAGCAAAAGAGGGTTTCCCCTCCAATTTCTATTAAAGAAACCACAACGGAACCAACATGGGCAATTAAACCCTAAGCATGATCAATTAAACCCTATTATGACTGTGCCATGGCAGATTTAAAGCTGCAAACCGGGGAAATGCTATTTAGCATCCATTGTTTGCTTCGAACTAAGAACTAAATTCTAAGAGCTGAAAAGAAAGTACAGTAACCAAGTTACGATCTATTTTCTGGTTGAGATCAAAAAGTGGTGGAGATATGAAGTGCCACCTCTCTTGTGGCGCCGTGTAGGCATCGGGGGTGCGATGGCTATCAGTGGCCTTGAAGCAGATCTGCGACGGTAGACGGGTGCATCGGGTGATAAGTCCCATTGCGATGGAAGAGAAGGTCGTGTGAGCGGCCCCGGTAAAGAGGGCGACGACGCTGATGAAGCGAGAGGACGCGATGCAAGGCTCTTGGTCCGTCGCCGTGGATGAGAAACGTCCATCTCTAGCAGTGGACGATGCGGTCTTGGTAGGCGCTCCGGCATGGTGGAGGACGGTGGCAATGGATGGGGTGGAGGACGGCGGCGATGGATGGGGTGGCGGGTGGAGGAGGCTGGTGTGGGGATGGTGTTCTAGCAAGGACGGTGTATGATTGGGAAAATGGAGGGAGAGGTACGGGGAACCATGTTTTTGGGACGCGCCTGTCTAAAATATGGGAAAGTTATGAACTTAGCCCCCATTTAAAATTTGGACGTCTCGTCGGTTGGGGACAGGACGGTAATCTCGCATCTCGCAAATATTTGCCAAGAGCGATTTCGGGCGAGGAGAGGGTGTTTTGGCGCCCACCGTGTATGAACGGGGCTGACAGGTAGGGCGGTTTTGTCATGTCTGAGTGAATTTACAAACCTGTCCCTATTGAAAATATTTGCCTACATCGATTTCAGTCGAGTCGAGTTTGTTTTTTTGCCCACCATGTATCAATGGGGAAATGGAGGGAGAAATGGAGGTCTTTTGGACGAGCTTGAATCAAATGTGTTTTGCCGCCCATGTTTGGTGCCCACCGTGTCGGAATGGGCCCAGAGGCGGTCGTGCCACGTCTAATTGAAGTTACTAACCTACCCCTATTGAGAGCAGTGGAAATCGGGCTGATGGATTGTCCGTGTAAGGGGTAGACTGTAATTTCCATCTCCCAAACACTTGGCTTTGGGCAGCCGACGTGGGAGTGGACATTTTGCCGCTTCTTTCAAATTTTGGGACAATAAGCATCCACGTTTACCCTGGCAACTAAATTCGAATCCATTTTGTATTCCTATACGAATCTTACGAATCTTTATAAATCATTCTATGTGTTTTTATATATCTTCAAAAGCACGACAAAGATGTATTCCACTGTCATATATGAATATGATTTAAAAATGCCAATACTTGAATTCAGAAGCTAGAATCCAGTTTAAGGTGAATTTGAATATTTGGAACACTTTATGTCCAACTCAAGTGTCACACGTAGCATATTGTGTACTCCCATTTAGATATGTACACAAGTGATGTATCAAGATTCAAATACCGAGTCAATCAACCAATAATTTACAAAACTAACAGACATATAAAAACTTATAGAGTATATGGATCAATAATATCAACTAACATACATAAGCCAGGCCGTTGTACTTTTTTTGCTAGAAGAGCATCCTTTTTTTTAGCGAAGCTAGTACAGAATCTTGGCCCTTTCCGATGTGTGCCACTTATGGTCCACCTATACTACTGTTATTGTTGAATGCACATTCAGCCCGATTGGCATATTTGTATGTCTGACATAGCAATCAAAATGAAATGTCTCCGAGTCTTATCAATTAATACAGACTTTTGCTCAAATAAAATTACAAACCAAAAAACAAAATACAATTGTTACATGATCTCTAAAACAAATGGTCTGATCAATTACATGAACAAACAACACAAAGGTTATTCAATGATGGAAATAACATTTCACCTATGATTTACCAAGTGGTAATTTAATTTCCTTTTTTCCTTCAGGACCTTAACAATGTGGTCACCTCAGCTTGCTTCGTTTTGAAATCCACCAAATATTTAATGGTTGTCTTGAGTAATCGCTTGTGATTGTGTTGTTTGCTTCCTCAACATGTCAACTTCATCTCTAAGTGCGTAAGTAATCTCTTTCTACCACTAGTTTAGCCTCTAGAGCATCGCTGGTTGGAAATTCATGATGCACGATTGGGCCGGTGCAACTGCTGTGGGATGATACAATGTCCATGGGGACCTCGCTCTTTGATCTTGGGCTAACCTATTTTGCCATTAAAGTTCTGATTGGATTCCGAAAACTTGAAGTTAGCAAAACATCTCAACTGGGAGTTATAACAGCAAACCAGTTAAACAAACAAGGAATTAAAGAGTTTCAATTGGATGCTGAAAAGTAGTTATTAACATCATTGTAACCGGTTGTTGCAGCAGCAAAGCAGTTAAACAAACAAGTTTTGCAAGAGGCACCTGTTGTGGCATTGGAGTTTCTATTGGATCCTAAAAAGTTGAGTAGCCAGTAACGTGATTAGAGCAACCGATTGTAGTAGCAAAGCAGTTAAACAAACAAGTTTTGCAAAAGGAACCTGTTGTGGCATTGGAGTTTCTTTTGGATCCTGAAAAGTTGAGTAGTTAGTAACTTGATTAGAGATACAAGTTACAAAAGCAAACTTCTTACACAAATATATTTTTGAAAATGTACCTGCTGTGCAATTGGACTTCCAATTGGATCCTGAAAACTTGAAGTTGTAAGATGATTACAGCCACAAGTTACATCAGCAAACCAGATAAACAAGGAAGTTTCTGAAAACATACCTGTTGTGCCAACGGAGTTTCAGTTGGATCCTGCAAACTTGAATGTTAGCAATCAATAAATAAACTTTTGCAAGAGCCTAAGAAACTAACATCAAACTAGTAAAACTAACCAGTTTTGGCAACGTATTTAATTACACATGAACTAGTAAAACTAACAAGTTTTTGGCAACGTATTAAAGTAACAAGTCTGCATGCTTACCAAAGAACACGTACATCTGTAAATTTCTTTGATGTAAGCAAAATGATTCCAACACATATATAATTTAAAAATACGGTGTCCCTCATATAAACCTGACAGTTGTCTATCTATGAACATGCAAACATTACTAGTGCTACAAGTGATAACAGCAAACCATTTAAACAAAGAGGGTATCAGAACGTAAATTACACATGAATTCTGCTGCACCCTAGAAGTACATATGACCAGCTATCTACGTGCTTAAGTAGCTATTTAAGTTTAGGCAAACAGGTAATTCTTAACGGTAAGTATCAAACACATAGATAGGCGCAGTCTATAATAGGATTAACAGGCTATGGCATTATGTAATCAGTAGCAAACTAAATTAAGCCAAGCAACGTAATTGAACAATTTTGCAATAAGTGGCTAACTAAATTTCGAGAAGCATGTAACTGAACTTACGCTAGCTCTTTGTACAGGCACACTGCAACTTCTTTTTCGCTTACAAGGTTCTAGGAAGGAGTCCATGGCATCAATTGCTTGGATGCGCAGTCCCAATACTTCTTTCTTCCCACACTGCATTGGTAAGTCGAATGGTTAATCTGGTAAGCTGGTGGGTCCTTGATATGTTATATGAGGACGTGTAGTCAGACTAGTTGTAGCCACACACATCACACTGGCTTTTATCAGATATTTCATGCGATTACATTTGGCATATCGAGATCTAAGCAATCTACAATAGGATGAAAAGACTGGCATCCTTCACATTATTGGTGAACTCAGTTCATAGAAAAAGCAATTCAACCATTCTGTGGGTAAATCAAAAGCGCCACTGGAATACTTTTCACTACCCCAATCATACACGCAAAAAGGGGCGACGCCACCGTAGGGGCTGGTATTGGCGGTCGCCTCGGGTGGCTGGAAAGTGTGCACCTAGTTTGAGTCGTCCAGGTTAGCCCAGGCTAGTTTTGTTCGTCCCAACGCACGAAAGCGCATAATGTAAAAATGAAGAAAAACGTTTCAATTTGGATGGGCCCAATAACGTAAGTGCAAGGCAGGCCCTATAGCAGGCTCGCGGCCCAAACGAGCGCCTCCCATATTGATCGACAACATGAAAAATCCCAATTCCTTCGCTCCAGCCTCCAATCTGGTTCGCTCCTAACCTAGCCGCCGTTGGACAGGCCGACACAACACTTCCTCACGCCCTCGTTGGAGGGCGGTCGTCGGGCTTCAAGAGAATGGAAGGACAAGAAGATGAAGATCCAACCCTGGGTGTAGCCTACGTGGGAGGCAGCAGCGGCAGCACGGGCATGGCATCGAGCTTGTGCAAGCAGACGATCCTGACTTGCAAGAGCAAAGATGCACAACGAAAGTGTACATCACATCCCTGATTATATCTAGTTCAACTGTTCATTTTCTGGCTAATAGTTAAACCTGATGGTGTTGTAAAACTGCTTGTATCACTACGGAAAAAAGACACATCCGTGACATTTTGGGCCGAACGGAAAAAAATGTCATACTTATGATACCTCTATGACGATAATTGTGACAAAACCCGGTATCATCGTAGATATGGTGGGATCCTACTTCTATGACAAAAAAATCATGACAGAAAATGGGCTTTTGTTCCTGGGTGGGACGGAGACGCAGCTGCATGATATTTTTGGGCCGACCATGACAGAAAAAACCGTGCTAGAAGCGAGAGCGAGGAAAATATCGGGGGAGTTCCTAGTTACGGTGGGTGGTCGGGGGCCGAGCGATGCGCGTTTCTCTCGTACGTACACGTGTGTGTGCGAGGCGTTGCGCTCTAACTGAACCCGAGCGAGGCGTTGGGCTCTAACTGAACCCGAGCGATTGCACTGCAGGCTACGCATTACTGAACCCGAGCGATCGGTCGATCCCTTGCTAATAACTGAACCCGAGTGATTCCTTCGCTACTGCTGCTAACTGAAGCCAATCCATGCTGTCTCTGGATGAACAATGAGCATTGTTGGGGGGGGGGGTTGGATGAACAGTTCCCAGTGGGGGGTTGGATGAATAGGAACATGTGGTAGTAGAGGCCGTTGCCGTTGGATGAACGAGCCGGTGGATGAACAGGACCCCGTGGAGGGCTGGATGAACAGGACCCCGTGGAGGGCTGGATGAACAGGACCCCGTGGAGGGCTGGATGAACAGTAGCCAGTGGAGGGCTGGTCGAACAGTAGTCGGTGGAGGGCTGGATGAACAGTACCCCGTGGAGGGGTGGTTGAACAAGACCCCGTGGACAGGGTTGGTTGAACAGTAGCCGGTGGAGGAGCGCGAGGTGGAGGCTGGATGAACAGGAGCCCGTGGATGAACAGTCGCAGGTGGAGGCTGGAGGAGGTCGACGGTGGATGAACAATAGCCCGTGGAGGCAGTCGACGGTGGATGAATAGTAGCCCGTGGAGGCAGTCGACGGTGGAGATGAACAGTATCCTGTGGAGTCCCGTTTTGCGGTACGCCACACCCCTCCCGATGAACAGGACCCCCGTTTCGACCGTAGCGCTCCAACACAAGTCCGCTTCCTCTGTTTTGCGGTACGCCACACCCCTCTCTATCAACAGGACCCCATTTCAACCATAGGAGGTCCGCTTCCTCCGTTTTGCGGTATGCCAGACCCCTCCTGATGAACAGGATCCTGTTTCGACAATGGCCGGTCGAACACAAGGCCGTTTCCTCCATTCTGCGGTACGCCAGGCCTCGTTTCCATCGGTTGTTCCATCCAAGCCGGTTGGCTCATGATGAACACGACAACGTATTCCGTTAAGACCCAGCCGGTTGCCTCCCCATGATCACGACGACGGCGCAGCTTCTCGGTTCCGACCCAGCCATGTACACGAGCCCTGGCCGTACGTATGCGTGAGTAGGCGTTCGAGACCCCTCCCGTATGTACGTACGTGGCAGTATTTACTTTCTCGCATCCTGGCCGTTGTATGTATGTGTACATGCTACGTGCGCGCCTCTACAACGACACGTGCATGCCTCTACATCGACCAGTATGTACGTACACGTTCGTGACCAGAATGACAATGCTACGTACGCTTCGACCAGGTGGGTCCCGACTGTCACGCACTTCCTTGTGTGCGAAGATTTAGCTGGTGAGTCCCAGCAGTCAAGGGGGAAACGTTTTTTCACAAAATACGATGACCCGTCCTGTGGGTCCCTGCTGTCAGGTGGAGGAATCATTATTTTTCGAGGAATAAGGAGGCACTTCCTTGCTGCGGCCATGGACCCAGCTGACAGCCTCTACACGCACAGTACTCTTTCGATGGAAGTCGTTCCTTGACCACGTTGACAACACCGCGCCGAGAGCACCAGGGCGGTAGACGGTGGCGAGGCCTAGGAAGGGGATGATGCGGAGCCGGGGAAGACACGACAGTGGTTGCCCACGCAGAGAGGAGTACGATGGTTCACTGGTTCGGCTGCAGTGTGAGGCTGTCGTCACCGCAGAATAACAGGGGGTGTGGGTGAGTAGAGGGATGGCCAGGCCAGCGGTAGGAGTAGTAGGGGCGGTGAGGCCTCCGCGGCATCACAGCCGGCCATGGGAGGCAGGAGCACGCAGCACGACTGCCGCTGGTTTGGGCGGCTGGAGCAAGAAGACCAGAGGTTGAAGAAGCACTACGGCCGTTGGAAGGAAATCGTACGGTCACTGGAGCTAGAATCGTTCATATTGACTAAGTTGACAAAGCCCTCCGTCCCCGTTAACTTAGTAGGCCCACAAGTCAGCCTCCCACTATGGTGGGTCCCAGCTAGCAGGCAGGGTTTTCATTTTTTGTGCGTAATAAGGAGGCACTTCCTTGCGTACGAAGATATAGCTGGTGGGTCCGACCTGTCAGCGGGGAGAATGTTTTTTTTAGAATTACAGTCCATTTGCTGGGCTGGGTGAACAAATAATGTAGCATCCATGCGGCCCATTTATTTTTTTCCTACAAAGTTACATGCCATTTGCACTTTCTCGAAATACACGATTTTGTTGGGCTGATTCTAATTATAATGTTGGGTTGGGCGCAACAATGTTATCAAAAAATAAACGGGGCTAACCATTTTGTTATAAATATATTTAAATAATAAGTGATTTATTATTACATTGGTCCTTAAATCTTACCAGGCTTTTGTACACAATCACCAGGATTTTCGTTGCCAAAAAAATCCAGGATTTTATTGTTAAGAAATTATTTTTATAAGTTAATAAGATGTGAGATATTGTTTTCTTACATATGTAAGTATCTGTTAAATATATGATGACAATAACAATAATATATAATAACATATAAGATAATTTAAATATATATAATATAATTAGAAGGGAAACATAAGTTGGACCAGACGTTCCTATTCTTATATAGAAAAATAGAACAGACCTTTGCGTTTTCTTCAAAAAAATACATAGATTGGGCTGTCGATGTTTCAGGAAAAATAAAACCTTGGATAGGAGGTCCATAGGCCGGTCGATAGATGATGGCCCTCAAAAAAATACAAACCGGCATGTCGTGGGATGCGCATGTTAAAAAAGAAAGCCTAGACAGGACATCCCAAAACCCAGCTGATACTTACTGCCTCAGTGATAATAAATGATACCTGCCAGCTCCCCGGCTTCGTTGTGAATTTATCTCCTATAGTAACTACGTGGAAGCACCTAAAATAATCTAACTATGTTGACAAACCCGTGGGCCCCAACGTCAGTATAGCCTTAGGAGCAAGTATTTTTTTCGATGAGGCACTTGCTTGTGTACGGCCATAGACCTGGTGGGTCCCGACTGTCCGCCTCTCCACGTATAGTCCTCTCCAGATTCCTCTCGTTTGTTCAGCATGTTCACAATGGCAGACAGCGGCGCTGCGGCGAGCGCAAAAAGGCGCAAGAGGAGATCGGACCACCTGAGGATGTGCCTTATTTGTAACGAAAGTACTGAATTAGCCCAGTGGCCAAGTGACACTACCCGACAGTTGTTCTGCCCGGGTTGGATTCCACCTGATCCAGGGAAAATATATCAACAAAATTTTCCTCTGCCATTATTGGCATGTGGGTCCCCATTGTCATCTACGCACACCACGTCCAACACTTGCCAAAACTTCGTCCCTCGTTTTCTCTGTTTTTCGCACACTCGACATTGTGTGGGCATTTTGAAAATAGCATACATTTTTCATTGTGCATCATATGATGATGTGCTATGCATGAATGTTGATCAGCATGATGTTAACTGGATGGTAGTTCCATTTTCGACCATGAATAAAACTTACAACATGAAGTTAACCCTGTTTGAAAAGACCATTTCAATATAAATGCTCTACCTCTGAAACTTGCAGTTTCTTCTTTGGGAATCACATTGTCTGGACTTTTATACTCCTATGAAACTATATTTTTTAAGTGCTAAAAATAGGTCTCTAGAATTCATAAAATACTTCATATGCTCAATACTGCAAATCTGAAATTCAAAAGACATTCATATCTGAAAGTACTCTCAAAATACACAACACAAAAAAAATTCACAACCTCCAAATACTGACAACCCTAACCTCCTCCTGACAATTCACAACCTGCCCGACTATTGGGCTGGGGGGGGCAGTCCCCTCCTATTCCTCAGCGGCAGACAGCCGCCCCGTGAGACGATGTGAACGGCGAGGGAGAGGATGGCGGGGAAGCATCGTCGGTCCAACTTCTTTTCTCCTCTTGCAGTTGGATTCGGTCGATGAAGACTCGACTGGCTCGCTCTGGCACGACACACTCACAAATGGCACCCTGTAGATGCTCGATCCTTCAATCTCTGGTGAATGCTCCATCTGGGATCGATACTCCCACCACCGCTCCCTCACGATCGGATTCGGTGAATCTGTTTGCTCCATGGCCTAGAGGAGGAGCTCTATGTACTCCCGCGTGACTCCCTTCGCGAGTATCGCCGCCTTTTCGCTTTGTTGCAGATATTTGTCCATGGATGTCGCCGTCGCCACTAGTTGGTCCTTGTTGTCAAACCAAGACTGTATCTCCAACATCCTAGCTAGCTTCACAGGGTCGCCGTCTGCGATCCTCACGTATCGGTTATACTCCTCCATCGATCTACTTCTCCACAAAGACCTTCACTGCCGGGCGGTGGTTTTTGAATGGAAGAGGAGAGGAGCAGCGCTGGTTTTGGATTAGAACGGGAGAGGAGAGACGCTGCTTTTGGATTGGAATGGGAGAGGAGGGACGGTGGTTTTGAAATGGAAGAGGAGAGGAGCGGCGCTGGATTTAGATTGGAACAGGAAAGGAGCGGCGGTGGTTTAAGAGGAGAGGAGCGGCGCTGGTCTTGGAAGTATTTCTTTGTTTTATGATTTTGGGTCAAAGTTTGACCATGTACTGTATTTGACAAGCAAAATGTGAATGCATGTCACCAAAAATTGTATTGTTTGGTTCAGATTCTGAATGTACTTTCAAATTATATTATTTTTGCAACGATAACATATATTTTATTTGTGAAAATCATGGTCAATTATGACCCATAATAAAAGGGAGACTAGTTAATGTGGGGTCGCTTTCTTAATTGAAGGGTAAATTGATTTTGATTTTGATCCAGTCACAGCGCGCCGGCCCTCTCGTCCAATCCTAAATCGCTGTTGCACGCTCCTCTCCCTCCTCTCCATTGCAAAACCACCTCCTCTCCTCTCCATCATCTCCATTCCAAGACCATCACCTCGCCTCTCCCTCTTCTCCATTGCAAAACCACCTCCTCTCTCCCCGGACGAGGATCCCCTGACGTAGTCCATCCTGCCATTGGACACTGATACATGGGTCCCACCAAGCGAGGGGCCCACCTGTCACCGACCGAAAGGCAGGGAAACCTCTCCTCTCCATCATCTCCATTCCAAAACCACCGTCTCGCCTCTCACTCTTCTCCATTGCAAAACCACCCCCTCTCCTCTCCATCATCTCCATTCCAAAACCACCATCTCGCCTCTCCCTGTTCTCTATTGCAAGACCATCGTCTCTCCTCCCATCTTCCAAAGCTAGCACCGGACCACTCAGAAGGACATCTATGGAGGGGATACAGCAGCGAATCTGGCAGATCACCGACGGCGACCAGGCAAAGTTAGCCAAGTTGAAGGAGATCCTTACTTGGTTTGACAATGAGTGGGAGATTTCGAGGACGGTGAGGGCCATGTGGCAATGTATGCGAAAGAGCGAGACGACGGTGATGAGGGCGGCGATGTACTCCTTGGCGGCAGTCACGCCGCAGTCCTTCGAGTTCATCGAGTATCTCCTCTGGGCGATGGAGCAGACAGATTCGCCTGAGGCGGAAGTCAGGCGGTTATGGTGGGCGTATAGTTCGAAGGTCGAGCACCCAGAGGATAACGAATCGATCGAGTATGGTGCATCGTTCATGAGGGTGCAGAGCCAGCCGAAGCCACATGAGTATTCATTCTACCACCGCAAGAGGAGGTCGGATGGCGCGACGTCGCTTCCCCGCCGTTCTCCACGGTTGCCTCGACGCTCGCCTCATTTCAACGGCGTCGGTAGGGTTTAAGGTAAGCTTCGCACTAACCTGATCTTCCATCTGCTCATGCTTACAATCAGTGTGACAGCTAATAAAAAGCATGCTTACAATCAGTCTCCGAGTACTACACCAATCACCCTAAAGTAGCTTTGGACCTTTGTGTCAAAGTTGTGACATTGTGTACAAATAAAGAAAAATAGATTGGTGCTTCTTTCAGTAAAGAGTACTCCCTAAAAAATTGCCAATATAAACTACTAGTATTTTTTTGAAGTCTAAGCTACTAGTATTTGGTTAGAGGATTTGCTGTCAAGAAAGATCCGTCCACAGTGAGCGCCACACATCCCACTGGTGGTGGTGGATGCCAATTCTTAGATGGAGCAGGGTTGGTGTTTGTATTTTTTACTTGGCACCTCGCACTCTGCATATACGCCGGTTCCATCCGTACATTTGTGCAGTTCCACCAAAATGCAGCTGAATAACCCTATTTGCACAGATAATGAAAGAACGTCATTACATTATAGTGGCACTACTTGATGAAACATACACTAATAAATAGAAAAAAAATATTGCGATAGTATCATATATGCCATGCTGCGAGGGTGAGATGGGCCCTGCGACACCTCATACGGTACGCCTCATACTGGGAATCGACCCAGGTCTCCCCGATACACCTTCTGCGAATGATGAACATCAGTGTACAGCGGTACTATAAGGAGGGGCCTTGAGACATTCCAATCTCTATTTTTGTGCAGATCAACTAAAATTAAGCACCCCAGTTTGCAAAAATGCTTAAACATTAACAATGGGACTAGTTGATGAAACATATACTAACAAAGAGAAGCACTTTATTTATCTACATTGGAAAAGAAATGATAGAGAGGGCACTCGCTCTATTTTAACTGTATTATTACTTCATTTTATCAGTGGCACTAGGGTCGAGCAGGTGGCAAATGAGGTGTACCGTGCGTCGCAAGGATGGAGGCCGGTGGTGCTTAGACTGGGATGCTGAAGCTGGCTCTATCTTCCCCCCTCATGTTTCTGTGGTAGCATTTGGGTTGTAATCCAAACTTGGGCGAACTTGTCTCCTGCTAGTACTCAGTCCGGTCTAGTAGTGGTTGCCTAACTGCCCGTTTACACTGAGATGTTGTCGGATAATGGTTCTTTATGGTAGGGTTTCTTTAATGAAATCGGAGGAAACCCCCTCTTTCGATATATAAAAAAATCAGTGGCACTAGCGGTGTTAAAACATTGCCTCAAATTAATAGTGCCACTAGATTAAGGTGCAAAATAATAACATTACTGCTTTATCATGGCAATGCCAAAACAGTAGCACAAGAGCAGACTCAACATGCAGGATCTTTGGCAAACGGTCAGACCAAAAAGTAACATACCTCATGATGGGAACCATATCTGCAGTCAACGCCAACAAAGAAGGGATGACACTAGTCACCAACATGGATGATTCAATTCATGGGACCTTTTGGTGCAGTTCACCTAAAATGAAGCAATGTCCCATGAGCTAGCAGCTTCTTCTTCATTTTTGTTTTAAGAAAAGGGCTCCAGCCCCGGTTCCATTTCCATCAGAAAACGAAACCCATAGAGCTTCTTCTTCATTAGTTGCAATAAAATTGAGCAACATCAAGGTTGGTTGTGAAGCTCCTGGAATTTTTCAACTATAATTTGGATATCATTTGTGCAGTTCAACTAAGATCAAGCGTGAAATGTATGTCTCTGTTTGCACAAAAAAGGTGGAAAGGATGGTGACAAACAAGTATGAAACATAAATCAAATGAAAAGAAGCATGTTCCTTATCTGAATGGCAATCCTACAAGGACAGTAGCAATTTCTAAATCAGCAACATTGCTAGATATTAGTGTGGGCATTAGGATTAACTTTGACAACCATTAAATACGACATTACTTTAATGGTGCCATTGCTTCATTTTACCAGCAACATTACATTAACAGCTGCTACATAGTCTGTATTTGGGCACGGGAGAGTAGGCGGACCAGGACAGTTGCATTTCTAATGAAAAGAAGCAACTTATCTTAATGGGAAATTTAGCAGGACATGAAAAAAGTGCCATTGATTCATATTACTGGAGGCATTACATTGAAAACAACATTGGTTTAACGTGTCCTTACTTTTAACAGTGTGACTTCTACATTTTAACAGTGGCATTACATAAGAGTGGCTCGGGGCAACAAACATCCGAACAGGATATCTGGGTTGGTCCCATTTTTGTTCGGTATAGCCACCTTATACTATGTGAGGCTAGCAAATGTAGTGTTGGACTTACTTTGTTGACTTGTCCCCCAGTCCCCACTTTCTTTCCTTTTTCAACCAATAGATCGGGTTTATATTGAGTTTGTACTACATTTCCCTTTATTTCCCTATTAGACCAAGAGACCAGTTGGATAGCCAGTCTCTGCTACTTTTCGCCCCCATTATTTCCTCTTTTGACCAAGTCCTAGATTCAGGTAATAGATCATCCCCCACCCCCACCCCCTTTCTTCCTTGTTTGAACCAAGTAGTACTAGATTCGAGTGCATGAACTACTTTTACCTCTTAACAGTCAAAATTTAGGTGGCTTTCGAACAGCCGATCGATCCTATCTACGAGGGGGCCTGGGAAATAGTAAAAGATACAAATGCAGCGACATCAGGAGCTCGGGAAGTAGAGCAAGGCCGGTTTCGAAGGAAGTTATACCTGAGGGTCACCGAGATGTCGCTAGGTGAGCAGCGGGAGGCCGGATCTTCCCACACTATGGCAGAAGGAAGAAGGGGTCGGAGGCCCTCCCTAGCCAGCGGTGCTTGGGAGAGAACGGCAAGGCACGCTGATTAGGACGCGCCGGCAGTGGGTAAGAGCCGTCGCCGAGGACGACCGCGTGAACGTTGCACCTTCTCACCTTCCCCAGCGGAGAGGATCCGGCTGGATCTGTGACCAGCAGTGAGCAGAGGGAGAGGGTGTGGCCATCGCTGTCGTGTTTAGATCTGAACAGGAGGAGACAGTGTGAAGAGAGCAACACTAGCAAGCAATCACGGAGGCTCCTGCCTATATAGTGGAGTATTAGTTTTCTTTTGTCTAACGGAGATGGCTTGACCTCGTCAATGACTGTCGAGAAGTCTTCATGCACGTGCCCCGGAGGCGCAGTTGTCGTCATTTTGATCTGAAGCACCGGATTATAACATATAACACGAAAAAATGCCACATGACAAGCAACCATAACCTCACTGCCCAAAGGAGACAACATGAATCCCGACGGACAAACTAGATGAGGATCAAAGCTCAAATTAAATATAAACTCGTAGAAAATGGGTCCGTCGATAGATGTCCTAACTAACATAGCCGGCTTGACCTAGATGTAAGCCGAGTAGTCTTCGTGCATGTGCCCCCAATGATCAGCGCCTTGGAGGAAATCAGTTGTCGCTGTTTAACCCTCGCACTGATCCGAAGCACATGACACCTAATATTGCGAGATGACAAGAAACCTTTTTTAGATTTCTCATCAGAACTACAGCCCTCTACAACATAGCCTGCACGGTATGTAGATAGCCAATCCAGGCGTGTCTGCTGGAGTCTGGTCACATGCATGGATGAACTAATCTTCCGTGTCATGCAGGGATCGTCCAGGCACCAACGTCTGTACAACACTTCTCTGGTACTATCACTCGTCTCTCTCTTCTATTAACTCACCCGACTTGCGGGGCCAGGGAGTGTGCCTATGGTCGGTTCTCGATTGCGGTCCCACATGTGTGTGAAAACGCAATATGATGCGTGTTCCATTCAAAGAGCAGCATGCCAGACCGACCGTCTGGGGCGCCACGCGAACGCGACGGGCATGATGTATACTCCGTACATGTGTACCGCCGTTTTCTTGAGGCTTTGCTCCATGGCGCAATCCATGGATACAATATTAGTATATTGTACTATTTAAAAGTCGAGGGCGGGGCTTTTCCCGCATGGTAGGCGGGGCAGTTCCGCCTAGTCGGTTCGACAGAGACGCGAGAAGATGAGGGAGTAGGCTGCTGCAAACGTAGGGATGTGTGATTTGACAGTGAGTTATCACGATGTGTGGGGCCCCGTGATTTGACTTGCCATTTTATCATTTTAACTGCGGCGCTATGACCGGCGTGAGTCTCCTGATTCCTGACCACCTCCATGGTATACAAGTGCCTCTCCCAATGCTCCACCATGTAGAGGTTGGCTCTTTCATGAGAGCCCACTCCTCCACTTTTTCCTTGCCTCTTTCCTCCACATATGCAAAAAATGCCATGTAAGCGGGCTTATAGCCCACTATTGTACTTGCTCGTACATGTGCTAAGCCTGCCACATAGGCATAAAGTCTAATGTGGCAAGTTAATTACTCCCTCCGTCTAGGTGTGCAATTTATCTTTCGAAAACCAAATAATCCCAAAACACTTAGGCGCGGTGCATTAACTTCTACTCCCTCTTTTCCGGTTTATAAGGCTCAAATCTGAAATCTCATCAATCAAGGCATTTTGTGAGTGGAGGAATGTATCTTGTACTTTACAAAACTACCCCAATTAAACTCATGCATTAAATTTGATTAATTGCAGTGCATGCATGCTTGAGCACTAGATAAGTAGAAACAATACATGCATTGGTGTGTTCCTTTATAATTCTTACATGCAAAGATTTAATGCGTCCCGGAAACTAAAAATGAGATGGAGATGAGCCCTATAAATTGGAAAAACAAAAAAGTTGAGATAAGCCCTATAAACCGGAAAGGAGGGAGTACATCGTTTCTTGTTTCTTGACATATCAACCAATAAGAGACGTGGGGTGTGCATGCTTTTAATGACTTGATACAACCATTTCATTGGAAGAGGTCACTCCTTGGCAAATGCAATAAATACTATGAAGAAAGAGATAGAGAGAAGCAAAAAAAATACTCTTATAGCCAACCTTATAGCTAACCTTGTTGTATGAGTGACCAAGTTATGACTATGTATGACATGCCAACATCAGATAGCCTAACGCACTATGTTAAATCTCCAAGGGCGCGACCGCGCGAGCGAGGCGACAGTCGTGGTAGGCACGGCCATGATACGGGCTGCTGGCAGCCCTTGGATCTGAGATCGAACAGTTGCATGCTAAGTTGCTGAAAATTTGAAGAATAACCCTCCAGGATAGGATAATCACGCCATGAAACCGTTCGATCTCAGATCCAAGGGCTCTCGGAAGCCCGTATCATGGGAGAATGGAAAGCTTCGTATCACCTATAATTTTCCTGACGCTTGACATGACATCGAAAGCCATTTAATTGGGCATCGAGTAGACATGACATCTAATTGGGGCCCCATAGTACTGTGCATGAATCCATTTATCCACCAGGCAAGCCACTACCCTGTCGTTCGCATGCCCCACTCAGCATTTTTACAAATACCGCTGGCAGTTCGCTCCTACTCGTCCCCGGACGTCCTTTAACATTACGGTAGTTCGCTCCTAGTCGTCCCGTTCTTTCACATTACGGAAGTTCCACTAATCCTAACCCTCCTCCCAAATCCATGGCGTCCCAAATCTCCATGATCAGCGGTGAGTACAAGGTTAGAACCATCACCGACAATGAGTTCGACGTCATCTACACCCGTTCTTCCATGACGGTGAAAGGATGCCTTGCTCGCTTCAGACGCATGTTCGAAAACTCAAAGGATGAGTGGGTCACTGTGCTAG
This sequence comes from Aegilops bicornis, assembly GCA_021605145.1. Taxonomy (NCBI): domain Eukaryota; kingdom Viridiplantae; phylum Streptophyta; class Magnoliopsida; order Poales; family Poaceae; genus Aegilops; species Aegilops bicornis. Next base: position 358,556,692 of record CM038672.1, on the reverse strand, counting down.
ATGTTGAGTACACCACAGTCCTGGAAAGAGAGAAGAATCTAAAGGAGGCAGACAAGAAGAAGCCCGCAGTGATCCAGGTTTGTGTGCATGACTTATGCTTGGTCTACCACATATGCCATGCTGACGTTGAGTGCGAGGAATTTAAGAACTTCCTCAAGGGCGGCCGAGTCAAATTCGTTACTGTAGACTTTAGGAATGACAGGGATGTCCTGGATCGGATAGGCCTCATTTTAGGCAACCCCTTCGACCTCCAGAAGAAAGGGCTGGTGCCCTCCCATGATCAGCCTTCAATGCTGACCCGGCAGGAGCCATGGTTCATCCTTCATACGGTACACTGAAGAAACCTCCGTTCAAGTTTCATCATGCATGGGAGTGGAATGTACTAGATATAGACCACATCCACTACGCTGCAATGGATGACTACCTTTGTTTCAATATCTACAAGGGTTGGATGAAGAGCAAGAGCCAAGTGTGCAGTTCAAGCAAAGAAGTATCACCCAAGAGGAAGAGGGACATGGTCAAATTCGAGCAAGTGGACGAGGAGTCCGAGTAAGGTGGCAGTGTAGTTGCTCATGGTGGTTCTAATGTAGTGTCTATCAGATTAGTTGCTTAGTTTAATTTCAGGTGTGCTTAGTTTTATTTGAGGGGTGTGTTGTGTTGGGCCCCCAGCCGAACTATGTTATGTTCCTTCTCGTTACTTTAACTCTTCAGCACGTACATACTAGTATTTCTTACAGTTCATATTTTAGTTGGTATAGTACTACCACTCGTTTCTTCACATTATATACGTACAATATATATGGCCAACATCATATAGCCAGCAATTTACTTGTCAAAGAATTTTAGGGTGCTTAGTTTTATTTGAGGGGTGTGTTGTGCTGGACACCATTATTGTGACTCAAATCTCTTTGGCCATGTTATAATGACATAAATATCGATGGACCAACATGCCAGCTCTCCCTCTATCTCACTACAGTAAAATAAAGTGTGGGGCCTAATTGATCCCAACAGCGGGGCCACACTTATTTTCCCGTAAAATTATTCGCTTGGTTCGCCCTGACAAGCAGGGCCACACTTATCATTGTGAGAATTGGCTTATTGTTATCATATAACATGGTCAACGGGTTTGACGTGAAAATAACAATGTCTGATGGCATTTTTAGCAAACATCTAACTTAATGATGGCATTTTTTAGATATCTAATTGCATTTTTGAGCAGGCATCTCACGGATCGATGGCATTTTTGAGTAGTTGTAACTTCTAATGGCAAAACTGTGTAGTGATACACAACTAGTGGCATAAATAATAAGAACCCAAGAATTAAATAGGTATGCTAATTTCTTTAATATAATTTAGCACCCCATTTAAGCATGTACTAGCTTTTTTAATAGTACTATATGCATAATTTGGCGACGAGCGCTCTTTATATGTACTACCTTTTTTCTTTAATTTCATCTTGTTAGTTTTTCTCCATGGTGCAATCCATCGATACTACTACTGTACAAAAGTATACATTTTTAAAAGGCTAGAGGGCGGGGCAGTCTAGCTTGGTCGGTTTCAAGAGAGGCGAGGGCCTTTGTGATTTGACGGCTCATTACTGCTTGAAGGCAGGGCCTTGTGATTTGACTGCTCGTATAAATGTGCCGACGACCTGAGGAGGAGCAAAGAACCGTGCGGTATACTCAAGTTTTCCACTGGAGTAGTATGACGGAGGAGCACGAAACACGGCAACCAGTGCCATATGGCGATAAAAATGCTCTAATTTGCTAGTCATCTCATTGTTAGCATTGTTCTATTCATGCCTCACAGAGAACGTGACACGTGCGGCGAAACACCCGAAGCAAAAGAAGAAACACGGGAGCAAAAGAAGAAGGAAGATTATCACCCGAAAGAAAGAAGGAAGACGCACACACAAGTCTGGGGCATTGCTCTCTAATACATGAAGGGTTGCTGGCCGCGGAGTTGTTATTGCTTCTTCATCGCCTCCATGACCTTCATCTCCTTACGCGTCTCCTCCACCATCTTCTTCATTCTGTCCATGAAGCGGGATTTCTCGACGCGAGCCTTCATCATCTGTTCCACGGCCACATTACGTATCTTGACAGCAGCCGGGTGCTCGATGCGGAGCTTCGCCAACTCCACCTTCTGTTCCATGACAAGGGCCTGCAGCATCTTCATCGAGGAACTACTATTCTCATGCAGCTTCTTCCAACCGGTGTTCTCCTGAAGTTGTAGGATTTCGGCAGTCGCCTTCTTCTCCGAGGCAATGCTCTTCTTCAGCAGCATCACCAATCCGGCGGTCAACTCCCCCTGCTCATTGAGCTCAGCGGGCATGTCGTCGAGGCTCTCCTTCAGCAGCTCCACCAAGCTGTGGATGAACTCCTTCTGCTTATTGAGGTGCTTATTGAGCTGATCGGGCATGCCGTCGAGGGATAATGACTCCAGCGCTGCAGCTCGGCATGTTCGCCTCCGCGGCTAGGGCGCTCCTGGGAGCCATCGCTTGCCCGTGAGAGATCTTTCGAGGTCTCTGTGTGGCGGCGAGCCCTCTTTTTTTTCCGCAGCCTTGGTTGCCGCACGCTTGTTACGAGTAGTTCTCGACCAAGAGCTCTGCACACCGGCCATGGCAAGGACGGACGAAGAAGAAGGACTTATGAGGAGGAAGGTATAGTAATTTTCGGTTAGGTAGTTCCCCTTTTTATAATCTAAGTACTAGCACTAGTACTAAAACCTCCATCGTGGGAACACTTTCAGGTTTGGTACGTACTACTAGGTGTGAGCAGGCTTGCACTTAATTGTAGCACTAGTACTTTGGAATGTGATGGGAACAAGGTAAAGATTAATTGATGGTTTTGGTTTCGAGGCCCGAAACGGCTCCCTATGAGTTTGGTGGAACATAAATTTCAAGTACTCCCTCCATCTCAGTTTACATGGCTTGCACGTGTATCTAGGTCCTCAATGTAACTTATATAAAATAAATTGTTTAACATAAAAAATATCATTAAAAAAATAGAATATTTGAAGATTTTAATGATATATTTTTCATAATGTATGCCTCTTATTAAGTTGGTCAAATTAACGACCTAGGTACACATGCAAGACTTGTAAACTGAGAGAGAGGGAGTACTACACTGCTCAAATGCGGTCGCACAAGTCAGTGAAGTAACTGGTCGTACATGTCAGACCAAGCCGATGTGTGTCCCTTCGGTGAGACGTGGGTCCGAACGACAGTTTGTTGGTGCGATCGACCGTAAAGTATTACGCGATGGAGACTTCTGGTTGTGGCCTCGGTTGATTGTCACGACCAAGCATTCTAAAACTACTGATAAATCAATTACCATCTTTTTCCAAATGACCAAGTATTTTTACAGGAATACCATACATATAGATGGAGTGATTGTCAAGGTTGCAAACCGACATCGCGTTGCAAGTTCACTACAGCAGCAACCGACTAGGTCACTGTGTGACTGGCAGGGAAGGAGGGCAGCTCACCTCGCCTACAATGCATTCCCAGCGGCGCCGCCGAAACTGCTCCCGGGATTTGGCTTCTCCTACCGAGCATTTGAACAGTTGCACCGGCTGCTCATGCCATTGCGCAGGCATGTGTGTTCTTTCCTCCGCAGTCGACTCTGTGAATATGATATCTGCCATTAGCCCTAGCTCGAAATCAATGCAACGCTGCTAGATGCTGACATCCCTCAGCATCTCTCCCCTGAGATCGACTTGCGCCTCCGCCTTGTGCTACGCCAGGCGCAGCTCCTTGGAACTTCTCTGTAATCGATGCGACGCTTCCTTGATCCGATTTGCCCTAGCTACCCACCACCTGAAACACAACCCTGGCATGTCCTCCGGCTCCACCGATCTGTGATTCCAGAGCAATGGATCCCCTCTAAAACACATGTGGGTTTCGTTCAAAGGCGGCAGTGCTTTGGACCGCAGCGAGAGGGCAGCCTGCGGGATCCTGGGATCTAAGGGATTATCCATGGTGGGATCCTCCATTGCAGGATCCAGTGGGCGAGGCGGGGATGCGAGCCTAGGCGCTGGGAGAGCCTACGATGCTAAGATAAAGATAGTACTACTCCACTCCGTCCATATTTAAATACAAAGGCCACCAACAGTAGCCCTGGCAAATATTGATCATGTTGCCTGCGTCTTGGTTTATTGGCCCCTTTTTTGTGCCACTTTTTATGACATGCATAAATATTATGTTACTTACAAATATGGTCAAAAATTGGCACAAAATACGAAGGGGACCAATGGAAGTACTAGCAACCCATGATTTAAATACTCGCATGCACGCAGTGGAGTAGTAATGTCTTTCTTCCGCCCTCACGTCCACTCAATTTGCATGTGCTGTATTAATTGACCATCAATGAAGTGAAGGACTTTACACGCGTCAAATTATCACATGGGGTGGATCTTCGTACAAAAATGTGTCCCCCTGTGTACCTGCGTGTGCATGCGAGGGAATGAGTGCGTGCATGGCGTGTGTGCACTTCTTCTCTTTGTGCATGTACCGCCAGTGTGGCTCAGAGAGGACGAGTACATTCTTCTGGATCAAGCAGCACGTCATTGTGATCAATCCACACAAGGAGGTTGCGACAACGCCTCCACAAGTGCCACCAGGCTTCATGAACTGTAAGAGAGACACTGTGTAGCCTGCCATTGGAATTCTAATTTACGTGTTTTGCACATACTCGAAGTACAAGTAAGGTACACGTGCATTTCACGCATCAGATTTGTCAACCAAATTATGAATAAATACCACACTATAGCATGTAAGCTCTGAGTCATATATGCCTGATGTATACCTTTGTTTAATTCTTATATTTCATCTCATTCAAAATAAATTAGTTTTTATAAAAAAATCTGGGGCCTCTTTGATTCGTAGGATTTCCAAAAGGCGGGAATAGGAAAAACATGGGATTAGAGTGGAAAGTCGTCCTGAATCCTATAGGATTGTACGAGTGTTTGATTGTGCATAGAAAAAACACAGGATTCTTTCAAAGAGGTTTGAGTGGATGGGATGTTTCCTATGAAATCTAGTGCAAATGAATCCTATGGAAAAATTCCTATGGTTTACAGTCCTACGAATCAAATAACCAAGATAGGAAAAATTCCTAAGGATTAGAATCCTCCAAAATTATTTTGAGAATCCTTTGAATCAAAGAAGCCCTCAATGTATTTTATGATTCATGGAATTGTGCGCTGTAAAGCATAAAGTAAAAACAAATAATGGAAATTCAACTAGAAAAAAAAGTTTGGGCAGTTATGATACGGAAGATTCTAGAACAAAGGAGAAGCACTTGTGTTTTGAGGTTTGTGCATTATGCTTAAGTTCAACCATGGAGTCTGCTAGATTGTACATGTGGCAAAATCTGGTGGGGGGCTAGTAGATGGTGAGAGGGGCCAAGTGGAGGGAGACTATGAAGGAGTGCACAAGTCCGAGATCGATATTTACTGAGAGGGGCGAACGCGTGCGTTGTTGCGTGCAGTGGTGGAGCCATGAAAAATAAATGAGCTAGGGGCCAAGCATTGCTAATCCTTTACGAGGAGGGCCAATTCATCAACTTAAACCATTTTACCAACAATTGTCTAATGATCACATTCATATTAGCCTCGATATATAGTGATGTTAGGGGGGGGGGCCCTTGCCTTGCCTTCGCCATCGCCAAGCGCGTCGAGAGATGAAGCGGAAGGCATGGATGATGAGAGGGGGACGTTGGATATATAATTAATGTGTGTGTATTAGTTATGTAATCCTATATAGAGAGAGGTATAGATTGATCGATGTGGACGTGGGAAAGAGGGTGAGACATCACTAGATATATAGATTGATCGGTTTGTGTGGGAAACTGTGAACGACCTAGCTATATATACACACACACACAGAGAGAGAGGGGGACATCGATTGTTGGCATGCACGTGAGAGATAAAGAATGACCGATATGATGGAGAGGGGGAGGTGTGTGTGTGTGTGTGCATGCATGGGAGACCGACCTGAAGAAAAAGATTGCATGTGTGCGATGGATAATGCCGACTGGTACTGTGTGTGCATGCATGCACGAGAGAAAGTTAGTGGTACAATCATAAAAGAGAAGACGACTGTGTGGGTGTAAAAGACTAGGTGAGGTCATAATCAATGTAAAGTTGAATTCAAATATTTGAATAAGAGATCATGATGTTTCAAACCCATGCATGCATGAATATAACTGAGATATGTGCGGTGTGGTTTCGAAACGAGCATGTTGTAATGTATACACATTGAACAAGGTGAGACTAATTTGAATTTGAGATATCGATGGCAGACATCGTTTGGCCACATTGCATCCGTGCATGGACACACTATTCTAATTGGAGATGATGGCTGGCTTTCGCATCACATATCTATATCTATACCCCTATATATATTATATTTTTTATTTTTTATATAGTGTGCGGATAACTTTAACTTTGAAAGATGGTCGTTGGATGAGGCCAATCCGATGATGCAGAGATGGCAAATTTGAGCACTATCGCCGTTGGATATCATCTACATTCCACCAGATTTTGCCACATGTACAATCTGGAAGACTCCATGGTTGAACTTAAGCATAATGCACAAACCTCAAAACACAAGCACTTCTCCTTTGTTTTAGAATCTTCCGTATCATAATTGCCCAAATGTTTTTCTACATGAATTGACATTATTTGTTTTTACTTTTTGCCTTACAACGCACAATTCCATGAATCTTAAAATAGATTAGCTTTCTTATAAAAACTAGATGATTTTGAATGAAATGAACTATAAGAATTAAACGAACATCTACATCATGCATATATGACTCAAAGCTTACATGCTATAATGCGGTATTTATTCATAATTTGGTTGCCAAATCTCATGCGTGCAATGCACGTGTACCTTACTAGTCTAAATGGTGTTTGTGTGTGTGTTGTGCTTGTTAAACACATTGTACGTAGTATATCATACATGGTTTAGATTCTGAAATCTAGCTAGAGCATACATTTACTATGATTTGAATTCAACATAAAATGGATATTATATTTGAATTTGAGATTGTATGTACATGTAGTTCGTATTTATATAGGAATTTACTTCTCCTATATTCATGTCATGTGTTGTGAAGATAATATTTAGATGGTTGTATAACTAACCCGAGTACAATCCCATTCAAGAAGGGAAAATGTACTCAAATTTAGTCCATATGCTAGACAACACACATTGTTTTATATTGTTGAGGGAAGTGCAAATTGTTTTGGTACTGTACACGTTATGTTTCTTGTCCCGATTTTTTTAGTTTTTTTGTTGTATTTGAACGCATTTCTAGTAATATAGTAAAACGGGACATGGCTCTCTCTAGTGATGAGGTGCGAATTGTCTTTTTTTTGGGTACACGTTAAGCTTGTTCTCCCGAAATTTCAAGCCACGCCTTGTTATGCCAAAATTTCAAGCTAGTGTCTCTATCTATCGTGCTGCAAAACTCCCGCCTCTTCAACTCGCGCCTTGTTACCCCGAAATATGTAAGATATATCTTTGTCTCGTTGTGCTCCGACAACTCCCTTCATCTTGACCCGCGCCTTGCTATTCCAAAATTACAATGCGCGAGAAAACTCCCACCTCCTATGAAATCCCGACACGTGAAATGCCCGTGATACCCCTGAACCGAAAGAACCGCCTAGCTCAAATCGGTGGGGTACTTTCATAACTTACCCCACATTTCGGACAAGCGCGTCCCTAAGCCATGGTTCCCCACTCCCATCCCATCCGCCCACCCATTCGTACACCGAGGCCGTGAAAACCCGTGAAGCCCCACACCCTCCTCCGTCTGCCACCCAGTCAGAGCCTCTTCCCCAATGACGTCATCCACAGCAACACCTCGACGTCCCTCATCCACCGTACCAGATGAGGATCTGTTGTCGATCTCGTCGTCTCGCCGATTTGGCCACCCCGTCCTCCACGTCCAAGGAGCTGCCCCAACGTTCCCCTCGTCTTTTGCGCCACCTCCATTCCCACACCGCCGTCTTCACCTGCACCGCCGGAAGAGCATCATCATCACCATTTCCTCGGATGAAGCTGAGGCCTAATCGGCGCCACCAAAGAGGTTCTACACTAATTGCCGCATTTTCTTCTTAATTCGATCTCACGGTGCTGCCGGCGCTCGGTCCCGAGCCGACATGGCGCGGCTCCATCCACGGTGGCGTCGCTGGCCACTTCCTCCACGGCGTCACTCCCTCAGCGGCGACGTCCACATCAGTAGGAGCTGATGCTGCTTTAGCTCTCGCTCGCGCTGCTGCTCTGCTCTTTCTCTTGGTCCCCTGCTTGGTCTGCTCTTGCTATTGCTCTCGCTCTTGCTCGTGCTGCTGCTCTCGCTCTTGCTCTTGCTTGCGATGCTGCTCCAATTTAGCTACACTTCAATCGACTTAATCGACTTTTGGGTCAGTCGATTTTCAGGGGATGGGGAGCTCGCCGGAGTTAAGGAAGAACCAGCCACAGCGGGGAGGGGGCTCGCCGGAGAGGTACCCCACTATCTATCTTAGGGTTGAGGGTGGGGGCGGTGGTGGGGCGGTGGTGTGGGGATCGCCGGAGAAAAAGCTCGACACAGGGAGGCCTAGAGGGATGGTTGGGGCGGCGGCGGACCAGCGGTGGGGAGTGGTTTTGGGGCGGGCGGGGCGGCGCACCGCCGGTCGCGGGCGGCGGGGGGCGGCTGTTTGGCCGGTGGTGGCTGGCGGCTCAGGGGGGTGGAGGTTGAAGATGAACTGTAGGCCCTTGATTTCATATCCAACGGCTGGAAAATCGACTGACCAGAGATGAAAAAGTCAGTCGACTGACGTGTAGCCTCACCGATGTCGCTACCGACCAGCTGCCCGGCTCTCGCCGCATACTGTTGCTCGCTCACTCGCTTTTTCTGCTACTAGTGCGTTCAGTTTCGATAGCAAAATTCAGTTTCAACAGTTAAGTTCGGTTTCGACAATTAAATTCAGTTTTGACAGTTAAGTTCAGAGATGAGCGGCTGATGTATTTTACATCTAGCACTTTGTGGTTATGTACTTTACGTCATCTATTGGAGATGCTATTAGAATTCCACTCAGGTTAACATTGTTTCTCTTGTCCTGCTTCAGCCTCGGCGTCGTACAACTCACCAGAGCTGCTCCAACGATGAAACCCTCCATCACAGCTGAGTAGTACCCCGGGCTCCATCTCCAGACGCCTAAGATCTTCTTCCCCTCCTCCGACAGCCAAGTCAGCCGGAGCATCCTCACTGACCAACCCAATCACACTAAGATCGACATGGCTTCGCCAAAGAGGTTGTACACTTGTTGCATCTCTTTTACTCTACATGTTATATATATTGTCCACTGAGCACACATAGTAACATGAAATACGATTATTTTATCCTACTATATGACAAGCAGTGACGTACCAGGCAACTTAGCTATCCGTGATGGACTCTCTTGAACGCCATCATTATTTATCTCTACGCGTTTGAGCTCTGCATTTGTCGATGGGCCTGGGAGTTGAGCTAGTAGGGCAGTGGCATGGGTCCAAAGTAATAGAAGTAGCACAAAAACATTTTTTGAGTGTAGGTTTTTCCTTGCTCAAGCCTGCCTACTAGAATCGCCAGTGCTTGAAAGAAAAAGTGAAGGAAAAACATAGGAATTGGAAAGTTTCCTATGGTACTACTATTCATGAATTTGATTCAAAGGAATGGAGCAAAGGAAAACTGTAGGATTTGTTCCTTTAGTGTCTCCTTGAAAGAAAAACCGTAGGAATTTTAATTTCCACTTGTCCTCCTTTTCAAATTCCTATTCATGAGGCACAAGACTAAGAGATAATAGCATAATAGTATTATAACCATACATTTTCTTGTGGTTTGACTTAATCTCACCATGCTTCTTTGCATCCTGTGATCTTCCAACCCAGATTGGCAGAAATCCTGTGTTTTTAAATTCTCTGTTGTGCACGTGCATTCCTATCCTATTCCTGTATATTTCCTATCCCTGCATTGCTAGAATCCTCAAATTCAAACAAGCCCTTACACAATTACTTCTATTACAGATATGTGTCAAAGAAAACCTTGTGTGGTTTGTCCTACTCCTGCTGCACTGTGTTCCACCCCAGCTCAGCTGCTCCAATGACGAAAGGGTTCACCACAGCAGGGATCCGCTCACCAGACTATCTTTCGCCGCCTCAGATCTTCTTCCCCACCGCCGGCAGCCACGACAACTGCATTACCATCATCAACTGAGCAGATGACCTTGAGGACTACACGGGTCCGCAAGAGAGGTCGCACTCTTTCATGTCTACTTACGTTATGCATCGCTTAATATGATGACATGCTACTTTATCGTGGTGTTCACCTATTAGACTCCGAGTCAGGTCCAAACTAATGCTGAAACTTGAGTTTTTAAATGGTTGTTGGGTACATATTGGGGCAGCAATTACTACTATCTGTCTACTATCTGGTTAAATCTCGGGTGTCTACTATGAGTTTCATGTTGGGCGCAAATCAACATTAAAGGAGCCATTATCTGTATTTTTTAACTAAAGCTATTATCTGCCTGCTATCATTGGTTTTGGGTCTATCCACAGTTTGCTACCATCAATCTGGATTTGTATATGCACTCCTTACATAATCTCACTATGTTTTATTCCTATGCATGTCAGTTATTGTACACAATGGAACTGAACATGTAGAGCAAAAGAGACGAGCCTTGCGTGGCAATAAAATTTCATGCAAACGTCGCTCCATGGTGGGCGCAAAGGCAGCCCCCCTCCACCCATTTCAGATCGTAATCAAGAGGAAGATAACTATTCTAAGGGGGATTCAGAAGGAGAATACCACTCCTATTTACCCCCTGAGGACTTCGCTCTAACTTTGCATGCTGATGTTGGTAATAGCATGCATATGGTGCCTTGCATTGCTTACTGTATACATCAAATATGTCATCTGCTTAGTTTAGACATGCTTTGTGTCAATGCCATCTCTTTAGTTTCTTTATCGTATATGTGAATCATGCAATGCCATCTTGTTTAGCCAGGCATCATAAATGTGAATTTTGCAATGCCACCCTGGTTAGCCAGTCATCTTATATGTGAATTATATTAGGCCATCATTTTTTTATTACGTGTTAAATTTGTCAACAATTTTAGTACATTCAATTACTCTTCCTGTGCCTCAGCCATTCAGCACGGTCATGGAAAATCTGAAGTGGAAACAAGGTCTTCAGAGCAGATAATGCTATCTGACAAAGCGCATGTCTTGATGGTTACGGATAGCTCCTCAAAGGAGGATTCAGAGACAGATGACCCATCATATCCCCCCCCCCCGAGGTGCATGCTCTAACTTGGCAGGGTTATGTTGCTCATATTGTGCGTATGGTATCTTGCATTGCTATGCCATTTGCTTAGTTTAGACATGCTTTGTGTGAATGCCACCTGTTTAGTGTCTAATTACCATATATGTGAATTATGCGATGCCATCTTGTTGCAAGACATTATATATGTGAATTATGCAATGCTATCTTGTTGCAAGGCATTATATATGTGAATTATGCAATGCCATGTTGTTTAGCCTAGCGTCGTATATGTGAATTATATCATGTCATTCTTTTTTGTATTTCTCGTTGCATTTGTCGACAATGTTTGTACATTCAACTGCTCTTCCTATGCATCAGCCATTTGAATTGGTGATGGAGAAATCTGGAGTGAAAACAAGGTCTTCAGAGCAGACAATGCTACCTGCTGAAGCAGATATCTTGCTGGTTACAGATAGCTCTTCAGAGAAGGATTCAGAGGCAGATGACCAACCCTATTATCCCCCTGAGGTGTATGCTCAACTTGGCAGGGTTATATTACTCATATCATGCATATGTTGTATTGCAATGCTTAGTTTTTACATCATATGCACAATATTGAATGCCATCTCCTTAGTTGACACATCATATATGCGATCGCCTCTCGCTCACTTGCTTAGTATATAAATCATATATTTGAATTATATCATGCCAAGATGTTTACATAGACAACATGTATCTGAATAATGGCATGCGAACCCATTTTCTGAAGACAGAATATAGTTATATCATCTCATCATGTTTACATAGTCATCATATTTTGAATTATGTCATTCTATCTGTGAATTATATCATGCCATCATGTTTCCATTGACGGCATGTTTGTGATTTATGGCATGCCAACCACTTTAATAGACACATCGTATAGTTATATCATGTCATCCTGTTTACATAGTCGTCATATTTTGAAGTACGTCATTCTATCCTGTTTAGTTAGCCATCATACATGTGAAATTGTGTCATGCTATCCTGTTTAATTAGCCATCATATATGTGAAATTATGTCATGCTATTCTATTTGATTAGACAACATAAATGTGAATTCTTTCATGCCCTGTTTTCTTCCCTACTATCCACTGCACATGTCTATCTTACAATGTCTGTACATTCAATTACTTTTATTGTTTATTAGCCATTTCAATTGGAGGGGGTGATGGCAGTATCTGTGCGAGTAAAAACACAGTCTTCAGAAAAGATCGTGCTACCTGTCGATGCAGATAGAACCACCATTGTACTTGCCCAAGAACCTACCCCACCACACATAACCCAGACTCACGCAGATTGTACCCCTACCCAGTTGGACAGAGAACCAGCTACACCCCTTCTAACCCCAACCCCAGCAGATAGTAACCCAGTTCCAGCTTGACACAAAGAAGATCTCCACCACAGAAAGCACCCGAACACGAGCAGTTAGTAAGGCAACTGCAGTGCCCAAAGCACGAGGACCACCACTCCAAACCCCAAGTCAATGCTTAAAGCAGAAGAAGAATTGTTCTCAGGTCAGGTTCCGTAGCTATGGTTCATACTACTATGCTCTTGCATCACTGTATTTACTCATACCAACTAATTTAAAATTTGAAGGATGCAATAGAAACTCCAATGGCGCAATAGGTATGTTTTAAACCTGTTTCTTTAACGTGTTTGCTGTTGTAACTTGCTCTATGTTGATTTCAATTTCAATTGAATAAACAGTTATGTTCTCATGCCATGCACAATACAAGTGTTGTAATTGCTGTGTAGTTTCCCGCACTTATATTCTGTCTATGTTGCTTTGTCTTAAATAGATATGATTCAAACTGTATCTATCTCGATTTGGCAACATAAACTATAATGATATAGACCACACAGTGACCATACTACATAGATATATGTTTGTTTGATGTTGTTATCCTATCCACCTTACTACTGAACTGGTTTACCAAAATGAGTTTCATATACTACATTGTAAACCTGTGATGTGTTTGTTTGTTTCTCTTTTAGAACGCGGATAAAATATTGGAGAAGAGTACCCCTTTATGCAATGGTAAGGAAGTAATGCAGATAAGGTTTAAGATAGTGAGACATCCCTGTTGGTCTCCAAGAAAGCTGATAAAAACTATATTGAAGACACTGAGACAACCCCAAAGTCATGTCTTGATGTAATGTTCGAGTTACTGGCTACTACTGCTGGCACCAGCTCTTTGAACTCGCTACCTAAATCGGTTTGGCTTCTTGAGTCTCAACTTCAAGTTGAAAGACATCAATCAGATGTTATGCGACAGGAAGCCGAAGGACTGAGGAAGTCCCTGCAGAATTCAGATGCATACTTTCTGGTGCAACAGCAAGTGCTGGAGGATTTAAGCGCCAAACAAGAGAAAGTTAATAAGCTTGTTAAGCATCTTGCCAGCATTATGGGTACCCAGGATATTGTTTCTTGAGCTCTTGTGAAGTGGTTTCAGTTCTGGACTTGTTTTGCTGCGGTGTTTATTTGCACTGGTCACCAACTTTGACAAGCAGTGTATATGATATGCTGCTTTTGTCGGGGAACGTAGTAATTTTAAAAAAAAATCCTACACACACGCAAGATCATGGTAATGCATAGCAACGAGAGGGGAGAGTGTTTTATTAAGTATCCGGTTCTAGTTGTCATAAGGTCAAGGTACAACTCCGGGTCGCCTGTTACCGTGGACACGACTATTCGAATAGATCAACTTCCCTGCAGGGGTGCACCACATTACCCGACACACTCGATCCCTCTGGTCGGGCACACTTTCCTGGGTCATGTAAGGCCTCGAGAGATCAACATGTCGCAACCCCACCTAGACTCAACAGAGAGGTCAACACGCCGGTCTAAATACTATGCGCGCAGGGGTCTGGGCCCATCGCCCATTGCACACCTGCATGTTGCGTACACGACCTGTTCCGCTCAGTCGCTGACGTCAAAAAGAGCTTCGGCTGATACCACGACGCCGGTTGCCCATATCTTGTCCCACGTGGCGTTAATGCGTATAAGGTCAACGACCCAACTCGGATAAAATACCAAGATCTCATTAAGCGTGTTATTATGAAGTAACCGCGGACGCTGACCAGGGCCAGGCCCACCAATCTCCTAGGTGGTCTCATCCTGCCCTGTCGCTCCGCCACAAAGATCCACACAGAGGGCTGTCGGGACAAAGGTCCTTTCAGCCCCCAATCCGTGAATCACTCGCGGGTACTCTACAAGCCGACCCGTCTTTAGTCACCACAAGTATCATGTATAAAGTATATAGTATATACCCGTGATCACCTCCCGAGTGATCACGGCCCGATAGTATAGCATAGCAGACGGACAAGAGTGTAGGGCCAATGATGGAATACTAGCATCCTATACTAAGCATTTAGGATTGCAGGTAAGGGTAACAAATGTAGCAACAATGCAGGCTATGCAGCAGAATAGGATTAACGGAAAGCAGTAACATGCTATACTACTCTGATGCAAGCAGTATAGATAAGAATAGGTGATATCTGGTGATCAAGGGGGGGGCTTGCCTGGTTACTCTGGCAAGAGAAGGGTTCATCATCGATGTAGTCGATCATAGGGGTACCGGCAGCGGTCTCGGGATCTACCGGAAAGAAGTAACGGAGGGAGAACACAATAAATAACAGAACAATCAAAGCATCACAAAGCATAACATGGCAATAAGCGGTGCTAGGGGCGACCTAACGTAGTAGGAGGTGATACTGGCGACGGGGGGAAACATCCGGGAAAGTATCCCCAGTCTTTCACGTTTTCACACATATGGACCGAGGGGGAAAGTTGCGTGTTCGCTATGCTAGGGATGTGTGGCAGATGAATGGGCTGCGCCTTCGGATTCGTCTCGTCGTTCTGAGCAACTTTCATGTACAAAGTATTTTCATCCGAGTTATGGTTTATTTTATATTAATTTTCAAAGGATTTAATCAATTTTCTAGATACAATAAATTAATTTAATTCGAAAATTAATTCATGTGTCACCATGACGTCAGCAGTCAACGTTGACTGCTGACTTGAGTCAACTCGACATGTGGGTCCCACTGTCAGGGACTGTTTAGCTAATTAACAGTAGTTAGTTAGGTTAATTAGTTATTAGGTTAATTAATCTTAATTAGTTAATTTAAACATAATTAATTAAGTTGATTAATTGATTAATTATTTAATATTTTTATTCTTATTATTATTATTATTTTCAATTCCTTTTTTAATAAACGTTCTGGGGTGTGGGCCCCGCATGGCATTGGCCCAGAGGCCTAGCGGGCACAGGGCGGTGTGGTTAACTGGGTGGATGCCCGAACGAGGGGCGAACCGGCCAAGCGGGGGAACACGGGCTCAGAGCCAGCCGGGCAGCGGGGTTTCACAGCAGCCGCTTCCCATGAAGGAAGTCCGAAGGAGGGTCACCGAGGCAAAGAAGATTATGCGCGCCTCGCGAGGCGAGGTGTGTTGGAAATATGCCCTAGAGGCAATAATAAAAGTATTATTATTATATTTCCTTGTTCATGATAATTGTCTTTTATTCATGCTATAATTGTATTATCCGGAAATCGTAATACACGTGTGAATACATAAACCATAATATGTCCCTAGTGAGCCTCTGGTTGACTAGCTCGTTGATCAACAGATAGTCATGGTTTCCTGACTATGGACATTGGATGTCATTGATAACGGGATCACATCATTAGGAGAATGATGTGATGGACAAGACCCAATCCTAAGCATAGCACAAGATCGTGTAGTTTGTTTTGCTAGAGCTTTTCCAATGTCAAGTATCTCTTCCTTAGACCATGAGATCGTGTAACTCCCGGATACCGTAGGAGTGCTTTGGGTGTACCAAACGCCACAACGTAATCGGTGACTATAAAGGTGCATTACAGTATCTCCAAAAGTGTCTGTTGGGTTGACACGGATCGAGACTGGATTTGTCACTCCGTATGACGGAGAGGTATCACCGGGCCCACTCGGTAGTGCATCATCATAATGAGCTCAAAGTGACGAAGTGTTTGGTCACGGGATCATGCATTACGGTATTTAGTAAAGTGACTTGCGGCAACGAGATTGAACGAGGTATTGGGATACCGACGATCGAATCTCGGGCAAGTAAAATACCGATTGACAAAGGGAATAGTATACGGGTTGATTGAATCCTCGACATCATGGTTCATCCGATGATATCATCGAGGAGCATGTGGGAGCCAACATGGGTATCCAGATCCTGCTGTTGGTTATTGCCCGAGAGCCGCCTCGGTCATGTCTCAAGATGTCTCCCGAACCCGTAGGGTCTACACACTTAAGGTTCTGTGACGCTTAGGGTTGTATGAATATGAGTATGCAGCAAACTGAATGTTGTTCGAGGTCCCTGATGAGATCCCGGATGTCACGAGGAGTTCCTAATGGTCCGGAGGTAAATATTTATATATGGGAAGTCTTATTTTGGTCGCCGGAAAAGTTTCAGACTTTATCGGTATTGTACCGGGAGTGCCGAAGGGGTCCGGGGTCCACCGGGGGTCCACCTGCCTGGGGCCACATGGTCTCAGGGGGTGCGCTTGGCCTATATGGGCCAAGGGCACCTTCTCCAAGAGGCCCATGCGCCAAGGAGACTTGGGGAGGAGAGTACTAAAGGGAAGGCACCTCCGAGGTGCCTTGGGAGGATGGACTCCCCCTGGCCGCACCCCTTCCTTGGAGGAAGGGGCAAGGCTGCCCTCCCTCTCTCTTGCACCTATATAAAGGGAGGGGAGGGAGGTGGCCGCACCAAAGCCCGGCGCGCCCTCCTCCCCGCAACACCTCCTCCTCCTCCCGTAGTTGCTTAGCGAAGCCCTGCCGAGTTCTCGCTGCATCCACCACCACGCCGTCAGGCTGGATCATCATCAACCTCTCCTTCCCCATTGCTGGATCAAGAAGGAGGAGACGCCATCCGCCTCCGCACGTGTGTTGAACGCGGAGGTGCTGTCCGCTCAAAGCACTAGGTCATCGGTGATCTGAATCACGGCAGTACGACTCCATCATCCCCTGCTCCATTGAATGCTTCCGCACGCGATCTACAAGTGGTATGTAGATGCAATCACTCTCCCATGACTCGTTGCTTAGATGAACTCATAGATGGATCTTGGTGAAACCAGAGGAAAATTTTAATTTTCGGCAACGTTCCCCAAAAGTGGCATCATGAGCTAGGTCTATGCGTAGTTCTCTATTGCACGAGTAGAACACAATTTGTTGTGGGCGTAGATGTTGTCAACTTTCTTGCCGCTACTAGTCTTATCTTGCTTCAGCAGCATTGTGGGATGAAGCGGCCCGGACCGACCTTACATGTACGCTTACGTGCGATCGGTTCCACCGATCGACATGCACTAGTTGCATAAGGTGGCTAGCGGGTGTCTGTCTCTCCCACTTCAGTTGGAGCGGATTCGATGAAAAGGGTCCTTATGAAGGTTAAATAGAAGTTGACAAATCATGTTGTGGCTTCCACGTAGGTAAGAAAACGTTCTTGCTAGAACCCTATTGCAGCCACGTAAAACTTGCAACAACAATTAGAGGACGTCTAACTTGTTTTTGCAGCAAGTGTCTTGTGATATGATATGGCCAAAGTTGTGATGAATGATGAATGATATATGTGATGTATGAGATCATGTTCTTGTAATAGGAATCACGACTTGCATGTCGATGAGTATGACAACCGGCAGGAGCCATAGGAGTTGTCTTTATTTTTGTATGACCTGCGTGTCATTGAAGAACGCCATGTAAATTACTTTACTTTATTGCTAAACGCGTTAGCCATAGAAGTAGAAGTAGTCGTTGGCGTGACAACTTAATGAAGACACGATGATGGAGATCATGGTGTCATGCCGGTGACAAGATGATCATGGAGCCCCGAAGATGGAGATCAAAGGAGCTATATGATATTGGCCATATCATGTCACTACTATATATAATTGCACGTGATGTTTATTATGTTTATGCGTCTTGTTTACTTAGAACGACGGTAGTAAATAAGATGATCCCTCATAACAATTTCAAAAAGGTGTTCTCCCTAACTGTGCACCATTGCTAAAGTTCGTCGTTTCGAAGCACCACGTGATGATCGGGTGTGATAGATCCTTACGTTCACATACAACGGGTGTAAGACAGTTTTACACATGCAATACACTTAGGTTAACTTGACGAGCCTAGCATGTACTGACATGGCCTCGGAACACAAGAGACCGAAGGTCGAACATGAGTCGATGGAAGATACGATCAACATGGAGATGTTCATCGACGATGACTAGTCCGTCTCACGTGATGATCGGACACACCTAGTCGACTCGGATCATGTATCACTTAGATGACTAGAGGGATGTCAAATCTGAGTGGGAGTTCATTAAATAATTTGATTAGATGAACTTTATTATCATGAACAATAGTCTAAAATCTTTGCAAAATGTCTTGTAGATCAAATGGCCAACGCTCATGTCACCATGAACTTCAACGCGTTCCTAGAGAAAACCAAGCTGAAAGATGATGGCAACAACTATTTGGACTGGGTCCGAACACGAGGATTATCCTCATAGCTGCCAGAAACAATATGTCCTAGAAGCACCGCTTAGGTGAAGCACCCATCCCGAGAGAACCAAGACGTTATGAACGCTTGGCAGCCTCGTCTTGATGATTACTCCCTCGCTCAAGGCGGCATGCTTTACAACTTAGAACCGGGCTCCAAAAGCGTTTTGAGCGACACGGAGCATATGAGATGTTCGAGGAGCTGAAACTAGTTTTCCAAGCTCATGCCCGGTCGAGAGATATGAAGTCTCCGACAAGTTCTACAGCTTGTAAGATGGAGGAAAATAGTTCGTCGGTGAGCACATACTCAAAATGTCCGGGTTGCACAACCGCTCATTCCTACCTGGACATTAACCTCCCAGACGAGGCGGTCATTGACAGAATCCTTTAGTCGCTCCCACCAAGCTACAAGAGCTTTGTGATGAACTACAATATGCGTGGGATGGTGAAAACTATTCCTGAAGTATTTTCAATGTCAAGTCAGCAGAGGTAGAAATCAAGAAGGAGCATCAAGTGTTGATGGTCAATAAAACCACTAAGTTCAAGAAGGGCAAGGGAAAGAAGAACTTCAAGAAGGACGGCAAGGATGTTGCCGCCCGTAAGCCGATTCTTGCCGGAAGAAGTCAAAGAATGGACCCAAGATCGAGACCGAGTGCTTTTATTGCAAAGGGAAGGGTCATCGAAGCGGAACTGCCCCAAATACTTAGCGCATAAGAAGGCCGGCAACACTAAAGGTATATTTGATATACATGTAATTGATGTGTACCTTACCGATTACTCGTAGTAACTCCTGGGTATTTGATACCGGTGACGTTGCTCATATATGTAACTCACAGCAGGAGCTGCGGAATAAACGGAGACTGGCGAAGGACGAGGTGACGATGTGCATCGGGAATGGTTCCAAGGTCGATGTGATCGCCGTCGGCACGCTACCTCTAGATTTACCTACGGGATTAGTTTTAAACCTCAATAATTGTTATCTAGTGCCAAGTTTGAGCATGAACATTGTATCAGGATCTCGTTTAATACGAGATGGCTACTCATTTAAACCCGAGAATAATGGTTGTTCTATTTATATGAGAGAAATGTTTTATGGTCATGCTCCGATGGTCAATGGTTTATTCTTAATGAATCTCGAACATAATGTTACACATGTTCATAGTGTGAATACCAAAATATGTAAAGTTGATAATGATAGTCCCACATACTTGTGGCACTGCCGCCTTGGTCACATTGGTGTCAAGCGCATGAAGAAGCTCCATGCTGATGGACTTTTAGAGTCTCTCGATTTTGAATCATTTGACACATGCGAACCATGCCTCATGGGCAAGATGACCAAGACTCCGTTCTCCGGAACAATGGAGCGAGCAACAACTTATTGGAAATCATACATACCGATGTGTGAGGTCCAATGAGTGTTGAGGCTCATGGAGGATATCGTTATGTTCTCACTCTCACTGATGACTTGAGTAGATATGGGTATGTCTACTTGATGAAACACAAGTCTGAGACCTTTGAAAAGTTCAAGGAATTTCATAATGAAGTAGAGAATCAACGTGACCGAAAGATAAAATTCTTGCGATCGGATCGTGGAGGAGAATATTTAAGTCACGAATTTGGTACACACTTAAGGAAATGTGGAATCGTTTCACAACTCACGCCGCTGGAACACCTCAAACAGAACGGTGTGTCCGAACGTCGTGTCGCACTCTATTGGATATGGTGCGATCGATGATGTCTCTTCTTGATTTACCGCTATCATTTTGGGGATACGCTCTAGAGACAGCTACATTCACTTTAAATAGGGCACCGTCTAAATCCGTTGAGACGACACCGTATGAATTATGGTTTGGGAAGAAACCTAAGTCGCTGCTTCTAAAAGTTTGGGGATGCGATGCTTATGTCAAGAAACTTCAACCTGAAAAGCTCGAACCCAAGTCGGAAAAATGCGTCTTCATAGGATACCCTAAGGAAACCATTGGGTATACCTTCTACCTTAGATCCGAAGGCAAGATCTTTGTTGCCAAGAACGGATCCTTTCTCGGAAAGAGTTTCTCTCGAAAGGAGTAAGTGGGAGGAAAGTAGAACTCGATGAAGTACTACCTCTTGAACCGGAAAGTAGTGCAGCTCAGAAAATGTTCCTGTGGTGCCTACACCGGCGGAGAGGAAATTAATGATGATGATCAAGGTACTTTGGATCAAGTTGCTACCGAACTTCAGAGGGTCCACTAGGACACGTTCCGCACCAGAATGGTACGGCAACCCTATCCTGGAAATCATGTTGTTAGACAACGGTGAACCTTCGAACTATGAAGAAGCGATGGCGGGCCCAGATTCCAACAATGGCTTGAAGCCATGCAATCCGATATAGGATCCATGTATGAAAACAAAGTATGGACTTTGACAGACTTGCCCGATGATCGGCGAGCGATAGAAAACAAATGGATCTTTAAGAAGACGGACGCGGATGGTAATGTTACCATCTATAAAGCTCGACTTGTCGCTAAGGGGTATCGACAAGTTCAAGGGATTGACTACGATGAGACTTTCTCTCCCGTAGCGAAGCTTAAGTCCGTCTGAATCATGTTAGCAATTGCCGCATACTATGATTATGAGATATGGCGGATGGACGTCAAAAGCGGCATTCCTTAACGGTTATCTTAAGGAAGAGTTCTATATGATGCAGCCGAAGGTTTTGTCGATCCTAAGAATGCTAACAAGGTATGCAAGCTCCAATGATCCATTTATGGGCTGGTGCAAGCATCTCGGAGTTGGAACATTCGCTTTGATGAGATGATCAAAGCGTTTGGGTTTATGCAGACTTATGGAGAAGCCTGCGTTTACAAGAAAGTGAGTGGGAGCTCTGTAGAATTTCCCATATTATATGTAGATGAAATACTTTTGATGGGAAATGATATAGAACTCTTGGACATCATTAAGGCCTACTTGAATAAGAGTTTTTCAATGAAGGACCTTGGAGAAGCTGCTTACATATTAGGCATCAAAATCTATAGGGATAGATCGAGACGCCTCATAGGTCTTTCACAAAGTACATACCTTGATAAGATTTTGAAGAAGTTCAAAATGGATCAGTCCAAGAAAGGGTTCTTGCCTATTTTGCAAGGTGTGAAATTGAGCTCGGCTCAATGCCCGACCACGGCAAAAGATAAAGAAGAGATGAGTGTCATCCCTATGCCTCAGCCATAGGATCTATTATGTATGCCATGTTGTGTACCAGACTGATGTAAACATTGCCGTAAGTTTGGTAGGAAGGTACCAAAGTAATCCCGCAAGGAACACCGGACATCGGTCAAGAATATCCTGAAGTACCAAAAGGACAAAGGACATGTTTCTCGTTTATGGAGGTGACGAAGAGCTCGTCAGTAAAGGGTTACGCCGATGCTAGCTTCAACACAGATCTGGATGACTCAAAGTCACAAACCGGATACGTGTATATGTTAAATGGTGGAGCGATGGCTGGTGCAACCGCAAGCGAGCGTCGTGGCGGGATCTACATGTGAAGCGGAGTACATGGCAGCCTCGGAGGCAGCACATGAAGCAATTTGGGTGAAGGAGTTCATCACCGACCTAGGAGTCATACCCAATGCGTCGAGCCGATCAAACTCT
Organism: Aegilops bicornis; assembly: GCA_021605145.1. Lineage (NCBI taxonomy): Eukaryota > Viridiplantae > Streptophyta > Magnoliopsida > Poales > Poaceae > Aegilops > Aegilops bicornis. The sequence goes on along the minus strand of CM038672.1, from coordinate 358,534,189 downwards.
TCTGTGACAACACTGGAGCTATTGCACTTGCCAAGGAGCCTAGGTTTCACAAGAAGACCAGGCACATCAAGCGTCGCTTCAACTCCATTTGTGAAAATGTTCAAGATGGGGACATAGAAATTTGCAAAGTGCATACGGATCTGAATGTCGCAGATCCGTTGACTAAACCTCTTCCGCGAGCAAAACATGATCAACACCAGAACTCTATGGGTGTTCGATTCATCACAATGTAACTAGATTATTGACTCTAGTGTAAGCGGGAGACTATTGGAAATATGCCCTAGAGGCAATAATAAAAGTATTATTATTATATTTCATTGTTCATGATAATTGTCTTTTATTCATGCTATAATTGTATTATCCGGAAATCGTAATACACGTGTGAATACATAGACCACAATATGTCCCTAGTGAGCCTCTAGTTGACTAGCTCGTTGATCAACAGATAGTCATGGTTTCTGACTATGGACATTGGATGTCATTGATAACGGGATCACATCATTAGGAGAATGATGTGATGGACAAGACCCAATCCTAAGCATAGCACAAGATCGTGTAGTTCGCTTTGCTAGAGCTTTTCCAATGTCAAGTATCTCTTCCGTAGACCATGAGATCGTGTAACTCCCGGATACCGTAGGAGTGCTTTGGGTGTACCAAACGTCACAACGTAATCGGGTGACTATAAAGGTGCATTACAGTATCTCCAAAAGTGTCATTGGGTTGACACGGATCGAGACTGGATTTGTCACTCCGTATGACGGAGAGGTATCACCGGGCCCACTCGGTAGTGCATCATCATAATGAGCTCAAAGTGACCAAGTGTTTGGTCGGGGATCATGCATTACGGTACAAGTAAAGTGACTTGCGGCAATGAGATTGAACGAGGTATTGGGATACCGACGATCGAATCTCGGGCAAGTAAAATACCGATTGACAAAGGGAATAGTATACGGGTTGATTGAATCCTCGACATCGTGGTTCATCCGATGATATCATCGAGGAGCATGTGGGAGCCAACATGGGTATCCAGATCCCGCTGTTGGTTATTGCCCGAGAGCCGTCTCGGTCATGTCTGCATGTCTCCCGAACCCGTAGGGTCTACACACTTAAGGTTCGGTGACGCTAGGGTTGTATGAATATGAGTATGCAGCAAACCGAATGTTGTTTGGAGTCCCGGATGAGATCCCAAACGTCACGAGGAGTTCCGGAATGGTCCGGATGTAAATATTTATATATGGGAAGTCTTATTTTGGTCGCCGGAAAAGTTTCGCACTTTATCGGTATTGTACCGGAGTGCCGAAGGGGTCCGGGGTCCACCGGGGGTCCACCTGCCCTGGGGCCACATGGGCTGTAGGGGTGCGCCTTGGCCTATATGGGCCAAGGGCACCATCCCCAAGAGGCCCATGCGCCAAGGAGACTTGGGGAGGGAGAGTCCTAAAGGGAAGGCACCTCGAGGTGCCTTGGGAGGATGGACTCCTCCCCCTTGGCCGCACCCCTTCCTTGGAGGAAGGGGCAAGGCTGCGCCCTCCCCCTCTCTTGCACCTATATAAAGGGAGGGAGGGAGGGTGGCCGCACTGAAAGCCCGGGCGCCTCCCTCCTCCCTGCAACACCTCTCCTCCTCCTCCGTAGTTGCTTAGCGAAGCCTACTTGGGAGTTCTGCTGGATCCACCACCACGCCGTCGTGCTGCTGGATCATCATCAACCTCTCCTTCCCCTTGCTGGATCAAGAAGGAGGAGACGCCATCCGCCTCCGTCGTGTGTTGAACGCGGAGGTGCTGTCCGCTCAAAGACTAGGTCATCGGTGATCTGAATCACGGCGAGTACGACTCCATCATCCCCGTTCCATTGAACGCTTCTGCACGCGATCTACAAGTGGTATGTAGGTGCAATCACTCTCCCATGACTCGTTGCTTAGATGAACTCATAGATGGATCTTGGTGAAACCGTAGGAAAAAATTTAATTTTCTGCAACGTTACCCAAAAAGGTGGTCACCGGGCGCGACCACGGCGAGCAAAGCGGTCGCGCGGGAGGGCAGGGGCGCGTGCAGGGTCCGCGATCGGAGGGAGAGGCTGGCACGGCAAGAGGGAACGGGATGGGCCGCGCCGCAAGCTGCAGCAGCAGGGCCGCGGTGGGGAAGGTAAGCGTGTGCGCGGTCAGGTTGCAGGGGCGAGGTCAGGGGTGGTCCGCGCAGCGGCGAGCTAGCGAGCGAGGCGGGGCTCACGGCGACGGGCGCGGCGTACGTGAGCCAAGCGCAGGGCTGGCGGGCGCATTCGCGAGGAGGGGGGAGCAAAGGCGGGGCTTGGCGGCGGAGCAGGGGTGGAGCCGGCAAGGGGCGTGGTCGGCGCGACTACAGGCAGCGGTGGGCGAAGGCGGCAGCGATTCATAGCAAGCAGCAGCAGAGCGAGGTGCGCGCCTTGCTGGCGCGCTGGGGAGCAGGGGCCGGCCACGGCGCGGGCGCAACACGTGCGGGCGCGACGCGCGGGCGTCGGGACGGCGTTGGTGAGCGCGTGCGCGAGACGAGGCGGAGGAGCAGAACAGGGGGGCTCACGTGGGGGTTTGTAGGGCACGGGGCAGTGGGGGTCGAGGAGGAGGACGGAGACGACGAGCAGCGACGGAGTCGTGGCGGCGTGTGGCTCCGGCGATGTGGCTCCAGCGACAATGGCGTGTCGCGCGGGACGGGCGGCGCAGTCGAATCGTGCCCCCGGTCCGATCCAGATCGAGGGGGAGGGAGAGAGCGAGTGGGGGAAGTGTTTGGGTGCTCTAGATTAACACCAGATATATCTTCTGCACAGTGGGCCACATTCGCTCAATCTCGCTCTCTTTATCTGAGTCTCGATTAACCTCGTTTTCTTTCACACACAAATGATATATCTCCCTGTTCGGGCCTCGATCGACACACTCTATACTCTCTCACGCAGATTGTCTATCTAGGTCAGTCCATCCAAGCCACCCCCACTCTTTCGACCTCATGGCGGGCTACGCTTGCTCAATCTCTCTCTCTCTCTCTCTTGCTCTCTCTCTCTCTCTCTTTGTATGTCTTGATTGACCTCACTCTTTCCCAGACACAAACGATATATCTCCATGTTTGAGCCCAATTCGACATATTCATATTGTATACTCTCTCACGCACATTGTCTATCTAGGTCACTCTCTCCAACCCATCTCACTATTTCGATCGCACGACGACCCACACTCGCTCAATCTCTCTCCCATTATATATGTAATCGATTGACCTTGCTTCCTCCCATGCACAAAATATATCTACATGTGTGTGACTGGATCATGTCTCAAGCTCTATCTTACAGCCCTCACCCTTCCCAAAAGCTCAATCCGACAATATCCCTCAGAGCATATATATATATATATATATATATTGAATGAATGTCGGACCACACTCACTTTGTCTCTCTATCTATATGTCTCTCGATTGACCTCACTTTCTCACGCCGTATCTTCCACACATTGAAGCTACCTCTCCATCCCTCGCAGTAAAGCAGAGCTATTTACATTGCGAGGGGGACTCCAACCTTGGATAAATTTGTGTAGGCATTTATTCCGGTGGGTTTAGATTATATTTCCATAGCATTCGGCCCACAACTACTCCAAACACCGTTGCAACCCCCGCACCTCCCCCAATTGATTTCCGTCTGGCTCGGTCATCGCTCTCTCGCACGGCCTTTCTCGCCTTCAATGTCGCACCATGGTATTATTGCAAAAAACTCTGTTCTTCTCTTTAATTATTACAATTAAGCTTACACACCGATAGTCCACCTGGAATGGAACAAATTTCGACCCATAAATTAAAGTGCTACAAACTACACACCGAGGGGCCCACCTGTCATGAAACAAATTTGGACCCATATACAAATTAAAAAATAAAGGACGAGGATCGAGCATGCGACCAGGGCCTTCAAGCCGCACGTCAATAGGCAACATACGTAGAACAGCAATGTTTGTTGTACCCCCTTTTGTTCATATAATGTTGTTATATTACCACGGCCTATTTAATGGATAACATCTAATATTATTTTTAGTACATTAGTGGGACCGACTTGTTAGCATGTACTATTCACCTTCACTTACTGGTGGGTTCCATGTGTTCTCTCTCTCTCTCTCTCTCTCTCTCTCCTCCCCTTCTGTGTTTAGACGCACGGGCAAACACGAAGAACTCGTGGGCGATGTTGTCGTTGACCATATCTGCACGCGTTCACAAGTCACGGCACCAGTTTCACGTACTAGTAGTACTATTAGTCAATGTGTACATGCAATGCACGTTAATTTGGAAGTATATTTAAGTGCATGCGGATATTACGTAGGATATTATTTGCTTGTTATTATGTGATTAGCACTATCTTTGGCATGAAATTAACTGCACGCTAAACGTGTTGAGCGCTTGACATTGAAGCAGTCTAGGTCGTTGGATGAGAAGGAATACATGTGGCTTGATGACGTTTTATATTTAATTTGATACGGCTCTAGCAAAACATTCAATCAATCAAACCATAGATTTCATTCAGTCTGAATCCGACTTTACATTCATACGACGATCGATCTAAAATAAACGGAAATGATAAACGTTCGGATTTTAAGCATGGCAATCCGAATGTTTTTCATGGAAAATTTAGATTACGCGGTGGCAGCGGGGGCGTCTTGTGGTGGGAAGTGGCTCCTCTGTCGTGCTCTGTGTGTCGTTGGGCCACTAACCGACGGCCACAGCGGCGTCTTGCGCCGTTATTGGTGTACTCCTGGACATTGGCCCTAGCTCCAAGGAAGGCCACAATGTTCTTGACTTCGGTCTCCAGGAGCGAGTCAACTGGCGGGAGGAGGCGACTGGCGTTGGTGCAAGGAAGTGGTCGAAGGCGGCCATCCTTGCCGTTGAGGGGGGGCACTGGCACCCATGCAGGGACAGGCACTGGCAACGGCGTGGCGGAGACATTCATGTGCACGGGCACCGGCACGGGCGTGCACGCGCAGGCGCATGCGCTGGAAGGTGCACGGGCGTGCGTGTCGGTCTGCCAGCGCGACGCTTATGCTTGCGGTAGGTGCAGCAGCAGCCTTGAAAGTCGACGGGACCTCATGGAACCCCGTGGCATCAAGCTCGGCGACAATGTGCGGCTCCCAGCCCATGAATGCCACGGGATGGGCGCTGTCAATCGGGCAACGGGAGCCGGGCAGGGAGCGGGGACAAGCGGCGTCTTCCATAAGACGGTTCAAGCTCGTCCAAAAGATCCTTATGTTCTTGAGACTTCGGCTGGGTGTCTTCCTCAGAAAACTGGAAGATTAAGGGCAGACCATCGTGATGTGGCATGGCGTACGGTTAGGTCAGGCTGGTTGGAGGTAGACGACAAGAGAATGGGAGAGGAAGAGAGAAGATTGTAGCGATACCGGGTAGTGTGGGTTGATTTTAAACTACGGCGCCGGCGACATTAAAAGTGGGAGCAGTTGGGATGAAGGTGGGTGGCGGAGCCTGGTCAAAGGGATCGCCTCCCGGTGAGCCTGTGCAGCGGTCTGCTCGTACGCCTCCCTGTCAGCCGGGGCAGCGGTCTGCTCGCACGCCACCCGTCGACTCACACGATTGCTCGGACGGCACCTGCCAATGAGAAGCATGACTCATGGCGGCACGTAAACGCCCACGGTTTCAATAGTGAAAGTGTTCCCCTTAACGTGGCAGGTCTTTGTTCCAAAATACCTTGGCTCTTCATTTGTGCAAGTTCACATAAGCAGCTTGTCTCAAATTGAAGAAAAAAATCATGTAGGAATATTTGTGCCATATCACGTGACCATGCTCAGTTTCATGAATTTCTGGTCACTTTTGGATTTTCTGAAATTTAAAATCCAGGATTCGAAACAATATCATAACCTCCATCGTGCAATAAATTTTCAAGCGATACATCTTTCCTATTGTATTTCTTAAGAAAGAATTTGGTCAAACATTTTGCTTAGTTAGACTTCAGAAAAGTTATATATGCAAAGTAAAAGGATAATCCCTCCATACCAGTGCATTGCCTGATATATTAACTAAGTACTAGGCACGAACAAATGGGCTCAATTCTGTGCTCATCCTGGTGTAGTACTCCTATTAGTACTAGGCAATGCAGTTGACGGGTGACCTTGGGTAGCGGCGACCAAGGGAATTGAACCGTGCTCGGCATGGTAGGTAACGTTGTCTAGTTACTAAATCATACCTCCATTGTTCATCGGTAGTCATTATGGACCGGGGACATGAGGGGAATTTCCTAGGGCTGGAATTCTGGCCGCCAGATATTTTGACTCGAAAAGCGGAGGCTCGACTGGTTGGGGTTGGCTAATGTGCGTACCACGCACGCCACCAGAAGGACACGAGCCCTTTTTTTAGGATCAACACGAGCCAAGGTCTGGCTGGTACGCCGTCGGGTCCTACCATTCGAGAATATGGAAGGAATCTTTTAAATTGCTGAATGAATCTATGTGTATTACAATGCCCGTATTTTCCTTCCAAATAGTAATCTCAACGTGGTAACTGATTTATGACGAGTTCTTGAATTAGAGTGAGTTTGTGATATAGTGATCTCAACGTGGATTTCACATTTCATGGTATCCCTAGTAAGTTTTTCATTGCAAATTCAAATTTAAAAGATGAACGGTATGGTGGTGAGAAAACTTTGTATGTATCAAGCAGATGACCACACACACGCACTCACGCGCGCGCACACACACACACACACAAACACAACAACAATCCAATAAGTATAGTGCATCTATTTTTCCAAACCATGCATGTATGACACGAATTCAAAAATACTCCTTTTGTTCCTAAATATTAGTCTTTTAGAGATTTCAACAAGTGACTACATACGGAGCAAGATGAGTGAATCTACACTCTAAAATATGTCTATATACATCCGTATGTGGCAGTCCATTTGAAATCTCTAAAAAGACTAAGGCCTCCTTTGGTTTAGAGGAATCTTGTAGGAATTTCATAGGATAGGATTTCTATAGGAAAAATTCCTTTAGATCCCTTTGGCTTGTAGGAATAGAATCCTATTCCTATGAAGGAATTCTTCCTATCCTGTACATTTCATGGGAAAATAAACATTAGCCTAGACTTAATGGAAAAAATCCTATGATGTGAATCAAAGGGCATCTCCTTTCCTATTCCTACTCATAGGATTTGAGATACATGTCATCTCATTTCCTATGACTTTCATATTCCTACAATTTTCCTACCCTATGAACCAAACAAGGCCTAATATTTAGGAACGAAGGGAGTAAAATGTAAGACATGCATGGTCCTCAATTCAACATTTAAAATGAACAAGAAACTGAAACATGAGTATTAAGTCTAGTACTACAGTACATGCAAATGTTGTGTTTAGGCGGAGCTATGTAGATTGTCGGGGGTTAACCCCTCGACCTTAGATAAAATTGCAAAGATGTGTTTAGGATTGTTTAGATTATATTTGTCCCCACCCTCCCAAACACCGATTTGTTCTGCACCCCCCTCCTTCCCGGGAGAATATCATGTGCCCCCACACCTTAGATGCTATATGCTTATACGAGTTGCTTGGAGCTTGTAGATCTGAGATATAGCAGCTCACAGGATGTCTTAATATTTTTACAAGAAACCTTAATGAGTTTGAGAATTGCACACAATTTGTACAAAAACTACTCAGATGCCCTTGGATCCCATATCCAACGACCTCAAAGCTCGTATCATCGTAGCATCTAAGATGAAGGAGGACATCATATTCTCCTGTATGTAAAAATATCATGTGCTACCACACCTTAGATGCTTTGGTGATACAAGCTCTTCGGAGCCGTTGGATTTGTGACCCAACAACTCCTGGGTGGTTCAATTGTTTTTTTGGAAAAAAAAGCCCCCAAATAGTTCGGCCACTACTTACAAGCACAAAGACTGCTCAGATGCCATTGGATCTCAGATCAAACGACCTCGAAGCTCGTATCACCGTAGCATCCAAGCTGCAGAGCACCTGATATTTTCTCGCACGGGAGAATATGAGGTGCTCCCGCACCGTAGATTTTATGGAGATACGAGTTCACGGAGATCTAACGGCTCACAGTAGGAGGTTTGAATGTTTTGCAATATACGCCTACGAGTTTGGGAATTGCGCAGAAACTACAAGTACTACGCATGTGGCATCTGATCACACATCATACGACCTAAATGCTTGTATCACCTAGTGGCTAATTAAGCTATGGGGAGCACCTAATATGAGCAACGGGGAGCCGTTGGATCCAAGATGCAGCAGCACACACGAGGCCTGAATGTTTTATTTGCAAAAAAACCTTAGAGAGTTTGGAAATTGCGCATAATTACAAAGACTACTCCGAAGCCAGTGTATCTCAGTTCCAACAATGAAAAAACTCGTATCACCATAGCATCTAAGATGCAAGGTGGATGTGATATTCTGTGCCGCTATCATTTTTGTTCGTAAACTTGCAAAATATGTGTAACTTGTGCTGTTACTTGTCTAACCACGCAAAGTGTTTGTTCAAAAAAACATCCTACACTGGAATATCGGAACAACACACGAGGTTCCCACTCGTCATTGATCAAATTTGGACCTAAAACTAACAAATTTGAAAGACGAGATTCGGACTGGCAACCTGGACTACAAAGCATAAGTCGATAGCCTAAAACAACAGCGGTTGTTGGCTTTGTCCCATGACTTGATTTTGTACAGTATTACGTTGAGTAGAGTAGAGGGAGTGGCTCGTCAACATGTGCATGACCATTGACCCACTTACTGGTGGGTCCTAGGTCTGCGATCTCTCTCTCCTCTCCTTTAGACGCACGGGCACACACGAAGAGTGGCGCTAGCTTGCCGTGGTGTTATTATAACTAAAAAAGCTTGGAAAATAGAAGAATCGCCTAGAACAAGAGACGTTGTGGCTGGTCGAGATGGAGCTAACCACACCTATCCTCTGTGCCACGTTAGCATGATGAAGCTGTGTTGCTAGTGGGGTTTTTTCGACCGACTGGCTGGGTCCCGAGGTCGAACCATAGGTACTACGTCTGATACAGTATATTTTTACACGCACATTTTTCCTCCGGGCCGAGACATGGCACACCCTACTGTTCAGTTTCGGGGTCCTCCCGGGTGGTGCACACATATATTCTTCCTTGCCGAGACGTGGGACGCCCTACCGCGTGTTTTCTGGTTCCTCCTCGGTCGTAGCGCCGAAGCAAGTAAATGAGTCGTCAAATCACGAAATACCACCTTTCCCCGCCGAGTACATCGGTGAAGCACCGTGGCTAGCTAGTTGGGCTAGTGTGACCGATTAGCTAGGCCACCTCCACGTTTGTTTTTTCACCCCTTTTTTATCTCCTTGCCGGCAGGTAAATTTAAATATCCACCGCAGCATTGCTTTGGTGTTTGGGTGCGCAGGCGCGGCATGATTTTTATTTTTTTGATTGACGGGAGCAGGCGCGGAAGCAATTTAGTCATGATGACTCCACCTATAAAACCCACTAGTCGCTGATTTGAAAAGTCGTCGAGTAGTGTTTTCCCATGGTGAAAACCAAAAGATTCACCCCGCTCCTCGGCTGGCTCCCTCCGCCTTCCCATAGATTGCATTGCCTTTCAGCCGTTTTGCCCCCTTAGCTTCCTCTCCCCATTGCTTCTACCTGGTGCCATTGCGGCGCAGCAGATCACGGAGTCTGAGGTGACGCGCCTGACACAGGAGCTCCAGGCCAAGGATGCGGAGCTCAGGGTCAGGAGCTCGACCATGAGCTCAAGGAGGAGAGGAGTACCATGCTCTTCCTTTATGTGCGGGAGTTCACGGAGCTTCAAAAGCGGCAGGCGTCCACCACAAAGATGCTCGAGGCGTCGGCGGCGTTGTTGCAGAAAGCGGGAGATACGATAGGCCATCAGGGGAGCCGGCTGGAGCACGAGTGGGCCGATCGTGACGAGGTCCAGGATCTCCTCAGCCACTTGGTGGACCAAGTTGCCACGCACGTGTTGCGGCTGCGTGATGCCTACCGTCGTGCCAGCGCGACCATGCCGGCCGTCGGGCTAAACTCGTTCGACCATCCCATTGACTTCAACAAGCTGTGGCTTCCTGGCCTAGTCTCCTTCTTCACCTGTATCTCCGAGCAGCTGAGCCGTCTCCGCGCGATGGTGGGGGCAGAGCTGGACAAGGAGGGGTTGCGGGCTGCCGTCGCCGTTGTCGGGCGAATCCTCTCAGGGCTCCGTCACCGGAATCCAATCGTGCCATTGGACGCCGTCTTTGACGAGCTGGCTCCCATCGACCGGGAGTGGGCTCTGCGGGCGGTTGCACCCTGCATCACCAATGTCGTGTGCCTCAAGAAGCAGAGGGACTACGATGGTGTTAAGGCGTCCTCTGCATGGGCATGTCCATGTCTCGGCGCAACATGACCGTTGGATCAAACTCAGACGATGCAGATCAGTCATAGTAGCACAAAGTGTGTGGGTGTGTTTGGTTGCATTCTCATCTCAATATAGTTGTTCCCTCTTCGTGCATTTGTGTTAACCTACTAGTGTGGACTCATGCACCCTTCATGCACTCTTCCAAACACCCAAAAGTGGGTCGAGAATGGAACTTTTGCTCCCATCCCGTGCACCGTTCATACACCCTGCCTAACACCGATTCGTGCTTCATATGGTTCATGTTTCGTGGAGTACTGTAGCACCGTACTCTCCGTGCGCTGTAGACCTAGTTCTGTTAACATTGATCTCACCGTTCATTCTCGATCGGACAGTCCAAAAAGTTGTACTATGTTACATTATTGTTCATATAGTTGACATACGCACAACATCATTTGTTGTCGTCATATCTTACTACGCTAGCGACAACATTATGTAGTACTGATGTATGAACCACTGCACATGCCTAGTAGTAGGAGCACTGTGTATGTTCAAGTGGTTGCCGTGTTTTGCACTCCTCCGTCGTAAGAGTGGAAACGCTTGTTGTAATCATTTTTTTCTTTAGAAACAGTGGACACGCTCTACCGTGAGGATCCTCCTCGATTGTCGTGGGGAACCTTGCTACTCACTTTCGCCGACGTGTGGGACAGCCAGCATCAGGGTCCACCAGCCATGCACTAAATTACTCCGTAGTAGAGTGCCCAAGCGCACGATAGACTACCCGATCGAGCGCGCGATAATGCCCAATGAGCCGTCAAATCACAAAACCCCCTCCTTTCCAGCAGTAAGTTGGACGGACGAAGCAACCATCTTTTCACTCTTCTCTCTCAGCTTCCTCTCTTGAAGAAAACCCCCCACTCACTTCTCCCTCATCTTTTTCCTCATTTCTTCAAGAAAACCCCGACCTGCTTCTGCCATTGTTCTTCTCTCCCAAAGAAGGAAAGGTGAGCGCATCAATGGTGTTGATTCTAGCCAAGGCATGTACTTGCAACCCTGAGACTGATCCTATAACTCCCTCTCTGTTCTTCTTTTGGGTTTGTGATTATGGTTTCTTTTCTTTTATTTCTATTTGACAGTTTCTTGATGAACGCTGGAGCACCGGCCGAAGTGATGTATATGGCTCTGGCCAAAACCGTCGAGGCTCATGGTACGAAGAAGCGCAAGCACCCCGCCGAGACTACCGCAGACAAGCTCAAATCCATCACCCTGACCAAGCCCCCCTCTCTGGGATCCCTCATTAAGCAAGTACAGGTAATATCTCTTCTTGACGATCTTTTTCTCGATCTTGATCGTGTTTTTCCATCTAACACACAGTACTAGTACTAGTAGTACAACTTTCTGGGTGATCTTGCATGTGATTTTTGTGTGCCAAATGATGGTTCTAAATTCGTCTTTTGACCAAAACATGCGAGAGGTTGACACCGATTTCTTATAGATTAATTTCAACTACTTTATGAACATCAATGCTACCTTTGAAGAGGGTATATTTGCCTCAGTAACTTGTGTTATGGATATTGCAAGTAATCCCTCTGCTCTCATGCCTTTGAAGACATGTTCTAGTGTCTTTGTTCACTCATTTCTGTGCGTATATGTAGTCATATATGGAGTAAAATATCGAAAATCATCTTATATTTCTGAACGGAGGTAGTTAGAAAATATCAGTTTTCTGTTTGAATTAGAACCAGGTCCGCGGTGGAGATGAAGTTCTCAAAGTCATGTCGTGTGAACTGGAAGACCTGAGGATGAGTTCTACTGCTAAACTATCCACCTGATGTGTCCTTGTCACCACGTGTCCTGAACTAGTGTTTTCCTGTAGCATTGTTGTCAGGCGTGTTCTCGAGGCTGTACTTGACCACAACAATTTCCTGGTTGTGCCTTTGATTACGAAGGATGTGGTTCTTGTAAAGCTTCTCGACAAATCTGATGCGGCGTCTTCATCGTCATGTTTATGAGTGGAAAGACCACTCTGTTAGGTTCTCCAAGGTTGAAGAGATGGTGATGGTACAAGTAGACATCTCTCACGAAGTCCACGGCCTAGTCAGTTATGCGGGATTCATCCCGTAGGTCGGTGGCAAGAAATAGTCATTAGAGTTTAATTAGTGCATTTTTGCTTGTCTGTGGTAAGTACTATTGTTCATTACTTGATTTGTGTTTGTGAACCCTGTATTGTTTAGTACTGCCGCTTTTGGTGTGTGGCGAGTCCTGAGAACAATCTATGTTAATGTCTGTCCACTCAATTAGTCTGTATATTTTGAATTATCCAGATCAATTTTTTTGTGAGGACGGTTTATCAATTATGGTTACGCTCCAATATTTTTATGCATTGCAGGGTTTATCGCACCCACCAGGATTTCCAGTCCCATGGATGTTCAGTCCATACCATTTGTCACGACCTTTGGAATGTCCTGCTTGTGAGAGTAGGCGGGGGCCCTACATGCCACCCGTAGTTGGATGATCAATCTTCTGCTTAGTACTTCAACATAGTGATTTCCTGGTAAGGATTCACTCGTGTCACATCAAGTAAATCTTATTGATTTACTGTCTAAATCTTATTGATTTAATCTCATGTTTTCTTTCTTTTGCTTCAATTTTATGATGCAGGTTTTGCCATGTGACATTCATCACCGAATAAACCGTTTGGTTTGCTCTACGACGGATATTTTTGCAGGTTTCACTTCTTATGTCGTGTCAGTAACGAAGGCACTGTCCATCACTTATATTACTAGAAAAAATTGGATCAGTCTGTTGTCTGAGTACAAGCTAAATCCGTATGATGAACTGCAGTTTGGTTTAACAAACACGCCACAATTAGTCCTTCTCGCGTTTAAAAGAAATGAAGAAAAAGACTGGATCACGGTCACGGAGCCTAGTCAAGTTAGAAAGATGATCATAGCGGACTGCATACGATCGCCAATCGCCTCGCACATCAAGTACCACCTTCAAGAATGGATTGAGCACCGGCTGTTTCTAGCACCGACAATGGCAAGAACTCACCGATTCCGGTGAGGATTGGGCACCGACCGCGTCGTGGTCGGTGATCTAGCAGAGGATCGGGCATCGACACCGGCACCTGCTCTAGAAGGAGCACCATCTCTAGCAGCAGCGGCGGCGGCACTACCAGTCGCACTGGCATGGGCACCAGCAACGGCTTCGGCACCTGCACCAACACTTGCACTTGCATCTGCTTCGGCCAGTGCAGCAGCAACGGAACCAGCAGTTGCACCGGCAACAGACTAGGCTGCAGTTCGCACTTCATATACCAAAGTCCTTACAAAAACCGACATATTCACCTTCTTGGTAAGCATTGGCCGCCCAAGTGCTTTGTTATTTTTTCTTTCCATGTTGTTTCACATTATTCACTGTGTTGATCTAACTATTTGTGTATGTCTTCTTGTTTCCAAAAAGAGAATTCCTAGAGCAACGGGGGAGTCGTTCAACAATCCGAGCGACCGTGGCCAAGTTTCTCTTACCATGCGCAGCCTTGGTGTGAATGAACCTACTCAATATACCGTAAGTACAAAGGATGGTCACATGATGATTGATGCTAAAGGATGGTCAAGGTTGAAATCTAAACAATATCTTGCGGTAGGGTATGATGTCAAAATCAAACTTTCTCGGCAAGGAGAGCTGGTCCAAATCAACTTTGAAATTCTTCAGTAGCAGCACGCAACTGCCGAACTGATCTATCCTCCAAGAGATTTTGATGTAATAATCTGGCATGGTGAAACAAGTGTCCTGTGTATAAGTAGTACGACAGTATTATTTATCACATGGTATATCATTGATAGAATTTCAACTCTGATTGGTGGTTAGGAACTGTCGTTCGATTTCATTCTAACAGCTGTCGTGCTTTATTCAATTTTTTTGTATTCCCTTGCGACAGCATCTAAAACCAGCGCCGTACCAATCACTTGCAATATGAAAAGCGCTGAGGTAGAACACATGGGCCCCCAAACATGCAGGCCCACCAGCCTACGGCCCAAAGTTCAGAACCATGAGCTTGTGTGAGTATTATATTCTCAGCTGAACACCCATAATGCCCGTGTGTTGCACGTAACATCAAGATGCATGTGTATGAGTATTTTATCTTGTGAGAGAAAAGGATGAACGAGGGAAGGCCTTATTTGCAAATGTGGAGAGGTGTGTGGCTGCCTTTTTGCAAAATTGCCATAGTTTCCTCCTATCCGTCAGATATAAATCAGACGGCCTATATTGCAGGATGGCAGACACACCATCATCACCAACTCGTCTATACTCTGTTAAAAAAACTCTGTTTTTTATAATTATATATGTTATATATATTCCCCTTGATTTTATTATGTATAAAGTTGTGATATAAAAGATTTTTATATTTCTTTACAGAGAGAGTATCTCTCTGTCAAAAATATATTTATGTGTAACTAGTTACTCCTGTCTTTCTACTTCCTTTCGCTGATATGTGGGGCATCCGGCAATGGGGTCCACGTGCCATATGCACCAAATTAGAGTGCACAACTGCACGGTAGACACACCCCGGTCGTAGCGCCGCAGTAATGCCCAATGAGCCGTCAAATCACAAAAACCCCCACCTTTCCAGCTTTAGCGATGGTCGGGCCAGACGAAGCGGCAATATTTCACTAGGCCTGAATCCCCTTCTCCCCCGTGTGCTTGTTCAGAGAAAACCCCCGCTCGGCGATTGCATAGGGTTTTCTCATGGAGAACCTGGTATGAATGCTTCATCCATCCCCGATAAATCCAAGTCCCTTGGTCGCGGGTAATCCTAGGATGGCAACCGCCGCCGTTGATGCATTTTTCTTCCTACTAAATCTAGTGTGTTCATTTGCAGTGCCCAAAGTGCGAGGACCCTACAGGTTTTTGCGCCCTCAGCGAGACGCCACACTTGTTCCTTCTCATCCTAACACAGGATTTTAAAACGCGCATAGTGTTTTCCTAGAATCCTCTTTTCTATCCGGGAGGGTGGGGTTTTTTGAACATGTTGTCGACTAATTTTGAAATTTGGATTGCTATATTTGGATAAAAGGTACTAGTACCATGGTCAACACTGACGTGAAGGAGGAAATTATTTCTAGATTTGGATAGGGAATACATTGTGTTCTCATATTATTTTTCCTGTGGTGCATTCCTTGCTCTGCCAGAACCAATGTTCAAGAAATCATTAACTGGTAGCTGCTTGATTGGTTTAGGAGTAGCGATTAATCGGTGAATCGGCCTATTAACTGGATTAATTGGTCAGCCATTAATCGGTAGATTGAATAGGACCTTGCCAACATATATCTAGATTATTTTATGTATTATACCATATTCTTATGCTCCTAGCTATGTAGTATACCAAAACATGCTTCCATACACATATGAAAAGCATAGAGAGGAGGTAAAATTATTAATCCTGGCTATTAGGGAGTGGGATGGGACTGGAAGGGCTTACGGGCCAAAAATTTGGGCTTTGTTTGCCCACCCGTTAATGGGCCAAAAGGGATTAATCGGTATGACAACTAATTAGTAGGTCTAACTGGCCAATTAATTGGCCGGACAAGTTAACACGATGAATAGATGTTATTCGATTCGGCCATGCTATGAGTAGCAATTAACTGGCCCATTAACTGATTAATCGGGTGAATTCTTAAACAGTGGCCAGAACACATGTACTCAAGATGCTCGGCCTTGCCATAACTGAATACAACAGTTTAATGGTCATAGTGAAGACAAGCCATGGATATAAGTTCCGAGTTGGCTTCATGAACCAAGAAGATCGCTGCTTTTTTATGGCCGAACTTGGATAAACTTTCTCAAGTGTTACGGACTGAAAGTTGGCGCGCGAATGTTGATGGAAATAGCAGAACCTGGTCTCATCTTCACTGCGATCTTCTACCCCGACGTTGTTCCAATTGTTCATCCATGTTAGTTTTGTATTTTCTTCTTGCTTGTTGCCTCGATTACTTCTTAATCCACCTATTCTGTCTAACTAATCACAATTTAACTTTAGAAGTAGCAACGAATCTCTCACGAAGATGCTACTGCTAACTAATATTTTATTATAATTGGTGGCACATGTAGGTTTTTTCAGAGTGAAGCAGGCTACTCATTTGTTATTCTGCAAGAACTCGGCTGTTACTGATGGCACTGAAGTTAACTGGGACGACATCCACAAGTTCCTACACTTTATTGATCATCTTGAGGTCCTTGTGGGGCATTTCGATGGTGGAAGGCCACGTGGGATGTGTGCCACTGCTGCACTTGTTGAACAGGTCCAACTGCGTCGAGAAACTTATGGTACGAGCTATTCTCTGTTATATATGTTGTTCATAAACTCTTGCTTATACACAGTTTTATAGCTGTGATCTTCTTGAAACAGAAACTGCCCAGTTCTATTGTTCCTATACAATTGTCTGACCATGGTTGGGTTAGACTTGCGCTTGGTCACAACATGATGTTTATGTCGACCTACTCCATTCCCCTTGGAGGTGAAAAGATACTTATTCATGGGTGGTCTCAAATAATGAAGGCCCGTCCATCTTGGAGAATAGGACAGAAGATTATGTTCCTGCTTTTCCATGGCTCTAAAGTAAATATACTGTTTATTGACCACATTGTGAGATGAAGCCGCTTTCAGAGGTTGTGGATGCATGGGGTGGCGCTTGGGCCTTGTCCTGGGGCTTGGCGGCCTCACCCTCGGTTAACTGTAGGCAAAGTAGCACTGTTCGAGGCGTGTTTTGTACGATTGAACCTGTATAAGTACTCATACTGCTTCCAGCTATGGTTGTTAAGTGCCCCTGCTGGTTTCACTTAAGGTTGTTAAGTACTCCTGGTGCTTTTACAGTTTGTCGTGTTTCTTCAGTCCTGTCTTCCTCCAGCCGCCAAAACCAAACCAGCGCTGGCGGGATCGCCTGCTTCCACCTCCCACGGCTAGCTGCGCCTCAGCGCATGCATCATCGCCCCACCGTCTCCAAAATCGTTAACACCGACGTCTGAGGCCTCGCCTCGTCCTCCGCGCGCTTTGGTGCGCTCGCTGCGGCGCCGCCCTCCCGCGTTGTCAACATGGTCAACAAACAGCAGGAATCGGCAGAGGACTGTACATGGAGAGGATGACGTTAGGGGCCCACCATGTCCATGGCCGGACGCAATGAAGTTCCTCATTTTTTGTTATATATACTCCATTGTCAGCGTATGGAAAAAGAAAATGCTTCCTCCTAGTGGTTTCTCGACATCATGGCCGACGACATTGTCGGCAGATATAGTCAATAGATAAGAGAACGGCACAAGTTCGGCCGACACTGGATGTAGCAGCTCGAGCAGTATTTTTTTTATTGTTGAGACTGAGCGGTGGTTTCAAGCTGGTTGTGGCTTGTCTAGCCCAGGCTTATATTTTATGTTCACCATATGACCAGCCCAGCTATTTTTTCTTTGTCAAAATGAGCCCAGTTTATTTTTTCTGAAGAATACCCAATTCAGGCCTACTTATTTTTCTACGCTCTGATGGGCTGCAACTCTTTCAAGACGCCCGCAAATCTTGAAAGCCATATGAAATGGGTTGTAAATATAAAAACAGATGAAAAATTGGCAATTAATTTATATTTTTTAAATTTTTTCACATTTTCAGATTCCTATTTCACTCTGCTTTAACCTAATTTAAATATATCTTCAAAGTACTTTAAATCTGGCTCGACATTTAGGTATTAAAAATAGTTTGGAACATACAGAAATATGAGAATTTTTGTTTAAATTTTTAACCCTGGCCCTTTTCAACAAAAAAACGGACTACAATAAATTGAGTAAGAAGTTGCAATGAGCTATATATAAATTATTAAAAAAATAGGGAATGGTCTGACTTGTGGGCCTATTAAGTTGACGCATATGCAAGATTTTTTTTACTTATTATATACGTCAACAAACGATTCTAGCAGACGTAACCGTTGGATGTCAATCCAACGGCCGTTGTGTTTCTTCAATCTCTGATCTTCTTGCTCCAGCCGCCAAATCCAGCGCCAAGGGACCACCTGCTCCGCCGCCCGTGGCGATTGTCTGCCAGCCTCACCGCCCCCTACTACCCCCACCGCAGGCCAGGCCATCCATCTACTCACCCACATCCCTCCACGGTTGTGGCTTCGCCGCCATTCCCTTCCTGGGTATCGCCGCCGTCCATCGCCCTGGTGTTCTCGGCACGGCGTGGTTAACGTTGTCAACAAACGACAACATCGGAAGAGGGATGTACATGGAGAGGCTGAAAGTTGGGACCCACGTGGTCCATGGCCGCACGCAAGCAAGTACCTCCTTATTACGCCAAAAAGAATGAATACTCCCGCTGACAGCTCGGACCCACCAGCTATATCTTCGTACGCAAGGAAGTGCCTCCCTATTACGCACAAAAAAATGAATACTCCCCCTGATAGATGGGACCCACCATAGTGTGAGGCTGACTTGTGGCCCTACTAAGTTGACGCGGAGAGAGGGCTTTGTAAAATTAGTCAATATGAACAATTCTAGCTCCAGTGACCATATGATGTCCATCCAATGGCCGTAGTGCTTCTTCAACCTCTGGTCTTCTTGCTCCAGCCGACCAAAGCAGCGTCGGTCGTGTCGCGTGCTCCTGCCTCCCGTGGGGGACTACTCCCACCGCTGGCCAGGCCCTACGGCGACGGCAGCCTCACACCAAAGCCGAACCAGTGAACCCTCATACTCCTCTCCACGTGGGCTTCCACTGCCGTGTCTTCCTCGGCTCCGCGTCGTCCCCTACCTAGGCCTCGTCGTCGTCCACCGCCTTAGTGCTCTCGGTGCCGCGTGGTCAACGTGGTCAATGAATGACATCCATCAGACGTGGACTGTATGTGGAGAGGCTGATAGCTGGGTCCACGGCCGCAGCAAGGAAGTGCCTCCTTATTACGCAGAAAATAATGGTTCCTCCACCTGACAGCAGGGGCCCACCGGACGGGCCACCGTATTTTGGGAAAAAACGTTTCCCCCCTGACTGTTAGGACCCACCAGCTACATCTTCGGACGCAAGGAAGTGCCTGATAGTCGGGACCCACCTGGTCGAAGCGTACTTAGCGTTGTCATTTTGGTCGCGAATATGTACGTACATACTGGTCAATGTAGAGTCACGCATGTGTCGTAGTAGAGGCGTGCACATAGCATGTACATGTACGTACAGTGGCCAGGGTGCAAGAAAGTAAATACGGCCACATACGTACATACGAGCGGGGTCTTGAATGCCTACTCGCGCATACGTACGGCTAGGGCTCGTGTACATGGCTGGGTCGAAAGGAGAAACTGCGTCGTCGTCGTGTTCATGGGGAGCCAACCGGCTGGGTCGGAATGGAATGCGTCATTGTGTTCATCGGGAGCCAACCGGCTTGGACGGAACATCCGATGGAAACGAGGCCTGGCATACCACAGAACAGAGGAAACGGCCTTGTGTTCGACCGGCCACGGTCGAAACGGGATCCTGTTCATCGGGAGGGGTCTGGTGTACCGCAAAAGGGAGGAAATGGACTTATCTTGGACCTCCTACAGTCGAAACGGGGTCCTGTTGATCGGGAGGGGTGTGGTGTACCGCAAAATGGAGGAAACGGACTTGTGTTGGAGCACTACGGTCAAAACGGGGGTCCTGTTCACCGGGAGGGGTGTGGCGTACCGCAAAACGGGACTCCACGGGATATTGTTCATCTCCACTGTCGACTGCCTCCACGGGCTACTGTTCATCCACCGTTGACCTCCTCCAGCCTCTACCTGCGACTGTTCATCCACGGGTCCTGTTCATCCAGCCTCCAGGCGCGCTCCTCCACTGGCTACTGTTCAACTGGCCCTCTCCACGGGGTCCTGTTCAACCACCCCTCCACGGGCCACTGTTCATCCAGCCCTCCACCGACTACTCTTAACCCAGCCCTCCACGGGGTTGTCCTATTCATCCAGCCCTCCACGGGGTCCTGCTCATCCACCCCCCAACCGGCTCGATCGGGATCCGGTTCATCCAGTGGCAATGGCCTCTACTACCACGGGGTCCTGTTCATCCAACCCCACCCCCCAAACAACGCTCCACTGTTCATCCAGGGAAGGATGCAGCAGGGTTCGATCGGCTTCAATTCACAGTAGTAGCGAAGGAATCACTCGGGTTCAGTTAACAGAAAGGGATCGATCGCTCGGGTTCAGTAACCTAGCTAGTGAAATCGCTCGGGTTCAGTTAGAGCCCAACGCCTCGCTCGGGTTCAGTTAGAGCGCAATGCCTCGCACACACGCGCGTATGTACGAGAGTAACACGCATCGCTCAGCCCCGACCACCCATCGTAACCGGGAACTCCCCGATATTTTCCTCGCCCTCGCTTATACCACGGTTTTTTCTGTCATGGACGGCCAAAAGAATGTCATGCAGCTGTGTCTACGGCCCTCCCAGGACGAAAATACCATTTTCTGTCATGATTTTTTGTCATAGAAGTAGGAGCCCACCACATCTATGATGATACCGGGTTTTGTCACAATTATCGTCATAGAAGTGTCATAAGCATGACAAGAAAAAAATTCGTTCGGCCCAAAATGTCACGGATGTGTTTTTTTTTGCAGTGATGGATGGTAGATATAGGTTTTTGTAATCTGAAAATATAAAAACAGCAAGGTAGCAAGTAGTAAAAGTGAGCGAAAACGGTATTGCAATGCTTCGAAACAAGGCCTAGGGTTCATACTTTCACTAGTACAAGTTCTCTCCACAATGATAACATAATTAGATCATATAATAATACATCAACATGCAACGAAGAGTCACTCCAAAGTCACTAATTGCGGAGAACAAACGAAGAGATTATTGTAGGTTACAAAACCACCTCAAAGTTATTCTTTCTGATCGATCTACTGGGCTATTCCTATAAGTGTCGCAAACAGCCCTAGAGTTTGTACTAAAATAACAACTTAAGATACACATCAACCAAAACCCTAATGTCACCTAGATACTCCAATGTCACCACAAGTATCCGCGGATTTGATTATACGATATGCATCACACAATCTCAGATTCATCTATTCAAACTAACACAAAGAACTTCAAAGACTGCCCCAAAGTTTCTACCAGAGAGTCAAGACGAAAATGTGTGCCAACCCCTATGCATAAGTTCACAAGGTCACAGAACACGCAAGTTGATAACCAAAACATACATCAAGTAGATCATGTGAATATCCCATTGTCACCACAGATAAGCACCTGCAAGACATACATCAAGTGTTCTCAAATCCTTAAAGACTCAATTCGATAAGAGAACTTCAAAGGGAAAACTCAATCTATTACAAGAAGGTAGAGGGGGAGAAGCATCATAAGATCCAACTATAATAGCAAAGCTCGCAGTACATCAAGATCGTGCCAAATCAAGAACACGAGAGAGAGAGAGAGAGAGAGAGATCAAACACATAGCTACTGGTACATACCCTCAGCCCCGAGGGTGAACAACTCCCTCCTCGTCATGGAGAGCGCCGGGGTGATGAAGATGGCCACCGGTGAAGATTTTCCCCTCCGGCAGGGTGCTGGAACAGGGTCTCAATTGGTTTTTGGTGGCTACAGAGGCTTGAGACGGCGGAACTCCCAATCTAGGTTCTGTTCTCGAGGTTTGGGGATATATAAGAGGTGTTAGCGTCGAGAACAACTTAGGGGAGTCCTCGAGGGGTCCACAAGGTCGAGGCGGCTCGGGGGGTGGCGCCCTCCACCCTTGTGGAGGCCTCGTGGCTCTTCTGGCCCAACTCTTTTGCTTTGGGGGCTTCTTAGACACCGTTTGATATTCCTTTTCTGCAAAACTCAAAAACAAGGAAAAAGCAGAAAAATGGCACTGGGCTGTAGGTTAATAGGTCAGTCCCAAAAATCATATAAAATAGCATATAAATGCATATAAAACATCCAAGATAGATAATATAATAGCATGGAACAATAAAAAATTATAGATACGTTGGAGACGTATCAAGCATCCCCAAGCTTAATTCATGCTCGTCCTCGAGTAGGTAAATGATAATAACAGAATTTTTGATGTGGAATGCTACCTAACATATTCATCCATGTAATTTTCTTTATTGTGGCAAGAATATTCAGATCCATAAGATTCAAAATAAAAGTTTAATATTGACATAAAAACAATAATACTTCAAGCATACTAACAAGGCAATTATGTCTTCTCAAAATAATATAGCCAAAGAAAGCTTATCCCTACAAAATCATATAGTCTGGCCATGATCCATCTTCATCACACAAAATATTCAAATCATGCACAACCCTGATGACAAGCCAAGCAATTGTTTCATACTTCTGATGTTCTCAAACTTTTTCAACTTTCACGCAATACATGAGCGTGAGCCATGGACATAGCACTATAGGTGGAATAGAAGGTGGTTGCGGAGAAGACAAAAAAGAGGGAGATAGTCTCACATCAACTAGGCGTATCAACGGGCTATGGAGATGTCCATTAATAGACATCAATGTGAGTGAGTAGGGATTGCCATGCAACGGATGCACTAGAGCTATTAGTTTACGAAAGCTCAAAAAGAAACTAAGTGGGGGTGCATCTAGCTTGCTTGCTCACGAAGACCTAGGGAAATTTGAGGAAGCCCATCATTGGAATATACAAGCCAAGTTCTATAATGAAAAATTCCCACCAGTATATGAAAGTGATATCATAGGAGACTCTCTATCATGAAGATCATGGTGCTACTTTGAAGCACAAGTGTGGCAAAAATGATAGTAACATTGTCCCTTCTCTCTTTTCTCTCATTTTTTGGGCCTTCTCTTTTTGGCCTTTCCCTTCTTTTTTATTTCCTCACATGGGACAATGCTCTAATAATGAAGGTCATCACACTTTTATTTACTTTACAACTCAAGAAATACAACTCGATACTTAGAACAAAATATGACTTTATATGAATGCCTCCGGCGGTGTACCGGGATGTGCAATGAATCAAGAGTGACATGTATGAAAGAATTATGAACGGTGTCTTTTCCACAAATACGATGTCAACTACATGATCATGCTAGCAATATGACAATGATGAAGCATGTCATAATAAATGGGACGGTGGAAAGTTGCATGACAATATATCTCGGAATGGCTATGGAAATGCCATAATAGGTAGGTATGGTGGCTGCTTTGAGGAAGGTATATTGTGGGTTTATAGTACCAAATAAAGTTGCGGTACAAGAGAGGCTAGCAATGGTGGAAGGGTGAGAGTGCGTATAATCCATGGACTCAACATTAGTCATAAAGAACTCACATACTTACTGCAAAAATCTATTAGTCATCAAAACAAAGTACTATGTGCATGCTCCTAGGGGATAGATTGTTAGGAAAAGACCATCGCTCGTCCCCGACCGCCACTCATAAGGAAGACAATCAAAAAATACCTCATGCTCCAACTGCGTTACATAAGGTTCACCATACGTGCATGCTACGGGACTCACAAACACTACTGCAGGATGCTGCTAACGCGACACTACGATCAGAGACCCTTCGACGAAACTGTGTGCGATGAAATAATCACAAATGGTGGTGTAAAAAAAACATCAAAAAAGGTGCAAAGCATTTGCGATGACGGATGCATCAAAAACGGTTCGGATTTTAGTTGCGTGTGCAATGCAGGGCATATGGTTCAGTTCAGTTAACTATTTGTGATGAGGAGGAACAAAATAAACGGGCAGCCAGATGGAGGTGTGTGTGCGATATACAACATATGGTTCACTCGGATGAACTGTTTGTGATTAGGCAACACAAAAGAAACGGTCAGCCAGATCAAGGTGTGTGCGATATACGGCATGCGGTTCACTCGAATGAACTGTTTGCGTTGAGACAAGAGAACAGAAACGGTCAGCCAGATTAAGGTGTGTGCGATGTACAGCATACGGTTCACTCGAATGAACTGTTTGTGATTAGGTAACACAAAAGAAACGGTCAGCCAGATCAAGGTGTGTGCGATATACGGCATGCAATTCACTCGGCCTTGTCGTTAGTGCGTGACCTCTGTAGCAACCGTTCGCTCCCCACTAGCCTCTTCTTGTACCATGGCAACCGTCCATCGCCTCTTCGCCTTTCCCTCTCGATTTGGAACTGATGTCTCACGCTCTTCCTCCCTCCATTTGCCTTCACCCTTCCTTTTGCCATTGTTCGATCATCTTCTCCATGGAGGGAACAGGCCGGAAACGACCCCGTTATTCTTGCCCCGATCTGAAAGATGACGTGGTGGAGGAACTCATTGATCAGTGCGACGTCATCACCTCAGCTAGCATGGCAGGTTCGTTCAAGACCATTCTCGACTCAACTAATAACGTCATTACAAGCAACCCAAGGGTCTAGGAGCGGTTTGATCTCCCCTATCTTCTTCGCGGTGACCCTGCTGACTGGCGCGGGGACGTGGGAAGCCTCGCCTTGTGCAAGTTGGTGCCGCTTGATAATGATACGTGTGATGTTAAGATGCCATTGCTTGAGTGCAAGGCTTGGGCAGGCGCAAATGAAGATTGGGTTGTTTATACTGGGTACAACTGTGAGTGGGAACTTGTGAATGTGTACACTCGTCACCGGGTTCCACTTCCAAAAATCTCAGACTGCCCAGAGAATGAGCACACAGACGATCTACGTGAGTTCAAATACGATCATGGTAACTGTCGTCTACGGAAGATAGCAATTTGTCGAGTTCCCAACCGCTCTTGGGATTACACGAACTATAAAGTTGTTGCTATCTTTGACAAGCTTGTTGCCTTCCTTACTTCCATGCCTCGATGGATATTGCTCAAAAATCAATTTATGTACATGAATGAGTACTATGATGCAATTCAATACGAGGGTCTTGTGTTTGCTGCCACCACTGTTCATTAGCCTTTGTTTTTGCATGGAATCATCATGCTTTCAGTACATTTGTCTTCCACCGTAATTATAATTGTTTCATCCACATGCATACGGGTTAGCTAGTTTCCCTTTACTAATTAATTAACCTTCTTGTGTTTCCAAGATCCTGTGAACATTCCACCACCTATAATTGAAAAAAATTATAACCAAGGGGGAGATGACGATGCTGATGATCACGAGCATGAGGACGAGCAGGACCCATATACTCGATGGCGCCTGCAACTTATTCCGATGGATCACCTCTTCTTGTCTCAGTATACATGGCACCGCTTGATGTTACTAAGGAAGAAGGTGTTGTCTCGCATGGTTGCAGTCTCGGACCTATTCCAACATCCGTTCTGTGGTATTCAGGATGGACACCGTGTACTAGCGCCAACACCTTCTCCCTGGTTCTGTATTGAAAGTCTTGGAGGAAACTCACTCTTCCTTGGACAAAACTATCCAATGATGGTCGAAGGCGATCCAGCTGTTGTTGACACAACGTTACTTCCATTTATGAGAAGCAACTGTATCTATACCTCATACATTGCTATGCTTCCCTACCATCCCAATATGGGTCTTGACATAGGCCGCTTCAGCCTAGATGATCAGTCCTGCATTGGTCTCGAGATTGACAGTAGCTAGCCCTTCCCAAAGAATCACTTCTGGTTCAAAGCAAGCGTTTCCAACACTGACGAGTGGTTGAGCTGAAGTTCATTTCATCGCTTTGTTATTTGTTGTGTGAGAAAAACTTTACTTTACTAGAATGTTCTGTTGGAAATGATCTATAATCAAACGGGTATCCTTATTGTCATTGTGGGTTGATGACTTGTTGTATGTAATCAATGGTACATTTGCATATGCGTCCATCAACTCACGCCTGCTAGTGGTGTCCATATGAACAGTGCTAGTGATTTTAGTTGCAAAAATTGGATAGTTCTAGTGATTTTTAGCTGCATATTTTGACAAATCGCAGTGTTACAAGGTTGACAAATGGCAATGTTACTAGCTAAACAAATGTCAATCTTTCTAGTTTGACAAATGGAAACATACCCAAAATGACAGATGCAAACCTTACCCAATTGTTTCTACGTGGTTGCACATGGGTCATGCAAAACAACCATTTGTGTTGAAGGGATGTAGAAATCCTGCTCGGCACATTTTCCCTTGGCTTCCTAGGGAAGCTATTGGTTTTCGTACGGGTGTTCTAACTAAAACATTTGCGATGAGTGTTTTATATTTAAAAACCATTGACTTTTTTTCAAAAGAAAATCGTTTGATAAGTATGTACATTAAGAGAGAAAAATGCAAGTTCGTTCAAACCATATCTTTCATTCAGTCACACTGCGAATTTATATTAATATGATCGAGAATTCGAGATACAGTATTAAACCCCCAAAAGAACTATTTCTTGCGGCGGCGGAGGCGGCGTGTCGCACTGTTGTTGTCGTTGTCGTCCTCTGGGACACCGTTGTTGAAGTCTTCAAGGCATCACAAAATGTTCTTCACTTGTAAATCAAACATCATGTCATCGCGCGATCGATGGGCGGGGCGCGGGAGGACGGAAACTGGCACCGCTGAGAGGTAGCGGTCGACGGCAGCGTCCCATGCCGCTGAGGGGGGTACGCACACGGGCACGAGCGCGGCGGGTGCAGCCAAACGCGCGAGGACCGGCGCCACGGTGGGTGGAGGGGCGCGCACGGGCAGGGACACAGGCGCAGTGGGTGCAGCCAAACGCACGGGGGTCGGCCACGGTGGGTGGAGGGGCGCGCACGGGCACGGGCGCTGGCGCTAGCATGTACACGAGCTCGCGCGGGTCCGCGGAGACCTCGCTGACGCCCACGGCTTCCAGCTCTGCGATAGTGCTCGGTGACCAGCCCGTCAATGCTACGGGGATGGTCGCTGGCGCGGGCGCGGGGATGGGAGCTGGGATAGGAGCGGGGGTAGCAACCGCCGCGGCTAGCTCGTTCTGGGCCAGGTCCATGAGGCCCGATTCCTACTTATTTTTTATCTCCTCCGGCTCGGAGTCGACTTCGCCAAACTTGAAGACTAGTGGCAGATGATCATTCTGCGCCATGGCGTTGGTGGAGGTCTACGGGAGGGAAGGGAATGGGAGGCGAATAGTAAGGCCGCCCGTATTAAACAACGGCTCGGGCGCCATTAATGGAGAGGAAGGCGGGCGGCCATGGAAGTCAAAGGGCTCGCTTCCCAATGAGCCTGCGTAGTGTACAGCTTGCATGCTTTCCGGTGAGCCTGCGCATTGGAGGACAGCTTGCACGCCTCTCGGTTAGCCTGCACACCGGACTCCGCTCTCACGCCTCCCATTCAGTCAAGGTCAAGCAGCTGTCCGCACGGCACCTCCTATAGCCAATAAAACGAAGACACGTGGCGTCACGTGAATAGTTAACAGAATGCACACGATTTGAATTATACAACCGTTTGAGATATTAAAGTGGCAGCTATTTTTTCAAAATGCCGTTCGAGTGCGCCTTCTGATAAGTATATTTCACATATATAATTTTGGTACTTAAATATAGCATCTATCGTGATATATTCGTCCATTCTTGCCATGATTGATTGAATATTGCTTGATAATCATAAAAAGGATCATTTACTAGTCTTTGGTCTATCTTGCAGAAATGTGCGCAAAGGCACTAATAACCGTCAAAATTTCGTCTATGTGGCTATCGGGAAGAGTGAAGAAGAGAAGAGAAGGAAGAAGAGACTTGTGTGAGATGAAGAGAAGTAACCAGGGGGCTAGATAAAGAAGTGGGAGGACCTTCTTGTGGAGAAAGAAGAAAAGGAAGAGGGTCAATGTGTAAACTTTGCAGATCAGATCGTGGGGTGAAAATCCCTAGCACAACCACCGATCCCCTTTGAGCCTGGCATCTCCATCTCTCTCCCCCTCACCACTTCTTCTCCCACCTTCGGCCGCCGTAGCGGCCAGGCCATCGTGGCGGCGCGCCTCCGCGACTTCGCTGCTCCACCAGCACCTTCATCCACCAGCACCACATCATCCAGCCACCACTCCGTCTTCACCGCCATCACCTTGGGCGCTCCACTTCGCCACCGCGCTGGCGCGCCCGACCAGACGGGTGTCTGGTTCCCGCGCCACCTGCTGCTGCTCTCTCCCTCTCCGCTGCTCCTCCCCTCGTCTCCACTTCCTCTGCTTCTCTTCTTCTCCTCCTAACCTTGTTGTTGCGCTTCTTCTTCTTCTCTCAACGCTCCTGCTGCTCCTTCTCCTTGCATCCCCTTGCTGTTGTTGCCTCAACCTGCTGCTTTTTCTCCAATGCCCACGCTGCTCCTATTCCCTTTCTGTCGTGGTTTTGTCACGGCAGATGTCCTCATGAAAGGACTTAGTCGTGGATCCATCGCTACGGTTAGCTTGAAGGGGTTAAAGCGGACACAAGGACGCAAGAGAATTTATACTAGTTCGGCCCCTTCGATGACGGTAAAAGCCTACGTCTAGTTGTGATGGAATTGATGGGGGTTTCGATGACTAGGGAGCAAACAAGCTTCGCCTAAGTCTTGAGTTGTTGTCCGTTGTCCTCAAACCGCCACGGGTCGCCCCTTTATATACACGGGTGACGCCCGTCGGTATGCAGAGTCCCGAGACCGGCTCATAGACGTGTCCGGTTCGGTCTCTAGTATTTCTAACTTACAACACAAGTTACATACTAATGCCGGTTCACGGCTACAAGCCTTAAACCGGTTCTGGGCCTTGGGCCCTTATAGAATATCCTCACGGGCTTCAAGCATACTTGACTACTGATGAAATTAACCCGGCCTGTCCTGGCCGGTTTACGCCCGGTAGTAATATCTCCAACATTAGGCCCCAGATTGATTTGAACAGGTTCATGTCAATCCTCAGCAAAAAACTTCGTTTTCAGCAACATTGTGTAATTAGGTGAACCACCATGATGTCATCTCCTCTGGTCATCGTAAACCGGCGTGACGTCACCTGTCATAAAAACTATCCACAATACCTTTTTTGTTTAATAGACCTGCGACAATCGACGCGACAGCTTCGTTTCCAAACTCGCGGCTCCTTGATTCTCGCGCCTGACACACATCCCTTGCTTTATAAATAAGACCAAAAAAGGGTCATTTCCTTTTTTTTCCTTCGTGCCCCTCTGCTTCGTCTTCCTCGCGCCGCCCAGCTTCGGAACTCCGCCGCCGCTGTCAACCATTGTCTCTGGATCAACCTTGGCCGCTGCATCACCCTGAACGTACCAGAGCATCGCGATGACCTTCTGCTTCTTCCTCAGCTACGGTAAATCTTCTGCACTTTCCGCCCCAGATCTGTTCTAGGGTTTCTTGTAAGTGCATCTAGTGCCCCTTAGTGATTTTGGTGTATTGAAGACTTATAGGTTAAGGAACTAATGCGTTTGTGAGTGTACACAGGTCTATAAGTCTATGAGGAATTTGATATTTACTGAGAAAGTCGACCCTAAAAATGAAGTTCTTCGATCAAGACTTTGATATTCTGAAGACTTTCTGAAGACTTTGAAAGTGAAGAAATTGGTGTGGCCTTGAAGACTTGGTATTCATTCGAGGAACATGAAGCGTGAAGACTTTTGTTTTCGTAGTTTCATTTTCTCTTTCTTGAGTCATAGGAAACACCGTCTTTGTTAAAGGGGGTCGAGGAAATACTAAGGAAAAATTTCCATGTGATGCTCAACTCAAAATCCTACACCTACCAATCCCTTCGAGTGAAGCCTTTGGAAATCTCATACAGTTCACCAATTTCTTCAAAGGATGTGAGACGAAGTTCTTATGGTCGCCGAGGAATTTGTTCGACTAAGGAGTTAGGAATTCGCCAAAGGCGGATTGCCTACACAAGGAGGAACATGATAGCCCCGAGGAATTTGAGATTCAAAATTCCGACCGTTCTTTGTCTTGGCGCCACCTGTCCCAAAATATCT
Organism: Aegilops bicornis; assembly: GCA_021605145.1. NCBI lineage: Eukaryota > Viridiplantae > Streptophyta > Magnoliopsida > Poales > Poaceae > Aegilops > Aegilops bicornis. The sequence goes on along the minus strand of CM038672.1, from coordinate 358,504,044 downwards.
TATCCACCTAATGATCATATCATTGAAGGGCATTTATGTCTTATCATGTCGGGCTGCTCCCTAGGCTATAAATAGCCGCCCCTACAACCACTAGCTGGTTGGCTGCTCGAGAGAACTTGACACTTGTCATTTGAGAGCAACCCATCCTCCGAGGACTTTGAGCGAAAATCATCGGTGAGGAAAAACACAAAAACCAAACCCCTACAAACCCAAAGTGATTGAGCATCATCAAGAGATTGATCCTGTGGATCCGACGCTTGTTACCTTTGAAGACTGTGCTTCTTCCAGACGGTTAGGCGTCATGGTCTAGAGCATCCAAGAGGAATTGTGGATCGCCGAAAGTGACCAAGTCTGTGAAGGTTTGGAAGTCGCTCAAGACTTACCACGAGTGATTGGACGAGGTCCTGTGACCTTAGTTCAAGGAGAATACGGTGAGGACTTGGTGTCCTCACCAAGCGTGCTCAGCCGATCGGGTGTCCGGACTGCGTGTCCTCGAGTTTAAATACTCAACCGCACCAACCAGACGCATAACCGAGACAGCAGTTGGAACTGGTCTACCAAATCATTGTCTTCACCAACCTAACTGGTTCTATTTCCTCAACCCTTTCATTTACTCATTATTGTGTTGAGTGTTTGTTCATATCTGTGTTTGAATACTTTGACTGAAGACTTTCTCAATTTCCTCAGTTCAATTTCTTCAGTCTGTTTGTCTTCATCTTGTGCTATCCTGTGTTTACGCTTTACGCACTCTTTGATTGTCTTCATTTCATCATGATGACCATGCCCGCATTCTCTTATGCTTACTTCTCGAGTACTTATTCCATTGCAAGTAGTTCTTCGCTAAGGAATTTCCTCACCGCAAATTCCTCGATGAAGAATTCATAAAATCGCCTATTCACCCCCTCTAGTCGATATAACGCACTTTCAATTGGTATCGAGCAAGGTACTCCTTGTTCTGTGTGATTTTGTTTAACCACCGGAGTTTTAGTTATGTCGACCGCAGTATGAAGAAAGTGACATGTCCTATCTTTGACGGTCATGATTATCCCAAGTGGAAGGCCATGATGAGGAAGCGCCTCATGGCAATGGACAAATGTGTGGACCGTCACCGAAATTGGTCTTACCGATCTATGCAAAACGGCGAACGCAGATGATATTCGCAAGTACACTCATCTTGATATCATGGCGAAGGATATCATCTGCTCTCGCCTATCTAGAGATGAATTCAGCGCATTATGCATCTTTGCAAAGCCGAAGCTTATCTGGGACCGAATCTCTAACGCCTATGAAGGTCATCGAACCCGTCATGATCCCTGGTTTGAGGACTTCAAGGAATCTCTCAAACGATGACTTTCGAACCGTAATCATCATCTTCAAAGATCATGTCTCATGGCAAAGGGTGTCGAGGTAACCGAATGTTCCTCATCTGAATTTAGTGACCGTGAATCTGATGATGATGGATCTGATGATGACAATGAACCTAGTTATACCAAACTTGTTTGCATTGCCACCAAACAACAACATGCCTTGGAAAAGGTTCAAAACATGCTAGATAAGAGTGATGATATGTTAGGTGAAGAAATGGATCGCACTAAAGCCCCGATCGAAAATCTTCAGAGACTTCGCCTAGGTTCGACAAATTCTTCAAGGTCATCATAACACTCTCTTATCGATCATGAGAAACTTTCTTATGAATTTCTTCAAAGAAAGCAAGATCTTGAGAAGCTAAGAGTGAATTATGAAGATCTTCAAGGAGCGCGATTCATTACTTGCTCAACAAATCAGCGCTTCTCAGGAAGAATTTGCTCCTCCATGCTTAAAGTGCATTGAACGTGAATCTGCTAATTCTTCACCTGAATGTTCAAATGCTTCAACTGTTACAAATTCTTCACCTGCCTCTGCTATCACTAATTCCTCATCTGAGGACATTGCTAGTATCAATGACGATGTAGGGCTGATGGAATTTTATATGAAAGTGATGTACAAAAGCCTCAAAGGGCATCAGACTCTTTGTGATGTGCTTAAAAGCGAGATCCTCAACAGAACCCTAGGAAAGAGGGTATTGCCTTTGAGAGGAAACTCAATGCTGATGGAACATATTGGAAGCCTGAGAAGTATCCCAAAACCTCATGGGTTGCTGCAAAGGGACCTCCAGTTGATCCACCTAACTTATCTAGCTTTACATGCGAATCTCCTCATTCTTCTGATGAGTCATTTGACTCCAACTATAAACTGTTCAAAAATCAGAATGGTGAAGTATTTGCTAGACATGTTGGCACTAACTGCAGGAATGATTCCCCTATGAAGAAAATCTGGGTTCCCAAGAAGTGCCTTGAAAGTCTTCAGGTGAATGTCATCATGACACCACCTGTGAAGAATAGGAACCCCAGATCAAAGTCTTCATATGGACCAAATTCTTCATATGGATCCAAGTCCTCATACGGACCAAATTCCTCACGTGGATCAAATTCCTCAAAAGGATCAAAGTCATCATATGATTATCATCGTGCTAATAACTCTGTTTCGCAGGGTAGAGCTAAGGGCTATGAATATGTGCATTATTCTTCAAACCAATATGTTCATAAGTCCTCGAAGAATTTCCCTGCTTATTCATATGCTTACCCTAACCCCCCTTATGTGAAACGAAATGGATTGGCCTCTATGCCACCATTATCATATGGTGATCGCAGAGTGATTAAATATTTGCCACCCCTACAGAGGTGGGTGTTGAAGAAAAGAACTAACTTCTTCTGCAGGGTCGTCTCCGCACATGTTTTAAACGTCTCAAGAATTTGTCGGGGCACGACAAAATGCCCGATAGGATGCAAGCTAATCATGATGAAATGAACTTTCATTTCACACGCCCTCATACTTCTTATCTGTTATAATCTTGACCGATGAAATTCATCTCGATGAACTTGATATCATATTCTTCACCGATGAAGTATATGAGATCGTAAGTTGTACTAATTCATCTGCAGGATGATCAACCCAAAGCCACCGAAAGTGGGTTCTCGATAGTGGATGTACAAATCACATGACTGGTGACAAGAATCTATTGATGGATGCTCCCTTATCACCGTCACATCTGAAGCATATCATGTTTGTCGACAAAGGCAAAAGTCGTATTGGGTCTTGGTAAGGTTGCGATCTCTAAGGACATACACATGGACAAAGTCATGCTTGTTGAGTCCTTAGGATACAACCTCATGTCGATCTCAATGCTTTGTGATCTTGATATGGTTGTTATCTTTGGCAAGTATCGTTGTGTTGTGATTATGGAAGTGACAATTCCAAAGTCTTCAAGGCTTTAGGAGAGGAGACTTGTATATTGTTGATTTCTCTACAGACCACAACCAGCCATGTCTCTACTTGCAAAAGCTTCGTATAGGCTGGCTATGGCATCGGCGACTTGGTCACGCAGCATGAGGAATTTGAACACGCTTGCAAAGAAGAAGCATGTCATTGGCATTGAGAATGTCAAATTCCTCAAGGATCACATGTGGAGCCCGTGAAGTCGGAAAAATGACCAAGGCCAAGCATCCAAATAAGACTATCATGACCACTACTCGTCCCTTCAATTGCTTCACATGGACCTCTTTGGTCCTAATCATTACTCATTTGTCACTAATGACGCATCTCTATATGGCTTTGTTATTGTTGATGATTACTCTCGTTACACATGGGTACACATTGTTACTTACAAAATGAAGTGCAGGAAGTCTTCAAACGATTTTCCTCGAGGGCTTCAACTAACTTTGGTGTGAAGATCAGACACATCAGGAGTGACAATGGAACCGAGTTCAAGAATTCCGGTCTTGATGCCTATCTTGATGAACTTGGTATTACTCATGAGTTATCTGCTCCCTATACTCCTCAGCAGAATGGCGTCGTGGAGCGCAAGAACAGAACTGTTGTTGAGATGGCTCGCACTATGCTTGATGAATACAAAACGCCTAGTCGTTTTCTGATTGATGCAATTGATACTGCGTGCCACATCATCAACAGAGTATATCTTCACAAATTCTTCAAGAAGACTGCCTATGAACTCCTCACTGACAAGAAACCCAATGTAAGTTATTTCAAAGTCTTTGGTGCTAAATGATGGATTAGAGATCGTCATTACAATTCTAAATTTGCACCGAAAGCACATGAAGGTTTTATGCTTGGTTACGGAAAGGACTCCCACACCTACAGAGTCTTCAACATCGCTCTTCACAAGATTGTTGACACTATAGATGTGCGGTTCGATGAAACTAATGGCTCGCAAAGAGAGCACCTACCTTCTGTGTTAGATGAACTAGCACCTGAGGAATCTATCAAGTTCAAGGCAACTGAGGATGTCATTCCTACTGAAGAATCACCAAGAATTCATTCCAAGACGCTGAAGAACATCGAGTGATGCACTGAAGATAATGTCAAGACAATGGTGCTTTGAGGAAAATGATCAAATTCCTCGACGACAACCAGCTCATCCTCGCGTTGCAAAAGAAGTACAAGTTGACAAGATCATCGATGACATTGAAGCGCCAGTCCTCTCAAGCACGCTCAAAAGCTTCACATTTATCTAACTTTTGTGGGCACTATGCTTTTGTCTCTATTACAGAGCCCACTAAGGTAGATGAAGCATTTTTGGAGCCTGAGTGGATTCAGGCCATGCAAGAAGAATTACATCAGTTCGAGCTCAACAATGTCTGGGAACTGGTCAAACGTCCAGATCCTCGCAAACATAATATCATTGGCACAAAGTGGATCTACCGTAACAAGCAAGATGAAAATGGCCTAGTGGTGAGGAATAAGGCACGACTTGTAGCTCAAGGCTACACACAGGTTGAAGGAATTGATTTCGATGAAACTTTTGCACCTGTTGCTAGACTTGAGTCTATTCGCATATTACTCGCCTATGCTAACCATCACAATATCACTTTATATCAAATGGATGTGAAAAGTGCATTCCTCAATGGTAAGCTTGAGGAAGAAGTATATGTTGCTCAACCCCCCGGTTTTGAAGATCCAAAGAATCCTGACAAAGTCTTCAGACTCAACAAGGCCCTCTATGGTCTCAAACAAGCCCCACGGGCGTGGTATGATACATTGAAGGAATTCTTCGTGAAGAATGGCTTCACACCCAGTTCACTCGACCCTACTCTCTTTACTAAATCATATGATGGTGAACTGTTTGTGTGCCAAATATATGTTGATGATATTATCTTTGGTATGCGGACCAACGTTATAGTGATGAATTTGCCTATATGATGAGTGAAGAATATCAAATGTCTATGATGGGAGAGTTGAAATTCTTCTTAGGTCTTCAAATTCGTCAACAACACAATGGCATATTCATATCTCGTGAGAAATACCTCAAAGATGTCTGAAGAAATTCGGCATGCAAGATTGAAAAGGCGTCAAAATTCCTATGCCCACAAATGGCCATCTATGCAATCGATGAAAATGGTATTGACTTCGATCACAAGGTATACCGCTCCATGATTGGTTCTCTATTGTACTTATGTGCATCTAGGCCAGATATAATGCTTAGTGTTTGCATGTGTGCCCGATTTCAAGCTACACCGAAGGAATCACACCATAAGGTTGTGAAGCATATTCTTCGAACGTTCTTTGAAAAGGACACACATCCTGACACTTATGCAAAATTGATGACTTAGATGTGCAACACATGAAGAAATGTTTTTCTTCAATCAATGAAGAATAACACTCTAAGTGTGAAGAAATTAATGAAGAATTTGATTCTCAGAACCCTACGACAATTGTAAGCGGTGTCTAAAATCATCATTCTTATACGGTGGGTCACGCCACCACCAAAGTTGAAAATCTTCAATTTGAGTTTTTCCTCAGTTTTTGAAATTCTTCAGTTTTTCAAATTCTTCAACTTTGCAAATCTTCATTGTTTCCGTCGTTTTTCTTCATTGGCAATACATATATATATATGGGTTTATGTCCTCTACAGCATTCACTTATGGCTATTTCTTCAAGTCGCTTTTTCTGCTAAGTGAATGTGATCGGACCCTTCCCCCTCTATGCTATACTCAACCCAATCTATTCACAAATTCTTCATGTGCGTTCTATTTGAAACTCGTTCAAAATATTCACTGTGTCCTTGTCAGCTGAAGAAATTGCGAACGGAACTTTAAAATTGATCTTATCCAAACTTTCGGTTTTGCCGCTCAAACCGTTCCGCATCCCACGATGCATTATTTTACTTACCCACGATCGCATACCCATCTCCACTAAATCAGACGTGGGTGACACATGTCGTGAGAAGGAGAATGGTCGAGGCACGTTCGTCCTAAATCTTCGGGCGAACAGTTTTTCACTGCCTTTATAAATACCCCTCTCTCCATCCTCACTTCTTTTACTCCGCTCGACCTCTCTCTCCCGCTTGAGCTCCTCAAACCCTAGCGCCGCCGCTACTCCATCGTCGCCGGTGAGGAAGAGCTTCGCTGCCTCGACCTCGTCACCGACGTACTCGCGCCGACTGCAGAAATCCTCAATCCGCCGCCGCCGTAGCTGTCTTCCTCCGCCAAGTTAGGGCTTGGAAGATCTGAATGCATTTTAGCTTCACATCTACAACACCCAGTTCATCGTGTTCTTCATTTAGGGTAATTAAAAGTTACTTTTATCGCCCTCGTTGATCCAAATTTTACACTACAAAATCTTCAAAGGTGTTTTATTCTTCAAATCCTCACACACAAACACCTCACTAGTTATATGCTCTTGATTCGTTTCTCTAAGCAATAATTTTTTTCAAGATTCCTCAATTGTGTGGATCCTCGATCTGTACAACTCTGGAACCTAAGACAAAGAATGCTTAGTGAAATTCTTCAAGGCTCATCTGGTCAAAATCCTCAAAACTTGTTCATTTTGAAAAACATTCTGAGAATGCATATGACCTCTCCAAATTCCTCGCAAGTATACTCTGTTCACAGGTACTCATGTCCGCTGCTGAATCACTAGGTTCTCATCAACTTAACTCATTTGCAGCGTTCCTCGAAGAAAAGTTGCATACTTCTTCTGAGAAATCGTTTGTTCAAATTCCTCAATCAAGAATATGGCGTAAGGAAAGAAGCCACAGAAAAGGAGGAAAGAGGCCTGAGTTCATGACTGCGTTTGAAATCCCTGAGGAAATATATGCTGATTATTGCACACCTGATGAAGCCGAGTTCGGCAAAGAGAACAAAAATCAGCGCAAGGTGCGCATCCAAAGGATTGAACGGAAATGGGCAAGGGAATGGAGGGAGTACCGATATGTAACTCCAAAGTACATGAAGAAATTTGCACTCAATCCTCCATGCCCAAGAGCTCCATTGGCACCTGGTCAAGAAGCTGACCCCACCAAAGATCAAGCGTGGTGAGGACTTTCTGAAGAATGGGCCAAGCGCCAAGCCAAGTTGGCAAGACAAGCCAATGAGGCAAAGGAGGAAATTCAATGAGGACTCGCCCACGTTGCTGCCCCCGAGGCCTCTGTCAAGCCAAGAAAATCTATGGCAAAGAAGACCGCACACAAGCCAAGTGCTTCACCAACAAAGTGCCCTCACGGCCAAGTTCCTCAAAGTGCCCTCACGGCCAATTCCTCATGCTGCTCCTGCTCCTCCAAAATCCTCGGCTCCTCCAAAATCCTCGGCTCCTCCCAAGTCCTCGCAGTTCAGACAAAGTCCTCGGACTGTGCATCGGCCCACGTGCCAAAGGACTGCAGGCTTCTCCATTGCCTCTGGTGTTTCAAAGCAAGTTCCTCACCGCACCAAAGTCTTCATCTGGCTGACTTTGAAGACTAAGGCAACAATGGACGAGGTCCTCGGCCAAGTCCCAAGAAGAAACAGGTCGCCTTCCAAGAGCCACCTGAAGATGATGAGGCTGATGATGATGAACTTGCGGAGATCATCAGAGATCACCAAGAGAGGGCCGCTAGAGCCAAGGGCACATCTGTGCCACTGCTGTTGGATCCGAGGAAAATCCTCGATTATATTGATCTCTGGCACAAGGATCCAAACACCCCTATGCCTGACTTTCATCGACTCTGGACAAAGTCATATGTTGACCCATTTCATCATCAAGAGAAATGGAAGTTTGAAAAGGCAAGAGAGATCAAGAAAGCTCAATACGTAAAGGAGAAGATCCTCGAAGAAAAACGTTATCGAATGACACCGAGGAACTTCTCAAGGTCCAGACCGAAATTCAAGACCTCAAAAAAACTTGATGCTTATTATGCCGATTGGCAAGGGACAAGGTCGATTCATCAACCTCGACGAAGAAATTCACCAATGTTGCTGCCCCAACGCAACATGAAATTCCTCAGCCGAGCCTCACTCAGCCGATCGAAGAACATGCCAAGACCGCCGATGAAGTTCAGGCTGCTGAAGAAAATGCCGCCTGTGGCTGATGATCCCATTCCACCGGCAAGAAATTGCCAGCATCCACTAGTGGTGCGCTTGAAGAAAGCCCGAACAAGTCTGGGCAAGCTGCATCGATTGCTTTGAGGAAAATAAACCAGATTCCTCAGCTCCTCCTGCGCCAACACCAACTCCAATTCTTCCATCTGCCTCTGATGTGAAGAAGACCAAGGCTGCAGAACGAGCTTCTGTGAAGAAACGGAAAGCATCATCTGCATCAAATTCTTCGGCTGCGAAGAAAATGAAGCCAATGACCAGCTCCTTTGAAAATCCAATTGATGTTGTTCCAATTTCCTCAATTCCATCAAAGGACCTTGTTCCTTTTGATGAAGATTATGTGATCCCAAGCGGATCTGATGAAGAACATCATTCTGCTGCTTCGTCAGAGCAGATTGATGAAGAAATTGAAGTGGAAGCAATCCCTTCAACCCCAATCATTTCCTCGCCTATGCCTCAGTTCACGGTGAAGAGGCGGTGTTGAGGAACTTGAAGAAGATGTGGATATTGGAAGCACAACGCCGGTGATGAGCGATGACTTTTGGGAAAGTCAGCATACAAATTCTCCACTCTTCACCCCAATCCAACAGATACCTCAGTCCCCTGCTCCAACTGTTCAAATGGGCTCTGAAGAAACTCATCCCACTTCATCTGTCCATGAAGTAATTCCAGCCACTAGCGCTGATGAACCTACTGTTGGTGCTCCTCAGACTGTACCTGTAGAGGAACAAGAAATTCCTCAGCCTGAAGAACCTGAGATTGCGATTCCTGAGGTCGTGATGCAACTCACTGACACTCCACTGCCAAAGCCAAAGGATCCCTTCTCAACAAACCAAAAGTTCAAGGCTGAAGACTTCTTCAGCAAGCACGTATTCTTCACTGATTACAATCCATATGATTCTGCTCGCATAAGGAAGAGGCGTTTCTGGACTGCCAGCCAAGCCAATTTCTATTCCTCGGTGCTCTTCAACAAAGACAAAGTCTTCAATCATGCTCATGTTCCTCATGTGGACATGGAGTCTCTGCCAGGCTTCGAGCCAGTCCTCAGTGTTCTTCACGACGCAGGACTTCTGAATTTCTCGTGACCGATATCTCGTGGATCGGAATGAAGAACTCATTCTTAAATTCTATGCAACGCTGCACATCACCGGAGACGCCGAAGACGTGAACTCATGGGTGTTAGATCGATGTCCGAAAATACTCACTACAAGGCACCAAAGAATCAATTGCTTCGTGCTCTACCACTCAGTCCTCCACTTGATGGTGCTCGTTGTATTTACAACAAACCTGAACTTTCAAATCATTATATGAAAGTGCTGATGAAGCCTTTGAAGCCAAGGCAGGCCCCAAGAACCAAATTCCTCGTCAAGGAATTATTGTATGTGCCTCGGACTGTCTATCGGATTCTGACGAAGACAATGAGTCCTATCAAAGGCCACGACTCGAATGGTGAAGAAGTCGTTGGCATCATGAAGAATATGCTTTTCAATATCATTCATGGCGTTCCCGTCAACTTCCATGATTTCTTCATGAGGACTACGGCAAACATTGCTATGTCACCATTTGAGCTGAAGCCTTATGCGCCTTGGATAATGAGATTCATCAGACAAGGTCTTCACTCAATTACAAGGTCGACACATCAACCACCGCAGCTACTTGCCCCCGATTGAAGTCCTCAAACGGACATACCTCAGCTGATGACAAGGGCAACGCTACTGCTGTGATCGATGAAGGCATTCGTCCATTGGATGGACAGTTTCGCAAAGCAACATCCTACTCCACCAATGATGACTCTGCCACACATGACTCTGCTGCAAATACCTTAGTCAAGCAAAGTCCTCAAACTACTGCACCCAGGGTGATGACTGATCGTGAGTTACTCCTCAGTCTTCAACAGAAGGTTGATCGCAATCATAAATGGGTCAAGCGTCAGTTTGGTTCAATTCTTCACAACATGACCTCTACACACAATGCAAAGAAGAAAAACCACTACTACCTCCATGAAACCTTCAAACGCACTGGGCTGTTCTTTCAAATGTCTACAAAGGTCGAAAAGAACCGGCGACAATGGGACTCAAGGAAGAATTTGACTGGTCCGCACCTCCTCCAAGAAATACAAGAAGGTCAAAGTTCCTTCCTTGGTAGCCAGCTCAATTCTTCATCACGAGACACCGATGAAAATGAAGACTGGACGACATCAAGGCAGCCCCACTACAACAACCGAGCCCAACAACGCTGGCGCTCCTTCTTCAACTTGAAATTCTTCAGGGGCGTTAGTCCTCAGTTTCGATCCTTTTGGTCATTCGATGACAAAGGGGGAGAAATTTGAGTTAGTCTTCAAGCGGGTCTATTATATGGGCAAATTTTCTGTTATGTTACAACTCTCGTTCTTCTGAAACTCTTATTGGATCGAGTTGTAATCTTAAACCCGATGGTGCTTTGATACTTTTTGATGCGCTGTGCTCTTGCACTATGCTCTGATACTAGCTCAAATTCTCTTGAGCTCTGATACTCTTGATGCGTTATTCTGCATGCTTGTTCCTCATTAATGTTATCGCACGCATGCTGAATTACATCAAGCACCATATTTCATCATGCATTTCAAATTCTTCATACTATATGTCAAATGCGTGTATGAATTCCAAGATATAGGGGGAGATCTCCATGATTCAACTCTTCAAATGTGCATTGCCTCAAAAGCAAATGCCTCACTATGCACATCTTTAGGGGGAGTTCTTCTATATCTTGCAATCAAATTCCTCAATATCAGTATTGACACTTCATATGTTTATCCCCGTTGAAAACTTAACCTATATTGTCATCAATCACCAAAAAGGGGGAGATTGTAAGTGCATCTAGTGCCCTTAGTGATTTTGGTGTATTGAAGACTTATAGGTTAAGGAACTAATGCGCTTGTGAGTGTACAGGTCTAGAAGTCTATGAGGAGTTTGATATTTACAGAGAAAGTCAACCCCTAAAAATGAAGTTCTTCGACTGAAGACTTTGATATTTTGAAGACTTACTGAAGACTTTGAAAGTGAAGAAATTGGTGTGACCTTGAAGACTTGGTATTCATTCGAGGAACATGAAGCGTGAAGACTTTTGTTTTCGTAGTTTCATTTCTCTTTCTTGAGTCATAGGAAACACCGTCTTTGTTAAAGGGGTCGAGGAAATACTAAGGAAAAATTTCCATGTGATGCTCAACTCAAAATCCTACACCTACCAATCCCTTCGAGTGAAGCCTTTGGAAATCTCATACGATTCGATCAATTTCTTCAAAGGATGAGACGAAGTTCTTACAGTCATTGAGGAATTTGTTCGACTAAGGAGTTAGGAATTCGCCAAGGCGGATTGCCTACGATGAGGAACATGATAGCCCTGAGGAATTTGAGATTCAAAATTCCGACCGTTGATGTCTTCTTGGCCACCTGTCCCAAAATATCTTATCCACCTAACGGTCATATCATTGAAGGGCATTTATGTCTTATCATGTCGGGCTGCTCCCTAGGCTATAAATAGCCGCCCCTACAACCACTAGCTGGTTGGCTACTCCGAAAGAACTTGACACTTGTCATTTGAGAGCAACCCATCCTCCGAGGACTTTGAGCAAAAATCATCGAGTGAGGAAAACACAAAACCAAACCCCTACAAACCCAAAGTGATTGAGCATCATCAAGAGATTGATCCTGTGGATCCGACGCTTGTTACCTTTGAAGACTGTGCTTCTTCCAGACGGTTAGGCGTCATGGTCTAGAGCATCCAAGAGGAATTGTGGATCGCCGAGTGACCAAGTCTGTGAAGGTTTGGAAGTCGCTGAACACTTACCATGAGTGATTGGACGAGGTCTCATGTGACCTTAGTTCAAGGAGAATACGGTGAGGACTTGGTGTCCCGAGCTGCGTGCTCGCCGATCGGGTGTCCGGACTGTGTCCTCGAGTTTAAATACTCACCGCTCCAACCAGACGCATAACCGAGACAGTTAGCTTGAACTGGTCTACCAAATCATTGTCTTCACCAACCTAACTGGTAACCCTTTCATTTCCTCATTATTGTGTTGAGTGTTTGTTCATATCTGTGTTTGAAGACTTTGACTGAAGACTTTCTCAATTTCCTCAGTTCAATTTCTTCAGTCTGTTTGTCTTCATCTTGTGCTATCCTGTGTTTACGCTTTTCAGTACTCTTTGATTGTCGTCATTTCATCATGATGACCATGCCCGCATTCTCTTATGCTTACTTCTGAGTACTTATTCCGCTGCAAGTAGTTCTTCGATAAGGAATTTCCTCACCGGCAAATTCCTCAGTGAAGAATTCATAAAAATCGCCTATTCACCCCCCCCCCCTCTAGTCGATATAACGCACTTTCATTTCTAGGTTTTTCAGTGTTCATCCTTTGTTCTTCGTTCATATAATGGTTCTCAAAAGAACTCCTGAATCTCTGTTCTGTGTAATGGTAGCTTTTAGCCTCCGTTTTCACTTACGCATCTCAAGATCATAAATCTTATTTACATCCTTGCTCATTGACTTAGTGCCGCTCCGTTCTATACCTTGAATATTTATTTCTTTTCTGAACGTGCTCCAGATCCAAAACTGTGAAATACTTTTGTGAAACCTGTTTTCGCACATCCACTCTTGATTCTTCAATGTTTCTGACCAGGCGGTTTAACTTTGTACAAAAATTGACAACTCGGCATATACCATTAGTCCCCTTGTTGAACCGCCAAGGTTTTCCAGTTATGTATTGCCACCTTGCAGAACTCCGGTTTATAAGCAACTTCTTCCGGTTTAACAATGAATGTATCAATATATAGCCTTCCAACATATCCTTGAACCAGTATTATTGCTTTGTAGACTGCATCATGGCCAAGCAAGTGTACGAGTGTAATTGGGCCCCTTCTCGAGTGACTGAAACTCAACTGGATAACTTAGTCCGCACCGGCGCTTTAGGCAAAAAAGACGTCATTCACTGGAGGGTCCTCGCCCGGAGAGTCCTCCGTAACCCAAGGATGGAGAGGTTGTTGTTTTTTGACCATTTAGCCCGAGGCTTCATCCGCCGGTTCAAAGTTTTATCGGGATGTCTTGGCCAACTTCCAACTCCGTCCACAAGATATTGGCCCCAACTCCATAACCAATATATGTCACTTTCAAGTGCTCTGTGAGGTGTTCTTTCAAGAGGAGCCCACAGTTAAATTGTTCAGAGATTGCTTCCATCTAAACCGCCGCACTGAATTTTCTGACGGTCCCAACACCGAGTTGGGTGGTGTGGCGATTCGGAAAGCGGAAAGAGGTCACTTACCCTCACGCCAAACTGCACAGCCATCCCAAAGAGTGGAATTCAACATGGTTTTATCAAGAAAGATACCTCTCCTGATGGAGAAAATCCTTTACCGGGTTACCGTCCGGAGCGGCTAAGCAACACACATCCCCTCCCTCACAGATTGACTTCTAAGGAAAGAAGCAAATATGCCCCTCAACTATCCAAGCTCCGGGCCTTCATGGCCAATGGGTTGACAGGAGTTGATCTTTCTCGCTGCTGGATATCTTGGAGTATACTGCCCTTAAGCCTGCGCTCCGGTTTGATGTGCAAATACACAGAAGATGTGAAACACCCTCTACGGCATATTGAGATCCAGTTGACAGACGATGAAGTTACTGAGGCTGTTAAGAGGATGTTAAACAAACCGAAGTCGCTTTCCGCCAAACCGCCTGGCTCCCTTTACGCCATTAACAAACCGCCAGCCGTAAGACACATATCTTATGCGTTTATGAAATCTGACTATGTTTAAGTATCCTTTGTTGATATTAACATCTTTCAAACAGGGTGATGATCCATTTTGGAGCAAGAAGACTCCACAAGAGAAACCGGTGGCAATAACCCGGCCCAAGACCAAAGTTGTGAAGAAACCAGCATATAGAAAGAAAACCACTGCCTCCTCCGATCCACCAGCTGACGATGATGTGGGTAATCCGGATCTTGTGGTAGAACTTGACTCACTTGGTTTATTTTTCATACGCCTTATTGATAATGATTATTGCCAGGATGATGCTGAAGTCAGTCATGCTGATGTTGTAGAGGTAATCGCTCTTTCTTCCGGTTCAAACCCTTTACCTTCAGTAAAAATCCGTCGGGCAAACCGGAAAGTTAAATTTTCTCATCCTCTTGCTTACTTGGATTGAAACTTTCTTATGAAGACACAACAGCATGAAGCTCGTCACAACCCCAAGACAATGACGGCCAGGTAGTCACCTCCACCGGTTTACCGAACAGTCCGGTTCGGAAACGCCGTTCAGAGGTCTCTAACTGTTTCGTCAATGCTTATCCTAAAGCGGGTTGCATTCATCAACCTCTTAATCCATCTGACTCCGATTATCAGGTGACTTCTCATTCTTCCTCTGGCGAGTCGACAGGCACCCAACTCCCACCTCTCAAGACAGTGCTTGGGTGAGCCATATTCCTAATAATGCCGTTTGATATACCACTTTTAATATTCATTGGACTGATCCGTCTTTTTCCTTTCAGGGCCAAGCCTAGGCCAAGCAAGAAAGCTCGCCTGGACAAAGCGGCAGAGGACGATGCTCCTGAACCGACCAATATACCCAATCCTGCAGAACACATCCAGGATGATATGCTGAATGACCCACCACTGCAAGATCATGATGTTACCGTTGAAGAGGCACATGTTGATGCCACAGGCCCTTCAAACCAACCCACAAGTCCTGCTCAAACCGACAAGACAGCAAGTCCACCAAAGCATACGGAGAAACCGGCGACCCCAGTGCGAACCGGCGAAGCCAAGGATGACGATGTTGTTATTTCTGGCTTTGGCCATTCTGAGCCAGGTAATCCTGTCGCCTTGTCTAAGCACAGTGTAAAGGGTGAATTTACTGCGTTTGGTAAAGGCAAGTGGAATGCCGATTTGGCTACTTACGCCGCTTTGAATCCCCAAGATCTTCGTTCTGGTTATCTGAACCGGTTATATACCAGTCGTGATTATGAAGCCGGTCTGGTGAATATGATGAAAGACAAATATGAGGTAAATTCCATATGACTCTCTGCTTGTATACTTCAATCTATCAACTCTAATAGCCCCCAAGTGACGGTTTTAAGATGTGAACTTAAAACGGGACTTCCCAATGTAATCCTGAGCAAAGTTGTACTTTTTGGGAAAGTAGCTCCCAAGGGCCGGTTTAACTTAATGTAGTTAAACCGGGACTTTTATACCATAAGAAATCCAATATCCCTCAAGGACAAAGCAAATAGGCATTAGCCCCCAAGTGCCAAACTGAATACTTGTATTGAGCTTGGGACTTTATGTAGAAATTATAGGATGAAGAAGCAAATATGCATTAGCCCCCAAGTACCGAGAGCATAACTTGTTATGGGTTTGGTACTTCAACTCTGCTCCCTAATCTTTATCAAATGCTTATCTATATGTAGGCTGATCTGAGCAAGAAAGAAAACCAAATCACTGATCTTCAAGAAAACCTGAAATCCCAGCAAGCTGAAACCTCCAAAGCAAAGGATGAATTAACCAGCGCTTTAAGCCTCATGGAAAAGCTTAAAGAGGGTTTCAACAAGGAGCGGGCGGATTGGGCCACTGAAAAGGCCGCTTTAACTCAACGGGCAGAAAATGCTGAAGCTGCCCTTAAACCGGTTGTGGATGAACTGACCAGTGTAAAGCGGCAAGTGCACGCCATGACCGACGCTGTCTTTGGTAAGCCTTTTTTGATTTCTGACATAAAGAAACTTTCTCATGTAATTGCCAGTTTATTAACCCTTTGAATGATATAGGGACACGTATTGGCTACTTGGGATCATATGTGCGGAAGAAGTTGAAAGCCTCTTATACATTGATAGAGCAACTCTATACTGGCGCGCAGCGGATCATCAGCATCGCTTCTCATAACAACCCGGCACCGACCTTGATCCAGGAAACCCTTAAAAGGTTGTCAATGCTTCCTGCCCGGTTTGAAGAATTAAAGAAATCTGCTGCTAGAACCGGTGCCATAAACGCCTTAATCCGGGCCAAAGCGTGGGTGCCGGATTTTGATCCTGTTGAAGCGGCCCAGGGCTTCCCAAGCTTGAAGGAAGACGGGACAAAATTCAGCGAAGACGATCTTCGAGCTATAAACCGGGAAGTGCGCCCTTTGGCTTGTCAGCTGGTTGAAGAGGCAAATCTGTCTCACTATCAAGCCCAGTACGATGATGAAAATAAACGAGTGTCTGCATCGATTCCTGAAGCAGAAAACCTTATACCTCCAATTCGTAAGCATACTTATGCTCCTGATATTGAACCGTCGTTGCTGATCAATGATGAAGCTGTATTCCAAGCATTAATGGGAATCGACTGGACAACTGTTGATTTCCAGCCGTTGGGTAGGGAATCAGAAGCTGAAGCGGCGCAGGATGACCCGCAACCATCAGGCCAAGCTGGCGACCAAGCATGAACCGGAGGCAGGTTTACATTGCTACTTCCTTATGTTATGCAAAAAAACAATTATCTTATCTGGGCACCGTGTTGACTTGTAATAGACTAGCTGCCACACTTTGTGTTGATATGCCTTCGTGCATATTTATTTCAACTTATGCTTCCGTTGAATCACCAATGCTAAAGCTATTTATGCAGCAAAAAAGCTTAAAACGCCATTGTGGTTGTATAACCAAAGGGTCATCATATCTATGTATGTGAAATCAGAGATAATACCTTACATTAAACACATGATAAAATATGGGAATGTATGATACCTGCCATCGTTGGGCATGAAGTTGGTTGTGCCAATCTTGAAGCGGAATTGTAAGAAACCCGC
Source organism: Aegilops bicornis (assembly GCA_021605145.1). Taxonomy (NCBI): domain Eukaryota; kingdom Viridiplantae; phylum Streptophyta; class Magnoliopsida; order Poales; family Poaceae; genus Aegilops; species Aegilops bicornis. The sequence goes on along the minus strand of CM038672.1, from coordinate 358,486,834 downwards.
TCTGTTGGAGGAGAGAACAGCTCCTGTGCATATAGGGTCGGTTTATCGTAAACTGCTCCGGTTATGATGAACACCGGTGTTACTCCATAATAGGATGTTTATCAAAAATCAAACCGGGCAAAAGTGTCTCCGGATGAAAAACAAACTGTGTCCCGTCCATTGACAGTCGAATCGGTTTAATAATTGTTGGTTTAAGAACACAACAAGAGAAATATGCAAAAAGACAAACAAATTCCAAGCAAAGGCAAAGGCAAAATCTTTTGCGAAAAGAGGCTATTTGAGCCGATCAAGTGGCATTACCATGGTCGGACACGACCAAGCCCCCAATAGGCGTAGCTATGGTTCATGTCAGCCAGGTCCCCAAATGATGCAAAGGGCATTACGCCGATCAAGAGGTGTAGCGATGGTTGGGTTCACCAAAGCCCCCAAGTGATTCTGTGGCCTTAGGCCGATCAAGAGGCGTGATCGGGTTCGGGACGTGACCAAGTCCCCAAGTGATCTCGTGGCTTTCGCCTATCAAAAGGTGTTGCATTGGTTCGACACGACCAAGCCCCCAAGTGACATGATATAAAGCTTTGTTAAAAAGCTAACTCAAGGGGTAAACCGAAGACCGCTTTAAGATAAAAACTCCGTGTAACCACTCATGATGTGAAAATAACGGAGACCCCGCTTTAGCTAAGGCTCCGGTTTATTGTATTGATCATAATATATACATTGTCATAATATGTACATAAGTAGAGCCTATGGCTCAAGTATAGTAGGGCCGAAGATGAGCTATGTTCCACGGCCTGTTGGTCTCCTCCTCTGATGTACGTGAGTCTTTATGCTCTCGAATATCAATCAGATAGTACGACCCGTTGTGCAGATTCTTGCTGACCATGAAAGGTCCCTCCCAAGGTGGGGATAGATTGTGCATATCAGTCTGGTCTTGGACGAGCCGGAGCACCAAATCTCCTTCTTGAAAGGTTCTAGTTCTAACTCGGCGACTGTGATAGCGACGAAGATCCTGCTGGTAAATCGCCCGAGCAGGCATTTGCAATGTCACGCTCCTCATCCAACAGGTCCAAAGCTTCTTGCCAAGCTACCTCGTTGTGCGCTTCAACATAAGCTGCTACACGAGGTGAATCATGACGGATATCACTGGGGAGAACCGCCTCTGCTCCGTAGACCATGAAGAACGGTGTGTATCCTGTCGATCTGTTGGGTGTAGTATTGATGCTCCATAACACAGATGGTAACTCCTCAACCCAACAACCCGGCGTCCGCTGCAAAGGGACCATAAGTTGGGGTTTGATACCTCGTAAGATCTCCTGGTTAGCTCTCTCTGCTTGGCCATCGGACTGTGGGTGAGCCAGCGATGAAACGTCTGTCGGATGTGCTCACGTTCACAGAACTCCTTCATAGCACCCTTAGACAGATTGGTACCATTATCAGTAATGATACTGTGTGGAAAGCCAAACCGGAAAATCACCTTTTTAATGAACTGAACCACCGTGGCTGCATCACACTTGTTGACGGGCTTCGCTTCCACCCACTTTGTAAACTTGTCAACCGCCACCAAGAGGTGGGTCTTCTTGTCCCTGGACCGTTTGAAAGGCCCAACCATATCCAGCCCCCAAGTCGCAAACGGCCAAGTAATTGGAATCATCCTCAATTCTTGAGTCGGCACATGGTAGCGTCTTGAGAACTTCGACAGTCACATCGCCTAACCAAGTCCTCTGCAGACGCGATGAGCAACAACCAATAGAAACCGTGACGAAACGCTTTAGCCACCAAAGATGAACCGGTGTGGTGACCACAATCTCCTTCGTGGATTTCGCGCAAGATCTCACAACCTTCCTCCGGCGACACACAACGTTGAAACGCTCCTGACACACTGCAATGATGCAACTCGCCATTGACAATAGTCATGGACTTGGATCGCCGGAGTATTTGCCTGGCCAGCGTCTCATCCTCTGGTAACTCACCCCGGTTCATGTACGCAAGATAAGGAACAATCCAATCCGGAATTACATGCAGAGCCGCCACCAACTGAGCCTCCGGATCAGGAATAGCCAAATCCTCTTCGCCAGGGAGCTTGACCGACGGGTTATGCAGGACATCCAAGAAGACATTAGGCGGGACCGGTTTACGCTGAGAGCCCAGCCGCCTTAAAGCGTTCGCCGCTTCGTTCTTCCGTTTGTCCACGTGATCCACCTGATATCCCTTGAAGTGGCCTGCAATAATATCCACCTCACGACGGTATGCTGCCATGAGCGGGTCCTTAGAATCCCGAGTACCAGACACTTGTTGGGCCACCAGGTCCGAGTCATGAAGCACTTAACTCGGCTGAGATTCATCTCCTTAGCCATCCGGAGACCATGGAGTAAAGCTTCATACTCAGCTGCATTGTTAGTACAAGGGAACATTAAGCGGAGAACTTAACAGAACTTATCACCTCGTGGGGAAGTTAATACGACTCCAGCCCCTGAGCCCTCCAATGGCCTGGACCCATCAAAATGAATAGTCCAATAGGTGTGATCCGGCTTTTCTTTAGATGCTTGTAGTTCCGTCCAATCATTGATGAAATCCACAAGTGCTTGAGACTTGATCGCCGTCCTAGGCACGTATTTCAAACCATGCGGCCCAAGCTCTATAGCCCACTTGGCAATCCAAACGGGCTTGCCTCCTGTTTTGAATTATATCTCCCAAAGGAGCAGAGCTGACCACCGTGATGGGATGTCCTCGAAGTATTGCTTAAGCTTCCGCTTGCCATGAAAACTCCATACACCAGCTTGACCAATGCGGGTATCTTTGCTTGGACTCAATAAGCACCTCGCTGATATAGTAAACCGGACGCTGAACCGGATATTCCTTGCCCGCCTCCTTGCGCTCTACCACAATAGCTACGCCGATCGCACGAGCATTAGCTGCCACATATAGTAGCAAAGGTTCTTTGTCAATCGGAGCAGCAAGAACAGCGGATTATTAGCTGCCGCTTTAAATCCTCCAATGCTTTATCGTGGCGGACTCGAGACAAAGGGATCTGCTTTCTTGACATCGATATAAAGGGATCGCCTTCTCACCGAGGCGGTGATAAACCGCTCAACGCAGCAATCCGCCTGCCAAGCGCTGGACATCATTGATACATTTCGGTTTAGCCGGGGAGGTGATAGTTGTGATCTTCTCCGGATTAGCCTCAATTCCTGTTGGACACCGGAAAACCCAATAACTTGCCGCCGTACACCAAAAACACACTTGGCCGGGTTGAGCATCATTTTGTATGTCCGTAGGTTATCAAAGGTTTCCTTCAAATCATCAACCAGAGTCTCCTTCTCCCTTGACTTAACCACAATATCATCCACATAGGCATGTTCATTACGGCCGGTCTGCTTATGAAGGCAATTTTGTACACACCGTTGATAAGTTGCCTGGGCACTCTTGAGCCCAAAGGGCATAGATACATAGCAGAAGGCTCCAAGGGAGTTATGAACACCGTCTTCTCCTGGTCCTTAACTGCCATCTTGATCTGATGAGAACCAGAATATGCATCAAGAAAACTCAAACGCTCACAACTCGTCGTATCATCAATAATCTGATCGATGCGGGGGAGGGCGAAAGGATCTGCTGGACAAGCCTTGTTAAGATCTGTGTAATCCACACACATGCGCCAGGTGCCGTTTTTCTTAAGGACCAAAGATGGATTAGCCAGCCATTCGAGGATGGAACACTTCAAAATAAAGCCACCGCTAAGAGCACAGCCACCTCCTCTCCAATAGCTTTGTGCCTTTCTTCGTTGAACCGGCGGAGAAATCGCTTCACCGGTTTGTACTTAGGATCAACATTAAGAGTGTGCTCAGCCGAGTTCCCTCGGTACACAGCACGCCGTAAGGCTTCCATGCAAAAATGTCCCGGTTCTCACGGATGAACTCGATGAGCGCGCTTTCCTATTTCAGATCCAAGTTGGTGCTGATACTAAACTGCTTGGACGAATCTCCAGGTACGAAGTCAACAAGCTTAGTCTCAGCTGCCGATTTGAACTTTAGAGCCGGATCATGCTCTGTGGTTGGCTTCTTTAACGGAGTCATGTCCGTCGGATCAACATTATCCTTGTAGTACTTCAACTCTTCCGTGGCACAAACCGACTCTGCATAGGCCGCATCACCTTCTTCACATTCCAAGGCAATCTTGCGACTTCCATGAACGGTTATGGTCCCCTTGTGACCCGGCACCTTGAGCTGCAGATAAATATAACAGGGCCGTACCATAAACTTGGCATAAGCCGGCCGCACAAATAAAGCGTGGTACGGGCTCCGGTTCTTAACCACCTCAAAAACCAATGTTTCTGACCTGGAACCATGATCATCTCCAAAGGCCACCTCCAGAGCTATCTTGCCAACGGGATATGCTGACTTACCAGGTACCACACCATGGAATACCGTATTGGACAGTTTAAGATTCTTGTCTGTTAGCCCCATACGACGGAAGGTCTCATAGTACAAGATATTAATGATGCTTCCTCCATCCATGAGCACCTTGGTGAACTTATAACCTCCCACTTGAGGTGCCACCACCAACGCTAGCTGACCCGGATTGTCAACCCGGGGAGGGTGATCTTCTCTACTCCATATGATTGGCTGTTCGGACCAGCGTAAATAACGAGGCACGGCCGGTTCAGCGAAATTCACTTTGCTCTTGTGAAGCTTCGATCTCGCTTGTCTAAGCTAGTGGTGAATACATGATATTGCCCGCTATTCAACCGCTTTGGATTGCTCGATAGCCCGATCGCTGCTGGTGGTTGTAACCACCTGGCTATTCGATTGTTTTGATTGTTATGTCCACCACGATCTCCATTGAAGGTTGAACGGCATTTCCTCCACCGTGACCCGGCCCATGGAATCCGGATCCCGAGACACCACCGATCCGTGATCATACCGTAAAGCATTAGAATTTTTGAACTCGCATAATATAGCAATCCTTCCAAAGGTGGGTGGTCGGCGCCTCCTTAAATCCCGTGCTTTGGACAGGGCTGGTTTAATAGATAGGTCAGGCGGTCCGGGTTGGGGTTTGGAGCTCCACCGCGATTCGGCGGCTTACCCTTCCGCCGCTGGCCCCTGTCCTACGCACTAGTATTAGCAACAAAATCCATGTTGCCATCCGCTTTACGCTTGCCTCCGTTACCATGACCTGCCGTGTTATGTTGCTGCCCCTTGGAGTTGTTGTTCTTCTTTCCCTTCCCTGTCTTGTCATCATCAGACTCGGGATCCTTGGTACTACCAGAATCAGCATACTTCACTAACGCAGTCATGAGGGTCCCCATATCGTTACAATGGCGCTTCATCCGTCCTAATTTCAACTTCGTGAGGTTTAAACCGCGGTTGCTTTCCAAAGTTATAACCGCAGAGTCGGCGTTGATACGTTATGATGAGTGCAAAATTTCTGAAACTTCGGCATCCAGCGGGTTGTTGACTCTCCTTCCTCCCCGGACACAAAGCTGCTAAGTCCACCGTCGACATGGGCTGCTTACATGTATCCTTGAAATTAGGATAAACCGGGCTCATATCGGGCCCATGAACTGATAGAATTGGCTGGTAAGCTCTTTAGCAAAATACGGGTTGTCCCTTCAAGCATCATGGTGAAATACTTTGCACATGCCGCTTCATCTACGTCAAGCATCTCCATGGCCATCTCATAGCTCTCTATCCATGTTTCCAGAGACAAATCGGCTGTGTAATTTGGCACCTTGCGCGGGCCCTTGAAATCCTTGGGCAAGCGCACATTGCGTAAAGCAGGGACAAGACAATGCACTCCCAAAGAGCTAGAAGTGACTCCTGGCTCGATCGAGGTGGTTGGACGAACCGGCGTAAGCTGACGAGCCTCATGCTGTGCTACTAACTCGCCGTCCCTGCGCGCTCGGACCCGGTCCACCACTTCCTGAGCATCACCCGCCGTGTTATGGCCACGGGGCGCTTCACGGTTCCGTGCATTACTGGATACGGCCGGTTCATCCATCCGCCTGCTGTAACTCCGGCTTGGACGGGGGGTGGAATGAATTCAGTCACGGCTATATGAATATGCTTCCTGCTGAACCAAGGCTGTTCGAAGAAGTTCCTTAACCCGGCGCGTCTCCACCGCTTGCGGAGAATCACCTTCAATCAGGATGGCCTCCAGCCGTGAAGCGGCGGCGATAAGATTGTCCATTGTATTGGAATAATGACCTGGAGGTGTCTGGACTGGCTGAGGTACGATATTATTCTGTCGAGGCGGCTCCATCAGGCGAGGCTGACCCGGCGCACCTGGCCCAGGCTCCTCCGCCCGGTTTAGCCACGACGGGTTACTAGTCCCTGCTCCTGGGGTATTAAAGAGGTTTCTGGCATCGAAAACTGTCGGCAGGCGAGACCGATGCTTCCTTTTCAAGACTTCATGCGACGCGTTCTGGTCCAACATAAGCCTATAGGCCTGCGCATCCAAAGCGGCCCGCTCTGCGGTCATCCTGTTGTTCTCGGCTGCCAGGTCGGCCTTGGCCTGAGTGATATGTTCCCTCACCTTTGCAATTTCCGTGTTATGGGTGTCCTGATCCGCCGGGTTAGCCTCCGCCATAAGCACAGCCAACGCATCAAACAGATCAGATAAGACTTGAGCCGGCGGGTGCACAGGGCCTCCGCCCGCCGTCCGCCGCCGACTCCAGAACATTGCTGCTGCGGTCGAAGAGTGGACCGCCGTCTGTGTACCGGCCATGAATATCCCAACCCGTTTGGGCAGATCAGAGGGGTCCGGAATACTGTCACCATCGGAACAGCCCCCAATTCGGCCATCTTGTAGCTGATACAATGATTCAGTTTCTCCGGTCGAGGACTCGTCGCTGGAATAAACGACGGTCTCACTACCAGATTCTGATCCACCATTATATTCTCCTCCGTGACTGACTCCCACAAAGGCACGCTTCATGGCTGGTTTACCCTGGGTAGATCTCGCACGCTGAGCCGTTTCGACGAGGTCGGTGCAGATGTCCGGCTCAGGGCCCGGTTCACCGATCTTGCCAATGAAGACGTGTATGCCACCAAAGGGGACCCGGTACCCGTACTCGATCGAGCCGGCCTCGGGGCCCCAGCCTGAATCGTCGATGTAGAGCTTGCCGCAACGACTCTTGGTCATCCGGCCCACAGCATAACCCTTGAGTCCTTCGAATTTTCCCTCCAAGAACTTGAAACCATCGTGCGATAGCTCCACGGTGGGCGCCAACTGTCGTGGTTTTGTCATGGCAGATGTCCTCATGAAAGGACTTAGTCGTGGAGCCATCGCTACGGGTTAGCTTGAAGGGGTTAAAGCGGACACAAGGACGCAAGAGAATTTATACTAGTTCGGCCCCTTCGATGAAGGTAAAAGCCTACGTCTAGTTGTGATGGAATTGATGGGGGTTTCGATGACTAGGGAGCAAACAAGCTTCGCCTAAGTCTCGAGTTGTTGTCTGTTGTCCTCAAACCGCCGCCGGGTCGTCCCCTTATATACACGGGTGACGCCCGTCGGTATGCAGAGTCCCGAGACCGGCTCATAGACGTGTCCGGTTCGGTCTCTAGTATTTCTAACTTACAACACAAGTTACATACTAATGCCGGTTCACGGCTACAAGCCTTAAACCGGTTTTGGGCCTTGGGCCCTTATAGAATATCCTCACGGGCTTCAAGCATACTTGACTACTAATGAAATTAACCCGGCCTGTCCTGGCCTGTTTACGCCCAGTAGTAATATCTCCAACACTTTCCTTGCTGGTGTTCCTTTACTGAAGAAAACAGCCTGTTGTTGTTCTTTACTTGTTGCTGATCATGTACTTCTCTGAATCCCGAACTGCTGCTTCTCTCACTCTTTTTCTTGCAAAAATGTTGTGCGATGCCTTGTAAGAATTGGTGAATTGTCCAGTATTAAAGTGGTTTAGTAATATTTTGTTGATCTACGAGTACTAGTTTAGTGGCTTCTGTAATTTCGTTTGTGTTGTCACTCGTGTAACCTGAACCTTGGTGTAGTACCTTGTGCCCATATGTGTGGCTATGTGTGTACTGTAGTTCCTACGTCAACTATGTTCATGTGAAAATATATATGTTTGTGATGTGATATATATTTGTCCCTGTTATATTATCTTGTTTCTTTCCTTTGTTAGATGTTTTATAGTTATACATGTGTCTTTGTCATGTTATTTTCCTTTTGTTTTAGTCTCTAATTTCTCCTGCCTAATAAAAATATCAAAAAGACAACTAGTACTCTCTCCTTACTGTTTGTCATTTTTATTTTTCACTGTCCTTGGTTATTTTTAGGTTTATATTTTCTTGCGATCATCATCTGAATTGTCACCTAGCTTTAGCCTAGTATAGTCGTTGTCGCCTAGTCCCTATGGTGAACACAACATCCGTAGTTTGGGGCGTAAAAACCCCGCTATACTTTCAATTGATCATTTTGGCGCCATTGCCGGGGACTAGTGTCGAGTGACCTTGTTAGGTAATAGACTAGGTTTTTCTTCTTTTTTAGTTTGTGCCATATATTTGTGATATATATCTAACACCTAACCACTGTTCTAGTTATCCTCTCTTTCTTTTCTTGTTCATTTTGTAGGCTGAATTGTCTTCTTGGAAATGGCATTCTACTCAGATCATCATGCTTATGTGAGCAATTGCACAAATAGCTCGGAAAGTGTTGAAGACCTGATAAGTAAGATTTTCCATCGATTAGATGATTTAGCCCGGCAGCGAGGTATTGTTTTTGAGGATAGGCCTAGCTCTTATGATCCTTATTCTAGAGGTCATCCTTATGTTGCTCCTACATGCCATATTTGTGGATTTCAGGGCCATTCACCCGCTGAATGCCAGCGTGGTTACCCTCACCCTTCGAATTGTTTTGGTATGAGCTTTGCTCAACAGCATAGCTCATGACAAAACAATTACACACATGGGTGGCCTGAAAACCCGAATATGTCATATAGGAACAACAACCCTGAGATCTCACCGTTTGCTTTTAGTAATCATATGCAGTGATTTAGGTATGAAGGGGAGAGCAACAACTATGCACCACAAAAATGCTATTCACCTCCTACTCATATACCTCAACACCAGGAGATGTTGCCAATGGAGTTAAATGATCCTCCATTTGGTTAACCAACACCTTCAACACAAGTTCCCACACAAGATGACTTTGATGATATAGACAAGCTCACATTGCTTAGTCTCGAGTTCACTTGGAGTGCCGAAAATGATCCAATTAGGCCGGTGATACTAGAGGAAATGAAGAAGATCAAGAGTAGAAAAGAGCTAGTGGAAGAAGTAAGGAAGATTGAGAAGAACATCAACGCTGGCAGTACTATCTCATCCCTCCTTGAGCTGAGTGCTGCTGAGATCTCTAGTCATACATGTGAGGTTCCAACGCCGTCACATCCAGCTACGCAAGATAGCAAGAGCCTTGAGGAAGAGATACCTCAGATTGAAGAAGGTGAACTAGAAGACGAGGAAAAAGATGATCCAGAGCTAAACTACCCAAGTGATCAAGTCGAAGACCTTGAAGATCCAATGTATACCCTTCCTGAAGAAGTAAAACAAGCTCCTGTAGTTGAAGATGAAGAACCAGAAATTCATTTGCCCATCGTCATACAAGAGCGTGATGTAGCAGGTTTATCTAATCCTCTTGATGACATGCGTCCATATGAATTGTTTGCTACTACCTTGCATTACATGATACCATCACTGAAGATTGATTTGAAAACTCATTTGCTTGGATATGATGATACATACACTGTTGGTGGTATCGCTCTCATTTATGATTGTGACACTTATTCTCCTCATGCTAGTCTTTTGCTTAATGAAACATATCATTCCAATGCTAATCTTGAGCTTAATGATAAATATCATCCTCATGTCAGTGTTGACCTTGCTGATTTCTACCATCCTAAACATGTGCTTTATAGCTATGCTTATGTAATTGGATACTCGATGATGACTTGAAGGGTATTATCCCTACCGCTTGCATTGTCTCTTTTGTGGAGTGTTCTTTCAGGTTTTTGCTACTGCACCGTTTACTACATGCTGACCAGGTTCGAGGTGACATTCCTTGGGATCCTGGTGGATTCACGGTATGGTGATGAGGAGAAGCAAAGAGCACACATGAGGAAGAGTGAAGCTGGAGCTTGCATGTGGAAGCAAAAGAAGAAGAGCATCAGCTTAGAGAGTGATCAAGCGAGTGTTACATGATCAAAGCCCGGTGATCTGTTTCGTGATCCATTCTGAAATTATCATCCATTGATGCTTGCTGAATTGAATTGCTATTTGGACTGCATATACCAGTAATGATATGCTTTCAAGCTAAATTCTACCTTTGGCATATTGAGCTTGATGTGAATTAGTGTACCATGATTTCTGAATGCCTTGTAAACTAGTGATCCACATAATGCCTGCTTTGCTGAAATTAGTGAGAACTATTAGTTTTGAGTGCTCAAATCCCTTGTACACTAGAAAACTTTGTCATTTTATGCATTTACTATGATAGACCTAGATCACCATGTTTAGATGTTGAGTTTGTGCCTAATGTGTTCCCATTCAGAGCAATCACTTACCACTATGGATTAGCATGCTATGTTCTCTAGATCGGTAGCATGTGAACTAGACATGGATGAGTGATGATTCTAGTTTTTGTTCATTTGAAAAATGAAAAAAAATCTTATAATGAATAATATGTCTGACTACCTACAGTAGCATGTCATGTTCCCTGGATCGGTGGCATGTGAAATCGGGTTAGTTTGGGCAGTAATTAATAAATAAATATGTAATTTTCGAACCAGGTGTATACCATGTTCTCTGGATCGATGGTATGTTCCTTTGGGGAGACAAACAAACAATTTAATAATAATTGGTTGAGTCAGGTGTATACCATGTTCTCGGCATCGGTGGTATGTTCCTTCTGTGAGACCATAAAATGCCTAGAAAACCCAGTTAATGCATAAAAAAGGCCAAACGAACCCCGAAAAATTCCAAGATTAAACACAACACTCCTGTTGTTCTATGTTGACACGAGAAAAAAATTTGAAAGCAATAAAAGGCAATGGATATCGTTTCGTCCCCTAAGGTGAGATGTTCCCTATCGAAACCATCATGCTTGTTGTGAGAAGCTCTGATCTATGAGAAGCATATACCCAAACCTGCCCCAAATGGGACAAAAAAATTTACCATGGTATGTTGATGCCGCTCCATGATAGCATGCCAAGTTTCATGAATTTCAGATGAGTTTTGGATTTACTAGAATTTAAAAACCAGCCATCTCAACGTTTTTCCGGCAATCAACGGTGCCCTGGTGTTTGAAATTCATTCCCATTTCTTGCATGGGACCTAAGCATGCACCCAAGGACACAGATTTGATTTTTCAACCAATTTATATGCACTAGAGCATGTGCATATAGTTCAAATTTGAATTACACACATAAATGCATTGAAAACCCAGTTAATGCATAAAAATGTCCAAACGAACCACGAAAAGTCACAAAAAGTGACACAACACTCATGTTGTTCTATGTTGACACGAGAAAAAAATTGAAAGCAATAAGAGGCAATGGATATAGTTTCGTCCCCAAAGGTGGGACGTTCCCTATCAAAACCATCATGCTTGTTATGAGAAGCTCTGGTCTGTGAGAAGCATATACCCAAACCTGCCCCAAAATGGGACAAATTTTCTACCACGGCATGTTGATGCCGCTCCATGATAGCATGCCAAGTTTCATGAATTTCAGACGAGTTTTGGATTTACTAGAATTTAAAAACCAGGCATCTCAACGTTTTTCCTAAGAATCAACAAAGGCTCGGTGTTTGAAATTCATTCCCATTTCTTGCATGGGACCTAAGCATGCACCCAAGGACACAGATTTGATTTTTCAACCAATTTATATGCACTAGAGCATGTGCATATAGTTCAAATTTGAGTTACACACATAAATGCATTGAAAACCCAGTTAATGCATAAAAATGTCCAAACGAACTCGAAAAGTCACAAAAGTGACACAACACTCATGTTGTTCTATGTTGACACGAGAAAAAATTTGAAAGCAATAAGAGGCAATGGATATCGTTTTCGTCCCAAAGGTGGGCCGTTCCTATCAAAACCATCATGCTTGTTGTGAGAAGCTCAGTCCGTGAGAAGCATATACCCAAACCTGCGCCAAAATGGGACAAATTTTCTACCACGGCATGTTGACGCCGCTCCATGATAGCATGCCAAGTTTCGTGAATTTCAGACGAGTTTTGGATTTACTAGAATTTAAAAACAAGGCATCTCAACGTTTTGCCGGCAATCAACGGTGCCCTGGTGTTTGAAATTCATTAGCATTGCTTGCATGGGACCTAAGCATGCACCCAAGGACACAGATTTGATTTTTCAACCAATTTATATGCACTAGAGCATGTGCATGTAGTTCAAATTTGAATTATGCACATAAATGCATTCAAAACTAAGTTAATGCATAAAAATGTCCAAACAAACCCCGAAAAGTCACAAAAGTTGACACAACACTCCTGTTGTTCTATGTTGACACGAGAAAAAATTCCAAAGCAATAAGAGGCAATGGATATCATTTCGTCCCCAAAGGTGGGACGTTCCCTATCGAAACCATCATGCTTGTTGTGAGAACCTCTGGTCTATGAGAAGCTTATACCCAAACCTGCCCCAAATGGGACAAATTTTTACCATGGCATGTTGATGCCGCTCCATGATAGCATGCCAAGTTTCATGAATTTCAGACGAGTCTTGGATTTACTAGAATTTGAAAACCAGACAACTCAATGTTTTGCCGGCAATCAACGGTGCCCTGGTGTTTGAAATTCATTCCCATTTCTTTCATGGGACCTAGAAATTCACCCAAGGACACACATGTGATTTTTCAACCAACTTTAGTGCACTGGAGCATGTGCTTGTAGTTTAAATTTGAATTATGCACATAAAATGCCTAGAAAACCTAGTTAATGCATAAATAGGCCAAACGAATCCTGAAAAATTCCAATATTGAATACAACACTCCTGTTGTTCTATGTTGACACAAGAAAAAAATTGAAAGCAATAAGAGGCAATGGATATCGTTTCGTCCACAAAGGTGGGACGTTCCATATTGATACCATCATGCTTGTTGTGAGAAGCTCTGGTCTGTGAGAAGCATATACCCAAACCTGCCCCATTTGGGACAAATTTTTTAGCACAACATGTTGATGCCGCTCCATGATAGCATGCCAAGTTTCATGAATTTTAGACGAGTTTTGGATTTATTGGAATTTAAAAACCAGGCATCTCAACGTTTAGCCGGCAATCAACGGTGCCCTAGTGTTTGAAATTTATTCCCATTTCTTGCATGGGACCTAGAAATTCACCCAAGGACACACATGTGATTTTTCAACCAACTTTAGTGCACTGGAGCATGTGCTTGTAGTTCAAATTTGAATTATGCACATAAAATGCCTAGAAAACTCAGTTAATGCATAAAAAGGCCAAACGAACCCCGGAAAATTCCAAGATTAAACACAACACTCATGTTGTTCTATGTTGACACGACAAAAAAAATTAAAAGCAATAAAGGAAATGGATATCGTTTCGTCCCCTAAGATGGGATGTTCCCTATCGAAACCATCATGCTTGTTGTGAGAACCTCTGGTTTGTGAGAAGCATATACCCAAACCTACCCCAATTGGGACAATTTGTTTACCACGGCATGTTGAAGCCGCTCCATGATAGCATGCCAAGTTCCATGAATTTCAGACGAGTTTTGGATTTACTGGAATTTAAAAACCAGGCATCTCAACGTTTCTCCGGAAAACAACGGTGCCACAGTGTTTGAAATTCATTCTCATTTCTTGCATGGGACCTAAGCATGCACCCAAGGACACAGATTTGATTTTTCAACCAATTTATATGCACTAGAGCATGTGCATATAGTTCAAATTTGAATTACGCACATAAATGCATTGAAAACCCAGTTAATGCATAAAAATGTCCAAACGAACCCCAAAAAATTCCAAGATTAAACACAACACTCCAGTTGTTCTATGTTGACACGAGAAAAAAATTTGAAAGCAATTTGAGGCAATGGATATCGTTTCGTCCCCAAAGGTGGGACGTTCCCTATCGAAACCATCATGCTTGTTGTGAGAAGCTCTGGTCTGTGAGAAGCATATACCCAAACCTGCGCCAAAATGGGACAAATTTTCTACCATGGCATGTTGACGCCACTCCATGATAGCATGCCAAGTTTCGTGAATTTCAGACGAGTTTTGGATTTACTAGAATTTAAAAACCAGGCATCTCAACGTTTTTCCGGCAATCAACAGTGCCCTGGTGTTTGAAATTCATTCCCATTTCTTGCATGGGACCTAAGCATGCACCCAAGGACACAGATTTGATTTTTCAACCAATTTATATGCACTAGAGCATGTGCATATAGTTCAAATTTGAGTTACACACATAAATGCATTGAAAACCCAGTTAATGCATAAAAATGTCCAAACGAACCCCGAAAAGTCACAAAAAGTGACACAACACTCATGTTGTTCTATGTTGACACGAGAAAAAATTTGAAAGCAATAAGAGGCAATGGATATCGTTTCGTCCCCAAAGGTGGGCCGTTCCCTATCAAAACCATCATGCTTGTTGTGAGAAGCTCTGGTCTGTGAGAAGCATATACCCAAACCTGCGCCAAAATGGGACAAATTTTCTACCACGGCATGTTGACGCCGCTCCATGATAGCATGCCAAGTTTCGTGAATTTCAGACGAGTTTTGGATTTACTAGAATTTAGAAACAAGGCATCTCAACGTTTTGCCGGCAATCAACGGTGCCCTGGTGTTTGAAATTCATTAGCATTGCTTGCATGGGACCTAAGCATGCACCCAAGGACACAGATTTGATTTTTCAACCAATTTATATGCACTAGAGCATGTGCATGTAGTTCAAATTTGAATTATGCACATAAATGCATTCAAAACTAAGTTAATGCATAAAAATGTCCAAACAAACCCCGAAAAGTCACAAAAGTTGACACAACACTCCTGTTGTTCTATGTTGACACGAGAAAAAAATTCCAAAGCAATAAGAGGCAATGGATATCATTTCGTCCCCAAAGGAGGGACGTTCCCTATCGAAACCATCATGCTTGTTGTGAGAACCTCTGGTCTATGAGAAGCTTATACCCAAACCTGCCCCAAATGGGACAAATTTTTACCATGGCATGTCGATGCCGCTCCATGATAGCATGCCAAGTTTCATGAATTTCAGACGAGTCTTGGATTTACTAGAATTTGAAAACCAAACAACTCAATGTTTTTCCGGCAATCAACGGTGCCCTGGTGTTTGAAATTCATTCCCATTTCTTTCATGGGACCTAGAAGTTCACCCAAGGACACACATGTGATTTTTCAACCAACTTTAGTGCACTGGAGCATGTGCTTGTAGTTTAAATTTGAATTATGCACATAAAATGCCTAGAAAACCTAGTTAATGCATAAATAGGCCAAACGAATCCTGAAAAATTCCAATATTAAATACAACACTCCTGTTGTTCTATGTTGACACAAGAAAAAAATTGAAAGCAATAAGAGGCAATGGATATCGTTTCGTCCACAAAGGTGGGATGTTCCATATCGATACCATCATGCTTGTTGTGAGAAGCTCTGGTCTGTGAGAAGCATATACCCAAACCTGCCCCATTTGGGACAAATTTTTTAGCACAACATGTTGATGCCGCTCCATGATAGCATGCCAAGTATCATGAATTTTAGACGACTTTTGGATTTATTGGAATTTAAAAACCAAGCATCTCAACGTTTAGCCGGCAATCAACGGTGCCCTAGTGTTTGAAATTCATTCCCATTTCTTGCATGGGACCTAGAAATTCACCCAAGGACACACATGTGATTTTTCAACCAACTTTAGTGCACTGGAGCATGTGCTTGTAGTTCAAATTTGAATTATGCACATAAAATGCCTAGAAAACTCAGTTAATGCATAAAAAGGCCAAACGAACCCCGGAAAATTCCAAGATTAAACACAACACTCATGTTGTTCTATGTTGACACGAGAAAAAAATTAAAAGCAATAAAGGAAATGGATATCGTTTCGTCCCCTAAGATGGGATGTTCCCTATCGAAACCATCATGCTTGTTGTGAGAAGCTCTGGTTTGTGAGAAGCATATACCCAAACCTACCCCAATTGGGACAATATGTTTACCACGGCATGTTGAAGCCGCTCCATGATAGCATGCCAAGTTCCATGAATTTCAGACGAGTTTTGGATTTACTGGAATTTAAAAACCAGGCATCTCAACGTTTCTCCGGAAAACAACGGTGCCCTGGTGTTTGAAATTCATTCTCATTTCTTGCATGGGACCTAAGCATGCACCCAAGGACACAGATTTGATTTTTCAACCAATTTATATGCACTAGAGCATGTGCATATAGTTCAAATTTGAATTACGCACATAAATGCATTGAAAACCCAGTTAATGCATAAAAATGTCCAAACGAACCCCAAAAATTCCAAGATTAAACACAACACTCCTGTTGTTCTATGTTGACACGAGAAAAAAAATTGAAAGCAATTAGAGGCAATGGATATCGTTTCATCCCCAAAGGTTGGACGTTCCCTATCGAAACCATCATGCTTGTTGTGAGAAGCTCTGGTCTGTGCGAAGCATATACCCAAACCTGCCCCAATTGGGACAAATTTTTTACCAAGACATGTTGATGCTGCTCCATGATAGCATGCCAAGTTTCATGAATTTCGGACGAGTTTTGCATTTACTAGAATTTAAAAACCAGTTATCTCAACGTTTTGCCGGCAATTAACGGTGCCCTGGTGTTTGAAATTCATTCCCATTTCGTGCATGGGACCTAAGCATGCACCCAAGGATACAAATTTGATTTTTCAACCAACTTTAGTGCACTCGAGCATGTGCTTGTAGTTCAAATTTGAATTATGCACATAACATGCCTTGAAAACCTAGTTAATGCATAAAAAAGGCCAAACGAACCCTGAAAAATTCCAAGATTAAACACAACACTCCTGTTGTTCTATGTTGACACAAGAAAAAAAAATTGAAAGCAATAAGAGGCAATGGATATCGTTTCATCCCCAAAGGTGGGACGTTCCCTATCAAAACCATCATGCTTGTTGTGAGAAGCTCTGATCTGTGGGAAGCATATACCCAAACCTGCCCCAATTGGGACAAATTTTTTACCACGGCATGTTGATGCCGCTCCATGATAGCATGCCAAGTTTCATGAATTTCAGACGAGTTTTGGATTTACTGGAATTTAAAAACCAGACATCTCAACATTTTGCCGGCAATCAATGGTGCCCTAGTATTTGAAATTCATTCCCATTTCTTGCATGGGACCTAGAAATTCACCCAAGGACACACATGTGATTTTTCAACCAACTTTAGTGCACGGGAGCATGTGCTTGTAGTTCAAATTTGAACTGCGCACATAAAATGCCTAGAAAACCCAGTTAATGCATAAAAAGGCCAAACGAACCCCGGAAAATTCCAAGATTAAACACAACACTCATGTTCTTCTATGTTGACACGAGAAAAAAATTGAAATCAATAAGAGGCAATGGATATTGTTTCGTCCCCTAAGGTGGGATGTTCCCTATCGAAACCATCATGCTTGTTGTGAGAAGCTCTGGTCTGTGAGAAGCATATACCCAAACCTGCCCCAAAAGGGACAAAAAATTTAGCACGGCATGTTGATGCCGCTCTATGATAGCATGCCAAGTTTCATGAATTTCAGATGAGTTTTGGATTTAATAGAATTTAAAAACCAGCCATCTCAACGTTTTTCCGGCAATTAATGGTGCCCTGGTGTTTGAAATTCATTCCCATTTCTTGCATGGGACCTAAGCATGCACCCAAGGACACAGATTTGATTTTTCAACCAATTTATATGCACTAGAGCATGTGCATATAGTTCAAATTTAAATTACGCACATAAATGCATTGAAACCCCAGTTAATGCATAAAAATGTCCAAACGAACCCCAAAAAATTCCAAGATTAAACACAACACTCCTGTTGTTCTATGTTGACACGAGAAAAAAATTGAAAGCAATAAGAGGGAATGGATATCGTTTCGTCCCCAAAGGTGGGACGTTCCCTATCGAAACCATCATGCTTGTTGTGAGAAGCAATGGTCTGTGAGAAGCATATACCCAAACCTGACCCAATTGGGATAAAATTTTTACCAAGACATGTTGATGCTGCTCCATAATAGCATGCCAAGTTTCATGAATTTTGGACGAGTTTTGCATTTACTAGAATTAACAAACCAGGCATCTCAACGTTTTTCCGGCAATCAACGGTGCCCTGGTGTTTGAAATTCATTCAAATTTCTTGCATGGGACCTAAGCATGCACCCAAGGACACAAATTTGATTTTTCAACCAATTTATATGCACTATAGCATGTGCATGCAGTTAAAATTTGAATTGTGCACTTAAATGCAATGAAAACTCAGTTAATGCATAGAAATGTCCAAACGAACCCCGAAAAATCACAAAAATTGACATAACACTCCTGTTGTTCTATGTTGACACGAGAAAGTAATTTGAAAGCAATAAGAGGCAATGGATATCGTTTCGATCCCAAAGGTGGGACGTTCCCTATCGAAACCATCACGCATGTTGTGAGAAGCCCTGGTGTGTGAGAAGCTTATACTCAAACCTGCCTCGAATGGGACAAATTTTTTACCACGGCATGTTGATGCCGCTCCATGATAGCATGCCAAGTTTCATGAATTTCAGATGAGTTTTGGATTTACTAGAATTTAAAAACCAGGCATCTCAATGTTTTGCCGGCAATCAACGGTGCCCTGGTGTTTGAAATTCATTCCCATCTCTTGCATGGGATCTAAGCATGCACGGAAGGACACAGATGTGATTTTTCAACCAACTTTGGTGCACTGGAGCTTGTGCTTGTACTTCAAATTTGAATTATGCACATAAAATGCCTAGAACACTCCTGTTGTTCTATATTGACACGAGAAAAACAATTGAAAGCAATAAGAGGAAATGTATATCGTTTCGTCCCCAAAGGTGGGACGTTCCCTATCGAAACCATCATGCTTGTTGTGAGAAGCTCTGGTCTGTGAGAAGCATATACCCATACCTGCCCCAAATGGGACAACTTTTTTACCACGGCATGTTGATGCCGCTCCATGATAGCATGCCAAGTTTCATGAATTTCAGACAAGTTTTGGATTTACTAGAATTTAAAAACCAGGCATCTCAATGTTTTGCCGGCAATCAACGGTGCCCTGTGTTTGAAATTCATTCCCATCTCTTGCATGGGACCTAAGCATGCACCAAAGGACACAGATGTGATTTTTCAACCAACTTTGGTGCGCTGGAGCTTGTGCTTGTAGTTCAAATTTGAATTATGCACATAAAATGCCTAGAACACTCCTGTTGTTCTATATTGACACGAGAAAAAAAATTGAAAGCAATAAGAGGCAATGTATATCGTTTCGTCCCCAAAGGTGGGACGTTCCCTATCGAAACCATCATGCTTGTTGTGAGAAGCTCTGGTCTGTGAGAAGCATATACCCATACCTGCCCCAAATGGGACAATTTTTTTACCACGGCATGTTGATGCCGCTCCATGATAGCATGCCAAGTTTCATGAAAATCAGACAAGTTTTGGATTTACTAGAATTTAAAAACCAGGCATCTCAACATTTTGCCAGCAATCAACGGTGCCCTGGTGTTTGAAATTCATTCCCATTGCTTGCATGGGACCTAAGCATGCGCCCAAGCACATATATTTGATTTTTCAACCAATTTATATGCACTAGAGCATGTGCATGTAGTTCAAATTTGAATTATGCACATAAATGCATTGAAAACTCAGTTATTGCATAAAAATTTCCAGACGAACTCCGAAAAATCACAAAAATTGACACAACACCCCTATTGTTATATGTTGACACGAGAGAAAATTTGAAAGCAATAAGAAACAATGGATATTGTTTCGTCCCGAAAGTTGGGACGTTCCCTATCGAAACCATCACGCTTGTTGTGAGAAGATCTGGTCTGTGAGAAGCTTATACCGAAACCTGCCCCAAATGGGACAAATTTTTTACCATGGCATGTTGATGTCGCTCCATGATAGCATGCCAAGTTTCATGAATTTCAGACGAGTTTTGGGTTTACTAGAATTTAAAAACTAAGCATCTCAATGTTTTGCCGGCAATCAACGGTGCCCTGGTGTTTGAAATTCATTCCCATCTCTTGCATGGGACCTAAGCATGCACCCAAAGCATGCACCCAAGGACACACATGTGATATTTCGACCAACTTTGGTGCACTGGAGCATGTGCTTGTAGTTCAAATTTGAAATATGCACATAAAATGCCTAAAAAAACCCGAACCCCGAAAAATTCATTCCCATTTCTTGCATCGGACCTAAGCATGCACTGAATGACACAGAATTAATTTTTCAACCAATTTATATGCACCGGAGCATGTGCATGTAGTTTAATTTTGAATTGTGCACCTGAAATGGCTATAAAACCAGTTTAATGTATAAAATGTCCAAACGAACCATGAATAATTCCAATTATTTTACGACACACATATAGTTGCAAGTTCACTGCGGATAAAAGGTCTAGCAATTCAAACATCGTCCATTGCCATTGTGACCCCATTATGTAATTCAAATCAAGTAGATCCCACACAGTTTATTATCACCAACCATGTGAGATGTAGTACAAATTATCTTGGAGCACCGTCGGTGTATAGTATGCCTATGGCTTACACGAGAAGGTTCATCGGCTACAGTCCACAGTCAGCGTGTCAAGCACACTAGCTCGCTCCCCAAAACCTCTCACCTCTGCATCCCTCGCAATCTCGAAAATATCTACCGCCTGGAAGGTTTTAATGTTTGATAGAACACGATTAGTATGTGCAGACCATGTGCGATGTTTGTTACTCCCGCTCTGCTTCAGTCCCTTGATTCAAATTTTCAGTAGCCCCAGCATTTTACTCCCGCCTTTGCATCCCTCGCAATCTCGAAAATATCTGCTCGCCCTTGATCCAAATTTTCAGTAGCCCCGCCTTGTTACTCCTGCCTAGTAAAATTTTCAGTTGCCACAATATTTCCTCAAACACAACCTTGCCCCCCCTGCCCCCCTCCTCCACACACACACCCCAACACCTCCGCTCACACAAACACACACAACCCTCTAAACCATTGGTAGGTCGCCGCCATTGTTGGCGCCTCCATCCTCAACCTCTGCCCGTGTGCCGGGGAGCTCGAGGAGCAAATGGCCAAAAAGAGGTTTATCGCGGCCTTTTCACCCGACGCCGGCGAGGTGGCCGCCGAGGTGTCCCTATCATCCTCCACAAGCCCGATCCGTCATTGCCGGGCCCCCGATCCCCTCGACGCCCCGCCCCTATGCCGGTTCGAGGACTTCCCTGTCTTCCCTCGGACCCGGCAACCAACGAAGTCCTACCTTGGGGTCCGGCAGCGGAGGTGGGGGACATGGGTCGCCGAGATTACAGGTCGAGAGACCCACACCCGCCGGTGGCTCGGCAGCTTCCACACGGCCGAGCTCGCGGCCATGGAGTACGACCGCTGGCAGGTCCGCTACCACGGCGAGACGGCTAGGCTCAATTTCCCCTTTGGCACACGTCAAGTCGACCTTGTTTCGCCGGAGCCAGGGTGGTGAGCGCCTAGAGGCCGAGGCCACCGACGAGGCCTACATGCAAGAGCTCCGCCGGTAGCACCCTGAGCTCGTGGAGGCAGAGCGGGCGATCTTTGCCGGCGCGGAGGGAGGCGAGGTTATCGCGCTCTCCTCCCATGACAAGGTCGAAGGCGGCAAGGACGGCGGTGCGGAGGGCGGCGAGGTTATCTAGCTCTCCTCCGATGACGAGGTCGAAGGCGGCGGCGACGGCGACGTGGAGGGCATTGAGGTGGGCCCCGAGGACGAGGACATCGACGTTGACGAGTGGAGGAGTACCTTCCCCAACGACCCCGACGATGGTATCGGCCCGGACCCGACTCGCGGCACACCGTACATGACGAGGAAGGATTGGCTCGACCTCTACTTCGACCGAAAGTAGTTTAGCTTAGTTTAAATTTATGTTTTATGTTCCGTTATGCAAAACTATCTATGTTTATGTTTGAATGCATGCTACTTTCGATTGAACCTGCTGAACTTGATCAAATTGAAGTTTACAACCTTAAGTTTAGGGGATCGACTAGAAAAGACCAAAAATTGCTGGAGTATATATATATATCCACTAAGGGTTTTAGTCCTTTAACTTTTTAAGGATCGCCTAGAGATGCCTTTATGACTTGTTTATTTCAGTTCTTCACAGTGTGATGCTCTATATGTGCAACAATTTGTCGTGTAGTTCAATTTCATCAATAACAGTTTCAATAATACCATTATGAATTACGATATTTGGTTGTTGTTAAGGATATTGCAGTCAACATGCCTTTTTCGTTTTTCAATTGTTGTTTAGCAACATGCATTGTACTGAATGACTAAATATGCAATCCCGGGCTACATAGCAACAAGGAAGAGTATTACCTTAATATTTTTATGATTTCTAGATATACATGTAATAAAATCTTATATAATGGGATGGAGGGAGTGTTGTGCTACATCATTTTTCAATTGTTGTTTAGCTTCTAATATTAACTTGGTGCTTTTAGGTACATATATCATTGCCAAAGATCCACACTTTGACCCTTTCTGTGTATGGGGCAATGCGATATTCATGAACCAGCATCAAGTGAGGAAAGTGATAAAGATTGTTATTAAAATGGGTCAAAAGATGTCGATTGAACTATTTGTTTACACTTTATGCAAGACAACAATGAACTGCAGGATGGTAAGTAAGAACCCTGTAGCCTTCTTTTTACTGCCCATAATGAGTTATGTTAGATGACAATATCTGAATCTTTTTTCTTTTGCAGTGGATCCTGAAGCAGTTTACTCAAGATTACCTCTCAAACTACATGATTGGCGGCCGGCCATCACAAGGGGTTGGACTAGAGTCCTGCATGCCTTCTGCATCCAGGAGAGCAAAAAAAGGCCATTCCGCTTGACCTTGTTCAGCAACCGGAATGTATGTCGCCTCTTTCTTTACCATCTGTAATATTACAAGTATAGAACCCTGGTTCATCATTCTTTATTTGGTGCTTATGTAATTCTTAAACATATGTACATGTGAATCGAATAATGCATTGGTTGTTTGAACCTGATGGGTATGAATAAAGCTATAGCCTACTTTCAAGTTTAAATTAGGTACAATTTTAAACAACGGCAATTAAATTAGGGAAAAATTACGTTGTGCAGGTCATTACGGCACACACGGTTGGTAAAACACAAACGTTTGCGATATACACCATAATCCGAGACGGTTCACAGAGAGGAAACATGTGCAAGCGTGCACACAGTTGCCGTTTGCAAAGCATGTGTGATGTCAGACACTATCACATACGGTGCGGGAAAACTAAATGTGTGTGATTGTCTACCTATCGTACACGGTTTATAATCCTGAACTGTTTGTGATGTGCTAGGCATTGTAAAACTCCAAAGGTTTGGAATCTGCCTGAAAGCTCCCTGCTCGAATCTGCCTGGTTTTAGGTAAAACCACAAAACTCCGACTGCGATGGCAATGCCAGCACAAACGAGTAGCAAGGATGAAGCGTTTGGGATATTCAAGATATCGGAAATGGTTATACAGGGACAACTGTATGCATCAAGGCTCCCTACCCCCGACGGTTTATGGGTCATGTGGGAAGGACCCCCCCTATCGCCCACACTCACTTGGCGACGGTTCCAAATGCCATCGCGGAAAGGGGTTAAAAATCGTTTGTATAGCATCGACGCGCACCAGTGAAACCTTAACACAAGTATTTCTCAAATTCACAATTACTCGCTAGCATGACTCTAATATCACCATCTTCATATCTTAAAACAATCATAAGGAATCAAACTTCTCATAGTATTCAATGCACTTTATATGAAAGTATTTATTATATCCCTCTTGGATGCCTATCATATTAGGACTAAATTCATAACCTAAGAAAATTACCATGCTATTTAGAGACTCTCAAAATGATATAAGTGAAGCATGAGAGTTCAACAATTTCTTCAAAATAAAACCACCGCCGTGCTCTAAAAAGATATAAGTGAAGCACTAGAGAAAATGACAAACTACTCCAAAAGATATAAATGAAGATCAATGAGTAGTCGAATAATTATGTAACTATGTGAAGACTCTCTAACATTTAAGAATTTCAGATCTTAAATACTTTATTCAAACAGCAAGCAAAAGAAAATAAAATGACATTGCAAGGATAGCACATATCATGTGAAGAAGCAAAAACTTAGGCTCAACCAAAACTGACTGATAGTTGTTGAACAAGAAAGGTGGGATGCCTACCGGGGCATCCCCAAGCTTAGATGCTTGAGGCTTCTTGAAATATTGACTAGGGATGCCTTGGGAATCCCCAAGCTTGAGCTTTTGTGTCTCCTTAATTCCTCTCATATCACGATTTCCTAATTCTTAAAAAGTTGATCCACACAAAACTCAACAAGAACTCGTGAGATAGGTTAGTATAAATCAACGCATAAACCTTATCATTCTCTACTGTAGAAAATCACTAAAATTATTATTTGACATTGCATACTAAATGCCTCTGCATATTTAATACTCCTATCCTCAAATAGAATCATTAAACAAGCAAACATATGAAAACAATGCAAACATAACAGCAATCTGTCTAAACAGAACAGTTTGTAAAGAATGCAAGAGGAATCATACTTCCCTAACTCCAAAAATTCTAAAAAAATGCCACACTGTAGATAATTTGTTGTCACTCATTGTGTAAAAATTTCAATATTTTATCATATTCTCACTATTCACAAATATTCAAAACATAACAGCAAACTTTCTGTTTTTAAAATAGCAACATATAGACTTGCAAAATTAGCATGGTCACTACAAAAAAAAGACACATCCGTGACATTTTCGGCCGAATGAAAATATTTTCTGTCATACTTATGACGCTTCTATGACGATAACTGTGACAAAACCCGGTATCATCATAGATGTGGTGGGGTCCTACTTCTATGACAAAAAATCATGACAGAAAATGGGCTTTTCGTCCTGGGCGGGCCAGAGATGCAGCTGCATGACTTTCTTTGGGCCGTCCATGACGGAAAAAATCATGGTAGAAGTGAGGGCCCGGAAAATATTGGGGAGTCCGCGGTTACGGTGGGTGGTCGGGGGCCGAGTGATGCACGTTTCTCTCGTGACGCTGCTGCGTGTGCGAGGCGTTCGCTCTAATCGAACCCGGCGAGGCGTTGGGCTCTAATCGAACTCGGCGATTGCACTACATGCTACGCGTTATTGAACCCGGCGATCGATCGATGGCTGTTAACTAAACCCGATCGAGCGATTCTTCGCCATCGCTGCTAATCAAGCCGATCGATGCCGCCTGGATGAACAAAGTGAGCGCTATGGGGGTGGGGTTGGATGAACAGTTCGGTGGGGTGGATGAACAGGACCCGTGGCGTTGCCTCTGGATGAACAAAGTGAGTGTTGCCGGGGGTTTGGATGAATAGTTCCGGTGGGGGTGGATGAACAGGACCCCGATCGTTCGAGCGGTTGGGGTTGGATGAACAGGACCCGTGGAGGGCAGGATGAACAGGACCACCCGTGGAGGGCAGGATGAACAGTAGACGGCGGAGGGCTGGATGAATAGTAGCCCGTGGAGGGGTGGTTGAACAGGAGCCCATGGAGAGGGCTGGTTGAACATTAGCCGGTGGAGTAGCGCACGGTGGAGGCTGGATGAACAGGAGCCCGTGGATGAACAGTCGCAGGTGGAGGCTGGAGGAGGTCGACGGTGGATGAACAGTAGCCCATGGAGGCTAGAGGGGGTCGACGGTGGAGATGAACAGTATCCCGTGGAGTCCCGTTTTGCGGTACGCCACACCCCTCCCGATGAACAGGACCCCGTTTCGACCGTAGCGCTCCAACACAAGTCTGCTTCTCTGCTTTGCGATGCGCCACACCCTCCCGATCAACAGACCCCGTTTCGACCGTAGGAGGTCTGTTTCCTCCGTTTTGCGGTACACCAGACCCCTCTCGATGAACAGGATCCCGTTTCGAACGTGGCCGGTCGAACACAAGGCCGTTTCCTCTGTTCTGCGGTATGCCAGGCCTCCTTTCCATCGGCTGTTCCGTCCAAGCCCTCCCGATGAACATGACGATGCATTCCGTTCCGACCCAGCCGGTTGGCTCCCCATGAACACGACGATGGCGCTGAAGGAAATATGCCCTAGAGGCAATAATAAAGTTATTATTTATTTCCTTATATCATGATAAATGTTTATTATTCATGCTAGAATTGTATTAACCGGAAACATAATACTTGTGTGAATACATAGACAAACAGAGTGTCACTAGTATGCCTCTACTTGACTAGCTCGTTGATCAAAGATGGTTAACGGGATCACATCATTAGGAGAATGATGTGATTGACTTGACCCATTCCGTTAGCTTAGCACACAATCGTTTAGTATTCTGCTATTGCTTTCTTCATGACTTATACATGTTCCTATGACTATGAGATTATGCAACTCCCGTTTACCGGAGGAACACTTTATGTGCTACCAAATGTCACAACGTGAATCGGGTGATTATAAAGGTGCTCTACAGGTGTCTCCGAAGGTACTTGTTGGGTTGGCATATTTCAAGATTAGGATTTGTCACTCCGATTGTCGGAGAGGTATCTCTGGGCCCACACGGTAATGCACATCACTATAAGCCTTGCAATCATTGCAACTAATGAGTTAGTTGCGGGATGATGTATTACGAAACGAGTAAAGAGACTTGCCGGTAATGATATTGAACTAGGTATTGAGATACCGACGATCGAATCTCGCAAGTAACATACCGATGACAAAGGGAACAACGATGTTGTTATGCGGTCTGGCCGATAAAGATCTTCATAGAATATGTGGGAGCCAATATGAGCATCCAGGTTCCGCTATTGGTTATTGACCGGAGACGTGTCTCGGTCATGTCTACATAGTTCTCGAACCCGTAGGGTCCGCACGCTTAAAGTTTGATGACGGTTATATTATGAGTTTATGTGTTTTGATGTACCGAAGATAGTTCGGAGTCCCGGATGTGATCACGGACATGAAGAGGAGTCTCGAAATGGTCAAGACATAAAGATTGATATATTGGAAACCTATATTTGGATATCGGAAGTGTTCCGGGTGAAATCGGGATTTTACTGGAGTACCGGGGGTTACCGGACCCCCCCCCCCCCGGGGTTTAATGGGCCTACATGGGCCTTAGTGGAGAAGAGGAGGGGTGGCTAGGGCAGGCCGTGCGCCCCCTCCCCCTCTAGTCCGAATTGGACCAGGAGGGGGGTGGCGCCCCCCTTTCCTTCCTCTCTCCCTCCTCCTTCCCCCTTCTCCTACTCCAACTAGGAAAGGAGGGAGTCCTTCTCCTGGCGTGCCTCCTCCTGGCCGGTCGCCTCTCCCTCCCTTCCTCCTTTATATACGGGGGCAGGGGGTGATGACCCACAAGTATAGGGGATCTATCGTAGTCCTTTCGATAAGTAAGAGTGTCGAACCCAATGAGGAGCAGAAGGAAATGATAAGCGGTTTTCAGCAAGGTATTCTCTGCAAGTACTGAAATAAGTGGTAACAGATAGTTTTGTGATAAGATAAATTGTAACGAGCAACAAGTAACAAGAGTAAATAAAGTGCAGCAAGGTGGCCCAATCCTTTTTATAGCAAAGGACAAGCCGGAACAAACTCTTATAATAGGAAAAGCGCTCCCGAGGACACATGGGAATATCATCAAGCTAGTTTTCATCACGCTCATATGATTCGCGTTCGGTACTTTGATAATTTGGTATGTGGGTGGACCAGTGCTTGGGTGTTGTTCTTACTTGAACAAGCATCCCACTTATGATTAACCTCTATTGCAAGCATCTGCAACTACAACAAAAGTATTAAGGTAAACCTAACCATAGCATGAAACATATGGATCCAAATCAGCCCCTTACGGCAACGCATAAACTAGGGTTTAAGCTTACATCACTCTAGCAACCCATCATCTACTTATTACTTCCCAATGCCTTCCTCTAGGCCCAAATAATGGTGAAGTGTTATGTAGTCGACGTTCACATAACACCACTAGAGGCTAGACAACATACATCTCATCAAAATATCGAATCGAATACCAAATTCACATGACTACTAATAGCAAGACTTCTCCCTTGTCCTCGTGAACAAACGTAACTACTCATAAAGCATATTCATGTTCATAATCAGAGGGGTAATAATATGCATAAAGGATCTGAACATATGATCTTCCACCAAATAAACCAACTAGCATCAACTACAAGGAGTAATCAACACTACTAGCAACCTACTAGCACCAATCCCGGACTTGGAGACAAGAATTGGATACAAGAGAGGAACTAGGGTTTGGAGATGAGATGGTGCTGGTGAAGATGTTGATGGAGATTGCCCTCTCCTGACGAGAGGAGCGATGGTGATGACGATGGTGATGATTTCCCCCTCCCGAAGGGAAGTGTCCCCGGCAGAACAGCTCCGCCGGAGCCCTAGATTGGTTCCGCCAAGGTTCCGCCTCGTGGCGGCGGAGTCTCGTCCCGAAAGGTTGCTTAATGTTTTTCTCTCATCGAAAGACTTCACATAGGAGAAGATGGACGTCAGAGAGCCACCAGGGGGCCCACGAGGTAGGGGGCGCGCCCCCCACCCTCGTGAGCAGGACGTGGGCCCCTGGCCTTCATCTTTGGCGACGATTTTTCTATATTTATTTTAAGATATTCCGCGGAGTTTCAGGACTTTTGGAGTTGCACAGAATAGGTCTCCAATATTTGCTCATTTTCCAGCCCAGAATTCTAGCTGCCGGCATTCTCCCTCTTCATGTAAACCTTGTAAAATAAGAGAGAATAGCCATAAGTATTGTGACATAATGTGAAATAGCAGTCCATAATGCGATAAATATCGATATAAAAGCATGATGCAAAATGGACGTATCAACTCCCCCAAGCTTAGACCTCGCTTGTCCTCAAGCGAAAAGCCGATAACAATAAATATGTCCTCATGTTTAGAGGTAGAGGCGTCGATAAAAATAAAGTACGGACATGAAGGCATCATGATTGTTTTCATAACAGCAACATATATAGATTTTGTCATATGATTACTTATGTTCAAGTGATGATCTTTTCACAATGCAAAGGTATGAATCAGAAACCTTATTGAACACCAACAAATTATAACCTCGGTCATTGAAGCAATTGCAATTTATCGTAACATCGGAAAGAGTCTATGTCAGAGCTTAAAAGCAAGTCTACATACTCAACTATCACTTAGTCCTTCATAATTGCTAACACTCACGCAATACTTGTGGTTACAGTAGTTTTAATCGGACACGAGAGAAAGATAGGAGCTTATAGTTTTGCCCACAACCTTTTACCTCAAGGGTAATGTCAACAATAACAATTCATGCTCCCCTACATCCAATTAGATATATATATATATATCATGTTCTTTCCAACATGCCGGGCTTGCCAAAGGATAAAATGAAAAGGGAAAGGTGAAGATCACTGTGACTCTTGCATAAGGTAGAGTATAATAATAAAAGATAGGCCCTTCGCAGAGGGAAGCAGAGGTTGCCATGCGCTTTTATGGTTGATGCACAAAATCTTAATGCAAAAGAACGCCACTTTATATTGCCCCTTGTATGTGGACCTTTATTATGCAGTCCGTCGCTTTTATTACTTCCACAACAAGTTCGTACAAAGCTTATTTTCTCTGCACTAATAAGTCATGCATATTTAGAGCAATTTTTCTTGCTTTGCACCGATGACAACTTACTTGAAGGATCTTACTCAATCCATAGGTAGATATGGTGGACTCTCATGGCTAAACTGGTTTAAGGGTATTTGGAAGCACAAGTAGTATCTCTACTTGGTGCTGAGAATTTGGCTAGCATGAGGGGCAAAGGCAAGCTCAACATGTTAGAGGATCCATGACAACATACTTTACCTCGGATATAAGAAAACATAACACATTATGTTGTCTTCCTTGTCCAACATCAACTCTTTAGCATGTCGTATTTTAATGAGTGCTCCAATCATAAAAGATGTCAATGATAATATATCTATATGTGAAACCTCTCTTTCCTTATTACTTCCTATTAATTGCAACGATGACCAAAGCTATATTTGTCAACTCCCAACAACTTTTAATCATCATACTCTTTCTATGTGAAGTCATTACTCTTAGTAAGATCAATATAAACTCTTTGTTTCTTTTTATTCTTTTTCTTCTTTCTGTTCTTTTATTCACCCAAGATCATGGCAAAATAATCAAGCCCTTGACTCAACACTAAACTTTATTATATATATAGCTCACGGACTCAATTACATAGAGGGATCATAAAGCAAAACTCAAAACTAGATAATGCCATAACTTTTATTCTACTAGATCAAGATACTACTAATAGGGTCGAACTAAGAAAGACGGTAAAGATAGGAGTTATGATTGTGATACGATACCGGGGCACCTCCCTCAAGCTTGGCAATTGCCAAGGGGAGTGCCCATATGAAAGAACATGCGGTGCCCCCATGTTTGGTTTTGGTAATTGATGACAATCTCTATGGACTAATGGTTGCCTTGAGTTATATTTGAAGGTTTTGTCCATAGGCTTTTCTTGGAGTACATGTGTTGGTTTCAAGGAGAGTTTGTGTTGACCAAGGTGCTATTAAGGAATTATCCAAAGATTGGTCATGTGAGAGTTGAGCTTATTGCAAGCAGGTCTTGAAGAAGAAGACTGTGTGATCATTCATGTTTACCTTCAAGACATCATCCAAATGAAGAGAGTTGGAAATATTCAAGGTTGATCAAGACTAAGTCAAGAGTGAATCAAGTTGATCAACTCACAAAGCGTAGAAGATGTACCGAGAGGGATCAAGTGATCCCATGGCATGGTAAGCATTGTCCATTGTGCTTTGTGTACTAACCCATGGTCTATGTGAGAGTTCTATGTGGGGTTAGGTACGTGTTCATGGGCTTGCGTCAAGAGGAAGATATCACTCAACCCATGGAGAGGATGACATTAAGTGGTGATCGTCATCAAGATTGCTGTGTGCAAGTTCAAGTGGAGCATCACGGAGAGATCAAGTGCTTGAAGCTTGCCATCCATTGTGGTGTCAATGGACTTGTGAAGATGTGCCGAAGAGTGGCTCACCCATAGTGGAGTATGGGGGAGCAATCATCTAGTCTCCATCGACCCAACGCAATCAAGAAAGCCGGTCCATCTTGAGGAGGACAAGATCATCATAATCTAGCTCAAGTGGATCATGTGCAAGGCAAAGGTTTGCCCTTGATAGGTTTTCTATTTTACCGTCTCATGGTGGTAGTTGGGAGACCGGGTTATAGGATCGATAGCCGTACTATCAAGGGGGGCTCTCAAGTGAGTAGCTTGATCGTATCGTTCGTCGAGAGCTCAAACCATTGCATCCTTGCATCATGTTTCTTGGTTGTTGTTTGGTTCTCTTTGTGAGTCTTAGAGCTTATGGTCATCTTGATTACAAGCTTGAGTTCATCGAAAATGGAGTTTGCATGTGTCTTCTTTGATGTTTTCAGTGTTGGAGGTTTTACCGGTCTTATCCGAGGAAGGGTTCTCACCATTTTCTTTTGGGCCTTTTCTCATATGCTTCTTATTGATATTTCTATCAAGATTGTGTTAGCCCTTGTCGCTAGCTTTCCAACAAACTTGGTTTCGTCGAATTCGGAGTCTGTTTGCAGAAGTTGTGTCAGTTTTGGTGTTCTGAAAAGGCTACAACGGTACTACCGCGGACAGGAGCGGAAGTAATTTTTTACTACCGCTCTTGGGAGCGGTACTACCGCTTGGAGCAGTACTACCGCGGCTACTTCCGCTCGGGACCAAAAACTCGTGTTTTCTCTCTCGTTGGGCTGTTTTGACCGTGCTAAGCGGTAGTACCACTCCTCCAAGCGGTAGTACCGCTTGTGCACGACCTGAGCACATAACGGTTGGATTCGGGAGGTCCTATAAAAGGGGGTCTTCTTCCCCAATGAACCTTATCCTTTTGAGCTCGTGTTCTTCCCCCATTGTTGACCTTCTTCGAGCTTGCTAAGTCTCAATCCCTCCATGGATTCTTGCTAGTTTTTGAGGGAAAAGAGAGAGGAGATCTAGATCCACATTTCCACCAATCACTTTCTCCTCTATGTGAGGGAACCCCTTGGATCTAGATCTTGGAGTTCTTGGTGTTCGCCTTCTTGTTCTTCCTCTCATTTTGTTCCCTAGCATTAGTTGCTTCGGTGGGATTTGAGAGAGAAGGACTTGGGCACTCCGTGTGCCCTTGCCATTACATTTGGTGCATCGGTTTGAGTTCTCCACGGTGATACGTGGAAGTTACAAGTTGAGAACCTTATTACTCTTGGGTGCTTGGTGCCCTTGAGCTTGTTCCTCTTGGGTGCTTGGGCGCCCTAGACGGTTGGTGGTGTTCGAGCTCAATCATTGTGGTGTAAAGCTCCGGAAAGCGCCGGGTCTTCAATTAGGTTGTGGAGATCGCCCCGAGCAATTTGACGGGTACCGGTGACCGCCCCCAAGGGTTGCCATTTGTACGGGTTCGGTGACCGCCCTCAAGGGTCCCTTAGTGGAATATCGGCATCTTGCATTGTGCGAGGGCATGAGGAGATTACGGTGGCCCTAGTGGCTTCTTGGGGAGCATTGTGCCTCCACACCGCTCCAAACGGAGATTAGCATCCGCAAGGGTGTGAACTTCGGGATACATCGTCGTCTCCGCGTGCCTCGGTTATCTCTTACCCGAGCCCTTTATTTATGCACTTTACTTTGTGATAGCCATATTGTTTCTTGTCATATATCTTGCTATCACCTAAGTAGTTTTTCTTTCTTAGCATAAGTTGTTGGTGCACATAGGTGAGCCTAGTTGTTGTAGGTTTTGTGCTTGACAAATTAACCGCTAGGTTTGTTCCGCATTTGTTCAAGCCTCAACCATAATTATTTTAAAGCGCCTATTCACCCCCCCTCTAGGCGACAGCCACGATCTTTCAATTGGTATCAGAGCCTCGTCTCTCTTTGTTAGGCTTAACCGCCTAGAGAGTAAAGATGTCGACTAGGGGATTAGGATTCTCTAACACTCTTAGTTTCGATGGCACAAATTTTGATGTTTGGTTAATTCGCATGCTTAATCTCTTTAGGGTCATGGACCCAAATCTAGAGCAAATTGTAGATATGGGTTTTTCTCCTCCAAAGGATCCCCAAAGATTATCTTTAGAGGATGAGAAAAACTCTTATCTCAATGCTCAAGCTACTAATGTGCTTTTCGATGCTTTGAGCAATGTAGTTATATTTCAACTCATGCCGTTCCGGGATGCTCATGGGTTATGGACAAAGCTTCAAGATAAATATGGTGTGTCCAAGATTTGTGGGGATGATTGTTCTCCCTCCACCTCTGGCCGTGTTGCCTTCTCAACTTCTTCCTTCACCTACATGTGGATTGCCACAAGGTAATGCTGGGGTGAATAGTGGTGGTCATTGCAATGATGATAGTGTGCTTGTTCTTGGTGATCCTTCATCATTATCTTATTACAATGGTCTCTCTTTGGACTTTAACACTTCGAGCACCTTACATGTTTCACATGCTTGTGTTGATAGTCCTTGCATATCATGTAGAAATTGCTTGACTAAATCTCATGATGATATGCTTGCTATGTCTTGTTGCCATAATAAAAATGCATGTTTTTCCTCGAGTTGTTGTGCTAACAATGTAGAGGAAACCCAACACTCCATGGAACAAGATGTGGTCTTTAATGGTGTTTCAAGGGATCCTACATCATCATCTATTGCATTTTGCCTTTTGGCCAAGGCTTCAAAGGTATCTCCCACTTTGAATCCCAATATATGTTGTGATAATATTGATGATGGCAAGAGTGATGATGATGTCGATTATGATGAAGAGAATGATGATGTTGCCTCCTTAAAGGTTAAGGGGGAAATAATTTTAAAACTCTTCTTAAGAATAAAATTGCTCGTTCCAACTTCATGGAAATCATGTCTATTGCTATTGAGGGCAAGAAATATATTGATGAGTTGGAATCTCGTCTTGAGGAGCATGAGGTCACCATTGATAAAATGAAAGGTCATGAGCGTGATTACGCTAATGAGATTGCGGGCCTCTCTCAATCTCTTGAACTTGAACAAACCACCAAGGAATCTCTTGAGGAGACTTTTGCTCTAGAGTTATCTAGAGTGAAGGAATCTCATGATAGAGCTCTTGAGGTGGCCAATGTTTTTGAAACTAAAAATTCTAAGTTTGAAGTTTCTCATGCTAGACTCCTTGAGGATTTTGAGCACCTCGAAAATGGCTCAAGGGTCATCAAGGGTGAGCTCATCAAACTCACCGAGTCTCATGCTCAACTTGAAGCTTGTTATTTAAAAGAGCTTGCCAAGTTGCCTTCTCCTCTTGTTGTTAATGATGATGCTTGTGCTACTAACTCTATTTCTTGTGAAGCATCCATTTTAAAGGAGAATGTTGAGCTGAGGTCTCAACTTGAGTTGCTATCTAGCAATTATGGGAAATTGCAAGAAAGTCATGAAAAGCTTTCTAGCTCTCATGATGATCTTCTTGTATCCCATAATGTGCTAAAAATACCTCATGAGGCTATGATTGCTAAGGTAACATCTAGTGAGCCTCATGTGGACATTAGCACTACTTTTAGTCAAAATGCTATATTGCCTTGTGCTAGTCCTCGTAATTGCCTATGCATAACATTGGTACATCTGGTGATGAATTGCTTTCCTTGCCTTGTTGCTCCAATGATGAAGCTTATACTTCCTCTAGTACTTGTGTTGAGACTAACCATGTAGAGGAAATCAAAGAGCTCAAGGCCCAAGTCACTTCTTTGAAGAAAGACTTGGAAAAGTGTCATGAAGGGAAATCCACACTCAACAATATCTGGAATGTGCAAAAATCCCCCAATGACAAAGGTGGACTTGGATTCAACTCCACAAGAAGAATAAGTCCAAGATGAACAAGAAGAAGGGCCAAGAACACATCAAGAATTTGGCCAAGATTATTTGCTTCAAGTGCAAAATTGAAGGGCACCATGTTAGATCTTGCCCATTGAAGAAGAAGGCCATTAGTGACAAGCAACAAGGGAAGCGGCTACAAGTGCATTCTCATGCTCAACCTCAAGTTGAAGAAAGTCCTCTTCCCAAGAAGACTCAAGCTAATGCTTCTCAAGTTGAGAAATCAAGTGAGAAGAAAGTGAAGAGTATACGTTGCTACATGTGTCGTGAAAAAGGTCACGTCGCATCTTCATGCATGAATGGTACCTTATCCAACCCTATTCTAATTGATGCTATCTATTCTCTTGGGAAGTATAAGGTTGGCAATGTGTTTGCCAAATTTGTTGGTACTCAAAGTGGTGTCAAGAAAAGAACCATTTGGGTAGCCAAGCCTATTGTGACTAACCTCTTAGGACCCAACTTGGTTGGGGACCAACTAGCTCATACTTGATCAATAGGTGTTGATGGAGGTCATTGGAGACTTGGCTACATTATGAAGAATTAAGGGGACTTCATCATTCTTATTCTCTCAAGCCAAGTCAATTGGGTTATCAAGTTTCTATCTTATATCCAATATGCCTCCTTGCGGTAACTTGTACTTAAATTTATTACATTGAAAGTTACTTGCCCCTTTGCATGTTTTGGTTTTGTTCCTTGCATGTGTTTGTATGTTTTGTGTCTCTAAATTGCTTATCTTGAGTAATCAAGTTTATGTATGTTGGTTTGCACTTCATGTACATGTGTGTCGTACGTTGAGCCTTTGTGCATCTTGTTTGTATCTTAGTTGGATCTTGTGAGAGATTAATGGAATATCCCATTATGGGGGAGTGATGTGCTCTGTGCACCTCACTATCCTATAAATGTGTGTACATGAGTAATACCATCTAGTATTGATATTTCAAGATTATCTAATCTCTATGTGGTATGTCTTCTCATGAGAAATTCAAATTCTAATTTGTCCATTAATTATCTCGTGTTGGGTCTTTATTTTGCCTCTTGTGTATCTTTAATTGGTATCACATTATGGGGGAGTAATATTTTATGTGTATATTACTAGCCTAAAAAATGTGTACATTTGAGATATTGTCACCTAGAATTGATATTGTAAATTATCTTGTTCCTAGGTGGCATGTTAGCTCTACAAGTTGCAATTTGCTTGTGTTTGGTGTGAAGATGATGTCGGATATCCTTGCTATCTACCACTGGGAATTATTTCCAAATACTTCTTGTATTTTGACAATTGGTACTCACTTATGTGTGGTAGAAATTATTGATCATCTTCACATTGGCGTTTGCTTTTTTTTGCCTTATCTCTTGCCAAGTTTGTGTCAACTCCCATTGCCTTCCGTGCCACTTGAGGATCTTGTTGTTTTCTTGATCTTGTCTAGGGTTTTCCTTGATATAGTGAACGTGGTGATCCTACCTTGTGTATTTTGTATTCAAATGCAAATTCTCTATAATGCACAACTCGTGTAGGAGCTATCCTATTTTCTATAAAACACTAAACTTGTGATCCATTTTAAGTGTGTGTTGGTGGACGTCAAGCCGTTTCTTTTTGGTACTTGTGCCATCATGAAACTTTGTAGAGAGCTTGGTTTGTTTGGAACCATCCTCTCTTTTGGGAGTTTGATATCTTTTTGTGGGTTCCAATGGATATCTCATTCCTTGATGTATTTTTTAATGATATCTTCCAAGTGATGATTTCTCCTTTTGGTATTCTTTTCACTTGGTATTTCCTTGTTTTTTTGGTATCGGTTCTTGAAAGTCTTGAGCATGCATATTAAATTCATGTAGTTTCCTTGGCATGCTTTCTCTCTTTGACCCAATATATAGGGGAAACTCCACCAAGTCTCAAATTGGATGAGATGTGCATGAATTTCATTTCCATATCTATATGCACATATTTATGTGGAGTCTGTCCTATGTATTGTTGGTGTTTCTAACTCTTTGGCCCCAATGAGTTTGGGTACCATTTTGTTTGTGTTGTTCTAGGAAAAATTGGAGATGCATTGGATGCTCGGCTCACTCACAAGGAAGGTGGTGTCACCATGTGCTTATTGGAGTCAAGCTAGGATACTCAATGAACTACTATCTATTACCTTCAATTGGTTTCTTCTACATCCTTCCAATGATATCTCGGTAACAAGTATCTATTCATGCATTCTTTTCCTGCATTCAACCTTGTGTAGGTTGCATCTTGGCATGATATTCATTCCATCTTGTGATACTTGTTTCCTTTCTCAAAGCATCTCAACGATGATCTCATGTTGATAGTTGTGACGTCTTTGATGGTTGTGTGGTAGGAATTCATTTATATACAATAAGACCATATCTAGCCATGTGCTATGCTTCCAAGCAAATATCTTATTGGTATATCTATGACTTCCTTTTGGATATATTGTTCCTTCATGTTGTAGCTATTTTGGGTGTACATCCTTCTTTGTAGATATATATATATCATCATGATTTCATCTACCTGGAACCTTATACACTAGAGAAACTACATCTCTAGATGATATCCTTTCTTTCACGTCCACCTTGTCTTCCTTATGTTATTTCTTTGGTGGCTCCGTGAAAGCTTTTGCCTTGAGTGCGTGTCTTATCTCATTGCATCTTGATGCACTCTTGTGTGGTGAAGATTATTTTCGTCGTGCTTATCTCTCACGAGGCTTTTGCCATCTTAATTGGTATCCCTCGTCTTGATGAGGCTTTCATCTTCTATCTTCACCATGGGTTGTGGCAAGCTTTGTTGTTATCTTTTTAGTGAGCTTGTGAACCCATTTGCTAGTGGGTGTGTGTGGGAATGATAGGCCTTGCACCGTGTGCCTCATTCTTTCAAGACTTTATTGATGCTCAATGCTCATACGTATATTAGACTTCTCAAGTGCATTGCCATGACTCACACACATCTTTTTGGTTGAGACCATTCTTAAGTTGCCTCTTTTACTTGTTGCTCAACCATGTGTATGTTGCAAGTACTAGGCTTTGTTTCCTATATGCTCACTTGCACTTGTTGTAAGTTTCTATTGATTTTGGGGGAGCTATGATCCTATTTTATGCACTTGGTATCCTAATACAAAAAATTCTTATGTGTGCACAAATCATGGGGAGATTCTCTAGTTTCTTTAGATCACTCCTTTGCTCTTATCATAATATCCTTTATTCATGTGGCTCGTAGGATCATTGCTCTAGTTGGCTCAATTGATATCCGTTGATTGCTTGTTTCAATTGGTATCTTTTGATTGCTTGATTGCTTGTTTCTCTCTTTCTTATGTCTTTGTGGCATATCTTTCTTTTGTGAGCTTTGGCCCTAAATATAGTTTGTTTTCCTCCTAGTATTTACCGTCAAACTTGTGTATTGCATTCCACTCTCTTGTTGAGAAATACACAAATTATGGAGGAACACAATTTGTATTGGCCTTCTAAGCTTTTCTCCCATTTTGGCAATCGATGCCAATGGGGGAGAAGTTTCAGAGAGTTTTGTGGAGAAGTTTAGAGAATTCTCTCCTCTTGCTTTGGTTTTGTTCCTAAGAATTTGAATCTCTTTCTCATGCATCATTGGTTGTTGCATTGCATGGTGATGCATAATTCCTTATATAAACTCTCTTGAAAGTGATTTTCATCAATTCCCAAAATGGGGGAGATTGAAAGAACATGCGGTGCCCCCATGTTTGCTTTTGGTAATTGATGATAATCTCTATGGACTAATGGTTGCCTTGAGTTATATTTGAAGGTTTTGTCCATAGGCTTTTCTTGGAGTACATGTGTTGGTTTCAAGGAGAGTTTGTGTTGACCAAGGTGCTATTAAGGAATTATCCAAAGATTGGTCATGTGAGAGTTGAGCTTATTGCAAGCAGGTCTTGAAGAAGAAGATTGTGTGATCATTCATGTTTACCTTCAAGACATCATCCAAATGAAGAGAGTTGGAAAGATTCAAGGTTGATCAAGACTAAGTCAAGAGTGAATCAAGTTGATCAACTCACAAAGCGTAGAAGATGTCTTGAGAGGGATCAAGTGATCCCATGGCATGGTAAGCATTGTCCATTGTGCTTTGTGTACTAACCCATGGTCTATGTGAGAGTTCTATGTGGGGTTAGGTACGTGTTCATGGGCTTGCGTCAAGAGGAAGATATCACTCAACCCATGGAAAGGATGACATCAAGTGGTGATCGTCATCAAGATTGTTGTGTGCAAGTTCAAGTGGAGCATCACGAAGAGATCAAGTGCTTGAATCTTGCCATCCATTGTGGTGTCAATGGACTTTTGAAGATGTGCCGAAGAGTGGCTCACCCATAGTGGAGTATGGGGAGCAATCATCTAGTCTCCATCGACCCAACGCAATCAAGAAAGGTGGTCCATCTTGAGGAGGACAAGATCATCATCATCTAGCTCAAGTGGATCATGTGCAAGGCAAAGGTTTGCCCTTGATAGGTTTTCTATTTTACCGGTCTCATGGTGGTAGTTGGGAGACCGGGTTATAGGATCGATAGTCGTACTATCAAGGGGGGCTCTCAAGTGAGTAGCTTGATCGTATCGTTTGTCGAGAGCTCAAACCATTGCATCCTTGCATCATGTTTCTTGGTTGTTGTTTGGTTCTCTTTGTGAGTCTTAGAGCTTATGGTCATCTCGATGACAAGCTTGAGTTCATCGAAAACGGAGTTTGCATGCGTCTTCTTTGATGTTTTCAGTGTTGGAGGTTTTACCGGTCTTATCCGAGGAAGGGTTCTCACCATTTTCTTTTGGGCCTTTTCTCATATGCTTCTTATTGATATTTCTATCAAGATTGTGTTAGCCCTTGTCGCTAGCTTTCCAACAAACTTGGTTTCGTCGAATTCGAGTCCGCTCGCAGAAGTTGTGTCGGTTTTGGTGTTACGAAAAGGTTGCAGCGGTACTACCGTGACAGGAGCGAAAGTAATTTTTACTACCGCTCTTGGGAACGGTACTACCGCTTGGAGCAGTACTACCGCTGACTACTTCCGTGGCTACTTCGCCGGGACCAAAAACACGTGTTTTCTCTCTCGTTGGGCTGTTTTGACCGTGCTAAGCGGTAGTACCACTCATCCAAGCGGTAGTACCGCTTGTGCACGACCTGAGCACATAACAGTTGGATTCAGGAGGTCCTATAAAAGGGGGTCTTCTTCCCCAATGAACCTTATCCTTTTGAGCTCGTGTTCTTCCCCCATTGTTGACCTTCTTCGAGCTTGCTAACTCTCAATCCCTCCATCGATTCTTGCTAGTTTTTGAGGGAAAAGAGAGAGGAGATCTAGATCCACATTTCCACCAATCACTTTCTCCTCTATGTGAGGGAACCCCTTGGATATAGATCTTGGAGTTCTTGGTGTTCTCCTTCTTGTTCTTCCTCTGATTTTCTTCCCTAGCATTAGTTGCTTCGGTGGGATTTGAGAGAGAAGGACTTGGGCACTCCGTGTGCCCTTGCCATTGCATTTGGTGCATCGGTTTGAGTTCTCCACGATGATACGTGGAAGTTACAAGTTGAGAACCTTATTACTCTTGGGTGCTTGGTGCCCTTGAGCTTGTTCCTCTTGGGTGCTTGGGCGCCCTAGACGGTTGGTGGTGTTCGTAGCTCAATCATTGTGGTGTAAAGCTCCGGGCAAGCGTCAGGGTCTTCAATTAGGTTGTGGAGATCGCCCCGAGCAATTTGACGGCTACCGGTGACCGCCCCCAAGGGTTGCCATTTGTACGGGTTCGGTGACCGCCCTCAAGGGTCCCTTAGTGGAATATCGGCATCTTGCATTGTGCGAGGGCATGAGGAGATTACGGTGGCCCTAGTGGCTTCTTGGGGAGCATTGTGCCTCCACACCGCTCCAAACGGAGATTAGCATCCGCAAGGGTGTGAACTTCGGGATACATCGCTGCCTCCAGCGTGCCTTGGTTATCTCTTACCCGAGCCCTTTACTTATGCACTTTACTTTGTGATAGCCATATTGTTTCTTGTCATATATCTTGCTATCACCTAAGTAGTTTTTCTTTCTTAGCATAAGTTGTTGGTGCAAATAGGTTAGCCTAGTTGTTGTAGGTTTTGTGCTTGACAAATTAACCGCAAGGTTTATTCCGCATTTGTTCAAGCCTCAATCGTAATTATTTTAAAGCGCCTATTCACCCCCCCCCCCCCCCTCCCCTCTAGGCGACATCCACGATCTTTCACCATACCCATGTGATTATGTCTCCTTCTTTGTTGTTGAAGGTGGTGGAGTTGTTGATGATGCAGGCTTCAACCGTAATTATTTTAAAGCGCCTATTCACCCCCCTCTAGTAGAATATGTGGGAGCCAATATGAGCATCCAGGTTCCGCTATTGGTTATTGACCGGAGACATGTCTCAGTCATGTCTACATAGTTCTCGAACCCGTAGGGTCCGCATGCTTAAAGTTTGATGACGTTTATATTATGAGTTTACGTGTTTTGATGTACCGAAGATAGTTCATAGTCCCGGATGTGATCACGGACATGACGAGGAGTCAAGAAATGGTCGAGACATAAAGATTGATATATTGGAAGCCAATATTTGGATATCAGAAGTGTTCCGGGTGAAATCGGGATTTTACCGGAGTACCGGTTACTTAACCCCGGGGTTTAATGGGCCTACACGGGCCTTAGTGGAGAAGAGGAGGGGCGGCTAGCGCAGGCTGCGCGCCCCTCCCCCTCTAGTCCGAATTGGACAAAGAGGGGGGGGCAGCGCCCTGATACGTCTCCGTCGTATCTACTTTTCCAAACACTTTTGCCCTTGTTTTGGACTCTAACTTGTATGATTTGAATGGAACTAACCCGGACTGACGCTGTTTTCAGCAGAATTGCCAAGATGTTGTTTTATGTGCAGAAAACAAAAGTTCTCGGAATGACCTGAAACTCCACAGAATATCTTAGAATAAATAATAAAAAATCCTCGCCAAAGATGAAGACCAGGGGGCCCACACCCTGTCCACGAGGGTGGGGGGCGCCACCCCCCCTCCTAGGCGCGCCCCCTACCTCGTGGGCCCCCTGGACACCTTCCAACGCCAACTCCAACTCTATATATTGGCTTTCGGGGAGAAAAAATCAGAGAGAAGAAATCATCGCGTTTTACGATACGGAGCCGCCGCCAAGCCCTAATCTCTCTCGGGAGGGCTGATCTGGAGTCCGTTCGGGGCTCCGGAGAGGGGGATTCGTCCGCCGTCATCATCAACCATCCTCCATCACCAATTTCATGATGCTCACCGCCGTGCGTGAGTAATTCCGTCGTAGGCTTGCTGGACGGTGATGGGTTGGATGAGATTTATCATGTAATCGAGTTAGTTTTGTTAGGGTTTGATCCCTAGTATCGATTATGTTCTCAGATTGATGTTGCTATGACTTTGCTATGCTTAATGCTTGTCACTAGGGCCCGAGTGCCATGATTTCAGATCTGAACCTATTATGTTTTCATGAATATATGTGAGTTCTTGATCCTATCTTGCAAGTCTATAGTCACCTATTATGTGTTATGATCCGACAACCCGAAGTGACAATAATCGGGATACTTCTCGGTGATGACCACAGTTTGAGGAGTTCATGTATTCACTATGTGCTAATGATTTGTTCCGGTTCTCTATTAAAAGGAGGCCTTAATATCCCTTAGTTTCCATTAGGACCCCGCTGCCACGGGAGGGTAGGACAAAAGATGTCATGCAAGTTCTTTTCCATAAGCACGTATAACTATATTCGAATACATGCCTACATTACATTGATGAATTGGAGCTAGTTCATGTCACCCTATGTTATGATCATTACATGATGAACCGCATCCGCATAATTATCCATCATCGATCCGGTGCCTACGAAGCTTTCCATATACTGGTCTTCGCTTATTTACTTTTCCGTTGCTACTCACTACAAAATACCAAAAATATTACTTTTGTTGTCTTTACTTTTGTTACCGTTACCACCACTATCATATTACTTTGCTACTAAACACTTTGCTGCAGATACTAAGTTTCCAGGTGTGGTTGAATTGACAACTCAGCTGCTAATACTTGAGAATATTCTTTGGCTCCCTTGTGTCGAATCAATAAATTTGGGTTGAATACTCTACCCTAGAAAACTGCTTGCGATCCCCTATACTTGTGGGTTATCAAGACCCTTTTCAAGCGCCGCTGTCGAGCATAGTTCTATTC
Source organism: Aegilops bicornis (assembly GCA_021605145.1). Classification (NCBI taxonomy): domain Eukaryota; kingdom Viridiplantae; phylum Streptophyta; class Magnoliopsida; order Poales; family Poaceae; genus Aegilops; species Aegilops bicornis. Next base: position 358,443,520 of record CM038672.1, on the reverse strand, counting down.
TTTGTGTCACTTGGGATTTATATCTGCTGGTCACTATGAAGAACTTGAAAGACGCTGAGACAACAATTTATCCCTCAACTACGAGGGGGGTAAGGAACTGCCATCTAGCTCTGCACTTGATTCACCTTCTGTTATGAGTAAGCTAGCGACACCTAAACCTGCTTCTGCTATTCGATCCGATATGTCGCATGTTATTGACGATGCCACTTCTGCTATGCATGATACTTATGATGAAACTACTTCTATGCTTGATACTACTGTGCCCCTTGGAGAATTTCTAGATGAACAAATTGCTAGGGTTGGAGAGAAAGAAATTATTGAATATGAATACGATGATGAAAGTGATGATGAAAATATGCCTATTATTCCCGAGGGTTATGTTTTTGATATGGAATCTTCTGCAACTATTTTTGCTTGTAAAGATAGATATGAACTTAAGATGCTGCTAGTTAAATGGAACAAATAATCTCTTAGAGACGGAATGAAACCTGACCCTGCTTTTGCTACTTCACCTATTTGTGTTCCCGATAAGGATTATGAATTTTCCATTGATCCAGATATAATTACTTTGGTCGAATCTGATCCTTTTTATGGCTATGAATCTGAAACTGTTGTGGCACATCTTGCTAAGTTAAATGATATAGCCGCCCTGTTTACTAATGATGAGAGATCGCGCTACTTTTATATACTCAAAATATTTCCGTTCTCATTAAAGGGTGATGCTAAGATATGGTTTAATTCTCTTGATCCTGGTTGTGTCGTAGTCCCCAGGATATGATTTATTACTTCTCTGCTAAATATTTCCCTGCTCATAAGAAACAAGCTGCTTTGAGGGAAATATACAACTTCGTGCAAATTAAAGAAGAGAGTCTCCCGCAAGCTTGGGGGAGGCTTCTCAAGTTACTTAATGCTTTCCCTGATCATACTCTTAAGAAACCTGAAATATTTGATATCTTTTATAATGGACTAACCGATGCTTCCAGAGATTACCTGGATAGTTGTGTCGGTTCTCTTTTCAGGGAAAGAACACCGGATGAAGCTGAAATTCTATTGAATAATATGTTGACAAATGAAAATAATTGGGCACCTCCAGAGCCAGCTCCTGGGCCACCTCCTGAGCCAGCTCCTGCTCCAATTACTGAGCCTATTCCTAAACCAACTCCGAAAAAGAGAGGTGTTCTATTTCTCAGTCCCGAAGATATGCAAGAGGCAAAGAAATCTATGAAAGAAAAAGGTATTAAAGCTGAAGATGTTAAGAATTTACCTCCTATTGAAGAAATACACGGTCTTAACTTACCGCCTGTTGAAGAAGTATATGATCTCAATTCTTTATTCACTGAAGAACCTCCTGATTCTGTGTCGGTGTACTAGAGTAGGGGTACCCTAGTATCCCGTGACTGCACTGACAGACGATTGCAGCACCATGGCAGGGTTTGCCTCGTCACCGCTTAAGGTCCTCCGTGGCTCCTTTGAAGCCATTCAAGAACAAAGTATTTGATTAAGAAGACAAGGCCCCGGCAAGAGGAGCTTGTCGGGAAGGCCACTCAAGGCATGCAGAAGACAAGGCCCCGGCAAGAGGAGCTTGCCGGGAAGGCTCAGAGCGCGACAAGCCTCCGGACGCGACAAGGATTCGGCCGCGGCAAGGCGCTTGCCGCAGCAAGCAACCTCTCTCCATCTCCGCTCCAGCTCATCTAGCGACGTGTCGCCATGGGACCGTTCCATGCGCGCGTGTCAAGAGGTCAGGCAGCCGGAGAGCAGCGATAAGCGGCGCTGAAAAGCTTGCCATCGTGGCGAAGCGGAGGCGCACTGACGGTCTGTTGCCTTTGTTTGGGCGACATCGACGGGCATTTATTGCTTTTGTCCCTTGCCGTTAGAGTTAGGTATTTTGCATCAGACATCGCTCGAGTAGGTGTACCAACTCCTGTTTTTACATTTGTACCCCCGCCTATGTTGCCACCTGTCGGAGACCCCTTGAGCATATAAAAGGAGGCCCATGCGCAATGTAGAAAGGGTTCGGTTCGGTTCGGTTCATTCGACTCACTCGAGACCAGATACACCCACGCTAGGTTTTGTAGCTCTCATCGCTCCCTGGCAAGAACACAATACATCAAACAAGCAGCAGTAGGAGTTTTATCTCTCCGGAGAGCTCCGGTTGGGTAAACCGCTCGTGTGCCTCGCCACGATCCGCTTCTTCAGGCGATCTCCGCCCTCCGAACCACAAAAGGGCCTGGTCCGCCGCCCCATAGGTGTTCGTGGGTACGATCAGCCTCCCGACATCTTTGGCGCGCCCGGTAGGGGCGTCGAGGCCGTGTGAATCTGATCCGGCGTTCACACGGCAGCGTCCTCAACATCTTCCTCAACATGCCACCGAAGAAGAAGGCTTCGGCGGCAGCAGAGCCGTCCGCGTCGTACCCACCCTCACCGCAGCAAACGGGTGGTGGGGCAGACGCTGGCGGAGGAACGGGCGCCGACGAAGGTGCTCGCGACGTTGCTAGGTCCAAGGACAAGGCCCCGCAAACCTTGGCGTCACAAGCATCCCCGCGCGCCCATCTCAGGAGACGCGGGACCAGCAACGACATGGCGTTCACAACGCCATACGTTCGTTGGATCGAGACCCTCAAGACCAGCATGCGCGCCAACATGCTGGCACGAGTGAGATACGGTCGCCTGGACGGGGTGCTGCTCCTTCTAACGTAGTTAGAAGTCCGAGCATATCCCGCTCCTCGCACCATTCGCCAATGCCACCCACTACTCCAGCAGCTTCGCGAGAGCTCAGTGTTTCTCGACTACCCTCCAACGGGCCGACAAGGTCGACGAGTGGAGGGCCACTATCCAGAGCCTCATCGGCTTTGCCTACGGCGACGCTCCGCGGCAACCAACGCCATCATTGCCGCGGCAAGACGACAAGGCACGAGCCGGTGGCGATGAGACTATCGGAGGTGCAACCACCGTGCACTCTCCGCCACGAAGGCCAAGATCGCCGACTCGCCGGATCCACCTCGACAGCGACTCCACCGCTGCCGTCTGATCCATGAGCTTCGCCGCGATCAGCGCCAAGTTCTTCATGAGCGACAACAAGAGGACGCTCGAACTCGCATCGAGCGCCGAAGAGAAGCGCGACGTCAGTCCGACAAGCGCGTTGGGCCTTCTGTTGACATGCGCGCGTTGGGCCTTCTGTTGACATGCGCGCGCCGGAGGAGCCAGGCGACTTGCCGTACGCGGTAGGTTGCCCTGCGTTCACTCGTGAGCTGCGGCAAGTCCAAAGGCTCAGCCAGAAGACTTCAAACCAGACGTGCCGGAGAAGTATGATGGCAGGGCGCATCCGTCGGAGTTCCTCAAAGATCTACACCATCGCGGTGCAGGCTGCGGGGGACGGGACGACAAGATCCTCGCCAACTACTTCCCGCCGTGCTCAAGCCCAACGTCCGATCTTGGCTCATGCACTTGCCGGACAGCTCCATATCCTCTTGGGCAGATCTGTGCCATCGGTTTGTTGGCGCCTTCACAGTGGCCACAAGCCTCATGGCTAAGAGAGTGACCTTCATCTGCCGCCGGAAGGAAGGAGATTCCCTGCACAAGTTCATTCAGAGATTCAGCCGTGTGCACTACAACATCCCTCGACAGCGTCCACCCCGCCATGTGATCGGCGCATTTCATCGTAATGTGCGGAACCGCAGGATGAGGGAGGAGATGGCGATGTGCAAAGTCAAGGATGTCGCTGAGCTGTACGCCTTGGCCGACAAGTGTGCACGCTACCGAGGAAGGGAGGAGACTCTGTGAGAGAATGCGGAAGCAGGATCTCGCAAGGAGGACACCGCCCGGCAAAGAAGGGCCGTGGCGAGGCAACAGGAATAAGAAAGGTAGAGAAGTGCTAGCTGTTGAGCAGTCCAAAGAACGGAGGTGGTGACAAGAACGCCAAGGCTGGTGGCTCGGCAAGGAGGTTGCCGCTGATGCCAACCACTGGTCGGTGGCGGCCGCCGACAAGGTGACGGCTCCGAAGCAAGATCTTGCAAGATCCTCCGCACCAAGGGCCACGACCTCCAGAGCTGCAAGAAGGTCGAGCAGCTTGTCGAATGCCAGAGAGCTGAGTACGAGCGGCGCGACAAGGAGAAGGCCCAGAAGGTGCCGGGGAGCAAGTAAGAAACGCCCCGGCCGGGAGGACGCCATGGCAAGGCCAAGCAGCGGCAAGGAGACAGACCTCCAGCGCCGCGACAAGGATGAAGATGATGACGACGACGAAGATATGGAAGACGACGACGCTGATGAGCAGGAGTTTCAGAAAGCCACAGAGGTCCTCTGCGTTGACGGAGGTGCTTCCCTGCATACCTCCCACCGCCAACTCAAGCAATGGATGCGGAGGTCAATGCAGCGGAACCATCCGTAGAGTCACGCAAGCCTCTCAAGTGGTCCAAGACGCCTATCATTTTTATATTGAGGACCACCCCGATCGCATAATCGCGGTCGGGTGCTTGCCGATGTTGGTCTCACCAACCATCCGCAACCTCAAGGTCACCAAAATGCTAGTTGACGGCGGGGCCGGCTTGAATCTGATCTCCTCCGCGGTGCTCCAGAAGCTTCAAATCCCTGACAGCGAGCTCAAAAAGACCGGCACTTTCCAAGGGATCAATCAGGGAAGGAGCAAGCCGAATTGGAAGATTACGTTGCCGGTAACATTTGGCAGCGAGCTGAACTTTAGGACTGAGAGGGTCACATTCGACGTTGCCGATTTCCCATTGCCTTACAATGGGATACTTGGCCGCCCAAAGACTCGCCAAGTTCATGGCAGCCTCTCACTACGCCTACAACCTACTCAAGATGCCAGCCCGATAAGCGCCATCTCCGTCCATGGCGACAAGAAGGATGCCCTTATTTGTGCCGACAAGATCTACCGGATGCAGCAGTCGCGACAGATTGCCGACACTTGTCATGAAGCTCCCCGGGGAAGAAGACGAAGTCCAAGTCCGGCAAGGGCTCGATGCTTACTCCGCAAGCGCACCTCTTCGGAGTGCTGCGCTACCGCCGAGGACGCACCATCGAGCTCCACCGCAAGTGCAAGAAGATGGTGGCTCCGCCAAAGACCAAGAAGGTGCCGCCAGGAGGACGGCACCGGTGGTACCTTTACCATCGCTGCCTCTCTCGACCCTAAATAGGAAGGTGCGCTCGTTGCTTTCCTGGCGGCGAATGTCGACGTGTTCGCATGGCAACCGCCCCGACATCCCCGTGTTCCTGTGAAAGTGATTGAGCACCGCCTGGCCGTTGTCCTCATCGCGCGGCCCGTCAAGCAAAAAAAAGTCGAGAAGCAAGCGGTGGAGCGCCAAGAATTCATAGCGTAAGAGATCAAGAACCGGAAGCAAGAGGCCTTGTCGAGGAGTGCTCCATCCCACGTGGTTGGCCAATCCTGTAGTCGCGGCGCAAAGCAAATGGAAAATGGAGACTTTGTATTGACTTCACGGATGTTAATAAAGCTTGTCCAAAGATCCATTTCACTTGCCGCATTGACGACCAGATTGTTGACTCCACTACCGGATGTGATTTGCTTTCGCTTCTTGATGCATACTCAGATACCATCGGATCTTCATGGCTGAAGAAGATGAGGAGAAGACCGCATTCATCACACCATGTGGCACATACTTTGTTTCATACGGATGCCTTTCGGTTTGAAGAATGCTGGTTCAACATTTGCAAGGGTAGTCCATTACGACTTTGAGACTCAAATGAATAGAAAAGTAGAACCCAACAGGGATTACATAGTGGTCAAAAGCAAGGACAAAGCAAATCTGGATCAAGATTTGGACGAGAACTTTGCAAATCTGCTCAAGATCAACCTCAAGCTCAACCCCGAGAAGTGCGTGTTTGGAGTCCCTTCCGGCAAGCTTCTCGGGTTCTTCGTGTCTCAACGAGGGATTGAAGCTAATCCCGACAAGATCAAGGCCATTGAGCAGATTGAAGCACCAAAGCGCGTCAAGGATGTATGAAGACTTGCCGGTTGCGTAGCTGCTCTCAGCAGGTTTATTTCTAGGTCTGCTTGAGCGCCTCGCCGCTTTTTCAAAATCTTGAAAAAGGCAGGTCCAATGAAATGGACTCGAAGCGGAGGCTGCGCCGCAGACTTGAAGAGATACTTGTCCTCCACTCCAACACTTGTCGCACCTAAGCCACAAGAGAAGTTGTTGCTATATATAGCGGCAACCAATCAAGTGGTTAGTGCTGCGTTAGTAGCGGAGAGGGAGGCGGATGACGAGCCGGCAACCACGGCAAGCACATCCAATGACAAGCGAGGGGCTTCACGACAAGCTCAGATCCCGACAAGGACGAATCCGCGCAGACACATGACCAGATGCAGAAAAGGATGGTGCAGCACCCAGTCTACTTTGTTAGTTCCCTCCTGCAAGGGGCTAGGTCAAGGTACTCTGGTGTGTAGAAATTGCTTTTCGGCCTCCTCATGGCCTCGAGAAAGCTGCGCCATTACTTCCAAGCACATGAGATCACAGCTTGTCACTCGCTTTCCGAAGAGGATACCGCAGAATCCGTAGCAACGGGCAGGATTGTCGAGTGGGCATTGGAGCCGTCAAGCTTTGGTCTCAAGTTTGAAAGCACATCAACTATCCAAAGCAGAGCGTTCGCAGAATTCATAGCGTAATGGACGCCAACGCCAGATGAAGAGATTCCGAGACGAGCATTCCCGCCAAGGAAACAAGCAAAGAGTGGCTGATGTACTTTGATGGTGCCTTCGCCGCAAGGCGCCGGTGCCGGCGTGTCGCTTATCGCACTCCACCGGGAGCACCTCAAGCACGTAGTCCGTATGCACTTTCCCAAGGAGCAAGCGACAAACAATACCGCAGAGTATGAAGGTTTGCTTGCCGGTCTCAGATCGCAGTGGACCTTGGGATCAAAAAGCTTATTGTCGTGGTGACTCGCAGCTTGTCGTCCGCCAAGTGAACAAAGATTACCAGAGTCCGTTGATGGAAGCCTACGTTGATGAAGTGAGGAAGCTAGAAGAGCACTTTGACGGCCTGCAAATGGAACATGTTCCAAGAGCTCAGAATGATATTGCTGACAGCCTGTCAAAGTGCGCTGCACTTAAGTTGCCTGTGGAACCAGGGATTTTCGTGCTCAAGCTGACTCAACCAACTGTAACACCATCAACTGGACAAAGCAAGAAGAGGAAGTTTATATCTGGTGACTACTTTCCGGCAGAGCTTCCCGAAGCCGTCGTTGCGAAGGTCCCCAAGATCAACACCAACAAGGCTTTGAGGGGCGGTCTGCTCGACAGCCCCCAGTTTGTTTCGTTGAAGCGACGCTCCCGACAAGTCTTGTTCAAAGCTTGTCGGGGAACATCAAGCCCGGCAGGCCGCAGTCCTTGCCGTGGAAGCCGATGTTCCCGCAGCAGCAGATGTGCCTTTAGTCCTTGTTGTCGAGCCGCAAGCTCCAAAGATGGGCGCAGAGATTGTCCATTTCCTTCGCATGTGAGTACTTCCTCAAGAGCAAGAAGAAGCGAAAGAGTAGCGGCAATGAAAGTATGTACCAGTTTGTCGGTAGCATACCGCATGTAAGAAGACTCAACGGTGTGAAATTGAAGTGTATTCCTGTGGAAGATGGACATAAGCTGTTGGCGAGATACACGGAGGCATATGTGGTCACCACATTGGCAAGAAGAGCACTTGCCGCAAAGCTTTCCTAAGAAGGTTTCTTCTGGCCGACAGCCTCCGTGATGCAAATCGCACAAGTAACCAAGTGTGAAGCATGCCGCCCATTCCAAACAGATACACCAGCCAGCTCAAGCTCTCCAGACGATCCCTTTATCCCGGCCATTTTCGGTCTGGGGCTCGACATCCTCGGCCCCTTCCCCGAAGTTGTCGGGGCTTTGAATACTTGTACGCCGCCATCGACAAGTTCACAAAGTGGCCGGAAGTGGAAGCGATGAGGAAGGTGACGGCACAACAAGAATCAAGTTCTTCAAGTCGATTGTTTGCCGCTTCGAATCCCTAACAGGATCATCACCGACAACAAAGACACAATTCACGAAGTCGCACCTTCATGCAAGACATCCAAGACCTTGGCGCCAAGGTCCGCTTTGCTTATGTTGCTCACCCGAGAAGCAACGGTCAAGCGTAGAGGGCAATGCTGAAGTGCTGCGGGCTCAAGACCGTAACTTTCGACAGCTGCACAAGTGCGGAAGAAACTGGATCGAGGAGCTGTCGGTGGTTCTTTGGTCGATCAGACGACGCCAAATCGAGCCACCGCCGCACACCTTTGCTCTAGTCTATGGAGCAGAGGCAGTTCTCCCCACGGAACTCGTGATACGGATCGCCTCGAGTGCTCGCTTATGATGAGTTTGAGCAAGAGCAGCTGCGACAAGATGACGCTACCGCTCCTTGAGGAGGATCGCCTTCAGTCATTGGCGAGCTGCTCGCTACCAAAGAAGCTTTTGCGTCGCTACCATAGCCGCAGAGTTAGTGCCGAAGTCTCGAGGAAGGCGGCCTTGTTCTTCGGCGCTGCTCACCCGCCAAGAATTCAAACAAGTTGACGCCAAAGTGGGAAGGCCCTTATCGGGTGAAACGAGTCACTAGGCTCGGTGTCGTCAGCTTTGAGACCGAAGATGGCATTCCGTGAGCAACTCCTGGAACATTGAGCATCTTCGTAAGTTTTACCCATAGGGCGCGGTTGTCGGAACCTGCTCCGGCAACCACCTTTTGTACAAGTCTTGCCGCTGTTGCATGTAATCCTTTGTACAAAGCCGCAAGCAGACCCGTGCATCGAAGAAGCTTATGTGTTGCGCACAACTTGTCAAATTCATGCTTTCATCATTTTATTGCATGTTTTGACTAACACTTTGTGCAAAGAACCACACCCGATAAGCAAAATCGAGCCGCTAGGCTCCATGACTTTATTTCCTCTTCTTTCTCTTTTCTCAAAGAAAGGAAGGCTCCCTCGCAAGACAAGTTAACCAGGGGAAAGGAGAGGATGATAATACTATGGACCAGTAATCGCCGAGGAAGTTTCGCCTCATCGGGAAGCAAGAGATGTAAAGCTAATTTGCCAAAGTTTGAGCAATAAATTTTTTAATTTTCAAGTTATCTTCCTCGAACGATAGTAATTTTTATGGAAAACCTATGCGCAGAGGAACCAACTCGCCGGCTAGTCGCGCCCTTACTTTGTTTCGAGTCCGCTCAACAACTTAAGTGAGCTGCAGCTAGTCGCGACAAGGTTGCTTGTCGGAGGCGGCACTGCCAAAGAGTCAGCCGACGTTCCACACTCAACGCCATGGCAAAAGTGCCCGCACCGACAAGTCCCCCAAATGCGTAAGGCGTAAACGCATACAAAGGAAGGAATCAAGTAGAGGAAATAACGTTGCATTGATCGCCTAAGATAGAGTATATTACAAAATAACTTGTCGCTGATCTAACAAAGTGTTCTAAACATGATCGGCCAGCGACAAGGGAAAGATAAAGTTGGCAGCCTAGTCTACGCGGTCGCCTCAATCCGCTTGATCTTGTTCACCTTGTCCACAATGGGTGCGACAAGGGCTTTGAGCTCCTCCACGTTGGCATCTCGCGGCAAGGATCCGAGGACGCCGTTAAGGTTGAGGCCCGGATTGCGGAAGGCCACCTTTATCAACACCTTCTCGAGGGCTCCTCGCACAGATCCGGGCGTGATTCCTCGGCCACCGCTTCGGGACCTCTTCCCGAGTCGCCGGAGACCCGCCACCACGCCTTTGAAGAATAAGCTGAGTTTGGCGCCGGGTTGGAGATGCTCGTCGGAGGAGTATGCAAGGTCCGCCATCCCCAGCTCCATCAGCTCGTTAGGATGTCGGCGGCGGTGTCCACAAGACCTTCACCCAAAGGCTCCACGCTCTCCCTCAAGGTGCTCGATGGAGGCAGCATTCGCTAGCAGCTCCTCCTTGGCCTTGATCGCCTCCAACAAGCCCACCTCCCGCCTTCCGGGCGCCGCCCAACGCCCTGTGTCGTGGTGGTCAGCTTCAGCCAAGATCCGCCTTTGAATCCTTGGCGGCGCCGAGCTCCTTGCCTCTATCAACGAGACGACTCGCAGCTCGCCAAGAGTGTAGGCGTCCTTCTCACGCTCACGCTTGAGCACGGCAAGCTCTTCGCCGCTCTTCTTAAGGCTGGCCCCACCATGCCACCTTCGCCTTCAGCTCTTCCTTGGCGGCCTCGGCAGCGGCAGCATCCTTCGCTTCTGGCGCCCGCCAAGTGACTCCTCGCTGCAAGGTCTTCTTCGTGGCTGTCCAGTTGACCTTCCGCCAGCCACCGCTTCTGCTGGAGAGCTTCTCGGCAGCCATTGCTCCTCCTCACCAAGGCCTTCTCAAGGATAAAGGCGTGCGCTCTTACGCAAGTTGCCCCAGCGCTTACGCTACGTCGCGGAGAGCTTCTTGGTTGGCGCTCGAGCTCCTCTCGCGCTTCTCCATGTCCGCCTCGCCTCGCGACAAGTGCTTCCCGAGTCTCCAACTTGGCCTGCCGGGCGCGGTAGAGCGACAAGCTTCTTCTTCAAGAACTCCTCCTCGACTCGCCGTTCTTGCTTGCTGGCCCACCAGCTCCACACCAGCAGAGGCGAGTAGCTCACCATCGAAGGTCTCTCCTCGACCGGCGCCTGAGCTCGGTTCCTGTGGGAGCTTGATGAAGACGCCTTCGCCGGCCTTCAGTAGGCGCTGGGCCTCGAACTGACGCCCAAAGAGCGCGGGGAGTCGGTTGTCGGTGTAGCGCTTGTCGCTCCTGCGGCCTCAGGGCGTGCAAGACGATCGCCTCGACCCTCGCCACCGTGTTATAGCCTCGGCGGCCTTCTCGCCAACAAAGCTCACATGGCGGCCTCTTCTTCCACAAAGAACGACCTCTTCTTCCACGACGGCGGCCTCGTCGGTGTTGCCAAGACCTCCTCTCGCCACGGCCTCGACCTCCATCGGCTCAAGGCCGACGAAGAAAGAGCAGTCAAGCAAATGTTCAAAAAAAGAAACAAAAGAAAGCAAGCCCAAGGGAGATTTTTCGTAAGGCAGTTACTGCAACGGATCCGCAGCCATGGCCTCGACCACCGGAGGGTCATCAAGCGCTGTCCCTGCCGGGTAGCCTCCCTTGCCGGGTGGCCTCCCTTGTCGAGGGCGCCCCTTGCCGGAGATTCCTCCCTTGGCGGGCGAGTGGCGTGCAGACAGATCTCGGGCGGCTTCCAACCTCCCCGATGAGGCTGCTCTGCTCCTACACAAGCAAACAATCAGATATCAACGAAGAAGGAGCACCCCGCACACCTAATAGTAAGGAGAAAACTGCACACTTACTCTAGGGCCGTCTTTGGGGGGCTGCTCGAGGAAGGGTTGCCGGTCCGGCAAGGGGTCTCGGACGCGCCCCTGTTGCCACGGGAGAATCAGACTCAACGACGACCGTCGGGATCTTGGCCCTCTTCGACGCTCTCTGGGCCAGCGTCCCGAAAAGGAAAGAGTCCAGAACGAAGCAAATCAGATTCAAGATGAAGCAATAAAATTGAAGAAATACAAGCACAAATCTCAAGAGCTTACTCTTCGCCTTCCTCCTCGGAGCTGAGCGCGGAGAAGTCAAACTCCGGCTCGCCTCCCGGTGCGACGAGGCGGAGGAGTGGGCTCTCTTGGCCGCTTGGCGGGCGTCGGCGGCGGCTTCGAGAAGATCCCGCCCAGCTTGTCGCAGCAGTGTGGGCGCCTCATGCAACCTCGCATGTCAGCGGTGGAGCGCGTCGCTGGCGCTTCTTCTGTGGGCCAGGCTGCCGCCCGACTTCGTCTCCGGCCTTGCGGAGACGCCTCTTCGGGCGGAGCCGGGCTCACCGGCGGCAAGTCGCTGGGTGGTGGAGAAGAAGCGCCCTCGGCGGGTCCAAACGACCCGCCTCGGGCTCGAAAAGCTCGCCCTCGCCGATGACCTCCCTCGCCGCAAGGCTTGCCGCTTCGCAGCGTCCGCCTCCTCCACGGTGAACCCGAAGGCTCCAGCGGCGGCGCTGCCGCCTCCTCCACCTCGGTGGCAATCCGCGCCATCTCCTCGCCGGTGGTGTCGCGGTGAGCCTTTTTCGCCGTCGGAGCGGATCGGCACTTCTTCCAAATCGTCAAGAACTGCTGCACGACCTCGTCAGGGCTCCTGCCAGGTTGGGACGATCACATGGGAGTCGCACACGGCATCATGGCGCGGATGCGGTCGAGCGCCGAAGTTGTTGCACAATGGGACGACTTCGGCAACCTAAACCACTCAGGTGGTCGGGTCGTTCTTGAACAGCTCGAGCAGCATCGCGCCCAGCTCCAAGACGGTGAAGTTCCGATTCAGGCCCGGCGCAACCTCATAATGTCTCGCCGATTTTGGAACTCCTGTGAAGGCCTCCTCCTTTCCTGCAAGGGAGCGATGCAACGACGAAGGAAATCTGCGCCAATCGCTACTTACGGTTAACCCGCAAGCCCGAGGCGCAAAATCCGGTCACAGCTTATCTTCACCAGATCATCCGCGCCAAGTTGCTCCAATCTCTGCCACAAGACTATTGGAGTTTGGCGACGGCAAGGAAGGGCTGCGGGTTCTCCTCACGACCCGGCACCAATTGGCTCTCCACTCCTCCCACTTGTTGCGGAACTCTCCTTCCGTGTAGGCCTCTTTCTTGCCGATCCTAGAGACCCGTGCTATCCCTCCGCAAGTGGCTCTCCTCTCTCGACGCTGGCACAAAGAAATGGCGGAAGAGTGCCACATTTGGGTGGACTCCGACAAAGTTTTCGCAAAGATGCGCGAAAACTGCCATGGTCAAGACGGCGTTGGGGGTGAAATCAAGGAGGCGGAGGCCAAACGTGTTCATAATGTCGCAGAAGAACTCGGAAAAGGGCGGGCAAAGCCCGCAATAGAAGGAAAGGGCGAAAAAGGGGTACCCTGTTGGGGCCAAATCAGAGGCGGAGGCGGGGAGTACCCTCGGCGCCGGATGCGCACGCTGCCTCCGCTGACCGTAAGAGGTAGAAGACGCCCCGCAGCTCCCTTTGCGCCGAGCTCCGGGAAGATGGCCCGCTCCTTGCACAGCGCCATGGCGAAGCCGCTGCGCCTCGGCCGACTTGACGCCCTTCTCCTTGTCGGCTTTCGGAGCCATGGCGAGGGCGGCGGAGGAGGCCGACGGCGGTGAGCGCGCTTGTGGCGAAGGGGGGCGGGGCGCTGCTCTCTTCGCACCGGAGAAGAAGGGGGAGCGGCGGTGGTTTTCTTGACAAGACAGCGACGGCGAGTGGACGGCCTGCCCTATTTCCTCCGCTTATAAAGAGGGGGAGGGGGCGGACGTTCCGCTTTTCCTAATAAAGAAACCCCCACGACCACGCCCACGATCTCTCGCACGACGCCACGTTCGGTGCGTGCCGTTAGTGGGGGTCGTGGTTGGTCCGGGGCGAGTTGCGACGTGGTCGAGACCGCGTGTGACCGTGCACTGTTTTGGGCCTGGCCCGACAGCGCTCGGCACCGTGTACGGCCCAGGCCCGGGGGCTCCTATCGGTGTACTATAGTAGGGGTACCCTAGTATCCCGTACTCGTGCACGGACAGTTGCAGCACCCCGCGGCAGGGTTTGCCTCGTCACCGCCAAGGTCCTCCGTGGCTCCTTTGAAGCCATTCAAGAACAAAGTATTTGATTAAGAAGACAAGGCCCCGGCAAGAGGAGCTTGTCGGGAAGGCCACTCAAGGCATGCAGAAGACAAGGCCCCGGCAAGAGGAGCTTGCCGGGAAGGCTCGGAGCGACAAGCCTCCGGACGCGACAAGGATTCGGCAAGGCAAGGCGCTTTGCATGCAAGCAACCTCTCTCCATCTCCGCTCCAGCTCATCCAAATGACGCGGTCGCCATGGGACCGCTCCATGCGCGCGTGTCAAGAGGTTGTGCAGCCAGCGGAGAGCAGCGATAAGCGGCGCCGACAAGCTTGCCATCGTGGCGAAGCGGAGGCGCACTGACGGTCTCACAGACTGCTTTGGGCGACACCGACGGGCATTTATTGCTTTTGTCCCTTGCCGTCGAGTTAGGTATTTTGCATCAGACATCGCTCGAGTAGGTGTACCAACTCCTGTTTTTACATTTGTACCCCCGCCTATGTTGCCACCTGTCGGAGACCCCTTGAGCATATAAAAGGAGGCCCATGCGCAACGTAGAAAGGGATCGGTTCGGTTCGGTTCATTCGACTCACTCGAGACCAGATACACCCACGCTAGGTTTTGTAGATCTCATCGCTCCCTGGCAAGAACACAATACATCAAACAAGCAGCAGTAGGAGTTTTATCTCTCCGGAGAGCTCCGAAGCTGGGTAAACTGCTCGTGTGCCTCGCCACGATCCGCTCTTCGTGCGATCTCCGCCCCCCTCCGAACCATAAAGGGGCCTGGTCCGCCGGCCCCATAGGTGTTCGTGGGTACGATCAGCCTCCCCAACATTCTGATATACCAACACAGGTAGTAAAGGTAAATTCTCTCTATAGATATGATAAAGCTGAAGTCCCTCCTACTAAAATTGCTAGTCAGTGCTTGGATGAGTTTGATAACTTTATGTTTAAGCAAGACGACTTCAATGCTTATTTTGGTAGACAATTAAAACAAGATGCTTATATGATTAAACGCTTGGGTGATTATATGGCTAATATTAGAGGTGAATTAATCTTGTTAGCAAACATGCTTCTATGGTTACCACTCAAGTAGAACAAGTACTTAAAGCTCAGAAATAAGTGCTTGATGAAATGAATAGTAAGAAAATGATTATGCCGTTAGAGTGGCTACTAGAACTGGTAGAATGACTCAGGAACCTTTGTATCCTGAATTCCACCCTAAGAGAATCGAGCAAGATTCTCAGAGAAATAATATTGCTGTACCTAGTTCTTCTAAAAGGAAGAAAAAGAAAAATGATATGACTTTGCAAACTTCTAGTGAACCTATTGGTGAACCACCTGAGAATCCAAATGATATCGCTATGTCTGATGCTGAAACACAATCTGGTAATGAACATGAACCTAGTGAAAATGTTAATGATGATGTTCATGATGATGCTCAACCTAGTAATGATAATGATGTAGAAGTTGAACCTGCTGTTGATCTTGATAACCCACAATCAAAGAATCAACGTTATGATAAAAGAGACTTCGTTGCTAGGAAACATGGTAAAGAAAGGGAACCATGGGATTTTGAGCGCTTTGCTGAAATGATTAGACCCATCTTTTTGCGTATGCAATTGACTGATATGCTCAAAATGAATCCTTATGCTAAATATATGAAAGATATTTTTACCAATAAGAGAAAGATACCAGAAGCTGAAATTTCCACCATGCTTGCTAATTATACTTTTAAGGGTGGAATACCAAAGAAACTTGGAGATCCAGGAGTACCTACTATACCATGCTCCATTAAGAGAAATTATGTTAAAACTGCTTTATGTGATCTTGGAGCCGGTGTTAGTGTTATGCCTCTCTCTTTATATCGTAGACTTGACTTGAATAATTTGACACCTACTGAAATATCTTTGCAAATGGCTGATAAATCAACTGCTATACTTGTCGTTATTTGTGAGGATGTGCCTGTTGTGGTTGCAAACGTTACTATTTTAACGGACTTTGTTATTCTTGATATTCCCGAGGATGATAGTTTATCTATTATTCTTGGAAGACCTTTCCTTAATACTGCAGGTTATTGATTGCAACAAAGGCAATGTCACTTTTCATGTTAATGGTAATGAGCGTACGGTACATTTTCCGAGGAAACAACCTCAAGTTTATAGTATCAACTCTATTGGAAAAATTCCATCAATTATATTTGGAGGTTTTGAATTTCCTCTCCCTACCACAAGAAGAAATATGATATACTTATTATTGGGATGTCCATATCCCCGTTGAGGTAACCTAGTGTTATTCAAATTTCTCCTTCCATGTTAGTCGGAATGAGTTTGTTAACAAGACCTGATCAACCTTGTTAGTGGATTCCTTTTGATGAGCATGAGATGGATAAAACTAGAAGCACAACCTTCTGTACCCTCCTTATATTTTCTGTTATTTAGTAGAAATAAAGTAAAATAGTATTTTTCAGTCTGTCTCCCGACTTATCCGTGCAATATAAAAATATCCCGAAAATAAAAGTCCTCAGAATGCCATGCCAATTTAATATGATCTTTTCGGTAATATTTGAGAATTTTTAGTGCAAAAATTACATGAGGAGCTGCCACTGCCACAAGGGTGGAGGGCGCGCCTCACCTCGGGCGTGCCCCCGCCTCGTGGGCCCACGGTGGCCCTCCTCCACTTATCCCTGCACTCATCTTCTTCCCCTGCCTCACACAAACCCGAAAACCCAACTCAAGCACGAGTTCCAGCCACTTTTGCTGTGATTTTCGATCTCCTTGCTCAAAGCACCTCTCGCAAAACTGCTTGGGGAGATTGTTCCTTGGTATGTGACTCCTCCATTGGTCCAATTAGTTTTTGTTCTATTGCTTTATTCTTTGCAAATTTGTGCTGCATAGGTGTCCATGTTCTTGAGCTTGCATGTCAAATTTATATGGTTCCAAGTAGTTCTAATGCTTGATATAGGCTCTAGGCACTTGTAGGAGTAGTTGCTATCAATTTTATTGAAGTTGGTTCACTTTTGTTTGAAGTTACTAAAAATTTCAGAAATTTTTAGAGGAAACAATATGTTTAGGAAGATGTTCCAAGGTGGTTCTTCAAGGAAGCAAGGTCCCAGGCTTGCAATGCGTGATGCTGACGAGGAACCACTAAGAGACGCTCTTGTGAGGCCCTGTGAATGGCCTTTGGAAAATTTTATGGATCAAGCAGGAATCAAAGAAGAATTTAACGCATATTTGTGTAATGCCGGTCTTGTGGACTTCGAGGCTGACAAATGCCCCCGGTATCATGATCTCACAAGTTCATTTGTGAGGAGGTTTGAATTTTCATCTTCGCGTAATTCTCCTTCAGTCATGTTTGACCTTTATGACAAATCTTATACCATGGACTTAGAGGATTTCACTTTTGCTTGCAAACTTCCATCTTGGAGTAGTGTCAGGGATCCCCCTAAATCTGAATTTAGAGACTTTCTTGCTAGTATAACTGTGAGGGAATCTAGAGATATAACGCAAGCCACTATAGGGAGCATTCACTTTCCTGCTATACATTATTTTGCTCTGTTCATCGGTAGGTGCATAAATGCTAAAGATGAAGCATGTCACATGTGTGTCCCTGATCTCAGCATTCTCAGGAGTGTTGTGTTAGGTGACCAATCTTATCATATGGGAGCCATTGTAGCTCGTAGGTTGCATCATAATAGACATAACGAAGATTTCTTTGGAGGAATTTATGCAACCCGCTTAGCTAATTTTCTTGAGATTGACATTCGTGAGGGTGATATGGAGTTACCCCCTACTTATTTAGATTTTGACTCTATGGTTTCCCACCAGTTTGTTGAGAGGATCAACCACCTCTCCAAAGATCGACTAATCTTTAACAAACGGCATGTTGTCCCACATTACTCTTCCTGCTCCTGCCTTCTTTGATTCTCGCATAAAAGGAAGATATGTTATTACCAGAGAGGAGGCAGATGAGTACGATAGAAGAGCGGAGGCGGTTTCGACGCCACGCTGCAGCCTCAGAGGCGATAGTCACGATCGCAAAGATGACCTCAGCTACACCTACGGGTATCCGCCAGGCTATCCCTGGCAATAGACCAACTTAGGCCAAAAGCCTAAGCTTGGGGGAGTACGTATTTCTCACCGACATTACATTTATGTTCACACACACTCATTGCTAGATGTCGGTGCTCATACTCTTTCAATGTAATATCCATGCTAGTTTATTTTCTTTTTCCTGCTTTCTTCTTGTGTGTTTAATAAACCTTAAGAAAAACAAAAAATTAGTAGTAGTTTATTTTTCCCATCGTAGTAGTAATAATTAAAAAGAAAACCCAAAAATATTTCCCATTCTTCTTTTGCTTGTTGGGAGCTTTCCCGTGTAAATAGTTTTTATTTCTTTTCTTTTCTTTGGGGGTCAGTAGGAGAAGACCATGATTAAATTGTTGAAGTGGATCTTATATGCATCATTGTTGATTTAACCAAGAGCCCATATTGCCTTGTCTTCTCCTGTTTATTGAATGCTCGCAGATTCCAGCTTAGTCCAATGCACGTGCACTCTTTTTATTATTCACATCATTCGGCCGTGAAAGTGAAAGGCAATTATGATGATATATGATGGACTGACTGAGATGAGAAAAGCAGGTATGAACTCGACCTCTTTTGTTTTTGTAAATATGATGAGTTCAACGTTCTTGATTCAGCCTATTATGAATAAACATGTTTGCAATGACAATTAGAGATCATAGTTGCTTATGCCATGCTTGATTAGCTATGAGTTATAATGGTTTACCTTGCGTGCCAACATGCTATTAAAATGGTTGTGATGTGGTATGATGGGGTTGTATCCTTCTTTGAATGATTTAAGTGACTTGACTTGGCACATGTTCACGCATGTAGTTGAAACAAATCAACATAGCCTTCACGATATTTATGTTCATGGTGGATTATATCCTACTCATGCTTGTACTCAATGTTTATTAATGTTAATGCATGTTCATGACTGTTGTCGCTCTCTAGTTTGTCGCTTCCCAGTCTTTTGCTAGCCTTCACTTGTACTAAGCGGGAATACTGCTTGTGCATCCAAATCCCTTAAACCCCAAAGTTATTCCATATGAGTCCGCCATATCTTCCTATATGCGGTATCTACCTGCCGTTCCAAGTAAATTCGTATGTGCCAAACTCTAAACCTTCAAATAAACATTCTGTTTTGCATGCTCGAATAGCTCATATATCAACTAGGGCTGCCCTTATCTTCCGTGTTAGGCGGGTTATTATCAAGAGGAGTGGACTCCGCCTCACTCACGAGAAAATGGCTGGCCACCGGATGCCCATTCCATGCTTTATGCAAACTAAATCAAAATAATTGCAAACAAAACTCCCCCTGGGACCCGTTGAATGTTGAGGGCACTCGTTGTTTCGAGCAAGCCATGGATTGATGCTTGTGGAGGAGGGGGAGTATAAACTTTACCATTCTGTTTGGGAACCGCCTATAATTTGTTTAGCATGGAAGATATCGTCATCTCTTAGTTGTTATGTTGACAATGAAAGTATGCCGCTCAAAATAATTTATCTCTATTTCAAAACTGAGCTCCGGCACATCTACAAATCCCTGCTTCCCTCTGCGAACGGCCTATCTATTTACTTTTATGTTGAGTCATCACCTTCTTATTAAAAGCACTAGCTGGAGAGCACAGCTGTCATTTGCATTCATTATTGTTAATTTATATCGGGTATGACTATGATTGGATCTTTTTTACCATGAATTACAATGTCTAGTCAGTCCTTGATCTTTGAAGGTGCTCCGCATTTATGTTTTATGTCTCGTAAAGGGCTAGCGAGATACCATCTTGTTATATCATATTATGATTATTTTGAGGAAGTGTTGTCATCCGAGATTTATGATTATGGCTTGCTAGCTGATTATGTTATTGATATGAGTAAACATGAGACCTGATAATTATTGCAAATGTGGTTAGTTATAATTTTTGCTGAAAACTTGAATGCTGACTTGACATAGTTACAACAACAAGAGCAAACAGAGTTTGTAAAAGTTTTTCTTTTTCTCTTTCAGTTTGTCAACTGAATTGCTTGAGGACAAGCAAGGGTTTAAGCTTGGGGAGTTGATACGTCTCCGTCAGATCTACTTTTCCAAACACTTTTGCCCTTGTTTTGGACTCTAACTTGTATGATTTGAATGGAACTAACCCGGATCGACGTTGTTTTCAAAGAGAATTGCCATGATGTTGTTTTATGTGCGTAAAACAAAAGTTCTCGGAATGACCTGAAACTCCACAAAATATCTTAGAATAAATAATAAAAATCCTCGCTTAAAGATGAAGACCAAAGGCGGCCCACACTGTCCACGAGGGTGGGGCGCCTCCACCGGGCGCACTTCTACCTCGTGGGCCCCTAGACACCTTCCTCGACGCCAACTCCAACTCTATATATTGGCTTTCGGGAGAGAAAATTAGAGAGAAGAAATCATCACGTTTTACGACACGGAGCCGCCGCTAAGCCCTAATCTCTCTGGAGGGCTGATCTCGAGTCCGCTCGGGGCTCCGAGGGGGATTCATCGTCGTCGTCGTCATCAACCATCCTCCATCACCAATTTCATGATGCTCACCGCCGTGCGTGAGTAATTCCATCATAGGCTTGCTGGACGGTGATGGATTGGATGAGATTTATCATGTAATCGAGTTAGTTTTGTTAGGGTTTGATCCCTAGTATCCATTATGTTCTGAGATTGATGTTGCTATGACTTTGCTATGCTTAATGCTTGTCACTAGGGCCCGAATGCCATGATTTCAGATCTGAACCTATTATGTTTTCATGAATATATGTGAGTTCTTGATCCTATCTTCAAAGTTTATAGTCACCTATTATGTGTTATGATCCGACAACCCCAAAGTGACAATAATCAGGATACTTCTCGGTGATGACCATAGTTTGAGGAGTTCATGTATTCGCTATGTGCTAATGCTTTGTTCCGGTTCTCTATTAAAAGGAGGCCTTAATATACCTTAGTTTCCATTAGGACCCTACTGCCACGGGAGGGTAGGACAAAAGATGTCATGCAAGTTCTTTTCCATAAGCACGTATGACTATATTCGGAATACATGCCTACATTACATTGATGAATTGGAGCTAGTTCTGTGTCACCCTATGTTATGACTCATACATGACGAACCGCATCCCAAGATAATTATCCATCACTGAATCGGTGCCTACGAGCTTTCCATATACTGGTCTTCGCTTATTTACTTTTCCGTTGCTACATTTACAATCACTACAAAATACCAAAAATATTACTTTTGTTGTCTTTACTTTTGTTACCTTTACCACCACTATCATATTACTTTGCTACTAAACACTTTGCTGCAGATACTAAGTTTCCAGGTGTGGTTTAATTGACAACTCAGCTGCTAATACTTGAGAATATTCTTTGGCTCCCCTTGTGCCGAATCAATAAATTTGGGTTGAATACTCTACCCTCGAGAACCGTTGCGATCCCCTATACTTGTGGGTTATCACGCCCCCCTTTCCTTCCTCTCTCCCTCCTCCTTCCCTCTTCTCCTACTCCAACTAGGAAAGGAGGGAGTCCTACTCCCGGTGGGAGTAGGACTCCCGGCGCGCCTCCTCCTGCCGGCCGCCTCCCTCCCTTGCTCCTTTATATACGGGGCGGGGCACCCCATAGAGGCAACAATTGATCATTGATCTCTTAGCTGCAGCGTGCCCCCTCCACCATATTCCACCTAGATAATATCGTAGTGGTGCTTAGGTGAAGCAATCGCGTCGGTAGAACATCATCATCGCCACCACGCCGTCAGGTCGATTTTAACGCCTCCCTCAAAGCTCCTACTGGATCGGAGTTCGAGGGACGTCATCAACGTGTGCTGAAATCGGAGGTGCCGTATGTTCGGTACTTGGATCGGTCGGATCGTGAAGACGTACGACTACATCAACCACGTTGTGCTAACGCCTCCGCTTTCGGCCTACGAGGGTACGTGGACAACACTCTCCCCTCTCATTGCTATGCATCACCATGATCTTGTGTGTGCGTAGGAATTTTTTTTGAAATTACTATGTTCCCCAACAGATGATGTTTCTCCGTTCTAACCCAGCCATGTACACGAGCCCTGGCCATACGTATGGCGAGTAGGCGTTCGAGACCCTTCCCGTATGTAATGACGCGGGTCAGATTTTCTTTCTTGCACACCGCCGCGTTGTAATGACGCGTACATGCTATGTGCGCGCCTCTACTACGACACGTGCACGCCTCTACATCGACCAAGATGTACGCATACACATTCGCGACGACGAATGACAATGCTACGACGCTTCACCAGGTGGGTCCCCACCGCCAAGCACTTCCTTGCTCGCGAAGATGTAGTTGGTGGGTCCCAGCAATCAGGGGCGAATCGTTTTTGCCCGGACGCACTTCCTTGCGTGCGAAGATGTAGCTGGTGGGTCCCAGCAATGTGGGGAAACATTTTTCGCGAACATCGTGGGTCTGGCCCGTGGGTCCCTCACCGCCGTGGAGGAATAATTATTTTGGGTGTAATAAGGAGGCACTTCGTTGCTGCGACTGTGGACCCAGCTGTCAGCCTCTCCACGTACAGTCCACGTTTGATGGGAAGCCGTTCCTTGACCACATTGACCACGCCACACCGAGAGCACTAGGGCAATGGACGACGGCGAGGCCTTGGAAGGGGACAACGCAGAGCCGGGGAAGACGCGGCAGTGGATGCCCACACGTAGAGGAGTACGAGGGTTCACTGGTTCGCTGCGGTGCGAGGCTGTCGTCGCCGCAGAATAACAGGGGGTGTGGGTGAGTAGAGGGATGGCCTGGCCAGCGGTGGGAATATTATGGGGCGATGAGGCCTCCACGGCAAAGACACCGGCCACGGAGGCGAGGAGCATGCGGCACGACCGCGCTTTGGGCGGCCGGAGCAACAAGACCAGAGGTTGAAGAAGCACTACGGCCGTTGGATGGACATCGTCTGATACCGGAGTTAGAATCGTTCATATTGACTAAGTTGACAAAGCACTCCGTCCCCGTCAACTTAGTAGGCCCACAAGTCAGCCTCCCATGAAGGTGGGTCCCAACTAGCAGGGGGGTATTCATTTTTTGTGTGTAATAAGGAGTCACTTCCTTGCATGCGAAGATATAGCTGGTGGGTCCGACCTGTCGGTGGTGGGAACGTTTTTTCGCGAAATACAGAGGCCCTTCCGGTAGGTCCTAGCTGTCAGGTGGAGGAATCATTATTTTGCGCGTAATAAGGAGGCATTTCCTTGTGTGCGGCCATGGACCCAGCTGTCAGCCTCTCCACGCACAGTCTACTTCTGATGGTGTCGTTCGTTGGCCACATTGACCACTCCGCGCCGAGCGCATCCAAGGTGGTGGACGACGGCGAGGCCCCGGACTGCAACGAGTCGGAGATGGGAAGACGCGAGAGTAGAGTCGTAGACGGAGAGGTGTACGAGGGTTAACTGGTTCTGGTGCGGTGTGGTTCGGCAGTCGGTGGAGAAGAACAGGAGGTGTGCAGGGGTGGAGGGATGGCCTGGCCAACGGTGGAGTAGCGCTTCACAGTGAAGCGTTCTAAGCAGAGCTGCTAGCAGCATGAGGCAGGATAGGTGGTGCCGGCGGAACTGGAGGAAGAAGACGAGAGGTTGAAGATGAATGTCGGTCGTTGGATGTAAATCCAACGGCTAACGATGTCAGAATCATTTGTTGACTAAGTTGACAATGACTTGCATTGGCTTCGGCCTATTGGCCCACATTTCAGCCTCGAAAAATGTGGCACGTATTCAACCCATTTTTTCAGAATTACAGTCTTTTTTTACGGGGTAGAATTTACAGTCCATTTGATCTCTTTTTTTTGAATTACAGTCCATTAGCTGGGCTGGGTGAACAAATAATGTAGCATCCATGCGGCCCATTTATGTTTTTTCCTAAAAAAATTACAGGCCATTTGCACTTTCTCGAAATACACGATTTTGCTGGCTTGATTCTAATTATAATGTTGGGGTGGGTGCAACAATGTTATCAAAAATAAACAGGGGCTGAGCATTTTGTTATATATATATATATATATATATATATATATAATAAGTGATTTATTATTACATTGGTCCTTAAATCTTACCAAGCTTTTGTACACAATCACCAGGATTTTCGTTGCCAAAAAAAATCCAGGATTTTATTGTTAAGAAATTATCTATACTACTATATAGTGTATCAGTTTCAAACTAGACCTAGAGCATCAATCATAGCCGTTGGTCACCTAAATCAATGGCTGAGATCATCAGGATTCACCATGAACAGTAGACCGATATTGCCTTTATTGTGTTCTAGTACAATCAGGCGACCTTTCAAGAACAAAAGAAGCCCATGTTCCCTACCTCATGGGTCGGATTGCCGCTTGAGTACATGGCAGTTTGAGCCCAAACGAGATTGTTTGGGAGTAAAACAGGGAGCAAAAAGTAAGATGCAGTCTTTTTAGATGTGCACATACAGTTTCTTGTATGAAAATAATCCCTACCTTTATAATACTTATCAATCATAATTAATTAATATCTACATTCGCTTTCTATATTTTATTTTTGCCTTTTATCTATCAGCAAATCTATGGCTTATTCTCTTTTACCAAAATCACTCTCTTCAACTAAGACGTGCCTTGCACGTGTATACATACTAGTTTTTATAAGTTAACAAGATGTGGGATATTGTTTTCTTACATATGTAAGTATCTGTTAAATATATGATGGCAATAACAATAATATATAATAACATATAAAATAATTTAAATATATATAATATAGTTAGAAGGAAACATAAGTTGGACCAGCGTTCCTATTCTTATATAGAAAAATAGAATGTAACTCTGCTTTCTTCAAAAAAACATAAATTGGGCTGCCGATGTTTCAGGAAAAATTAAATCTCGGATGGGAGGTCCATAGGCCGGTCGATACATGACGGCCCTCAAGAAAATACAAACAGCCTTATGGACCTCCCATCCAAGGTCGTGGGCTGCGCATGTTCAAAAAGAAAGCCTAGACGGGGCAGCTGTTCCACCCAGGTTCGATTCCACGTGTGGAGAGAAAATATCTCCAAAATTTTTGCCTCTGCCTTTATTGACATGTGGGTCCCAATTGACATCTACGCACACCACATCCTACACTTGTCAAAACTTCGTCCCTCGTTTTCTCTGTTTTTTGCACACTCGACATTGTGTGGACATTTTGAAAATAGCATATCTTTTTGACTGTGCATCATATGAAGATGTGTTATGCATGAATGTTGATCAGCATGATGTTAACTGGCTGGTAGTTCCAGTTTCGACCATGAATAAAACTTCCAAAGATGATGTTAACACTGTTTGAAAAGGCCGTGTTAATATAAATGTTTCGCCTCTCAAAGTTGCAGTTTCTTATCTGGCCCGAACTTGGAGTTTCTTATCTCAAATCAAACTTGCGCTTTTCTCTCGAGAATCACATTGTCCGGACTTTTATACTCCTATGAAACTACATTTTTAAGTGCTAAAAATAGATCTCTAGAATTCATAAAATACTTCATATGCTCAATACTGCAAATCTGAAATTCAAAAGACATTCATATCTAAAAGTACTCTCAAAATACACAACACAAAACACAATTCACAACCTGCAAATACTGACAACCCTAAGCTCCTCCTGACAATTCACAACCTACCCGACTATTGGTCTGGGGGGAAAATTCCCCCTATTCCTCGGCGGTAGACAGCCGCCTTGTGAGACGATGTGAACGGCGAGGGAGAGGATGGCGGGGAAGAGTCGTCGGGCCAACTGTTTTTCTCCTCTTGCAGTTGGGTTCGGTCGACGAAGACTCCACCGCTCGCTCCGCACGCCACCCTCACAAACGGCACCTCAGAGATGCTCGATCCTTCAATCTCCGTGGATGCTCCATCCGATCGATACTCCCACCACCGCTTCCTCACGATCGGATTCGGTGAATCTGTTTGCTCCATGGCCCAGAGGAGCAGCTCTATGTACTCAACGACTCCTCCGGAGTATCGCCGCCTTTCGCTCAAGCAGATATTTGGCCATGGATGTCGCCGCCGCTAGTTGGTCCTTGTTGTCAAACCAAGACTGTCTCTCCAACATCCTAGCTAGCTTCATAGGGTCGCCGTCTGCGATCCTCACGTATCGGTTGTACTCCTCCATCGATCTACTTCTCCACAGCACCTTCACTCGCCGGCGGTGGTTTTTGAATGGAAGAGGAGAGGAGCAGCACTGGTTTTGGTTTAGAACGGGAGAGGAGCGATGCTGGTTTTGGATGGGAATAGGAGAGGAGGGGCGGTGGTTTTGAAATGGAAGAGGAGAGGAGCGGCGCTGGATTTTGATTGGAACAGGAGAGGAGCGGCGGTGATTTAAGAGGAGAAGAGCGGAAGAGCGGCGCTGGTTTTGGAAGTATTTTTTTTGTTTTGCGTATTTTGGGCCAAAGTTTGACCACGTACTGTATTTGAGAAGCAAAATGTGAATGCATGTCACCAAAAATTGTATCGTTTGGTTCGTATCTGAATGTACTTCCAAATTAAATTATTTTTGCAATATATAACATATATTTTATTTGCAAAAATCATGGTCAATTATGACCCAGAATAAAAGGGAGACTAGTTAATGTGGGGTCGCTTTCTTAATTGAAGGGTAAATTGATTTTGATTTTGATCCACCACAAATACACCGCCCTCTCGTCCAATCCTAAATCGCCGCCAGACGCCTCCTCTCCCTCTTCTCCATTGCAAAACCACCTCCTCTCCTCTCCATCATCTCCATTCCGAAACCGTCGTCTCGCCTCTCCCTCTTCTCCATTGCAAAACCACCTCCTCTCTCCTCGGACGAGGATCCCCTGACGTAGCCCATCCTGCCATTGAGACACTGACATATGGGTCCCACTAAGCGCGGGGCCCACCTGTCAGCGATCTAAAGGTAGGGGAACCTCTCCTCTCCATCATCTCCATTCCAAAACCACCGTCTCGCCTCTCCCTCTTCTCTATTGCAAGACCACCGTCTCTCCTCCCATCTTCCAAAGCTAGCACCGGACCACTCAAAAGGACATCTATGGAGGGATGCAGAAGAATCTGGCAGATCATTGGCGGCGACTGTGCAAAGTTAGCCAGGTTGAAGGAGATCCTTACATGGTTTGACAATGAGTGGGAGATTTCGAGGACGGTGAGGGCCATGTGGCAATGTATGAGAAAGAGCGAGACGACGGCGATGAGGGCGGCGATGTACTCCTCGGCGGCAGTCACGCTGCAGTCCTTCGAGTTCATCGAGTATCTCCTCTGGGTGATGGAGCGGACAGATTCGCCCGAGGCAGAAGTTAGGCAGAGGTGGTGGGCGTACAGGTCGAAGGTCGAGCACCCAGAGGATAACGAATCGATCGAGTACGGTGTGCCTCATGAGGGTGCAGAGCCAGCCGGAGCCACAGGAGTATTCGTTCTCCCACCACAAGATGGGGCCGGATGGCGCGATGTCGCTTCCCCGCCGTTCTCCACGGTTCCCTCGACGCTCGCCTCGTTTCAACGGCGTCGGTAGGGTTTAAGGTAAGCTTCACACTAACCTAATCTTCCATCTGCTCATGCTTACAATCAGTGTGACAACTAATAAAAATCATGCTTACAATCAGCCTCCGAGTACTACGCCAATCACCCTAAAATAGCTCTGGACCTTTGGGTCAAAGTTGTGACACTGTGTACAAATAAAGAAAAATAGATTGGTGCTTCTTTCAGAAAAGAGTACACCCCTAGAAAACTGCCAATATAAGCTACTGGTATTTTTTAAGTCTAAGCTACTAGTATTTGGTTACAGGATTTGCTGCCAAGAAAGATCCATCCACAGTGAGTGCCACACATCCCACTGATGGTGGTGGATGCCAATGCTTAGATGGAGCAGGGTTGGTGTCGGTAATTTTTACTTGGCACCTAGCACTCCGCATATATGTCGGTTCCATCCGTACATTTGTGCAGTTCCTCTAAAATGCAGCTGAATAACCCTATTTGCACAGATAATAAAAAGGTGTGATTACATTATAGTGGCACTAGTTGATGAAACATACACTAATAAACGGAAGAAAATATTACATCATACTGAAAATCGACCCAAGTCTCCCCGATACACCTTCTCGCCAAAGGATGAACATCAACAGACAAAGAAGAATACAAGGAGGGGCCTTGAGACATTCAAATCTCTATTTTTGTGCAGATCAACTAAAATTAAGCACCCCAGTTTGCAGAAACGCTTAAACATTAACAATGGGACTAGTTGATGAAACATAAATTAACAAAGAGAAGCACTTTCTTTATCTACATAGGAAATGAAATGATAGAGAGGACACTCGCTCTATTTTAACTGTATTATTACTTAATTTTATCAGTGACACTAGGGTCGAGCAGGTGGCAAACGAGGTGTACCGTATGCCGCAAGGATGAAGGCCGGGGTGCTTAGATCGATGTCAAGTCGGCTCTTTCAATCACTATCTTCCCCCTGATGTTTCTGTGGTAGCATTTGGGTTGTAATACAAACTTGGTCGAGCTGGTGCTACGTCCCCCTACCTGCCTAGATTATGTGGCGAACTTGTCTCCTGCTAGTACTCAGTCCATTCTACTAGTAGTTGCATAACTGCCCGTTTACACTGAGATGTTGTCGGATAATGGTTCTTTATGGTGGGTTTTCTTTAATGAAATCGGAGGGAACCCCCTCTTTCAATATATAAAAAAACCATGGCACTAGCGGTGCCAAAAAATTGCCTCAAATTAATAGTGCCACTAGATTAAGGTGCAAAATAATAACATTACCGCTTTATCATGGCAGTGCCCAAACAGTAGCACAAGAGCAGGATCAACATGCAGGATCTTTAGCAAACGGTCGCACCAAAAGGAACATACCTCGTGATGGGAACCACATCTGTAGAAAACGCCATCGTAGAAGGGATGACACCAGTCACCAACATGGATGATTCAATTCATGGGACCTTTTGGTGCAGTTCACCTAAAATGAAGCAATGTCCCATGAGCTAGCAGCTTCTTCTTCTTCTTCTTCTTTTAAGAAAAGGGCTACAGCCCCGGTTCCATTTCCATCAGAAAATGAAACCCACAGAGCTTCTTCATTAGTTGCAATAAAATTGAGCAACATCAAGGTTGGTCGTGAAGCTCCTGGAGAGTAGGCGGACTAGGACAGTTGCATCTCTAACGAAAAGAAGCAACTTATCTTAATAGGAAATTTAGCAGGACATGAAAAAAGTGTCATTGATTCATATTACTGGAGGCATTACATTGAAAACAACATTGGTTTAACATGTCCTTACTTTTAACAAAGGCGATCGCTACATTTTACCAAAGGGCATTACATAAGAGCGGCTCGGGGCAACAAACATCGTAAGAGGATATCCGGTTGGTCCCATTTTTGTTTGGTATATTGCCACCTTATATTGTGTGAGGCTAGCAAATCTAGTGCTGGACTTACTCTGTTGACTTGTCCCCCAGTCCCCACTTTCTTTCCTTTTTCAACCAATAGATCGGGTTTATATTGGGTTTGTACTGTGTTCCCTTTATTTCCCTATTAGACCTAGAGACTAGTTGGATAGCCAGTCTCTGCTACTTTTTGCCCCCATTATTTCCTCTTTCGACCAAGTCCTAGATTCAGGTAACAAATCTTCCCCCATCCCCACCCCCTTTCTTCCTTGTTTGAACCAAGTAGTACTAGATTCGTGTGCATGAACTAGTTTTACCTCTTAACAGTAAAAAAATAGGTGGTTTTCGAACAGCCGATCGATCCTATCTACACGAGGGGGCCTGAGAAATAGTAAAAGATACAAATGCAGCAACGTCAGGAGCTCGGGAAGTAGAGCAAGGCCAGTTTCGAAGGAAGTTATACCTGAGGGTCGCCGAGATGTCGCTAGCTGGGCGATGGGAGGCCGGATCTGCCCACACTACAGCAACGAGGAAGAAGGGGTGGGAGGCCCTCCCTCGCCAGCGATGCTTGGGAGGGAACGACAAGGCACGCTGATCGGGACGCGCCGGCAAGGCATGCTGATCGGGACGCGGCGGCAGTGGGTAAGAGCCGTCGCCGAGGACGGCCGCGTGAACGTTGCACCTTCTCACCTTCCCTGACGGAGAGGATCCGGCTGGATATGTGACCAGCGGTGAGTAGAGAGAGAGAGAGAGTGGCCACCGCTGTCGTGTTTAGATCTGGAGAGGACGAGACAGTGTGAAGAGAGCAACACTAGCAAGCAAGCGCGGAGGCTCCTACCTATATAGTGGAGTACTAGTTTTCTTTTTGTCTACCAAATGAGCCGCTTGACCTCGCAATGACTGTCGAGAAGTCTTCATGCACGCGTTCTCGTGGCTAGCTTGTCGCTATTTTGATAATAAGCATCGGATTATAACATATAACACGAAAAATGCCACATGACAAGAAATCATAACCTCACCGCCTAAAGGAGACAAGATGAATCCCGACGGACAAACTAGACGAGGATCAAAGCTCAAATTAAAGATAAACTCGTAGAATGGGGGTCCGTCGATAGTAGTCTTCGTGCATGTGCCCCCGATGACTAGCCCAACTTAGTTGTCGCTGTTTAACCCTCGCAGTATCCGAAGCACATGACACCTAATTTTGTGAGATGACAAGAAACCTTTTTTAGATTTCTCACCAAAACTACAGCCCTGCATAACATGTACCGCATGATATGTAGACGATAGCCAATCCGTGTGTCTGCCGGAGTCTGGTCACATGCATGGATGAACCGATCTTCCGTGTCTTGCATGGATCGTCCATGTACCAAGGTGGAGTATGTGCTTCTATTAACTCAGCCGACTTGCGGGGCCGGGGAGTGTGCCTATGGTCGGTTCTCAATTGCGGTCCCACATGTGTGTGCAAACGCAATATGACGCGCGTTCCATTCGGAGAGTGGCGTGCCAGACCGACCGAACGTCTGTGGTGCGACGCGAACGCGACGGGCGTCCTGTATACTCCATACATGTGTACCGCCGTTTTCTTGAGGCTTTGCTCCATGGCGCAATCCCTGGATACAAAATTAATATAAAAGTCGAGGGCGGGGCTTTTCCCGCGCGGTAGGCGGGGCATTTCCGCCTAGTCGGTTTGACAGAGACGCGAGAAGATGAGGGAGTAGGCTACTGCAAACGTAAGGCTGTGTGATCTGACAGTGAGTTACTGCTGGACAGGTGGGGCTCGGTGATTTGACTTGCCATTATCATTTTAACTGTGGCGCTACGACCGGCTTGAGTCTCCCGATTCCTGACCACCTCCATACGGGTGCCTCTCCCGATGCTCCACCATGTAGAGGCTGGCTCTTGCTTGAGAGCCCACTCCTCCACTTTTTCCTTGCCTCTTTCCCCCACGTATGCAAAAATGCCATGTAAAGCGGGCTTATAGCCCACTATTGTACTTGATCCTACAGGTGCTAAGCCTGCCACATAGGCATAAAGTCTGATGTGGCAAGTTAATTAAGAAGAGAGAGACTAGTTTGGTGACCCCGGGAAGAAACGGTGCTAAGCGTGTGTACCTACATGAAGCAAACTAAGCAATAAAAAACTAAGCACCTATGCATTGGGGACTTGAGTTGCTAAGCCATTTAATGCCCATAGCACCTCATCTAAGCACCATTTCATTGGAAGAGGTCATGATACGTCTCCAACGTATCTATAATTTTTGATTGCTCCATGCTACTTTATCTACTGTTTTGGATTATATTGGGCTTTATTTTCCACTTTTATATTATTTTTGGGACAAACCTATTAACTGGAGGCCCAGCCTGCATTGCTGTTTTTGCCTATTTCGGTGTTTCTAAGAAACGGAATATCAAACGGAGTCCAAACGGAATGAAACTTTCAGAAACGTGATTTTCTCACCGAACGTGATGCAGGAGACTTGGAACCTACGCCAAGGAACCAGAGAGGCGGTCACGAGGGTGGGGGCGCCCCCCCCCCCAAGGGCGCTCCCCCTGCCTCGTGGGCCCCCTGTTGCTCCACCGACGTACTCCTTCCTCCTATATATACCTACGCACTTCAAACGATCGTAACAGGAGCCAAAAACCTAATTCCACCGCCGCAACTTCCTCAGATCCACGAGATCCCATCTTGGGGCCTGTTCAAGCTCCACGGAGGGGGCATCCACCACGGAGGGCTTCTACATCATCACCATAGCCCCTCCAATGAAGTGTGAGTAGTTTACTTCAGACCTTCGGGTCCATAGCTAGTAGCTAGATGGCTTCTTCTCTCTTTTGGATCTCAATACAATGTTCTCCCCTCTAGTGGAGTTCTATTCGTTGTAATGTTCTGTTGCGGTGTGTTTGTTGAGACCGATGAATTGTGGGTTTATGATCCAGATTATCTATGAATAATATTTGAATCTTCTCTGAATTCTTTTATGTATGATTGGTTATCTTTGCAAGTCTCTTGAATTATCCGCTTGGTTTGGCCAACTAGATTGGTAGTTCTTGCAATGGGAGAAGTGTTTAGCTTTGGGTTCAATCTTATGTGTCCTTTCCCAAAGGATGTAAGCGGCAGCAAGGCACGTATTGTATTGTTGCCATCGAGGATAACAAGATGGGGTTTTATCATATTGCATGAATTTATCCCTCTACATCATGTCATCTTGCTTAAGGCGTTACTCTGCTTTTTAACTTAATACTCTAGATGCATCTTTGGATAACGGTCGATGAGTGGAGTAATAGTAGTAGATGCAAAATGAGTCGGTCTACTTGTCTCGGACGTGATGCCTATATACATGATCATACCTAGATATACTCATAATTATGCTCAATTCTCACAATTGCTCGACAAAGAATTTGTTCACCCACCGTAGAATACTTATGCTCTTGAGAGAAGCCACTAGTGAAACCTATGGCCCCGGGTCTATTCTCATCATATCAGTCTCCATTACTTTAATACTTGCTTTGTTTTTACTTTGCCTTTTACTTTTCACTTTGCATCTCTATACCAAAAATACCAAAAATATTATTTATCATCTATATCCGATCTCACTCTCGTAAGTGACCGTGAAGGGATTGACAACCCCTAATCGCGTTGGTTGCGAGGAGCTATTGTTTTGT
The DNA here is from genome assembly GCA_021605145.1 of Aegilops bicornis. Classification (NCBI taxonomy): domain Eukaryota; kingdom Viridiplantae; phylum Streptophyta; class Magnoliopsida; order Poales; family Poaceae; genus Aegilops; species Aegilops bicornis. Next base: position 358,410,859 of record CM038672.1, on the reverse strand, counting down.
GCAGGTACGAGGGACTTGTGCATGGCCTCCTACTGGTTGATACCTTGGTTCTCAAAAACTAAGGGAAATACTTACGCTACTTTGCTGCATCATCCTCTCCTCTTCGGGGAAATCCAACACAGTGCTCAAGAGGTAGCAAGAAGAATTTCTGGCGCTGCTGTCGGGAGGCTCACGCAAGAGCAAGTCAAGCACCATACCAAGTACCCATCACAATCTCTATCTCCCGCATTACATTATTTTCCATTTGCCTCTCGTTTTCCTCTCCCCCACTTCACCCGTGTCGTTTTATTCGCCCTCTCTTTCCCAATCTACTCCGCTTTTTCCCGTTTGCCTTTTTCCCACTTGCCTTTTGTTTGCTTGTGTGTTGGATTGCTTGTTTGTCGTGATGGCTCAAGATGCTACCAAATTGTGTGACTTCACCAATACCAATAATAATGATTTCCTTAGCACTCCGATTGCTCCTCTTGCCGATTCTGAATCTTGTGAAATCAATACTGCTTTGTTGAATCTTGTTATGAAAGCTCAATTTGCCGGCCTTCCTAGTGAAGATGCCGCTACTCATCTGAATAGCTTCGTTGATTTATGTGATATGCAAAAGAAAAAAGATGTTGATAATGATGTCGTTAAGTTGAAGCTATTTCCCTTTTCGCTTAGAGATCGTATAAAGCGTGGTTTTCATCTCTGCCTAAAATCAGTATTGATTCTTGGAACAAGTGCAAAGATGCTTTTATCTCTAAGTATTTTCCTCCCGCTAAGATTATCTCTCTTAGGAACGATATTATGAATTTTAAGCAACTTGATCATGAACATGTTGCACAAGCTTGGGAGAGAATGAAATTAATGATACGTAATTGTCCTACTCATGGTTTGAACTTGTGGATGATTATACAAAACTTTTATGCCGGATTGAATTTTGCTTCTAGAAATCTTTTAGATTCGCCGGAGGCACTTTTATGAAAATTACTTTAGGAGATGCTACTAAACTTCTAGATAATATTATGGTTAATTATTCTCAATGGCACACTGAAAGATCTACTAATAAAAGAGTGCATGCGATAGAAGAAATTAATGTTTTGAGTGGAAAGATGGATGAACTTATGAAATTATTTGCTACTAAGAGTGTTTCTTCTGATCCTAATGATATGCCTTTATCTACTTTGATTGAGAACAATAATGAATCTATGGATGTGAATTTTGTTGGTAGGAATAATTTTGGTAACAACGCCAGATAGAGGGAATTTTAATCCTAGGCCTTATCCTAGTAATTCCTCTAATAATTATGGAAATTCCTACAACAACTCTTATGGAAATTTTAATAAGATGCCCTCTGAATTTGAGAGTAGTGTTAAAGAGTTTATGAATTCACAAAAGAATTTTAATGCTTTGCTTGAGGAGAAATTGCTTAAAGTTGATGATTTGGCTAGGAACGTTGATAGAATTTCTCTTGAAATTGATTCTTTAAAGATTAGATCTATTCCTCCTAAGCATGATATCAATGAGTCTCTCAAAGCTATGAGAATTTCCATTGATGAGTACAAAGAAAGAACCGATAGGATGCGTGCTTCCAAAGATGTCTTTATTAAAGCGGGTTCTTCCAATTCCTATGAAAATCAAGATGAAGATGTAAAAGTTATTGATGTGTCCCCCATTAAATCTTTGTTTTGCAATATGAATCTTGATGAAACTGAATATGATCTTCCTTTACCTAGAAGGCGTTCTAAGAATTCGGAGTTTTTAGATCTTGATGATGAAATTGGTAGATGTGGGATTGAAAGAAATAAAAACCTAGATGTTGCTAAACCCACTATATTGGATCTCAAGGAATTTAATTATTAAAATTGCTCTTTAATTGATTGTATTTCCTTGTTGCAATCCGTGCTAAATTCTCCTCGTGCTTATAGTCAAAATAAGGCCTTTACCGAACACATTGTTGATGCCTTGATGCAATCTTATGAAGAAAAACTTGAGTTGAAAGTATCTATCCCTAGAAAGCTCTATGATGAGTGGGAACCTACTATTAAAATTAAAATTAAAATTATGAGTTTCATGCCTTGTGTGATTTGGGTGCTAGTGTCTCTACTATCCCCAAAACTTTGTGTGATTTGCTAGATTTCCGTGATTTTGATGATTGCTCTCTAAACTTGCATCTTGCGGATTCCACTATTAAAAAGCCTATGGGAAAAATTAATGATATTCTTATTGTTGCAAATAGGAATTATGTGCCCGTAGATTTTATCGTTCTTGATATAGATTGCAATCCTTCATGTCCTATTATTCTTGGTAGACCTTTCCTTAGAACGATTGGTGCAATTATTGATATGAAGGAAGGGAATATTAGATTCCAATTTCCCTTAAAGAAGGGCATGGAACACTTCCCTAGAAAGAAAATTAAATTACCATATGAATCTATCATGAGAGCCACCTATGGATTGCCTACTAAAGATGGCAATACCTAGATCTATCCTTGCTTTTATGCCTAGCTAGGGGCGTTAAACGATAGCGCTTGTTGGGAGGCAACCCAAATTTATTTTTATTTTTTTGTTTTTGCTTATGTTTAGGAATAAATAATCCATCTAGCCTCTGTTTAGATGTGATTCTATGTTTTAATTAGTGTTTGTGCCAAGCTAGACCTATTGGATCTTCTTGGATGATAGTTATTTGATCTTGCTGTAATTTCCAGAAACTTTGTGCTTAATGCACGAATTATTAAAAATCACCAGAACGTGATAAAATACTGATTCCAATTGCTGCTGATCAATAAAGAAATTTTCTAGGTCGTCTAATTTTTTTAGACTTTTTGGAGTTACAGAAGTTTGCGTTAGTTACAGATTACTACAGACTGTTCTGTTTTTGACAGATTCTGTTTATCGTGTGTTGTTTGCTTATTTTGATGAATCTATGGCTAGTAAAATAGTTTATAATCCATATAGAAGTTGGAATACAGTAGGTTTAACACCAATATAAATAAAGAATGAGTTCATTACAGTATCTTAAAGTAGTCTTTTGTTTTCTTTCTCTAACGGAGCTCACGAGATTTCTATTGAGTTTTGTGTTGTGAAGTTTTCAAGTTTTGGGTAAATTCTTTCGATGGATTATGGAACAAGGAGTGGCAAGAGTTTAAGCTTGGGGATGCCCATGGCACCCCAAGATAATCCAAGGACACCAAAAGTCAAAGCTTGGGGATGCCCCGGAAGGCATCCCCTCTTTCGTCTACTTCCATCGGTAATTTACTTGGAGCTATATTTTTATTCACCACATGATATGTGTTTTGCTTGGAGCGTCTTGTACCATTTGCGTCTTTGGTTGTTAGTCTACCACAATCATCCTTGCTGTACACACCTTTTGAGAGAGCCATACATAAATTGGAATTTGATAGAATACTCTATGTGCTTCACTTATATCTTTTGAGCTTGATAGTTTTGCTCATAGTGCTTCAGTTATATCTTTTGAGCTTGATAGTTTTGCTCATAGTGCTTCACTTATATTTTTTGAGCGTAATAATTTTTGCTCTAGTGCTTCACTTAGATCTTTTAGAGCACGGTGGTGGATTCGTTTTAAAGAAACTATTGATCTCTCATGCTTCACTTAGATTATTTTGAGAGTCGTTAATAGCATGGTAATTTGCTTAATATTAATATACTTGGTATTCAAGATATGTGAAACTTTATTTTGAGTATGTTGAATACTAAGAAAAGTTTGATGCTTGATAATTGTTTTGAGATATGAAGATGGTGATATTAGAGTCATGCTAGTTGAGTAGTTGTGAATTTAAAGAATGCTTGTGTTGAAGTTAGCAAGTCCCATAGCATGCACGTATGGTTAAAGTAGTGTAACAAATTTGAAACATGAAGTGTACCTGGCTTGTGCATCCTTATGAGTGGCGGTCGGGGACGAGCGATGGTCTTTTCCTACCAATCTATCCCCTAGGAGCATGCGCCTAGTACTTGATTTTTGATGACTTCTAAATTTTTGCAATAAGTATATGAGTTCTTTTGACTAATGTTGAGTCCATGGATTATACACACTTTTACCTTTCCGCCTTTGCTAGCCTCTTCGGTACCGTGCATTGCCCTTTCTCACCTTGAGAGTTGGTGCAAACTTCGCCGGTGCATCCAAACCCGTGATATGATACGCTCTATCACACATAAACCTCCTTATATCTTCCTCAAAACAGCCACCATACCTACCTATTATGGCATTTCCATAGCCATTCCTAGATATATTGCCATGCAACTTTCCACCGCTCCGCTCATCATCATCATGACATACTTTACTTTTGTCATATTGCCATTGCATGATCATGTAGTTGACATCGTATTTGTGGCAAAGCCACCATGCATTATTTTTCATACATGTCACTCTTGATTCATTGCACCATCCTGCACATCACGGAGGCATTCATATAGAGTCATATCTTGTTCTAGTTTCGAGTTATAATCCTTATGTTGTAATCAATAGAAGTGTGATGATCATCATTATTAGAGCATTGCCCAAAAAAAGAGACAGGCCAAAAAGAAAAAAAAGAAAGGCCCAAAAAAAGAAAATAAATAAAAAGGGCAATGTACTATCTCTTTTTCCACACTTGTGCTTCAAAGTAGCACCTTGTTCTTCATGTAGTGAGTCTCATATATTGTGCTTCAAAGTAGCACCATGTTTTTCATATAGTGAGTCTCATAAGTTGTCTTTTTATACTAGTGGGAATTTTTCATTATAGAACTTGGCTTGTATATTCCTACGATGGGCTTCCTCAAATGCCCTAGGTCTTCATGAGGAAGCAAGTTGGATGCACACCCACTAGTTTTCTTTTGTTGAGCATTCATAGCTCTAGTGCATCCGTTGCATGGCAATCCCTACTCCTCATGTTGACATCAATTGATGGGCATTTCCATAGCCCGTTGATTATCCTCGTTAATGTGAGACTTTCTCCTTTTTGTCTTCTCCACACAATCCCCATCATCATATTCTATTCCACCCATAGTGCTATATCCCATGGCTCACGCTCATGTATTGCGTGAAGGTTGAAAAAGTTTGAGATTATTTAAGTATGAAACAATTGCTTGGCTTGTCATCGGGGTATAGAAGTTGGGAACATCTTTGTGTGACTTAAAATGAAGCATAGCCTAACTATATGATTTTGTAGGGATGAACTTTCTTTGCCATGCTATTTTGAGAAGACATGATTACTTTGATTAGTATGCTTGAAGTATTACTATTTCTTTTATCAATATGAACTTTTATTTTGTATTCATTCGGATCTGAATATTCGTACCACAATTAAGAAGATTTACATTGAAATTATGCCAAAGTATCACTCTGCATCAAAATTCTCTTTTTATCATTTACCTACTCGAGGACGAGCAGGAATTAAGCTTGGGGATGCCTGATACGTCTCCAACGTATGTATAATTTTTTATTGCTCCATGCTACTTTATCTACTGTTTTGGACTATATTGGGCTTTATTTTCCACTTTTATATTATTTTTGGGACTAACCTATTAACCGGAGGCCAAGCCTGTAATTGTTTTTTTTTTTGCCTATTTCAAAGTGTTTCAAGAAACGGAATATCAAACGGAGTCCAAACGGAATGAAACCTTCGGGAACGTGATTTTCTCACCGAACATGATCCAGAGACTTGGACCCTACTCCAAGGAACAAAGAGGCGGTCACGAGGGTGGGGGCGCCCCTAGGGCGCGCCTCACCTCGTGGGCCCCTGTTGCTCCACCGACGCATTCTTCCTCCTATATATACCTCACGCACTTCAAACGATCGTAACAGGATCCAAAACCTAATTCCACCGCCAGAATCTCCTCAGATCCATGAGATCCCATCTTGGGGCCTGTTCCTGGAGCTCACGGAGGGGCTTCCACCATGGAGGGCTTCTACATCATCGCCATAGCCCCTCTGATGAAGTGTGAGTAGTTTACTTCAGACCTTCGGGTCCATAGCTAGTAGCTAGATGGCTTCTCTCTTTTTGGATCTCAATACAATGTTCTCCCCCTCTCTCGTGGAGATCTATTCGATGTAATCTTCTTTTTGCGGTGTGTTTGTTGAGATCGATGAATTGTGGGTTTATGATCCAGATTATCTATGAATAATATTTGAATCTTCTCTGAATTCTTTTATGTATGATTGGTTATCTTTGCAAGTCTCTTCGAATTATCCGTTTGGTTTGGCCAACTATATTGGTAGTTCTTGCAATGGGAGAAATGCTTAGCTTTGGGTTAATTCTTGCGGTGTCCTTTCCCAGTGACAGAAGGGGCAGCAAGGCATGTATTGTATTATTGCCATCGAGGATAACAAGATGGGATTTATATCATATTGCATGAATTTATCCCTCTACATCATGTCACCTTGCTTAAGGCGTTACTCTGTTTTTAACTTAATACTCTAGATGCATGCTGGATAGCGGTCGATGAGTGGAGTAATAGTAGTAGATGCAGGCAGGAGTCGGTCTACTTGTCTCGGACGTCATGCCTATATACATGATCATACCTAGATATACTCATAATTATGCTCAATTCTCACAATTGCTCGACAAGAATTTGTTCACCCAATCAGAGAATACTTATGCTCTTGAGAGAAGCCACTAGTAAAACCTATGGCCCCCGGGTCTATTCTCATCATATCAATCTCCATTACTTTAATACTTGCTTTGTTTTTACTTTGCCTTTTACTTTTAACTTTGCATCTCTATACCAAAAATACCAAAAATATTATTTATCATCTCTATCAGATCTCACTCTCGTAAGTGACCGTGAAGGGATTGACAACCCCTAATCGCGTTGGTTGCGAGGAGCTATTGTTTTGTGCAGGTACGAGGGACTTGTGCGTGGCCTTCTACTGGATTGATACCTTGGTTCTCAAAAACTGAGGTAAATACTTACGCTACTTTGCTGCATCATCCTCTCCTCTTCGGGGAAATCCAACGCAGTGCTCAAGAGGTAGCAGGTCACTCCTTGGCAAATGCAATAAATACTACGAAGAAAGAGATAGAGAGAAGTAAACAAAAAAAATACTCTTATAGCCAACCTTATAGCTAACCTTGTTGTATGAGTGACTAAGTGATGACTATGTATGACATGCCAACATCATATAGCCTAACGCACCGTGTTAAATCTCCATATGCCACTGCCATGAAAGCGAGGCGGATTAAGTGGTAGGCGCGACCATGATACGGGCTGCTAGCAGCCCTTGATCTGAGATCGAGCGGTCGCATGCTATGTTGCTGAAAATTTGCGTAATAACCCTCCGTGATAGGATATTCACCCATAGGTCTAGAATCACGCCATGCAACCGCTCGATCTCGGATCGAAGGGCTCTCGTAAGCCCGTGATCATGGTAGAATGGAAAGCTTCAGATCACCTGTAATTTTCCGACACTTGACATGACATCGAAATCCATTTAATTGGGTGTCGAGTAGACATGACATCTAATTGGGCCCCATAGTATCGCGTGCATGAATCCATTTATCCACCGGGCAAGCCACTACCCCCGCCATTCGTGACGCGTTCCCCCACTCGACATTTTTACAATCGATAAACCGTTCCTAGTCGTCCCGTCCTTTCACATTACGGCAGCTCCACTAATACTAACCCTCCTCCCAAATCCATGGCGTCCCAAATCTCCATGATCGGCGGTGAGTACAAGGTTAGAACCATCATCGGCGATGAGTTCGACGTCATCTACACCCGTTCTTTCGCAATGGTAAAAGAATGCCTTGCTCGCTTCAAATGCGTGTTCGAAAACTCAAATGATGAGTGGTTCGCTGGGCTAGATGTTTTGTACACCACAGTCCTGGGAAGCGAGAAGAAACTAAAGGAGGCAGAGAAGAAGAAGCCCGCCGTGATCTAGATTTGCATGCATGACTTATGCTTGGTCTACCACATATGCCATGCCGACGTTGAGTGCGAGGAATTTAAGAAGTTCCTCAAGGGCGGCCGAGTCAAATTCACATCATAGACTTTAGGAGCGACAAGGAAATCCTGAGTCGGATAGGCCTCGTTGTAGGCGACCCCTTCGACCTCCAGAAGGAAGGGCTGATGCCCTTCCTTGATCAGCCTTCAATGCTGACCCTGGCAGGAGCCATGGTTCATCCTTCGTACGGTAAACTAGAGAAACCTCCATACACGTTTCATCGTCATGCATGGTAGTGGAATGAACTAGATATGGACCACATCCACTATGCTGCAATGGATGGCTACCTTTGTTTCAATATCTACAAGGGTTGGATGAAGAGCAAGAGCCAAGTGTGCGGTTCAAGCAAAGAAGTATCGCCCAAGAGGAGGAGGCACAAGGACGAAGTCGAGGACGTGGACGAGGACTCCGAGTAAGGTGGCGATGTCGTTGCTCATGGTGGTTCTAATGCAGTGTCTGCCGGATTAGTTGCTTAGTTTAATTTCTGGTGTGCTTAGTTTTATTTGTGCTGAGCCCCTAGCAGAACTATGTTATGTTTCTTCTCGTTATATTTCGTACATTTCATCTTTTAGTTGGTATAGTACTACCACTCGTTTCTTGACATTATATACATACAATATATATGGCCAACATCATATAGCCATCAGTTTAGTTGTCAAAGAATTTTAGGGTGCTTAGTTTTGTCAAAGAATACCAGGGTGCTTAGTTTTATTTGAGGGGTGTGTTGTGCTGGACACCATTAACTTATCATTGTGAGAATCGGCTTATTTTTGTCATGTAACATGGTCAACGGGGTTTGACGTGAAAGTAACAATGTTTAATGGCATTTCTGAGCAAACATCTAACTTAACGATGACATTTTTTAGATATCTAATTGCATTTTTGAGCAGGCATCTCACGGATCAATGGCATTTTTTGAGTAGTTGTAACTTCTAATGGAAAAACTGAGTAGTGATACACAACTAGTGGCATAAATAATAAGAACCCAAGAATTAAATAGGGCTAATTTCTTTATTTCTTTATACCTTTGTGTGCGAAACAATATACGATGCCTACCGCCAGATTTTCTTTACAAAGGCAACATAGAACTATATGAGTGCCCTGTTAAATTTTGGAATTATTCTGGGTTCGTTTGGCCTTTTTTATACATTAATTGAGTTTCTGGTCATTTAATGTGCATAATTCAAATTTGAACTACAAGCACATGCTACCGTGCACCAAAGTTGACTGAAAAATCACATGTGTGTCCTCGGGTGAATTTCTAGGTCCCATGCAAGAAATGGGAATGAAATTCAAACATCTGGGCATCGTGGTTCAGCCGAGAACATTGAGAAGCTTGGTTTTAAAATTCCTGTAAATCCAAAACATGCCTAAAAATCATGAAACTTGGCATGGTGTCATGTCATGGTACTACCATGTTGTGGTAAAAAAATGCAGAATAGGAACAAGTTTTCGTATAAGTTTCTTGCAAACCGGAGCTTCTCTCAAGAAGGCTCGTGGTTCTGAGAGGGAACGTGTCACCTTTGTGTGCATAATTCAAATTTTAAATACAAGCACATGCTCCAAAGGCACCAAAGCTGGTTGAAAAATGACATGTGTGTCCTCGGGTAAATTTCTAGGTCCCATGCCGTAAATGGGAATGAAATTCAAACATTTGGGCGTCATGGCTCGGCTGGAAACATTGAGAAACTTGGTTTTTTAATTCCTGTAAATCCAAAACACGCATGAAAATCATGAAACTTGGCTTGGTGCCATGACATGGCACCAACATGTTCTGGTAATTTTGTTGTCCGATTTGCGAAGGCGCACACATTAACAATCAACAAAGTCATTTTGGAACAAGTAATGTCACATTACAATCGGAAACACAAGTATTATTGAAACCGTGGGCATTCTATTTACCATTTACGTGCCGCCATATGTCCCCTTTTTTTATTAGCTAGGAGGCGCCGTGCAGGGTAGCTATTTGAGTACGGGAGGCGTGTGATCGCACCCTATGGCGTGCTTATCGGGAGGAGAGCCCTTTCGACCTCCATATGCCGCCCACCTCTCATTCCCAAGGTACCATTAATGGCGCCGAGTCTCTGCTTAATGGCGTGGCAATGTCTCACTCGATTGAGATTTAAGAGAGAAAAAGAAAATATGAAAAGAAAATTTTGCACGGATCTTGATGTAAGATCCGACGGACCTATATAGCATCTCATGCGACTTATAGCAAGACCGATGAATATATATAAGGACGACGAGTGGATAATAATTGTCCTACATAATTAGGAAGATAATTAAAAATCCACATGTGGCTACGCCCAAATACACAAGGGCAAAAGAAGAAGGAAGATGCATACAATGATCCGCTCACGATCTCTACTTTCTTTATGCGCGTTGCAGGTCGCGGAGATTAGTTCTTGCGGTGGGCGATGATCTCTTTCATCAGTTTCATGTCCTTAATACGCTGCTTGGCAGCATCCATGGATTCCTCCACCAGCCTGTTGCATTCTCGTCCATAAGTTTCTTGATGATGACGCCCGTCCTCTACAACACGGCGGCGGTCTCCTCCTACTGCTTCGCCCTTCCGGCGATCTTCGCCATCAGCAGGTCGCGCTCACCCCGGAGCTTCGCATTGCCCTCCCCGAGTTGCCGGATGACACCGATAGCCTCGCCCTGCATCCTCGCCTAGCTGGAGATCTGATCCATCTGTGTCGGGGAGGCTGATCTGGCCCACGAACACCTATGGGACCGGCGGACCGAGCCCCTTTCGGTTCGGCGGGCGGCGGAGGTCGCACGAAGAGCAGATCGAGGCGAAGCACACGAGCAGTTTACCCAGCTTCGGAGCTCTCCGGAGAGATAACACTCCTACTGCTGCATGTCTGAGTGTATTGAGTTCTTCCTCAGGAGCGCTGAGTGCTACAAAGACACACAAGCTGCTAACGAGACCCGGCGTGAGTGTTCTTCGGCTTCAACCTTTCCCCTTCCCTCCTACGCTATGCGCATGGGCCTCCTTTTATATGCTAAAGGGTCTCCGGCGGTGGCAACGTAGACAAGGGTAAAATGGAAAAGGAGTGGTTGGTACAGCTACTTGTACAAAGGTATCATACCTAACCTCGACGGCGGGGACAAAGGCATTAAATGCCCGCTCACGCCGCCTCTAACAAAGGCGTAAAGGGACCGTCGGGCGCCACCTTGCCACGATGGCAATCTTGTCGGCGCCGCTTGCCACATCACAGGCTCACCGTCAAGACGGCTTTCTTGCCACGCTGCTACCGAAAGGTCCTGTGGCGACACGTTAGTGGATGTGCTTTGGAGCCTTGGTACAGAGTGGTGGTCTGCCGCGGTTGTTGTCTTGTCGCGTCCAGGAAGCTTGTCGCACACACGGGCCTTCCGGCAAGCTCCTCTTGTCGGGGCCTTGTCTCCTAGGTGCCTTGGGTGGCCTTCCCGGCAAGCTCCTCTTGCCGGGGCCTTGTCTCCATGGCTTGAATACTTTGTTCTTGAATGGCTCCAAAGGAACCACGGAGGACCCTGGGCGGTCACCCGGTAAGCCTTGCCGCGGAGGGCTGCAACTGCCCGTGCACAAGTTCGGGATACTAGGGTACCCCTACTCTAGTACACCGGACAGAGCCCCGGCTCGGCTACACACGGCGCCGAAGGCTGTTGGGCCAGGCCCAAAACAGGCTGCACGGGCACGCTGCCCGGGTTACGCCAGTAACTCACCCCGAACCCACCACGCCTCCAGAACGCACGCGTCTCTTTTGATGAAGAGCTGCTCGCCTCCGGATCGACGCCGGTCGACGCACCAAACAAAGCAGAAGCGGAAGTTCGAGGAGGAGCAACTACGGAAGCCGCTGCCGCTTACCGCTACCGACAAGCCAAGCTGGAATCCCGGAAGCGCTTGTCGCCAAGGCGGGAGCAGACATTGAGAAGCGCGGAGGAGCTCCGGCCTCAACCAGAAGCTCTCCGGTCCTTGGCGGAGGAGCGGGAGCGACTCGCCGAGGAGCGCAAAGCCTTCCTCCTCGAGAAGGTCAAGCCGAGGAGCAACAGCGGCTTGCCGCCGAGAAGCTATCTCAAGCAGGAAGGCGAGTTGGCGCAGAGGAAGGTTAATCTTGACAGCCATGAGGAGGATCTAGCCACGCTGAGCAAACATTTGGCGGGGCTCTCAAGGAAGCAAAGGATGCTACCGCAATGCCGAGGCCGCCAAGAAGGAGCTGAGAGGCAGAAGGTGATGTAATGGAGGCCAATCTCAAGGAGAGTGGCGAGGAGCTTGCTGCACTCAAGCATGAGCGCGAGAAGGACGCCTACACTCTTGGCGAGCGAGGCTGCAGGGCCGTCTCGAGGAGCAAGGAGCTCAAGACCGCCAAGGACTCCAACGCAGATCTTGAGTTGAAGCCGACCACCTTGACTCGGTGGACGGGCGCCAGGAGCAGGAGGTGGCCTTGAAGGAGAAGATCAAGGCCGACGAGGCGCTGGCGAGAGTGTTGCCGCCGCCTGCAATACCTTTAGGGAGAATGTGGAGCACCGGACCGAGGGTCTCGTGGATATTGCCGCAGCCATCGACAGTGGAGTCAAGGCACTGGGATGGAGGATCTTGGATATTCCTCCGATGAGCACCTCGACCCAGCGCCAAGCTCACTTTGTTCTTCAAGGGCGTGGTGATGGCCCTCCAAATGAGGGAAGAAATCCCAAAGCAGCTGGCCGAGGAGTCGCGCCCGGATCTGGCGGGAGCTCTTCAAAAGGTGTCGATGAAGGTGGCCTTCCGCAACCCAGGCCTCAACCTCACCAACGTCCTCAAGTCCTTGCCACGGATGTCGATGTGGAAGCGCTCAAGACCCTTGTCGCACCCATCGTGGGACAGGTGAGCGGGATCAAGAGGGTTGAGGGCGATCGCGTAGATTAGGCCGCCCGCTTTCTCTTTTTCTTGCCGCTGTTGGTCATGTTATGAGAACAGTCTATTAGAGCTGCGACAAGCTATCTTGTAATATAACTCTATCTCGGGTAGCAATTGCTATGTTATTTCCTTTACTTGGTTCCTTCCTTTGTATGTTTTTGCCCTACGCTTTTAGGGAACTTGTCATAGCACTGGGTCATGAAGGCCGAAAAGGGACGTCAAGAGCTTCAAGCGGTGCTGCTACCGACAATAAACCTTGTCGCAACTAGTCGCAGCTCACTTAAGTTGTTGAGCGGACTCGAAACAAAGTAAGGGCGCAACTAGCTACGAGTTGGTTCCTCCATGCACAGGTTTTCCATACAAAGTACGGTCGTTCGAGGAAGATAATTTAAAAATTTTAAAACTGATTGCTCAAACTTTAGCAACTTAGCTTTTCTGTCGTTTGCTTCCCGGTAAGGCTAGACTTCCTTGAGCGACGCTTGGTCCACACCACTTCCTTGAGCGACGCTTGGTCCACACCATTATCTTCTCCTTTCCCCCCGGCAAACTTGTGGGCGAGGGAACCTTCCTTTCTTTGAGAAAGAGAAAGAAGAGAAAATAAAGATATGGAGCCTTATGGCTCGTTATTGCTTATCGGGGGTAGGTGCTGCACAAAGTGTCAGATAACGCATGCAAGATAGAAGTAGAAAGCATGAAATTGACAAGATGTGCGAAGCACATTAGCTTTACTTATGCACGGGATCTGCGCCCGGCTTTGTACAAAGGATTACATGCAACATCGGCAAGACTTGTACAAAAGGTGGTTGCTTAACAGGTTCCAAGAACCGCGCTCTGACGGGTAAAACTTACGAACATGCTCAATGTTCCAGGAGTTTCTCACCGAATGCCATCTTCGGTCTCAAAGCGACAATGACCAGCCTAGTGACTCGTTTCACCCGGTAAGGGCCTTCCCACTTCAAGGCCAACTTGTTGGAATTCTTGGCGGATCAACGCAGCCAAGAACAAGGTCGCCTTCCTCGAGACTTCGGCATTAACTTTGCGGCTATGGTAGCGGCGCAAAGCTTGTTGGTATCGAGCAGCTCGCATAGCAGCCTCAAGACAATCCTCCTCAAGGAGCAAAGCGTCATCTCGTCGCGAATCGCTCTTGCTCAAGCTCATCATAAGCGAGCACTCGAGGTGATCCGTATCTGAGTTCCGTGGGGAGAACTGCCTCTGCTCCATAGACTAGAGCGAAAGGTGTCTGCCGCTGGCTCGATTTGGCGTCGTCTGATCGACCAAAGAACCACCGGCAGCTCCTCAATCCAGTTCTTTCCGCACTTGTGCAGCACAGCCGAAAGTTCGGTCTTGAGCCCGCGGCAAGACTTCAAGATTCGCCCTCTCCGCTTGACCGTTACTTCTCGGATGAGCAATGTGGCGAAGCGGACCTTGGCGCCAAGATCTTGGACGTATCGCATGAAGGTGCGGCTCGTGAATTGCGTGCCGTTGTCGGTGATGATCCTGTTAGGGATTCCGAAACGGCAAACAATCGACCTAAAGAACTTGGATCACGATCAGGCTGTCACCTTCCTCATCGCTTCCACTTCCGCCACTTTGTGAACTTGTCGATTGCAACGCATAAGTACTCAAAGCCCCCAACAGCTTCGGGGAAAGGGGCCGAGGATGTCGAGCCCCTGCACCGGAAATGGCTGTGATAAAGGGATCGTCTGGAGAGCTTGAGCCGGCCGGTGTATCTGCTTGGAATGGAACTGCACGCTTCACACTTGGTTACTTGTGCGATTTGCATCACGGAGGGCTGTCGGCCAAAAGAAACCTTGCTTTAACGCTTTGCGGCAAGTGCTCTCGCGCCAATGTGGTGACCACATATGCCTCCATGTATCTCGCCAACAGCTTTTGTCCGTCTTCCCGGTGAATACACTTCAATTTCACACCGTTGAGTCTTCTTACATGCAGTGTGTTGTCGACAAACTGGTACATACTTGATCAGGGCTACTCTTTCCGCTTCTTCTTGCTCTTCGGGAAGTTCTCCGTCTCAAGGAAACGGACAATCTGTTGTGCCCATGCCGGAGCTTGCGGCTCGACAACAAGGACTAAAGGCACATCTGCTGCCGCTGGAACATCTGCTTCCACGGCGAGAACCTGCGGCTCAGCCGAGCTTGACGTTCCCGGCAAGCTTGGGAGCAAAACTTGTCGGGAGCGCTCGCTTCAACGGAACAAACCCTAGGGCTTGCCGGAGCAGATCGCTTCCTCAAAGACCCTTGGTGTTGATCTTGAGGACCTTCTTGACGGCGACTTCGGAAGCTCAGGAAAATAGTCACCAGAGATCAACTTCCTCTTCTTGCTCTGTCTGGTTGATGGCGTTACAGACGGTTGAGTCAGCTTGAGCACAAAATCCCGGGTTCCATAGTAACTTAAGTGCGCGCGACTTCGACGAACCATCGGCAATGTCGTTCGAGCTCTTGGAACATGTTCCATTTGTAGGCCGTCAAAGTGCTCTTCTAGCTTTCTCACTTCATCAACATAAGCTTCCATCAACGGACTCTGATAACTCTTGTTCACTTGGCGGATGACAAGCTGTGAGTCACCCTGACAATGAGCTTCTTGATCCCAAGGTCTACTGCGATCCTGAGACCGGCAAGCAAACCTTCATACTCTGCAGTATTGTTTGTTGCTTGCTCCTTGGGAAAGTGCATCTGGACTACGCACTTGAGGTGCTCTCCGGTGGGTGCAACAAGTAGCACGCCTGCACCGGCGCCTTGCAGCGAGAAGGCACCATCAAAGTACATCAGCCACTCTTTGCTTGCTTCCTTGGACGGGATGCTCGCTTCGAATTTCTTCATCTTGTGTTGGCGTCCATTCTGCTATGAACTCCGCCAATGCTCGCTTTGGATAGTTGAAGTGCTCTCAAACTTGAGGCCAAAGCTTGACAGTTCCAAAGGCTCCACTCGACAATCCCGCCTGCTGCCTCTGGATTTTGCAAGATCCTCTTCAGCCGAAAACGAGTGGACGATCGTGATCTCATGTGCCTGGAAGTAATGGTGCAGCTTTCTCGAGACCATGAGGAGGCCGAAAAGCAATTTATGCACACCGTAGTACCTTGACCTAGCCCCTGCAGAAGGGAACCGACAAAGTAAATCAAGGCCGCACCATTCTTTTCTCGCATCTTCTCATGCATCTGCGTAGATCCATCCTTGTCGGGACCAGAGCTTGCCGGTGAAGCCCCTGCCGTCATTGGATGCATCTCGCCATGGTTGCTAGCTCATCATCTGCCTCCCTCTCCGCTACTAACGCAGCACTAACCACTTGATTGGTTGCCGCTATATATAGCGGCAACTTCTCTTATGGCTTAGGTGTGACAAGTGTTGGAGTGGAGGACAGTATCTCTTCAAGTCTGCAGCGCAGCCTCCGCTTCGAGTCCATTTCATTGGACCTGCCTTTTCAAAATTTTGAAAAATGGCGTATGCCTTCAGCAGACCTAGAGATAAACCTCGCCGAGAGCAGCTATGCAACCGCAAGTCTTCGTGACATCCTTGACGCTGTTTTGGTGCTTCAATCGCTCAATGGCCTTGATCTTGTCTGGATTGGCTTCAATTCCCCGGAGACCACGAAGAACCCGAGAAGCTTGCGGAAGGGACTCCAAACACACACTTCTCGTGGTTGAGCTTGAGGTTGATCTTGCGCAGATTTGCAAAGGTTTCGTCTAAATCTTGAATCGTAGTCGCCTTGTCCTTGCTTTTGACCACTATGTCATCCATGTAGGCTTCCACATTTACGTGCATTTGCGGCTCAAAAGCGTCATGGACTACTCTTGCAAATGTTGAACCAGATTCTTTAATCCGAAGGCATCCGTGACGAAACAAAGATGTGCCACATGGGGTGATGAATGCGGTCTTCTCCTCATCCTCTTCGCCATGAAGATCTCGATGATATCCTCGAGTATGCATCCGTAAATGAAAGCAAATCACATCCGCCGTGGAGTCAATAATCCGTCGATGCGCGGCAAGGAAATGGGTCTTTGGGACAAGCTTTATTGACATCGGTAAAGTCGATACAAAGCCTCCATTTCCGCTTGCCTTGGCGATAACTACAGGATTGGCCAACCACGTAGGATGGAGCACTCCTGTGACAAGGCCTCGCCGCTTCCAATTTCTTGATTTCTTCTGCGATGAATTCTTGGCGCCCACCGCTCGCTTCGACTTTACGCTTGACGGGCGCGCGATGAGGACAAACGGCAAGATGGTGCTCAATTACTTTCACAGGAACACCGGGATGTCAGACGGTTGCCACGCGAACACGTCGACGTTCGCCCGCAGGAAAGCAACGAGCGCGCCTTCCTATTTAGGGTCGAGAGTGGCACTGATGGTGAAGGTACCACCAATGCCGTCCTCCTTGGCGGACACCTTCTTGGTCTCTGGTGGAGCTGCCATCGTCTTCTTACACTTGCCGGTGGAGCTCGATGGTGCGTCCTCGACGGTAGCGCAGCACTCAAGAGGTGCGCTTGCCGGAGTGGGCATCGAGCTCTTGCCGGACTTGGTCTTCTTCTTCGCTCCGGAGCTTCAGCGGCAAGTGGCTTGCAATCTGCTGCGCAATTGCTTCTCGGTAGATCTTGTCGGCGCAGATAAGAGCATCCTTCTTGTCGCCAGGGACAGAGATGACACTTATCGGGCTGGCATCTTCAAAGATGTTGTATGCATAGTGAGAGGCTGCCATGAATTTGGCGAGTCGATTTGCCAAGTATCCCATTGTAAGGCAATGGAAAGTCGCAACGCCAAAAGTGACCCTCTCGATCCTGAAGTTCAACTTCACGCCAAATGTCACCGCAACGTGATCTTTCCCTTCGCTTGCTCCTTCCCGGATTGATTCCTTGGAATGTGCGCCGTCTCTTCGAGCTCGCTATCGTGGATCTGGAGTTTCGGAGCACCGTGAGGAGATCAGGTTCAAGCCGCCCCGCCGTCAACTAGCATCTTAGTGACCTTGAGGTTGCGGATAGTTGGTGAAACCAACATCGGCAAGCACCCGACCGCAGCTACGCCGATCGTGGTGGTCCTCAATATCAAAGATGATAGGCGTCTTGGATCATTTCAGAGGCTTGCGTGACTCGACGGATGGTTCTGCCGCATTGACTTCCCGCATCCACCGCTTGAGCTCGCGGTGTGAAGTATGCAGAAGCACCGCCACAACGCAGGACCTCTGTGGCTTTCTCGAACTCCCGCTCATCGGTCTCGTCATCATCCATGTCTTCATCATCGCTGCCGTCTTCATCCTTGTCGCGGCCGCGGGAGGTCTGTCTCCTTGCCGCTACTTGGCCTTGCCGCGGCGTCCTCCTCGGCCGGACGTTTCTTGCTAGCTCCTCCAAAGCACCTTCCGGCCTTCTCCTTGTCGCGTTGTTCGTATTCAGCCTTCGCTGCTCGACAAGCTGCTCGACCTTTTGCAGCTCTTGAGGTCATGGCCCTTGGTGCGGTGGATCTTGCGGTCGCTTGTTGGAGCCGTCCGCTTGTCGGCGAGCGCCACAACTGGCGATTGGTGCGGCGGCAACCTCCTTGCCGGAGCTACCAGCTTTGGCTTTCTTGGCGCCACCTCCGTTGCGGACTGCTCAACAACTAGCACATCTTTGCCTTTCTTCTTCCCCGTTGTTCCGCCGCCGGTTTTTCTTTGCCGGGCGGTCTCCTCACTATCGCATCCTCCCGCTTGAGATTCTCTCCGGAGTCTCCTCCTTCCTCAAAGACGTGCACACTTGTCACCAGGCATATAGCTCACCGACGTCTACGATCTTGCACATCGCCATCTCCTCCCGCATCCTGCGGTTTCGCGACGCTCGATGGAACGCGCCGATTACCACGGCAGGGTGGACATCTGAGATGTTGTCTTTGTCTGTGGTGAATCTCTGAATGTACTTGCGCAGGGCTCTCCTTCCTTCCGGGCGGCAGATGAAGGTCACTTTCTTGGCCATGGGGCTTGTGGTCACCGTAAAAGCGCCGACAAACCGATGGCATAGATCTGCCCAAGAGGATATGGAGTTGTCCGGCAAGTGCATGAGCCAGATCTCGACATTGGGCTTGAGCACCGGTGAAGTAGTTGGCCGAGGATCTTGTCGTCTCGCCCCGGCAGCTTGCACCGCGATGGTGTAGATGCCGAGGAACTCCGACGGATGTGTCTTGCCGTCGTGCATTTCTCCGTACGTCTGGCTTGAAATTCTTCTTCTTGGGCCACCGGACTTGCCGCAGCTCACGAGTGAACGCAGGCAACCTACCACGTCTGACAAGTCGCTGGTTCCCCGGTGCATGCATGTCGACAGAGGGCCCAGGCCGGGTCGAATTGACGCCGCGCTTCTCTTGGCGCCGATGCGGGTTCGAGCGTCTTCTTGTTGTCGTCGTGAAGAACTTGGCGCTGATCGCGACGAGCTCGTGGATCCGATGATGCGGTGGAGTCGCTGCCGAGGTGGATCCGGTGAGTCGGCGATCTTGGCCTTCGGGCGGAGAGTGCATGGTGGTTGCACCCCCACCGGTTTTCGCCGCCACCGGCTCGTGTTTAGCGATCTGCCGCGGCGGCGATGCACTCGGCTGCCGCGGGCGTCGCCGTTAGCAAAGCCGATGAGACTTCGAATGGTGGCCCTCCATACATCGACCTTGTCACCGTTGGAGGGTAATCCAGAGCGCTTGAGCTCTCGCCAAAGCTTCTGGAGTGGTGGGTGGTAGTGGCGAGCGGCGCGAGGCGGGATATGCTCGGACTTCTAACTATGTTAGAAGGAGCAGTATCCCGTCGAGCGACCGATGCCTCGCTTCGCGCCGACATGTTGGCGTGCATCTTTGGTCTTGAGCATCCCGAGATCCACCGGCTCGATCTTGGTCCAACGAGCGTATGGCGTTGTGAATACCATGACGTTGTCGGTCCCGCGCCTCCGAGACGGGCGCGGTGCATGTATCGGACGCCGAGGTCTGCGCAGCCTTGTCCTTGGACTTGGCAGCACCGTGGGCTCCCCGTCGACGTCCATTCTTCGCCAGCGTCTACCCCACCACCCGCTTGCTCCGGTGGTGGTGGGTTCGACGCGACGGAACATCTCGACGCCAAGCCTTCTTCTTCGGTGGCATGTCGATGAAGATGATGAAGATCTAGCTTCGTGTGGACGCGGATCAGGTTCACACAATCTCGACGCCTTCCTACAGCGCGCCAAAGATGTCGGGAGGCTGATCCGCCCACGAACACCTATGGGACGGCGGACCGAGCCCCTTTCGGTTCGGCGGGGCGGAGGTCGCACGAAGAGCAGATCGAGGCGGCACACGAAGCAGTTTACCCAGCTTGAGCTCTCCGGAGAGATAACACTCCTACCGCTGCATGTCCGAAAGTGTATTGAGTTCTTGCTCAGAGGCTGAAAGTGCTCTGATACACACACAAGCTGCTAACGAGACCGAGCGTGAGTGTTCTCGGCTTCAACCTTTCCCTTCCCCTCCTACGCTATGCGCATGGGCCTCCTTTTATATGCTAAAGGGTCTCCGGCAGGTGGCAACGTCGACAAGGGTAAAATGGAAAAGGAGTGGTTGGTACAGCTACTTGTACAAAGGTATCATACCTAACCCCGACAGCGGGGACAAAGGCATTAAATGCGCGTCACGCCGCCCTAACAAGGCAGAAAGGGACCGTCAGGCGCCACCGCTTGCCACGATGGCAATCTTGTCAGCGCCGCTTGCCATCACGCTCACGTCAAGACGGCCTTTTGCCACGCTGCTACCGGAAAGGTCCTGTATGCGACACGTTAGTGGATGTGCCGGAGCGCAGTCTGAGTGGTGGTCTGCCGCAGCAAGCGCCTTTGCCGCGTTGTTGTCTTGTCGCGTCCGGAAGCTTGTCGCTCACCGGGCCTTCCTGGCAAGCTCCTCTTGTCGGGGCCTTGTCTCCTAGGTGCCTTGGGTGGCCTTCCCGGCAAGCTCCTCTTGCCGGGGCCTTGTCTTCTTGGCTTGAATACTTTGTTCTTGAATGGCTCCAAAGGAACCACGGAGGACCCTGGGCGGTCACCCGGTAAGCCTTGCCGCGGAGGGCTGCAACTGCCCGTGCACAAGTTCGGGATACTAGGGTACCCCTACTCTAGTACACCGACAATCTGGCTATGGACAATCGCATGCATGCGCCTGTAAGAGTCCTTGCCTGCCCACGAGAAATTTTCCCAGGCCGCTGGCGCAAGGGACCTCCTCGCTTCTGCGGCGGGACATCCCGCCGCTTCATGGCGTGGTCGGACCAGCTACATCGACGGCTCGGCGGGACCTTCGTCTTTGCCGCGCCAGGGACCTCTGTCTTGCCATCGCTGCATGGCTAGACATGTCGGTTGCTTTTGCGGCGAGGCGGGACATCTCTCATGCTTCCTCTTCCATGCTCACCTCTCCCTGGTGGAAATCTCTCGACCCAGAACTCACGCTGGCTATGGCTTGATTGTTTCTAATGGATGAGGAATTGAGGAGGAATGTGCAGTCATCTTAGCATAGTAGTATTTATAACTGAGTACTACTAATACGCTCCTAAGTGGGAAATCGTTTAGGTTGTGACCGGTGTGAACAGGTTTGCAATTAAATATAGCGTGGTAGTAGTAGTAATTTGGAATGTGACGAGACGTGCTCAAGATTTATTGACGGTTCTAGTTTCGAAGTGCGGCACTATTCCCGGATGGCGTAACGTCGGCACGTTTTCTCGGCCGTGGTGTAGCATATGCCATGGTACTACTAGTTCTTTTTCTACTGTCGTGTACGTGCAAAAACTGGCACCGTCGGATACATATCTTACGCTTGCCGTTCGACAGGAATAGCCGCGTGGCGAGCTATAGACTAGTCTTTTTTTTCAGACGCATTACACCTATCTCTCGGGACTTCTCGCACGCACCATCACTGCTCCCTAGGCTGATGCCACCCATATATAGTTGTACTCTGAGAAGAGGTGCACACACGCACTCGTCCTCTCTCACACACGCATCTGTAGCTATGAATTATAGTGTTCTCAACCATCCGATTGGCTCTATCATAGGTTTCACGTTGCTCCTTGGCCTTGAGATTGAGATGTTTTAAACGTGGAGGCTAAGATGGAGGTGCGAGGTTTTGGTTAATGTGCGGGCCGCACACGACATCAACACAACACGAGCTTCGTCTGCCTGGTGCGCATGCAGTCGGGTGAGTTGTCCAAGTATAGACACAACCAGGCCCTCATTGGTATCCGCGCCTCGACTTTGGCTGGTCATAGTGGAGAGTAACATAGACCAGTTACTAGTCTATGTTACTAGTACCTTCATAGTGGCTAGTGTCATATACTCCCTCTTTTCCAGTTTATAAGGCTCAAATCTAAAATCTCATCAATCAAGGCATTTTGTGAGTGGAGGATGTATCTCGTACTTTACAAAACTACCCCATTTAAACTCATGCATTAAATTGGATTAATTGTAGTGCATGCATGCTTGGCCACTAGATAAGTAGAAACATTACATGCATTGGTGTGTTTCTTTTTAATTCTTACATGCAAAGATTTAATGCGTCTCGGAAACTAAAAATGAGATGGAGGTGAGCCTTATAAATTGGAAAAGACAAAAAGTTGAGATAAGCCCTATAAACCGAAAAGGAGGGAGTACGTAGTATATGCGTAGTTTTGCTCCATGGCGCAATCCATCGATACTACTACTGTACAAATGTATACATTTTTAAAAGGCTAGAGGGCGGGGCAGTCTAGCTTGGTCCTTTTCACGAGAGGCGAGGGCCTTTGTGATTTGACGGCTCATTACTGCTGGAAGGTGGGGCTTTGTGATTTTATTGCTCGTATAAATGTGCCGACGACCTGAGGAGGAGCAAAGAACCATGCAGTATACTCAAGTTTTCCACGGGAGTAAGACGGAGGAGCACGAAACACGACAGCCCAGTGTCATATCCTCTACTCTCTACTCTTATTATATATTACTAGCAAGAGGCATTGTTCTATTGGCGATAAAGAATGATCTAATTTGCTAGTCATCTCATTTTTAGCATTGTTCTATTCATGCCTCGCAGAGAAGGTGACACATGCGGCGAAACACCCGAAGCAAAATAAGAAACACAGGAGCAAAAGAAGGAGGAGGATTATCACCCCCAAAAAGAAGGAAGACGCACACACAAGTCTGGGGCGCTGCTCTCACTACATGAAGGGTTGTTGGCCCCGGAGTCATAATTGCTTCTTCATCGCCTCCACGACCTCCATCTCCTTGAGCGTTTCCTCCGCCATCTTCATCATTGTGTCCATGACGCGGGATTTCTCGATACGAGCCTTCATCATCTGTTCCACGGCCGCATTACGTACCTTGACAGCAGCCGGGTGCTCGATGCGGAGCTTCGCCAACTCCTCCTTCCGTTCCATGACGAGGGCCTGCAACATCTTCATCGAGGAACTACTATTCTCATGCAGCTTCTTCCAGCCGGCGTTCTCCTCCTTCAGCAAGTCGAGCTCGTGGCAGAGCTTCGTGTTGTCCTTCTAAAGTTGCAGGATTTTGCCGGTCGCCTTCTTCTTCGAGGCAATGCTCTTCTTCAGCAGCATCACCAAGCCGGCGGTCAACTCCCCCTGCTCATTGAGCTCAACGGGCATGTCGTCAAGGCTCTCCTTCAGCAGCTCCACCAAGCCGTGGATGAACTCCTTCTGCTTATTGAAGTGCTTATTGAGCTGATCGGGCATGCCGTCGAGGGATAATGACTCCAGCGCCGCCAGCTCGGCATGTTCACCTCCGCGTCTAGGGCGCTCCTGGCAGCCATCACCTGCCCGTGAGAGATCTTTCGAGGTCTGCAGCAGTGGCGAGCCCTCTCTTTTTCCGCAGCCTTGGTTGCCGCCTCCCTTGTTACGAGTAGTTCTCGACCTAGAGCTCGCACACCGCCATGGCAAGGGCAGACGAAGAAGCAGGACTAATGAGGAGGAAGGTAGAGTAATTTTTGGTTAGGTAGTTCCCCTGTTTATAGCCTAAGTACTAGCACTAGTACTAAAACCTGCATAGTGGGAACACGTTCAGGTTTGGTACGTACTGGTAGGTGTGAGCAGGCTTGCACTTAATTGTAGCACTAGTACTTCCGAATGTGATGGGAACAAGGTAAAGATTAATTGATGGTTTTCGGTTTCGAGGCCCGAAACGGCTCCCGATGAGTTTAGTGGAACATAAATTTCAAGTAGACTGCACTGCTCAGATGCGTAAATATTATGTTACTGTCAAAAATTGGCAGAAAATACGAAGGAGACCAATGGAAGTACTACTAGCAACCCATGATTTAACTACTCGCATGTGCGCAGTGGAGTAGTAATGTCTTTCTTCCGCCCTCACGTCCACTCAATTTGCATGCGTTGTATTAATTGACCATCAATGAAGTGAAGGACTTTACACGCGTCAAATTATCACATGGGGTGGATCTTGGTATAAAATTGCGTCCGCCGTGTACCCTCGCAGCGTATGTAGGGAATGAGTGCGTATGGCGGCGCGTGCACATCTTCGCTTCATGTATGTACCGCCAGTGCGGCTCGAGGAGGACGAGTACATTCTTCTGGAACCAGCAACGCATCACTGTGATCAATCCACACAAGGATGTCGCGACAATGCCTATATATGTGCCACGTCCCCACGTGGCTTCATGAACTGTAAGAGAGACACTGTGTAGTGTGCCATTGTGTTTTGCACATACTCGAAGTACTAGTAAGGTACACATGCATTGCACGTGTCAGATTTTGCAACCAAATTACGAATAAATACCACACTGTAGCATGTAAGCTCTGAGTCATATATGCCTGATGTAGACCTTCATTTTATTATTATAGTTCATCTCATTCAAAATCAATTAGTTTTTATAAAAAACCTAGGGCCTCTTTGATTCGTAGGATTTCCAAAACGCAAGAATAGGAAGAACATGGGATTAGAGTGGAATGTCGTCTTGAATCCTACAGGATGGTACGAGTGTTTGATTGTGCATAAAAAACCGCAAAATTCTTTCAAAGAGGTTTGAGTGGATGGGATGTTTCCTATGAAATCTAGTGCAAATGAATCATATGGAAAAATTCCTATGGTTTACAATCCTACGAATCAAACAACCAAGATAGGAAAAATTCCTAAGGATTAGAATCCTCCAAAATTCCTTCGAGAATCCTTTGAATCAAAGAAGCCCTTAATCTATTTTATGATTCATGGAATTTTGCGTTGTAAAGCATAAAGTACAAACAAAGAATGGCATTTCAACTAGAAAAAAAGTTGGGGCAGTTACGATACGGAAGATTCTAGAACAAAGGAGAACCACTTTTGTTTTGACATTTGTGCATTATGCTTAAGTTCAACCATGGAGTCTGCTAGATTGTACATGTGGAAAAATCCGGTGGGGGCTAGAAGATGGTGCGAGGGGCCGAGTGAAGGGAGACTATGAAGGAGTGCACAACTGCGAGATCGGTATTTAGAGAGAGGGGGCGAGAACGTGCGCTCTTGTGCGCAGTGGCGGAGCCATGAAAAATGTCCCATGAGCTAGGGGGCCAAGCATTGCTAATCCTTTATGAGGAGGGCCAATTCATCAACTTAAACCATTTTTACCAGCAATTGTCTAATGATCACATTCATATTAGCCTCGATATATAGTGATGTTAGGGGGGGCAGGGCCCTTGCTGCCCCTGTCTTGGCCATTGTGCGCGCGTCTGAGAGATGAAGTGGAAGGCATGGATGATGAGAGGGGGGCGTTGGACATATAATTAATGTGGGTGTATTAGCTATATATGTAATCCTATATAGAGAGGTATAGATTGATTGATGTGGACGTGGCAAAGAGGGTGAGACCTCACTAGATATATTGATTGATCGGTTTATGTGGAAAACTATGAAAGACCTAGCTATATACACACACATAGAGGAACATCGATCGTTGCGCATGCACGTCAGAGATAAAGAATGCCCGATATGATGGAGAGGGGGATGTGTGTGTGTGTGCACCTTCATGGGAGACCGACCTGAAAAAAAAAAGATTGCATGTGTGTGATGGATAATGCCGACTGGTAGTGTGTGTGCATGCATGCACGAGAGAAAGTTAGTGGTACAATTATAAAGAGAAGACCAATGTGTGGGTGTAAAAGACTAGGTGAGGTCATAATCAATGTAAAGTTGAATTCAAATATTTGAATAAGAGATCATGATGTTTGAAACCCATGCATGCATGAATATAACGGAGATCTGCGCGGTGTGGTTTGGAAAAGAGCATGTTGCAATGTATACACATTGAACAAGGTCGGATTGGTTTGAATTTGAGATACCGATGGCAGACATCGTTTGGCCACATTGCATCCGTGCATGGACAAACTATTCTAATTGGAGATGATGGGTGGCTTTCGCATCACATATCTATATCTATACCCCTATATATATTATATATTATATTTTTTTATATAGTGTGCGGATAACTTTAACTTTGAAAGATGGTCGTTGGATGAGGCCAATCCGATGGTGCGTAGTCGGGCAAATTTGAGCACCATCGTCGTTGGATATCATCTAGATTCCACCAAATTTTGCCACATGTACAATCTAGAAGACTCTATGGTTGAACTTAAGCATAATGCACAAACCTCAAAACACAAGCACTTCTTCTTTGTTCTAGAATCTTCCGTATCAGAATTGCCCAAATGTTTTTCTACATGATTTGTTTTTACTTTATGCCTTACAACGCACAATTCCATGAATCTTAAAATAGATTAGCTTTCTTATAAAAACTAGATGATTTTGAACGAAATGAACTATAAGAATTAAACGAACATCTACATCATGCATATATGACTCAAAGCTTACATGCTATAATGTGGTATTTATTCATAATTTGGTTGCCAAATCTCATGCGTGCAATGCACGTGTACCTTACTAGTCTAAATGGTGTCTGTGTGTGTGTTGTGCGTGTTAAACACATTGTACATAGTATATCATACTAGTCTAAATTGTCTTTTTTTCTTTTGGGTACACGTTAAGCTTGTTCTCCCGAAATTTCAAGCCGCGCCTTGTTATGCCGAAATTTCAAGCTAGCGTCTATGTCTATCGTGCTGCGAAACTCCCGCCTCTTCAATCCGTGCCTTGTTAGCCTGAAATATTTAAGATATATCTTTGTCTCGTTGTGCTCCGACAACTCCCTCCATCTCAACCCGCGCCTTGCTATTCCAAAATTACAACGCTAAAACTCCCACCTCCTGTGAAATCCCAACACGCCGAAATGCCTGTGATACCTCTGAACCGAAGAACCGCTTTCATATCGGTGGGGGTACTTTCAGAACTTACCCCACATTTCGGACAAGCGCCCCTAAGCCATGGTTCCCCACTCCCCACCCCATCCGCCCACCCATTCAGACACCGAGGCCGGAAAACCCGCGAAGCCCCACACCCTCCTCCGTCCGCCACCCAGCCGGAGCCTCTTCCCCGATGACGTCATCCACAACAACACCTCGACGTCCCTCATCCACCGTACCGGATGAGGATCCGTAGTCGATCTGGTCGTCCCGCCGGTTCAGCCACCCCGTCCTCCACCTCCAAGGAGCTGCCCCGATGTTCCCCTCGTCTTTTGCGCCACCTCCATTCCCACACCGTAGTCTTCACCTACACCACTGGAAGAGCATCAGCATCACCGTTTCCTCGGATGAAGTTGCAGCCTAATCGGTGCCACCAAAGAGGTTGTACACTAATCACCGCATTTTCTTCTTGATTCGATCTCACGATGCTGCCGGCGCTCGGTCCCGAGCCGACACGGCGCGGCTCCATCCACCACGGCGTCGCCGGCCATTTCCTCCACGGCCGCTTCCCTCGGCGGCAGCGTCCACATCGATAGGAGCTGCAGCTGCTTTAGCTCTCGCTTCGCTACTCTGCTCTTGCTCTCGGTCCCCTGCTGGTCTGCTCTTGCTCTTGCTCTTGCTTTCGCGTTCTTTGCTCGCTATTGCTCTTGCTTGCGATGCTGCTCGATTTAGCTACACTTCATTGGTGAATCGACTTTTTGGGTCAAATCGATTTTCGGGGGTGGGGCTCACCGGAGTTAAGGAAGAACTAGCCACACCGGGGAGGGGGGCTCGCCGAAGAAGTACCCCACTATCTATCTTAGGTTTCAGGGTGGGGGCGGTGGTCGTCGGCGGTGGTGGGGCGGTGGTGTGGGGATCGCCAGAGAAAAAGCTCGGCACGGGGGGGGGGGGCTAGAGGGATGGCCGGGACGGGCGGGGCGGCTGTTTGGCCGGTGGTGGCTGGTGGCTCAGCAGCAAGGAGAGGACAAGGAGGTGTCTGGTGAACTCAACGGCAATTCATCGAGATTTCCAAAAGATGGATTTCCACAATTAAGTGAACAAGGAGATAACATTTGTCAGATCAAATGATATAAGGAAGTATGCTCGAGGAAAACATACACAATTAAACGTTGGTTGAAAGGTGCGCCCAAAATATGGGTTGGGTTGCACGACCAATGTCGAATGGTGATTCAATAAGCCATAGTCGAGAATGAAACTATATACCAATAACTTCAAAGCAAGAGGGTTGCTCAAGTTTAGAATTTACACATCACAGACCATTTGTCGGTATTCGGTTAGAAACATCACGGGACCAAGAAAAGAATGGTGATGTTAATAAGTATCACCGTATCAAGAATTCTTAAGGGTGGTGAATTTCTCACAACATTGAGGACATAAGAGATTTTAATGTTCCAAGGTAAAGAAGAACAATTCTTTGGATAGCAAGGAACTCAAGGTATAACACCAAACATGAACAAGCTTGTGTTGGTGGGAAGGCAATAAAGTGGTCGATGATAACGCAGATCATTGAGGGCAAGGATGGTATTTCTCATCATGAACTCATTTGATATCCTGGAAGAGCTCATAAGGTTGACGATGATCACGACACACTTTGTCGAGAGATTTCAAGATGTAACCGATCGGCGATGACATCAAGTCAAATGAATGGTGAAGCGAAAGGTTATTGGAACCAAGGGTACGACACAAACTCGAAACCAAGCTTGTTGTCCAAGGCGAAATGATATGATGAGGAAGATCAACGTAAGCTTAGCTCATTGTCAAATAATTGTGCTACGGGAAGAAGGACCGGTAGCATGCTTAAAATTTAACATGGTAATGATATAGCCGATCGTGCTAGGAATGACTTGAAGGATTATTAAACTCATAAGCAACGGAGATTACTTTATTGAATCGGATGCGGAATTGATTCACTTATCAATGTCCTTGAGTGTCTAACAACTCAGAACCCGGGGAAAATTGGAATCGGTGAGAAATAATACTTGAAGAACTCATAATAAGTTATGCAGTTCCATGATATTCTTGAGATACCAGAGCTTAATACTCAACGGTAGAGCAAAGTAAAGGTTGGACAGGTGCAATGATCTGCAGAAGACAAGTACTTCAACTTGTCCAAGAAATGGTATTTAAAAGGAGAACATGGCCGGAACCACGATTGCAAAAGGCCGAATCCCAGATATAAGAACTTATACCAAAGAGGGTTTAAGAGGAGCATCCATGATAAGATTAGCATCGTGCCCATGGGCATGAACACAAAGTTCAAGGTCGACTCCCACTTCTCCAATGCATGACCATTCATTCACTTCTCTATTAAAATGAGTTGAGTGTGAAACCTACCTAGTGAATTACTAGAGGAGTATGACCCGTGAAAAGATTTCGGGTTCACACAGATTAAGGAAGGCATATGTTCAACCCCTCGGGAAACATATACCACAAGCTTCAATAGTAAATATCACCAGCTCGAAAGCAGAGCATGGTTGGCCAAATCAGAGAATAGGATTTACCAACGACATTATGTATTAGGGAAAGAACTTCCAAAGTGATTGAATATGAGGGACATTGTCGGATAAAATCCAACAAAGGATCCGATGGTTCTCAAGGGATCTGATGTAAGCATCGGTACTCAAACAGAGGAAGAAACAATGCAAAGGCATTCGATTCTAGAAACAACTAACTAATTAAAGCTTAATGCAAAGAAATTTTATAATTTCCAAATCAAGGGATCAGAAGCAATCGTTCTGATTGAAAAATGAATATGTTCAATAGACTTAGAAGCACAACCGATCAAGGCATTGATTGGTCAAGAACCAGCTCATGTTTAAAATGACGTCTGAGCCGAAAAGATAATTTAAAAGGATCAACTGATGATTGCGTGCATTCGAACTCATGTTGAATCAAAAGGATCAAAATGACGGTGCCTAAGGATACTAACGAATATTGACAGACATATGGAAAGCATCCATCATGCAAGTAGACAAGTATTGCGAGCAATAAGCTACTAAGGATTTTTTTGGAGGATCGAATAGTATTTCAAGACCATTGTGAAACACATGAACAATCGGGGATGAGCGGATACTCGATAAGTCGAGAATTATCCGTAGGGGTATTCAGTGACAAAGAACAAAGCAAGGCAAGAAGCTCAGGATTATCGAAACAACGACGAAGTGTTTCGGGTATCTTGTAATAACAAGACCAATCGGGATTAATGTAAGAAAAACAACTGCAAGTAGTTATCCATAAGGGTCGACGGTGGAAGGGGAATTGCAAACGCTGATGAACACAATTCTCGGGTTAATAAATGAGAGTATCTTCTAGGTCTTCATGTGCGCAGCATTTATCATCAAGAATAAGGGGCTCTCCGGTGAAAGTGATAACGAGATCCTAATGTTAGATTTAGCAAAATTCATTTAACCCGAATAGAAGAGAGATCGAGTCCCGAGTACGGATCGAGGAGTAAAAGATCCTAATACCACCCAATGGCTACGTGGGCCCATGGGCCACACACCATGTCAAGAAAAGTTTTGTAAAGTCTAGACTCGACTTCGCCAAGGAGTTGGAAGGGGATTCCTACAGCAATGGGCTCGATACCAACTCAGGACGCTTCGATTCAATCGTACACTAATCATGCACGCAAATGTGTACGATCAAGATCGTGGACTCACGGAAGATATCACAACACAACTCTAAAACATAAATAAGTCATACAAGCATCATAATACAAGCCGGGGCCTCGAGGGCTCGAATACAAGTGCTCGATCATAGATGAGTCGGGGAAGCAACAATATCTGAGTACGTACATAAGTTAAACAAATTTTCCTTAAGAAGGCTAGCACAAACCGGGATACAGATCGAAAGAGGCGCAGCCTCCGCTCGGATCCTCCTAACTACTCCCCGGTCGCCGTCACGGCCGCACGTAGTAGTAGGCACCTCCGGTGTAGTAGTCGCCATCGAAGGTGGCATTCGCTCTGGCTCCGCTATCCGGTCGCAGCAATCGGATAGAGATAGGGGAAAAAGGGGAGCAAGGCAACCGTGAGTACTCATCCAAAGTACTACAAGCAAGGAGCTACACTACATATGCATGGATATATGTGTAAAAGGCCATATCGGTGGACCGGAATCGCGTAATGCCGTAATAAGAGGGGATAACTAATACCGCCGAAGACTACGCTCGGGCAGCCTCCGCCTTGCAAAGCATGTAGAAGGGAGTAGATCAAGTCATCCAAGTAGCATCGCATAGCATAATCCTACCCGCGATCCTCTCCTCGTAGCCACTCGTTAGAGAGCGACCACCGGGTTGTATCCGCACTTGGAAGGGTGTGTTTTATTAAGTATCCAGTTCTAGTTGTCATAAGGTCAAGGTACAACTCCAAGTTGTCCTCATCAAGATCACGGCTATTCGAATAGATAAACTTTCCGCATGGGTGCACCACATTACCCGACACGCTCGATCCCATTTGGCCGGACACACTTTTCTGGGTCATGCCCGGCCGCGGAAGATCAACACGTCGCAGCCCCACCTAGGCACAACAGAGAGGTCAGCACGCCGGTCTAAACCTAAGCGCACAGGAGTCTGGGCCCATCGCTCTTAGCACACCTGCACGCTAATGTAGGGCGGCCGAAAGCGCATTTAGCCTAGCGAGCGTTCCAGCCCAATCCGGCGCGACGCCGCTTCGGCCACGACGTCACGAAATGCTTGGCGATACCACGACGCCGGTTGCCCATATCTTGTCCCACGTGGCGGTTAGTGCGTATAAGGTCAACGACCCAACTCGCATCAAATACCAAGATCTCGTTAAGCGTGTTAAGTATCCGCAACGCCGACCAGGGCCAGCCCACCTCTCTCCTAGGTGGTCTCAACTCGCCCTGTCAGCTCCGCCACAAGTAACGATCGGGGCCATCGGGAACCCAGCCCACCTCTACTGGATGGAGCCACCTGTCCTTTCAGCCCCCATCTCCTAACAAGATCACGTAATGTAACAAGTGTAAAGTATATAGTATATGCCCGTGATCACCTCCCGAAGTGATCACAGCCAAAGAGTATAGCATGGCATTTTGACAAGAGTGTAGGGCCACCGATGGAACACTAGCATCCTATACTAAGCGAGGGATAGCGGTGTAAGGGTAACAATCAGAAGTAACAATGACAAAGCTATGCATCGTAATAGGATTAACCGAAAGCAGTAACATGCTACACTACTCTAATGCAAGCAAGATGGAGAAGAATAGGCGATATCCGGTGATCAAGGGGGGCTTGCCTGAAAAGCTTCACCGAGAAGGAGGGGTCGCCAACACCGTAGTCGTCTTGGGTAGCAGCAATGGCGTCGATCTCGGTGTCTAACGAGAGAAGAGGGGAAGAAACAATAAATATAATGCAAACATAAGCATGACGGTGCATGACAAGACAATGCGCGGTGCTAGGTGTGCCCTAACGCCGGTAGTAGGTGATACCGTGAAGGAAACATCCGGAAAGTATTCCTGTTTCGCGCTTTCAGATGAACTGGAGGGGGAAAGTTGCGTGTTTGCTATGCTAGGGATGTGTGGCGGACGAACGGGTTGCGTATCCGTATTCATCACGTCGTTCTGAGCAACTTTCATGTACAAAGTTTTTCCATCCGAGCTACGGATTATTTTATATTAATTTTTAATGTTTAAAATCATTTTCTAAATTATTATTATTAAATTAATTCAAAATTAGTATTATTGCATCAGCATGACGTCAAAGATGACGTCAAGAGGTCAACAGAGGGGTTGGTCGTCAATCGACACGTGGGTCCCACTGGTCATAGACTCAGGTCAACTAAACCAGGTTAATTAGACTAACTAAGTGATTAGGCTAATTTATATTAGTTAGATTAGTCAAACATGATTAATTAACTTAATTAATTCATTAATTGATTGATTAATTAATTTATTTATTAATAATTTATTTATTCTAACATTCTTTTTATTCCCTCTTATTTTAACAAAATCGTTCTGGGGCGGGCCTCGCTATCGCCCTAGGGGCCATAATGGATTCGGCGCTAGTGGGCGTTAGGCGCATGAACTCAAGAGCGCCGCCCGTGCTGCCTTAGGTGTGGCTAACGGCGGGATGGCGAAGGCGCACGCTTCGCCGGCCGACGCAGCGGCAGCCAGATCAAGGCTGCGTCCGCGGCAGGCGACGCTGGCGGAGTGGGAGCAGGCAGCGAAGCAAGGACCGGGCGGTGCGCCACAGTGCGGTGGTGCGAAGGCCGGGGCCAAGCGGCAGCGGAGGAGCTGCGGGCGCCGGCGTGTGGCGGGCGCCGGGCGCTGCGGTGTGGCGAGGCGCAGAAGGGCAACCTGAAGGCACGATGATTCGCGCATGATTCAGCAGCCGCAGGAGGGCAGGCGGAGGGTGGTGGTCGTGTGCGGGGCGGCGAGCAAGGGAAGGAGGCCGGGGCCTCACCGTGGTTGCAGGTTCGATGGGGCGCGAGGAGGTCGAGGGACACGGCGGAGAGGAAGCAGGCCGGCGAGGTTGTGATCTCCTGCGGGGTGGCTTCCGGCGACGTGCAGTCCAGCGGCAGGCGTCGGCGGGTCGTCGAGCGGCGACGTGGTCGAGGGGGGTGATGGGGACGTCGTTCCGGCGAGGAGAGGGACGAGGAGGCAAGGAGGAGGACGGTGAGGCGGCGACGAGGTCCCAAGAAGCGTGGCAGGCTCCGGGCGACGGATCGGGGCATCGGCGTCGGCGGTTTGTTCCCCCTCCCGATCCAATCGGGAGGGAATGGGGGAGGGTGATATTTCGGGGAGGAGTGGGGTAACGAGAGGGGGGGAAGTGGGTGGTGGCTAGGGTTGGACCGGTGGGAGTGGGGGGTTAAGTGGAGTGGGGGGGGTTGGCTGGACCAATTAGGTCGAGGCCGAAAAAGGGGCGGTGTGGTGGGCGGTCGGCCCAAAGTGGGAGGGTTTTCTCCTTTTTTGTTTTCTGTTTGGTTTTCCCTTTTGTATTTTCTTTTATTATTTGTTTTCTGTTTTAATTCATTTAAAAGTATTTAGGCATTTTATAAAAATGTGTTTACTTCACCATAATTACCGATGCAATAATTGACATAGCCCGAATATTTTTATTTTAATATTTGAAAACTTTTGTCGTTTGACTTATTTAGGATTTAAATTTGAAACGGTTTTGAATTAACTCGAGATTAACTACAATGACAGAGGTGACGTGTCATCATTAACGTGAGATTACTGTTGCATGATTATCCGGGCGTTACAAATTCCACTCAGGTTAACGTTGTCTCTCTTGTCCTGCTTCAGCCTCGGCGTCGTACAACTCACCGGAGCTGCTCCAACGACGAAACCCCCCATCACAGCAAAGCAAGACTCGGGCTCCATCTCCAGATGCCTAAGATCTTCTTCCTCCTCCGACAGCCAAGTCACCGGAGCATCCTCTCCGCCAACCCAATCACGCTGAGATCGACATGGCTTCGCCAAAGAGGTTGTACACTTGTTGCATATCTTTTACTCTACATGTTATATATATTGTCCATCGAGCACACGGAGTAACGGGAAATACGATTATTTTATCCTACTATATGACAAGCAAAGTGAGGTACTGTGCAACTTAGCTATCCATGATGGACTCTCTTGAACGCCATCATTATTTATCTTTGCGCGTTTGAGCTGTGCATTTGTCGATGGCCCTGGGAGTTGAGCTAGTAGGACAGTGGCCTGGGTCCAAAGTAATAGAAGTAGCACAAAAACATTTTTTTAGTGTAGGGTTTTTCTTGCTCAAGCCTGTCTACTGGAATCGCCAATGCTTGAAAGGAAAAGTGAATGAAAAACATAGGAATTGGAAAGTTTCGTATGGTACTACTTTTCATGAATTTGGTGCAAAGGAATGAAGCAAAGAAAAACTGTAGGATTTGTTCCTTTAGTGTCTCCTTGAAAGAAAAACCGTAGGAATTTTAATTTCCACTTGTCCTCTTTTCAAATTCCTATTCATGAAGCACAAGACTAAGAGATAGTAGCATAATAGCATTATAATCGTACATTTTCTTGTGGTTTGACTTAATCTCACCATGCTTCTTTGCATCCTGTGATCTTCCAATTCTTGTGAACTAAACACCCAGTTAAGCGTAAATCCGGTGTTTTTAAATTCTCTGTTTTGCACGTGCATTCCTATCCTATTGATGTCTATTTCTATCCCTACATTGTTAGAATCCTCAAATTCAAACAAGCTCTTACACAATTACTTCTATTACAGATTGTGTCAAAGAAAACCTTGTGTTATTTGTCCTGCTCCTGCGGTGTTGTGTTCCACCCCAGCTCAGCTGCTCCAACGATGGAAGGGGTCACCACAGTGGATCCGCCTCCGCATCGCTCTTTCACCGCCTCATATCTTCTTCCCGCCACGGCAGCTCACGACAATCGCATTACCATCATCAACTGAGCAGATGACCTTGAGGACTACATGTAAGAGAGGTCGCACTCTTTCGTGTCTGCTTACGTTATGCATCACTTAATATGATGACATGCTACTTTATCGTCGTGTTCACCTATTAGACTCCGAGTCAGGTCCAAACTTATGCTGAAACTTGAGTTTTTAAATGGTTGTGGGGTACATATTGGGGCAGCAATCGGTACTATTTGTCTACTATCCGTTAATCTCGGTGTCTACTATGAGTTTCATGTTGGGTGCAAACAAACATTAAAGGAGCCATTATCTGTATTTTTAACTAAAGCTATTATCTCGCATGCTATCATTGGTTTTGGGTCTATCCACGCTTTTCTACCATCACTCTGGATTTGTGCATGCACTCCTTACATAATTTCACTATGTTTTATTCCTATGCATGTCAGTTATTGTACACAATGGAACTGAACATGTAGAGCAAAAGAGACGAGCCTTGCATGGCAATAAAATTTCATGCAGAAGTCGCTCCATGGTGGCGCAAAGGCAGCCCCCTCCACCCATTTCGGACCGTAATCAAGAGGAAAATAACTGCTCGAGGGGATTCGTATGTAAGACCACTCCTATTTACCCCATGAGGTCTTCGCTCTAACTTGGCATGCTGATGTTGGTTATATCATGCATATGGTGCCTTGCATTGCTTACTTTATACATCAAATATGTCAATTGCTTAGTTTAGACATGTTTTGTGTGAATGCCATCTGTTTAGTTTATTCATCGTTTATGTGAATTATGCAATGCCATCTTGTTTAGCCAGGCATCATATATGTGAATTTTGCAATGCCATCCTACTTAGCCAGTCATCTTATATGTGAATTATATCGTGCCATCCTTTTTTCGTTACGTATTACATTTGTCAACAATGTTAGTACATTCAACTACTCTTCGTGTGCATCTGCCATTTGACACGGTGATGGAAAATTCTGGAGTGAAAACAAGGTCTTCAGAGAAGACTATGCTATCTGACGAAGCGCATATCTCGCTGGTTATGGATAGCTCCTCAGAGGAGGATTCAGAGACAGATGATCAGTACTATTTCCCTCCGAGGTGTATGCTCTAACTTGGCAGGGTTATGTTGCTCATATCGTGCGTATGGTGTCTTGCATTGCTCTGTCATTTGATTAGTTTAGACATGCTTTGTGTGAATGCCACCGGTTTAGTGTCTAATTACACATATATGTGAATTATGCATTGACATCTTGTTGCAAGACATTATATATGTGAATTATGCAATGCTATCTTGTTGCAAAGGCATTATATATGTGAATTATGCAATGCCATGCTATTGAGCCAATCATCATGTATGTGAATTATATCATGCTATCATTTTTTTGTATTACGTGTTCCATTAGTCAACAACGTTTGTCTATTCAACTACTCTTCATGTGCATCAGCCATTTGAAGCGGTGATGGAAGTATCTGGAGTGAAAACAAGGTATTCAGCGAGCATAATGCTACTTGTCAAGGCACATCTTGTCGGATACTGAGAGAGCTCCTCGAGAGGAGAATCCAGACCGATGACCAGTCCTATTTCCCCCCTGAGGTCTATGCTCAAACTTGGCAGGGTTATATTACCCATGTCATGCATGTTGTCTTGCATTGCTTAGTTTTTACATCATATATGGATTGCCATCTGCTTACTTGCTTACTATATAAATCATATATTTGAATTATACCATGCCATCATGTTTACATACACAACATCTATCTGAATTATGGCATGGCAACCCATTTATTAAAGACATCATATAGTTACATCATCTCATCATGTTTAGTGTTTACAGTCATCATATTTTGAATTATGTCATTCTATCCGGGAATTATATCATGCTATCATGTTTCCATAGGCGACATGTATGTGAATTATGGCATGCCAACCTATTTAATAAACACATTATATAGTTATATCATGTCATCCTATTTACATAGTCATCATATTTTGAACTATGTCTTTCCATCTTTTTTCGTTAGCCATCATAATGTGAAATTGTATCATGCTATCCTCGCTTAGTTAGCCATCATATATGTGAAATTGTGTCATGCTATCATGTTTGGTTAGACAACATAAATGTGAATTATTTCATGCCCTCTTTTATTCCCCACTATCCATTGCACTGTCTATCATACAATGTCCTGTACATTCAATTACTTTTCTTGTTTATCACCATTTTAATTGGAGAGGGTGATGGCGATTCTAAGGGAGTAACAACACGGTCTTCAGAAAAGATAGTGCTACCAGTTGATGCAGATAGAACCACGGTTGTAATTGCCCAAGAACCAGCCCCACCACACATAACCCAGACTCTCGCAGATTGTACCCCTACCCAGTTGGACAGAGAACCAGCTGCACCCCTTCTAACCCCAACCCTAGCAGATAGTAACCCAGTTCCAGTTGACACAACACCGTCTCCACCACAGAGCACCCAAACACGAATAGTTAGTAAGGGAACTGCAGTGCCCAAAGCACGAGGACCACCACTCCGAATCCCAACTCAACGCTTAAAGGAGAAGAAGAATTGTTCTTAGGTCAGGTTCTGTAGCTATGGTTCATACTCCTTTGCTCTTGCATCACTGTATTTACTCAGACCAACTATTTTGAAATTTGAAGGATGGAATTGAAACTCCAATGGCGCAACATGTATGTTTTAAACTTGTTTCTTTAACTAGTTTGATGTTGTAACTTGCTCTATATTGATTTCAGTTTCAATTGAATAAACAGTTATGTTCTCATGTCATGCACATTACAAGTGTCTCTATAGTTTCCCACACTTATATTCTGTCTATTCTGCTTTGTCTAGAACAAATATTATTTGAATCAGATCTCTATCTTGATTTGGCAACAAAAACTAGAATGATATAGACCATAAAGTGACCATGGTACATAGAAATATGTTTGTTTCATGTTGTTATCCTGCACTTTACTACCGAACTGATTTACCAAAATGAGTTTCATATACAACATGGTAAACCTGTGATGTGTCTCGCTTGTTTCTCTTTAGAATGCGGACAAAATATTGGAGAACAAAGACCCCATTATGCAATGGTGAAGGAAGTAATGCAGTATAAGGTTCAAGATAGTGAGACATCCCTATTGGTCTCCAAGAAAGCTGATAAAAACTACCTTGACGACAAAGTGAGAGAACCCGTAAGTCGTGGTCTTGATGTAGTGTTCAAGTTATCTTACTCATCACCGGCACAAGCTCTTCAACTCACGCCTAAATTAGTTCGTCTTCTTGAGTCTCAGCTTCAAGTTGAAAGACATCGATCGACATGTGTTGCGACGGGAAGTCAAGGACCGAGGAAGTCCCCGCAATTCAGATGCATACTTTCCGTGCAATAGCAAGTTACCGGAGGATTTAAGCGCCAAACAAGAGAAAGTTAATAAGCTTGTTAAGCATCTTGCCAAAGATTATGGGTACCCGGATATTGTTTCTTGAGATCTTCTAAAGTGGTTTCGATTCGACATGTTTTGTTGCGGCGTTTATTTGCACTGGTCGCCAACTTTGACAACTAGTGTATATGATATGTCGCTTTGTTCCCTATATTTGCACCGGTGGCGAACTTTGATGCCCAAAGTGGATGTAATATGTAATAGCCGTGATAGCCTAAGCGTAAGTTGCTTGCTTATTTATTTCCTTGTTGTCTTGTTTATTTGTTTGCTTGTAGTCAGTGCTATTTTTTTCCGCGGTTTGCTAGTGGCCGCAATAACCTTTTTTTTAAACTAGGCCACAATAACCA
The DNA here is from genome assembly GCA_021605145.1 of Aegilops bicornis. Classification (NCBI taxonomy): domain Eukaryota; kingdom Viridiplantae; phylum Streptophyta; class Magnoliopsida; order Poales; family Poaceae; genus Aegilops; species Aegilops bicornis. The sequence continues at coordinate 358,371,644 of CM038672.1, read as the reverse complement.
TGGGCTACATATTTCTCGTAGTGACACTTTGGGCCTTCTACGGGTCGTAGAAACAATGGCCTTCTACGGGCGAGAAACAATGGGCCTTCTACGGTCAGATCATCAATGGGCCTTCTACGTGCCATATTATCAATGGGCCTTCATCGTCAGACATCAATGGGCCTTCTACGGGCCGTATGATCGATTGCCCAAACATGGGCCAATAACATACCGCTTTATGGCCGTAAATGGACTAGAGTTGGAATCGTCCGTTCATGGGCCGACCATAATGGGCCATCTAATCGGTCGTATTTGATGACGCTATGAAAACGGCCCGACGACATCGGGCCACAAATGGGCCGATCAGATCCACGGGCTGAATTTGGCCCACAAGCAGAAAATGAGTAACGGGCCGTAAGTAACCGAATGCTGGAAATGAGCCCAAGAATAAATGGGCCTTGAGAAGGCCGAAGATAACATGGGCCGGAAACATTAACGGAATAATGGGTCGTTAATGAGTATAAAGTGATACATCGCTCATTACGGGCCGCTTACCATGGGCCGTTAACGGGCCGAGGGTTACTAAGGGCCTCAGATGGGCCAAAAGACGTCATGGGCCATACATGGGCCGGAAGTTAAAACGGGCTGAAATTATATTGGGCGGCCCAGATGATGCTACTGGGCCTAATTCAGATAGGCCGTAAACGGGCCCTGGGTTAGCGGGTCAGAACGGCTATTATGCGAACAGCCGTTAATGTGCTTGTCAGGTCGCCCGCCACCTTTCGACCAAGTCAACGGGCCGCCTTTTCACATGAATGGGCCTCTGTTGGGCGTACACGGTCGACGTATCATAGGCGCTTTGGGTCCAATGAGTGGATGACATCCGTCCCAACGGTGAGCCGACATCGCAGTTTCCTCCAGCCAATGATGATTTTACACGTGGAAAATCCCCATTGGTCGGGTCGTTAACGGGTTATCGAATCCAAAATTGGACCCGATAGCTTAACGGTGTTCCGCTATTGCGGATGCCACGTGTCGGTCACCCTTGACGAAAAGCACTTCGCGGACGCTGTGATTCATCGTCATGGAAGTGGACACTTCCGTGATGATATTTTGGTAATGTCATGGAACACTTCTACGACAGCACAGGTATGAATATCTGGATTCTGTCATAAATTTGTCATGGATGTACATGCATGACAAAAAACGCGACCTACTGTGACAAACACATATCATCACGGAAGTGTTTTTTTTTGTACAGGGTAAAGGCTACACTTGACTTTTTATTGAACTAAAAGATGCAAAACATTACTATAAATAACAACAATCAAATCCTAATAAAGAAAATGACGCTCCAAGCAAAACACATATCATGTGGTGAATAAAAATATAGCTCCAAGTAAGGTCACCGATGAACGAAGACGGAAGAGGGATGTCATCCAGGGCATCCCCAAGCTTAGGCTCTTGGTTGTCCTTGAATATTACCTTGGGGTGCCTTGAGCATCTCCAAGCTTAGGCTCTTGCCACTCCTTATTCCGTAGTCCATCAAAACTTCACCCAAAACTTGAAAACTTCACAACACAAAACTTAACAGAAAACTCGTGAGCTCCGTTAGTATAATAAAACAAATCATTCACTTTGGTAGTGTCAAGACAAGATTCATAATTTTTCTCACATGATGCCTACTGTACCCTATCATTTCTACAATTTATATTAAGCAATATAAGCTACAAAATCTAGAAAACAAGCAAACTATGCATCGAAAACAGAATCTGTCAAAAACAGAACAGTCTGCAAAGATCTGAATATCAACCATACTTATGTAACTCCAAAAATCTGAAAACTTAGGACGACCTGGGCAATTTCTATATCAATCTACTGTAAAAAATTCAGAATTTTTCGACGCTCCTGTGATTTTTACAAATTCTGGGACTCGGCGCAAAAGTTTCTATTTTTGGACAAAATTAAATCAACTATCATCCACACTATTCCAAAGGCTTTACTTGGCACTTTATTGAAACAAAAGCTATAAAACATGATTAGTACAATAGCTTAATCATGTGAACATGCAAAAATAGTAAGGGTAAATATTGGGTTGTCTCCCAACAATCACTTTTCTTTAATGCCTTTCTAGCTAGGCATGATGATTTCAATGATGCTCACATAAAAGATAAGAATTGAAACATAATGGGAGCATCATGAAGCATATAACAAGCACATTTAAGCATAACCCACTTCCTATGCATAGGGATTTTGCGAGCAAATAACTTATGGGAGCAACAATCAACTAGCATAGGAAGGCTGAACAAGCATAACTTCAAGATTTTCAACACATAGAGAGGAAACTTGATATTATTGCAACTCCTACAAGCATATATTACTCCCTCATAATAATTTTCAGTGGCATCATGAATGAATTCAACAATATAACCATCACATAAAGCATTACTTTCATGATCCATAAGCATAAATTTTACTACTCTCCAATAAGCAAAATTCTTCTCATTCGGAATAGTGGGAGCAAACTCAACAAAATAACTATCATGTGAGGCATAATCCAATTGATAATTAAATCACGATAACAAGTTTCATGGTTATTACTATTCTCTATAGCTTACATGTCATCACAATAATCATCATAGATAGCAACTTTATTCTCATAATCAATTGGAACCTCTTCCGAAATAGTGGATTCATCACTAAATAAAGTCATGACCTCTCCAAATCCACTTTCATAAATATAATCATCATAAATAGGAGGCATGCTATCATCATAATAAATTTGCTCATCAAAACTTGGGGGACAAAAAATATCATCTTCATCAAACATAGCATCCCCAAGCTTGTGGCTTTGCATATCATTAGCATCATGGATATTCAAAGAAATCATACTAACAACATTGCAATCATGCTCATCATTCAAAGATTTAGTGCAAAACATTTTATAGACTTCTTCTTCTAGCACTTGAGCACAATTTTCCTTTCCAGCATTTTCAGGAAAGATATTAAATAGGTGAAGCATATGAGGCAACCTCAATTCCATTTTTTGTAGTTTTCTTTTATAGACTGAACTATTGATAAAACAAGAAACTAAAAGATTCGATTGCAAGATCTAAAGATATACCTTCAAGCACTACCACCGGGCAACGGCGCCAGAAAAGAGCTTGATGTCTACTACGCAACCTTCTTCTTGTAGTGGTTGTGTTGGGCCTCCAAGTGCAGAGGTTTGTAGGACAGTAGCAAATTTCCCTCAAGTGGATAACCTAAAGTTTATCAATCCATGGGAGGCGTAGGATGAAGATGGTCTCTCTCAAACAACCCTGCAACCAAATAACAAAGAGTCTCCCATGTCCCCAACACACCCAATACAATGGTAAATTGTATAGGTGCACTAGTTCGGCGAAGAGATGGTGATACAAGTGCAATATGGATGGTAGATATAGGCTTCTGTAATCTGAAAATATAAAAACAACAAGGTAGCGAGTAGTAAAAGTGAGCAAAAACGGTATTGCAATGCTTTGAAACAAGGCCTAGGGTCCATACTTTAACTAGTGCAAGTTCTCTCAACAATGATAACATAATTAGATCATATGATAATCCCTCAACGTGCAACAAAGAGTCACTCCAAAGTCACTAATAGCGGAGAACAAACGAAGAGATTATTGTAGGGTACGAAACCACCTCAAAGTTATTCTTTCTGATCGATCTATTGGGCTATTCCTATAAGTGTCACAAATAGCCCTAGAGTTCGTACTAAAACAACACCTTAAGATACACATCAACCAAAACCCCAATGTCACCTAGATACTCCAATGTCACCACAAGTATCCGCGAGTTTGATTATACGATATGCATCACACAATCTCAGATTCATCTATTCAAACCAACACAAAGAACTTCAAAGAGTGCCCCAAAGTGACGAAAACGTGTGCCAACCCCTCTGCATAAGTTCACAAGGTCACAGAACCCGCAAGTTGATCACCAGAACATACATCAAGTAGATCATGTGAATATCCCATTGTCACCACAGATAAGCACATGCAAGACATACATCAAAGTGTTCTCAAATCCTTAAAGACTCAATCCGATGAGATAACTTCAAAGGGAAAACTCAATTCATTACAAGAAGGTAGAGGGGGAGAAGCATCATAAGATCCAACTATAATGGAAAGCTCGCGGTACATCAGCATCGTGCCAAATCAAGAACACGAGAGAGAGAGAGAGAGAGAGAGAGAGAGAGATCAAACACATAGCCACTGGGGTACATACCCTCAGCCCCGAGGGTGAACTACTCCCTCCTCGTCATGGAGAGCATCGGGATGATGAAGATGGCCACCGGTGATGATTTCTCCCTCCGGCAGGGTGCCAGAACAGGGTCCCGATTGGTTTTTGGTGGCTACAGAGGCTTGCGGCGACGAAACTCCCGATCTAGGTTCTGTTCTGGAGGTTTGGGGATATATAAGAGGTGTTGGCGTCGAGAACAAGTCAAGGGAATCCTCGAGGGGCCCACAAGGTTAGAGGGCGCACCCGGGGGGTGGTAGGGCGCGCCCTCCACCCTCTTGGAGGCCTTGTGGCTCTTCAAGCCCAACTCTTTTGCTTCGGGGGCTTCTTTTGGTCCAAAAATAATCTCCATAAATTTTTGGTCAATTGGACTCCGTTTGATATTCCTTTTCTGCAAAACTCAAAACAAGGAAAAAACAGAAACTGGCACTGGGCTCTAGGTTAATAGGTTAGTCCCAAAAATCATATAAAATAGCATATAAATGCATATAAAACATCCAAGATAGATAATAGAATAGCATGGAACAATCAAAAATTATAGATACGTTGGAGATGTATCAGTATGTACCAGTAGCTATGTGTTTGATCTCTCTCTCTCTCTCTCATGTTCTTGATTTGGCACGATCTTGATGTATCGCGAGCTTTGCTATTATAGTTGAATCATATGGTGTTTCTCCCCCTCTACCTTCTTGTGATGAATTGAGTTTTACCTTTGAGGTTTCACTATTATTGGATTGAATACTATTATGGATTTGAGAACACTTGATGTATGTCTTATGGGATACCCGTGGTGACAATGGGGTGTTCTATTGATTCACTTGATGTATGTTTTGGCACTCAACTCGCGGATTCCCGAGGTGACATTGGGGTAATCTATGCATAGGGGTTGATGCATGTTTTCGTCCTTGTTTCTCTGGTAGAAATCTTGGCACTCTCTGAGGTTCTTTGTGTTGGATTGAATATTATGAATCTGAAGTTGTTTGATGCATATTGTATAATTGACCCACGGATACTTGTGATGACATTGGAATATCTAGGTGACATTAGGGTTGATTGATGTGTGTCATATGGTGTTATTTTACTATGAACTCTAGGGATGTTTGTGACACTTATAGGAATAGCTCAATAGATTGATCGGAAAGAATAACTTTGAGATGGTATCGTACCCTACAAGCAATCTCATCTTATGTTCTCCACGATAGGAACTTTGGAGTGACTTTTGTCACACGCTGAGGGATTACCATATGATCTAATTATGTTATCATTGTTGAGGGAACTTGCACTAGTGAAAGTATGAACCCTAGGCCTTGTTTCCAAGCATTGCAATACCGTTTTCACTCACTTTTATCACCAGTTACATTGCTATTTTTATATTTTCAGATTATAGAAACTTATATCTACCATCCATATTACACTTGTATCACCATCTCTTCGCCGAACTATGCACCTATACAATTTACCATTGTATTGGGTGTGTTGGGGACACAAGATACTCTTTTTTATTTGGTTGCAGGGTTGTTTGAGAGAGACCATCTTCATCCTACGCCTCCCACGGATTGATAAACCTTAGGTCATCCACTTGAGGGAAATTTGCTACTGTCCTACAAAACTCTGCACTTGGAGGCCCAACACGAGTCTATAAGAAGAAGGTTGCGTAGTAGACATCAGGGTCAACAATCACGGAGGGGTTCTTCATCATCACCCTTGCACCTTCGATGATGCGTGAGTAGTTTACCACAGACCTACGGGTCCGTAGGCAGTAGCTAGATGGCTTATTCTCTCCTTTTGATCTTCAATACAACTCCTCGATGTTCTTGGAGATCTTGATGTGATGACTTTTTGCGGTGTGTTTGTTGGGATCCGATGAATTGTGATTTTATGATCAGATCTATCCATGAATATTATTTGGGTCTTTGTTGAACTCTTTTATGCATGATCTTTATAGCCTCGTATTTCTTCTCCGAAATTTTGGGTTGGTTTGGCCAACTAGATTGATTTTCTTGCAATGGGAAGAGGTGCTTTGTGATGGGTTCGATCTTGCGGTGCTCAATCTCAGTGACAGAAGGAGACACGACACGCACGTATCGTTGCCATTAAGGATAAAAAGATGGGGTCTATTCCTACATGAATAGATCTTGTCTACATCATGTCATCATTCTTATTGCATTACTCCATTTTTCCATAAACTTAATACACTAGATGCATGCTGGATAGCGATCGATGTGTAGAGTGATAGTAGTAGATGCAGGCAGGGGTCTACTAATCTTGGACGTGATGCCTATATACATGATCATTGCCTTTGATATCGTCATAATTATTTGCTCTTCTATCAATTGCCCAACAGTAATTTGTTTACCTATCGTATGCTATTTTCTCGAGAGAAGCCTCTAGTGAAATCTACGCCCCCCGGGTCTGTTTCCTATCATATTATTTTCAAATCTATTTATCCAAAAATCCAAAAATACCTTGTTGCATTTTTTCTTTACTTATTTTATGTGTGTTTTTGCTAGATCTATTTATCAACTCTCATACAATTTAATCTATCTCAATACCGATGAGGGATTGACAACCCCTCTTACGCGTTGGGCTGCAAGTTTTTGTGGTTTGTGTGCAGGTGTTGTTTACATAGTGTTGCTTGGTTCTCCTACTGGATTGATAACCTTGGTTTCGTAACGGAGGGAAATACTTACTGTTGTTGTGCCGCATCATCCTCTCCTCTTTGGGGAATTACCAACGCAGATATAAGCAATCACAACATAACCTCGGAATCTATCCACCTTCTCCGTCGACATAGGCATAGTTTCGGCCTCATATGGCTTTACTGTTGCCACTTTGTCGTTTTTATATTCTTTTTCAGACCGTTTGTTTGATGGTTGTGTGCATCTTAGCTACGCAGAGGCCGGGTGTCGCTCTTTATGCTTTGTATCCGCTCGATGCTACATTTTGAGTTAATAAAACTGCCCTTTATAAAAAAATCCAAGGAATGCACTGCTACCTCTTGAGCACTGCGTTGGTTTTCCCTTGAAGAGGAAAGGGTGATGCGGTAAAGTAGCGTAAGTATTTCCCTCAGTTTTTGAGAACCAAGGTATCAATCCAGTAGGAGGCCACGTTCAAGTCCCTCGCACCTACACAAACAAATAAAAACCTCGCAACCAACGCAATAAAGGGGTTGTCAATCCATTCACGATCACTTACGAAAGTGAGATCTGATAGATATGATAAGATAATATTTTTGGTATTTTTATAATAAAGATGCAAAGTAAAATAAAATATAATAAAATTAGCTAAGTGTTGGAAGATTAATATGATGGAAAATAGACCCCGGGGCCATAGGTTTCACTAGTGGCTTCTCTCAAGAGCATAAGTATTATGGTGGGTGAACGAATTACTGTTGAGCAATTGATAGAATTTAGCATAGTTATGAGAATATCTAGGTATGATCATGTATATAGGCATCACGTCCGCGACAAGTAGACCGACTCCTGCCTGCATCTACTACTATTACTCCACACATCGACCGCTTCCAAAGATGCATCTAGAGTATTAAGTTCAAAAGAACAGAGTAACGCTTTTAAGTAAGATGACATGATGTAGAGGGATACACTCATGCAATATGATATAAACCCCATCTTGTTATCCTCGATGGCAACAATACAATACGTGCCTTCTTTGCCCTGGCCATCCGGAAAGGACACCGCAAAATTGAACCCAAAGCTAAGCACTTCTCCCATTGCAAGAAAGATCAATCTAGTAGGCCAAACCAAACTGATAATTCAAGAGACTTGCAAAGATAACCAATCATACATAAAAGAATTCAGAGAAGATTCAAATATTATTCATAGATAAACTTGATCATAAACCCACAATTCATCGGTCTCAACAAACACACCGCAAAAGAAGATTACATTGAATAGATCTCCACTAGAATCGTGGAGAACTTTGTATTGAGATCCAAAGAGAGAGAGAAGAAGCCATCTATCTAATAACTATGGACCCGAAGGTCTGAGGTAAACTACTCACACATCATCGGAGAGGCTATGGTGTTGATGTAGAAGCCCTCCGTGATCAATGCCCCCCAAGCAGACGCCTAAAAGGCCCCAAGATGGGATCTCACGGGCATGTAAGGTTGCGGCGGTGGAATTAGGTTTTTGTGGATGCTTCTGTTGGTTTGGGGGTACGTAGGTATATATAGGAGGAAGAAGTACGTCGGTGGAGCAACGTGGGCCCCACAAGGGTGGAGGGCGCGCCCAGGGGGGTAGGCGCGCCCCCTGCCTCGTGCTCTCCTGGTTGCTTTCTTGGCGTAGGGTCCAAGTCTTCTGGATCACGTTCGTTCCGAAAATCACGTTCCCGAAGGTTTCATTCCGTTTGGACTCCGTTTGATATTCTTTTTCTGCGAAACACTGAAATAGGCAAAAAACAACAATTTGGGCTGGGCCTTCAGTTAATAGGTTAATCCCAAAAATAATATAAAAGTGTATAATGAAGCCCGTTAAACATCCAAAACAGAATATAATATAGTATGAAGTAATCAAAAACTATAGATACGTTGGAGACGTATCAAGCACCGGAAGAACCAAGGTATTGGTTTTGAACGAAAGTTCAATGCCAATGGAGTTGAGTGAGAAGAAGATCAATACCCCAAGACGAAGTTTGTTCCTCAACAACAGAAGTATGACCCCACTTCTTTTGAGGGAACACAGGCTCAAGATGATCTTCCACCACAAGACCACAAGCTGAAGGCCAAGGACAAGCTTCAAGAAGAGATTGACTCATTTGAAGATCCACCTCAAGCTTTGGTCAAATGGGTTCCCAAGACATCATCAAGTTCTACTTCATCGAGTACTACTACAACTCCAAGGATTCCCATCAAGTTGATGTGGGTCCCAAAGTAGAAGAACTAGAGAGTTCTTGAGGGTGACTCCGCGAACAAACTTCACTCGTATTCATTTATAGTAAGGACTTGTGCAACCAACTTCAATATCTTGCACTAGTTCATGGAGTCACAAACCCTCTCAATAGTACGACAAGGGACAAGGTATCCAATGCATTCATGGACATTATCTTGTGTGCATTTCATTCTATGTCTATGGATATCCTTGTTTGTTCCTTGTGGGACTAATCCATGTAGGTATTGAAAGTGCGAAACTCGAAGGATTGCTCTCAACTCTTGATGGTCTACATCAACACTGAGCATCTACATTCACAACATCTACATGAAGTCATCATCGACAAAACCCAAGGTTAGTTCATCCCTCTCTGGGGGGATATCACATCTAGGGGGAGTTCTACTCTAAAAAATTTGAGCCAAAGCAACTCTAATGATGTGAACACATTAATGATTTATGTAAAAGTGGTAACCCCACTTGTGCTTAAACGATGAATATGCCCTACGATCAAATGTTCTCATTTAGATTCTAAGTCAATTTACTCATATAAAGATGACCATGTCATCGCCCATTGCTTGATAGTTGCTAGTGTTGGTTGTGCATGTTTGACACGTATTATATTTGCTATTTCATTGTGTGAGCATGTTGTTATGTATATTTCTCATTCGAGGACATTCAATTGTACTTTGATTGGTTTGGTTTTATTTGGCCAGTTGGATGTACAAGAATGCTTAAGCACCTTCTCTAGTTATCTATCTCATCTTGTCTCGAATTCTATTCATGCTATACCCCTCCACCATCACTTACTCAGAGAGAGAGAGAGAGCCATCAGAACGAACAACTTCCATTACTCATTTTCTAAGAAGAGAACCACCTACTCATATGTTGAGGTCAAGAGATTCCAATCCAACCATTTGAACCTTGATTTATAGCCTTTCGCGAGTTGCTTTCCATTCATTCATCTCATCCACCAAAACCAAATATGCGAGAGAGTGTTTGAGTGTTGGGGAGACTATCATTTAAAATACAAGAGCAAGGAGTTCATCATCAACAACACCGTCTATTGCTTTTTGGAGAGTGTTGTATCCTAAATTGGTTAGGTGTTAGTTGAGAGCCGCCAAGAGATTGTGGTGCTGAACCAAGTAGTTTGTAAGGGTAAGGAGATAGCATACTTCGTGAAGATCTACCCGAATGAGGCTAGTCCTTCGTGGGCGTAAGCCATGATGGGACAGACAAGGTTGCTTTTTCGTGGACCCTTCATGGGTGGAGCGCTCTATGGATTCGCGCAACCGTTACCCTCCGTGGGTTGAAGTCTTCATCGACGTAGCAAAAATCATCGTGTCTTCATTGCGTTTGAAATCTCCAACCTCTCCTGTAGATTCATATGCAAAGTCTTTACTTTCCGCTACACAACTCTTAGACTTGCATGTGTAGCGTGTACTTGACTTGGTAGACTTGCTAAAACTTGCCTACATCTAAAATTGGGAAAATGATAAGTTTTTATTTGGTCAAGTAATCTAATCACCCCCTATAGATATACTTTCGATCCTACAAGAAGACTCTGGGCGAAGTATGGGAGCCCGCTGGAGGTCTCGTAACCGTTTCCTGCGACCTCCGCCACGCTCGAGGGCTACTGACGGGGTCCTATACCGGGATGGCTAATGCCAAGGAGCCCGGCCTCATCCAAGACATGGGCCCACCATGCCCAGACGACCCTAGGAGGCGAAGACGACCTTCGTAGTCCCCAAGAATAGAGGGCGGCAGCGCTCTAGATCGCATCTGCCATGTAAACCCTAGGCCTCTCCTGCCTATATAAAGGGAGGTCCAGGGAACTCATTCATCATCTATCCTCAGATAGGAAAACTCTCGGTAGGAATCGCATTCACCATCATAACCCCTGGCACAAGGTATCCTTTCATTATGAATCATCAAAAACACTAGGACGTAGGGTATTACTCTTCGAAGGTCCAAATCTGGATAAACCCCTCGTGTGAGCTCCGATTCATGACTTTCAGCTACGTTTGAACCCCTACAAAGGGACCTTGGCGCGCTTGCCGGGCTCGGGCCTAGATTTTGAGCCCGAAGGCCGGGCCCGGGCCCATCGTTTTCGCGTTTTCATGAAGGACGGGCCGGGCCGACCCGAAACCTGACGGGCTTTTATGTGTTCGGGCCTAGCTCGGGCCCAGAAAACAGGTCCGACGGCCGGGCCAGGCTCGGGCCTGGGTTTTTTGCGTCGGGCTTGGCTAGGCCCGGCCCGAAGCCCGGCCCGGCCCGAGGTATGGCCAGGTATAAGTAAAAGCAAAGAGAGCCGAGGTCAACGTCCGTAAACTGGCAGGTGCCGAAACGAGAGCCTCTAAAACCGAATCGAATCGAATCACTTAACTTTTCCCGTTTTAACGTTATAGGAACCCCCTACGGAACCGCCAATAACTCGGCACGCAATGCCGACGGACCCGACCCGTCCACCACCCTCCATCGATATGGATAGATAAAATTGGCCGGGAGCCCCCTGGGGATCAATCCTAATCGCTTGCCGACCCTCGACAGCACAGTCTAACCTGTCGCGCCGCTGCCGTATCATTGGTGGTCGCCGCGGCGCCGCCTATTATATTGCCCCTTCGATTTCCTTTCTGCCTTCTTTTTCTCTCCGCGACGCAACAACGCCAACGTTTTGGTTCCTTCCTTCCTTCCTTGCCTGCTTTCGTCTCCTCTCCTCTCCACGCCCGCCGATCCCACAGGGAACGATGGTCGACACCAGGCGGAGCGCCGCGGCCAAGCGCCCCTCGGACGACGACGACAAGGGCTCGCCGCCGCCGCCGTCCGACCAGGCGCCGGGGGCCGAGGCCCAGTCGTCGGGCGCCCGCAGGCCCGGCAAGCGCGCCAAGGTCCGGATCTCCCCCTGCATGCGCCGCGCTCGCTTTTCGCTCGCCTTGATCCGCCCCTGCTCATCACACGACGCTCTTCTTCTTCGCAGGCTACGGCGCCCGAGGAGGATACCACCAAGACGGCCGCGCCGGCGACAGATGCGGCCGAGGCGGCGGCTGAGGCGGCTATCGCCACCGGTCCGCCGGTCGCACCGCCGGACACCACCGGCCTCCAGGCGCTCACCGGCGCCATGGACAGGCTGGAGGCCTTCTTGAGGTCAGGGGAGGCGGCGTCGAATTCGGACGGTACGAGCCTAACCTTTTGGATTCTGCTGGCGCCCAAAGACGTGCCTTTTCGGCTGGGGCCTTTGGGTCTGATGATTTTTCTCGCTTGCGCAGGGCATAAGCGTGGCGCCGCTGACAAAGATTTATCCGCAATGTTGAAGAGGGCCAAGGATTTGTCTGCCAAGGCCACATCCAACAAACGCCAGGGCGCACTGGGCAGCAGGCGCCAGGAGCCCTGGTGCAGGCTTATCTCACAGTATGCCACGGTGCGTCTTCTTTCTCATCAAATCGAATTGCTTTCACTTCCCTTTTTCCCTATGCACTTAGAATATACTTATGCCAATACCATCATCAGCACTTCTCTGCTTATACAAAACGCCTGCTGTTAAACCTCGTCTTCCCTCTCAGAATAGTTGTTTTGGCAAACAATCTCTTTTAGCGAAAGCATTTCATTTCAGGCTGAAGTGTGTATTTCCACACCGTTACATGAAACCCTTGATTTTCCAACCAATATGTTTGCTGAATTGCTCGCTCCTCTTTCATCACTTTGGGATGTATTCAGCATCTCATAGAAATATATCTCTTGAGTGTCCTGGTCCTGCGTCCTGAATTGAGATATATTTATACATTCTTTGCTGTGTTCTCTCTGGTCTCTACTAGTAGAGACATACAATGTTGGATTATGGGAAATTTGCAATCAGATAACTTGTCAAACACCGTGCTTACTGTTCGGCGCATTGTGTTTTTGCTACTTCTTGAGCTTTGGTGTCAACTTCCTGGTATCAATCTTAAAAAAATGGTTTGGAAGTAGTGATGTTATTGACTTATATTGTACAAATTCAAGTCTAACCTTCAAGGTTAATTGCCTAAATATTTGTATTTCATTATTTTGATTAGAAGAGACTACATAATACCTAACAAATTCATCACATACTAGCAGCTCTTCATTTAGTTGACTGCATTTCTATTCGTTTTGCAGGATCCTTCCCTTCCTATTCATTCCTCCTATTTTACTGTTGGTTATGGAGCACAATATGATTTGAGACTGGGCGAGTCATCTACTAGCTCACTTGTTTGTAAACTGAAGCTTGCTACTAAGGTATAAATTTTCTTGCAAAATTTATGAGTTACAGTGTTATGCACTTGGTTTACCTCCTATTTACCCCTCTCTTTTTTATGTTGACCTTTTGATATCAGCGAGGTGCTCTACTTGAAATACACGAGCCCAAAGTTGTTCGTGTAAATGGCAAGGCTTTGGACAAGAATGCTAAAGTTACCTTAAATGGAGGGGATGAAATTGTCTTCAGTTCACCTTTGAGGCGTGCTTACGTATCCTTTATTTTATTGCCTGCCGTCTGTATGCAGCAGATAGGTTGCTGGTTCAGCTTGTGGTCTACACTGATGAAGGGGCTTTGGTTCTATTGTTCAGTTGAAGTAGTATGCAATGGTTAGGCAAATAAAGTTGTTGCTGTTTGAAGTCCTTAATTAATGTGATGATAGATATTTCAGCAACACCAGCAGGATAAATCAAGCACTTCAGCGTTTTCCTCTACTTGCAGTAGTATCCATCAGGGGCAACATTCACTTATCAAAGATATTCAAGATCATCTGTCATCTAAAGGACCCAAATTACCATCCTTTTACTTTGGTAAAAGCCGACCTCCATTGACTCCATTGATGCCTATTGGTGAGACTAATGTATTTTATTTTAAATTTGCACTTTATTGTGGTATATAAAAAGGCTGCTAAGGTAAATCACCTTCTGCAGGATCATCAGCGGATCCAGATATATTTGGTAGTTTCTGTAAAACAAGGGAGGAACAGTCTAACTCTGAAGAAAGTACACAGTCTGCCCGGTCTCAACTATCAAAGGAGGATCTAAAAAATGCAACACATGATGCTAGTGACATATCTGAGTCATTTGATAATTTTCCATATTATCTAAGGTAAATTCTTATGATATCTTGTAAATATACTTAGTTATTACATGTGATATTGGTCTGTCCTCATCTGGGGTATGGAGTTGGTAAATATATGGCTTCTGTGCATCATAATTTTGAACATGTGTAAGATGCTCGGTTGTTCAGCATATGTTGCTCCTATTCCCTAGTATTACTAATTGCGTGATGGATTAGGATACTTGGACAATCTGTATGATGATCTCTTTGTTAGCGATCACAGATGTAATGTGTTGGTTTAATTTTTTCCCTTGATTAAGAACAGTTTCCTGATACTAGTTGTCTTTGCAGCGAGGATACCAAATGTGCTCTTCTGTCATCAGCATTTGTGCATTTACAATGCAAAGACTATATTGAGTTTACCAGACACATTTCTTCTCTCGGTCAACGAGCATTGCTATCCGGTCCGGCAGGTATCTACCGTGCACTTGTTGTAAGCTTTGTATTGTATTGTAGCTTTGCTAATTTTACAAAGATCTGTACAAGTATATTAAGTGCAGCAACCTATCTTTACAGGGACTGAGATCTACCAACAATATCTGGTGAAGGCACTTGCAAAACATTTCGGTGCAAGGTTGCTCACAGTCAATTCTTCAATGCTGTTCGGTGTAAGCTTCTTAGCAATCACCCACGTTTTCTTATCGACATTACTGTTTGTTCTCTGTTTTCTTTATCAACTCATCGACATAAATGGTTTACTCATCTTCCTGTAGTTCGTTTTGCAAAAAAGACAAAAAAAACCTTGCTTTTGTGTGATTCCCATAAGAGTAGTCTGTATTTTGTTTGGTAATATATTTAACTAATTGAGAAACTCAAAACATATATTTCTTGTTTCAGGGGCAGACTTCCAAGGAATTAGAGTCATACAAAAAAGGTAAGAACATTGATATTTTACGATATTTTGTAGGCCATCGTCTTTTTCTGGTGCAAGTTTATGGCTGATCAGTAGTATCAATGATACTCTGGAACATGGTTCAAATGTTTCGGTATGTCTGTAAAATAAATGTCATTTATAATCTGATATTTTGTTCAGGTGATAGAGTGAGGTACATTGGTTCATTACTGCCGACAAACGTTATCCTTGACGGACATAGGTATTCATTGTCTTGGCACTATTTGCACTTCCTGCAACTATTTGCAGTCATTCTATTTTGAATGAAATTGTTTGATGTTTTGGTTCAACGAACAAAATAAAGAGGGTGCTATTTTTTTGATTTGTCTACTGTCTTTCGTTGCTTCCTGAGGTTTATGAAGATGTGGATATCTCGTCCTGGGAAAGCATACAAACTTCTCATTGTTGTTATTACCTGCAACTTAATGTTCTATAATGCTGCCTCTGGCTGATGTTAGATTGTTTGATCTGTAGTCCTCCAGAATTTGGCTCGCTAGGTCAAATATGTCTTCCTTTCGAAGAAAATAGATCATCAAAGGTTGGGGTAAGGTTTGATGAACAAATCCCAGGAGGTATTGATCTTGGAGGCAGTTGTGAAGTTGATCATGGCTTATTTTGTTCAGGTTAGTCTTTGGTGTGTTCATTTTTTTCTAAAGAAATGACGATAAATTGAGTGTTGCTAGTTGTGCTTAAATTTATGGTTACAGTGAAGTTCAGTTCAGTTCAGTTGCTTATTTGAATTCCAATCTACTGTCATTCCAGTTGATTCTTTATGCCTCGACAGTCCAGGATGGGAAAATAGATCCAAGCACCCATTTGATGTGATCATTCAGGTATGTACATCTATGCATTAATTTTAGTCATTATCTGCATCAATGTTATTTTTGCTTTCCTTATTAACTGTGTGTGTTCCACAGTTTATCTCTGAAGAAATACAGCATGGTCCTATGGTCCTATTTCTGAAGGACACAGAAAAAATATGTGGGAATAATGATTCCTATTATGGTCTGAAGAGCAAGCTCGAACATTTCCCGGCAGGTGTCTTTATTGTTGGTTCTCATATCCAGCCTGACAGTCGCAAAGAGAAGGTACTGTTTGTAGAGTTTGTTTACTGTGATCTATGAATGCTCATTGTAAATCTTTTGCGTGGTTAACTTGTCACTTATAGCTAACAGAGATACTTGCACATGCAGGCAAATGCGGGGTCTCTTTTCCTTTCAAAGTTCCCTTATAGCCAAGCAATTCTTGACCTTGCATTGCAGGTAGCTTTTAATTGTATTGTACCAAATATTACCATTTGTTGCGAAAATAGTTTATGTTTATGACCTATATTAGTTTTTTCAGAACTTTAATTAGCTAGCAACAGGGGTACAATCAGCGTTTAACGCCATTTCAATTTCCCTTGGGTAGTTTCGCAGCCAAACTGTAGTTCTACCTGCACCCTACCTTGCTTAGCTAAGTCATGACTAATGGCTATCCTGCACACACACACACACATCCGTTTCCCTCATCATCTCACATATAACACTAAAACATACCTATATTAGTTAACTGTGTTGGAAATAATGTTTCTCGTTCGGGAATTCCTTTCGCAGGAAATATGTGGGACCTCAGTTCAACCTTGGACCAATTTTTCCCCTTTTTATGTATCTTCCTTTGGCATTGTCAGGCCAGATTTTTTCTGTGGGTTGCACATTTGACAATTAATACACATAATTTTATAGTCTTGCATGATGGTTTCATACCATCACAAATCCAACATTAAGTTTGAAATTTGCCAATAGTACCATACAAGTGGACCCATGGGTTGCGTTTCACGATGATGAATAGTGGATGCCTGAAGGGCTGATTCCTTGAAGTTCTTCAAAATTTTGGGTGTGCCCGTGCATGCACAGCATTCCCCTAGTATGGCTTCTCTTTTTCCGGTGTCATCATTGGCATATAGGACACACCAATTCTAAGAGTAATACGTAAACCTACGAGGAAGATACTTAGCCTTTTTTTGACGAGTCTGGTAGTGTTCGGTTCCCAGCCTCAGTTTGTCACGCCTAACCTTGTGGGCACAAGTGACACTATTTCTTAGGTATGTGTTCCTGACCACAGTTGTGGCTGGCCACTTTATTACTCATGAGTGACACTATTTCTTAGGTATGTGTTCCTGACCACAGCTGTGGCTGGCCACTTTATTACTCATGTAGTGCATGTGTCATACATATAACCTTTTGCCAACTTTTGCTACACTTGTGCCTCCATTATTGCCAGGAACACTTTTGTGGCAAACTAGTGCGACATCATGCATTTAGGAACAGCGTTTTTTTAATTCTCTGTGGCTTCTTTTGTAGATCTTTTCCATCATTTGACTTCTAATTGTTAAAAAAACTAGGCGACGTGCACGTTATGATTTCAGAAGTCTTCATTCTCCACCACATTGGTGCTTTCTTGTTACAAACTGACACAAGGAAATGCAGGACTTGGATCGGGTACATGATAAAAGTAAGGAAATGTCAAAGGGGATGAGGCATCTAACAAAGATTTTCCCAAATAAAGTGACGATCCAACCACCACAAGTATGTTACTCGAGTTAATGTGAAAGAATAGTTCATCTCGTGTGTAGTCCCTTCTGTCATCTTAACATCTGGAAGAACTGTTTACAGGATGAAGTTGAGCTTTCACGGTGGAACCAGATGTTAGATCAAGATATCGAAATTCTTAAAGCAAATGATAACACTTCAAAAATACGCTCTGTAAGTCACAGTTCTAAAAACATTTCTCACCTAAGTATGTTTGCAATTATTTGTTTATGAGTATACTCTGTTGTTTTCATTAAATGTTCTGGGTACTGTTTATCTTTCTTTAATCTGTTGTTTTGTTTGAACTAGTACTGTTTGTGTTTTCCAAATTATAAATAAAGATAAGCATATAGCGCCGGTCTTGGCTTTGACATCTGTTCATGTTGCATACCTTGAAGCTTATGGTGCTGCACTATTTTATTATTCTTATTCATCTCTAGATTTGTGTCAAAGCATGTAACAGTTTCAGAAATTCTGTGAGTAACTAGAGATATATAGCTTCTCTTTTACCATCTACCGGGAGCTAAGCAGGTGGGTGTGTTTTGATAGGATTATCATTGACTTTGCTATAATGTTTCCAGTTTGGTTACTTAATGGACTCGTCACTCCCATGAACTTATTTGTTATTCTTAATTAGAATTTTATTGGTTTTGTTAATATCCGTGTGCAATTCCTTTCAGTTTCTAACGCGGATTGGCTTGGAATGCTCTGATCTTGAGGCAATATGTGTCAAGGATCGCACCCTTACAAATGAGTGTGAGTAGCATTTCTATTCAAGTTTCTGCCAAGTTACAATTTTGTCCAATTGCATGATGTGTTCGTTATGTTTATTTTTCAGGTATTGATACAATAGTTGGTTTTGCTTTGAGCCATCAACTAAAGCACTTAACAGCTACAAACCCTGACCCTTCAATTGATTTGCAGTTTTCCCTATCTAGTGAAAGGTTCCCCATCTATTTTTTTGTTATCCATCAAGTTGACTACACAATTTATTCTGGTTCCTCATGAACTTAATCATTTAACCTTTATTGACCATTCCAGTCTGAAGCATGGAGTTGATATGTTGGAAAGTATCCAGTCTGGCCCTAAGACCAGCAACAAAAGGAAGTCACTTAAGGTATGCCTTCTTTTAGTATATCCACTTTCTTAAGCATTTGTACTGTTTTATGCATACTGTTCATGAAGGGACAGGCCTGGCGCAGTGGTGAGGTACTCCCCACTTGTGCCAAGAGGTCCTGAGTTCAACGCAACCTCTCTGCATTGCACTGTGCAGGGGGCTTGCCTTGTATAATCCTTCCCAGACTCCACCTGATGTGGGAGCTTCTAGCACTAGGCCTGTCCATTTTTTTAAGCATACTGTTCATCCAGCTCACTTGTATAGTTATGCTATGCACCTTCATGACTATTTCATCTATAGTAGCTGAGAGGAAACTATGCTACAGTGCTATAACTATATGAAATCATTACAAATGAATAGAGCTAACTGTTCTTTCCAACAATGCCAGGACATTGCTACGGAAAACGAATTTGAAAAGAGGCTTCTTGCCGATGTTATACCTCCAGATGAAATAGGAGTTACATTTGAGGACATCGGAGCACTGGAAAGTGTCAAGGAAACTCTGAAGGAGTTAGTGATGCTGCCCTTGCAAAGGCCTGAATTGTTTTCCAAAGGACAACTTATGAAGGTATATATTATTTATATACTTTAAAAGCTGTTTGAAAAATGGTATTTCTTGGTAAAGTTTCCGTATTGAAGTCAAATATTAATTAAACGCCAAAACTTTACCAAGAAATACTCCTCAAAAAGCAGGCTCTTAGGAACTTCTGTGTTTTTGTAGATATGCTATATCGTATGAACGTATCACTTCTCTTGCCTTTTGTCATTTAATATAAATCTAGCAAGTGAAGCAAGTTTAATCCCTTGGTGGTCAGTTGATCATAAACTTAAAGTTTATGCCTTTCACCTTTTGGTTCTCGGAGTTGCCCAATAAATAAGGCACCTAATAAACATGGTGAAAGAAGTTATATATGCCAATCTGAATAGCAAAATATAGCTACCACTCCCTCTGTTCCTTTATATAAGGTGTATTTGTTTTTTCAAATATCAAATGAGTGCATGTTTGACCGAGTTTTTAGAAAAATATATTAGTTTCTACAATATGAAATTTAAATTTATACCATTTGATCCATCATAAAAAGTAGTTTCATATTATTTAGCAAAGTTATGATCATTTGTTCTGTTTATGAAATAGTGGAACCTTTTATCTCTAAGCTGACTATTGTTACTTCTGTTATGCTAGCCATGTAAAGGAATATTACTTTTTGGTCCGCCTGGTACGGGGAAGACGATGCTTGCGAAATCTGTGGCAACAGAGGCTGGTGCTAATTTCATAAACATATCAATGTCAAGTATATCCTCAAAGGTATTCCATTTGATAGGATTGGCTGATGTTTTGCCTTATTTCTGCATTCCGGGTGTTTGCATCATCAGCTCTAAATCACCTGTTGTTGCAGTGGTTTGGTGAAGGAGAGAAGTACGTGAAAGCTGTGTTTTCACTGGCAAGCAAAATTGCTCCAAGTGTCATTTTCGTAGATGAGGTAAGCTAATGCAACTGTGACTATTTAATATCGATAATTTTGTTGCACTGTATGGGCACATACTTGCTAAGTTGTTAATCCTGAAGGGTGCTGCTTATTTTCTTGCCGTTTTTGCATTTTTTAGGTTGATGGCATGTTGGGTAGACGTGAGAACCCTGGAGAGCATGAAGCCATGCGCAAGATGAAAAACGAGTTTATGGTGAACTGGGATGGGTTAAGAACAAAAGATGAAGAACGCGTATTGGTCCTTGCTGCGACTAATAGGCCATTTGACCTTGATGAAGCTGTTATTAGGAGGCTTCCAAGGAGGTGATTTTTCAGTTCTTTCTTCGGATTCATATTCTGATACTCAGAGAAATTATAGTTTATTGACTGATCATTTTATGGAAATTGTTTTCTTTAGGTTGATGGTGAATTTGCCTGATGCATCAAATAGAAGAAAAATTATTAGCGTCATACTAGCCAAAGAAGATTTGGCAAATGACCTTGATCTTGAAGCCATTGCTAATTTGACGGAAGGATACTCGGGCAGTGATCTTAAGGTATTGTACTACTATAATGAGTCCTGCGGCAAACGCGTTTCTTTTCTACCATGCTCATGCTCTTTTGCAATTATTTTTCAGAATCTTTGTGTGACTGCTGCTCATCTTCCTATTAGAGAGCTCCTTGAAAAGGAGAAAAAGGTTACTTCTATCCTCCCAAACTTGTATAGTTTCTTTGTTATGTAGCCTTATGGTTGTAAATTGTAATATACCCCCTCCGTTCCAAAATTGGTTTGACTGTCTGTACTTGACCTTTGGCCATAAACCTCTGATGCATTATTGGACTAACTATTGGTCAAATCTTGAATCTGTACGTCAAAAGCTACGCCTTATATTTTGCAAAAGAGGTACTCCGTCCCAAAATAAATGTCTCAACTTGACACTTACTTTGTGACAGAGGAAGTAGTATATACTCCCTCCGTTCCATAGTACTTGTCGCTGATTTAGTACAACTTTGTACTAAATCAGCGACGAGTAATATGGAACGGAGGGAGTAGATTAGTAATGAAATCAATGGAACATGACCATCTTCTGTATTTATATTTGACAGTGATGGATGATATAAAATGGATTTGACCTTTTGTGTGTCCACTTGCAGGAGAGAGCTTTGGCAGAAGCAGAAAACAGACCATTGCCCCAATCGTGTTCTAGCAATGATGTCCGTGCCTTGAGAATAAGTGATTTCAAACATGCACATGAACAGGCAAGTTAGCTATGCTGTATCATGCTAAGTATTTTTAAACCCTGATATAGAAGAAAGAAATTGTGCTGCCTGATAGAATGTCCTGACCTTGTATGTCACTTGCTTGTAGGTTTGTGCAAGTGTATCTTCTGATTCAACGAATATGAATGAGCTTGTTCAGTGGAATGATCTCTACGGAGAAGGTGGGTCGAGGAAAACGACAACGCTAAGCTACTTTATGTAGCGATGTTGAGAGCTTGTACATACATGATAAACCTTAGCACAGAGCAATGGCTGCGATTGGAGGGGGGCTACAGTAAAAAGAAGTGTAGGCATCTGCTGCTAGTCATCAGATCAAGAAGGGACCGTCATAGTGAGAGCAACGGAGGGATGCAAATCTGGTTGATGCCTTGTGGCAGGTCAACAACAGCACAGCTGACATGGCCTGCTCCAGCGCATCACCATCCAAAGGAGATAGATTTGTATTTGTAGCACCATCATGCTCGGGTCAGGGCCGGTTCATGCCGGCCATCGTTTTTCGTCGGTTATTATTGAGAAAATCTTTGTTTAGATTGCAAGTTGTAGAGCCTGTGCAAGTGTACAGTATGAATGAGCATCAGGTCAGGTCAATTAACTTGTTATTGTGGTCAGTTCAGGGAAATATTCATTTTATTAACCAGATTAATTTATTACTTGGTGTCGTAATCATCTTCTACGATTTGAGTCTCGCCCTGGAGAGAATTTTCTTTTCTTTTTTGTCATTAGTGGAGTTGATTATTTCATTTAGCCCCTTGGTGGCGCCGGCGTGCAGGATCACGCCACTGGGACGAGAATGATGTAGTTCTAGTGCATTTCCATTCTTGGTGTCGTAATCTCTTTGACGATTCAATATTTCTTGTCCTCGCCTGTGTGATTCTACTGGGAGAATTGTACTATGTATCATAATTGTGCAGGTGTATCCAGAAAGCTTTAAAAGAAATGGTTTTCTAATCTTCCACTTGAAGCTCTCCTTGAAACTTTTAATCCAAGAGAATTCTTGCATTTTCGTTCTTAACAATTTTCTAAACAATTTTTAGTATATATTCTTGGGCTTTCAGTTTATGTAGAGTTCGTTATGTTTTGATACTTCACTGTGGATGTTGGACACCAGAAATAAATTTACTTTTTTTTCCTTTTGTCCAAGAAATCACACATTTAGTAAACTCTCCGTCTGGAAATACTTGTCTTGGGAATGGATGTATCTAGATGTATTTTAGTTTTAGATACATCCATTTTTATGCATTTCTACGACAAGTATTTTGGGACGGAGGGAGTACATGTTTGTTGAGCTGATAAATATCCAGAAAATAGTTTGAGTAAATGAATCCTGTGCAAGAACAAGTTTGGGCGTTTCATCGAAATCTGCATGCATATAAAATTTTGGGAAAAAAAATCCCAAGAGCCAAAAGGCTGCGTGCATGATCTTTTCTCTGTCTTGTTCCTCTGGTCTCTGGTTTTCGAGTCTTTGCAAATATTTCTTTTTTGGAAAATTAGAATTCTTCCTCCGGACTTGCCGACATTCACATGATCAAGTGGATGAGATCATTCCAGCAGTCTTACTTGCGATGGATCTGCACGTCTCATATTATTGTGACCTGAAGAATAGTCTAGTCGTCTCTCTCACAAATAATGGTCTTACATAGCTCATCTCTATAAACGTCGATGGTGAAGAAGTCGAAGTAGTTGGATCGAGGGCGATGAGTGATGACGATGACACTTGTGGGCGTGTTTGTAACGTTTTTGTGCCTGTTTCTTTTCACGAACTAACTGCACAATCCTCCTCCTCCTCCTCCTCTTCTTCTTCTTAAATGATGAAAATGAAAGTCTTTTGTCTTGTTGAAAAAAGGAGACGCTTTATCGCAAAAAAGGAAAAAGGAAACCCTTACTGAACCTCCAGAAGTTGAGCAGGAACCCTCATTGGTTTTGTGGTGCATGAATAGACAGCACAGCAAGTCTCCATTCAGTTAACTAGGCAAGAAGAAGAAAACACGGTTCTGCCATGACTGCTGGGTGCATGAAGCAGCCCATCGGTGGCCTCCTTGATCTTGAAGAAGCGCATGCAGCGTGCTTTGGATGGGGCGCCAAACATTTCCAAGGACATGATTGAACATAAACTTATTCTTGCTTAATTGATTGGCAGACCTCACGCCTAAACAAATCACGCCACAAAAGGTTTTCCAAAGAAAGAAAGAAGAAGACTGGTCTGCAGGATAGATGCATCTGAGCATGCATCTAACAAGAAAATTACACCCTGTCCCTGCACGTACGATGCGATGCTCACATGGAGTGGTTTATGAGGCCATGCACCACAAGGAGCCCCATGATGAGCGCGTGGTCCACGTTGGGCTCCACCACCAGCGTCAGCACGTCCTCGCCCAGGGACACCCCCGTCGCCGTCAGCTTCCTCTTCACCTCCGCCACCGCCAGCCCGGTGGCGTCGTCCACGATCCACGAGGCGCGCGCCGCCTGCTGCCGCCGCCTGCCGCCGTCCATCTTGTAGCGCACCGCCTGGCCGTCGCTCCTGAACTCGCAGCGCGGGCCGCCGCCCCACTTGTTGCTCACCACCGTGAACCACGGCCGCCCTCGCCCCCGCGGCGCGTCGCCGCGCTCGGGCTCCTCCCACCCGCCGCACCTGTACCCCTCCCACCTCCTGAACTTCTTGAGGACCTGGAGCACCACGCTCCCCGTGATGTCCATGAGGCACACGTCCACGGAGCGGTGGGAGCCGTAGTTGTCGACGCGGTAGACGATGCGGCCGCGGGAGTCGAAGACCGTGCAGCCGCTCCCGTTGAGCACCAGCGACTTCATCCAGATGGTGAACACCTCCCTCTGCTGGCTCCTGTGCTCTTCCCCTTCCCCTCCTTCCCCTTGGTCTTGGTCTTTGACGACTTGGCCTTCGCCGGCCGCCGCCGCTGGCTCCTCAGCCGGAGGAGCACCGGCGGCCGGCGTGTCTTCTAGGAGTAGCCGCTTCTGCGACGAACAGGAGGCCGAGGAGTGTACCTTGACCTTGGGCGTCCAGAGTTCAGCACCAAGGCACCACCTTGCGCCTCCCATGAGTTGAAGAATTAACTCTTCCACTACTTGATTACGGGAGGTATGGGGGTTTCTGTAACCATTGAGGTCCGAGTGTGTGTGTATATATTTATACACACACACGCGCGCAACTACACAAGAGAGAGAGAGAGAGAGAGAGAGAGAGATTATATTAGCTTAAACGTGTGGGAGATAGAGATAGGCAGTAGTAGAAGCGTTTGTTTTCTGGCCTGCATTGAGGTCGTCAGCCGTACTCCACTTACCGCATTTGATTTATGTCATCCTTATCAAGTTGGCACACATTACTAGCTACCCCGGCCTGTATATCTATAGCTGATGCGGAGACTTTTTTTTGTAATCCCAACTAGTGCTTACTGCTACGTACGTACGTACTGATTAGTGATTACAGTAGTAGTATTTCGTTGGTGCAGCCCCCAGTCTGCACGCCACGGCAGGCTGTCACAGCAACAGTGTTACGATGCTTTGCCGACCAGCACTAGACTCCGGGGTCGCCTCTTGTCCCTTTGAATTGAATTGCTCCATTATTTGGAAATTATTAAGCACGGTGCATGCATGCATGCATGCATCTCGCTCGCCTACAATGCGCTTAGATATTTGCCAGATTTTGATCTCTGCATATGGGTTGTATCATACTCCCTTCGTTCCTAAATAATTGTCTTTTTAGCCATCTCAAATAGACTATAAATACGGATGTATGTAGACATGTTTTACAGTGTAGATTTATTCATTTTGCTCCGTATGTAGTCATTTGTTGAAATCTCTAAAAAAACAAGTATTTAGGAACGGAGGGAGTAGATTTGTATTGTGCGTGTATGATACCATTTTCATGGTGCGTAGGATCACACGACTCTGTTCGGTCTAGTTCCTTGTGGTGGAAACTGTCCATTTGGTTTTACCAGATTTAGATTTCTCACACCGCGTTCTATCATAAATTTGCATTATGCGTGCATGATGTTGTCTTCATAGTGCATAAGATCTTGCATAAGATCACACGACCTGAGTGTAGCTCAGTTCACTATAGTAAAAACGTATGTACCCCAAGAGTCAACTCTAAAAACCGACGCGTCCCGAAGCGGACGAGGGCCTCTCGTACAGTCGCGGATGCACTTGCAAACGAGCGTTGGGCGAGGGACTTTGGGTCAAACCTTCCTACCAATGAGTTGTCCCAGTTCCTGGCGTTGTGGCAAAGAGTGGAGGGCATTCAACTTGTGGAAGGAGAAGAAGATACAGCCGCTTGGGCATGGGAGCCAAAGGGAAACTTTTCGGTACGATCGGCATATGCGGCCGGATTCATGGGCCTCGAAGCCAGTGGCGGAGCTACATAGGAATAGTTAGGCGGGCCAGGCAAACAAGAGCATATTTTCTTTTAAAATTACAATGAGTCATGCTACTTCATTTGACATAAGTCAGTCCTTAACATATTTTTAACTGGATCAAACAGATTTATACGCACGGCAAGGCTGTCGTTCCTTGGCTGTGCGAATGTGCGATGGATGGTGCTGGCCAGCTAGTGGCCGCTGATGCTTCCCGTGCTGCGGGTCTGCTCTTTGAGGCTATTATTTAATGCTCCTTGTCTTGCGTTCGTGCAAATCTCTCACAGAATGGAGCGTAGAGATGATCATCAGGGGCTTAGATGGTGTCTGCCAGTAGACCAGGTTATGGGCTGCCAATGCATATGAAAAGAAAATCATACATATCCTGGGCGGGCCACGGCCACTTTGGCCTTGCCGTAGCTCCGCCACTGCTCGAAGCGTCTCCAACGGCTCCGTTTACTTGGAAATCTAAGGCGCCGCTCCACTGCCGATTTTTTCTTTGGCTCGTGATCCAGAACAGATGCTGGACGTCGGATCGTTTGGCCAGACGAGGGCTACCTCATCAGGATGCGTGCCCCCTATGTGATCAACAGGAAGAAACGCTGCAGCACCTTCTGCTTGGCTGTGTGTTTGCACGGCAGGTCTGGCATGAAATGAGACAAAGGATAGGACTTGGGGAGTTGGAGCCACTCCAGAATGAATCCTTGAGTGCGTGGTGCCTGAGGCAGGATCGGGTCCCGACGGGCAGGAAATCGACTAGGGCGAAGTGCATTCTCGCCTTGTGGACAATTTGGAAGCATCGAAACGATGTCGTGTTCAATGGGGCACCAGTTTCTCTGCCACGTGTCAAGGAGCGGCTACTTGAGGAAGGGCGACTATGGGCAAAAGCTGGCCTATTCAAAGACGACGTTAGAGGTTTTGAAGAGTTGGGTAGTGAGCGGACGGCGAGTGAGTAGTATGTATTAAGAGTTAGTGCTTGGCGGAGTCGGGTGTGTTCTCTGTAAATATTGTAGCCCGCGTGGATATTTGGGGAGTCTTTCCCTCTCTTCTTGAATGAATGATACGCACTCTCGTGCGTATTTGAGAAAATAAAAACCGACGCGCGGAAATGTAACATAGAATTTTTTTTCCGCCGGAGGGAACACCACATGTTCCCCTCACGTCGCTCCTGCGAGCGACCGAGGGGACGCACCCGCCGCCGGCCTCTAGGCCTCCTCCTCCCCTCCCTCCCCTCGCTGCCGCCGGGCAAAGCCCGGTTGGTGCTGGCGGCGGCGGGGCCTCTTCTCTCCATGGCGCGGCGGAGATTGGCACGGGCCGGCATCCCTGCGTGGAGGCGCGTTGCTGGACCGGGGCGGCGCGACATCTGGGCCGCTCGGCGGCGGGGTGGGTTCTACTCATGGTGTGGGAGGGCTGGCGGTGTTCTGTGGCGGCGGGGTGTTGGTGAGGGGCGGACATATCCGATCTGGGATGGGCGTCTCCTCCGCCGCCCGTTTAAATGGGCGGCCGCGATGCAATGCGGCCTTGAGACCGCCTCCGGTGGCTGCGGGCGATGGTGGGGGTCCGGTGTGGTGGTTAGGCTGGTCGCCAGCGGCCTGGTCTTGGCCCCCCTGTGGGGGTCTGGTTGCAGCGGCCGGCCGTGCTAGTGGTTGTGCGTGCCCGGTGACTCCCTCGCTTCGAGCTCGCTGGGCGGCGCGGGTCGGGCAGTGGCCCGGCGTGGCTGTTGCCCCGGTCGTGGATGGCTTTATGGTGTCTTGGCAGGTCGACTGCGGCGGCGACTGGCATGTTCCGGCGTCGGTACGTTCGTAGTTGACTTGTGTCGGCCTTCTCTTCCTCTCCTCATCGTCCGGGCATTACTTCGTCGAAGGACTGTCCTTCTCCAAGCTGCGGTCCACCGTTCATCTCGTGCCCGGTGCGGCAGGACCGACCTTGTCTCGCACACGGTGCCGCAGGACCGAGCCCGTCTCACGCACGGTGCAGCAGGACCGAGCTCGTCTCGCACATGGTGCCATAGGACCGAGCTTGTCTCGCGCCCAGTGCTGCAGGACGGGTCGATGAAGGCCAGTTTTGTCCGGTCTTTTGGGTCTCGGCACTGGGGGCTGCCCAGGGGTGTGAAAGGCGGGACCTTTCCGCTCGTCCCTTTGGTTGGGGTAGCAGTGGATCTCAGGTGGAGGTGGTGTCAAGGTCTTGGATGCTGGGGCGGCGGTCCTGGTGGTGGTAGCGCGGTGCTCATGGGCAGAGCCCGTGGCTTGGTGCTGCCCAGTGGCCATGGCCGTGTGAGTGGCGTGGTAGCTGGGGTGTGGCGTTCGGTGATTGTGGGTGTTGGCCGGGGTGAAAAGCTGTTCTATCTTCGGACGGACCGGCGCGGCAAAGCTCGTTCCCTTCTTGAAGGCATCGTCGCGGCTCCCACTGCCCGTCGTGCTGCTCCAGAGAAAACTCTGATCCTCGGATCGGGCGGCGGCGGCGCTCCGGTGTTGTATCCTTCCCGAAGGCACCGCCTTGACGCCCAGAGTTCATCATATGCGGCTTCATTTCTTCGCGGTGACGTGTTCCCGATAGAACCCCGGTTGCTCTTGTAGTGCTAGGGATGGTGTTGCTGCGATCAGCGTCTAATCTTGACTTGGGTGTGTGCGTGTGTTGTGATGGCGTGCGTTTATATCGAGTTGTTATTGATCATTGCTTTTTATATAAAGCGGGGCGAAAGTCTTTTTGGTAAAACAGGACGCGGGACTCGCACTCGGCTTACATCAAGAAGAGCTAGAAAAACACCTGGCTTAGCCAAGGATCTCGGCATAAACCGCGACATACATTCGGCTTATACAATATGCTCGACAAACTGCCCTGCCATGTGGCCTTTCTGCCCGCACTCGACTGCTTCCTGACGACGGGCGGTATATGCTGAGTGCACTCTAACGGATGACTGAGCTTGAATATATGCCAGCCATTAGCTGGTCCGTTCATTTTTTTATTTCTAACACAAAAGCCGTCATATCTCGTAAGCAGCCGTTCCCCCTCTCGGGACCCCTCTCCCCCTCCGGGGCGGGGGGGGGGGGGGGCTCGGGTGTGGGCCGGTCGCGTGGGTTGGCCCTCCCCTCCGAGGCCGCCACCTCCACGCTGCCTGGCTCCTCTCCCTCCTCCTCGGCCGAGCTCAGCGACATCTCCAGCGTCAGCCTCCTCGTCCTCCCGGCATCTTCGCCGCGCTCGCCGTGTGTCCTGCCTGTGGTGGCCACGGACCCCCCGTCTTCGTCCCCGGCATCTCTGCTGCCTCCGGCCTCGCCGACGTCGGTGCCTCCCCCCCTCGGGTCCCCCCTGTTGGACCCCTCTGGGGCAGATGCGCCGCCGCCACCCGCCTCCCCCCGCCCCCCTCCCCGGCCCCGGTGGTCGACGCGCCAGCCCCGGATCCACCGGCCCTGGACCCGCCCTCCCCTCAGGCGGTGTCTGGTGCCTGTCTGATCCCCCCGGCGTCTGCTTCCCCGACTCGTCTGCAGCTGGTGGCCTCCTGGGAGGTGGTCACCCCCGTCGCCCCACACCCGCCTCGTTCGGTGTCGTACGTCCGTCGGGCTCGGGCCTCGTCGACCCCGGTGACGGCCTCCCGCCGCAGCGCCCGGCTCGACGCAGACCGCCCGGCCGGCCTCCCGGCGCCATCCATCTCCGAGCGGGCTGAGATCCGGGCTGCGGCCCGGAACCTCGAGACAGGTGCGATCGACATTCCTTCTAGTTCTTCCAGTTGCTCTTTCTCTGCTCTCGAAGCCGTTCCCTTGGCCGCCTTGCCAAGGTGGCCCGTGACTCGGCCATAGTTTTCAGGGGGGGAGGTTGGCCCCCCTTTGGAGCAGATTGCGGCTATCCAGGCCCGTGGGATTCTCGATGGGAAACTTGCCGAGACACGGGCCCGCCTCCTCCGCACCCCGGCACACCAGCCTTCGGGGACGCCGATAGAGGAGGTTCGGGGCCGCACTTGCTCCCGCACTGCCGCTCTTCGAGCCCACAGTGCTTCCATCGTCCTGGGGTCAAGCAGCCCCTCCATGGCGGTTTAGATGTGCGCCCTTTTCTGGAACATTCGCGGCTTCGGCCATGACGGCCGACGCCGCCAGCTTGTTGAGTACATCTGGGACGAGCACATTGACATCATCGCCATTCAAGAAACCATGCGCACGGACTTCTCCCTCCCCGAGCTTGACGGCCTTAGCTCCCACCTGTTCGCGTGGCATTGGCTCCCTTCTAGTGGGAACAATGGCCACTCAGGTGGCATCCTCTTAGGTGTTAAGGATGCCACCTTTGAGGTGTGAGGTATGGATCGGGGCGAGTTCTTCGTCAGTATGGAGATCTTCGAGCGTGCGCTCAACTTCAAATGGGAGGTCATCATTGTCTACGGACCGGCGGATCACAGCCGCTCCCCGACATTCCTCGCCGAGCTGCAGCAGAAGATCTCTGCGTCCTCCCTACCCGTTGTGGTGGGGGGGGGGGGACTTTAACCTCATCCGCTCCCCGGATGAGAAGAATAACGACTGGGTTAATCGCCCCGGATGCAGATGTTTAACGACTGCATCGCGGAGCTTGGCCTCCGTGAGCTCGAGCGCACGGGGGCCCGGTTCACCTGGACTAACCGCCAGGCGAACCCGACGCTAGGGATGAAAATGGAGTGGAAAGTTTCCACTTTTCCGCAGGGAAAATGGAAACGGAGAGGAAATATGAAAACGGAAACGGAAATTTGCAAAACAGAAATGAAAATGGAATTTTTTATGCGGAAATGAAAACAAAAATGGAATGGTGTTTTTCGGTGGAACACACATGGAAACGGAACTTTCCGTTTCCGTTAATATGGAATTTCTGTTTTTACTATAGGCCCATGGCTACTTTGTAGCCCAACTACCAAACAATACACAATGAGACAGTGAGTAAAATGAGCAGAATGTATTATTTGAGTACCAAGTTTTACTACCACAAACATACTCAACTTGACCCTATATGGCATTTTCATGTACTACTACAATACTACCCTATTATACCAACACAACCATATTATTTTGTAGCCATGTTAACAATTCCATCAATTTGTTTGTTTTTTGTCTGTATTTCCCTACGATTCAAGGGGGTTTTAAGTTCCGGTCAACAAACAGTTTTGTTTCCGTGTCGGCTCTGTATTCGCTCCGTGTTTGTTTCCGGTAGTATCTGTTTTCGTATTCGTTTCCGGGGTTTCTGTATTCATTTCTGTTTCTGCAAAAATATATGAAAACAAATATGGTAGCACCCAGTTCCGTCCGTTTCCGCGCTGTTTTCATACCTACCCGACGCAGTCTGTCCTGGATCGCGTCTTAGTTTCTCCGAATTGGGAGCTCAGATGCCCCCTGGCCTCGGTTCAGGCTATTACCAGGATCGAATCTGACCATGTCCCTCTCCTCCGCTCCACGGCTGATGAACGCCCCCTCATTCCCCCCCGGTTTTGGTTCGAGGCCTTCTGGCTCAACCAAGCCGGGTTCCGCGAGGCGGTTGCGGCCAAGTGGGCCGCCACGCGCGACTCCCCCCACCGCACCATGTCCGCGGTCGACTCCTGGCAGTTCTGTGCCAAGCTAGCCCGCCAGTTTATGAAGGGCTGGGGCGCGAACCTTGGCCGGGATATTCGTGAGCGCAAGAAGGCCATCTTAAGCGCTATCCAGGCCCTGGATGTCCGTGCAGACCTGTCCGGGATCTCCCCGGATGAGTGGATGTTGAGGTATGACCTCGAGGACCAGCTCTCGGCCATCTACACTAATGAGGATGCCTACTGGCGGATGCGCGGCACTCAACGCTGGGTGCTCCAGGGCAACGCCAACACGGCCTACTTCCAGGCGATTGCCAACGGCCGGCGGCGCCGTAATTCCATTCATTCCCTCTGGGCGGGTGACTCCTAGCTTGTTCGCCCCTCGGACATCCGCGCTCACGTAGATGGCTTCTATAAAGCCCTTTTCCCCCCACCCCTCGGGGTGGGGCTGCACTGGCCCCCGATACCTGGTCGGGGGACCAGCTTGTTTCCGCCGAGGCCAATGACGCTCTAGTGGCACCTTTCTCGAAGGAGGAGGTCCTTGCGGCGATCAAAGGAATGAACCCCTCCTCGGCCCCGGGCCCGGATGGACTGCCGGTATTGTTCTTTAAAACATTCTGGCAGACCATTGCCGAGGTCATGGCCCTCTTCGACGAAGTTCTTCTCTGGAACCATGGACCTGGGGCGCCTGAACTATGGGATCATTACCCTCATCCCTAAAGTTCCTGGGGCCTCGGACATCCGCCAGTTTCGCCCAATCACCGTGATCAACGTGATCTTCAGGATCCAGGCCAAGGGGTACGCCAATAGGGTGACCCTTCTTGCGGACTCTATTACCCACCCCAACCAGTCCGCCTTCATCCAAGGCCGATTCATTTTGGAAGGGGTGTTGGTCTTCCACGAAGTCCTGCACGAAGTTCGAGCAAAGCACCTCCGCGCGGTGTTCCTTAAGCTCGACTTCCACAAGGCCTACGACACGGTCCACTGGCCCTTCCTTCGGGAAGTATTGCTTCGGAAGGGCTTCGACGACCGCTGGGTGACACGGGTTATGCAACTTGTCACCTGCGGCCGGACGGCGGTCAACATCAACGGTGAGATCGGGCCCTACTTCCCCACCTTATGTGGGGTTCGCCAGGGTGACCCGTTCTCCCCGTTCCTCTTTAACATGGTGGTCGATGCCCTTGCGGTCATCCTGGATAAGGCCAAGGCTTGCGGTCATATTCGGGGCGTTGTCCCTCACCTTGCTGGCACTGGAGGGGTCTCCCTCCTCCAGTATGCGGACGACACCATTATCATGGTTGAAGGCTCCGCGTCCGACATCGCCAACCTGAAGTTCCTCCTCTTATGCTTCCAACAAATGTCTGGACTCACCATTAACTTCGACAAGAGCGAAGTGATGGTCGTTGGCTACAACCCGGACGAAGCCTCGTCCATTGCGGACCGGCTTAACTGCCGCCTGGGCACCTTCCCCACCACTTACTTGGGGGTGCCCATTAGTGACTCCAGACTCACCATCGCGGATCTGCGACCGACGGTGACTAGGATGCAGCGCAGGGTTGAACCCTGGGGGGTCGCTGGCTATCGAAAGCCGCCAGGGTGATCCTTATCAATTCCTCGCTTGCGAGCCTCCTCTGGTTCCTCTTGAGCTTCTACTGCCTTCATGAGACCCTCCACCAGGAGGTGGACAAATACCAGTCGAGGTTCTTCTGGGCTGGTGAGGACGACAAACAGAAGTACCATATGGTGAGCTGGTCCGACATCTGCAAGCCCAAAGACCAGGGGGGTCTCTGGATCCTCTCTTCCTGACGCATGAACATTGCCCTCCTGACTCGCTGGTTGTGGCGTATTGCCAACGGGGAGGGAGGCCTCTGGCTCACCATCATCCGCAATAAATACCTTCGTGGCCAACCTCTTGCGTTTTGCCAACGTACGGGCGGTTCTCAGTTCTAGCAGTCCGTGATCCAGCTCCTGCCCGTACTACGCATTGGCACTTCTATATCTGTTGGCTCCGGAGCCTCGACCCTGTTTTGGTTCGACCGTTGGCTAGGGGACGCCCCCCTAGCGGTGCGTTTCCCTGAGCTCTTTGCCATTGCGGCTGACCCTAGGGTCTCGGTCGAGACGGCCCTTATTGACTTAGGGCGTCTCGCCTTCCGGCGCCCGTTTGGCCCCCTTGAGGTGGCCGCCTGGGACTCCCTCCTCCAGGACATTGCTCTTCTGCCGATGGATGTGGCGGAGGACCGGGATGTTCTGTCCTGGCACCTCGAGCCTTCTGGACGTTTCTCCACGAAGTCCTTATACGGCGCCATTGCTCCATCGTCGGCCCCGGAACCATTTAGCCTGATCTGGGATATCCGTCTCCCGCTGAAGATCAGGATCTTCCTGTGGCAATGGATCCGTGGCCGGCTCCCCTCCGGTGTTGAGGTCCTCAAGCGGAATGGCCCGGGTGATGGAAGGTGCCCCATCTGTGGCACCATTGAGGATGCTAACCACATCTTTTTCTCGTGCCACTCTGCCCAGTTCCTTTGGGCCTGCTTCCGTGAAACGGTTGGTGGACAATGGTGTAATACCAACTTCCCCGACCTGCTTGCCGAGCTTAACGCATGCCTGCCCGCTACCGCCATATTAGATGGTTGTGCGTGGGGGTTCTCACCTGGACGCTTTGGAACATTCGTAATAAGCTTGTTATTCAGAAGGTGCCCCTTCGTCGTGCGACTGACGCAATCTTCAAATTGTGTGGTTACCTGCAGCTTTGGCGGCCGCTTAGCCGCCCCCAGGACCGGGACGTCATCACCGCCCTCCTCTCCGACCTCCGCTCGATGGCGCTCCGTGTGGCTCCCCTGCTGCCGCCCCTCATCCTGAGCCTGACTAGTCCGCCTGCCGACTATGTGGACTGTGGCGTGCGTTTTTTGGGTGTAGGGCTTGTTGTGCTGTGCCCTCAGCTGTGACCCTTTGTTGTACTATTTTGGCTCCTGTGGACCTCCGTGTGTGTGTGTGCCTGTTGTGTGTTGGATCCTGTTGGATGCTTATTGTGCGGTTGGCTTTGTAATATAAAGCGGGGCGAAAGCCTTTTTCGGTAAGCTAAGTGATCGATAGGAAACACTCGGCTAAGCACGACGCGCGCGAGGATGACCAAACCATGACGCTGCCTCAGCCCCACGATTTAGGTCATGTTTTCAATTTGTGCCGTAAGAGCAACTTCAATGGGGCGATCCAAATGGACGGCGCATTTGTCCGTTTTTTGTCCGTTTGGGTCGGCCGTCCGCCCGACGTCTGTCCAGTTTTGCATTTGGGTCGGCAGTGCGCCCAATGCGCCGACCTATTTCATGTCCACATTCAACTTTTAAATAAAAAGGCCCATGACCCGATCATGCCATGACCATGTCTCATGTCGGCACCATGCCAAGACCGCATACAATGCCGGCTTCGTAAAATACCATAGTTCATGCCGGGCGCACTTTCGCCAGCCTCTTGCACACATGTCAGCACACAAAAAAGGGTGAGACTTGAGTTCGACCACGCCATCGCGGCTCCCGTGGTCATGCCAGCACACCTGCCGGCATACAAAAAAGATGGCCTTCGACGCCATAGATCACTCGCCGTCGAACTTGAGCATGTCGGCCTGCATCTTCTCGAACCACGGCCTTTTCCTTGGTGACATGGTGTTGAGATCCACCTTCATGATCTCCACCCCAGTCATCATGCTTGCAAGAGCCACGTCTTTCGCCTTTGTCTTAGCGTTGGCGACCTCCATCTCTAGCATCTTGGCTTGCTTCTCCACCTCGATCTCGAACATCTTGGCTTGCTTCTCGGTGTCAAGATCAAGCCTCCTCCTTTGGATCTCCATGAAAGCATCCATTTGCTCTGCCTTGAAACGCCGGCGCTCCTCCTCCCTTGAGTCCTTCTTATTAATCATGACGTCCACGCTTGCGATCAAGGCGTTGGTGTCCGCATCTCGCTTGTCCTCCTTCTTGGAGTTGGTCTTCCCCCTCAGCCGTGCCGGCTCGCCCTCCCCAACATCCTCCACGGCTTTCTTCCCCCCACGTGCCTTGAGGGCGGCATATTGCGCCTTGAACTTCTCTTCGTCCTTGATGACCCGATAGCAATGGGAGAGGTTGAAGCACTTGCAATTGTGTTGAACCTTGAATGCCTCCAAAGCTTGAAATGCCTATAAAATTTCCATGCAAGCATATGGGCAAGTGATAGCAAATGAAGACGTAAAAGGATGATCTTGATGGCACAAAAGAGGGCGGCTTGCTTGCTATCATACCATGTCTTGCATGCCGATGCCGCTCACGGGGCGGGCCTTGACGCTCTCAAGGGTGGCGCAAAACTTGTTGCACTCTTGTTGGATCACCCTTCACCGCTTGGAAATGGAGACCCACCCGTGCGTGCTCACAAATTGGTAAGGTGGAAACTTCTTGCGCTCATGAAACTCGCGGTGCACACGAGTCCAAAAGGTCGAATGCTTTTGCTCGGCGCCCGTCTTTGGGTCTTGTCCAATGTCTCGCCAACACTCGCAAAGAAGCTTGTCCTCGGCAGCTGTGTACGCCTTCGTGCGCTTGCTCTTGCGCTTCGGCTTAGGACCGGCGGTTTGGTTGGCGAGCTCGTCCTCGAACAAAGGCTCCACTTCGATGTCGCACTCGTCCTCTTCCTCTAGCCCATAGTCCTCCGGGAACTCGTGGTCGAGGAGGAAGCCGTCCAGGTCGATGCCGACCTGATCACGCATGAAGGCTGCCTGATCGAGATCATAGCCGGCGGCTGGCGTGAACGCCCCGCGGCCGTCCTAGCTTTGTGTCTCGTCGCGATTGTAGCCAGCGCCCGACACACCACCCTCGAAGATGAGGTTTTGCATGTAGTCCTCGTCGACGGCGGACGACATTTCCCCGAACAGGTTACGGGCGTCCGGGAGCCCGCCGGCCTGCGTTTGTCGCGCGCGTTTCCTCGTGCCGCCGGACGACGAGCCACCGCCCACCGGGGTGGCGTTGAGGTCGATGGGCGCGGGCGCATGCGTGGAAGGCGCGACCACACTCACGTCGGGTGAGCACTCCCCGGAGAGGCGGGAGGCCTGCGGGTAGACGTGGAAGCCGGGGACCGGGTTGCAAGCCGACGCGCGGGGTGAGTCGGGCAGCACCATCCGAGGAAACGCCGACGAGCCGGTGCTGGCCACGGCGACGGCGGCTTGGAGGATGCTGTGCTGGCTAGGGTTTACCCCTAGCATGTAGAGCGCCTCCCTCGTTGCCGTGGCGACGCGGGCGTTGGTGAACTCCTACTGTGCGACGGCGACGGCGGCGGCCTGCGCGGCGGCCTCATCCCTCGCGTCCGCGGCGTGCCTCCAGCCCTTCCTCTTGGCGGACTCCTTTGCCCGCTGTTCGGACGTCAGCGCCTTCTTCGGCCTGGTCGCGGCGGCGGTCTTGCGCGGGGCACGAGGCTTGCCTTTCCCGGAGGGGGCGACGGCGCCGGACGAGGCGAGGGAGGCGAGGCCAGCGGCAGCGTCGAGGTCGAGGTCGATGGCGTCCTCCATGGCTGGTTGGGGGGCGGGGGCACGCGCGGGCGGGAGCGTTTTTGGGGAAAATGGGGGGAAATGGTGGTGGCTGCCACCAACCGGAGGGCACGGGAAGAGAAGTAGGCGCGCGCGTCCATCTCCTGTCCACGCCGACGCAAATCCGGCTCAAAATTGGGCCTGGAATGGATCGCCCGCGGACGAAAAACGGACGCGCGTCTGTTTAGGTCGGCGCATTGGGCCGCCACTTTTGTCCGTGCCGACCCAAACAGACGCGGGCGGACGAAATGGGTTGCCCCATTGGAGTTGCTCTAAAAGTTGTTTTATAGAACAACATCATTTCGCTGTTTCAAACATTTATCTATGTGTAACATTATTTGAAGCCTGTATTGGATGTGATCTACTCCTTTCTTCTTATATTGTAAGACGTTTTTCGACACTAATGTAGTGTCAAAAAACATCTTACATTTTAGGACGGAGGGAGTATTAATTTGTGTTGATTTGCATACCTTGTGACAATCAAAGTTTTACTTAGATGGATATAGTGGAGACAATTGTACTCCTTACTCACAAAGAAAAATTCAAGTTTGATGGCATACATGCTCTTTAACGGCAGATTGTTCTACGTACTCTTTTTTTGGAAAAGGAGGTTTAAATCCCCGGCCTCTGCATCAAACGATGCATGTAGTCATCTTTATTTATTATTCAACTAAGGTCTAACAAGAACATACATCAAACCACCCGAAGCCACCACTCACATCTATTGAACTCGATTATGTCAAATGCTCTTATTCCCCATATCTAAACCGGTGTCGTAGCCGATCCGTCCACATAGCGTATCAGAACGAACAGCCAGTGCAACAGGCCTAAAGTGTACACCACACATACACTCGATTTAGACGGCGCCATCATCATTGGACCGCTGACCCATCTTCAGGAGAGAGATCCGCATCATCCTTGTCAGTCCATCCATCCGTCGACACCATCATGGCGCCCAACGGCGCCACCGCCCCGCGCTCGTCCATCTAGATGCGAAGATTCTAGAAGATTTGCCATGCGTAGCACCCGCCGACCACGCATGACACAGCGTAGCACCTGTCGGCCAGGCATGACTTGACATCTTCACCGAAGCTCCGTGCAAGACGAAGCCGCTGCACCTCCTGCATCTGTCTTCCGGCGCTGCTCCACAAATGATGCTCCCAAGAGAGAAACGGCACCGTAGTACCGCCATTGCCAGATCTGGAAGACCAGATCCTAGGGTTTCCCCCGGAGCAGCATGAGTGGGTCGACAGTCGTTGCACGACGATGCCTTCATCAAGGTAATGGCGCATAACGTCGCATTGCCTGCCGTCGGCTCGGTTTTCACCGACAACTATGTCATTCCGACTAACAGCCGGAACTAGATGACGGATCTCGAGATCTGACCATCCAATCTCAGGCCGACCACCTCTGACGGAGGAGATGGCCACCACCGCCGGCTGCGCCGGCCAGATCGGATCTGACCGGAGGCGCTGCCACGCCGCCCACCGGACAAGATCAACGTGAAGGACACCCGACCACTGGAGGTAGCCGCCGCCTGGTTGATCCTGCTGCCGGATTGGTCGTCATCTGCATGCGTGCGCCCGCGCCGCGGCCACCACGCCTCCTCCATGGATCTGGGCAGGATCCCATCCCTGAAGAAGAGGGCTGCAGTGAAATGTTTGCACAGCCGCGATCACCGCCATCCTCCCACCACCATCGGGCCTAGCGAGACGGGCGAAGGAGCGCCGCGCCGTCTACCCATCGCTCGAGCCTCCCGCCCGAGGACAAGCCACACCAAGATGCCAGGGGCCCCGCCGCCACCGGATCTGCACGGGCTTAGCCCGGCCGAGTCCATAGGGCTGCGGCGAGGGGGAAGAGAAGGTGCGAGAGGGACCTGGCGGAGTAGATCTTGCCGCCGCCCGAGTCGCCCTGGGAGGTTCATAATTTCATTCTTCATCAAGTAGATGAGCATGTGGTGTGAGTGACTGCTTACGTAGCGTTTGTGGGGACGTGTGCCCATAGTCCATGGACACCACAGACTTAAATGAGTTAGATCACACACTTCAAAATGATCATCATTTGCCACTTCCACATGGCATCGCACCGAATCAATGGGTGCATCATGCGTAGCATTATGATACTTCTAGTACTATCTAGTTTGGTGGCTGAAGTTGGATACACATAAACCCCACTACACAACAAGAACTAAACAATCTTTATTTGTCGAGAGGTGGCCACTAACCGCATTGATGTTGACGAACGGAAGACTCCAACTTTATGTTTTGTTTCATCCTAGCAGGGCATGTGAAAAGATGTTTATGCTTCCGTGAGATCTTATCAAACTAGTTTGGCCAGACAGAGCATGGAAAGTGTCTAATGATGCGTTGCCCTTTTTGCGTAAAATGCAGAAATATCTGCTTTTGATTTGGCACACAAGATAGTGACAATATAATAACCTTGAGCGGTCAACTATGGAAAAAAGACACCTCGAACAGTCCTCGTACGTTCGCGTTCCATGTGCCATAAACTCACGCGTTCGCTGTGTATTGGATCCGTTTTCATTATTGCTGTTCCGTATTTTTGGGTAATTGCTAGGACCTACTAATGGAAAATCTGCATGCTTGTATTGTCACAGCAGTTCAGACAACATGATACACATACATAAGCTTGGCCTGATCTAGGCATGGTACGACTCTATCAGGGATAATAAATAGTGATGAAACCTACTTTGTGTCTGGCACCACGAGGATGGTGATAATCTTGCTTGGTTGAGGCCCTTTCCATATTCTGAAGGAAAGAGACACCAGGCTGCTGCTGCGTGCATTGTAGAGTGTAGAGTAGCTAGGTTCCATAGTGAGCCTATTTCGGTAAAAAGATAAAAAAAATCGGTTCCATCGTAAGCACTGCGGGTTGGAAGCGTTGCATCTATTCTAGGCTCAGAATCATCCAAAGTCATGGTAACCATAGTCCTAAGCGAGGCGGTCTCATTCTGCAAAAGAGATCCGAGGCCAGGGGGAATGGTAGAAGGAGAAGTCACATTTTTTGGATGACAGAAAATCTGAAATCACAACGTGTCAATCTGTTTTGCATACAAGTATTCTCCTACATATGAACCTGGCTTCGCTTCGCTCATCATCACATGGTGGCGGCTTTAGATAACCTGGCAACGAGACAAAAACGGCCGTACTTGAGAACGAAACGAAAACGATAGGGATAATATTATGAGTGGTTCGGGAACAAACATCAGCCAAGCATACAAGCTATGCTTATTATTCTTACAAGTGGACATAAATTATTTCATGAGATGTTTGGCCTCGGTAAAGCATGGTGTCTACCCGGCAGGCGTCCTGATTGAGGAAGCCTTGCCGGGTGGTGAATCTTGCGTCAGTGACGTCACCAGTTGGGGCGCGTCTTAAATGTTAGGTTTGGGCTGCGAAATCTGTTTGGTATTAAGTAGACTATCGGCGTCCTTCATCGATTGGATAGGAGTAGCGACACTTTTGTTGCACTAGGCGGTGACTTGATCTTCTTGTTGTCTTACTCTGTAAGATCTTATATGAATAATTAATAAAGTGGTACGCATCGTCGTCCAGGATCTGAGAGGGGTCCTCCTCCATTTCTAAAAAAAAGCATTGTCACAATACCGGCCAATAGCTGCAAAAAAAGACCCAATAGTTGCAGAGTGGCTCATCAGTGTCCCCGCAAAAAAGAAAAGAAAAGAGTAGCTCATCAGAAGGAGACTATCTAACCATCTTAGAGCAACTCTAGCAGACCCCGCATTCCGTCCCGGCCCGCAAAATAATCGTCAAAGTGCGGGTCGGGGCGGAAAAACCTGCCTGATCAGACTCCGCATTCCGCCCCGGCCAGCAAATATTTTTGTGGGGCGCGGCAAAACTTCTCTCCCAACCTCTAGTTTCACGGGCTGGGAGGCCGACCCGAGCTCAGCCCCTATCCACAGCGAGATTTGGCGGGAGGGACATTTTCGTGCGCCCTTTCCTGCTCTCCCACCCTCCGCCACCATTGCCTCGCCTCCACACGCTCCGGTGCTTCCTCCCCGGCCGTCCCTCGCCGCCATGGACGACCCCCTGCTGTCCCCCGTCACCGCCGAGATCGCGCATGCTCCTTCCCCTCGGGCGGATCTCGTCGCCGGCCATGTTAGCCCCGCCGCCGAAGCCCAAGCGAACGTCGCGCCTGCCGCCAGCGGTGGCAACGTCAGGCGGGAATCCGGCTGCCACCGCCGCGAAGGCCCGCGCTCCGGGCGCCAACGCCGCAGCGCGATCACGGCCGGCGGCGGAGAAGGTCGGCAAGGTCGCCGGCGTTAAGCGAAGGAAGATTCCGGCTACAAAGAAGCCGCGTTCTTCATCCTCTCACTCCATCCCGGAAAGAGGTGCCCCGGCGATGCCGTTCAACGGTGCTGCTCCCCCCGCAAGCGAGGTGCTCGAAGAAATGGCCGGAAGGTATGCGTCTTCGGTCATGGCGATTTCCTTTCATTTTTCGCCATTTTTTGCGATAGCTCGTGACATTCACTATAGCGATGGTTCGAACAATGCAACTACCGAGTTCGTGAACTTGTTGGACACCAACGCCGTTGACATTGATCAAGCCCCGTTCGCCGCATTCGACTACAATGAAACAGAGGGCGGCGTGGACGATCATGGTTGTGAGGACGAATTGGAGGAGATCGAAGCGGAAGCGTATGAGCAATCACAAACAAGGACTGGGAAAAGCCAAAGATCGAAGAATTACACAATATTGGAAGATCAAGCTTTGATCAAAGCATGGAGTGCGGTGTCTCTTGATGCATGCACGGGTACTTCTCAAACCGCCAAGAGATATTGACAAAGGATCGAGATCAATACTTCCGCATTATGGCAAAGCATCCCAATAGGACTCCACGCACATTTCGGTCGCTTCAAGGGCGTTGGGAGAATATCAAGCCTATGTGCAACCGTTGGGCAGCTTGCTTGGAGTAAGTAGCAATGCACCTCCAAGTGGAACCATGGAATCCGACTATGTGAGTTTGTTTTGCCTTTGTTCAAGTTGTGCATCATCATATTTGCATCATGAGAAATGATTGCATCACTTTGTTCACATTGTGTAGGACAAGATTTCTCAACATAGATACAAGGACATGGAAGCTTCGGAAGGCAAATTCTTCAAATTAGAGCATTGTTGGGAGTTGCTCCAAAAGTGCGAGAAGTGGAAGATGATCGACAAAGAATCCCCGCCAAAGAGAGGCCCACTTACAAATATGGATGAAGATGAGGATGATGATGGCCCAAGAAATTTGAACAAGCCCGATGGCGACAAGAAGACTAAGGAGAAGATGAAGAGAGAACAAGAAGCATCGAGCTTGAGGGAGAAGATTGATGCCATGGTGCAATCAAACGAGTTGATGTTGTTGAAGTCGTTGGAGGTCAAGAAAGAGTTGGCCGAGAAGAAGGCAAAGAAGAAGCAAGAAAAGTGGCAATTGCTTAAGGAAGAGGGGCTGCACAAAGCTGCCATTGAGGAGAGAAGAGCACGCGCTGCAGAAAACAAAGCCATGTCCAAGCTGCTCGCCGAAGAGAACAAGATCATGTCAATAAACCGCAATGACATGGACGATCTCACCAAAACATGGCATGATATGGCAAG
The DNA here is from genome assembly GCA_021605145.1 of Aegilops bicornis. NCBI lineage: Eukaryota > Viridiplantae > Streptophyta > Magnoliopsida > Poales > Poaceae > Aegilops > Aegilops bicornis. Next base: position 358,329,031 of record CM038672.1, on the reverse strand, counting down.
GAGAGAAATCTTGAAGAGGAGAATGGTTGTGTCGGCGGTCGTACTCTGAGTTAGGAGATGTTTTCTCTGCTCCATATGGTGGCAATGTCGATGATTTCGGTGCGGGAGTTGGAACAACCTCCGGAGGTGGATTCGTTGGTGGCAATGAACTTCAAGATGGACTCGATGGCGCGGAGTGAAGATCGACCAAGATGGTGCTGAACATGGGCGCAATCTTTTGTAGGGTCCTCTTTTGCGTTTGTCGTACTGAACTTGGCTTTTATTTACGCGTAAAACTCTGTTATATCGTTTGAATTTGAACTTATTTGTGGAAACTTATGTCAAATGTGAGAATTTGCCGTTTTCTGTTTGCGGGTCGTCGCAGCGGTGTCCGAGCAGAACCCGCAGAAGCCGACCCGTAAAAAAGTATATTCCGCGAATATACCTTTTTACGGGTCCTTTTAAGGGGTCTGCATCTGTGGCAGCCCGAGCCAGCCCGCAAATGCGATTTTGCGCGAACAACAAATACGATTTGCGGGCCGGCCGAATGCGGGGTCTGCTAGAGTTGCTCTTAACAAATCAACAAACACAACCTGAAAGCTGCCCTTACCTTCTGGACAAATTCTGTCTATTTTTACAAAACGACAATGCTATTTTCGTGCCGACTGGTGGTTTGCAACAGGCGCGCACGATTCTGTTCGATCGAGTTTCCTCGACTCCCGGTCCCTCCGATTTTCTTTCCCTCCCGCGTCGCTGAACCTTTTTTTTCTTTGCATGAAGCGCCCGTACAGGCTTGCAGGCTTGCATCACAAAAAAATAATAGCCTTGGTTGGGAGTCGATCCCTGGGTGTCTACAGAAGAGGCTAATGCTTCAGCGCAGCTAACCAACTGCCCTTTCCTTTGTAGCTGACTGATGAAATGACCTTCAGCTTTTTAAAATATGCAAGCTAAAGGGTCAACATGCTCCTCCATACAACAAATTGTGGATCCTAATTACGAGCCTTTTGTATGTTTGAACTCAAGTCAGCTGGTTTGTTACATGGCTCAATAACCTATCTCTTGCGTTTGTTAAATCATGTGTTTGGTGACTTTTATTTTTGATTTTGGTGAACACCCAATGCATTTTTCTGGTTCACGTAAAATTTTCATCGGTAACTTATGCGTAAATAGCATCATAATTTACGCACAACAGAGATGATAACTTACACACAAACACCATGCTAACTTTTTGACATGTAAAAAATGGTGTTGTAACATACACCCGGTTACATTTTGTGTAAATACAGTGGTAATATACGCACCACCAACTCGATAACTTACGCACAAAGGATGAGTTAACTTTTGTGACAGAAAAAAATTGTGGTAAAATATATCATGTTAAATTCTGTGTAAATTTTGCGGTAACTCCGTTCTGCGAAGCACGAGCCGGCGTCTCCGCTCCGTCCTGTGATGGAGGAGTTGGCCTCACCCCGGCACAACCGCGGCGTCCAGATCGGACGCCACATGAAGGAGGAGCCGGCCTCTCCCCCATACCACCATGGCGTCTAGATTGGCGTCGGGTCAAGGAGGAGCCGGTACAGTCGCATGCACGCGCCACCGTCATCGTCTCGCCGCCACCGTCTCACCGTCAAGGAGGAGTTGCTGCCCGTGATCAAGAAGGCGGGAGGCCTCTCCCTCCACTACCTCGAATGAGGCGGGGGGTTGATGAAATATACTCCCGGTAACTTTCTTGTGAATAGCATGGTAGCTTACACATCATAGACCTGGTATCTTATGTACCCCGGTCCTGATTACTTTGGGGGGGGGGGGGGAGGGAGGGGGGGATGGCTGGTTGATGATATATCCCCTGGTAACTTTTATGTGAATAGCATGGTAACTCACATAGTGCAGACCTGATAACCTATGTACATCGGTCTTGATAACTTTGGCATGGGAAGGAGGGGTTGATGAAATACCCCCAGGTAACTTTTGCGTGAATAGCATGTTAACTCACACATCGTAGACATGATAACCTATGTGTCTCAGTGCTGATAACTTTGGCGATGGAGTGATAAAATGTAACCTCGGTAACTCACTCATCGCAAACCTGATAACTTAGGTACCTCGATCCTGGTAACTTTGCTGCCGGTAGGGGGGGGGGCAGGGGTGGTTGATGAAATTTTGTAACTTTTATGCGAATAGCATGGTAACTCACACACCGCAGACATGATAACTTATGTGCCACGGTCCTGATAACTTTATCGAGTGGGGGGAGGGTTGCCGAAATATCCCCTGATAGCTTTTGTGTGAATAACATGGTAACTCACACGTCGCAGACCTGATAAAATTATGTGCCTCGGTCTTGATAACTTTTGGCGAGGGGGTTGTTTGAAAACATACCCCGATAACATCTGTGTAAATAATTTAGTACTATAGACATTGTATACGTGATAAATCACACAACAAACACCGCGGTAACTTTAACCTGAGCTGATAAGGAGGTTAGAGAAACCAGGTTTATGCCCCGGTAATATCATGTAAGCAACATGGTAACATGTGTAGCACATGCGTGACAAATTACTTAGCCCATTAATGGTAACTTTTGACCCAAAAAAAAGTCGTCATAACATACCAACATGAGATCTAGTTTCTAAGCTCTCGTCATGACGGATTTTTTTATGTCAAAACGGTTTTTGAATCAGAGCGACGGTTTGAGCTACAAAATATTTTAAATTTTCGCATTGATAAGAATCTTTGATGACATCATCATTTCGGTTTTCTACACATGCATGCATGAGGGAGAAGGAACTTCACGTGGGTTGTGGCCTTTGCAAGTTTGCATGCATGCAAAGTAGCACCGTTCAGATATGTTACTACTGTCCGATCAGTCGAAAGTTAGTCCTTTTATAAAATATTTTACAGTTTTGAAATAGCGAGAATCTACAATGACATCTGCTTTCGTGTGCTCTAGTGCAGTTGCATCATGAAAAGAATGTTGGAGGAGTCATTTTTTATGTCTCGGTAATTTCTATGTAAACAGGATGGCAACTCACATACCATAGAAGTGATAATTTATTTAGCCTAGGGCTGGTAACTTTTGACCCCCCAAAAAAGTCATCGAAACATACCAACATGGGATCTTGTTTCGAAGGTCTCGTTGCGATGAATATTTTATGTGAAAACAATTTTTCAATCGAAGCGACGGTTTAAGCTACAAAACATTTTGAATTCAAAGATTGAAGAGAATATTTGGTGATGTCATTAATTTTGTTCTATATGCATGGTTGCATGGTTGCATGGGATTGACTATTGCAAATACACGTGAGCAGCTCAATGTGATTATAGAGAGCACTTGTGGACGTTGCATGCATGCATGGTATTCGTTACTATTGAAAGAAGTGGATTATATAGGCATAGACTCGTGCGGATCTGTTGCTAACGAACAGTCAACTAATCGTTAGCGCAGTCCTTTACAAAAAAGCACAATATCATACAACTTTCTGCGAGGACCGATGTTTCAAGTGTTAGATAGACCTGATGATGGCTAAGATTAGAACTCGAATTGTCAAGGGCCTTCCTTTTTGACGAACCATTCCAATACTTAAGTTTATACGACAGATCCACCGATATTACTGTAGACGCACACACACAAAAAAACCCAACCTCCATCATTCAATAGCACAACCGTGGGTACATCGCAAGAAAATTCCACGAGCATAACCTTGCTCTAGCAGAGGAATGATTCGGTTTTACAATATCGTTCCAAGACAATATGACAAATATATTCTTAACAAAGATGTGCAGGCGTGGAAGGATCTATACAACAGTTATGACGGTGATGCCGCATTTATTAACCGATCTGAAATGATATGCCACAGTTGAGTTTTTATTTGTTTCTCTTCATTTTCCTTTTTCTTCTTCAAAATCCTACGTCCAAGTTGTAGTGTTTATTTATTTATTTCTAGACTCCAGTGCTTCTCGTATGTACTCTTCTAGCTGAATTATGTCCAGCCATCTTTGGAAATAAATAGCATGTTGATGTTGTTTAACAATAAAAACACATGAATCTTAACTATTAAAACATCTATGTCCATGAGTGTTGAAGGGAGAAAAGATATAGCTTGAACAATCACTAAGTTATGTAAGGATATAATATGTCCCATGGTGCGCGTCTCGAAGGCGAGCATGTGCGGTGGGTTTCATGGTAGTTCTTGAACTCACTCTTCCTTTTTTCCATCTCCTGTAATCTCGGTACAGTTGTATTTTCCGTTATGCAATTAATGGAAAGGGATTAGCCTGATTAAAAAAAGGATATAGGACTGCTACCGTTCAAAATATCAAATACTAATCTCCATAAGCTACTTTTAATAGGATTACTGATTTCCAAGTTAGATAAGCAAATTTAAAGAGATGTGGTACTAAGGGGTGCGATAAAAAAACTTGCAAGAGGTGCATGGAGATGCACTTTTGTCTCTTGTATGTCATGGATGCTGGTCTCACCAAATCCTATTTGGCGCTTCAGGCGCTGGTTAGTAGTCCTTTTCATAGCGAGTGCCCCCATGTTGGGAATCAGTGCTGTTTAAGATGGGCTGGCCCATACCAGCTTTCCCTTTCATAGCGAGTGCCCCCATGTTGGATTGTTGGAGGACAGTGGTATCTCAGCCCACCAGGGTTCATATCCTGATGCTTGCATTATTCCTGTAGATTTTTTGATGCGCGTTCAGTGAGAGGAGACATTACCGTCGACTACGAGGCGTCTGTAGTGACTTCGTCAATCTCAAGATGATATGTCGGCTCGGTTTCTCAAAGGTGCTCATAAGGGTAGTGTTTGCGTGTGTATTCATAGGGATAAGTGTATACATGTATATATGAGCACCGACGTCTGTATTGTGTTCTAAAGAAAAGAAGCTTCCAAAAAGTTTTTTTTGGTTTTTTGTTCAGTTTCAGCTCGTTCTCTACTCTTATTTTTTATTTTAAAATTTCAATAACATTTTTTAAATTCATGAACCTTTATTAAAGTCGTGAGCAATTTTCAAATATGTGAACTTTTTTCAATCATGAACTTTTTGGAAAATTACAAACAATTTTCAAGTTTGTGAAAAATTCCAATGACTGAAATTTTTACAAATTCATGAACATTTTTAAAATTTTAAACTTTTCAAAGTTCATGTTTTTAAATTCACGATCCTATTTTTAAATTTGCAAAGTTTTTCCAAATTTATGAATTTTTTAAAGGCGTGATTTTTTTATATTTCATGAACTTTTTAAAAACTCACGAAGCTTATCCAATTCCATGATTTTTTAGAATTACCTTCTTTTAAATTTCTTGAACATTTTTCAAATTCATATTTTCTTTAGAAAATCTGTAAACTTTATTTGATTTCCTAATTTGTTTCAAAAGTTTCATAAAAACCAGACACTTTTTTTTTGTGACAGCAACCAACAGCAGAAAATTTCTCGCAAAAAAAACCGAGCCCGCCAGAGCGAGCGAGTTTTTTCTTTTCTTTTCAGAAACATGAAGGAAATAAATACGAGAGCAACTAGTTAACGAGTGCTCCTTCGGGAGCCTCGCAATGATCAGCGCCACTTGGCGCGCTCTCAGCCATTCGCCACGTGTCGCGCTCTGGACGCTCCCTCCAGATTTTGTTTTCTTTTATTTTTCCGCGCACGTTTTCGGCTTTTTAAACGGTTTTTCCGGTTTTTTCGACGTTTTGATTTCCCCCGGTCTTCCTTAGCTTTTCGACCAATTTTTTTTAATTTTTTTACTTGAAAAAACGCGTTTTCATTTCTTTTCTTCCGCGAAAAGTCACGGTTTTTCTTCCGTGAGAGGCACGGTTGTGCTTTAGCCAGAGTCACGGCCGTGCCTTTCGGAAGCAAAAAAAACACGTTTTCTATTTTTTTTCACGAGAGTCATGGTTTTACTTCCGCGAGAGGCATGGTTGTGCTTTCGCGAGAGTCACGGCCGTGCCTCTTGGAAAGGAAAAAACAAAAAGCGTTCTCTGTTTTTTTTTCTTTCGCGAGAGTCACAGTTTTGCTTCCGCGAGAGGCACGGTTGTGCTTTCGCGAGAGTCACGGCCGTGCCTCTCGGAAAGGGAAAAAATATGTGTTTTTTGTTTTTTTCTTTCGCGAGAGTCACAGTTTTGTTTTCGCGAGAGTCACGGACGTGTCTCTTTTGGAAAGAGAAAAAACGTGTTTTCTATTTTTTTCCTTCCCCGAGAGTCACGGTTTTGCTTTCAGGAGAGACATGGTTGTGATTTCGCGAGAGGCACGGACGTGCCTCTTTCGGAAAGGAAAAAAACCGTGCTCCCGGTTTGATTTTTTCGTCTGTTTTTTTTTCATGAAAAAAAAGTTCGTCAAAACCTATCAACATGGGATCTAGTTTTGAAGATCTCGACGCGAGGAATCCAATGATGAAAATGGTTTAAGATTTGGACGCACGATTTAAGAGATAAAACATTTTGAATAAACAAACCTATGAAAAAAGGAAAAACTCCCAGGTTGCGACAAGTGGCGCGCTACATGTGCGCCACTTGTCGTAACGTGGGAAGATGAAGTATTCTTTGCAACGAGTACTTCTTAATTAGTGATTTCAAATAAATACACGAACGAAACAACGAGCGAGTGAGTGAAGCAAAGCAAGCTATCAGGAAATATTGGGCCGGCCCACGTGATGCTGGCTCTCCCCCTTGGCGATTTAAGCGCTGGGGAGGACGGCAAATGCTATTTGGCGCTTAATGCGCTAAATTTAGTTCTTATTTTTCTTTTAGTTTGTTAGGGGTATTTAGTTCTAACCGTGCACATCTACCACTATGCTTTCGCTATGTTCTAAGCAGGACAGCCAATAGTTCGCCTAACCCATCACCGGTTTTGGGAACCTTCTGGGACGTTCTCTCAGTTTTTTTGGCTGGTTTCTTTTGGGTTTTCTGGGTTGGGTTTATTTCCTTCCTTTTCTTTTTCTCTATGTTTTGATTTTTATTTTTTCTTTACCATTTAATTTCACTTTTTCCTTTTCGTTATTTGATTATGAATTTCATGAAATTTTAAAAAATCCTGAACAATTTTAAAATTTGAAGACCTTTTCCCTTTTTTATCCAAACACAAAAAGTTTTTTCAAATTCATGATTTTCTTCATATTCATGAACATTTTTTCAAATCCATGAACACAGTTTTTAAAATTCACATACCTCTTTAAAATTCGTAAATTTTTCGAATACTGTAACGTTTTAAGCCCACGAACATTTTATAAGAAAAATCATGTTTTTTTATAGTTTTGATAACTATTTCCAAATTCATGACATTTGAAATAATCCATGAATATTATTCAATTTCATGAACATTTTATAGTTGTTTCAAGATCGCAACTGATTTTAAAACCATGATTTTTTTTTTCAAAATCATGGTTTTCTTAAACTTATAAAGTTTCTAAAAGTACATGAACTTTTTCCAATTCATTGAACATTGTTTCACAAGTCAATGGTGAAATGTTTAGCGGGTCAGCGGTCGGTTGGGGCAAGTGCTATTTAGCGCTCATAGCGTCAGATGTGGCCAAACAACACCCTCAAGCCGTAACCCTTCTGGAGTTGACTTGTCAATTGGGGTATGCAGGGTCTGCTCTGCTTCCAGATCCATTCTAGCTATCTGTTCCCGAATGAGATATGCGGCACCATCACGAGCTCCACTACCGACACGGGCTTCACTGCCACCGCGGCCAACATCACACCCATCGTTAGTGTTGTGGTTGTTCTATGCATCACCATCTCTCTCAGCAGAGGATCAGCCGCGTTTCTTACTGGCAGATCGGCCAGGAATACCTTTGCTACAGAAGCAAGGCTCCCACAACTCTCTTCGTCATAAAAAATATGAGCAAATAAATCATGGACAGATTCCGAAGACTGGATCATAGCTACATGTTGCATAGTTGCCCGACACGTAGACCGATAATGAGGATGGGACTTGCCGGAGTGCTTCTTTCGGCGACGTCGCGTGGCAAACTGTCCATCAGCGCTAAACGCAACCGACTCCTGAAGGATCAGCACACCGGAGTCGTTGGCGCGGTAGTGCATACAACCGCGAGCATGCAACACGCCAGAGTTCAACGGGGCATCAGGATACCACGCCGAGTCGTCGGCGGTGAAAATGATCAAACAAAAAAGGACGACACTCCCCGGGATAATCTCAACACTCGAAAACTAAAGAAGAAACCACCTGCGACATGTATTGCAAGATGCGCAGCCCCACAGTGGGAGCCAATTGTCGTGGTGTGAAATCCGACAGTAAGAGAGGGGAGGTTACGAGGCTTGATTCAGCGAAGCGCAACAGGGTGACACAAGGGTATATTACTCAGGCCCCTCTGGATGGAGGTAAAAGCCCTAGTCGTGTTCTCCGGAGAGACTGTTCTTTGTGTATAGTTTTGTTGTTACATATGGTTCTAAACCGGTAACCAGGTGCCACGGGGTGCTTATATAGAGCTTGCTACCCCTGGACTTCTTGTACGTTACTGGTTAATTGGAGAGGGAATTATTACACGTCCATTACCAGAGGTAACAAACGGTCTAAAAGCGGAAAAAACATGATATGCCATATTTCGTCACTTGGAGTTATACAAAAAACAGTATGTTTTCGGTTCAGTCCACCTTTTTTGTGGAATGGGACCATCAACATGGAAGCAAACTTCGGCATACCAACGGCGTGGGACGAACCATAGTTAATCCGATTTAGTGTAAGATATGGAAATTATCTTGTTCGGCAAAGGTTAAAAAAATTATTTCGTGTATGCTACCTGGCACACTCACGTGTCGTGTTACGCTTGCCAATAGACATATGAATATCTCTTCCACCTGTCTTACTTGCTCCTCTGGTCAAGAAGGTATGAAGCATATGTTATTCCTCTTCAATAGGGCAAGGGAGGTTTGGAGAAAGCTGGGTGAAAGATCGTGGATGTCGCCAAGAGGGGGGTGAATAGACGCTTTAAAATAATTATGGTTTAGGGTTGAACAAAGGCGGAATAAAATTAGCGTTTAATTTCTCAAGCAGAAAACCTAAAACAACTAGGCTCACCTATGTGCACCAACAACTTATACTAAGCAAGATATACAACATGAAACACTATGGCTATCACAAAGTAAAGTGCATGTAACATCCCAAAATTCTAAATTTTGGAATGTTATAAACACATAGATAGATTTGATTGATTGCTTGATTGATTGACTGAAAGTGAGTGAATTCGAAACTTTTTGAAAGTTAAATGAGAGGGAATAAAAGGACTTTCCCAAACTTTCATTTTGCTTTTATGATCTTCAGGAATTCAAATTCTTTTCATCACAAAACCCTGGAGAGAAGATGACATGACTTCTTCCATTTATTTAAATGACAAGGGGTGTTGAAAATATTTGAATTTCATTTGAGAATATTTCCAATTCTGAAACTTTATGCAACTCAATGATTTTCACGAGCGAAGATAAAATGACTTCTTCAAAACATATGAAATATGAGTTGGGAGTTTCAAAGAATTAAATTCAAAGTTCCTTTGAATTTATTTTCAATTTGGAGTCATTTGAGTTATATTCAAATTATTTTTCTCCAAAAATAAAATATATGGAAAATAGGGTAACATGATTCCCTACATCAGAAAATTGGAGAGAAATTAATTTGAAATCATTTTGGTATTTTTAAAATGATTTTCAGTGGATTTTATTAGGGCAGTAGCACTCTTTGCTTTATTTGAAATTTTGTGTATTTTATTTGAAACTAGAATAATGTTCATCATGTAGGAAATCTTTTTCTGAAAATTTTGATATATTATATGCCTATATAATATTTTTATTTTATTTTGTTTTATCATTTGGTTTTCCTCTCTGTTTGTTAAAAAAATAATATTCGCAGCGCCTAGGGCCAAAGGCCCAAGCCGCCAAGCCAACGGCCGGCCAAGCCCGAGGCCATCCACAGCGCACCAGGAGCCAGAGGAGCCGCCACTTCTTTTCCTAATCTTAGTAGAACTCTTGTCCTACTTCCGTTTATTCCGTTTATTTCTAGATCTTTTCCCTCTTTGTTTCCTAATCCTAGTCTATTTCTTGCCCCCTACCCCAATCCTAGACTTTTTTTTGCCCCCTACCCCAAGCAAAACCCTCCCCTCCCCAATATAAATACCCAAGCACCCCTCTCCAACACATCAAATCAACACCTCTCCTCTCCTCTCCTCTCAGCAGCAGCAGCAGTGCAGCACCACCGTCGCCGCTTGCCACCGCCGCCGCCAAGTGCCGCCGCGCTTAACGCCGTCGCCCGGAGCCCTCGCTTCTTCGAGGTACTAGCCCAGCGCGTCACCTTTTCTTTTCCTCGGTTCGGTTTTTTCAGAATCGTTCGGTTTCCGTTCCGGTTTTCTAGATCGGTTTTTCGTTTCGTTTTCTTTCCGAAACCCTAGATCGATTTTCTCGCCGGTTTTTCTTTTCGGTTTTGTTTAGCGGCGTTAACTCGATAGATTTTTCTTTTATTTTTAATTTCCGTCGAGGACCTATCCGTAGTGTTATTTTTAGTCCCTAATCTTCAAACGCTCATAACTTTTTACTCGTGAAGTCGGAATCCAACGAAACCAACGCCCACTTCTTCGTTACGATCCCTCTATCCGATAATACAACTCAAACATGTTTTTGATAATTTAAAATTTGAATTAGATCAGATTTGTATTCAAACTTTGTTTGATCGTAACTTGAGTTTAAAGAACTCCGATTTAGTTGATTCTTTTTGCTAATCGAAGCTCTTGACCTAAACTTTCTAATAAGGCCAAATTCATATAATTTTGGTACTGTTAGAAATTGTTTTATGTTGCAAGAGTTATTTGCTTGTTTTTGATGTTTTTCGATTTGTTTTCTTCGTTCTTTCCGACCTTTTTAGAGATTGCTTATGTATGGTTACTATTGCTTGCTTAGGATAGATTGACCGGAGTGTGACGAGTAGAGCTATCAAGAGTTTGAGAGCGAATCATCTTCATCAAATTTGGAGGCAAGTAACACTTTGATCATACTTTTCTCATACCCAGTTTTTATGCATTAGATCTATCCTCAACCATTGCATTGATTAGGATCTAATTAAATTGTGGGATGAGAAGTAGTTGAGGTAGTACCTATTACCTGTTTTACTTATGAAACCTTGGGAGTTACTTCTACGTTTGCTTATTATGCTATGCTATGCTAGTAGACGTGGATTGGGTTTGAGTGAATATCCATGACGGATGTGAGCTTGATAATTAATGGTTTATCTAAGGTGGCAACTTAAACACACATCTGGGTGGATTGAGGCACCTGGTTACTCCAGACTTGCCTGTCTAGGCACACAGGTTTCCAGGACTTGCCTGTATTTCTTCGGACCGCCACTCAGGCTCAAAGGGATCATAAGATCATTCATGCTAGTAACTTCCGTGTGCAGCCACAAGCCATTATGGGCTTTGGCATAGTTGATTAAGTCGTGTGAACTCTTACAGTGGTAGACTAGCAGATGTAGGGGTTGTAGGTGGTACGGTCTACCCATCGTAAGGTGCAAACGCTTCTGAAAGAGTATGTCTCGGTCATCCGTCTCTCAAACACCATGTAGTCACGAGAAACCAAACGGAGGCGATCGAGTCTTGTGGGAAAAAGTGCGCAAACCTCTGCAGAATGTATAAACTAATCATGATTAGCCGTGTCCCCGGTTATGGACAATTTTGAGTATCTAGTACCTGGATATCCTGTTGATCTCATCACGTTACTTAATATAATTTGTTTGGGTTTAATGAGTATTTTTAATTGGGATTGAGGATGCTGTCAACCATTCTCAATGTTCAACAATCACCATGATAGTTAAATAAATTTATTCCTTTGCAGTAGGGAAAAATTGGCTTTTATAAGCTGTAACCATAGAGCTTTCCACCAGCCATATATGCATGTAGTATAGCTTATTCTTTCATTACTCTCTATGTGTTACATTGCCAGCATATTCCATGTGTCTTGACCCGTTTTGGCTGCAACTTTTCATGTTGCGGACTTTTCAGATTTACGAGTAAGTGATACGTTAGGGTTACGATTTCCTATACTCAACTTTGCCGTTGGTGTTGATGGGAATCCACAACCTTGTTAAGCTTCCGCTTATATTTTGGATTGAGGTAATAGTATTTACGTTATTTTATACATGTGATTTACCTCTGTTATAAATCCTTCGAGTAATCTTGTGTGTCAAGATACCGATCCGAGGATGACACGAAAGCACAGAGACTTGATCCATTCGGGTCGGGTCGCTACAAGATGGTATCAGAGCACATGTTGACTGTAGGACGTGACCCTAGAAACTGACAATTCCATAGGAAAGATTTTTCTCTACAACTTCATGTTCAAAAAGATTTTTTTTACCTCTCTTCTCTTCTGAGTTTATTCAAATATTCCTTTCTAGTGAGACCATACCCCTTTTCCCTTTTGACCACTTGAAGATTCGACTGATGAGACCACTCCAAGGAGACAAGATGTCGGACAACTAAGACCATTTGGAATGAAGAGGATTTTACCATGTAAATGGAAACTACAACTATTGAAGACTCCTAAGACTATGAGATTTGAAGGCTCTGAAGAATTCCCAGATTTTATGACCTAGGAAGGTTACGCTTATGGAATTGAGAGATTATGGAAGTAATCAATACCCGAGATTAAGGTGTATTGGAGTAAGAACAGAATATGGAGCATCAGAACTCAAATTTTTGTCAAGGAAACCCCAATGCAGGAGATATCAACTATGGAGAGATAGCTCATGGAAATGACAAGAGCAGAAACATGGCTATCCATGATGTTGTTAACCGCCTATGCTAGTGTCACCATGCGGGTTAAACGTGCGGATGCATGGAAGCATTGGATGGTAGAAGGTCAAGGAGCATCTCGACCAAAGGATGCAGTTTTAACATTCTTGGTGTATCACCAGGATCTGGAGTGTTACATCAAGAAGTTAAGATGGACCCACAAGAAGCAGTATTTGATAAGGAAGCAATTCGTGAAGAACTCAGGAACCAGAAGCTGAAAGTAGCTAAGCTGGAGGAATAAAACATCGAGATACCGGAGATTTGTCAGGAACTGAAGGACAGTAGAACCATGGCTCATGCCAAGGATGTTGAAACCCAGAAGTTTGGAACGCAACTCCAGAATATTAAAAGACGTCGCGAGAGACTTCACGTCAACAGAGATGATTTGACAAAAGAACTTGAGAAGGACAAGCATGATCAGAAGGAGCCATCGGAGACATGACCAATACTTGAGGAATTTGATGACGTTGAGATCTATTGACCTTTAGAAGACCAAACCCCAGTTATATACCTACGTTAGATGCGACGATTGTGAGCTGTCATTTGTTTGATGTTTTTCCGACAGCCACAATAAAACCTGCCTTTTCAAAACCATTGTTTGTACTGTGTGTATCCCTCTCGATCTCTCTTATCCCACCCCAAAACCCATGGACCCGTTAGAGGACGAATGGAGATGAACTTGTATTTTCTGGACCGATGAGTCAGTTGGAGACAGTCTGATGGATTCAGAACATGGAGGATCAAATGGAGAACAACCCTATAGTCAGAAAGGATATGGCCCAGCATGCTCTTCAGTGCTTTGAAAGAGGTGCTGCTATTTGGTGGAGGATGTACAAAACCATCATTTGATTGAAAAGAGTAACCACTTGGGAAGAATTTAAGTTGACTTTGCTAAAGTCTCGGTTTGTGACCCAGAAGTTGAAGCCTTATGAAAGGATATGAAGAAACCTTGTGCGTACAAGCTCTGTGGAGAAATAGGACACACCCATAATGAACACAAGGATGGATGCCCAAATTGTGAAGGAAGTCACCCAGCTGAAGAATGCCCAACTAGGCAGATCACTTGTTTCTTGTGTGAAGGGACTACCCACTACTACCTTTCGGTGTCACATTTACCCCATGGTACAAAGAACCATCCAGCAGAAGAAAGAAGAAATGAAAGGAGCACTCATGGAGATGTTAGAAGAACCTGTGACGAAGGAAGATGTTGAGGACATACACAAAGGAAACAAAAATTAAAGCCCGCACCAAGTCATGCTATTCATGTGGAGAAGAAGGACACATCTCCCAAGATTGTCTGAATGGAGATCTAGTAGAATTCCCGGTAGAGGAAGTAGAGTATGACCCACAGGAAATAGAAGCCCTGATTGGAACGGAAAGGTCCAGTTAGAGGAATAGGTTGGACTCCTGGAACAACCAAATTTCTACAAAGATAGTCCTGAGTCATATCACATGTTTCAGTGCAAAAATTCAGGCACTACTTCAATGATTGCCCAAGAGGGAAGATAAGGACCCCAGGAGGCTATATAATCACAAGGAAACCTCAATATTTGTCAGAAGTAATATGTTTCCGTTGTGATGAAGCCGGGCACTTTGCTTGAGATTGTCCGAAGGAGAAGGAGACTGGTGATATATAGTTGAATTTGTAACCAAATAAATGTAGTAGTAGAAGTGAGAGCTTTTCCTTTATATTGAGGTGTTAAGTTGAGACATGTAATGGAAGAGCAAGATGATTTAAGAATCAATAAAGTTAGCAGTGTTGGTACTGTTTTGGATTTTATGAGTTACCCTATGAGGAAAGATGTTGACCAATTTCGAGGATATGAGAAATATGGTCTATGGAATATTGGAACATTTTAAGGGTGGTACTACCCTGTAAGAACCGTTGACCCCTGGAAAAGATAAGGATACCCACTGAATGGATTTCAGACAAAATGAATATAAGTTTTGTCTCGATATGTTTGATACCCCAAGAGAGTGTGGGATGAAGTTGGAGACCGTCAGTTGTTTGGACCAAATGTGATCAAGGAGTTAGAAAAGAATGTTAAGTTGATTCGAGATAGACTGAAGGTAGCTCAGTCCAGGCAGAATAGTTATGCATACTCAATAACGCAAGGAGGTAGTCTATGAAATCGGAGGCAGAGCATATCTTTGTGTGCCACCTCTGCGAGGAGTTAAATGATTTGGAATTAAGGGAAAGTTAGCCCCGAGATTTGTAGGACCATACGGAGTTTTGGAGCGTATGGGAGAAGTTACCAACAAATTGGAGTCACCCGAAGGACTGTCAGGAGTTCATGATGTGTTTCACGTTTCCCAGTCGAAGAAATGCCATGCAGAGATGGCCAATATTCCCCTGTAAGGACGCTTGACCCTGGAAAGGATAATGAGGTTCCGCGAAGTGGAGTATGGACTTCATAAGTATAAGTTTTTATCTCGGTATGTGGGACATCCCACGAGGATGAAGAGATAAATTACTATTGGACGTAAATAAGGTATGATGTTGGAAATATGGATCAATGGAAATTCCATGATGAGCCTGAGTAAGCACGTCTTAGTTTGGTGCCAATAGAAGGAAGAAGGACGATACAATTGGATGGAATTAAGTATGCCGGGAAGTTGGATGTTGGGATAATGACCAGTTGCCCGGATGATGTGTTCAAGGATTGCAAGTGATGAGATGGGCCATAACCCACGTGCCCCGGGACCTGCCAAGAAGCAAGCACACTCTTGTGAAGGAAAACCTGGAAGAAGTTACGATTTTATCGACCGGCGATTCTATAGGAGTTTACGCATAAAACACGAGAGTTGTTAAGGAACGATAGATGTTTGTTTGGCTTGCGTAATCAATGGATTTATCCGTACTTGGTTCGTCGACAAGAGAAATTCTGCAATGCTTGTGAGGATGGTGAGAGTTAGAATGCGAGATTAAGCTAAACCATGTACAAGGTAATGATTTGGGTGCGGGATGGATTGATCACCATACCGACTTACTCTTATTATTCGCTTTGCTATATGGGATGGTAAATCTGAGTGACTTACCTATAGTAGAGAGACAACGATCAAAAACCTTGTTTGAACCTTAGAATGGTATAAGAATTTTCCCCCTTGTACAAGGCAGTTGTTGCCAACCGTAGGATATACGGTGAGGTTCAACCCAGACCTGTTTTCTGCAGGACAAACCATAAATTGATGACCACCATGAGATATTGATAGTTGATTCGTATTGGCGCCAGACCTATCAGCTATGAAGACCCAGTCCCGGAATAACCTTACCAAGAGGAAAAAGGACAAAAGAATTGAGGAAAAGGTTATGGCACCACCGGAAGAGCCCAGAGAAGGAATTATCCTTACGATTTGAGAAGATCGACATTGTCAACGATAAGGATGGAGTATATATGTTTTGATGGAACCATAACCATGCTTCTAAGGGTGGTAGCACCCGAGACCCCGGAGATGATCGATGGATTTTGAGAAGAACCCCAAACCCTAACCTATTTCTTGCTAGCCTCTCCGAATCTCGAGGACGAGATTCATTTTAAGGGTGGTAGTTTGTAACATCCCAAAATTCTAAATTTTGGAATGTTATAAACACATAGATAGATTTGATTGATTGCTTGATTGATTGGTGAAAGTGAGTGAATTGAAACTTTTGAAAGTTAAATGAGAGGGAATAAAAGGACTTTCCCAAACTTTCATTTTGCTTTTATGATCTTGAGAATTCAAATTCTTTTCATCACAAAACCATGGAGAGAAGATGACATGACTTCTTCCATTTATTTAAATGACAAGGGGTGTTGAAAATATTTGAATTTCATTTGAGAATATTTCCAATTCTGAAACTTTATGCAACTCAATGATTTTCACGAGCGAAGATAAAATGACTTCTTCAAAACATATGAAATATGAGTTGGGAGTTTCAAAGAATTAAATTCAAAGTTCCTTTGAATTTATTTTCAATTTGGAGATATTTGAGTTTTATTCAAATTATTTTTCTCCAAAAATAAAATATATGGAAAATAGGGTAACATGATTCCCTACATCAGAAAATTGGAGAGAAATTAATTTGAAATCATTTTGGTATTTTTAAAATGATTTTCATTGGATTTTATTAGGGCAGTAGCACTCTTTGCTTTATTTGAAATTTTGTGTATTTTATTTGAAACTAGAATAATGTTCATCATGTAGGAAATCTTTTTCTGAAAATTTTGATATATTATATGCCTATATAATATTTTTATTTTATTTTGTTTTATCATTTTGTTTTCCTCTCTGTTTGTTTAAAAAAAACAAATATTCGCAGCGCCTTGGGCCAAAGGCCCAACCACCAAGCCAACGGCCGGCCAAGGCCAAGGCCATCCACCGCGCGCACCAGGGAGCCAGGAGGAAGCCGCCGCTCCTTTTTTCTAATCTTAGTAGGACTCTTGTCCTACTTCCGTTTATTCCGTTTATTTCTAGATCTTTTCCCTCTTTGTTTCCTAATCCTAGTCTATTTCTTGCCCCCTACCCCAATCCTAGACTTTTTCTTGCCCCTACCCCAAGCAAAACCCTCCCTCCCCAATATAAATACCCAAGCACCCCCTCCAACACATCAAACCAACACCTCTCCTCTCCTCTCCTCTCCTTGGCCAGTGAAGCGGCTTCACCGCCGCCGCTTGCCACTGCCGCCGCCAAGTGCCGCCGCCGCCGCCCAACGCCGTCGCCGTCGGAGCCCCTCGCTTCTTCGAGGTACTAGCCCCGCGCCGCGTCACCTTTTCTTTTCCTCGGTTCGGTTTTTCAGAATCATTCCGGTTTACATTCGGTTTTCTAGATCGGTTTTTCGTTTGGTTTTCTTTCCGAAACCCTAGATCGGTTTTATCGCGGTTTTTCTTTCGGTTTTGTTTAGCGGCGTTAAGCTCGATAAATTTTTCTTTATTTTTAATTTCCGTCGGGGACCTATCCGTAGTGTTATTTTTAGTCCCTAATCTTCAAACGCTCATAACTTTTTACTCGTAAGTCGGAATCCATGAAACCAACGCCCACTTCTTCGTTCACGATCCCCTCTATCCAAAGAATACAACTCAAACATGTTTTTGATAATTTAAAATTTGAATTAGATCAGATTTGTATTCAAACTTCGTTTGATCGTAACTTGAGTTTCAGAACTCCGATTTAGTTGATTCTTTTTGCTAATCGAAGCTCTTGACCTAAACTTTCTGATAAGGCCAAATTCATATAATTTTGGTACTGTTAGAAATTGTTTTATGTTGCAAGAGTTATTTGCTTGTTTTTGATGTTTTTCGATTTGTTTTCTTCGTTCTTTCCGACCTTTTTAGAGATTGCTTATGTATGGTTACTATTGCTTGCTTACGATAGATTGACCGGAGTGTGACGAGTAGAGCTATCAAGAGTTTGAGAGCGAATCATCTTCATCAAATTTGCAGGCAAGTAACACTTTGATCATACTTTTCTCATACCCAGTTTTTATGCATTAGATCTATCCTCAACCATTACATTGATTAGGATCTAATTAAATTGTGGGATGGGAAGTAGTTGAGGTAGTACCTATTACCTGTTTTACTTATGAAACCTTGGGAGTTACTTCTATGTTTGCTTATTATGCTATGCTATGCTAGTAGACGTGGATTGGGTTTGAGTGAATATCCATGACAGATGTGAGATTGATAATTAATGGTTTATCTAAGGTGGCAACTTAAACGCACATCCTGGGTGGATTGAGGCACCTGGTTACTCCAGGACTTGCCTGTCTAGGCACACAGGTTTCTAGGACTTGCCTGTATTTCTTGGACCGCCACCGGGCTCAAAGGGATCATAAGATCATTCATGCTAGTAACTTCCGTGTGCAGCCACAAGTCATTATGGGCTCTGGCATAGTTGATTAAGTCGTGTGAACTCTTACAGTGGTAGACTAGCAGATGTAGGGGTTGTAGGTGGTACGGTCTACCCATCGTAAGGTGCAAACGCTTCGAAAGACTATGTCTCGGTCATCCGCCTCTCAAACACCATGTAGTCGAGAAACCAAGCGGAGGCGATCGAGTCTTGTGGGGAAAAGTGCGCAAACCTCTGCAGAGTGTATAAACTAATCATGATTAGCCGTGTCCCGGTTATGGACAATTTTGAGTATCTAGTACCGGATATCCTGTTGATCTCATCACGTTACTTAATATAATTTGTTTGGGTTTAGTGAGTACTTTTAATTGGGATTGAGGATCGTCAACCATTCTCAATGTTCAACAACCACCATGATAGTTAAATAAATTTATTCCTTTGCGATTAGGGAAAAATTGGCTTTTTCGCAAAACTGTAACCATAGAGCTTTCCACCAGCCATATATGCATGTAGTATAGCTTATTATTTCATTACTCTCTATGTGTTACATTGCGGCATATTCCATGTGCTGACCCGTTTCGGGCTGCAACTTTTCATGTTGCGGACTTTTCGCATTTACAGTAAGTGATACGTTAGGGTTACGATTTCCTATACTCAACTTTGCCGTTGGTGTTGATGGGAATCCACAACCTTGTTGCTTCCGCTATATATTTTGGATTGAGGTAATAGTATTTACGTTATTTTATACATGTGATTTACCTCTGTTATAAATCCTTCGAGTACTGTGTGTGTCAGCATACCGATCCAGGGATGACACGAAAGCACAGAGACTTGATCCATTCGGGTCAGGTCGCTACAGTGCATAAGTAAAGGGGTCGGGTAAGAGATAACTGAGGCACACGGAGCAATGATGTATCCCGAAGTTCACACCCTTGCGGGTGCTAATCTCCGTTTGGAGCGTGTGGAGGTACATTGCTCCCAAGAAGCCACTAGGGCCACCGTAATCTCCTTGCGCCCTTGCACAATGCAAGATGCCATGATTTCACTAAGGGACCCTTGAGGGCGGTCACCGAACCCATATAAATGGCAACCCTTTGGGCGGTCACTGGTACCCGTACACTTTCGCAACCCTTGGGGGCGGTCGCCGAAACCTGTACAAATTGCTCAGGACAATCTCCACAACCTAATTGGAGACCCTGGCGCTTGCCCGGAGCTTTACACCACAATGATTGAGCTCCGAAGCACCACCAACCATCTAGGGCGCCCAAGCACCCAAGAGGAACAAGGTCTAGGGTACCAAGCACCCAAGAGTAATAAGCTTCTCAATTTTCACCTCCACATATCACCGTGGAGAACTCAAAACCGATGCACCAAATGCAATGGCAAGGGCACACAGAGTGCCCAAGTCCTTCTTTCCCAAATCCCACCACAAAAACTAATGCTATGGAGGAAAATGAGAGGAAAAACAAAAAAGAGAACACGAAGAACTCCAAGATCTAGATCCAAAAGGTTCCCCTCACATAGAGGAGAAAGTGATTGGTGGAAACGTAGATCTATATCCCCTCTCTCTTTTCCCTCAAGAACTATCAAGAATCATCGGAGGGACTGAGGGATAGCAAGCTCGAAGAAGGTTAACAATAGGGGAAGAACACGAGCTCGAAAGATAAGAACCATTAGGGAAGAAGACCCCCTTTATAAGCCTCCCCAAATTCAACCGTCATGTGCACTGGATGCACACAAGCGGTACTACCACTAGGGCGGAAGTGCCCGGAGTATAGTGCACAGAAGAAGCATCCGGAGGTGGCAGTGCCGCCGGAGCGGTACTACCACTCGCCCTAGCGGTACTACTGCTGAGGTAGCGGAATACAGGGAGAAGCGGTACTACCGTCCCTTACAGCCGCCCAACAACCATGGAGAGGAAAACGAGTCCAGAGGCAATAAAATAGGTGGAAATAGCGTGTAGTATGATACGTCTCCATCATATCTACTTTTCCAAACTCTTTTGCCCTTGTTTTGGACTCTAATTTGCATGATTTGAATGGAACTAACTCGGATGACGTTGTTTTCAGCAGAATTGCCATGGTGTTATTTTTGTGCAGAAATAGAAGTTCTCGGAATGACCTGAAACTTCACGGAGATTATTTTTGGAATAAATAAAAAATATTGGCGAAAGAATCAACCAGAGGGGACCCACCACCTGTCCACAAGGGTGGGGATGCGCCCTACCCCCTAGGTGCGCCCCCTGTCTTGTGGGTCCCACGAAGCTCCACCGACCTCAACTCCAACTCTATATATTCACGTTCGGGGAGAAAAAAAATCAGAGAGAAGGATTCATCGCGTTTTATGATACGGAGCCCCCGCCACCTCCTATTCTTCCTCGGGAAGGTAGATATGGAGTCCGTTTTGGGCTCCGGAGAGGGGAAATCGTCGCCATCGTCATCATCCTCCATCACCAATTTCATGATGCTCACCGCCGTGCATGGGTAATTCCATCGTAGGCTTGCTGGACGGTGATGGATTGGATGAGATTTACCATGTAATCGAGTTAGTTGTGTTAGGGTTTGATCCCTAGTATCCATTATGTTCTAAGATTGATGTTGCTATGACTTTGCTATGCCTAATGCTTGTCACTAGGGCCCGAGTGCCATGATTTCATATCTGAACCTATTATGTTTTCATGAATACGTTTGTGTTCTTCATCCTATCTTGCAAGTTATAGTCGCCTACTACGTGTTATGATCCGGCAACCCCAGAGTGACAATAGTCGGGACACTTCCCGTGATGACCGTAGTTTGAGGAGTTCATGTGTTCACTAAGTGCTAATGCTTTGGTCCGTTTCTCTATTAAAAGGAAGCCTCAATATCCCTTAGTTTCCATTAGGACCCCGCTGCCACGGGAGGGTAGGACGAAAGATGTCATGCAAGTTCTTTTCCATAAGTACGTATGACTATATTCGGAATACATGCCTATATTATATTGATGAATTGGAGCTAGTTCTGTGTCACCCTAGGTTATAACTGTTGCATGATGAATGCCATCCGACATAATTATCCATCATTGATCCATTACCTACGAGCTTTTCATATATTGATCTTTGCTAAGTTACTTTTTCGTTGCCACTGTTACGATTGCTACAAAAGTGCTACTATTACTTTTGCCACCGTTACCGTTACTTCCATACTACTTTGCTACTAAATACTTTGCCGCAAATATTAAGTATTTCAGGTGTGGTTGAATTGACAACTCTGCTGCTAATACTTGAGAATATTCTTTGGCACCCCTTGTGTTGAATCAATAAATTTAGGTTGAATACTCTACCCTCGAAAACGGTTGCCATCCCCTATACTTGTGGACTATCATAGTACCGCTTAGAGCAGTACTACTGCTCGCCACTACCGCCCTACTACCACTGAAGCGATAAAGAGTCCAGAAGCCGAAAACAAGCGGTAGTGCCCACGACACTAGAACCACGGAAGTACCGCGCAAGCGGTACTACCGCTGCCCAGGACGATACTACCGCTAGAGAGCAACACAATGGCCTAAGCAAAACAGATGGATGCAGGAGAGCCTGAACTTTCATAACTTCTGCAAATGAGCTCCAAATTGAGCAAACTCAGGCTTGTTGGATAGATGATGATGATATGTCTCCAACGTATCTATAATTTTTGATTGTTCCATGCTATTATATTATCTGTTTTGGATGTTTTATATGCATTGTATGTTATTATATATTTTTTGGGACTAACCTATTAACCTAGAGCCCAGTGCCAGTTCCTGTTTTTTCTCTGTTTTTTCAGTTTTGCAGAAAAGGAATACCAAACAGAGTCCAAACGGAATAAAACCTTCACGATGATTTTTCTTGGACCAGAAGACAACCAGGAGACTTGGAGATGAAGTCGGAGGAGCCACGAGGCGGCCACAAGGATGGAGGGCGCGCCCAGGGGGGTAGGGCGTGCCCCCACCCTTGTGGGCCCCTCGTGCACCTCCTGGCCTAATTCTTTCACCTATATGTTCCCATACATCCCCAAACCACCAGACGCATCCACGAAAACACTTTTCCACCACCGCAACCTTCTGTACCCGTGAGATCCCATCTAGGGACCTTTTCCGGCACCCTGCCGGACGGGGATTCGATCATGGAGGGCTTCTGCATCAAATCTATTGCCCTTCCGATGAAGCGTGAGTAGTTTACCACAGACCTACGGGTCCATAGCTAGTAGCTAGATGGCTTTTTCTCTCTCTTTGATTCTCAATACCATGTTCTCCTCGATGTTCTTGGAGATCTATTCGATGTAATACTTTTTTGCGGTGTGTTTGCCGAGATCCGATGAATTGTGGATTTATGATCAGCTTATCTATGAATATTATTTGAATCTTCTCTGAATTCTTTTATGCATGATTTTATATCTTTGTAATTCTCTTTGAACTATCGGTTTGGTTTGGCCAACTAGATTGGTTTTTCTTGCAATGGGAGAAGTGCTTAGCTTTGGGTTCAATCTTGTGGTGTCCTTTCCCAGTGACTGCAGGGGCAGTAAGGCAGGTATTGTATTGTTGCCATCGAGGATAAAAAGATGGGGTTTTCATCATATTTCTTGAGTTAATTCCTCTACATCATGTCATCTTACTTAATGCATTACTCCGTTCTATATGAACTTAATAATTGTATTGTATTGTTGGTTTAATTCATGTTCGGTACTTTGATAATTTGATATGTGGGTGGACCGGTGCTTAGGTGCTGTTCTTACTTGAACAAACCTCCTACTTATGATTAACCCTCCCGCAAGCATCCGCAACTACGAGAGAAGTATTAAGAATAAATTCTAACCATAGCATTAAACTTTTGGATCCAATCAGCCCCTTACGGAATAGCACATAAACTGGGGTTTAAGCTTTTGTCACTCTCGCAACCATCATCTAATTGCTACTCCACAATGCATTCCCTTAGACCCAAATATGGTGAAGTGTCATGTAGTCGACGTTAACATGACACCACTAAGGGAATCACAACATACATACTATCAAAGTATCAAACACATATCAAGTTCACATGATTACTTGCAACATGATTTCTCCCGTGACCTCAGGAACAAAAGTAACTACTCAGAAATGATAATCATGCTCAAGATCAGATGGGTATTAAATAGCATATTGGATCTGAACATATAATTTTCTACCAAATAAACCATATAGTAATCAACTACAAGATGTAATCAACACTACTAGTCACCCACAAGCACCAATCTATAGTTCCGGTAACAAGATTGAACACAAGAGATGAAATAGGGTTTGAGATGAGATGGTGCTGTTGAAGATGTTGATGGAGATTGCCCTCCCCAAGATGGGACAATTGTTGGTGATGATGATGATGATTTCCCCCTTCGGGAGGGAAGTTCCCCCGGCAGAATCTCTCCGCCGGAGGGCAAAAGTGCTCCTGCCCAAGTTCCGCCTCGAGATGGCGGCGCTCCATCCTGAAAGTCCTCTCCTCCTTTTTCCTAGGTCAAAACGACCTATATACCAGAAGATGGGCACCGTAGGTGGGCCTGGGTGAGCACAACCCACCAGGGCGCGCTTGGGCTCCCTGGCGGCGCCCAGGTGGGTTGTGCCCACCTGGTGGGCCCCCTGTGGTAGTTATTTGCTCCAATATTCATTATATATTTGATAAAAAATCTCCGTGAAGTTTCAACTTATTTGGAGTTGTGTAGAATAGGTGGCCTGACGTAGCTTTTCCAGGTCCAGATTTCCAGCTGCCAGAATTCTCCCTCTTTGTGTATACCTTGCATATTATGAGAGAAAAGGCATTAGAATTACTCCAAAATGCATTATTATGGATAAAAACATCATAAATAACAGTAAGAAAACATGATGCAAAATGGACGTATCAACTCCCCCAAGCTTAGACCTCGCTTGTCCTCAAGCGAAAACCGAAATTGAAAAACATGTCCACATGCTTAGAGAGAGAGGTGTCGATAAAAACAAAATACGGACATTGAAGCATCATGTTCACTATTATAACAGCAACAAACTTAAACATAAGACTCTTGCAATAAGGCTCTTATCATAGACTTCTCATGAATAAGTGACAATTCATCACACTATTGAAGTATAAAGCAAAAACTCTATTAAAGACCAACAAACTATGTTCTCAGTCAACTTTGCAACTACAATTCATTATCTTTTCAGGAAGGGTTACGTATCGGAGCCTTTAGGCAAGTCCACATACTCAACCATCATATAGTCTTCTATGATTGCCAACACTCACCACGTACACATGAGCAAAACGTTTCAACTGGACACATAGAAAGATAGGGGCTTATAGTTTTGCCTCCCAACGTATTCACCTCAAGGGTGATGTCAACAATAATAACTCACGCTATCTATATTGAACTGGACATATGTGCCTAGATATTTCCTCACCACATGATGCTTGCCAAAGGAGAAAAATAAAAAGGAATAGAAGGAAAACTTTGACTCTTTGCATGAAAGTAAATACATAAAAGTAAAAGATAGGCCCTTCGCAGAGGGAAGTAGAGGTTGCCATGCACTTATTTGTTTGTATGCTCAACCCCTTGGTGCGAAAGAACGTCACGTTTTATTGCCCCTTGTGATAGCAACCTTTATTATGCAGTCTGTCGCTTTTATTCTTCACCATCACAAGTTCATACAACGCTTAATTTTATCTTACAATAAATGATCTCGCACTTCGAGAAGCAATTTTTATTGCCTTTTTGCACCGATGACAACTTACTTGAGGGATCTTCCTCAATCCCTAGGTAGGTATGGTGGACTCTTGAAAATAAGATTTGGGTTTAAGGGTTTTTGGATGCACAAGTAGTATCTCTACTTAGTGCGGAATTTTTGGCTAGCAAAGATAGGGGGCAAGCACCACATGTTAAAGGATCCATGACAATATGACTTCTATGTGAATATAAACAAACACAAACCATTAAGTTGTCTTTCTTGTCCAACGTCAACAATTTTGGCATATAATATTTTGATGAGGGCTCACAATCACAAAAGATTTATAGGATAGTATATTTATATGTGAATCTTCTCTTCCCTTATTAATTCTTTCATGAGTTGCATCATTGACTAATGCTATGTTTGTCAATCTCTAATAAAATTTTCTACTTATACTTTTCCTTATGTGGTTTCATCACCTACCATAAGATTAGTATATGATCTTTCTCATTATTTCTTTCTTTTTATTTATTTCCTTTCTCTTTTTCTTCCTTATTTCATTTCTTTTATTTGCAACATGAAAGTAAAGAAAGCAAAAAATCAAACTGAACTTTATTATATATCTTGCACACGATTACAAGGATAGATCACTAAGCAAACTCTCAAAGAAGAAAGGATCAAACTAAACTTTATTCATCTAAAGCAAAAGATCAAACTAAAATAAGTAAAGGAAAAAGGATAGTGGGATGATACGATACCGGGGCACCTCCCCCAACCTTGGTGGAAGCCAAGGGGAGTGCCCATACCCGATACTTAATTCTATTTGGTGATGAAGAAGAAGGTGGTGGTGAAGAGATCTTGTCCTCGGATTTCCATGGCAGTGGTCCACCATCATAAGAGGAGTGAGTCTCAAGGATCCTGCAACTAGCAGCCAAACTCATACCTTTAAACCACGCCTCATATTCAAAGACTTGGTTTTGGAG
Source organism: Aegilops bicornis (assembly GCA_021605145.1). NCBI lineage: Eukaryota > Viridiplantae > Streptophyta > Magnoliopsida > Poales > Poaceae > Aegilops > Aegilops bicornis. The sequence continues at coordinate 358,302,775 of CM038672.1, read as the reverse complement.
ATCATAGATCTGGCTTTGGAGGAAGTTTATTTGCTCGTTGAGGGTGAAGACGATGTCCTTCATGGGCTTGCCATCCACCTTGAGGTCACGGGAGAGGTCCGTGATCATGAGGTGATTGGCGTTGAGTCCACGCTCCACCATCCCCTTGCACCGGAAGACGTCCTGCTCCATAGCTTCTAGCCTAGCCTCCATAGTTCCTGTCCCTTTGGGACCTTGCACATCGCGGATGTGGAGCAACCCCTCATGCATCTGGATGACCTGAGGGTGCTGCACCATCTCCCGCAGATATGGGTTGATGACGTTCTTGAAGAACTTGTCCTTGGAGGAGCGGGAGGTGGCCATGGTAGATGGGATCTGACAGAAAACAGCAAGGAAAAGAAAACAGAAGATTTCTCCGTGATACGTTGATCAACAAGTTCGGGGAGTATATATAGATTTTTTTTATCTTGGGAAACAAGCAAACTGTAGAAAGACAGAGTCCGGAAGGTGTCCCAGGTGGGCACAACCCACATGGGCGCGCCAGGCAAGCCTGGCGCGCCTGGTGTCTTGTGCCCACCAGGTACGCTTCCTGGAAGTTTCTTATTTTCCTGTTTTTCTAAATATTCCAAACCTGACAAAAAATATTTTTGCGGATTTTTCGGAGTCCGTTTACTTACCGAACCACGTACCTCCTTATTTTCACGATTCTGGAGTGTTCCGGAAGGACTCTTTTATGTGTTCTTGCGGTGTCAAAGTTTGGATAATATTACTTTCAACATTAATGGGCGTACATGAGATATAATGTTTTATTCGTTAGCCATTAAAACCCTTTGGGTTAGTACCTTCAGCATTATTATTTTGATGGCTCCAGACCGATAAACCTCCTCGATAACATAGGGGCCTTCCCATTTTGAGAGGAGTTTTCCTGCAAAGAATCTGAAACGAGAGTTGTACAAAAGAGCATATTCTCCGACTTTAAACTCACGCTTTTGGATTCTTTTGTCATGCCATCTTTTAACTTTTTCTTTGAATAATTTTGCATTTTCGTAAGCTTGGGTTCTCATTCATATAAATAACTAATATAAAATAACCTCTTTTCACCAGCGAGTTTGAAATCATAATGGAGTTCTTTGATGGCCCACAAAGATAGGGGGCAAGCACCACATGTTAAAGGACCCATGACAATATGACTTCTATGTGAATATAAACAAACATAAACCATTAAGTTGTCTTCCTTGTCCAATGTCAACAATTTTGGCATATAATATTTTGATGAGGGCTCACAATCACAAAAGATTCATAGGATAGTATATTTATATGTGAATCTTCTCTTCCCTTATTGATTCTTTCATGAGTTGCATCATTGACTAATGCTATGTTTGTCAATCTCTAATAAAATTTTCTACTTATACTTTTACTTATGTGGTGCCATCACCTACCATAGGATTAGTATATGATCTTATTGATTTATTTACTTTCTTTTATTTATTTCCTTTCTCTTTTTCCTTTCTTATTTCTTTTCTTTATTTGCAACATGAGAGTAAAGAAAGCAAAAACTCAAACTAAACTTTATTATATAACTTGCAAACGATTACAAGGATAGATCACTAAGGAAACTCTCAAAGAAGAAAGGATCGAACTAAACTTTTATTCATCTAAAGCAAAAGATCGAACTAAAATAAGTAAAAGCAAAAAGATAGTGGGATGATACAATATCGGGGCACCTCCCCCAAGCTTGGCGGAAGCCAAGGGGAGTGCCCATACCCGATACTCAGTTCTCCTTTGGTGGTGAAGAAGATGATGGTGGTGATGAAGCGATCCTGTCCTTAAGGATCAAGAGATTCTCCAACCGACGGATGACGCTCCGTATATGGATGATATGCTCTTGATGCAGAATATTTTCGTGAGTGAGATACTTATTTTGTATGCGAACTATTTCAATGATGCGAAAAGCCTCAATCTCAGCAGGAGTAAGGTGAGTAAGGTAGGGCTTAAGGATATCTTCCTCCTCCTCCTCGGCCAGAAGTGCTTGTGCTGCCACCGGGGATGGATCTACGGTAGCTTCCTTGCCCTTGTCTCCCTTGACGGCGTCCATAGGCTCCTCCCTCTTCGTCTCGATCTTCATCAACCAAGCATCTTCTTCCATGTTGTTGGAGGAGCAGGAAGACATGATGCCTGGCTTGATAAATCTGCTAGAAACAGCAAGAAAACAGAACAGAGGATTTCTTCGCGATACGGTGATCAACAGGTTCGGGAAGTATATATAGATTTTTTTTATCTTGGAGGACAAGCATACGGAAGAAAAACGGAGTCCAGAAAGGTGTCCCACGTGGGTACAACCCACCTGGGCGCGCCAGGCTTGCCTGGCGCGCCCTGGTGTCTTGTGCCAACCAGGGTACGCTTCCTGGAAATTTCTTTATTTCCAAAATTCTTAAATATTCCAAAACTGATAAAAAATATTTTTGCGGATTTTTCGAAATCTGTTTACTTACCGTATCACGTACCTCCTTATTTTCACGATTCTGGAGTGTTCCGGAAGGACTCTTTTATGTGTTCTTCCGGTGTCAAAGTTTGGATAATATTACTTTCAACATTAATGGGCGTACCTGAGATAGAATGTTTTATTCGTTGCCCAATGACAACCTTCAGGTTAGTACCTTCGGGATTATTTATTTTGATGGCTCCAGACCGATAAACCTCATCGATGACATATGGGCCTTCCCATTTTGAGAGGAGTTTTCCTGCAAAGAATCTGAAACAAGAGTTGTACAAAAGAACATATTCTCTGACTTTAAACTCACGCTTTTGGATTCTTTTGTCATGCCATCTTTTGACTTTTTCTTTGAATAATTTTGCGTTTTCATAAGCTTGGGTTCTCCATTCATCTAAAGAACTAATATCAAATAACCTCTTTTCACCAGCAAGTTTGAAATCATAGTTGAACTCTTTGAATGCCCAATATGCTTTATGTTCTAACTCAAGAGGCAAATGACAAGCTTTTCCATAAACCATTTTATAAGGAGACATACCCATAGGATTTTTATATGCTGTTCTATAAGCCCAAAGTGCATCATATAATTTCTTAGACCAATTATTCCTGGACCTATTGACAGTCTTTTGGAAAATTAATTTTATTTCTCTATTGCTAAGTTCAACTTGACCGCTAGACTGAGGATGATAAGGTGATGCAATTCTATGGTTAACATCATACTTGGCAAGCATTTTACGGAAAGCACCATGAATAAAGTGTGAACCACCATCGGTCATTAAATATCTAGGGACTCCAAACCTTGGGAAAATAACTTCCTTAATCATTTTAATAGAGGTGTTGTGATCACCACTACTGGTTGGAATAGCTTCTAGCCATTTAGTAACATAATCAACAGCAACCAAAATATGTGTATACCCATTAGAGGAAGGAAAATGTCCCATGTAATCAAATCCCCAAACATCAAATGGTTCAACATCAAGTGAATAGTTCATTGGCATTTCTTGATGCTTATTGATATTACCTATTCTTTGGCATTCGTCACAAGATAAGACGAACTTACTGGCATCCTTGAAGAGAGTAGCCAATAAAATCCAGATTGCAATACCTTGTGAGCAGTTCTATCTCCAGCATGATGCCCTCCATAAGCTTTGGAGTGATATTTCCATAGGATTTGTCCCTGTTCATGCTCAGGTACACAACGTCTAATAATACCATCTACTCCTTTATAAAGATGTGGGTCATCCCAAAAGTAATGTCTTAAATCATTGAAGAATTTTTTTTCTTTTGTTGGTAAGCAAAGCTAGGTGGTAAATATTTAGCAACAATGTAATTAGCATAGTCAGCATACCAAGGAGTACTACGAGCAACATTTATTGCAGCTAACTGCTCATCAGGAAAACTATCATCAATAGGTAGTGGGTCATCAGGCAAATTTTCAAGCCTAGATAAATTATAAGCTACGGGGTTCTCATCTCCTTTTCTATCAATGATATGTAAATCAAATTCTTGTAATAAGAGAACCCATCGAATAAGTCTAGGTTTAGCATCTTTCTTTTCCATAAGATATTTAATAGCAGCATGATCGGTGTGAACAATTACTTTGCAATCAACAATATAAGGTCTAAATTTATCACAACCAAACACCACTTCTAAGAGTTCTTTTTCAGTAGTAGCATAATTTCGTTGAGCACTTGATACGTCTCCAACGTATCTACATTTCCTAACGCTTTTCCTCTTGTTTTGGACTCTAATTTGCATGATTTGAATGAAACTAACCCCGGACTGACGCTGTTTTCAGCAAAACTACCATGGTGTTGTTTTTGTGCAGAAATAAAAGTTCTTGGAATGGAACGAAACTTCGCGAGGAATTTTTATATAATATATAAGAATTTCTGGAGCCAAGACCTACCGGAGAGGGGCCCCTGGGTGGGCACAACCCACCAGGGTGCGCCCCCTCTCCTGGTGCGCCTAGGTGGGTTGTCCCCACCTGGTGGCCCCGCTGACCCTGAAACTGACGCTATAAAAGCCTATTTTTCTAGAAAAAAAATCAGGGAGAAAGAATTATCGCGATCCACGAGACAAAGCCACCGTCACCTCCTGTTCTTCATCGGGAAGCCAGATCTGGAGTCCGTTTGGGGCTCCGGAGAGAGGGATCTTCATTCTTCATCATCACCAACCCTTCTCCATCGCCAATTCCATGATGCTCCCCACTAGGAGTGAGTAATTCCTTCGTAGGCTCGCTGGTCGGTGAGGAGATGGATGAGATTCGTCATGTAATCGAGTTAGTTTTGTTAGGGCTTGATCCCTAGTATCCACTATGTTCTTAGATTGATGTTGCTATGACTTTGTTGTGCTTAATGCTTGTCACTTTGGGCCCGGGTACCATGAACTCAGATCTGAACCATTTATGTTATCATCATTATATCCATGTTTTAGATCCGATCTTGCAAGTTATAGTCACCTACTACGTGTTATGATCCGGCAACCCCGGAGTGACAATATTCGGGACCACTCCCGATGATGACCGTAATTTGAGGAGTTCATGTATTCACTATGTGTTAATGCTTTGTTCCGGCTCTCTATTAATAGGAGGCCTTAATATCCCTTAGTTTCCAATATGGACCCCGCTGCCACGGGAAGGTAGGACAAAAGATGTCATGCAAGTTCTTTCCATAAGCACGTATGACTATTTACGGAATACATGCCTACATTATATTGACGAACTGGAGCTAGTGCCGTATCACCCTAGGTTATAACTGTCTCATGATGAATATCATCCAACAAGTCACCGATCCAATGCCTACGAATTTATCTTATATTGTTTTTGCTAAGTTACTACTGCTATCATCACTGTTACACTTGCTACAAAATACTGCTATCACTGTTACTGTTACCGTTGCTACTGTCACTGCTATCAAAACTATCATATTACTTTGCTACTGATCACTTTGCTGCAGATAATTAATCTCCAGGTGTGGTTGAATTGACAACTCAGCTGCTAATACCTTCAAATATTCTTTGGCTCCCCTTGTGTTGAATCTATAAATTTGGGTTGAATACTATACCCTCGAAAACTGTTGCGATCCCCTATACTTGTGGGTTATCAAGACCTTTTTCTGGCGCCGTTGCCGAGGAGCATAGCTATATTTGTTGAGTCACTTGGGATTATGAATTTATCACTATGAAGAATCTGAAGGATCCTAAGACTAAGATTTATCCCTCAAAGACGAGGGGAGGTAAGGAAGCGCCATCCGATTACGCTTTAGATTCACCTTACATTATGAGTAAACTTGCAACACCACCACATGCTATCAATTCTAATATGTCGCAAGTTATTGATGATGCTACTTCTACTATGAATGATGCTTATGATGATGCTAGTACCTTGCTTGATAATGATGATGTGCCACTTGGTGAATTTCTTGATGAACAAATTGCTAGAGTAATACAACATGATGTTGTTGCATCTGATGATGAGCTTGAAACTGAAACTCCTGAACACCTACTAGAACTAGCCTTCCTATATATGAATTGCCTAAGGTACCGGAAGGTTATGTTATGAATGAGGAGACAACTAGAGATAGTCTTGCTTGTAAGGATAGAGATGATCTAGAGAAATTATTATGCATGTATAAAGAAAACTCTCTGAATGCTAGAATGAAATGTGATCCTAGGTTTGCTACTTCACCTATCTTTATTGATGATAAGGATTATGAATTCTCTGTCGACCCAGATTTAATTACTTTGGTTGAATCTAATCCTTTCCATGGTTATGAAACTGAAACTGTTGTGGCACATCTTACTAAGTTGAATGATATAGCCACCCTTTTTACTCATGATGACAAAACTCGCTATTACTTTATTCTCAAATTATTTCCTTTCTCATTAAAGGGTGATGCTAAAGCTTGGCACAATACTCTTGCTCCTGGTTGTGTGTGTAGTCCCCGGATAGGATTTATTACTTCTCTGAAAAATATTTTCCTGCTCATAAGAAACAAGCTGCCTTACAGGAAATATTTAACTTTGTGCAAACTAAAGAAGAGAGTCTCCCACAAGCTTGGGGAGGCTTTGCCAGTTACTTAATGCTTTGCCTGATCATCCTCTTAAGAAAAATGAAATACTTGATATCTTCTATAATGGACTAACCGATGCTTCTAGGGACTTCCTAGATAGTTGTGCTGGTTGTGTTTTCAGGGAACGAACTATTGGACAAGCTGAAGAATTATTGAATAACATATTGAAAAATTATGATGATTGGACTCTTCCTGAACCACCGGCTAAACCCACTCCAAAGGAGAGGGTTATATTATATCTCAGTCCTGAAGATATGCAAGAGGCAACGAAATCTATGAAGGAAAAAGGTATTAAAGCCGAGGATGTTAAAAATTTACCTCCTATTGAATAAATACATGGGCTTAATACACCACCAATCCCTATGGTGGTAGAGGTAAATTCTCTAATGAAATTCAATGATAATGACAATCCTCACAATATGCATCCTAGTCAATGCCTTTATGAGTTTGAAAACTACATTAGAAAACAAGATCACTTCAATGCAAATGTTATGAAACAATTGAAATATAATTCTGATATGATTGCTCGCTTGAGTGACTTGTTATTTAGAATCTCAAATGATGTTAGAGGTGTTGGAAAGCTTCTATGGTTCAAACCCAGTTAGAACAAGTTGCTAAATCACAAAGAGAATTGCTTGATGAAATGAATCATAATATGAATGACTTTGCTGTTAGAGTTGCAACTAGAGGAGGTAAAATGACTCAGGAACCACTTTATCCTAAGGGACACCCAAAAAGAATTGAACAAGATTCACAAAGAAATAACACTAGTGCACCTAGTCCTTCTAGAAATAAAAACAAAAAGAAAAATGATAGGACTTTGCATACTTCTAGTGAACCTGAAATAGAGAAACCTCCTGATAATGATAATGAAACTTCTATCTCGATCTTTGAAACTCAATCTGGTAATGAACATCCACCTAGTGATAATGAAAAAGATAATGATGAGTTTCATGAAGACACTCAACCAAACAATGAAAAAGAACCAGATAATGATGTTGAGATCGAACCACCTGTTGATCTTGACTAAGAATAAAAGATATGACAAAAGAGACTTCATTGATAGAAAACACGGTAAAGAAAGAGAACCGTGGTTCAAAAACCTATGCCTTTTCCACCCAAGTCAACTAAAAAGAAAGATGCTGAAGAATTTGAACATTTTGCTGAAATGCTGAGGCCAGTCTTTTTGCTCGCTTGACTGATATCTTGAAAATGCCTCCTTATGCAAAGTATATGAAAGACATCATCACTAATAAGAGAAAAATATCAGAAGCTGAAATCTCCACTATGCTTGCTAATTATACTTTCAAAGATGGAGTACCTAAAAAACTTGGAGATCCGGGAATACCAACTATACCTTGCTCTATCAAAAAGAATTATGTGAAAACTTCTTTGTGTGATTTAGGAGCTAGTGTTAGTGTTATGCCTTTATCTTTATATAAAAGACTTGATTTGAATAAACTCACACCTACTGAAATATCTTTGCAAATGGCTAACAAATCAACTGCCATACCTATCGGTATCTATGAGGATGTGCCCGTTGTTGTTGCTAATGTTACTATTTTGACTAACTTTGTTATACTTGAGATGCCCGAGGACGACAACATGTCGATTATCCTTGGTAGACCCTTCTTGAATACTGCAGGGGCTGTTATTGATTGCAATAAAAGCAAGGTCACTTTTCATATCAATGGTAATGAGCATACGGTGCACTTTCCGAAGAAACAATTCCAAGTGAATGGTATTAATGTTATTGAAAAATCTTCGACAATCACTATTGGAAGTTTTCAAATACCTCTACCTACTATCAAAAAGAAATATGAAATGCTTATTGTTGGGGATATTCACATTCCCATTGAGGTAACTTTGTGATTTACGGAAGTTCTTCGGTTTCATGCTAATCGGAAGTGGTTGTTAATAAGACCTGATCAACCTTATTAATGAATCATTTTTGAGCGGTATGAAGTTGATGAATTTAGTAAGCACTACCTTCTGTCCCTACTTTTTATTCTCTATTTTTATTAGTTAAATAAAATAAAATGCCATATTTTGTTCTGTTTTCTGAATTTCCCGTGCAATAAAAAATGACCCAAAAATAAAAGTTCTCAGAATGCTCTAAAAATTCAATATGATTTTTTCTGAATATTTCTGAATTTCTGGTGCAAATAATATCAGAGGGAGGTGCACCAGGTGGGCACAACCCACAGGTGCGCCAGACCCCAGGCTCATACAGTGGGTTGTGCTCCCACGTGGGCCCCCTCACTTATCCGTTCATCCCATATCATCACTTACCTCCAGAAAAAATCCCCATTGCTCTCTCTCCCGTGTTCTTGCTCTCAAACCCGCGGATTTTGATCTCTTTGCTCGAAGCTCCATTTCCGAAACTGTTTCGGGGGATTGTTGCTTGGTATGTGACTCCACCGTTTGTCTAATTAGTTTTTGTTTTAGTGATTTATATTTTGAATAATTATCTACTCTTGGTGCTGCTGTAGATAAGCATGCATGTTGAATTCCTAGAGTTCTAAGTAGTTTGAATGCTTGCTATGTCTTCTATGTATCCCTATGAGTAGTTGGTATCATTTTTGTAAAGTTTTGTTGACAAATTTTTGTCACCCAATTTTTTTAGAAAATTGTATGCGGACATGATGAACCTATTTGGAAGGAGTTCTTCGAGGAGGCGATCCTTGGGGGCATCTTCTAGTGACAGTTCTGCTCACCGGTCTTATGTTGAACCAAGTGAAAGTTCCACACGAGATGCCGCCACCAAAACATGCTTATGGCCGTGTGATGATTATATGGTGCGTGTGGGCATTAAGGAGGAATTTGAGCAATATGTTCACAATGCCGGTCTCGGTCCCTACCTTTCAGATAAGTGCGAACAACGCTACCTTCTCACTGAATCATTTGTCAAAGGATTTAAATTCTTTCCCCGTGAGTCTAGGGTGTCGTTTATGCTTTATGATAGTCCATTTACCATCTCACTAGAGAATTTTGCTTACCACTGCTGTCGGCGTTCTGGGAACGGGGGTCCCCAGACTTGCCTGCCTGCGGCCCACGGCGTGGCTGTGCTAGCAGGCCTGTACGACCTATCTTCGTCAACAAGGCATTCAAGACCCTCGCGAGGAGCCAAGCCTCGCGAGGCGGACGACACAAGACCTCCTCAGGAGCGGCCTCACGAGGTTGCCTCGCAAGGAGCGGAGAGATCAAGGCAGGGCAAACCTCGTGAGGTTCTCGTGACGTGGGCCATGACGATCGAGACCAGGCGGGCGCCAGTGCGCGCAGTGTCCTTGTTTCCCCTTTGGTGCTAAGGAGGCAAGCGCAGGCGTAGAGTACCGAGGCGTCAAGCAAAGGTTTCCATATCGGTGCAACGAGACCAAGACCGGCAGGACGACAAGACGGAGGTCACCATGGAGCCCAAGGCGGCGTCACCACCAGAGCCTTTTGCAGGCGAAGACTACTTTTGTCAGGATAAGCTGTACTAGCTGTCCCCTTTCAAATTGGCCGTTGTTGGCACCCTTCCCGCTCAATATTTGGGAAGAGGACCAGGGCCTATATAAGTAGAACTAGCCACCACAGTAGGGGGATCGATTCCATCTTCCATCCTCTCACCCACAAGCTCACAGAGCACAAGAACACCTCAACCTCAGGAGGCTGTTCTTCCCTTTGTACTGTTCATCATCAGCCCAAGAGGCAATCCACCACCACCACACTGGAGTAGGGTATTACACCACAACGATGGCCTGAACCAGTATAAATCTTGTGTCTTTTGTGTTGTGAGTTCGTCGAGTTCGTCCGCGAGATCTTAGCAAGCTAGGGCATGGATCGGTAGGGGGGAAAGAACTTCGCGCGCACCCTAGAGTTCGAACCTTAAGGGTTTTTCCGGAACTCGTGATCCGATATTTGGCGCGCCAGTTAGGGGTGCGTCGAAGCTTACTTTCCGTCGCTCCGCGTCCAGTTGCTCCGTCGTCTCCATGGCGGACGCTCGCCGTGCTCGTGCTGAGCGCCGGGATGCCCTCACCACCCGCGTCGCTTAGACGGCTCCTGTCGGCGGGCCACCTCGTCGTTCCCCGTCGCCTGCCGCCCACGCCGCTATCGGCCCAACGGGGAACGCGCAGCAAGCGTCCTCGCCACACCCTTCGGTGCGGCGGGACGGCCGCACCGCCACCCCATCACCGACTCCCGCAGGTTCGTCGTCCCACGCTCGTCGCGCTCCCATGGACGCGCGAGCCGCGATCCTCATGGCGCACGAGCTCCTGTGCTACCGCCCGGTCGACGACCTCTACGAGGACTGGCTCGACCGCATCGCGAGCTTGTCCGCACTGCAGGGGGCTCCCCTGCGCTGTCCCTCTCTCCGCCTCGCCCTCCGCCAGCTACAGGCGACGTAGCTCACGGACCACCTCCGCCACCTCTGCCCCAAGACGGCGCCAAGGCACGCGCCGGGCGCCCGCGTGTGAAGAAAGAAGCTGTCAAGAAGTTCCTCGGCCGCAAGAGAACGCTCCACCACTCCTCGCACTGTCGCGCCAGGATCGTCTGCCGCGGCCGGGCCCCGCGCAGCTTGCTGAAGCGGCGCGTGGGCGTCAAGACCAAGCTCCGCCTCTAAGACGGGCCCCGGCGACCACGGCCGGCTGCCGCGCCATCACCCCCGAGCTGCGTAGCGTTGCCTGGCTGGGCAAGTTCAAGCCAGATCTGCCTCCTCGCTATGACGACACCCCGACCCCGCGGAGTTCTTGTAGCTCTACGAGCTGAGCATTGAGGCGGCCAACAGCGATGAGAAAGTCATGGCGAACTGGTTCCCTATGGTGCTCAAAGACGGCGCCCGTTCGTGGCTCCTGAACCTTCCTCCAGGCTCGATCTCCTCCTGGGACGAGATGCGCGACCGTTTCGTTACCAAATTCCAGGGCACTCGCGACCGCCCGCCGGCCGCAGGTGACCTGCACCGCGTCAAGCAACAACCAGGAGAGACCCTCCAGAAGTACATCTAGCGCTTCAAAAACGTCTGTCTCAAGATCCCCTAGGTGACGGACGAGGCCATCATCTCCGCGTTCTCCGATGGCGTCTGTGACGTCAAGATGAAGGAGGAGCTCGCTATCGACGAGGAACTGTGCACATCCCAGGAGCTGTTCAACCTGGCGACCAAGTGCGCAAGAGCTGAGGAAGGGCGCCTCTCCCTCCTCGAGCTGCCGGCTACGGACCCGGAGGAGAAGAAAGCCAAGGCCAAGGACGTGAAGCGCAAAGGCGATCGTGCTCATGGCGGGCGGACACCAAGCAAGGCAGAGATCAGCCCGAGTCATCCAAGAGCAGCCGAACGTTCTGCGCCTTCCATAACCTGCATACCCACAACACCAGCAACTGTCAAGAGCTCAGAGCCATTCGAGAAGGATGTTTCGGTCGACGCCCCGAGCGCAGTGACCGGGTCTACGGCCGAGGAGGAGGACATGGTGGCGGACGCTGGGACGACCGTGGCCCGCGCCAGGAGTGGCGCGACTGACCTCGTGAGGACCGCTGGCAGGATCAGCCTTGCGAGGGCGCCTGGAGGGATCAGCCTCGTGAGGACCGTCCTCAAGGCAACGCTGGCCTTCCTCCGCTGTCGCCACCACCAAGAAGGAATGACGACCATCATCAGGACGAGGGGCCTGGGGGCTTCCAGGAGCTGCGTGCCATCGCCTGCATCTTGGGCGGAGCTCAGGCCCCAGCCTCGCAGTGTATCTTCAAACAGTTTGCTCGTGAAGTGAATGTAGTCCTCCCCAAGCTTGAGGCCACACACCCGCTCAGGTGGTCCAAGTGCGCCATCACCTTCAGTTCGGCGGATCAGCTCAAGTGCGCGGCCACCGCTGGCGCCCTCCCGATGCTTTGCTCCCCAGTCATCAGCAACGTGCAAGTCACCAAGACCCTCATCGACGGCGGTGCAGGGCTCAATGTCCTGTCCGTCGACACATTCGACAACCTCCAAGTGCCGTATGATCAACTTCAACCTACCAAGCCTTTCTCAGGAGTGACCGACGGCTCCACCACACCAATAGGGCAGGTCCGCCTCCCTGTCACCTTCGGAGAACGCAAGAACTACCGCACCGAGCTCATCGACTTCGATGTCGCGCACATCCGCCTGCCGTACAACGCCATCCTCGGGTATCCAGCCCTGGCCAAGTTTATGGCAGTGACCCATCACGGCTACAATGTCCTCAAGATGCCGGGAAGCGGCGGAATCATCATGGTCCCATGCGAAGAAAGAGATGCGGTGTGCTCCCTTGTGCGCGCCTTTCAAGCTGCAGCAATCGACGACCCCGACAGCAAGAGCGAGTGCCCTCCTGAGGCCACCCCCAAGAAGAAGAAGCAGTTGCGCCATGCAGGACCTCAGGAGGGTGGCGTCGCAACTGGAACCTCGTCAGGATCAGCGTCCGCGCAGGGGCGCCTCCCTCCATCGCATAGGAAGGCACGCCCGACGCCCTTCTCGGGCAGGGCTCGGGGGCTCTCTTCTGGAGGGCCTCAGACCTTGCCAACATCACGAGGGAGGCGCTCGGGCACCACTTCGAGGCATGCTTTGCGGCACCTCTCCCTCACGAGAACACAGGGCGAGGAGCGCCCACCGCTCAGGAGTTCATCACCAAGACTACTCAGGAACTACAAGACGCAAGGGCCATGCGCGGCGACCGCCGCTCGTGAAGCAGCTCCCCATCCAGGCGAGGATGTTGGGTTGCGCATCTGCATCGACGTCCCAGGGCTCAACAGGGCCGCCTCTCAGGAGCCTTCCTGGCCTTCGCGCGTGGGACACTGTGAGGGCCCACCGCACAGCTACGTTCGCATGCCTTTTGGCCTGCCAAGCGTGTTGTCCGCTTATCGGCTCAACTTGCGGCGCATCTTGGCTGCTCAGGAGGCCAGGCACCACGCCGCCCTAGCGAAGATGGAGACGGTCCTCAAGGAACCACCTGGACCCCCAGAGCCTCCCGAGGCTCAGGGCCCCGGTGGCTCGTGAGGAGCAATTCCTTCGCCGCGTACCTTCAGCTGCCCCGACACCCCTTCATCGACAGAACCAGGTGACATTTTCCAAGTTTATTTAGCTGGGAGCGCCCCTCGGGCTGCATCATTCCGAGGCCGCGTGGGTCCATCCCTGTGGCATGTATCCCTTTTTTCTTATGTCTTTAGCTTACCTTGCTGGGGGCGCCCCTCGGGCTGCATCATCCCCAAGCCGCTCGGGCCTGGCCCAGTGGCGTGTATTTTCCCTTCTTTTACCTAAGCTAGTATGCTTTCCATGCTTAATCTACCTATGATTATTACTTGCTCGATCGCCACCCACTATGGGAACCGCGCGCTGATACGTCGTCTCCGTCGTATCTACTTTTCCAAACACTTTTGCCCTTGTTTTGGACTCTAACTTGCATGATTTGAATGAAACTAACCCGGACTGACGCTGTTTTCAGCAGAATTGCCATGGTGTTATTTATGTGCAGAAAGAAAAGTTCTCGGAATGACCTGAAACTCCACGGAACAACTTTTCAGAAATAATAAAAAATCCTTGCAAAAGATGAAGACCAGGGGCCCACACCCTGTCCACGAGGGTGGGGGGCGCGCCCTCCCCGCTAGGGCGCGTCCCCTACCTCATGGCCCCCCTGGAGCTCCTCCGACGCCAACTCCAACTCTATATATTTGCTTTCGGAGAGAAAAAATAATCAAGGAGAAGAAATCATCGCGTTTTACGATACGGAGCCGCCGCCATGCCCTAAAACCTCTCGGGAGGGCCAATCTGGAGTCCGTTCGGGGCTTCGGAGAGGGGGATTCGTCGCCGTCGTCATCATCAACCATCCTCCATCACCAATTTCATGATGCTCACCGCCGTGTGTGAGTAATTCCATCGTAGGCTTGCTGGACGGTGATGGGTTGGATGAGATCTATCATGTAATCGAGTTAGTTTTGTTAGGGTTTGATCCCTAGTATCCACTATGTTCAGAGATTGATCTTGCTATGACTTTGCTATGATTAATGATTGTAACTAGGGCCAGAGTGCCATGATTTCAGATCTGAACCTATTATGTATTCATGAATATATGTGAGTTCTTGATCCTATCTTGCGAGTCTATAGTCACCTACTATGTGTTATGTTTGCCAACCCCGAAGTGACAATAATCGGGACCACTCCCGGTGATGATCGTAGTTTGAGGAGTTCATGTATTCACTATGTGTTAATGCTTTGTTCTGGTACTCTATTAAAAGGAGGCCTTATTATCCCTTAGTTTCCATTACGACCCCGCTGCCACGGGAGGGTAGGACAAAAGATGCCATGCAAGTTCTTTCCCATAAGCACGTGTGACTATATTCGGAATACATGCCTACATTACATTGATGAATTGGAGCTAGTTCTGTGTCACCCTATGTTATGACTATTACATGATGAACCACATCCTATAATTCTCCATCACCGATCCAATGCCTACGAACTTTTCCTATATTGGTTCTCGCTTATTTACTTTTCCGTTGCTACTGTTACAATCACTACAAAACACCAAAAATATTACTTTTGCTTTTGTTACCTTTGTTACCGTTACCACTACTATCATATTACTTTGCTACTAAATACTTACTTCTGAGATATTAAGTTATCCAGGTGTGGTTGAATTGACAACTCAACTGCTAATACTTGAGAATATTCTTTGGCTCCCCTTCTGTCGAGCCAATAAATTTGGGTTGAATACTCTACCCTCGAAAACTGTTGCGATCCCCTACACTTGTGGGTTATCACGCGCTGGCCGTCTTTCTTCAGGATCCTTCGCGTGGGTAGGATAAGCACGATGTCTGTGCTCTGGCCCGTCCCTGTACCATCGATAAATCCAGTGGCTGAGCTCTGTCTGGCGGGCCGGCCCCGTTCACGTCACCTCCTGGGGCCGTTGGTTCTTGACCCTCTCACGCGATAACCTCAGGAGATTCGTTCGGCGCAGGTTGTCTGACCACCTCGCAGGACCATCACAGCGAACAAGAACCAAGACCAGGCGCAACCCGCCTTGAGGTAGGGCCTTGTGAGTCCCACGCTGGCTCATGAGTGCCCAGATACACCTCGTCTAGCCCTGTCGTGCAAGCCACGTGTCAGGGCGGGGCTGTACACGCCCCGGGGGATCTCCGCAGAGGGAGCCCCCCTCCCACGCACAAGTGGAAGCACCATGCTCCGCGCTGGCCGTCGACACTGCCGAGGAGCAGCTATGCCCATGCACAAGCGGAAGCACTATGCTCCGCGCTGGTGATAAACAACTGAGGGCGGCCTCACGGCAGTACCAACCTCAGGGAGCCCAGAGCTTAGTGTCCGGCCTCACCGCAATGCCTCCTCTCAGGAGAGTCGCGCAGGGGGCCGGGCACGGGGGCTGCGCTCGGGTCATGTCCAAGCGTACGCCACCCAACCAGGTCTCCCAGACCTAGTCGTCGCGCCCCCTCCCGAGCCGGGCCTCGGCGAGGGCAAAGGTATGGAGACTGTTTGCACGTCAAGGGGGACTCCTGAGCATCGTGACTCAGGAGCCTAACTTGTCACATAGCCCCTCACTCCTTGGTCCGTCCTGGTCTCCGGTCGGCCCAACGGCGGTTGAGGTATGCGCGGGGCCGGGCTCTGCCAACATAGAACATTAACCTATCCTCGCATACTCTTCCTATAAGTTGTTTGCGTGTCAAGGGGGACTCCTGAGCATCGCGACTCAGGAGCCTAACTGGTCACGTAGCCCCTCACTCCTTGGTCCGTCCTATTCTCCGGTCGGCCCTACGGCGGTTGAGGTATGCGCGGGGCCGGGCTCTGCCAACGCAGAACACGAAGCAAATAGGAAGAAAATCGCAAAATCTCAAAGCAAATATTACAAGCCATATCGTTCTCCCAAATACCAAGCACGAGTTTAAACGCCTCCACGAGGAATGCTACATGTTGCAAGGATAAAAACAGGGAAGCAGCCGCAAGCAAGTCACCCCTAGGCACCGCCATCACCCGCGGAAGGCGCTCCTCCCTTGGTAGCGTCGCCTTCACCTGCACCGCCAGATGGAGCCGAGGATCGGTGGCATCGCCCGGTCGGCCTTGAGGACGAAACCATGAACTTCTTCAGCAGGGCCTCCACTTGACCTTTCACGGCTGCGGCGGTAGCTGTGCAGTGTTCATCAGCTACAGGCTCCAGCAGCTCGTTAAGACGGGCACTCGGGTCGTGAAGGTACAGATGGCTGAAGACACGCGTCAATGCAGCTGAAGAAAGGACGCGAGCCTCTTCCTCAGCCATGGGACCGATGCCCTCCACGACTTCCTCGAGCGCCTTCACCAAGTGGGGAAGCAGCTGGGCAGGGCCATCCTCGTTGGTGGTCAGCGACTTCTCCAAGCCCTTCTCGTACAGTGACTTCAGCGCCATGCTGGATCTCTTCTCAAGAAGTGAGAAGGCCACGCGGTCTTCAGCCAGGACCTTCGCCCTGGCGTCAAGATCGGCTTCCTTCACCTTTGCCTTCCGCTCCAACTCCTCCAGCCGGCCACGCTCCATGGCCTGCGCCATTGCCAGCTCTCCCAGCTCGGCTTCGCGACCCTTGATGGCGTCCTCCCGGGCCCTCATCTCCTCCTCCTTCACCTGGCGATTATGTACTTCTCCTGCGAGCTGGTCGCGCAGACTCTTCAGCTCGTCCTCCAGTTCTCAACAGTGGTCGCGGGCGGCCTCGACGTCCTTCAGCGCCGCCTCGCGATCGGCCGCAGCTTTGGCGGTGGCCTGCTTCTCCTTCTCAGAGGCCGCCGCGGCTTGGCTCAGCGATGCTCGAACCGCCGAATCAGAGTGAAGTCAGCCAAAGGCCAGATCCAGGCGCCCGACTACCAGGTGCGGGTCCGCGCCCAGGAGATCTTCCAGTAGCTGGGCCATCTCCGAAAGAACGCGCTCCAAGGCGGCAGAGGAAGCATAAGAACCTGGGGCCAGCGGCGCAGTAGGAGGAGGGGGCGGCGCTGTAACCAGAACCTGGGAGATCAAAGGCTCCATATCCCTTGGGACCTCATCGGCCGAGCCGGGAACCGGCACTTCCGGAACCAGCGGTGCCACGGGGGCCGGCTCCTCCCGACGATGCTCCTCTTGGCCTCGCGAGGGCGACCTGGCTGGGGAGGCGCGAGTGTTGTCGTTTCCTTTCTCCGTAGAGGGGGGCATGGCCGCTGTACCCTCCTTTCTTTTCTTCGCCGAAGGCATCGGCCTGATCAACCAAGGGTGAATGTCAGAAAATAGCAAGTACAAGCAGGAACAAGACGAAGCTCGAAGCACTTACTGATCCACCGCGACATAGTCCACCTTCCGCTTGGGGAGCCTGAAACCCGAAAGCTTTGGAGCCTGAGGAGAGGGCACATGGGCTCCGGGAGCAGAAGACGGCGCAGCGGAGGGGACGGAGGCAGCTCCAGGCGGTGTCAAGGCGGAGGGAGCATCTCGAGAGACAAGCGATGACATGCCCCTGGGCGGGATGGCGGGCAGATCCCCCTCCTCCTGGCGGGCGTCGGTCTCGGCGTCGTCCGGCAGAGTGCGGAGGATGTCGGCTTTGCTCAAGGGGGAAGTCTCCCCCATTTCCTCGGGGGTCGCCTCCGAGTCCATCATGACCCACAAGTATAGGGGATCTATCGTAGTCCTTTCGATAAGTAAGAGTGTCGAACCCAACGAGGAGCAAAAGGAAATGATAAGCGGTTTTCAGCAAGGTATTCTCTGCAAGCACTGAAATTATCGGTAACAGATAGTTTTGTGATAAGGTAATTGGTAACAACTAACGAATAACAAGTGTAAATAAAGTGCAGCAAGATGGCCCAATCCTTTCTGTAGCAAAGGATAAGCCTGGACAAATTCTTATATAGAGAAAAGCGCTCCCCTGGGACACATGGGAATTATCGTCAAGCTAGTTTTCATCACGTTCATATGATTCGCGTTCAGTACTTTGATAATCTGATATGTGGGTAGACCGGTGCTTGGGTGCTATCCTTACTTGGACAAGCATCCCACTTGTGATTAACTCCTATTGCAAGCATCCGCAACTACAAAAGAAGTATTAAGGTAAAGCTAACCATAGCATGAAACATATGGATCCAAATCAGCCCCTTACAAAGCAACACATAAACTAGGGTTTAAGCTTCTGTCACTCTAGCAACCCATCATCTACTTATTACTTCCCAATGCCTTCCTCTGGGCCCAAACAATGGTGAAGTGTCATGTATTCGACGTTCACATGACACCACAAGAGGTGAGACAACATACATCTCATCAAAATATCGAACGAATACCAAATTCACATGACTACTAATAGCAAGACTTCTCCCATGTCCTCAGGAACAAACGTAACTACTCGCAAAGCATATTCATGTACATAATCAGAGGGGTATTAATATGCATAATGGATCTGAACATATGATCTTCCACCAAATAAACCAACTAGCATCAACTACAAGGAGTAATCAACACTACTAGCAACCCACAGGTACCAATCCCAGGCTATGAGACAAAGATTGGATATAAGAGATGAACTAGGGTTTTAGAGGAGATGGTGTTGGTGAATATGTTGATGGAGATTGGCCCCCTCCCGATGAGAGGAGCGTTGGTGATGACGATGGCGATGATTTCCCCCTCCCGGAGGGAAGTGTCCCCGGCAGAACAGCTCCGCCAGAGCCCTAGATTGGTTCCGCCAAGGTTCCGCATCGTGGCGGCGGAGTCTCGTCCCGAAAGCTTGCTTATGATTTTTTCTCAGACGAAAGACTTCATATAGGAGAAGATGGGCACCAGAGGGCCACCAGGGGGCCCACGAGGTAGGGGGGGGGCGCCCCCACCTTCGTGGCCAGGGTGTGGGCCCCCTCTGGTATTTTTTTCGCTCAATATTTTTTATTATTTCCAAAAATAACTTCTGTGGAGTTTCAGGACTTTTGGAGTTGTGCAGAATAGGTCTCTAATATTTTCTCCTTTTCCACTCGAATTCCAAATTTGCCAAAGATTCTCCCTCTTTATGTAAACGTAGTAAAATAAGAGAGAATAGGCATAAGTATTGTGGCATAATGTGTAATAACAGCCCATAATGCAATAAATATTAATATAAAAGCATGATGCAAAATGGACGTATCAACTCCCCCAAGCTTAGACCACGCTTGTCCTCAAGCGGAAGCCAATAACGATAAATATGTCCACATGTTTAGAGATAGACGTGTCGATAAAATAAAATACGGACATGAGGGCATCATGATCATGCTTATAACAACAACACACATATATATATTTTGTCATATGATTTCTTATGCTAAAGTAATAATCTATTCACAATGTTAAGTATGAATTAGAAACTTCATTGAGAACTAACAAACTATAATCTCAGTCATTGAGGCAATTGCAGTTTATCATAACATCAGAAAGAGTCTATGTAAGAGCTTTTCAGCAAGTCCACATACTCAACTATCATTTAGTCTTTCACAATTGCCAACACTCACGCAATATTTGTGGTTACGGAGTTTTAATCGGACACAGAGAAAGTTAGGGGCTTATAGTTTCGCCTCCCAACCTTTTACCTCAAGGGTAATGTCAACAATAATAGTTCATGCCAAGTTACATCCAATTGGATATATATACCAGGATCTTTCCAACACACTGTGCTTGCCAAAGTATAAAATGTAAAAAGGAAAGGTGAAGATCACCATGACTCTTACATAAAGTAGAAGATAAAAGTAAAAGATAAGCCCTTCGCAGAGGGAAGTAGAGGTTGTCATGCGCTTTCAGGGTTGGATGCACAAAATCTTAATGCGAAAGAACGTCACTTTATATTGCCACTTGTGATATGGACCTTTATTATGCAGTCCGTCGCTTTTATTTCTTCCACATCACAAGATCGTATAAAGCTTATTTACTCCACACTAATCAATCATACATATTTAGAGAGCAATTTTTATTGCTTGCACCAATGACAACTTACTTGAAGGATCTTACTCAATCCGTAGGTAGGTATGGTGGACTCTCCTGGCAAAACTGGGTTTAAGGATATTTGGAAGCACAAGTAGTATCTCTACTTGGTGCAAAGAATTCGGCTAGCATGAGGGAGAAAGGCAAACTCAACATGTTGGATGATCCATGACAATATACTTTATCTCAGATATAAGAAAACATGACCCATTACGTTGTCTTCCTTGTCCAACATCAACTCTTTAGCATGTCATATGTTAATGAGCGCTCACAATCATAAAAGATGTCCAAGATAGTATATTTATATGTGAAACCTCTCTTTCTTTATTACTTCCTATTAATTGCAACGATGACCAAAACTATGTTTGTCAACTCTCAACAACTTTTAATCATCATACTCTTTATATGTGGAGTCATTACTCTCCATAAGATCAATATGATCTCTTTTTATTTCTTTTTATTCTTTCCTTTTCTTTTATTCCCTCAGGATCATAGAAAGAAATTAAAGCCCTTGACTCAACACTTATCTTTGTTATATAGCTCACGGACTCGGTTACATAGAAGGATCATAAGGCAAAACTCAAAACTAAATCATACTAAAATTTTATTCTACTGGATTGAGATATTACTAAAAGGATCAAACTAAGAAAAACGGTAAAGATAGGAGTGTGATGGTGATACGATACCGGGGGACCTCCCCCAAGCTTGGCAGTTGCCAAGGGGAGTGCCCATACCCATGTTATTATGTTTCCCTTGCTGGAGAAGGTGATGAAGTCGTTGATGATGTAGGCTTGTCGTCCGTCTTCCAGGGCATAGGCTCACCATCATAGAAGGATGATCGAGTCTCCGGAATCCTCAAATCTGTAGCCAAACTCATCCTCTTGAATCTATATTCATACTCACGGTTTTGGTTTTGCAGGTCATAGATTTGGGCTTGGAGGTGCTCGATCTTCTCATGAAGCTTGAAGATGGTCTCCCCAATATTCTTGGCATCCAGCTTGTGGCTGTTGGTGAACTCCCCGATCATCATATGGTTGGCGTTCAGTCCGCGTTCCACCATCCCCTGGCACTTGAAAACTTGTTGCTCCATTGCTTCGAGTCTCGTCTCCACGCTTCCGGTCCTCCTTGGTCCCTCAACATCGCGGATGTGCAGCAACCCATCACACATCTCAATGGTTTGAGGGTGTTGCAACACCTCCGCGAGGTAGGGGTATATGACCTTCTCGAAGAACTTGTCCTTGGGGGCGCTTGTAGATGTCATGGTGATCTAGATCTGTCAGAAAAATAGCTCGAAACGAAAACAGAGGATATTTGCGTGATACAGGAGTCAAAACCTTCGGGAGATTATATAATGAATTTTTACCGACCAAAAGAAGTATCATGCAAGAAAACGGAGTCCGGAGAGCGCACGAGGTGCCCATGAGGTAGGGGCGCGCCCTCCACCCTCGTGGAGGCCTCGTGTCCTTCCCGGACTGCTTCTTATTTTCCTATTTTTCTAAATATTCCAAAATGGAGAAAAATTGCCATTAGAACTGTTTTGGAGTCGGTTTACTTACCGTACCACGTACCAATTCCTTTTGAGTCAAAAGCGTTGGAAAGTGTCCCTTATGTATTACTCCGGGTTACGGTTTCAATAATATCAGTTTCAACATTTATGGGATTACGAGATATAATGTTTGATTCGTTGACCGTTCACCACCTTTGGGTTTGTGCCTTCGAAGTTGTTGATTTTTATGGCACCGGAACGATAGACCTCCTCGATAACGTAAGGACCTTCCCATTTGGAGAGAAGTTTTCCTGCAAAAAATCTTAAACGAGAGTTGAATAGCAACACATAGTCACCTACATTAAACTCACGCTTTTGTATCCTTTTGTCATGCCATCTTTTAACTTTCTCTTTAAACAGCTTGGCATTCTCATAGGCTTGGGTTCTCCATTCATCAAGTGAGCCAATGTCAAATAACCTCTTCTCACCGGAAAGTTTGAAATCATAATTGAGCTCTTTAATAGCCCAATATGCCTTATGTTCTAATTTGAGAGGTAGGTGACATGCTTTCCCGTAAACCATTTTATACGGAGACATACCCATAGGATTTTTATATGCAGTTCTATAGGCCCATAATGCGTCATTAAGTTTCTTAGACCAATTCTTCCTAGATCTATTAACAGTCTTTTGCAAAATTAATTTGAGCTCTCTATTGCTCAATTCTACTTGACCACTAGACTGTGGGTGATAAGGAGATGCAATTCTATGATTAACATCATACTTAGCAAGCATTTTACGAAAAGCACCATGAATAAAATGTGAACCACCATCAGTCATTAAATATCTAGGGACTCCAAACCTTGGAAAAATAACTTCTTTAAGCATCCTAATAGAGGTGTTATGATCAGCACTACTAATTGAATAGCTTCTACCCACTTAGTAACGTAATCAACAACAACTAGAATGTGTGTATACCCATTAGAGGCAGGAAACGGTCCCATATAATCAAAGCCCCAAACATCAAATGGTTAAATAATAAGTGAATAATTCATAGGCATTTCTTGACATCTACTAATATTACCAATTCTTTGACATTCATCACAAGATAAGACAAACTTACGAGCATCCTTGAAGAGAGTCGGCCAATAAAAACCAGATTGTAATACCTTATGTGCAGTTCTATCTCCAGCGTGGTGTCCTCCATAAGCCTCGGAGTGACACTTGCGTAGGATCTGTTCCTGTTCATGCTCAGGTACACAATGTCTAATAACACCATCTAATTCTTCTTTATAAAGATGTGGGTCATCCCAGAAGTAATGTCTTAAATCATAGAAAAACTTTTTATTTTGCTGGTATGTGAAACTAGGTGGTATAAATTTAGCAACAATGTAATTAGCATAATCAGCATACCATGGAGCAGTACGAGAAGCATTTATGACATTTAATTGTTCATCAGGAAATCTATCATCTATAGGTAGTGGGTCGTCAAGAACATTCTCTAACCTAGACAAGTTGTCTGCAACGGGGTTCTCAGCTCCCTTTCTATCAATAATATGTAAATCAAATTCTTGTAGCAAGAGAACCCATCTAATAAGTCTAGGTTTGGCATCTTTCTTTTCCATAAGATATTTAATAGCAGCATGTTCAATGTGAATAGTTACTTTAGAATCAACAATATAATGTCTAAACTTATCACAAGCAAATACAACTGCTAAGAATTCTTTTTCAGTAGTGGCATAATTTCTCTGGGCATTCTCTAGAGTTTTACTAGCATATTGAATAAAATTTAATTTCTTATCAACTCTTTGCCCTAGAACAACACCTACAGCATAATCGCTAGCATCACACATAATTTCAAAAGGTAAACTCCAATCAGGTGGCTAAACGATAGGTGCAGAAATTAATGCTTTCTTAAGTATTTCAAATGCTTCTACACAATCATCATCAAAGACAAAAGGTATATCTTTTTGTAATAGATTAGTCAGAGGCCGAGAAATTTTTGAGAAGTCCTTAATGAACCTCCTATAAAAACCGGCATGACCAAGGAAACTTCTTATACCTTTGATGTCCTTGGGACATGGCATCTTTTCAATAGCATCAACTTTAGCTTTATCAACTTCAATACCTCTTTCAGAAATTTTATGCCCCAAGACAATGCCTTCATTAACCATAAAGTGGCACTTCTCCCAATTCAAGACAAGATTAGTTTCTTCACATCTACGCAAAACTTCGATCTAGGTTGCTCAAGCAATCATCAAAAGAGGATCCATAAACGGAGAAATCGTCCATGAAAACCTCACATATCTTTTCACAAAAATCAGAGAATATAGCCATCATGCATCTTTGAAAGGTAGCAGGTGCATTACATAAACCAATAGGCATACGTCTATAAGCAAAAGTACTGAAAGGGCAAGTAAAAGTGGTCTTTGCTTGATGATCAGCTGACACAGGTATTTGAGAGAAACTAGAGTAACCATCTAGAAAGCAAAAATGTGTATGTTTGGATAATATTTCTAGCATTTGATCAATAAAAGGTAAGGGGTAATGATCTTTTTTAGTAGCCTTATTTAATTTGCGGAAATCAATTACCATCCTTTAACCTGTAATAATTCTTTGCGGAATCAATTCATCTTTATCATTAGGAACGACAGTAATACCTCCCTTCTTAGGGACACAATGGACATGACTTACCCACTGACTATCAGCCACGGGATAAATTATACCTGCCTCAAGGAGCTTTAATATTTCCTTGCTTACCACTTCTTTCATCTTAGGATTCAGCCGTCGTTGATGATCAATAACTGGTTGGCATCTTTTTCCAAATTTATTTTGTGTTGGCATAGAGTGGGACTAATGCCCTTAAGATCATCAAGAGTATATCCAATAGCAGCATGGTGCTTCTTCAGAGTTTTCAGTAATTTTTCTTCCTCCTTCTCTGAAAGGTTAGCACTAATAATAACAGGATATATCTTCTTTCATCAAGATAAGCATATTTAAGAGTATCAGGCAACGGTTTAAGCTCAAACACTAGATCACCCTTGGGTGGAGGAGGATCCCCTAGGATTTCAACAGGCAAATTGTGTTTCAGAATAGGTCCTTGTTTAAAGAACACTTCATCTATTTCCCTTCTTTCATTCATAAACATATCATTTTCATGGTCTAGAAAATATTGTTCTAAAGGATCATTAGGAGGCACGGCAATAGAAGCAAGACCAATAATTTCATCTTTACTAGGAAATTCCTCATCACGAGGTTGTCTATGGAATTTAGAGAAATTAAACTCATGAGGCATATCATCCAAACCAATAGTAACAACATCCTTCTTGCAATCTATCTTAGCATTAACAGTATTCAAGAAGGGTCTACCAAATATAATGGGACAAAAGCTATCCTGAGGGGAACCAAGAACAAGAAAATCAGTAGGATATTTAACCTTCCCACACAAGACTTCAACATCTGTAACAATCCCAATCGGTGATATAGTATCTCTATTGGCAAGCTTAATGGTGACATCAATTTCTTCTAGCTCAGCGGGTGCAATATCATGCATAATTTCTCGATATAAATAAATAGGTATTGCACTAGCACTAGCACCCATATCACACAAGCCATGATAACAATGATCTCCTATTTTAACAGAAATAACAGGCATGCCTACCACAGGTCTATGTTTATCTTTAGCGCCAGGTTTAGCAATTCTGGCGGTCTCATCACAGAAGTAAATAACATGCCCATCGATATTATCAACCAAGAGATCTTTAACCATAGCAATACTAGGTTTAACTTTAACTTTCTCAGGGGTTTGTGTGTCCTAATATTACTTTTGTTGACTACAGTTGAAGCTTTAGAATGATCCTCTATTCTAATAGGGAAGGGTGGTTTCTCAATATAAGCAGTAGGAACAATAGGATCATTATAAGTGATAGTCTTTTCTTCAACTTTAATAGGTGCAACTACTTTTACTTCAACGGGAGGATTATATTTAAACCACTTCTCCTTAGGAAGATCAACATGAGCAGCAAAAGATTCACAAAAAGAAGCTACTATCTCAGAGTCAAGTCCATATTTAGTGCTAAATTTACAGAAAACATCGGTATCCATAAAAGATTTAACACAATCAAACTTAGGTGTTATATGATTTCATCCAATCACAATCCCTAGTAGAACTACCGATTAAAGGGAGGAGGTTTACGTGGAGTAACATGCAGACAGATCCACTCCTAGAGCAGCTTGATTGGTTCTTCACCTCGGCCAATTGGACCTCTAGTTACCCCAACACGACAGTCGCACCTCTCCCAAAACCGGTCTCGGATCATGTTCGTGTGTGATCTCAATTGAGACTTCTATCCCTAAGTCTAAAATCTTTCGTTTTGAAAACTTCTGGATATCACATCCTGGGTTCTTTGAAGTTGTGCAGTCCAGTTGGGACAAAAGTTGTTTTGCACATAACTCGGCTGCCTTGTTGTGCAAAAAATTTAAGCATCTGAGATATGCTCTTAAGAAGTGGAGCAAGAACATCTCCAGACTGAATCTGTGTATTGATAACTCCAATTGGGCTCTTCTTGAATTGGATGGGATTGAGGATTTGAGGCCTCTCACAATCCCAGAGAAGAACTTCCGTGTTATCCTTAAAGAACATTTGGTTGTTCTCCTTGGTTATAAACGAGAATACTGGAGGAAGAGGTACACGGTTAGATGGTTCCAGTGTGGGGGGACAACACTAAGTTCTTTTTACTCCAGCGAGTGGCGTTTGAAGAAACTCGATCGCTGCTGAAACTATCGATGGATCGACTGTTTACGATCATGCAGAAAGCGCTTGAGCTTTATCAGACATACAAAAACAGATTGCGCAGGGCGGAACCACATGACATGAAGTTTGATCTGACTCGGCTAATTAAAAAAAGTGGAGGGGCTCGATGAACTGACAAAACCCTTTACACATGAGGAGATCGATAAAGTAGTCCAAGAAATGCCACCAGACCGTGCGCCTGGGCCGGATGGTTTTAATGGGTGTTTTTTAAAATCATGCTGGCACATCATAAAGCATGACTTTTACACCCTTTGTGCCGATTTCTATGATGGAAAGCTGGATCTGCAGAGCCTAAACTCGGGGTTTATCACCTTGATCCCGAAGTCGTACTCACCTGAGACTGCAAATGATTACAGGCCCATCACCCTCCTGAACTGTTGTTTGAAGCTGATAACTAAACTCCTGGCTAATCGGTTGCAGAAAGTAATTCTCAAAATCATCCATAAAAACCAGTATGGTTTTCTCAAAGGGAGATCGATACAGGATTGCCTAGCCTGGGCTTTTGAATACATTCACCAGTGTCAAGCTTCGGGCCGTGCTTGCTGTCTGCTCAAGTTAGACTTTTTTTTTTGACACCTGACTCAAGTTAGACTTTGCCAAAGCTTTTGACACTATTCAGCATGAACCTATGATTGAGATCATGAGGCATATGGGCTTCGATGAGAGATGGATTGGATGGATCAGAAGTATTTTCTCCACGGGTACTTCCTCCATGTTGCTCAATGGTACCCCGGGGAAGCAATTCGCCTGTCTGTGTGGAGTGAGACAAGGAGACCCGCTCTCGCCTCTAATTTTCGTTCTCGCTGCAGACCTCTTGCAAGCGGCGATCAACGAGGCCTGCAGAGCTGGGCAACTACACCTGCCGATTCCATCACACGATAACAACTACCCAGTTATTCAGTATGCCGACGACACGATCCTGGTGTTCCCAGCTTGCCCGAATCAAGCCCGAGTCCTCAAAAAAATTCTGTTGGACTACGCAACGTCGGTTGGTCTAAAAATCAATTTCCACAAATCAACAATTGTCCCAATCAACCTAGAGTCGGCGGCCACAACTGATTTGGCAGAGATTTTTGGGTGCATCGTTGGACAAATGCCATTCACGTATCTTGGGTTGCCTATGGGGACGACCCGTCCCACAGTTATGGATTTGTTGCCCATGGTCACCGCAGTGCAGAGAAAAATTCCAGCATCAGTTTCCTTGCTTGATTATGGCTCCAAGCTGACTCTTCTCAACTCAGTTGTGACCTCGCTCGCGATATACGCAATGTGTTCCATCAAGTTAAACCCCAGGATCGTTGAACACCTAGACAAACTCCGAAGATCCTGTCTGTGGCTGAGGAAATCAGAGGATGGCACCAAAGGCAACTCCCTCGCAGCTTGGGACATGGTTTGCAGGCCAAAAAACAAGGGAGGCTTGGGAATCATAAACCTCAAAATTCAGAATCAGGGTTTGTTATTGAAACAACTTCATAAATTCTACAACAAGCAAGATGTTCCTTGGGTTCAGCTTGTCTGGAACTCATATTACAACCATCAAACCCCACATGCAATGGACCCTTGTGGCTCGTTCTGGTGGAAAGATCTCATGCAGTTGTCTGATATCTACAGAGGGGTTACCAGGGCGTCTGTTGGGTCGGGTGGCTCGATCCTCTTCTGGAAGGATGAGTGGAAAGATGGACTTTTCCAGGACACATTCCCGAGAGCTTTTTCCTTTGCCAGGGATCCAGACATGTCAGTCCAGTCCTTACTTTCCTTGGTGAGGTTAGGAGATGTGTTTCACCTCCCCCTCTCGATGGAAGCTCGGCTTGAGGTGACCAATTTGCAACTGGCCACGTCGGATGTGTCTCTGACTGTCAGGGATGATACATGGAAATGTGTGTGGGGAGGAAGTGAGTTTAAAGCCACAAAATTTTATGAATATTGCTTCAGGGATATGCAGGTAGACGAGGCCTTTTGCTGGATTTGGAAGACCAAATGTACAATGCAATGGAAAATGTTCGCGTGGCTGCTCTTTGGTGATCGTTTGAACACCGTAAATATGCTGAGAAGGAGACACTATAAAATCCAGAACGACGATTATACCTGCTTGCTCTGTCAAAACCCACCTGGAGAGGACGTTGCTCACCTCTTCTTTAATTGTCCTTTCAGTAAAGATGTTGGGACAGCATTGGGATTCATTGGCCAGTTGGGGACTGTAGGCTCACACCTCTGTTGGAAAAGGCAGTACCTAGGAGGCGCTTAGGCATGCCTAGGCGCTAGGCAATGGCCAAACGCCTCGCCTAGGGCATAAATGGAGGTCTAGGCAGGGCAAGCAAGGATTGGCTATCCAAGCAAGACATCATGCCACATACTGCACTGATATGCCAAACGGATCATATTCCAATGGTAGTAGACGGTAATTAACTTATTTATATGCCCTAAACTAATATCAACACCCATATAATAATCACAAATATACTACGAGTAAAAACTATATTACCGCCTGGGCCGCGCCTAGGGCGCTTAGGCACCGCCTAGGCACTAGGCGAAGGCCAACCGCCTCGCTTACGCCTACCGCTTTTTCCAACCTTGGCTCACACTATTGCATGCTGGTAAAAACTCTTGGAATGGATACATGTTCATGGAGGTGTTCACGGTGGCGGCATGGGGGATCTGGAAGGAAAGGAATGATAAACACTTCAGAGGGATCCAACCGTCCTTTACATCCTGGAAGAACAGATTCAAGCATGATTTTGCTCTTTTGGTCCATAGGGCCAAGCAGGAGCATGCTCCTTATATTCTGTCACTAGTAGCTGCCTTGTAATTAGGGGGATATCACCTTCTGTAACTCTTCTTCTCACCCCCCCCCTTTTTTTGCGTGTAGTAGTGATTTGTGAAGTAGGATTGCAGTCGATCGGACTGGAATGTTGGGACTGTACTAACCCTTTAACACCTTAATACAAAGTCAGTGGGGACTTCCCCCACTGTCATCATTTCTCAAAAAAAAACTTAGGTGTTATACCTGACTCCTTACCCTCGTCGAGATCCCAATCTTCAGAGTTGCGTTTAATTCTTTCCAATAAATTCCATTTGAATTCAATAGTCTTCATCATAAAGGAACCAGTACAAGAAGTATCGAGCATGGAGCGATTGTTGTCAGAAAGCCGAGCATAAAATTTTTGAATAATCATTTCTCTTGAGAGCTCATGATTGGGGCATGAATATAACATTGAATTAAGCCTGCCCCAAGCTTGAGCGATGCTTTCTCCTTCGAGAGGCCAAAAATTATATATATATATAATTACGATCACGATGAACAAGATGCATAGGATAAAACTTCTGATGAAATTCCAATTTCAATCGCTTGTAGTCCCATGGTCCCATATCATCACATAGCCTATACCATGTCAATGCATCTCCCTTCAAAGATAAAGGGAAGACCTTCTTATTGATAACATCATCGGGCATACCTGCAAGCTTAAATAATCCACAAACTTCATCCACATAGATTAAGTGTAAATCAGGATGCAATGTTCCATCTCCTGCAAAAGGATTAGCTAGCAGTTTCTCTATCATAGCCGAAGGAATTTCAAAGTAAACATTTTCAGTAGGTTCAGTAGGTTGAGGAGCAACTATTTGCTCTACTGGTTGGGGTGAAGATATCCCGAACAAGCCCTGAGGGAGTTCCGGACTAGGGGGTGTCCGGATAGCCGAACTATCATCATTGGCCGGACTCCAAGACTATGAAGATACAAGATTGAAGACTTCGTCCCGTGTCCGGATGGGACTTCCCTTGGCGTGGAAGGAAAGCTTGGCGATACGGATATGTAGATCTCCTACCATTGTAACCGACTCTGTGTAACCCTAACCCTATCCGGTGTCTATATAAACCGGAGGGTTTTAGTCCGTAGGACGAACAACAATCATACCATAGGCTAGCTTCTAGGGTTTAGCCTATTTGATCTCGTGGTAGATCCACTCTTGTAACACACATCATCAATATTAATCTAGCAGGACGTAGGGTTTTACCTCCATCAAGAGGGCCCGAACCTGGGTAAAACATCGTGTCCCTTGTCTCCTGTTACCATCCGCCTAGACGCCAGATTCGGGACCCCCTACCCGAGATCCGCCGGTTTTGACACCGACATTGGTGCTTTCATTGAGAGTTCCTCTGTAGTCGTCACCGATAGGCTGATGGCTCCTTCAATCATCAACAACGACGCGGTCCAGGTGAGACTTTTCTCCCGGACAGATCTTTGTGTTCGGCGGCTTTACTGCTGCGGGCAATTAAGCAGCCATCCTGGAGCAGATCGAAGCTTCGCCCACGACCGTCGAGTCAGATTTGGAAGTTTAAACTATACGGCCGATATCCGCGGAGACTTGATCTTGACAGATTCGAGCCGCAGCCAAGCACGCCTGACTGTCTCGATGGGCATGATCTAGCTCTGCGGCGAGCGGTGCCACGGAGGCCGCACGATATCCGCTCCGACCTTAAATCCGGGCCGGATTCCCCGACCAAGGGCGAGTGGTTGGACACCGCCTCGAGGCTACAATCTCTCTGGCGACCGAGCGAACTCTATCCATGTCGCTGCGAAGACCTCGACTCCGGTGCGGACTCCTCTCGGACTCCGAACCCTCCACGCCCTTGCCAATCGAATTCGATTGGGCGCCCGATTATGGAGTTCACGGTCGCGGGCGTCTTTCGACTCGCCTTTGGCGACATCCTGAATTCACTAAAGTCTCTCTCTTTATCCGGAGAGCCCTGGCGGACTGCGGTCGGGGCGGTTGGGATGCGGACGACGAAGAAATTCAAAGCCCACCCACCACCCACTTCATAGCCATCGTCGAAAGCTTACACGGCGTGCTCGATTTCGACTCGAAGACATCGACGGTATGGGACGACGATGTAGGAGACAACAATGAACCAGCACCTATAGGATGCTGGACAACCTCATCTCATGATGTATACATGGTGGATACACCTAAAGGAAATGAAGACGAGGAACAACGGGACGATACGAAGGATAAATCCCTCGAAAAGCAGTCAAAACGGCAACGTAAACGCCGAACAAAGTCCCGCCTCAACAAAGACCCAGCCATAGAGCAGGGCGAACAGGCGGACAACGAACAAGCTATCGAGCAATCGTCCGAACAAGACAATTTGGATAAACAATCTGTCCTCGACGAAGACAACGATGCGGGCGACCTCACGCCGGACAAACCATTGGAGCAAAATAACCTCCGAAAAGGCTCGTCGCCATCGCGTAGCCTGAAAAAGCGAAGCGAAGCTCAAAACAGCGGAAGATGCACTCAGGATCGAGATGGAGCAAAGTATTCAGCGCCCGCGAACAAATGCGGCGACGATCGCCCGAACAAAGAGCTACCCGAAAAGAAAGCTACTGCCGAATTGACGAAGAGGCCTTAGAGCCCCCACAATTAAAAAGTAAGAAGGCCATCCCACGGATGGGCGACCTCATGGCAAAAAGAGAGCGGCGAATGGCACCAAGACACAAGCCAATATGCGATCCGCATAAGGATTCACATCAAGAGGATGGCCCGGTTAGGTCCATCTATGGGCCAAGAAAGCAGGCTCGTCAAAGCAATGCAATACGCCAAAATTCCGAAGATCACGGCACACCCAAATATAGGGGCGCCGCACACCCCCTATGTTTCACCGATGAGGTGCTGGATCATGAATTTCCGGGAGTTCAAACCCGTAAACATAGAGGCATACGACGGAACAATGCACTTTGAGTGCGGATCGAGGATTACATCCTCCACATTCACATGGCTAGAGGAGACGATCTCCACGCCATAAAATATTTACCCTTAAACTCAAAGGGCCAGCTCGGCATTGGCTTAAAAGCCTCCCGAAAATACCATTGGAAGTCGGGAGAGCTCGAGGATGCATTTTGGGCAAATTTTAGGGGACTTATGTCCGCCCTCCGGATCTGAGGCGATCTAAGTCACATAACTCAACAGCCCGGAGAGTCAGCCCGAAATTTCGAACAGGTTCCTTACTAAAAGAACCAAATAGTCGATTGTCCGGACGCCAAGCCTTAGCAGCTTTCAAACACAACGTCCGGAGACGAATGGCTCGCCAGACACCTCGGCCAAGAAAAGCCAAGAACAATGGCCGCATTAACAAGCCTCATGACCCGCTTTTGCGCGGAGAGGACAACTGGCTGGCTGGATGCGGCACCAATGACCAGTACATCCGAAATCAGGGATGGAAATGGGAAATCATGGCCAAAAGATCAGCGCCGGAATAAGGAAAATGGCCCAAATAGTACGGCGGTCAACGCCGGATTCAAAAGCTCTCGGCCAAACAACAAAACACTGCCCGACAAGCTATCCAACCTAAACAAGATTTTGGATAGACTGTGTCAAATACATGGTACCTCCGGGAAGCCTGCAAACCATACCCACAGAGATTGCTGGGTCTTCAAGCAGTCCGGCCTACTTAATGCCGAACACAAGGGGCTCGACACACCAAATGCGAGTGACGAAACCCAAAAGCAAAGCACTGAAAACGAAAAAACTTTCCCACAGGAGGTTAAAACAGTAAACTCACTTCACCGATCAAAGGGAAAAACAAAGCGGCGCCCCTAAAAGGCGCCGCACTGCTGGTTGTCAAAACCAATCACCTTCGACCATCGGGACTATTCCAATAAAATCCGAACGCAGGATGGACTGCCTTGATATTGGATCCTATAATCGACGGATTCCAATTTACACATGTCCTCATGGATGGCGGCGATGACATAAACCCGATATATCAGACACAATCCGCAGGATGGGGATAAACCCAACCAAAATTCGCCATAGCAACACCTCCTTTAAAGGAGTACTGCCAGGCCCATACGCCCTTTGCACGGGCTCCATACTGCTAGAAGTTGTGTTTGGTTCATCCGACAACTTCCATCTCGAAAGGTTACTCTTCCATGTCGCCCCGTTTAAAAGTAGCCATCAAGCACTATTGGGACGCGAAGCTTTCGCTCGCTTTAACGCAATACCGCATTATGCATCTCTAGCACTTAAAATGCCCGGTCCATGTGGCATCATCTCGTTGAAAGGAAGTATTAAGTGTTACTCGAGCGCGGAAGAAGGGGAGACTGCATCGACAGCTCCACAGCTATCCGACTCCACTAGGCAAAGAACCTGCAATAGGTCATTCAAGCCCCGGATACGGCTAGACGAGTCCGGCGCCAACTAGCGGCATACCCCCATACAAGGGGCTGCATGCATGTATAACAAGAGACAATAAAGCTCAAATTTTATTCACTTCTTGAACTGCATTTTGTTTATTTAAATATTAAGTACATCTTTCGCACGATCCTTTTTTCTTTTAAAACTAAGTTCCTCTCTTTACGGATGAACAACGTGCTACACCCGTCCGAGGATACCGCTACTTGAGACACAGTATGCGGGCGTGCAGTAGGGACCCGTTGCAAGGATTCTTTTCAGATTAAGACCCTGCATAAACCTTTTTTTCACTGTCTCTTGTTGATACACATCCCCCCGGTTCCTTAATATAACCGAGGAGGAGGCTGGTGCTTTGGCATTGGCCGCACCAGAAATTTTTGCGCGTACCTAGACACCAGGGGTTTAGGGCATTATTCTGCCCATTTTCATAAAGACCGAATACCTTAGGGAGTATTCGGCGTCTCGAGTTAGGCCTTATATGCATCAGCTCCGAATCATGTCTTTGGTCAAATGTTGGGTTGCCCGGCTCCTGTGTTTTGTTGCCTTACGTTCCGTTTTCACGGCTAACGCGGCACCGGAGAACTATCTGCGATTGTGCCCGGTTGGCCGGGCGAGCACCTCAAGAGAGAAAGCCAAAACTGATCATGATATAGCGAGAGACTGGTCAACCACTCGATGACTCACAGAATGTTTAGAATTCCTCCGCATTAACGAAGGACCGGTTTTCGGTCGTGCACATGCGCACTCGAATTCGGGAGAGTGCGGTGCCCCGGGGGCTATATAGTAGCCCCACCCTCGAACTCCTATGGCTAAGTGAAAGTGATAAAGCATTGTAGTCCGGTTGCACGGTTTGCTACGCTATCACCTCCTTAACAGGACCAAGGCGTTGGATTAAGAGTGAAAAAGCGCTTCTTTTATGAACACCCCGCACTATGTGCGTGGGGGCTGAAGCCAAGGACTGCCATCTTTCAGGTTATATACACATATACATAAACGGCCGCACAAGGAGTAGTTTACTACTTGAACGCACAAGTATAAAAAGCACTCATATTACATTGAAACATTGTTTTCACAAATCATACATGTCATTCCAACATAATATCCTGCGAGCACTGCGTCTCTATTAAACGAGCGCCCGGCAGGACTTCTTCAAAGTAGTGCTCGGCAGGTACTTGGCTTCCGTCTGAGTCTTGGGATGCAACGTCGGTGGCCTTCATCTCTGCCCAGTATGTCTTGACACGGGCAAGAGCCATCCGCGCTCCCTCAATACACGCTGATCGCTTCATTGCGTCGATACGCGGCACCGCACCAAGAAACTGTTGTACTACACCAAAATAGCTCTTCGGCTGGGGTCCGTCCGGCCACAAGTAAGTCAAGACATGCTTCATAGCCAATCCGGACAATCGATTCAGCTCGGCCCATTCAGCCAACCGATCGGTCAGCGGCAGAGGACGCTTCGGACTATGGAATTGCGACCAATATAGCTCTTCCTTCAGGCCCCTTTTCCGGCCGGAAGTGCTCAATCGCGTCCTACGCCGCCAAGTCCGTATAAGCATCCTCTCGAACTCCATAATTTATCCAACGGAGCATACTTTGGATCTGTATATTTCCTCCGCAGCGAAAACGGTTTTCCGGCCGCAATTGCCCCGCGACTCGGCTCCTCCTTGGCAGCTCTCAAAGCCGATTAGGCGTTCTTGGATTCGATGGCGGCCTTCTTTAGGCCCTCTTGTTCCGCTTTGACGCTCTTTTTCAAGAACCTCGCAGCGATCGGCAGCATTCCTTAACTTTTGGCCATCTCGGCCATCTCCTCTTGCTTGGCGGTGAGCAGCCCGTTCAGCTTCTAGCTCTTCGCCGCTTTTAAAGCGGCCGTGACATCGCTCTGGCTTGCTCTTTCGCTCGGGCAAGTTCTGCCCGCAGCTCCTCAACGGCAGCGGCACCATCTGCATTAAGCATACACACAGTAAAGACATGGGCATCAAGCTACCTTACCAGGTGCCCGCATAGAAGTCGCATACCTTGTGACTCGTCAAACCGTTTATTGACCCGGTAGCGATGTCCGCGTCGCCTCGTCAAGTTGCCGCTTTAGTTTGGCATATTCATCGATTCGGCTGGCCTCCGGACGCTCCGCCACCTGTTTAGAAGCGGCGATATGTTAAAATCGAGATTTGATCCTCGCACGTTGTCAATTTTGACAACATACCGAGTCTCGAGGCTACTATCTATACAGGCGCATTTTATATGCATAAGCGTCGGAAGGTACATCATTTTTGCGTACCTCAAATCCCGTCAGTAAGCTTCTGACGGCTTCATGCAATCCGCTCTCCGCGGATGCAATTCTTTCAATCACCGTACCCATTAGAGCACGGTGATCTTCTGAGATAGCCGCTCGCCCGAGCAGATCCTTCAGATCCTCCGACCACACACCACTTGGCGCCGGACTTGGGGGAACCCTCCGCGACGACACCTCCGGGTAGTCCGCTTCACATGAGGGTGCGACAGGTGGAGGCGTTGGCTCTCCATCATCTCCGGAAGAAGATCCCCAAGACGAGCTCACGAGAAGGGCTGAGGTCCGAACTACAAGGTACAATTTCAGTTATCTTCATAAATAAATACAGGGATGTTCCTTATTTACAAGACCCCTTCGTTTTACTTACGGCTTGCTGGAGGGCTGATCCCCTTGGGGAAATAGTGCGGCTGGGTTACTTCCCAGCGCCGGACTCTCCGACGAAGATTCCCTTCCTTTATTTGAGGCCTTGACCTCCGGATCTTCTGAAGCGGTCCTCTCCTCTCCTCGGAAGGTGGGACTCTTAATCCCTCCTTCCTTGATAGCCTCCTTCGCAGAGGCAGTTGCTCCCCCACTCCTCCCTTCGCCTTCCTCAAAAGGCGCGACCTTCAACATCTTGGTCAACATGGGATCCGGCGTGGTCTCCGGGAGGGAGCCGGACACCTTATCAACTTTGCCTTGGCAATCCACTCCTGTTCAAGAAACGGCTCCTTTAAAGGGCATACATATAAAATAAATGAATGAACGGCTTGTCCGATTACAGGACTACTTACTTGAGTATCTGGGCGATTGCAGCTTGGTCCTGCGTCCTCGGTCAAGTCCGGACACTTCTCTTGTGATCCGAAGAATAGTTTATACATCTCCACGGGCGTCGTGCCCATAAATTTTTGGAGAGCTCATGGTCCCTCCGGATTGAATTCCCACAAAGTGAGGGGGCGACGCTTGCGGTGGCTGAAGACACCGGATCACCATAACTGCGCCATCGCAACCAGATTGATCCCTCTTTCTGGAGGTCTCGAATACGGCCTGCCGGGAACGCCCTTGGGCGACCCCAGTCGAGCCCCTTGTTGACCCATGACGCCCGGCCATGTGGTGGACTGGCCGGAAGGCGGGAGCGCCGCCCATTTGGTGCCCCCCGAACGGTGATATAAAACCACTCCAGTTGCCACAAACCAAGCTCCTCTTGAAAAGAGCCCTCAGCCACGGAGCATCAAGACATTTGCTTATGACTGCCCCTCCGCACTCTGTTTGCTGCCCCTTGATCGCTTTTGGATCCACCTTGAAGGTCTTGAGCCACAATCCAAAGTGAGGGTAATATGGAGGAAGGCCTCACATACAACAATGAATGACGAGATATGGAGGATGGACTCCGGATTCAAGTAATGGAAATCAAGCCCATAATAAAACATGAGCCCCGCACAAAGGGGTCCGTCGGGAAGCCTAAACCCCGACGGAAGTGAGACACGAACACCACGTTCTCCCCGGGCTCAGGAGTGGGAATGACCTGCCCTGAAGCAGGCAGCCTATGCGAGATCTCGCCGGTTAGATACCTGGCGTCTCGCAGCTTTAGCACGTCTTCTTCAGAAGGAGGAAGACACCCATCGCCATGCTGGTCGGAGCGGACATCGTCGAAAGTCCGGCGCTGAATCTGAAGCTTTGGGGTGTTGGAACTCGAAGCGCGAGGCGAACTCGATAGAGGGTGTAAAAAGGAGAGGGCCTTGGTCTCGTTATAAAGAGGTTGAATACCAAGAGCCCACCCCGTGGTCGATTATGACTCGCCTTTGGTAGAAAAGGCAGGCCAACGGGCACGGTTGGGTTACCCACGTCCATATTGATGAGAATCCCGGAATAAGGGGGCACAATCTACGCTTTGATAAGACGTGCCAAGGAAACTGCCTCGCTAAACACGCTGAGGTGGAACAATAAAAAACGATTCATATGAAGGCCTGGCCGTGGTGTGATGTCACGCCGCGGAATACGTCAGCAGATCAGTGCAAAAACTATTCTCTCTACGGAGTTATGTGGAACTTGTTTTGCGTAGTCGGACACTATCCTGGTGTTCACAATCTTCTATAAATTATTCGGAGGAAGAACCCGCCTTGCAATGCCGAAGACAATATGTGCCGGACTAAATGCGTCATTGAAGCTGGTACAAGGGCTACTGAGGAGTTCCGGACTAGGGGTGTCCGGATAGCCGAACTATCATCATCGGCCGGACTCCAAGACTATGAAGATACAAGATTGAAGACTTCGTCCGTGTCCGGATGGGACTTTCCTTGGCGTGGAAGGCAAGCTTGGCGTCTGGATATGTAGATCTCCTACCATTGTAACCGACTCTGTGTAACCCTAACCCTATCCGGTTTCTATATAAACCGGAGGGTTTTAGTCCGTGGA
The DNA here is from genome assembly GCA_021605145.1 of Aegilops bicornis. Lineage (NCBI taxonomy): Eukaryota > Viridiplantae > Streptophyta > Magnoliopsida > Poales > Poaceae > Aegilops > Aegilops bicornis. Next base: position 358,264,181 of record CM038672.1, on the reverse strand, counting down.
TCTAACAACAATCATACCATAGGCTAGCTTCTAGGGTTTAGCCTCTTTGATCTCGTGGTAGATCCACTCTTGTAACACACATCATCAATATTGATCTAGCAGGACGTAGGGTTTTACCTCCATCAAGAGGGCCCGAACCTGGGTAAAACATGGTGTCCCTTGTCTCCTGTTACCATCCGCCTAGACGCACAGTTCAGGACCCCCTACCCGAGATCCGCCGGTTTTGACACCGACAAGCCCCTCAAAGGATTACTTTCCATAGTAACAAGTGACAGTAAATTTCAGCACACTATATAAATTTTTCCTTACCAAATTCCACCTACCAAAGGCGCTTCACTACCCGGTAGGCGCCAGAAAAGAGTCTTGATGACCCACAAGTATAGGGGATCTATCGTAGTCCTTTCGATAAGTAAGAGTGTCGAACCCAACGAGGAGCAGAAGGAAATGATAAGTGGTTTTCAGTAAGGTATTCTCTGCAAGCACTGAAATTATCGGTAACAGATAGTTTTGTGATAAGGTAATTGGTAAAAAGTAACGAATAACAAGTGTAAATAAAGTGCAGCAAGATGGCCGATCCTTTTTGTAGCAAAGGATAAGCCTGGACAAATTCTTATATAGAGAAAAGCGCTCCCGAGGACACATGGGAATTATCGTCAAGCTAGTTTTCATCACGTTCATATGATTCGCGTTCGGTACTTTGATAATTTGATATGTGGGTAGACCGGTGCTTGGGTGCTGTCCTTACTTGGACAAGCATCCCACTTATGAATAACTCCTATTGCAAGCATCCGCAACTAGAAAAGAAGTATTAAGGTAAACCTAACCATAGCATGAAACATATGGATCCAAATCAGCCCCTTACGAAGCAACGCATAAACTAGGGTTTAAGCTTCTGCCACTCTAGCAACCCATCATCTACTTATTACTTCCCAATGCCTTCCTCTAGGCCCAAACAATGGTGAAGTGTCATGTAGTCGACGTTCACATGACACCACTAGAGGTGAGACAACATACATCTCATCAAAATATCAAACGAATACCAAATTCACATGACTACTAATAGCAAGACTTCTCCCATGTCCTCAGGAACAAATGTAACTACTCGCAAATCATATTCATGTTCATAATCAGAGGGGTATTAATATGCATAATGGATCTGAACATATTATCTTCCACCAAATAAACCAACTAGCATCAACTACAAGGAGTAATCAACACTACTAGCAACCCACAGGTACCAATCCTAGGCTATGAGACAAAGATTGGATACAAGAGATGAACTAGGGTTTTAGAGGAGATGGTGCTAGTGAAGATGTTGATGGAGATTGACCCCCTCCCGATAGAGGAGCATTGGTGATGATGATGGCGATGATTTCCCCCTCCCGTAGGGAAGTGTCCCCGGCAGAACAGCTCCGCCAGAGCCCTAGATTGGTTCCGCCTCGTGACGGCGGAGTCTCGTCCCGAAAGCTTGCTTAGGATTTTTTTTTGTTGGACGAAAGACTTCATATAGCAGAAGATGGGCACCGGAGGGCCACCAGGGGGCCCACGAGGCAGGGGGGCGTGCCCAGGGGGTAGGGCCCGCCCCCACCCTCGTGGCTGTGGTGTGGGCCCCTCCGGTATTTTCTTCGCTCAATATTTTTAATTATTTCCAAAAATAGCTTCAGGAGTTTGGGACCTTTGGAGTTGTGCGAATAGGTCTCTAATATTTGCTCCTTTCCGAGAATTCCAGTGCGGCATTCTCCCTCTTTATGTAAACCTAGTAAAATAAGAGAGAATAGGCATAAGTATTGTGACATAATGTGTAATAACAGCCCATAATGCAATAAATATCAATATAAAAGCATGATGCAAAATGGACATATCTGTCCACCTCCTCTTCTTCCTCCCCACGGGACTCGTCAAAAGACAGCTCCACCGGCTTCGGCGCCGCAAGGCCTCCAGAGGGCGCGGGCGGCACCAGCCCGTGCGCGTCAAAAGTCGGCCGGGCGGCCACTCTGCTCCCAGTCCAGACGGCGGAACAAAGGAACGAAAGCGCTCGGTGGGTACTCTTGGTTGTCCCCGACCAAGAGGCGCAAAACTGCAGACAGCTCGTCGTCAGGCAAGGCCTTCGGGCTCAGGCGAATCTTGTCTTCTTCATCTCCAAGCCTCCACAAAGGCGCGCCGCAGCGTCAAGAGGAGCGACAGCGACATCGAAATTCCCTCAGGAGCATGGCCCCTGTCACCTTCGCCGTCTTCGCGTTGCCCAGCTTTAGATCGGCCTGCATCTGCGCCAGCACGGACGACGCCCGCTCATCGATGAGCTCAGTACGAGTCCACCCCTTGTCGGACTGGGGCGCCTCCGCCGGCAGCGCCAAGCGCGGGTGGACGCACTTGGCGCCCATCATGACCCATTTGGCCCTGAGGTTGTCGACCTTCTTCTAAGTGTTTGAGATCAAGTTGGCCTTGCCGACCGCAATAAAATTGGCGCACCCGGAGATGTGGCCATCGCTGATGCGGAGGAAGAAGAAGTGGCGCAGCAGAGCCACGGACGGCATCACGCCCAAATACGCCTCGCAATAGTAGGCAAAGATGGACAGAAGAAGGATGGAGTTGGGATGAAGATGCAGCGCCTGCCACCTGTAACGGCCGAGGACTTCACAGAAGAAGTCAGAGAAAGGAGGAACCAACCCGGCGGTGATACTGCTCATGCAGAAGGGGAAGAAGGTGCTTCCCTCAGGCTCCGGCACGTCAGAGGCAAGCCGGAGCTCCGTATTCCCCCTCTCATTGCACTCCCCCACCGTCAGCAAGTGTGTGGCGGCTAGGCTCTTCCCCGTGACGCCGGGCACATCAAGAGCTGGTTCGTACCAAGCCAGCACCAAGGAGGACTTGACCTTGCACGACGCCATTGGTCGCAGATGCAGAGCAAGGTTGGAGCAGATCTGGAGGTTTCGGCAGCGAGGAGCAAGAAAGGGGATCTGGAGCAAGGTGAAGGGGAGCAGTGAAGGCAAGTGTTGTTCGTGCCAGCCTTTTGTCAAGTCGGGCAGTTGCCGAGGCAGCGTGGGGAAGCGGAGACACCCACGTCCAATCAACCGCCACGCGTCGACCAAGGCCGCAGGCTTTTGGGGCCCGCGGCGCTCCGCACTTGACCTTTGGCTTCGCCTCGAAGCCAATCCCGAGCGCGCCTTGGGCCCGTGGGCTACTGTTGGCATTCTGGGAACGGGGGTCCCCAGACTTGCCTGCCTGCGGCCCATGGCGTGGTTGTGCTAGCAGGCCTATATGGCCCATCTTCGTCAACAAGGCATTCAAGACCCTCGCGAGGGGCCAAGCTTCGTGAGGCAGATGACACAAGACCTCCTCAGGAGCGGCCTCACCAGGTTTCCTCGCGAGGAGCGGAGAGACCAAGGCAAGGCAAACCTCGCGAGGTTCTCGTGACGTGAGCCATGAAGATCGAGACCAAAGTGGGCGCCCAAATGCAAGGTCCTTGTTTCCCCTTTGGTGCTAAGGAGGCAAGCGCAGGCGCAGAGTACCGAGGCGTCAAGCAAAGGTTTCCATATCGGTGCAACGAGATCAAGACCAGCAGGACGGCAAGACGGAGATCGCCATGGAGCCCAAGGCGCCATCACCACCAGAGCCTTTTGCAGGCGAAGACTACTTTTGTCAAGATAAGTTGTACTAGATGTCCCCTTTCAAATTGGCCATTGTTGGCTCCCTTCCCGGCAATATTTGGGAAGAGGAACAGGGCCTATATAAGTAGAACTAGCCACCACAGTAGGGAGATCGATTCCATCTTCCATCCTCTCACCCACAAGCTCACAGAGCACACGAACACCTCAACCTCAGGAGGATGTTCTTCCCTTTTTACTATTCATCATCAGCCCAAAAGGCAATCCACCACCACCACACTAGAGTAGGGTATTACACCACAACGGTGGCCCGAACTAGTATAAATCTTGTGTCTTTTGTGTTGTGAGTTCGTCGAGTTCGTCCGTGAGATCTTAGCAAGCTAGGACGTGGACCGGTAGGGGGGGAAAGTACTTCGCGCGCACCCCAGAGTTCAAACCTTAAGGGTTTTGCCGGAACCCGTGATCCGACAACTGCAAGCTCCCGTCTCCGCTTGATGAACCACCAAAGGCTGAGTTCGAAACATTCTTGACTAGTCTTTGTTATGGTGAAAGGAGGGGAGTGACACAAGGTAGAATAAAGAGCATTCATTTTCCCGCAATTCAGTACTTTGCATTATTTAACAGGAAATGCATAGTAGGTAAGCAAGACTGTAGCACGCTTTGTGCCCCAGACTTGAGCCTCATACGCACCGCTCTCACTGGTGAAAGGAATTATAACCTTGGAGCGATTGTTGCACGCAGACTTCAGCATAACGCTAATAGTGGCTGGTTCTATCGTGGAATTTATGCCACGCGTATAGCACGAGGGATGTGTGTTTCACCTTTGCCCTTTGATCCTATCCTACCCACGCAGTATTTAGATTTTAACACCTTAAAAGACCATAAGATCCTTAAGGGAAAGGTTGATAACTTCACTTACAATCTATTGTTTAACCAAACATATGTTGTGCACACATATTTGCCCGCGCCTAGTCTTTTTGACTATCACAACAAGGGAAGATATTTTGTTCTTGAGAGTGAGGCCCGAGCTCACAACGCAACACTGGAGGCAGCATGGCAGGCCGAGGCGTTCGCACCGAGAGCCTCCGTGAGCTACCACGCCGATTACTATCCAGACTACTGATTGACTACCAAGTTAGGCCAAAAGCCTAAGCTTGGGGGAGTACGTGTTCTCACCAACATTACATTCATGTCCACTTATATTCATTTGTTGGTGTTCACACTTTTTCATTGTATCATCCAACTTAGATTTATTTTCTTGCTTTCTTCTTCTGTGTTTGAAAAACTTTAGAAAAACCAAAAAAATTAGTTGTAATAGTTTACTTTCTATGCATGCTTAGTAGTAGCACTAAAAAGAAAATCCAAAAAGATTTCCTTGTTGGGAGCTTTCCCGTGTAAATAGTTTTTCTCGTTTTTGCTTTTCCCTTTTATTTGCTTGTTCAAGAAAACCAAAAACTCCAAAAATATTTCGATGTGTTTCTCTGAATTTCTTTTCTTTTGATTCGAGTTTTATCAAGGAGAAGAACACGATGAAAATGTTGAGTGGCTCTCATATGAATAATTGTTGATCTAATAAAGAGCACATTTTACCTTGTCTTCTCCTCTTGAATAAAATGTTTGCAGATTCCAGCTTAGTCCACGCCACTCTTGCACTATTATTATTTTCCTACCGTCGGTCGTGCAAGTGAAAGGCAATAATGACGATATTCGATGAACTGGCCGTGGTAGAGATAAATGGGTATGAACTCGACTTGTTCTGTTTGTGTAAATATGTTTAACCAAGTATCCATGATTCAGCCCATTATGATTAAACATGTTTGCAATGACAATTAGAGATTATAGTTTCTCATGCCATGCATAAGTAGCTAGGAGTGGATAATGATTTATCTTGGATATCAACATAGCGTTAAAATGATCATGATGTAGTATGATGATATGGTATCCTCCTCTAAATGTTCGTGTTCGAGTGGCTTGACTTGGCACATGTTCATGCATGTAGTTGAATCAAAACCAACATAGCCTCTATGATATTTATGTTCATGGTGTTCATATCCTACTCATCCTAGTGTCCAATGTTACTTATGCATAATGCATGTTTATGACCGTTGTTGCTATCTAGCTGGCTGCTTCTCAATCTAATTGCTAGCCTTCACTTTGTACTAAGTGGGAACTCTGCTTGTACATCAAAAACCTTGAACCCAAAGTTATTCCGGATGAGTCCACCATACCTACCTATATACGGTATTACCACAATAAGTCCTAAGTAAATTTGCATCTCGCCACCTCTAAAAACTTCTAAATAAATATCCTTTTTTGTGCCTGGATCGTTCATGGAATGACAAGAGGTGGTCGGTATCTTCCATGCTAAGCGGGTTATTCTCAGGTCGAGTGTTTATTCACTCGCCATCGCACAAGAAAAGGGCGGTAATAGGGATGCCCAGTCCCAAACTGCAAACATGAAAAAGAGTTAATCTCTTAAATAATCAAACAAAAACTCCCAATGGAGTTAAAACCTTTACTTTTATCGCTTGGGAACCGCCACTAGCGTGCTTAGCATGGAAGATATTGATAACTGATGGTCGTGAAGTAAATGAGAAGGGTGCATGTCTGAAAATATCATTTATCTCTGTTTTAAAACTTGAGCTCTGGCACCTCTGCAAATCACTACTTCCCTTTGCGAAGGGACTATCTATTTACTTTTATGTTGTTTCATCACCTTCTAAAACAAGCGCTAGAACCTGAGAGCTCAACTGTCATGACTTATGCATTGTGTGTAGATAATGTTGGGTGCATCATGACTAGATCTTTTCTACCATGAATTACAATGTTTAGTCGCTGCTTGAACTTTGAAGGTGCTCTGCATTTATGTTTTGCGGTCTTAGAAAGGGCTAGCGAGATACCACTATTGTCATATTATATCATGGTTGTTTTGACAACGTGTTGCCGTTTGAGATATCTTATTGTTGCTCGCTAGCTGATTATGTCATTGATATGAGTCATTATAATCTTTAAGAGTTATTATCGGCATGGTTAGTTATAATGTTGGCTAAAAACCTGGGTGATGTTTAAGCTTATTTATGCAAACAAGAGCAAAAGAGTTCGTAAAAGTTTTTCTTTTTCACTTTTAGTTTATCAACTGAATTTCTTGAGGACAATCAAAGGTTTAAGCTTGGGGGAGTTGATATGTCTCCAACGTATCTACTTTTCCTAACGCTTTTCCTCTTGTTTTGGACTCTAATTTACATGATTTGAATGAAACTAAGACGCTGTTTTCAGCAGAACTACCATGGTGTTGTTTTTGTGTAGAAATAAAAGTTCTCGGAATGGAACGAAACTTCGCGAGGAATTTTTATATATATAATAATTTATGGAGCCAAGACCTACCGAAGAGGGCCCCCTGGGTGGGCACAACCCACCAGGACGCGCCCCCTCTTACACGCCAGTGGGTTGTCCCCACCGTGGCCCCAACCGACCACAACCGACGCTATAAAATCCTATTTTTCAGAAAAATAGGGAGAAAGAATTATCGCGATCCATGAGATGGAGCCGCCATCACCTCCTGTTCTTCATCAGAGGCTGCACCTGAGTCCGCTTTGGAGCTCCGGAGTGGGGGGTCTTCGTTCTTCATCATCACCAACCCTTCTCCATCGCCAATTCCATGATGCTCACCACCAGGAATGAGTAATTCCTTCGTAGGCTCGCTGGTCGGTGAGGAGTTGGATGAGATTCATCATGTAATCGAGTTAGTTTTGTTAGGGCTTGATCCCTAGTATCCACTATGTTCTTAGATTGATGTTGCTATGACTTTGATGTGCTTAATGGTTGTCACTTTGGGCTCAGGTGTCATGAACTCAGATATGAACCGTTTATGTTATCATCATTATATCCATGTTTTAGATCCGATCTTGCAAGTTATAGTCACCTACTACATGTTATGATCCAGCAACCCCGGAGTGACAATATTCGGGACCACTCCCAGTGATGACCGTAGTTTTAGGAGTTCATGTATTCACTATGTGTTAATGCTTTGTTCCGGTTCTCTATTAAAAGGAGGCCTTAATATCCCTTAGTTCCAATATGGACCCCGCTGCCATGGGAGGGTAGGACAAAAGATGTCATGCAAATTCTTTCCATAAGCACGTATGACTATTTACGGAATACATGCCTCCATTATATTGACGAACTGGAGCTAGTGTCGTATCACCCTAGGTTATAACTGTCTCATGATGAATATCATCCAACAAGTCACTGATCCAATGCTTACGAATTTATCTTATATTGTTTCTGCTAAGTTACTACTGCTATCATCACTGTTACACTTGCTACAAAAATACTGCTATCCCTGTTACCGTTACTGTTGCTACTGTCACTGCTATCAAAACTATCATATTACTTTGCTACTAATCACTTTGATGCAGATAATTAATCTCCAGGTGTGGTTGAATTGACAACTCAGCTGCTAATACCTTCAAATATTCTTTGGCTCCCCTTGTGCCGAATCTATAAATTAGGGTTGAATACTCTACCCTCGAAAACTGTTGTGATCTCCTATACTTGTGGGTTATCAGCACTGTCTAGAGTTTTACTAGCATAATGAATAACATTCAGTTTCTTATCAACTCTTTGTCCTAGAACAGCACCAACAGCTTAATCACTAGCATCACACATAATTTCAAAAGTCAAGTTCCAATCAGGTGGTTGAACAATAGGTGCAGAAATTAAGGCTTTCTTGAGTGTTTCGAAGGCTTCTAAACAATCATCATCAAAAACAAAAGGAATATCCTTTTGCAAAAGACTCGTAAGAGGCCTAGTAATTTTGGAAAAGTCTTTGATAAATCTCCTATAGAAACCAGCATGACCTAAGAAACTACGAATACCTTTTATATCGTTAGGACATGACATTTTCTCAATTGCATCAACCTTAGCTTTGTCCACTTCAATACCGCTTTCAGAAATTTTATGACCCAAGACAATACCTTCATTAACCATAAAGTGGCACTTCTCCCAATTCAAGACAAGATTTGTTTGTTTGCATCTCTGCAAAACTCAATCAAGATTGCTTAAACAATCATCAAAATACTTCCCATAAACATGGAAGTCATCCATGAAAACCTCAACAATCTTTTCACAAAAGCAGAGAATATAGCAGTCATACATCTTTGAAAGGTAGCAGGTGCATTACATAGTCTATAAGCGTAGGTTCCAAAGGGACAAGTAAAAGTGGTCTTTTCTTGATCAGGTTGAGAAACAGGTATTTGTGAAAAACCAGAATATCCATCAAGGAAGGAAAAATGTGTGTGCTTAGATAATCTTTCAAGCATTTGATCAATAAAAGGCAGAGGGTAATGATCTTTTCTAGTTGCTTTGTTTAATTTCCTAAAATCAATTACCATTTCTATAGCCTGTAACAATTCTTTGTGGAATAAGTTCATTCTTATCATTAGGTAAAAAAGTTATACCTCCTTTCTTAGGGACACAATGAACAGGACTTACCCATCTACTATCAGCTATAGGATAGATTATACCTGCTTCCAGAAGTTTTAATATTTCCTTTCTTACCACTTCTTTCATCTTCGGATTTATCCGGCGTTGGTAATCAACAACGGGTTTAGTATCAGGCTCCATATTAATTTTGTGCTGACATAGAGTGGGACTAATGCCCTTTAAATCATCAAGAGTATATCCAATAGCAGTTCGGTGCTTCCTTAGAACTTTCAATAATCTTTCTTCTTCATGTTCTGAAAGGTTAGCACTAATAATAACATGATATATCTTCTTTTCATCAAGATAAGCATATTTCAAAGTGTCTGGCAATTGTTTTAATTCAAACACAGGATCACCTTTAGGTGGAGGAAGACCTCCTAGAGTTTCAATAGGAAAATTGTGTTTAGGTAGAGGACGTTGTTCAAAGAAAATCTTATCTATTTCATTTCTTTCATGCATATGTAAATCATTTTCATGGTCTAGCAAATATTGTTCTAGTGGATCAGTAGGAGCCACAGCAATAGAAGCAAGACCAATTAATTCCCTTTACTATGCAATTCTTTTTCATGAAGCTTTCTACTAAACTTGGAAAAATTAAACTCATGAGACTAATCAAACTAACACCGACAGTTTGTTTCTCACAATCTATTTTAGCATTAACGGTATTCAAGAAAGGTCTACCAAAGATAATGGGACAAAAGTCATCTTGTGGGGAACCAAGAACTAGAAAATCAGCAGGGTATTTTATTTTCCCACACAATACTTCAACATCTCTAACAATCCCAATTGGTGATATGGTGTCTCTATTAGCAAGTTTAATAGTAACATCTATGTCTTCTATCTCTGCGGGTGCTATGTCATTCATAATTTCTTGATATAAGGTGTAAGGAATAGCACTCACACTAGCACCTATGTCACATAAACCATGATAACAATGATCTCCTATTTTAACTGAGACAACGGGCATGCTAACAACAGGTCAATGTTTATCCTTTTTATCAGGTTTGGCAATTCTAGCAGCATCTTCACAGAAGTAAATAACATGCCCATCCATATCTTCTTCCAAGAGATCTTTAACCATAGCAATACTAGGTTCTAGTTTGATTTGTTCATCAGGTTTAGGTGTTCTAATATAGATTTTGTTAAGCGCAGTTGAAACTTTAGTATGTTCCTTTATCCTAACAGGGAACTGTGGTTTCTCAATATAAGCAGAAGGAACAACTGGATCAACATTGTAAAGTATAGTTTCTTCTTTAACTGGTACCGGTTCTTTGATTTCTTATTTAATAGGTGGGTGATATTTAAACCACTTGTCTTTAGGGAGATCAACATGAGTAGCAAATGATTCACAAAAGGAGGCTACTATCTCAGAGTCAAGTCCATATTTAGTGCTAAACTTTTGAAAAGCATTGATATCCATAAAAGATTTAACACAATCATACTTAAGCTTAATACCTGACTCTTTACCTTCGTCGAGTTCCCAATCTTCAGAGTTGCGTTTAATTCTTTCCAAAAGATCCCACCGGAATTCAATAGTCTTCTTCATATAAGAACCAGCACAAGAAGTATCGAGCATGGTTTGATCATTACGAGAAAGCCGAGCATAAAAGTTCTGGATAATAATTTCTCTTGAGAGATCATGATTGGGGCATGAATATAACATTGACTTAAGCCTCCCCCAAGCTAGAGTGATACTTTCTCCTTCACGAGGCCAAAAATTATATATATAATTCCGATCACGATGAACTAGATGCATAGGATAGATTTTTGGTGGAACTCCAATTTCAAACGATTCCAATTCCAAGATCCAATATCATCGCATAGCCTATACCATGCCAATGATTTTCCCTTCAAAGATAAAGGGAAAAAAAAATTCACAACTTCTTCCCCGGGTAAACCTGCAAGATTGAACAATCGACAAATTTGTTCTACATATATCAAATGCATATCAGGATGTTCGGTTCCATCTCCTGCATAAGGATTAGCTAGCAGTTTTTTTATCATACCCGAAGGAATTTCATATTCAATATTTTCAGTAGGTGTAGTAGGTTGAGGGGTAGCTAATTGTGGTTCCGGTCGAGGTGAAGATACCCCGAACAAACCCCTCAAAGGATTGTTTTCCATAGTAACAAGTGACAATAAATCTCAGCACACTATATAAATGTTTCCTTACCAAATTCCACTTACCAAAGGCGCTTCACTCCCCAGCAACGGCGCCAGAAAATAGCCTTGATGACCCACAAGTATAGGGGATCAATTGTAGCTCTTTTCGATAAGTAAGAGTGTCGAACCCAACGAGGAGCAGAAGGAAATGACAAGTAGTTTTCAGTAAGGTAATGTCTGCACGTGCTGAAATTGTAAGTAACAGAGTAGTTTGATAGCAAGATAATTTGTAACGGGCAAGTAATAATAGTAGTAATAGTGCAGCAAGATAGCCCAATCCTTTTGAGGCAAAGGACAGGCCAAAACGTCCTCTTATAATAAGCAAAGCGTTCTTGAGGGTACACGGGATTTTCATCTAGTCACTTTCACCATGTTGGTTTAATTCGTGTTTGGTACTTTGATAATTTGATATGTGGGTGGACCGGTGCTTAGGTGCTGTTCTTACTTGAACAAACCTCCTACTTATGATTAACCCTCCCGCAAGCATCTGCAACTACGAGAAAAGTATTAAGAATAAATTCTAACCATAGCATTAAACTTTTGGATCCAATCGGTCCCTTACGGAATAGAGCATAAACTGGGGTTTAAGCTTCTGTCACTCTCGCAACCCATCATCTAATTGATACTCCACAATGCATTCCCTTAGGCCCAAATATGGTGAAGTGTCATGTAGTCGACGTTCACATGACACCACTAAGGGAATCACAGCATACATACTATCGAAATATCGAACACATATCAAGTTCACATGATTACTTGCAACATGATTTCTCCCGTGACCTCAAGAACAAAAGTAAATACTCACAAATGATAATAATGCTCAAGATCAGAGGGGTATTAAATAGCATATTGGATCTGAACATATAATCTTCCACCAAATAAACCATATAGTAATCAACTACAAGATGTAATCAACACTACTAGTCACCCACAAGCACCAATCTATAGTTCCGGTAACAAGATTGAACACAAGAGATGAACTAGGGTTTGAGATGAGATGGTGTTGTTGAATATGTTGATGGAGATTGCCCTCCCAAAGATGGGAGAGTTGTTGGTGATGATGATGACGATGATTTCCCCCTCCAGGAGGGATGTTCCCCCGGCGGAATCGCTCCGCCGGAGGGCAAAAGTGCTCCTGCCCAAGTTCCGCCTCGAGACGGCGGCACTCTGTCCCGAAATTCCTCTCCTCCTCTTTCCTAGGTCAAAACGACCTATATACCAGAAGATGGGCGCCGGAGGTGGGCCTGGGTCAGCACAACCCACCAGGGTGCGCTTGGGCTCCCTGGCGTGCCCAGGTGGGTTGTGCCCACCTGGTGGGCCCCCTTTGGTAGTTATTTGCTCCAATATTCATCATATATTTGATAAAAAATCTCTGTGAAGTTTCAGCTTGTTTGGAGTTGTGCAGAATAGTTGTCCTGACGTAGCTTTTCCAGGTCCAGATTTACAGCTGTCAGAATTCTCCCTCTTTGTGTATACCTTGCATATTATAAAGAAAAGGCATTGGAATTACTCCAAGAAGCATTATTATGGATAAAAACATCATAAATAACAGTAATAAAACATGATGCAAAATGGACGTACCAGGCCCCCAGGTCTATTTTCCATCATATAAGTTTCCGATCTACTATTTTGCAATCTTTTACTTTCCAATCTATAAACCAAAAATACAAAAAATATTTACTTTATCGTTTATCTATCTCTATCAGATCTCACTTTTTCAAGTAACCGTGAAGGGATTGACAACCCCTTTATCGCGTTGGGTGCAAGTTGTTTGATTGTATGTGCAGGTATCCGGTAACTTGTGTGTTGTCTCCTACTGGATTGATACCTTGGTTCTCAAACTGAGGGAAATACTTATCTCTACTTTGTTGCATCACCCTTTCCTCTTCAAGGGAAAAACCAACGCAAGCTCAAGAAGTAGCAGGAAGAATTTCTGGCGCCGTTGCCAGGGAGATCTACACCAAGTCAAGCCATACCAAGTACCCATCATAAACTCTCATCTCTTGCATTACATTATTCGCCTTTCGCCTCTTGTTTTCCTCTCCCCCACTTCTAAAAATGATTTTTGAAAAGATTTGCCTTTTCTTCACCCCTCTTCCTTTTGTCTTCTTCGTTTGCTCTTTGTGTGCTCGTGTGTTGGTGTGCTTGCCTGTCTTTATGGCTCAACAAAAGAACTTTGATCCTCACTCTAGGAGGATGGAAGAAATTGAAAATAATGTTAGGAGCTTCATGTCTTTACAATTTGAGCATAATAGTTTCTTTAGAAACGAGCTTAAGGAGCAGAAAAGTTCTACAGAATACATGAATAAAGAGCTCGATGATATGTCTAAGGAATTTTATGGTTTGAAATCTCAGTTTGCTCACCTTGAAAATTTAGTAGGCCAAATTTCTGATAAACAAGCTACCTTGGTAAATAAGATGGCCGCTAAACCAGAATCTTTAAATAATGATGAAGATCTTAAAGTGATTGATGTGACTCCTATTTGAATCTTTATTTTCCAACATAAATCTTGATAAGGATGGGACAGGAGATGAGTCAACTTTAGCTAAAAGTCGTCCCAATGATTCGGAGTTTTTAGATCTTGATGCAAAAATTAATAAAAGTGGGATTGGAGAGGTCAAAACTTTAAGTAGCAATGAACCCACTCTTTTGGATATCAAGGAATTAAATTATGATAATTGTTATTTAACATATTGTATTTCCTTATTGCAATCCGTGCTGAATTCTCCTCATGCTTATAATCAAAACAAAGCTTTTACTAAACATATCGTTGATGCCATGATGCAATCTTTTGAAGAAAAGCTTGAATTGGAAGTTTCTATACCTAGAAAACTTTATGATGAGTGGGAACCTACTATTAATATTAATATTAAAGATTACGAGTGCCATGCTTTGTGTGATTTGGGAGCTAGCGTTTCCATGATTCTAAAAACTTTATGTGATGTGCTTGGTTTCCGTGAATTTGATGATTATTCTTTAAATTTGCATCTTGCGGATTCCACTATTAAGAAACCTATGGGAAGGATTAATGATGTTCTTATTGTTGCAAATAGGAATTATATATGTGCCCGTAGATTTCATTGTTTTTGATATAGATTGCAATCCTACATGTCCTATTATTCTTGGTAGACCTTTCCTTAGAACGATTGGTGCAATTATTGATATAAAAGAAGGAAACATTAGATTTCAATTTCCGTTAAGGAAGGGCATGGAACACTTTCTGAGAAATAAAACTAAATTGCCTTATGAATCTATTATGAGAGCCACTTATGGATTGCATGCCAAAGATGACAGTACCTAGATCTATTCGTGTTTTATGCCTAGCTAAGGGCGTTAAACAATAGCGCTTGTTGGGAGGCAACCCAATTTTATTTTTGTTTTTGCTTTTTAGGTTCTGTTTTGCAATAAATAATTCATCTAGCCTCTGGTTAGATGTGGTTTTATTTTTTAATTAGTGTTTGTGCCAAGTAAGACCTTTGGGATAGCTTACGGTGATAGTTGATTTGATCTTGCTGAAAAACAGAAAATTTTGCGCCCAGTACCTAAATTTTTAAAAATCACAGAAGCGTGATAAAATTCAGAATTTTCTACACAAGATTAATATACAAATTTCCCCTATTTTCCTAATTTTTCAGAATTTTTGGAGTTATAGAAGTATTCGAACTATCCAGATTGCTACAGACTATTCTGTTTTTGATAGATTCTGTTTTCTATGTGTTGTTTGCTTATTTTAATGATTCTATGGTTAGTATCGGGGGGTATGAACCATGGATAAGCTGAAATACAGTAGATATTACATAAATATAAATAAAGAATGAGTTCACAACAGTACCAAAAGTGGTGATTTATTTTCTTATACTAACGGAGCTTATGAGATTTTCTGTTGAGTTTTGTGTCGCGAAGTTTTCAAGTTTTGGGTAAGGATTTGATGGACTATGGAATAAGGAGTGGCAAGAGCCTAATCTTGGGGATGCCCAAGTCACCCCAAGGTAACATTCAAGGACAACCAAGAGCCTAAGCTTGGGGATGCCCCGGAAGGCATCCCCTCTTTCGTCTTCGCTCATCGGTAACTTTACTTGAGGCTATAATTTTATTCACCACATGATATGTGTTTTGCTTGGAGCGTCTTGTATGATTTGAGTATTTGCTTTTTAGTTTGCCGCAATCATCCTTGCTGTACACACCTTTTGAGAGGGACACACATCAATCATGATTTATTAGAATACTCTATGTGCTTCACTTATATCTTTTCAGCTAGGCAATTTTGCTCTAGTGCTTCACTTACATCTTTTTAGAGCACGGTGGTGGTTTTATTTTATAGAAATTGATGAACTCTCATGCTTCACTTATATTATTTTGAGAGTCTTTAAATAGCATGGTAAGTTGCTTTGGTTATAAATTTAGTCCTAATATGATAGGCATCCTACAGGGATATAATAAAAACTTTTACATAAGGTGCATTGAATACTAGGAGAAATTTGATTCCTTATGATTGTTTTGAGATATGAAGATGGTGATATGAGAGTCATGCTAGTGAGTAGTTGTGAATTTGAGAAATACTTGTGTTAAAGTTTGTGATTCCCGTAGCATGCATGTATGGTGAACCGTTATGTGATGAAGTCGGAGCATGATTTATTTATTGATTGTCTTCCTTATGAGTGGCGGTCGGGGACGAAGCGATGGTATTTTCCTACCAATCTATCCCCCTAGGAGCATGCGCGTAGTACTTCGTTTCGATAACTAATAGATTTTTGCAATAAGTATATGAGTTCTTTATGACTAATGTTGAGTCGATGGATTATACGCACTCTCACCCTTCCACCATTGCTAGCCTCTCTAGTATCGTGCAACTTTCGCCGGTACCATAAACCCACCATACACCCTCCTCAAAACAACCACCATACCTACCTATTATGGCATTTCCATAGCCATTATGAGATATATTGCCATGCAACTTTCCACTGTTCCGTTTATTATGACACGTTCCATCATTGTCATATTGCTTTGCATGATCATGTAGTTGACATCGTATTTGTGGCAAAGCCACCATTCATAATTCTTTATAGATGTCACTCTTGATTCATTGCACATCCCGGTACACCCCCGGAGGCACTCATATAGGGTCATATTTTGTTCTAAGTATCGAGTTGTAATTCTTGAGTTGTAAGTAAATAAAAGTGTGATGATCTTCATTATTAGAACATTGTCCCATGTGAGTAAAGGATGATGGAGACTATGATTCCCCACAAGTCGGGATGAGACTCGGACGAAAAAAAGAGGCCAAATAAATGAGAGAATGCCCAAATTAAAAAATGAGAGAAAAGAGAGAAGGGGCAATGTTAGTATCCTTTTACCACACTTGTGCTTCAAAGTAGCACCATGATCTTGATGATAGAAAGTCTCCTATGTTAACACTAGATTTTCTTTGACTTGTGTTTGGTTTGAGGAGCCTTTGAATGAAATTGTAGATATCCTCATAAACAATGTAACGATTATTTCAAATGAATAAAGCTTATGATTTTCTTCAAAAAGAAAACAAAGGGTCTAAAATCTAACAGTAACCCCAATCTTTGAAACTTGGCAACCCCTGAGTTAATGTTTTTGACCGTTGGACTGCTTTGAGCCAAGTGTGGTCTATCCTAGTGAGGACATGTCCTTCTCAATCCGAGTCGAGTGATGAAAATCTCCACACTGGTAACCTACCCCAAGTGACAAAAACACCTTTTACGTGTATGATGATATGTTGGTACATTTTGAATGTGGGCTTGGGCCTCCATGAGCCGATGTTTGGTTTTAGGTCACTATGGGCCTACCCAGTGGGAGATAACCTCATCATCTTCCATTTTCGCGTGGGCGGCCATCAAGATGTGGTCAAAGTACTCGGGGCAGTGGGAAAGTGGGCGCGGTTGACGACCGATTCAACCTTACAGCACGCGTCATACTCGACCCACTCCGAGAACTCCCATGTGTTGGTAATCGTTGCATGGAAAACAAAAAAATTCTACGCACACACAATGATCTATCCATGGAGATGCATAGCAACGAGGGGGAGAGTATGTACATACCCTCGTAGACCTTAAGCGGAAGCGTTTCTCAACGCGGTTGATGTAGTCGAACTTCTTCGCGTTTCAACCGATCAATTATCAGACTCACGGCACCTCCGCGTTCTGCACACGTTCAGCTTGGTGATGTCCCTCGCCTTCTTGATCCAGCAAGACGTCGAGGTAGTAGATGAGTTTCTTAAGCACGCGGTGTGGTGATAGTGATGGTGAAGTGATCTCCGCAGGGCTTCACCAAGCACTATGAAAATATGACCGAGGGAGTAAACGGTGGACGGGGGCGCCGCACACGATTAAGACAATGTTGTGTCCTTGTGTGGCGCCCCCTACCCATGTATATATAGGTGGGGGGAGGAGGCAGCCCCTAGGGTGCCCCAAGAGACCTGGCGGCATCCCTAGGGCTGCTGCCTTGCCCTGCGCCCCCCTTTCCTTACAAGAAGAAGGGGGAAGGGGAGAGGGGGAGAGGGAAGGAAGGGGGAGTCCTACTCCACACTTTCCTTTCCCTCCCCTCTTTCCTTCTCCTCCTCATAGGGCCGGCCTATATAGGGGCACATCAGCCCCTTGTGGGCTGGTGTGTTCCCTCTCTTGGCCCATAAAGCCCATATCTTTGCCGGGGCTGCCCGAAACTCCTTTCCGGTGACCCGATAAGTACCCGGTACCCTCCAAACACTTTCAATGTCCGAATACCACTGTCCTATATATCAATCTTTACCTCTCGAAAATTTTGAGACTCCTCGTCATGTCCGTGATCGCATCCAGGACTCCGAACAACATTCATTCACCAAATCACATAACTCATATAATACTATATCGTCAACGAACGTTAAGCGTGCGGACTGATGTCGCTTGAAGCTACGCTGGTGTTTCCCCAAAGAGGAAGGGATGATGCAGCACAGAGGCGTTAGGTATTTCCCTCAGATATGAAACCAAGGTTATCGAACCAGTAGGAGAACCAAGCAACACAACGTAAACAGCCCCTGCACACAAATAACAAATCCTCGCAACCCGACGTGTTAAAGGGGTTGTCAAACCCCTCCGGGGTACGGCGCCTCAAGATAGGCAAACAGATGTGAGATAAATTGTAGTAGATTGACAGATCGAACGCCAAATAAAAAAATTGAAATAAAATGCAGCAAGGTATTTTTGTATTTTTGGTTTAGTAGATCTAAAAATTAATGCAAGGAAAAAGTAGATCGCAAAGGCAAATATATGAGAAAGGGACCCGGGGGCCGTAGGTTTCACTAGTGGCTTCTCTCGAGAAAAATAGCAAACGGTGGGTGAACAAATTACTGTTGGGCAATTGATAGAACTTCAAATAATCATGACGATATCCAGTCAATGATCATTATATAGGCATCATGTCCAAGATTAGTAGACCGACTCCTGCCTGCATCTACTACTATTACTCCACACATCGACCGCTATCCAACATGCATCTAGTGTATTAAGTTCATGGAAAAACAGAGTAATGCAAGAAGAATGATGACATGATGCATACAAGATCTATCTATGTAGAGATAGACCCCATCGTTTTATCCCTTCTATCACTGGGATCAAGCACCGTAAGATCGAACCCACTAAAAAGCACCTCTTCCCATTGCAAGATAAATAGATCAAGTTGGCCAAACAAAACCCAAATATCGGAGAAGAAATACGAGGCTATAAGCAATCATGCATATAAGAGATCAAAGAAACTCAAATAACTTTCATGGATATAAAAAGATAGATCTGATCATAAAATCAAAGTTCATTGATCCCAACAAACACACCGCAAAAGAGTAACATCATATGGATCTCCAAGAGACCATTGTATTGAGAATTCAGTGAGAGAGAGGAAGCCGTCTAGCTACTAACTACGGACCCGAAGGTCGACAAAGAACTACTCACGCATCATCGGAGAGGCACCAATGGAGGTGGTGAACCCCATCCGAGATGGTGTCTAGATTGAATCTGGTGGTTCTGGACTCTGCGGCGGCTGGATGAATATTTCATCGACTCCCCTAGGGTTTCTGGAATATTGGGGTATTTATAGAGAAAAGAGGCGGTACGGGGGGCACCCGAGGTGGGCACAACCCACCAGTGCGCGCCTGGGCCTCCTGGCGCACCCCGGTGGTTTGTGCCCTCCTCGAGGCACCCCCCAGGCGCAGCCAGGGCCCATTATGTTCCTTATGGTCCCAAAAAAATCTTCGTGGAGTTTTGTTGCGTTTGGACTCCATCTGATATTGATTTCATGCGTTGTAAAAAACATGCAGAAAATAGCAACTGGCACTTGGCACTATGTCAATAGGTTAGTACCAAAAATGATATAAAATGACTATAAAATGGTTATAAAACATCCAAGATTGATAATATAACAGCATGGAACAATAAAAAATTATAGATACGTTGGAGACGTATCAAGATCCCTGCTTAACTCCTACTCGTCCTCGAGTAGGTAAGTGATAAAAACAGAATTTTTGATGTGGAATGCTGCCTAACATGTCATATGATATTCTTTTCTTTATAGCATGGACAATTGGACTTCTATGTGATTCAAAGCAATAGTCTAGTTTTGACATAATAATTTAGATACTCAAGCATATCAACAAGCAACCAAGTCTTTAAAAATATCAATGCTAAAATAAGTTATCCCTAGCCCATCATGCTCAACCATTGATCCATTCATGAAACACACTCGCATATTAACTACACCCAATACTCAAGTACGATCATATTGCCTCCTAGTTGGTGCTTTTTATAAGAGAAGATGGAGACTCAAATTCAAAATAAAAATTGCATAAAGTAAAAGAAAGGCCCTTCGCAGAGGGAAGTAGGGATTTGTAGAGGTGACAAAGTTCAAAGCGAAAAAATTAGAGATAAAAATATTTTGGGAGGTGTATCCATCCCACCAACGAAAACGACTTAGAGTTCCCAACACTTTCCATGCTAGATATATCATAAGCGGTTCCGAAACAGAAAATAAAGTTTATTCCTTTTTCCACCATACTTTCACTTTCCATGGCTAGCCGTATCCACGGTTGCCCTCCATACCAACACTTCCCAAGGAATTTATTATTTGACAACATAAAGTAAATTCATTTTTTTCATTTCGAGACTGGGCATCCCTAAAATCCTTTGCCTTACTCTCATGCAAAGACAAGTGAATAAACACTCATCGTGAGAATAACACATCTAGCATGGAAAATATTAGCCACCCCTCACCGCTCCGCGAGCAAAACAAATACACAAAAGAGAAGTTTATTTTGAAAATTAGAGATGGCACATGCAAATTTGCTTATAACGGCAAAAGAATACCGCATATAGGTAGATATAGTGGACTCATGTGGCAAAACTGGTTTAAAGGATTTTGGATGCATAAGTAGAGATCATACTTGGTGCAAAATGAAGGCTAGCAAAAGATTGAGAAGCGACCAACCAAGAAACGAATAATCTCATAAGCAAGCATTAAGCATAATTAACAATCGAATAATGCACCACAAGTAGGATATAATTTCATTGCATAACTATTGACTTTCGTGCTTGCATAGGGAATCACAAACCTTAACACCATTATTCTTACTAAAGCATAATTACGCATCAACATAACTCACATATCACATCATCATATCTGAAAACTATTACTAAGAATCAAGTTTATTTTGTCCAATGATCTTCATGAAAGTTTTTATTATATCCTTCTTGGATATCTATCACTTTGGGACTAATTTTCATGTGTTGCTTTTTCATAAGCTCAAACAAATATAAGTGAAGATCATGAGGATAATTTTTCTTTTCTTTCTCTCAAAATAATTTAAGTGAAGCAAGAGAGAATTTCTTCAAAATTTTACTAACTCTCAAATAAATATAAGTGAAGCAAGAGAGCATTTCTTCAAAAATACTAAGCACACCATGCTCAAAACGATATAAGTGAAGCACTAGAGCAAGTCCAGAGCTCATAAAAATTTAAGTGAAGCATAGAGAGCAATTTTAACAAGTCATGACATAATTTTGGCTCTCCCAAATAGGTGTGTCCAGCAAAGGATTAAGACTTAAAACACAAAATAAAACAAACAAAGACTCAAATCATACAAGACGCTCCAAGCAAAACACATATTATGTGGTGAATAAAAATATAGCTCCGAGTAAAATACCGATGGTCGTTAGAAAAAAGAGGGGATGCCACTCGGGGCCATCCCCAAGCTTAGTTGGTTGCTCATTTTTGGATAATAGCTTGGGATTCTGGGGTATCCCCAAGCTTAGGCTGTTCTATCCTTCCTTCATCCATTTTAAGATAACCCAAAACATGGAAACTTCAATCACACAAAACTCCACAAACCCCTCGTGAGATCCGTTAGTATAAGAAAGCAAACCACTACTATAATTATTGTATTAAACCAATTCATATTTTGTTTTTGCTTTATATCTACTGTATTTCAACTTTTCTATGGCAAAAACTCATTAAAGAAAAACCATAGAGCCATCAAAATAAGCACACAACGCAAAGAAAATAGAGTCTGTCAAAACGGAACAGTCGGTAGCAATCTGACTTTTTCGAATACTTCTGTAACTCAAAAAATTCTGAAAAACTAGGATGACCTGGGTAATTTTTATATTAATCTTCTGCAAAAATAATTGGCATTTTATCACGTTCTGATTAGTTTTAACAATTATTTTTGTGAGCGCAAAAGTTTCTGTTTTTCAGCAAGATCAAACAACTATCACCCAAGAAGATCCTAACGGTTCTACTTGGCACAAACACTAATTAAAACACAAAAAAAACAATGATAACAGTAGCATAATTGTGCTAACACTCAAGAACAGAAAGCAAAAAGTAAAAAAATAAGATTTATTCATTGGGTTGCCTCCCAACAAGCGCTATAGTTTTACGCCCTTAGCTAGGCATAAAGCAAGGATCTAAGTTTTGTCTTCCGAAGTTTTGGCAACTTTTGTAAGGGTTTTCTCAAACCCGGGAGGCTCTTTACGCTTCCCTAAATTTTCCGGAAAAGAGACCATCTTAAGATCCAAAATATCCAATCACTTGTTGCAAAGAGTAATCAGGGTATTCATGCGATTGATACTACCATTGAGGTGTTTGAGGGGTTCATTATATTTATGTATTTCAACCATATGTTTATGCAAATCACCAAGTTTATCCAACATTTGAACCCCCTCAAGGGTAAAAGAAAACCCCTTCTTTTGAGGTGGAATTCCTAAAATTCCTTCTAAAATTTCATAGGCAGCATTGGCATCAAGCTCAATAAAATTCCCTTTGGTGGCAAAAATCCATAAGTTGTCTATGATGCAAAGCCAATCCCATGTAAAAATTACGAAGCAAAACCTTAGCATCCCCCTATAAATTAGAAATACGATACGATTCCATAAGCCTATACCAGGCATCTTTCAAATTTTCTCCTTGTCTTTGCTTGAAGTAAAGAACTTCAAAATCGGGTGACAAAGGAGGAGTAGGAACGCTAGCCATCAAGACTGGAAAGCAAGAAAACGGCGAACGAAAAAGAGAGGCGAATAAAACAACAAATTTTTGTGAAGTGGGGAAGAGGAAAACGAGAGGCAAATGGCAAATAATGTAAATTGCGAGGAGATGAGATTTGTGATTAGGAACCTGGTATATGTTGAAGATCCTCCCCGACAACGGCGCCAGAAATTGCATGTTGACGGGAGGCTATCTTGACTTGATTCTCCCGCAACGGTGCCGAAATTCCTTTGATGTCGCTTGAAGCTACGTCGGTGTTTCCCCAAAGAGGAAGGGATGATGCAGCACAGCGGCGATAGGTATTTCCCTCAGATATGAAACCAAGGTTATCGAACCAGTAGGAGAACCAAGCAACACAACGTAAATAGCCCCTGCACACAGATAAGAAATCCTTGCAACCTGACATGTTAGAGGGATTGTCAATCCCTTTAGGTGTACGGCGCCTCAAGATAGGCAGACGGACGTGAGATAAATTGTAGTAGATTGATAGATCGAACGCCAAATAAAATAAATAGAAATAAAACACAGCAAGGTATTTTTATATTTTTGGTTTAGTAGATCTGAAAATAAATGCAAGGAAAAAGTAGATCGCAAAGGTAAATATATGAGAAAGAGACCCGGGGGCCGTAGGTTTCACTAGTTGCTTCTCTCGAGAAAAATAGCAAACGGTGGGTGAACAAATTACTGTTGGGCAATTGATAGAACTTCAAATAATCATGACGATATCCAGTCAATGATCATTATATAGGCATCACGTCCAAGATTAGTAGACCGACTCCTGCCTGCATCTACTACTATTACTCCACACATCGACCGCTATCCAGCATGCATCTAGTGTATTAAGTTCATGGAAAAACAGAGTAATGCAATAAGAACGAAGACATGATGTAGACAAGGTCTATCTATGTAGAGATAGACCCCATCGTTTTATCCTTAGTAGCAATGATACATACGTGTCGGTTCCCCTTCTATCACTGGGATCAAGCACCGTAAGATCGAACCCACTACAAAGCACCTCTTCCCATTGCAAGATAAATAGATCATGTTGGCCAAACAAAACCCAAATATCGGAGAAGAAATACGAGGTTATGAGCAATCATGCATATAAGAGATCAAAGAAACTCAAATAACTTTCATGGATATAAAAAGATAGATCTGATTATAAACTCAAAGTTCATCGATCCCAACAAACACACCGCAAAAGAGTTACATCATATGGATCTCCAAGAGACCATTGTATTGAGAATTCAGCAAGAGAGAGGAAGCCATCTAGCTAATAACTGCGGAACCGAAGCTCTGCAAAGAACTACTCACGCATCATCGGAGAGGCACCAATGGGGGTGGTGAACCCCATCCGAGATGGTGTCTAGATTGGATCTGGTGGTTCTGGACTCTGCGGCGGCTGGATGGATATTTCGTCGACTCCCCTAGGGTTTTTGGAATATTGGGGTATTTATAGAGCAAAGAGGCGGTCCGGGGGCACCCGAGGTAGGAACAACCCACCAGGGCACGCCTGGACCTCCTGGCGTACCCTGGTGGGTTGTTCCCTCCTCGAGGCACCACCCATGCGCAGCCAGGGCCCATTATGTTCCTTCTGGTCCAAAAAAATCTCTGTGGAGTTTCATTGCGTTTGGACTCCATCTGATATTGATTTCCTGCGATGTAAAAAACATGCATAAAATAGCAACTGGCACTTGGCACTATGTCAATAGGTTAGTACCAAAAAATGATATAAAATGACTATAAAATGATTATAAAACGTCCAAGATTGATAATATAACAACATTGTACAATCAAAAATTATAGATACGTTGGAGACGTATCACGGACCCTACGGGTTCGAGAACTATGTAGACATGACCGAGACACCTCTCCGGTCAATAACCAATAGCGGAACCTGGATGCCCATATTGGCTCCTACATATTCTATGAAGATCTTTATTGGTCGATCCATTATGACAACATACATAATTCCCTGTGTCCATCGATATGTTCCTTGCCCGAGATTCGATCGTCGGTATCTTCATACCTAGTTCAATCTTGTTACTCGCAAGTCTCTTTACTTTTTCCTTAATACATCATCCTATGACTAACTCATTATTTACTTTGCTTGCAAGGCTTCTTATGATGTGTAGTACCGAGAGGGCCCAAACATACCTCTCCGATACTTGGAGTGACAAATCCTAATCTCGATCTATGCCAACTCAACAAACACCTTCAGAGATACCTGTAGAGCATCTTTATGATCACCCAGTTATGTTGTGATGTTCGATAGCACACAAGGTATTCCTCTGGTATCCGGGAGTTGCATAGTCTCATAGTCGAAGGAATATGTATTTGACATGAAGAAAGCAATATCAATAAACTGAACGATCAAAATGCTAAGCTAACGGATGTGTCTTGTCCATCACATCATTCTCCTAATGATGTGATCCCGTTATCAAATGACTAACACATGTATATGGTTAGGAAACCTTAAACATCTTTGATCAACAAGCTAGTCTAGTAGAGGCTTACTAGGGACACGGTATTTGTTTATGTATTCACACATGTATTTAGGTTTCCGATCAATACAATTCTAGCATGAATAATAAACCTTTATCATGAAAAAGGAAATATAAAATAACAACTTTATTATTGCCTCTAGGGCATATTTCGTTCAGTCTCCCACTTGCACTAGAGTCAATAATCTAGTTTACATCACCATGTGATTAACACCAATAGTTCACATCGTCATGCGATTAACACCCATAGTTCACATTGTCATGTGACTAACACCCAGAGAGTTTACTAGAGTTAATAATCTAGTTCACATCGCCATGTGATTAACACCCAAAGAGCACTAAGGTGTGACCATGTTTTGCTTGTGAGAGAGGTTTAGTCAACGGGTCTGCCACATTCAGATCCATATGTATTTTGCAATTTTCTATGTCTATAATGCTCTGCACGGAGCTACTCTAGCTAATTGCTCCCCCTTTCAATATGTATCCAGACTGAGACTCAAAATCATCTAGATTAGCTTTAAAGCTTGCATCGACGTAACCCATTACGACGTACCCTTTATTACCTCCATAGCCAAGAAACGGTTCCTTAGTCCTCTAAGGATAATTTTGACCGTTGTCCAGTGATCTACTCCTGGATCACTATTGTACCACCTTGCCAAACTCATGGCAAGGTACACAACAGGTTTGGTACACAACATGGCATACTTTATAGAACCTATGGTTGAGGCATAGGGAATGACTTTCATTCTCTCTCTATCTTCTGCGGTGGTTGGGTTTTGAGTCTTACTCAACTTCACACCTTGCAACACAGGCAAGAAACCTTTCTTTGACTGATTCATTTTGAACTTCTTCAAAATCTTGTCAAGGTATGTGCTTTGTGAAAGTCCTATTAAGCATCTTGATCTATCCCTATAGATCTTGATGCCCAATATATAAGTCGCTTCACTGAGGTCTTTGATACGTCTCCAACGTATCTATAATTATCGATTGTTCCATGCTGTTTTATTATCAATCTTGGATGTTTTATAATCATTTTATAGTCATTTTATATCATTTTTGGTACTGACCTATTGACATAGTGCCAAGTGCCAGTTGCTGTTTTTTCCATGTTTTTTACATCACAGGAAATCAATATCAAACGGAGCCCAAATGCCACGAAACTCCACGATGATTTTTTGTGGGACAGAAGGAAGGCATTGGGCCCTGGTTGCACCTGGGGGGTGCCCCGAGGGGGGCACAACCCACCAGGGCACGCCAGGAGGCCCAGGCGCGCCCTGGTGGGTTGTGCACACCGCGGGTGCCCCCCGGACCGTCTCTTTGCTCTATAAATACCCGAAAAATCCACAAACCCTAGAGGAGTCAACAAAATATTCATCCAGCCGCCGCAGAGTCCAGAACCACCAGATCCAATCTAGACACCATCTCGGATGGGGTTCACCACCTCCATTGGTGCCTCTCCGATGATGCGTGAGTAGTTGTTTGTAGACCTTCGGGTCCGTAGTTAGTAGCTAGATGGCTTCCTCTCTCTCGCTGAATTCTCAATACAATGGTCTCTTGGAGATCCATATGATGTAACTCTTTTGCGGTGTGTTTGTTGGGATCTGATGAAGTTCGAGTTTATGATCAGTAATATCTTTTTATATCCACGAAAGTTATTTGAGTTTCTTTTATCTCTTATAGCCTCGTATTTCTTCTCCGATATTTGGTTTTTGTTTGGCCAACTTGATCTATTTATCTTGCAATGGGAAGAGGTGCCCGGTAGTGGGTTCGATCTTATGGTGCTTGATCCCAATGACAGAAAGGGAACCGACACGTATGTATCGTTGCTACTAAGGATAAAAAGATGAGATCTATATCTACCGCCATATTGATAAACGGATCTTGTCTACATCATGTCATCGTTCTTATTGCATTACTCCGTTTTCCATGAACGTAATACACTAGATGCATGCTGGATAGCGGTCGATGTGTGGAGTAATAGTAGTAGATGCAGGCAGGAGTTGGTCTACTAATCTTGGACGTGATGCCTATGTAATGATCATTGCCTGGATATCATCATAATCATTTGAAGTTATAACAATTGCCCAACAGTAATTTGTTTACCCACCGTTCGCTATTTTTCTCGAGAGAAGCCACTAGTGAAACCTACGGCCCCCGGGTCTTATTTCTCATATATTTGCCTTGCGATCTATTATTCCTTTGTGTTTTTATTCAGATCTATTAAACCAAAAATACAAAAATATCTTGCTGCATTTATTTTATTTGCGATCTATTATTTCAATATATTATAATTTTCTCCCGTCATCGTGCCTTCTGGCGCCGTTGCCCAAAGGGATTGACAACCCCTTTAACACGTCGGGTTGCGAGTGGTTGTTATTTGTGTGCAGGGGCTGTTTATGTTGTGTTGCTTGGTTCTCCTACTGGTTCGATACCTTGGTTTCATTATTGAGGGAAATACCTACCGTTGATGTGCTACATCATCCTCTCCTCTTGGGGGAAACACCGACGTAGTCTTGGCAAACATCATCAAGGGTATTTTCTGGCGCCGTTGCCGGGGAGGATCTTCAACATAACCAGGTTCCTAATCACAAAGCTCATCTCCTTGCAATTTACATTATTTGCCATTTGCCTCTCGTTTTCATCTCCCCCACTTCACAAAAATTTGCCGTTTTATTCGTCTCTCTTTTTCCGTTCGCCATTTTCTTATTAGGTCTATTCTCTGCTTGCAATCATGAGTGATTTCGGTATGGCACCAACAGATGATGGCCTGACTCCTAAGATTGGACGTATAGGCAATCTGGATGCTAAAACTTTTATCTTGGGGTAAGGGAACATTATGGGAAAAGAACGTATCCAAGAATTTTTCAATTGTGTTGGAAATCTTAGTCTTGATGATGCTCCTATACTTAAAACTACTAGATCTTATGCGGATGCTATTTCAGCACTAGTTTTGAAACTTGAAAGTAAATTTATCCGCACTCATCCTACTTTGCAAAGATTGTTTTTTGAGCTTCCCGAAATGAAGAATCCCAAAGCCAAAAATTTGGCCACTCTCGTTCTTATGAACGAGTTTGACTACATAATTCGGGAAGCTAGGGAAATCTTTTACTTTTATGGTATGAA
Source organism: Aegilops bicornis (assembly GCA_021605145.1). Taxonomy (NCBI): domain Eukaryota; kingdom Viridiplantae; phylum Streptophyta; class Magnoliopsida; order Poales; family Poaceae; genus Aegilops; species Aegilops bicornis. Next base: position 358,235,775 of record CM038672.1, on the reverse strand, counting down.
TCGTGAAAACCCCGTAATAGATGAAATTATTCATAATAGTGACTATGCACTAAGGCATTTCCTTGGGGATAATAAGATCTTTGACGAGAATCTTAAAAAGGAGGTCCCCGTTCTAGAAATAATCCAACAAGTTTTTAATAATGTTAATCAACACTATTCTTGGATTGTTGCGGGAAATCAAAGGGGTTATGATGAAAACCAGATAAGGAATGCTAAAGTTTCTATGGATAATATGTTTTATGTTGGGTTTACAAAACCTCCTGATAAAAATACCCCAAAGAAAACTAAGAAGAAGAAGGATGACAAAACTTTGATCCTTGCTATATGCCTAGCTAAGGGCGTAAAACTATAGCGCTTGTTGGGAAGCAACCCAATGAATAAAATTTATTTTTTCTTTTTTCTTGCTGTTCTTGTGTGTTAACACAATTATGCTACTGTTATTATTGTTTTTTTGTGTTTTAATTAGTGTTTGTGGCAAGTAGAACCAATAGGGTCTTCTTGGGTGATAGTTGTTTGATCTTGCTGAAAAAGACAGAAACTTTGCGCTCACGAAAATAATTTTAATAAATCACAGAGAAGAGCTTTTGCCCTGATTCTTTTTGAAGAAGATTAATATATAAATTACCCTGGTCTTCCTATTTTGGTTGAATATTTGGAGCTCCAGAAGTATTCGCAAAAGTCAGATTACTACAGACTGTTCTGTTTTGACAGATCCTATTTTCTTTGTGTTGTGTGCTTATTTTGATGGCTCTATGGTTTTCTTTGATGAGTTGTTGCCATAGAAAAGTTGGAATACAGTAGATATAATACAAAAACAAAATATGAATTGGTTTGATACAGCACTTATAGTAGCAGTTTGCTTTCTTATACTAACGGATCTCACAAAGGTTTTGTTGAGTTTTGTGTGATTGAAGTTTTCAAGTTTTGGGTTATCTTACGATGGATGAAGGAAGGATGTAAGAGCCTAAGCTTGGGGATGCCCCAGCATCCCATTATCCAAGAATGAACAACCAACTAATCTTGGGAATGCCCCCGAGTGGCATCCCCGCTTTCTTCCAACAACTATCGGTATTTTACTTGAGGCTATATTTTTATTCGTCACATGATATGTGTTTTGCTTGGAGCGTCTTGTATGATATGAGTCTTTGCTTGTTTTATTTTGTGTTTTAAGTCATCAATCCTTGCTGGACACACCTATTTGAGAGAGCAAAAATTATATCATGATTTGTTTGAATTGCTCTCTATGCTTCACTTAAATCTTTTATGAGCTAGGACTTGCTCTAGTGCTTCACTTATATATTTTTTAGCACGGTGTGCTTAGTATTTTTGAATAAATGCTCTATTGCTTCACTTAGATTTATTTGAGAGTTAGTAAAATTTTAAGGAAATTCTCTCTTGCTTCACTTAAATTATTTTGAGAGAAAGAAAATTTGTTAAGCTCATGATCTTCACTTATATTTGTTTGAGCTTATGAAAAGCAACACATGAAAATTAGTCCCAAAGTGATAGATATCCAAGAAGGATAAAGAAAAAAGAAAAAGTCATGAAGATCATTGGACAAAATAAACTTGATTCTTGGTAATAGTTTTGAGATATGATGATGTGATATGTGAGTTATGTTGATGAGTAATTGTGCTCTAGTAGGAATATTGGTGTTAAGGTTTGTGATTCCCTATGCATGCACGAAAATCAATAATAATGCAATGAAAATTATATCCTACTTGTGGTGCATTATTCGGTGTTAATTATGCTTAATGCTTGCTTATGAGATTATTCGTTTTTTGGTTGGTCGCTTCTCAATCTTTTTGCTAGCCTTCATTTTGCACTAAGTATGACCTCTACTTGTGCATCCAAAATCCGTTAAACCAGTTGTCGGTGGAAACGACACCCATGGGATCACTGGAGTCCATTCTACGGTTGGCGGGCACGGGGTTGTAAGAAGAGGAGGTTTAAGAGCCAGCACAAGGATCGTTTACCCAGGTTCGGGCCGCAAGGATGCGTAATACCCTAGTCCTACTTTGGTGTGTATTTCAGAGTGTTCTTGAGCTCTCGAACTAGCTATGGTGGCTGCGTAGTTCCAAAGAGCCGAATCCTTCTCCTGGTCGCCTCGGGCCTCCTTTTATAGGAAAAAGGGGTTGCCACAGTGGCACACAGGAGGTGGAAAGGTGTACAGTGCGCGAGCTTATCGCTCGGCATTACGGGGAAAAGCGCATTCAATGCGCTACTTAGGTGTCCATTAGCTTTATCGGGGACGGGAACGAGGCCCGTCTCGTCCGTCGCTGCTACGCCTCACTTCGGCACGCGCCCAGGCCAGCGATGCGTGTAGCGCCATCTAGGCAGGCAGGCTCCTGAGGTGGTGCGGTGGCAGGGCCTTCACGAAGATCTGCATGCCACCACGCAGGTGCTTGCTGGGTCGGTGTAGAGGCCGCCCGTTGCCACGCAGGTGCCTGCCCAGCTGGTTGAGCTAGCAGCTGCTTGGGGACGGCGGTGGAGCCTTGGCAGGCGCGGACCTGGCTGTGGCCCTGCTGATGCCCTCGGCAAGAGTCTTGCCGGGGGCCCGACAAGGGTCTTGCCGTGGTGTTGCAGTTGTCCCCGGCAAGGCGCTTGCCGGGGGTCTTGTGGATTTCCTCGGCTAGGATCCCACCGAGGGTCGCCGTCTTCTGGTCCTCATATGATCCTGTGTATTTATGATCTTGACAAAGATCTGCATGCCACCACGGAGGTGCCTCCCGAGCCCTGGTTCTAATGTAGTTGTTGACGGTGTTTGGAACCCTTGGGCTCAAGGGTGGCCCGCTTTGCTGGCGTTGGGCAAGTTGCCCTGGCAAAGCTCTTGCAGGGGCCGCAGAGGCCGCCCCAGTAAGGGTCTTGCCAGGGAAGTCCACCTCGCCCCTTTGCTCTTTTATGCTTCTGGTCTTGGTGTCGCCTTGGTTGCCTTGTGCTTCGACTTCTCTCCGGCTTCCCTCCTCTGCCCTGCTAAGTGCGGCAGCGACACGCGGCTCTGACTGCCCGTGCACAAGTAAAGCAGTCAAAAGGAGATCCCCTACTTTTGTACACCGACAGGAGCCCCCGGGTCTGGGCCACACATAAGTTCGACGCGTTGTTGGGTCAGGCCCAGAACGGTGTGCGGGCAGGTGGGGCAGATTTTTACCGTAGTAACTGTTCCGTCCGCTGCATTTTCCCACGACCCGCGTTGAACGCGTGACGTGGAGGGTCGTGCGTGACGTGGGGGTCATGCGTGGGGCATTCCCGCACGCATGTGTCACGTCACAGTTAATGGGAAAAGAGGCAGCCCGCGCCTTCCCCGTAAAAAGGAATAACCGCGGGCGCGCTGCTCATTTACCCTCCGTGCTTTCCCCAATCTCGGAACCGCCGTCCCCTTCTTCCTCCTTCTCAAGTTGTTGCCTTCGCTCGCCGCCACCGCGCCTTCGCCATCCTCCATTCCTCGCCTCCCGCAGCCGCCATGGAACCCAAGACCAGCAGAGGCAAGGGAGTGGCCAAGGACGCCGGGAGAAGGAGCCGCTGGAGAGCGAGCTGGCGGTGCGGCGGACGCAGCACGCCTACTTCCGGTCGAAGGTCGACGCGGTCGAACTCTAGGACTACTTCAAGCACCTGTGGGGGTGCAAGACGGGAAGCGAGACGACGGGGCATCCGGCCACGTGCGTCATCCCCGCCGCCTTCGCCGAAGCCGGCCTGAATCGGTACCCATTCTTTGTCGATTACTTCTCCTGCGGGCTCTGTCCCCCTTTCTCCGATTTCTTCAGCGACATCATGCACACCTATGGCTTCCGCCTTCTGGATTTTACTCCAAATGCCGTGGTGTGCATGGCTCTTTTCACGCACCTCTGCGAGGGCTTCGCCGGGGTGCATCCCAACACGGCACTCTTCCGCCACTACTTCTTCCCTTGCATCCAAAAGGGGGGCGCCATTTCCGGTTGTGTCGCCTGGATCCCAAGGACCCAGGAGAAAGGGGCATATCCGGACGGTGCCCAGAAGGAGAGGTGGGAGGAGTGGCGGGGCCAGTGGTGCTGGATTGAAGAGAAGGACCCGCAAGACTTTTGCCGGGCCCGCCACGCACCGCTGGTCCGCAGGAACGACTGGAGTGATGTCGACGTCAACGACCAGAAGCTCACGACCGCCACCACCAGGATTCTTTGTCTCACCGAGGCCGGGCTCACCCTTGAGATGATCGGGGCGGATTTCATCTGCCGCCGAATCGCTCCGCTGCACAACAAGGGGAGGCCGGCCTAGCTCTTCACGAACGCCGCCGACATCATGAGGATGGGGCACTGATAATCCCCAAGTGCAGGGAATCATCGTAGCAATTTCCAAAGGTGGAAGTGATAAGTATGGAGTGTCGAACCCACAAGGAGCTAAAGGTAAGATCAATATTCTCTCAAGCCCTATCTCACATCGATACGACTCTACCTACACCGAACGCTTGCTTCCAATTAGAAACGAGAATTAAAACTACGTTGTGGGTATGAAGAGGATAACTTTGTTTGATATCGAAGAGCTAAAATATAAAAGTAGGTGTTGTTATCATAAAGTTAGAATATATTACTAAATATTATAAATAGCGAGTGTGGAATAATGGTGGATCGGTGTGCGGAATTGTCCTAGGCAATCGTTAACAAGACCGGTAATCACTATTGCAGTTTCATATGAGGGCGAGGCATAAGCTAACATACTTTCTCTACATGGATCATATGCACTTATGATTGGAACTCTAGCAAGCATCCGCAACCACTAAAGATCATTAAGGTAAAACCCAACCATAGCACTAAAGCATCAAGTCCTATTTATTTCCATACGCAACAATCCCTCTTACTCGGGTTTGTGTTTCAGTCACTCACCAACCCACTATAAGCGAATCATGAACGTATTGCAACACCCTACAGCGGAACCCCACACGCTTGCGCGACACGGAGGGCACCATAGGACAACATCAAAGTAACATACAACTCATACCAATTTAGATCATCAATCAACCCATAGAAAAAAGATATCTACTCAAAACATCATAGGATGGCAACACATCATTGGATCATAATATGTGGCATAAAGCACCATGTTCAAGTAGGGATTACAGCGGGGTGCGGGAGAGTGGACCGCGTAAAATAGATGAGGATGGTGATGATGATGGTGATGTTGATGAAGACGATCACCGTGGTGATGATTCCCCTCCTGATGGCACTCCGGTGCCACCAAGAGAGAGGAGGAGAGGTTCTCCCCCTTGTGCTTCCTCCTCCATGGCCTCCACCCTCTGGTCCTTGGCCTTCATGGTGATGATGGCCCCTCCGGGATACTTCTCCATGGCCATCGGTGATGATGGCCCCCCTCCGGCAGGGTGCCAGAGAGGGCCTAGATTGATTTCTCGTGGCTACAGAGGCTTGCGGCGGCGGAACTTCCGATCTAGGTTTCTTTCTGGAAGTTTGGGTATATATGAGAGGTGTTGGCGTTGATTTCATGTCAGGGGGTTTCCGGGCTGTCCACGAGGCAGGGTGCGCGCCCCAGGGGGGTGGGCGCGCCCCCACCCTCGTGGGCAAACCGGGACTCTTCTGGCCAACTTCCGCTACTCCGTTGGCTTCTTCTGGTCCGAAAATGATCTCCGTCAAGTTGCACGTCAATTGGACTCCGTTTGGTTTTCCTTTTCTGCTATACTCTAAAACAAGGAGAAAACAGAAACTGGCACTGGGCTCTAGGTTAATAGGTTAGTCCCAAAAATCATATAATAGTGTATAATAAAGCCCATTAAACATCCAAGATAGATAATATAACAACATGAATACTTCATAAATTACAGATACGTTGGAGACGTATCAGCATCCCCAAGCTTAATTCTTGCTCGTCCTCGAGTAGGTAAATGATAAAATAAATAAGTTATGAAGTGTGAATGCTAGCGGGTGCACAAGTTTGATCAATGATAATTTCAATCACCTTTTCTAGCATCATTATATGTCATAATAGTAGATCATCTCATAAAACTTCTCATGATAAAGTAACAAGATGTTCACATGTTAAAGTATAGATCATAAACTTTCTTGAAAACTAACAAACCGTGTTATCAGTCATCAAACAATTACAATTCATCTTATTTGCAGGAAGAGTCTATGTCAGAGCTTTGATTTAGCAAGTCCACATACTCAACTATAATTTAGTCTTTCACAATTGCTAACACTCACGCAATACTTGTGGTTATGGAGTTTTAATCGGACACGAGAGAAAGATAGGGGCTTATAGTTTCGCCTCCCAACCTTTTACCTCAAGGGTAATGTCAACAATAATAGCTCATGCTAACTTACATCCAATTAGATATATATACATATATATATATATATATATATATATATATATATATATATATATATATATATCAGGATCCTTCCTACATCCTGTTCTTGCCAAAGGATAAAATGTAAAAAGAAAAGGTGAAGATCACCATGACTCTTGCATAAGGTAGAAGATAAAAGTAAAAGATAGGCCCTTCGCAGAGGGAAGCAGAGGTTGCCATGCGCTTTTAGGGTTGGATGCACAAAATCTTAATGCGAAAGAACGTCACTTTATATTGCCACTTGTGATATGGACCTTTATTATGCAGTCGATGCTTTTATTTCTTCCACATCACAAGATCATATAAAGCTTATTTCCTCCACACCAATCAATCATACATATTTAGAGAGCAATTTTTATTGCTTGCACCGATGACAACTTACTTGAAGGATCTTACTCAATCCATAGGTAGATATGGTGGACTCTCATGGCAAAAATGGTTTTAAGGGTATTTGGAAGCACAAGTAGTATCTCTACTTGGTGCAAATAATTTGGCTAGCATGAGGGGGAAAGGCAAGCTCAACATGTTGGATGATCCATGACAATATACTTTATTTCAGGTATAAGAAAACATAACCCATTACATTGTATTCCTTGTCCAACATCAAATCTTTAGCATGTCATATTTTAATGAGTTCTCCCAATCATAAAAGATGTCCAAGATAGTATACTTATATGTGAAATCTCTCTTCCTTCAAGATTCTTTCATGAATTGTTCAAGTGACCAATTCTATGTTTGCTAAATTTCAATAAGTTTACTACCTATACTTATTATGTGTGAAGTCATTACTCCCCATGTTATAAGCATATGAAACATATATAAATTCAGGTTTATGACATTCAATTTATTCAACCATTTACTCATAGGATATACGTGAAGCACACGAGTAAATGACAAACTACTCCAAAAGATATGAGTGAAGAACACTGAGTAGTCAAATAATTAACTAGCCATGGGAGGACTCTTTTTCATTCAATATTTCAGATCCAATGATTTTATTCAAACAGCAAGTGAAATTGAAAATGCGCTCCAAGCAAAACACATATCATGTGAGGAATAAAAATATAGCTCCAAGTAAGGTATACCGATAGTTTTGAAGACGAAAGAGGGGATGCCTTCCGGGGCATCCCCAAGCTTAGGCGCTTGAGTCTTCCTTGAATATTACCTTGGGGTTCCCCCCAAGCTTAGGGTCTTTCCACTCCTTATTCTCCTCATATCAATATCTCACCCAAAGCTTGAAAACTTCAATCACACAAAACTTAACGTAACTTCGTGAGATAGGTTAGTATGATAAAGAGCAAACCATTCACTTTGGTTCTGTCAAAGACAAGGTTCATAATTGTTATCACACAATGACTACTGTACCATATCATTTCTACAATTTATATTGAGTAATATAAGCCATAGAAACTAGAAAACAAGCAAACTATGCAATGAAAACAGAATCTGTCAGAAACAGAACAGTCTGTAATGATATGAACAATAACCATACTTATGATACTCCAAAAATTATGAAATAAATTGGAGGACATGAGGAATTTGTCTATTAATATTCTGCAAAAAGAATCAACTCAAAATCACTCTTCTGTAAAAAATGACATCTATTCTCGTGAGCGCAAAGTTTCTGTTTTTTATAGCAAGATCACATTAACTTTCACCCAAGTCTTCCCAAAGGTCTTACTTGGTACTTTATTGAAAGAAAAGCTATAAAACATGATTAATACAGTAGATTAATCATGTAAACACACAAAAATAGTAAGGGTAAATATTGGTTTGTCTCCCAACAAGCGCTTTTCTTTCATGCCTTTTAGCTAGGCATGATGATTTCAATGATGCTCACATAAAAGATAGGAATTAAAGCACAAAGAGAGCATCTTGAAGAATATGACTAGCACATTTAAATATAACCCACTTCATATGCCTAGGGATTTTGTGAGCACAAAATTTATAAGAATAACAATCAACTAGCATAGGAAGGCGAAACAAGTATAACTTCAAAACTTTAAGCACTTAGAGAGGAAACTTGATATTATTGCAACTCCTACAAGCATGTCTTCCTACCTCATAATAATTTTCAGTAGCAACATGGATAGCAACTTTGTTCTCATACTCAATTGGAACCTCTTCCGAAATAGTGGAATCATTACTAGCTAAAGTTGACACTCTTCCAAATCCACTTTCATAAATATAGTTGACATTCTTCCAAACGCACTTTAAATGATGGTATTATTCATACTCCAAAAGATATAAGTGAAGTTCATGGAGCTTTCTACAATTAATATAGACTAACCAATATCCAAGCTCAAAATATATAAGTGAAGCACATGAAGCATTATATAAAACCATACTCAAAAGATTTAAGTGAAGCACAAAGAGCAATTCTATAAGATCATACTTAAAAGATATAAGTGAAGCACATGACGTATTATAAAAATTGATGAAGGGAAATCTCACACTAGCATGGTTCTTGAAGAAAAAGAAAAACACAAAGGACACAAATCATGTGAACAAAACAAAAACCGAGGTATACCGATATTTGTTGAAGAAATAAGATGGGATGCCAACTGGGGCATCCCCAAGCTTAGATGCTTGAGTATCCTTTGAAATATTTACTTGGGGTGCCTTGGGCATCCCCAAGCTTGAACTTTTGCCTCTCTTTATTCTTCTCACATCGCTAACTCCTTGTTCTTCGAACACTTCATCCACAAAAACTTAACAAAAAACTTTGTGAGATCCGTTAGTATAACAAAGCAAATCACTACTATAATTACTGTTGCAAACCAATTCATATTTTGTTTTTGCATTATAGCTACTGTAATATAACTTTTCCGTGGCTTAATCTACTGATAGAAATGGATAGTTTCATCAAAACAAGCAAGCAATGCATCAAAAACAGAATCTGTCTTAAACAGGACAGTCTGTAGTAATCTGGAAGTTTAGCAAACTTCTATAACTCCTAAAATTATGAAATAAATATGAAAATTTGAAAATTTTGTACAGAAGTAACGTGCAAAAAGTTTCAGGCCCATTTGACTTTCTAGTAAAAAAATGTAAATTCACGCACTACATCCAAAGTTTCTGTTTTTGTTCTGCACATAGCAAACAAGCAATCTAATCATCCAAAAACCAAAGCTTCGCACATTATTTTTGTAATACAATGGATATATACAAGGGGTAATTATTTACAGAGAAACTTACATGAAAAATTCTACATTGTTTCCGTGAGCATGAACACGAGTGCTCAAGGTCGACCCTCACTTCTTCAATGCATAACTTTCCAATCACTTCTCCTTTTGAAAAACTTTTTAGGCATGAAAGGCAAGTAAATTTTTTTGTATTTTCATTCTTTTAAATTTTTTGTATGTTTCACCCACAACTAAACAGAAATAAAAAGGAAAAACAAAATCTACTTAGTGAAGAAAGCAAACAAGGACACACGAGAATATCAACCCCACGCTATTGCTCCCAAAGCGGCGCCAGAAAAGAGCTTGATATCCCCAAGTGCAGGGAATCATCATAGCAATTTCCAAAGGTGGAAGTTATAAGTATGGAGTGTCGAACCCACAAGGAGCTAAAGGTAAGATCAATATTCTCTCAAGCCCTATCTGCCACTGATACGACTCTACGTACACCGAACGTTTGCTTCAAATTAGAAACGAGAAATAAAACTACGTTGTGGGCATGAAGAGGATAACTTTGTATGATATCGAAGAGCTAAAATATAAAAGTAGGTGTTGTTTATAATAAAGTTAGAATATATTACTAAATATTATAAATAGCAAGTGTGGAATAATGGTGGATCGGTGTTCGGAATTGTCCTAGGCAATCGTTAACACGACCGGTAATCACTATTGCAGTTTCATATGAGGGAGAGGCATAAGCTAACATACTTTGTCTACTTGGATCATATGCACTTATGATTGGAATTCTAGCAAGCATCCGCAACTACTAAAGATCATTAAGGTAAAACCCAACCATAGCATAAGCATCAAGTCCTATTTATTCCCATACGCAACAATCCCTCTTACTCGGGTTTGTGTTTCAGTCACTCACCAACCCACTATAAGCGAATCATGAACGTATTACAACACCCTACAGCGGAACCCCTCACGCTGGCGCGACACGGAGGGCACCATAGGACAGCATCAAAGTAAAACATACAACTCATGCCAATCTAGATCATCATTCAACCCATAGACAAAAGATATCTACTCAAAACATCATAGGATGGCAACACATCATTGGATATTAATATGTGGCATAAAGCACCATGTTCATGTAGGGATTACAGCGGGGTGTGGGAGAGTGGACCACATAAAATAGATGAGGATGGTGATGATGATGGTGATGTTGATGAAGACGATCACCGTGGTGATGATTCCCCTCCTGATGGCACTCCGGTGCCACCAAGAGAGAGGAGGAGAGGTTCTCCCCCTTGTGCTTCCTCCTCCATGGCCTCCACCCTCCGGGTCCTTGGCCTTCATGGTGATGATGGCCCCTCCGGATACTCCTCCATGGCCACTGGTGATGATGGCCCCCCTCCGTGGAGTCTTGGAGAGGGCCTAGATTGACTTCTCGTGGCTACAGAGGCTTGCGTCGGCGGAACTTCCAATCTCGGTTTCATTCTGGAAGTTTGGGTATATATGAGAGGTGTTGGCGTTGATTTCACGTCAGGGGGGTTCCCGGGCTGTCCACGAGGCAGGGGGCGCGCCCCCACCCTCGTGGGCAGCCCGGGACTCTTCGGGCCTACTTCCGGTACTCCGTGGGCTTCTTCTAATCCAAAAATGATATTCGTCAAGTTGCACGTCAATTGGACTCCATTTGGTTTTCCTTTTCTGCGATACTCTAAAACAAGGAGAAAATAGAAACTGGCAATGGGCTCTAAGTTAATAGGTTAGTCCCAAAAATCATATAAAAGTGTAATAAATCCCATTAAACATCCAAGATAGATAATATAAAAGAATTGAATACTTCATAAATTATAGATACGTTGGAGACGTATCAGGCACGCCCACTTCTGCCAGCGGCTCTTCCAGCTCGATGTGAACCGCGTCGGCGAGGTCGAGTGGTCCGGCAAGGCCGCGAGGGCCGCCGCGAAGGCCGGCAAGGTCGCCAAGGGGCCCTTGTTTAAGTTGTCAGCGGGGGTGGTCCCACTGAGCCACAACTCGCGTTGAAACGACATCATCGCCATGATGCCAGAGTTCAACAGGCACGGCCTCGTCCCAACTTGGGACGAGCCGCCGGAGGATCAGGTGCAGGAGTTTTTCGACACCTTGGAGGAGAAGTATGTCAACACTGAGCCGTGGCTCGTCCAGGACACCACCCATGCGGAGCTGGACTACATCGCCGCCGGGGCGGCGGAGGCGGAGCTTGCCAAGGAGGCCGGTAGCCCCGGCAGCGTGGAGAAGGAGCTTGCCCAGTGGGCGGAGTCAGCTGGCAAAGCCAGCAGCGCGGGCACCGGGGCCCCTCTCCTCGAAGATGTGGTCGACGAGTCGTCGGAGGAGGAGGACGAGGCTGTCGATCCCCCAGCCCCGGGGAGAGGGCGAATCCTACGGCGGGCCACCTCTGGCGAGCCGGTCCGGCCCAACAGGGTCGTACAACTGCGGCAAGCCCAGGAGAGGTCCACGCGCCAGACAAGGGCCGTAGCAGCGAAGAAGTTGGTGAAGGCCACGGTGGCAAAGAAGAAAGCAACTACCTCTTCTTCGTCTAGGCATCCTCAGACTCCATCAGCTTCCCCTCCTCCGGCAGATGTCGACGCGGGAGTCGTCTTCGATTTCAGGTCCCTCATCCCAAGGAGGAAGAGGAAGGCGGCAGAGGAGGAGGTGGAGGACGAGTAAGCATCTTGCTCCTTTTGGTCATCTCCGTCTCCTCAATCTGTGCCACTTGTCTTGATCTGTTCTTCTTCTTTGCAGGGATGTGGAGACGCTGGCCCAGCGGGTGAAGAGGGCCAGGGCTTCGGCGAGCGGCCAGCCCCCGACAGGTACTTCCGGTACACCGCTGGTGGTGTTGAGCAGGCCGGACAGCAGCCCCCGGCACTGCCTCCAGTGTAAGTTCATCACTCACCACTCATCGACGTGCGTCGGGGGTACGATCCTTTGGCGCTGACCTTGCCGTGGTTGCAGGAGGAGGACAGCAGCAGGAGGAGCCACTGAGGGCTACCCCCAACACGCCGCCCCGAGGGGCGTCCCCGGCAAGGGCGCCAAGCACCGAGCCCATGCACAAGGAGGAGGAGGAGGAAATTTCGGGCGTTGGTGGCTTCGCCTCGGCGCCAGGTGTTGGCGGGGAGGGGACCTCTGCTTCCCAGCCCGGCATTGGTAAGTCACTCGCCTTCCATCCCTGTTCTTTTTCTGTTCTTTCTGAATCTTGGTCTTGGTTTCGCCTCATCCCCTTCTCGGTATCCAGATCCTCCCTCGGGAGACCCGGAGGATATAGACACCGTCGTCGAGGATGTCGCCAAGGATGCGGCAGCGGAGGCCGAGAAGATCGCCACCGAGGAGGCCGCCAAGGGGCCTGCCGAGGAGCCCGGCAAGGCTGATGCCGAGCAGGGCGGCAAGGCCGCTGCCGAGGAGGAGGTGGTAGACAACCAACCTTCCTCCTCCGCTGCCTCTGGCTCAGGAAGGTACCTGAGGGTGAGCGACGACCTGTTCGTCCACCTCCCAGGAACGGCGAGCGCCGGGGCATCCGTCGAAGGGGAGGTGTTTGATGATGAAGTGCTCGCCGCCGCCGGGCTTGAGGTCGTTGACGAGCCGAGCGCCGGTGGTGGCGGTTCCCAGGAAGAGCGGCTCCTCCAGGCCATGGGTGCCAACTTCCAGAAGCTCCGGGCGCTTCACCGCGCTTGCCTGGACAAGGCTAAGTCCAGGATGGCGATGGTGGACAAGGCGGAGGCGGACCTCGAGGGGCATGTTGCCGAGGCGCATGCTTGGTTCCGCCAGGCCCACAAGGACCTGAAGGCCGCCCAGGACGAGATGGTCAAGCGCGAGGTGGAGCTCACCATGAAGAGGGCCGACATCGAGAAGGCCCAGGAGACGGCGAAGAACCTGGTCGCCGAAGCCGAGGCCACTCGAACCCAGCACCAGGCCACGCTGAACTCCCAGGAGGAGGACCTTGCCGCGTGCGAGGAGAGGCTCGCCGCAACGCTCCGTGGCAAGGACGCGGAGGTGGAGAAGCTCGTCGTGCAGCGGACCCAAGAGCTAGAGCAGAGGCACAGGGAGGCACTCAATGCCTAGGCTCTGGTTCATACCGGCCAGGTGAAGGAGCTGGAGGTGGAGCAGGACGGGCTGAAGGACCAGACCTTGAAGCTGTCCGAGGAGAAGAACACGCTCAATGGTGCCCTGGTGGAGGTGCAGGGCGCAGTCCTTGGCAAGGCTGAGCAGCTCTCCAAGGCCAACGACTCCATCAAAGATCTGAAGCTGAAGCTGGAGGGTCTTGAGAAGACGCTCTCGGAGGCCAAGGCCCGGGAGGGGACCCTGGCCATGGATCTGGAGGCCGAGAAGCAGTTGCAGAAGAACGAAGCTGCCAACCACAAGGATTTTGTGGAGGGCGAGGATCGCTGGGTCGGCCGCCTCGAAAACATCGCCGACAGGATCACCACACAGTTGGCTACCATGGGGATGCCAAATGTGAGGTACACCCCAGAGCGCAACATGAGCCCCAACGCGAAGCTGACCCTGTTCTTCGAGGGTGTTCTCGGAGCCCTGGAGCATCTTCACTCCAATCGGGCGGCCTCTCTGGCCAACGAGTCCCGGAGGCTTTGCCGGGGTGCCATGACCAAGGTCTTCACCAAGGTGGCGTACTGGAACCCCGACCTCGACTTCGACGCCACGCTGGAGAGCTTGCCGGAGGGTGCTGTCCTTGCGGCGCTCAAGGAGCGTATCAAGCCCATCATCAGCTGCATCGAAGGGATCGAGAGGGTGGAGGGCCAGCGCCGGGATTAGGCACCCCGTTTCTCATCGCCGCTGCAGGTTCACGACCAAGACAATCTCTATCTTTAGTTAGAACCGCAGCAACAATAGATGTAATATAACTCTGCAGTACTTTTGATATTATGCACGTTACTTTCCTGTTCAATCCCCCCTTTGTATGTTCACCCTATGTTAATCGGGTAGGCTTGCTGGCGCATAACCCAGGCCACGGAGCCTTGAGGATGGATCCCCAATAGCCTACCGGGTATGCTTGCTGCCAGGTGAGCCACCTTACCGCCCTCAACGTGGCCGCTCAAACTGTCGAGCTTGGCTCGAGTCAGAATCGAGAGCGTTGCTAATTGCGGAAGGCTACCCTGCCGCTCTCGACGCGACCGCTTGAGCTGTTGAGCGGACTCGAAACAGAGCAAGGGCGTTGCCAATCGTGGGAGGGCCCCCTTGTGTGCAGGTTTTCCATACATAGGGCAGGACCTTCGAGTATAATAACCTTATATATAAAAAGGAAATATTTAAAGTTCGGCATGACTTAGCTTTCCTGTCGCTGCACTGGCGCCCTTCGTGCTTGCAGGCGGCGCCGTTCTCTTGGCTGTCTTTTCTTCAGAAGCCATGGCCACCAGGAACTGCTAAGCTGGCTGCTAAACAAGATTCTCACAACTGCGCCCCCTACCTGGCGCGTCAAAGATGTCGGTGGAAATGACACATATGGGATCACCGGAATCCCTTCTACGGTTGGTGGGCGCGGGGTTGTTAGAAGAGCAGGTTTAAGAGCCAGCACAAGGATCGTTTACCCAGGTTCGGGCCGCGAGGATGCGTAATACCCTAGTCCTACTTTGGTGTGTATTTCAGAGTGTTCTTGAGCTCTCGAACTAGCTATGGTGGCTGCATAGTTCCAAAGAGCCGAATCCTTCTCCTGGTCGCCTCGGGCCTCCTTTTATAGGAAAAAGGGGTTGCCACAGTGGCACACAGGAGGTGGAAAGGTGTACAGTGCGCGAGCTTATCGCTCGGCATTACGGGACAAAGCGCATTCAATGCGCTACTTAGGTGTCCATTAGCTTTATCGGGGACGGGAACGAGGCCCGTCCCGTCCGTCGCTGCTCCGTCTCGCTTCGACACGCGCCCAGGCGAGCGGTGCATGCGACGCCATGTAGGCAGGCAGGCTGCTGAGGTGGTGCGGTGGCAGGGTCTTCACGAAGATCTGCATGCCACCACGCAGGTGCTTGTTGGGTCGGTGTAGAGGCCGCCCGTCGCCACGCAGGTGCCTGCCCAGCTGGTTGAGCTAGCAGCTGCTTGGGGACGGCGGTGGAGTCTTGGCTGGCGCGGGCCTGGTTGTGGCCCTGCTGATGCCCTCGGCAAGAGTCTTGCCGGTGGCCCGGCAAGGGTCTTGCCGTGGTGTTGCAGTTGTCCCCGGCAAGGCGCTTGCCGGGGGTCTTGTGGATTTCCTCGGCTAGGATCCCGCCGAGGGTCGCCGTCTTCTGGTCCTCATCTGATCCTGTGTATTTATGATCTTTACAAAGATCTGCATGCCACCACGGAGGTGCCTCCCGAGCCCTGGTTCCAATGTAGTTGTTGACGGTGTTTGGAACCCTTGGGCTCAAGGGTGGCTCGCTCTGCTGGCGTTGGGCAAGTTGCCCCGGCAAAGCTCTTGTCGGGGCCGCGGAGGCCGCCCCGGCAAGGGTCTTGCCGGGGGAGTCCACCTCGCCCCTTTGCTCTTTTATGCTTCTGGTCTTGGCGTCGCCTTGGTTTCCTTGTGCTTCGGCTTCTCTCCAGCTTCCCTCCTCTGCCCTGCTAAGTGCGGCCACGGCGCGCGGCTCTGACTGCCCGTGCACAAGTAAAGGGGTCAAAAGGAGAGCCCCTACTTTTGTACACTGACACCAGTTTTGTCACATGAGTCCACTATACCTACCTATATGCGGTATTCTTTTTCCGTTCTAAGCAAATTTGCATGTTCCATCTCTAATTTTCAAAATAAACTTCTCTTTTGTGTATTTGTTTCGCTCGCGGAACGGTAACGAGTGGCTAATATTTTCCATGCTAGATGTGTTATTCTCAAAGCTGAGTGTTTATTCACTTGTCATTGCACAAGAGTAAGGCAAAGGTTTTAGGGATGCCCGGTCCTGAAATGCAAAAAAAATATTTACTTTATGTTGTCAAATAATAAATTCCTTGGAAAGTGTTGGTATGGAGGGCACCCGTGGATACGGCTAGCCATGGAAAGTGAAAGAATGGTGGAAAAAGGAATAACCTTTATTTTCTGTTTGGGAACCGCCTATGGAATATCTAGCATGGAAAGTGTTCATAGCTCTATGTCGTTTTCGTTGGTGGGATGGATACACCTCCCAAAATGTTTTTATCTCAATTTTTTTTCTCTCTGAGCTATGGCACCTCTACAAATCCCTACTTCCCTCTGCGAAGGGCCTTTCTTTTACTTTATGCATTTTTTATTTTCAAATTTGCGTATCCATCTTCTCTATAAAAAGCACCAACTAGGAGGCAATATGATCGTGCTCAAGTATTGGGTGTAGTTAATATTCGAGTGTGTTTCATGAATGGATCAATGTTTGAGGATGATGGGCTAGGGATAACTTATTTTAGCATTGATATTTTGAAAGACATGGTTGCTATTCTTGAGTATCTAAATTATTATGTCAAAACTAGACTATTGCTCTGGATCACATAAAAAGTCCAAATGTCCATGATATAAAGAAAAGAATATGATTTGACTTGATGAATAGCACTCCACATCAAAAATTCTGTTCTTATCACTTACCTACTCGAGGACGAGTACGAGTTAAGCTTGGGGATGATGATACGTCTCCAACGTATCTATAATTTTTTATTGTTCCATGCTGTTTTATTATTAATCTTGGATGTTTTATAATCATTTTATAGTCATTTTATATCATTTTTGGTACTAACCTGTTGACATAGTGCCAAGTGCCAGTTGTTGTTTTTTCCATGTTTTTTACATCGCAGGAAATCAATATCAAACGGAGTCCAAATGCCACGAAACTCAAAGATGATTTTTTATAGGCCAGAAGGAAGGCATTGGGCCCTGGTTGCACCTAGGGGTGCCTCGAGGGGGGCACAACCCACCGTAGGCGCCAGAGGCCCAGGCGTGCCACAGTGGGTTGTGCCCACCTCGGGTGCCCCCCGGACCGCCTCTTTCCTCTATAAATACCCAAAAAATCCACAAACCCTAGAGGAGTCAACAAAATATTCATCCAGCCGCCGCGGAGTCCAGAACCACCAGATCCAATCTAGACACCATCTCAGATGGGGTTCACCACCTCCATTGGTGCCTCTCCGATGATGCGCTAGTAGTTCTTTGTAGACCTTCGGGTCCGTAGTTAGTAGCTAGATGGCTTCCTCTCTCTCGTTGAATTCTCAATACAATGGTATCTTGGAGATCCATATGATGTAACTCTTTTGCGTTGTGTTTGTTGGGATCTGATGAACTTCGAGTTTATGATCAGTTATATCTTTTTATATCCATGAAAGTTATTTCAGTTTCTTTGATCTCTTATATGCATGATCTCTTATAGCCTCGTATTTCTTCTTCGATATTTGGGTTTTGTTTGGCCAACTTGATCTATTTATCTTGCAATGTGAAGAGGTGTTTGGTAGTGGGTTCGATCTTACGGTGCTTGATCCCAGTGACAAAAAGGGAACCAACACGTATGCATCGTTGCTACTAAGGATAAAAAGACGAGATCTATATCTACCACCATATAGATAAACGGATCTTGTCTACATAATTTCATCGTTCTTATTGCATTACTCCATTTTTCCATGAACTTAATACACTAGATGCATGCTGGATAGCGGTCGATGTGTGGAGTAATAGTAGTAGATCCAAGCAGGAGTCGGTCTACTAATCTTGGACGTGATGCTTGTGTAATGATCATTTCCTGGATATCGTCATAATTATTTGAAGTTCTATCAATTGCCCAACAGTAATTTGTTTACCCACCGTTTGCTATTTTTCTCGAGAGAATCCACTAGTGAAACCTACGGCCCCCGGGTCTTATTTCTCATATATTTGCCTTGCGATCTATTTTTCATTTTTGTTTTTATTCAGATCTATTAAACCAAAAATACAAAAATATGTTGCTGCATTTATTTTATTTGTGATCTATTATTTCAATCTATTATAATTTTCTCCCGTCATCGTGCCTTCTGGCGCCGTTACCCGAATGGGATTGACAACCCCTTTAACACGTCGGGTTGCGAGTGGTTGTTATTTGTGTGCAGGGGCTATTTACATTGTGTTGCTTGGTTCTCCTACTGGTTCGATACCATGGTTTCATTATTGAGGGAAATACCTACCGTTGTTGTGCTACATCATCCTCTCCTCTTGGGGGAAACACCGACGTAGTCTTGGCAAACATCATCAGTCTTTAATTTAAAAATTCTTATTCAATTATCCTTTTTATGCTATTTAGAAATTCTATATCATTTCCAATCAATAATATGTCATCCACATATAATATCAGAAATGCTACAGAGGTCCCACTAACTTTCTTATAAATACAGGCTTCACTATAAGTCTGTATAAAACCATATGCTTTGATCACCTCATCAAAGCGTATATTCCAACTCCGAGATGCTTGCACCAGTCCATAGATGGATCGCTGGAGCTTGCACACTTTGTTAGCACCTTTAGGATCGACAAAAACTTCTCGTTGCATCATATACAACTTTTCTTTAATATCCATTAAGGAATGCAGTTTTTTACATCCATTTGCCAGATTTCATAATTATAAAATGCTGCAATTGCTAACATGATCCGGACGGACTTAAGCATCTCTACGGGTGAGAAAATCTCATTGTAGTCAAGCCCTTGAACTTGTCGAAAACACTTTTGTGACAAGTCGAGATTTGTAGACAGTAACATTACCATCAGCGTCAGTCTTCTTCTTGAATATCCATTTATTCTCTATGGCTTGCCGATCATCAGGAAAGTCCACCAAAGTCCACACTTTGTTCTCAAACATGGATCCTATCTTAGATTTCATGGCCTCAAGCCACTTGCCAGAATCTGGGCTCATCATAGCTTCTTCATAGTTCGTAAGTTCGCCTTGGTCTAATAACATGACTTCCAGAACAGGATTACCATACCACTCTGGTGCGAATCGTGCTCTGGTTGACCTACGAGGTTCAGTAGTAACTTGATCGGAAGTTTCATGATCATCATCATTAGCTTCCTCTCTAGTTGGTGTAGGCATCACGGGAACGGATCTCTCTGATGTGCTACTTTCCAAATTGAGAGAAGGTACAACTACCTCATCAAGTTCTACTTTCTTCCTACTCACTTCTTTCGAGAGAAACTCCTTCTCTAGAAAGGACTGATTCTTAGAAACAAAGATCTTGCCTTTGGATCTGTGGTAGAAGGTGTACCAAATTGTTTCCTTAGGGTATCCTATGAAGATGCACTTCTTCGATTTAGGTTTGAGCTTATTAGGCTGAAGCCTTTTTATATAAGCGTCGTATACCCAAAATTTAAGAAACGACATCTTAGGTTTCTTGCCAAACACAGTTCATACGGTGTTGTCTCAGCGGATTTAGACGGTACCCTATTTAACGTGAATGCAGCTGTCTCTAATGCATAACCCCAAAATGATAGTGGTAAATCGGTAAGAGACGTCATAGAACGCACCATATCTAATAAAGTGCGGTTACGACGCTCGGACACACCATTACACTGTGGTGTTCCAGGTGGCGTGAGTTGTGAAACTATTCCATATTGTTTTAAATGAAGGCCAAACTTGTAACTCAAATATTCGCCTCCGTGATCAGATCGTAGAAACTTTATTTTCTTGTTACGATGATTCTCCACTTCACTCTGAAATTCTTTGAAACTTTCAAATGTTTCAGACTTGTGTTTCATCAAGTAGATATACCCATATATGCTCAAATCATTTGTGAAGGTCAGAAAATAACGATACCCGCCGCATGCGTCAATAGTCATCGGACCACATACATCGATATGTATTGTATCCAATAAGTCATCAGCTCGCTCCATTGTTCCGGAGAATGGAGTTTTAGTCATCTTACCTACGAAGCATGGTTCGCAAGTATCAAATGATTCATAATCAAGTGATTCCAAAAGTCCATCTGCATGGAGTTTCTTCATGCGCTTTACACCAATATGACCAAAACGGCAGTGCCACAAGTATATATGTTGCATTATCATTATCAACTTTGCATCTTTTGGCATCAATATTATGAATATCTGTATTACTACGATCGAGATTCAAGAAACCATTTACATTGGGTGTATGACCATAGAAGGTTTTATTCATGTAAACAGAACAACAATTATTCTATGACTTAAATGAATAACCGTATTGCAATAAACATGATCCAATCATATTCATGCTCAACGCAAACACCAAATAACATTTATTTAGGTTCAACACTAATCCCGAAGGTAGAGGGAGTATGTGATGGTGATCTTATCAACCTTGGAATCACTTCGAACACACATCGTCACCTCACCCTAAACTAGTCTCTGTTCATTTTGTAACTCCTGTTTCGAGTTACTAATCTTAACAACTGAACCGGTATCAAATATTCAGGGGCTGCTATGGACACTAGTAAAGTACACATCAATAACATGTATATCAAATATACCTTTGTTCACTTTGCCATCCTTCTTATTCGCCAGGTATTTTGGGCAGTTCCGCTTCCAGTGACCATTTCCTTTGCAGTAGAAGCACTCAATTTCAGGCTTGGGTCTAGCTTTGGGCTTCTTCATGGGAACGACAACTTGTTTGTTGTTCTTCTTGAAGGTCCCTTTCTGTCCCTTGCCTTTTTTCTTGAAACTAGTGGTTTTGTTAACCATCACCACTTGATGCTCTTTCTTGATTTCTACCTTCGTCGATTTCATCATCGTGAAGAGGTTGGGAATTGTTTTCGTCATCCCTTGCATATTATAGTTCATCATGAAGTTCTAGTAGCTTGGTGATCACTAGTACACGTCGGTGCTATACAAACAGTTTTTAACCCCTTTCCGTGACGGCATTTGGAACCGTCGCCTAGTGAGTGACGGCAATAGGGGGGTCCTTCCCACACGACCCAGGAACCGTTGGGGATAGGGACCCTACAGTACTCCTACTCATTTCTGCTCGCATTGCCATCGCAGTCGGTATTCTGTAGTGCTACATTTACGATGTGCAGCCCATCACAAACGGTTCACTATTATAGAATGTGTATGATGCGCTGCCAATCACAAATGGTTCACTATTAAGAAGATTAGCTAATCGTCGTATGAGTGTCGGACAGGATTACAAAACGTCGGACCGTCGTAACATGGTCGTACACGACAACTATCGCACACGCTATTCTATGGTGCAACGTTTACGATGCATACTTCATCAGAAATAGTTCATGGTTGCGAATCGTGTACGATAAGGCAACTAACACAAATGTTTAGTTTGCCCGCACCGTTTGTGTTATTGTCTGACATCGCACACGCTTTGCAAATGGCAATTGTGTGCATGCTTGCACACGTTTCCTCTCTGTGAACCGTCTCGAATTATGGTGTATATCGCAAACATTTGTATTTTACCAACCGTGTGTGCCGTAACAATCTGGAGAGCGTAATTTCACCGTAATTTAATTGCTGCTATTTCAAATTGTACCGGATTTCAATTTGAATTTGAATGTATGCTACAACTTTATTCATGTCCATCAGGTTCAAACAACCAATGCAATATTCAATTCATAGGTACATATGTTCAAGAATTACATAAGAACCAAATAAAGAATGATGAACCACAGTTGTATACTTTTACTATTAAAGATGGTAAAGAAAGAGGTTAAATACATTCTGGTTGCTGAACAAGGTGAAGCGGAATGCCCATATTGTGCCCTCCTCCATGAAGAAGGCACGCACGAATCTAGTCCAACCCCTTGTGATGGCCGACCGCCCATCCTTCACGGTCTTCATGAAAACATCTAGATAATCATCGTGTTCTGGTAGAAATACTTTAACCTTTACATGCCCACCAATCATGTATTTTGAGAGGTAATCTTGAGTAAACTGCTTTGGCAACCACTGCAAAGGAAAAAGATTCAGACATTGTCATCTAACACAACTCATTATGGGAAGTAAAAAGAAGGCTGCAGAGTTCTTACTTACCAACCTGCAGTTCGTTGTTGTCTTGGATAAAGTGTAAACAAATAGTTTAATTGCAATCTTTGGACCGATTTTACTAACAATCTTTATCAGCTTCCTCGCTTGATGCTGGTTCATCGATATCTCATTGCCCCATACGCAGAAAGGGTCGAAGCGCGGATCTTTACCAATGACATATGTTCTTAAAAGCACCAAGTTAATATTAGAAGCTAAACAGCAATTGCACAATGATGTAGTACAACACTCTTTTATAATACTCTCTCCGTTCCTAAATATTTGTCTTTCTAGCGATTTCAACAAGTGACTATATACGGAGCAAAATGAGTGAATCTACACTCTAAAATATGTCTATATACATCCGTATGTGGTAGTCCATTTGAAATCTCTAAAAAGACAAATATTTAGGAACGGAGGAGTTTAGTGCATTCTTACATTTATAACATCCAATATACTCACATATTAGATGAATTAACATCTTATATTATGGGCCGGAAGGAGTTTAGTGCATTCTTACAAATTATCGGCTGATTAACTGCTTTGTATCCATGGGTTCTGATTAGTTTGAGCTAGTTCGGGCTCAAATAGCCCTAAAGTATATCTAAACATGAGGGCTAGTTTGAGCTAGTTGCATCTATAACCCACCCAAAAAAACTATCCAACCCAAGAGGTGCTAATTGGAGCTAGTTCTCCTACTGCATTTATTGTCAATCTAACCCTACCATCCAAACAAATATTTGGATGGAGTTAGTTCAGGGTTAGTCATGAGCTAGAAACTAACTCTAACCTCTAGCTAAGTTGAGTATCCAAACAGGGTTGTGTTGTTGTTGCTGCTGTTGCTCTTCTACGTATATCTAGACATCATTAGAACATTAATGTAACACTCTTCCTTGTTGCTATGTAGCCTAGGATTGCATATTTAGGCATTAAGTACGGTGCATGCTGCTATGTAGCCTAAGATATATTACATATGGCCCTAGTTAACCTAACGATAAATGCGTTGCAGATATATTCAGTTAAAAGTCTGATTCACCGATTAGTCCCTTATCAGCCCCTGGCCTATATGGTACCAGCAACTAATATCCTGACCAGTGAGTAGATATAAGCGATGGGATGAAACTAACCTCGATGGAAAACAACAGTCGTTCCCAAAATTGCCCTGTGTAGGTACATCAAGAAGCATGTTAAGCACAACAGGCTAAACATCAACCAAAATTATCCATGGCAGACAAAATAATCTCCAAAAGATAGCTTGATTAATGCGATTTAAGCACGCTAGTAAAGCAAAACAAGTGGAAAGGTGTGTTAACTGCAATGTGCCTAACATTTAACAACAAGCAAACATAGTCATTCAAAGCTGGTATTGTGCTGGTCTAAGTACCTTTGATTCTTTGTTAAATAAAAATGGAAAGGTGTGTTAACTACAAGATGCAAGAACCAAATGTAGTCATTCATAGTGGTATTGTTGAAAGCTGCATGCGATGAAATTGAACTGCATAGTTCATACTTGCACATATAGAACATCACGTTGTGAATAATCGAATAAACAAGTCATACTACGAACAACCAAAGATAGCATTTGAAACTGGATATATGCTAACTACAAACAACCGAACAATCAAAAAACTTTAAAAGAGGCATATGCTAGCTATAACGGGCTTAACAGCAAGCAAATATATGCATTCCTATCGGTATGTTTAAAACAGGATTGATGAAATGTACTACACAGTAAATAATTGCACATATAGAGCATCACATTGTGAACAACTGAAATAAACAAGGCATACTGCAAACAACCAGATATAGCAATTAAAACTGGACATATTCTCACTACACCACAAAAGGAACTCGACAAAACAAATCATGGGTTTCCCCCTGTGAAGAGGCACGACAAAACAAATCATGGATTTCCTCACTTGTCACAGATGGGCTCGTTCCCGTGGGAAGAGCATGGACCCTGGATGCGCTCCATGTTGTTGCAGATTGGCTCCTTCCCCTTGGAAGAGCACGGCTGTAGGGTGCCCTCCCTGATGTCACAGACGAGCGCTTTGCCCTTGGAAGAGCAGATGGGCTCTTTCCCCTTGGAAGACCCAGAGAGGGTGCCCTCCTCGTGGTCGCCATAGATGAGGTCTGACTTGGAAGCTGTGGATCCCAAACTAGCATCGCAGAACGTGTCCTTCAAAAAAGACAAAAGGGGCTCCATGGCGATGTAGAATGGCAAATTGTTGACAGCGAGCCAGAGGAGATCAGCGGCGGGGCCATGGATGAGATCGACGGTGGTTGAACCCGAGGGGTTGGGGGTGGGCCACATAACCTGTGACATAGCCTGCCTTAGTCGTCGTTGTCAATGACCTCGATGTCGTAGCCGGCTGCCGAGACATGCCCGCATACTCTAGCCTGCTTCTTGAGTGCCTGCCGCCAGTAATGGTTGTCAGCTTCCTCGGCGACATCGGGCGAAGAGACTGCGATACACCTCTTTTGGGCCAGTCGCTCCTCGAGCTCCACAGGAAGCATAGCCGGGCTTAGGCTGCGACGCTCTGGAGTGGGGGATGGAGATCTGTGGCAAAGGGGGTGTTTGGCAGGCATCATCTAAGAAACTCAGGGCGGCCTGGGTATGGAGAGCGGTGGGTAAGCTTGATGTCTACTACCAACCTTCTTGTAGACGTTGTTGGGCCTCCAAGTGCAGAGGTTTGTAGGACAGTAGCAAATTTCCCTCAAGTGGATGACCTAAGGTTTATCAATCCGTGCGAGGTGTAGGTTGAAGATGGTCTCTCTCAAGCAACCCTGCAACCAAATAACAAAGAGTCTCTTGTGTCCCCAACACACCCAATACAATGGTAAATTGTATAGGTGCACTAGTTCGGCGAAGAGATGGTGATACAAGTGCAATATGAATAGTAGATATAGGTTTTTGTAATCTGAAAATATAAAAACAGAAAGATAACTAATGATAAAAGTGATCACAAACGGTATTGCAATGCTAGGAAACAAGGCCTAGGGTTCATACTTTCACTAGTGCAAGTTCTCTCAACAATAATAACATAATTGGATCATATAACTATCCCTCAACATGCAACAAAGAGTCACTCCAAAGTCACTAATAGCGGAGAACAAACGAAGAGATTATTGTAGGGTACGAAACCACCTGAAAGTTATTCTTTCGGATCGATCTATTCAAGAGTCCGTAGTAAAATAACATGAAGCTATTCTTTCCGTTCGATCTATCATAGAGTTAGTACTAGAATAACACCTCAAGACACAAATCAACCAAAACTCTAATGTCACCTAGATACTCCAATGTCACCTCAAGTATCCGTGGGTATGATTATACGATATGCATCACACAATCTCAGATTCATCTATTCAAACCAACACAAAGTACTTCAAAGAGTGCCCCAAAGTTTCTGCCGGAGAGTCAAGACGAAAACGTGTGCCAACCCCTATGCATAAGTTCACGAGGTCACAGAACCCGCAAGTTGATCACCAAAACATACATCAAGTAGATCACGTGATATCCCATTGTCACCATAAATAAGCACATGCAAGACATACATCAAGTGTTCTCAAATCCTTAAAGACTCAATCTGATAAGATAACTTTGAAGGGAAAACTCAATCCATTACAAGAGAGTAGAGGGGGAGAAACATCATAAGATCCAACTATAGTAGCAAATCTCGCGGTACATCAAGATAGTACCACCTCAAGAACACGAGAGAGAGAGAGAGAGATCAAACACATAACTACTGGTACATACCCTCAACCCTGAGGTGAACTACTCCCTCCTCATCATGGAGAGCGCCGGGATGATGAAGATGGCCACCGGTGAGGGATCGCCCTCGTGAGTCTTGAACAGGGCCCGATTGGTTTTGGTGGCTACTAAGGCTTGCGGCGGAACTCCCGATCTATTGTGCTCCCAGATGTTTTTAGGGTATATGGACATATATAGGCGAAGAAGTCGGTCGAGGGAGCCACGAGGGGCCACGAGGGTGGGGGCGTGCCCGAGGGGTAGGGCGCCTCCTGCCTCGTGGCTTCCTCAAGCTTCCTGACGTCTACTCCAAGTCTCCTAGATTGCTTCCATTCCAAAAATAACTCTCCGAAGGTTTCATTCCGTTTGGACTCCGTTTGATATTCCTTTTCTTGAAACACTTTGAAATAGGCAAGAAAACAACAATTTGAAATTTGGGCCTCCGGTTAATAGATTAGTCCTAAAAATAATATAAAAGTGTTTAGTAAAGCCCATAAACATCCAAAACAGATAATATAATAGCATGAATACTTCATAAATTATAGATACGTTGGAGACGTATCAGCACCCCTAAGCTTAATTCCTGCTCGTCCTCGAGTAGGTAGATGATAAAAGAAATAATTTATGAAGTGTGAATGCTAGCAGGTGCACAAGTTTGATCAATGATAATTTCAATCACCTTTTCTAGCATCATTATATGTCATAACAGTAGCTCAACTCATAAAACTTTTCATGATCAAGTAACAAGCTATTCACATGTTAAAGCATATACCATAAACTTTCTTGAAAACTAACAAACTGTGTTCTCAGTCATCAAAAAATTGCAATTCATCTTATTTTCAGGAAGGGTCTATGTAAGAGCTTTGATTTAGCAAATCCCACATGCTCAACTATCATATAGTCTTCCATGATTGCTACCACTCAAAGCATATTTTTAGAACAAATAGCATCCATCGAACACAGAGGAAGATAGGGGCTTAATGTTTCGCCTCCCAACTTATTTATCATATAGATAATTGTCAACAATAATAATTCATGATCAAATATATTTGAATGGCCATATATGCTTAGATCTTTCTCCACCACATGATGCTTTCCAACTAAAAAGTAGGTTGGAATGAGAAGGAATACTACTGAGTCTTGCATAAAAGTAAAAGATAGGCCCTTCGCAGAGGGAAGCAGGGATTTGCAGAGGTGCCAGAGCTCGAAGCTAAAACAGAGGTGAAAATAATTTTGATAGGTATGCTTTCATTGTCAACATAACTACCAAGAGTTCCCAATATCTTCCATACTAGATACATTATATGCAGTTCCCAAATAGAAAGGTAAAGATTTTACTCCCCCTCCACCAACAATCACACTCCACGGCTTGTCCGAAAACAACGGTGCCGTCCAACTATCAACAATCACAGGGAGTTTGTTTAAATTATTTGCGAATTTGTTTTTGATCTTTTGATCATAGGACTGGGCATCCCAGTTACCAGCCATTTTCTCATGAGTGATGAGAGGAGTCCACTCATCGTGAGAATAACCCACCTAGCATGGAAGATACTGACAGCCCCTAATCGCTACATGAGCGATTCAGGCATACAAAACAGATTATTATTTGAAGGTTTAGAGTTTGGCACATGCAAATTTACTTAGAACGGCAGGTAAATACCGCATATAGGTAGATATAATGGACACTCATGGAAAAAACTTGGTTCAAGGAATTTGGATGCGCAAGCAGTATTCCCGCTTAGTACAGATATTTTGGCTAGCAAAGGATTCTAAAGAGAAAGCACCACATGTTAGAGGATACATAACAATATAACTTCTATACAAATATACCCAAGCGTAACTCATTATGTTGTCTTCCTTGTCCAACTTCAACTAATTGCTCAGGTTTGAAAATAATTAATGGGGCTCACAATCATAGAAGCTGTCCAAGATAGTATATTTATATGTGAAATCTCTCTTCCTTCAATATTCTTTCATGAATTGTTCAAGTGACCAATACAATGTTTGCTAACCTTCAAAAATTACCACCTCTACTTCTTATATGTGAAGGCATTACTCCCCATGGGAAAGGCATATGAAACATATATAATTTCAGATTTATGACATTCAAATCATTCAACCATTTACTCATAGGATATAAGTGAAGCACACGAAGAAATGACAAACTAGTCCAAAAAGATATAAGTGAAGATCAATGAATAGTTAAATAATTATGCAGTTTTGTGAAGACTCTCTCTCATTTAAGAATTTCGGATCTTGGGATATTATTCAAACAGAAAGCAAAACAAAATAAAATGACATTTCAAGGATAGCACTCATCATGTGAAGAAGCAAAAACTTAGGCTCAACCGATACTAACCGATTATTGTTGAAGAAGAAAGGTGGGATGACTATCGGGGCATCCCCAAGTTTAGATGCTTCAGACTTTTTGAAATATTATCTTGGGGTGCCTTGGGCATCCCCAAGCTTGAGCTTTTGTGTCTCCTTAATTCCTCTCATATCACGGTTTCCTAAATCTCAAAAGCTTCATCCATACCAAACTCAACAAGAACTCGTGAGATAAGTTAGTATAAACCAATGCAAAAATCTTTATCATTTTCTACTGTAACAAATCACTAAAGTTATTATTCAACATTGCATACTAAATGCCTCTGCATATTTAATACTCTATCCTCAAATAGAATCATTAAACAAGCAAACATATGCAAACAATGCAAACATAACAGCAATCTGCCAAAACAGTACAGTCTGTAAAGAATGCAAGAGTATCAATACTTCCCTAACTCCAAACATAATGAAATTCTACCACACTGTAGAAAATTTATCAGAGCTCAATATGCAAAAAATTCAACATTTTATCATATTCTGGCTTTTCTAGGGAATTTTTGGAACAGCAGTAAACTTTCTGTTTTGAAACAGCAACATGTATACTTGCAAAATAAGCATGGTAAAGGCTATCCTTGACATTTTTATTGAAAATAGAGATGCAAAACATTATTCTAAATAACAGAAAGCAAATACTAACAAAATAAAATGACGCTCCCATCTTTCATGCTTGTTCTTGTAGAGATCTCATGTGCACTCGCTGCAAAAAATCTATTTTATATTGCTCATCTATGTTGCTAATTGCAGAGGTGCTGAAGGTCGTTGAGGGGGGTATATGTTGATCTAATTCTATGTTTATCTTCCCTAATGCAAATATTTGAATTCCTCGAGTATGTGACTTATTACGATCTAATTTGGTACAAAAGTAGAAGATGCTAACCTCTACGATGATATATGTTTCATTTTTATGCTGCACCCATTTTCAATCTTCTTATCATGAACGTGATGGGGAAGAAATGTAGAAAATGAAAGCGTTTATGTGAATGCATTAGTTCTGCCTTAAATATCTCCAACCACCTCTATCGACATATTGTAATTCAAAATTCCGTTTTTACAACATGTTTCTATTGTCAGTTCTATAACAATTCTATATTTGTTTTCTTTAAAAAATGAACAGGCGCGATAAAGTGCGCTTTCATTTAGAAACATTATAACCGTGCACACCCTAGGAGCTCTCTCACGCCATCACTGATTTTGGCCGTCAGATCAATTCTCCCCGTCATTCTTGTTCGTGGAATGCGCCAGCCTGGATGTCCAAGGCCCACTTCTCTGGGAGAAAAATTGGTAGCGTCTCGTTCATTCCTTGATGGACGGTCCACGTGTGCATCATAAAAAAATGCGACGACTCTGGGGTCCGGGCGATGCTACCCTCCCCGCACCTCGCTCCTTAATCAATCATCCTGCCCGACCCCTCCCGATCCCCTCCCCTCTCCTCCCCTCCCGATCTCGGCGAAACATTGTGCGCCGTCGAGTAGTCTCCCTAGGTGATGCCCACCTCCGAGCTCCCATCCCTCTTGATGACCTCTCTCCTCTCGTGTTCCTAGGTCTCACGCCTCCCCTCTTTTTCCTCTTTTCAGGGGCAAAAGGTCAAGCCATCTAAGTGGAGGCCGGAGGCATCGAGATGGATCCCTCGCCATGGTTCCATGGTTCAAGTTATTGCTGGAAGGGGATGGACGAACTTCCGACGATGGCACGAAACCCTCCGCTCCCAGGTTTGGGAAATACCTTCCTGCTCCCTGTCTATCGATCCATCTGGCTCGCCGCCTCGCCTTCTCTCCTCACACCCCCGGGTCAACGGTCAGCACCACGGAGGCCAGGCAGCGAACAATTGGTAGCCTCCACCCCACAACCAGGTGCCCCTATCTTCCCTGGAGTGCCCTGAATCCTCACCCGCTTCGAGGAGGCTCAAGTGTCACCACCCCTATTGCTCATCCCCGTACTTGCTGAAATTCGTTGTTGATGTTCCAGAGTCGATCAAGGCACTTCTCGAAACATACTTAAAGGTAATATTAGTCCTTCTATCATCAAGGAAACACAGGTCGCTGATTTTGGTATTAACTTTATTACTCAAACTGTAACTGGCAAAATGGTTGCTAAGTTTATCTCTTTTAGTCAGGCTTTTATTAACACTTGTAACGACTTGCCCAATTTCTGCTGAATGTATTGTTGGATATAATAATTCAAGAAAATGATTATTCGTTGCCAAAAGTAAGGGTGGTCCTGCATTAATTTTGTCTTGTTCATCATCCTCAGTTTTTTGGATTTTCTTTATTAACTACATCTCTTGATCTTATAAGTACTTACATCATAGGGTGATACTGATACAAAGATTGAGACACTGAAAATGTATTGTTATAAGGGACTTATTGAGCAAGGAGAGACACAAGCAAGCTTTTTTTAAGAGCCCAATAAGTTATCTTCTCGACCATGGCCCCACCACGTTGCCTTTCACTGATGGAACAACTCTGGTTATTTTTGCAAGGCGTGGTGAAGTGACGAGGAAATATATTTATGTATGATTTGTTGTGATGACCATAAAAATAAAGATACCTGAGACAGGTATGTTGCGTTTGCTGTAGCAATTATTGAATGTTTGCATTTGTAAATTGTATGTCTGCTAGAATTGTGCACAACTTGTTAGTGTTACATGATATTAAAGGTTAGGGATGGTGAAACTATGATTGTTCGCTTAATTGATAACTATGCATCATAAAAGGGCACCAGGATGCATCCTTGCCAACATTTTGAGTGAGATTATAATACCTGTAGGTTCCCTACGTTGCTTTTGTTGCGCTTACTGCACGTCATTCAGTGTGCTAACAGAAGCAAATATATATGAATCTTGGGATTAAGAATTCATCGATATCTGTATGATAAGGTTATTTAGAACAATTCCTTGAGTAATGTTACTCACCGGGAGTTCATGCAGATTTTGCTTCACCATGCATAGTTAAAATTTGCCTATTCACAAACCTTCAGCTACCGTAGATGATGCATGGGCACTGGAGTAAATATGTTAACTATAAACTAAACTGTTGATTCACTAACTACTTTTTTCCAACTATCTTCAGCAAGGATAAACTAAATATGATTCTTTTTTGAGTTTTTTAGGCAATGCTTAATCCAGAATCCATAATAGATCAATTGTTAAGGTTATACTGAACCACAAATTTATTACTGGGTAGTACTATTGTCTATTAATTAATTTTTTAAGTAAATTAATGCCCGCCTCTTACTAGACATTTACAAAACATTAGGCTCTTCAGAAGCTTCTTACTAAAAATGAAGGCCCTTCTGAATCTATTGCATGTATATGCTCACATCATGTGCATGTTTTTCTTCCCCTATTTTTCAAATGCTTCAGAATCATTTGCGGAAGTATTGTAGCCTGTAGACATGTAGGCGTTGAACTCATCAACTAAACGCTAATGCAAGCAGAGTTGTAAGGAAGATATATAGGTTTTGATCTGCTGAGAGGTCATGCAATGCTTCCCTAATCCCATTTAAGTTCAGATTTACCTCGAAAACATTGCATGGATTTTTGCACATGAAAGCTACATCCTCTGTACCAAAATGCAAGACTTTTTTTTGTTTTGCATAGGGCATAAAAACGTCTTATATTTTTGTTACAGAGTGTACTTTATTTCTTTAACTTCTTACAGTTCAATTATAGGCAAGATATGTGCCATGCTTAATGAAGAAGCACGACGGTTTCATGGGTGAGTTTTTGTTTTCCAACCATAGACACTTTTCTTCGTGAGATAACTAGACACTCCTAGCTTGTGTAAGGAATGACTTTACTTGATACGTCGTGCACATCTTTGCAGGTTCTGTTGCAAGACATAGGAAAATAATTTAAGTCAATGTCAATCTAAGATGACGTCAGAAACCAAAGATGAAGCATTTACATATATAACTTTGACTTTCTGAAATATAAGAATAATCATACATGTTTTTCTTTCAGTTTGGAAATTAGTACGATGATCATTGATTAGGGATGCATACATGCATGTAATTTCAGCTTTGGAAGTTAGATTCAACAATTATGTGACATGTCTTGCAGAGTGTACTACGCCACTTAAGAAGAGCATAGATTTCATCTGGTGCCTTTAGCAGGGTTAATCTGTATATCAATGTTTCGTCAATTCATGAATTTATAACTCTTGCGGTTTCCTACATATTTTTATTCAGGTTACCGCTATTAACTGTTATATGTGTTCTATTATTATGTCAAGTTATTTTTTGACCTTTTCATTTGGAAGTAGCCATAAGCTACAAAGTGAAATGGGAATAACATGACCTACCTTAGTATTTTTCTCTGTGTGTTGTTAGTTGCTACTTACCAGACTACCACGCTTCAAAACAAAATAAAAAATTTATGTGAAAAAACTTTTTCAGACTATTTTATCCTTTTAATATATTATTTTCATCTATGTTGCTTTTGTCTCTTTATATTTACACAAGTTCCTATCATTCTACAGTCAAAATAGACGGGCGCGGCAACGCGCGCCATCATGGTCTAGTCCATGTAATATAACATAGCTAGTTGGGTACTTGTCTGTTCACGCACTTATGACCCCTACGCCTGGTTTCCACGCATATCCCGGTTTTTACATAACTGAGCGGGTATTCGGATACCCTCCGGACTGTTGGGTCCAGAGGTTGAAGTGAAAGGGTCCGCCATGACAAATGATTTACAATCTGGCTAGGGACAATATATGTCACTTGAAGTACACAGTTACTTAGACTGACTAAATTCTTCTTCTATACCATCCAACAGGCTGTCTAGCCTATAGTCTTGTTGAGAATACTTTGCGGCTAATTCTACTTGGTCACAAACCAAACTGACGAGGATCTCTTTCCCGTCAGGCCCCACAGGTCCGACCTCGGCCATGTGGTTCGGGTCAGCCTTGGTATATCGCGTCTTTACCATGGCCCAGGCCTCCCTTGCACTTTGTCGGTAGGCCGATATCTTCCATAATCGGAAGCGCCGCCGCGCTCCCATGAGCTTTTATACAAGCTCTCTCATGCCTCCTGGCAGGGAGGCGGACGGCCACAAGGCTTGGGCAATGCCCTGCATCACCTGTCGCACTTGTTCGTGCAGTTGTGAGAGCTACGCGTAAGATCGCCCAGTGGGCCGGGCATCTCCTCCGCAGGATGACCGTCAAGATACCCTCTGAGATATAACTCTGTCGATTCGATTTCTTCAGAACTCTATAAAAGTTCGTTCAAGCACTTACTAAAAATGCGGCGTAGAAGCCTCTTATTCTCCTTCTACGAGTCGCAAAAGTCGGGCCCGAACATCTTTCAGTTCAATGCTCGGTAGGGTATTGGCGTCTTGGAGATCGTTTTCTCCGCTTAACTTGCGTAAGCGCCGCTCGCCGACCTTTAGTCATCGTTGAGCATGTTGCGCATCCGGATTCACTCCGGGACCATCTGCATAATCTATTGTTAGATTGCACGCATGCCACATACTACCTGGGACATGACATACTTTGCAATAAAAACAAGTGTTACCAGATGGGGCCTTCTCGGACTCCTTCACCGCGGCAACTGCGGCCTGAAGCTGGGCTTTGCACTCCTCCAGCTCTAGAGACAACTGGGTATTCCTCTCTGTAAGAACCTATGCAAACAATGATCCTTAAATCAATTGTGCCAACTGTTTCAAGTCTCAGGGGCTACTGATATACATAATTATTAGATTTCCTTACCCGTATATCTTTTACATACTGGTCCTTGGCTCTGGGAAGACCATTTTGAGCAGCTCGTATGTACGCATCTTCTGAGTTGAAGGCATCGAACGCCTCTTGGAAGAAACAAGCGTCACAGAGTACGGCCCGGCGACACCTGTGATTCATGGCGCTCTTCACTTCGGAATTTGTAGCGGATAGCCTATCCACATCCTCTGTAGGAGGAACATCCGGCGTTGGCCCCATGTTAGAGTCTGCCCCTATGTCCGGCTCTGGAGCCCGACTGGTGGAGGCGTGACCGGCAACCTCTCTGGATATAGTCCGTCGAGCATTTTTCCTACTAGGAAACATGGGCGTTATTATATTTTAAAAGACGACCACCACGGAGCGGGGTTCTCTTTCGTACCTCTGCGACGGCGTCTCAATCCTGACTGCCTTCCTTTTAAGCCTACCCGGCTTCGTTGCCCCTTGTTGGCGAGTCACTGCGGGTTCGGCATGGCGTCCGAGGGCCTTCCTCAGAAACACCATATGTGTGCGGTAGATGAAGCGCAGAAAAAGGGATCCTTCTTGGAAGTTAGGGCTCCGATACTTACATGCGATGCGGGGAGCAGTCCAGGATAATCGGCTATGATGGCCACCAAGGTACCGTCACAACTCAACTGATAGAATGTTCTGTCAACGAGCTCCACAAATGTGTCCGGATCTTCTTCGAGCCCGGGGTCGAGGGCCGGTCGAGTCCTCTGGTTGTGGAGGCAGGGTCAGACCTCCCTCACAGCTTTTCGCAGTTCCTGCTATGAGATAGCAAGGTAAATACTTATGACAAAGAACGCGGAAAGGATTGGAGTGGAAAGTAGCAGCTCACCCAGCTTGGGGGGTTGTACATGGAGAATCCATCCCGTGTCTTAATATGGACGAACTCCTCTTCTTCTCCTTTATACAAATCGGACAGTATCTTCGCTAGGGCAGCGACGGAGTCCGGACCTTTACGACCGTAGCGGGTGGCATCGTCTTCTCCATTGAAGTGCCACATGGGTTGTCCCCGATATTGAAGTGGCATCACCCCCCGCATTATACATATGGACATAACCTCGGTTATTGTCAATCCTGATTTGGCCAGCATCTCTATCCGCCCATCGGTAAAGGACTTCTCTGTTATCTTCCTCCCAGGGCTCCGAGGGCGCCCAGCTGGCGTTCTTCATAGGGGCGTTGTCGAAGAACTCAGGAAGGCCAATCCGAATAGGATCTGGAAGGGGGACTTCCTCCATATAAAACCCCTCCGAAGGCCAGTCTTCGAACGTCTTCTTCGGGTACCGAGCAATGTATTCGGTCCGGTGATGCGCCATATTTCGGCTCCGCCCACTTGATATATCGACTTTATACGTATGCGAGGCACGAGGCAGAATAGCCTCCGCCATAGCTCGAAATGAGCTTCGCAGCCCAGGAACAGCTTGCAAAGGGCGACGTAGCCAGCGATGTGTAATATGGAAGCGGGGGTAAAGTTATGCAACTCGAGGCCGTAGAACTCCAGGAGCCCGTGGAGGAACAGATGGATTGGAAATCCAAGTCCCCTTAATAAGTAAGGGACAAGGCATACCCGCTCCCCCCCTGGATGGGTTGGGAAAGCTCTCCGCTTGCTCCCCGCCATTGTAGGTGGCGAGCCCGGCTCGAACGGTTACCATGTACACTGGAGGGAGAAATCCCTGGGTCTGTAACTCTACTAATTGGCTGTGAGGGACGGAACACTTCTTCCAATCGCCGGGCTTAGGGCTACGGGAGCGAGAGGAGGAGCTGCGATGGCCGGCCATGTTGGAATGGATTTTTCCAGGCGCGCTCCGATGGATACTCGCTGTGGGAGGATGGTGTGATCTGGATCTAAGAATCCCCGTCTCTTTAATAGACGGTTTACTCACATGGCCAGGGTGGCAAATGTAAAAATGCCCTGGCTTCTCGCATTCGCTCGACACGTGGAAGATATCCCTTATTAGGCATGGAAGCCAACGAGTGCAACATTTATGGGAAGCCGGACACTACTCAACAGGTACTCAGAGTTTGGAGAAGAACCCGCCTTGCAATGCCGAAGACAATCTGCGGGCCGGACTCATCGTCATTGAAGCCTGGTTCGGGGGCTACTAAGGGAGTCCTGGATTAGGGGGTCCTCAGACAGCCGGACTGTAGGACTATGAAGATACAAGATTGAAAACTTCGTCCCGTGTGCGGATGGGACTCTCCTTGGCATGGAAGGCAAGCTTGGCGATACGGATATGTAGATCTCCTCCCTTGTAACCGACTCTGTGTAACCCTCGCCCCCCCCCCCCCCGGTGTCTATATAAACCGAAGGGTTTAGTCCGTAGGACAACAACAATCAGACCATAGGCTAGCTTTTAGGGTTTAGCCTCTATGATCTCGTGGTAGATCAACTCTTGTAATACTCATATCATCAAGATCAATCAAGCAGGAAGTAGGGTATTACCTCCATCGAGAGGGCCCGAACCTGGGTAAACATCGTGTCCCCCGCCTCCTGTTACCATCCGCCTTAGACGCACAGTTGGGGACCCCCTACCCGAGATCCGCCAGTTTTGACACCGACACTAGCCCCCTGGTGTCTATATAAACTGGAGGGTTTAGTCTGTAGGACTACAACACCAATCATAATCATAGGCTAGCTTCTAGGGTTTAGCCTCTATGATCTCGTGGTAGATCAACTCTTGTAATACTCATATCATCAAGGTCAATCAAGCAGGAAGTACGGTATTACCTCCATCGAGAGGGCCCGAACCTGGGTAAACATTGTGTCCCCCGCCTCATGTTACCATCCGCCTTAGACGCACAGTTCGGGACCCCCTACCCGAGATCCGCCGGTTTTGACATCGACATTGGTGCTTTCATTGAGAGTTACACTGTGCCGTCACCATAAGGCTTGATGGCTCCTTCGATCATCGGCAACTATGTGATCCAGGGTGAGGTTTTTCTCCCCGGACAGATCTTCATATTCAGCGGCTTCGCACTGCGGGCCAACTCTCTTGGCCATCTGTAGCAGATCAAGAGCTATGCCCCTGGCCGTTAGGTCAGGTTTGGAAACTTAAACTATACTGTCGACATCCGCGGAGACTTGGTCTTTGACGGATTCGAGCCCATGTCAGGTGCGCTGCACGGTCACGACGAGCATGACTTAACTCTGCCGCCGGACGATGTTCGGGTGTTCACACCTGTGGTTACTCCGGCCCTCAATCCGGAGCAGATCTCGTCGTCCGAGGACGGGTGGATGGACCCCGCCACGGAGGCCGCACACTCAGTGGCGATAGAGCCGAATACTGACTTCATCTACTACAAGACCTGTGTTCCGGATCCTTGGATTCGTCCCCGGCCACGGGCCCCGAACCGCCTGCGTCCGTGCCTATCGAATCTGATTGGGCGCCGATCATGGAGTTTTCCTCCGCGGATATCTTTCGGCACTCGCCCTTGGTCCGAACTGCAAGACATACGTCTCGGTTATTGTCCTCAAAGATGAAGCAGGATATATTTACTATAAAGTACTTTTGTTTACTTACAGCTCGGTGGAGGCCTGAGCCCCTTGCGGGCACTGTGCGGTAAGGATGCCCTCCGGGGCAGGGCCCCCTGGCGAAGGTTTCTTCCCTTGTTTGGAAACCATTGTTTCCAAGTCTTCAGAGGCGGTCCTCTTCCTTCCTTGGGGAGAGGGAATTTTAGATTCTTCTCCCGGTTATCCTCCTTCTTGAGGCACTAATTCCCCGGTTTGGATGAGTAATGAGTGAGGCCCGCTTTCGGCTTCTTTATTCCTCCCTTTATCTTCCCCTGATGGCACTTGATTAGGCGCGAGCTCAAGCATTCTGGCTAGTACTGGATCCGTTGAGCCTTTGGGAAGGGGGGCTGAACAACTGATCATCTTCGCCTTTTTTATCCAGTCCTGGTCAAAGGGCGACTTTTCAGAATGATATTGTGATAAAGAGACAGCATGTTCGGCCACAGAATTACTTACTTGGGTATCTGGACGATTGCAGTTTAGACCCGCATCCTCGGTGGTGTCCAGACACTTTATTCGTGATCCGAAGAACAATCCATACATCTCTTCGAGCGTCACGCCGAAGAATTGCTGAATAGTTCGCGGTCCTTCCGGGTTGAACTCCCACATACGGAGAGGTCGACGTTGGCATGGCAGGACCCGACGAACTAGCATGACTTGCATTACCTTGACAAGGTTGATATCTCTTGAGGAGATCTCGGATGCGACTCTGCAATGTCGGCACGTCATTAGCCGGCCCCCAGTCCAGCCCCTTGTTGACCCATGACGCCCGGTTGTGGCGGGAACGGAAGGCAGGGGCAGCTACCCACTTAGTACTTCAGGGGGCCGTGATGTAAGACCACTCCTGCTGCCATAAGTTGGACATCTCCGGGAAGGTACCCTTTGGCTATGGAGCATCGACGCCTTTGCTAATTATGGCACCTCCGCATTCTGCGTGTCGCCTATCGATCATCTTCGGCTTCACATTGAAGGTCTTGAGCCATAAGCCGAAGTGTGGGTGATGCGGTGGAAGGCCTCACACACGACGATGAACGACGAGATGTGAAGGATGGAATCCGGAGCCAGATCATGGAAATCGAGCCCGTAATAAAACATAAGCCCTCTAACAAAGGGATCAAGACTAAAGCCTAGCCCTCGGAGGAAGTGGGAGACAAATACGACACTCTCGTTGGGTTCGGGAGTGGGGATGACCTGCCTTCGTGCAGGCAGCCTGTGCAAGATTTCGGCGGTCAGATACCTAGCTTCTCTTAGCTTCTTGATGTCCTCCTCTGTGACAGAGGAGGCCATCCACCGGCCTTGAAAGTTGGATCCAGACATGATTGAAGGTCCGAAGCGCTTAGCCTGAGCCTTGGATGTTGAAATTCGAGGTGGGGGAAGGGGAGAATCGAGCGCGAGAAGAAAAGGACAGGCCTTGGCCCTTTATAAAGAGGGTGAATATCAAGCGTCCTCCGCGCGGACGTCAAGAACTTGCCTAAAATCGAGGAGTCATACCAGCTGGCACGATTGGGTTACCCACACCCATATTGATGAGAATCTCGTGATAAGGGGAACACGATCTCTGCTTCGACAAGACGTGCCAATAAAACCGCCTCGCAACATGTGCGATGGCGAAATTTGGGAAAAAGCGGTTCAGAATGACCGGACCACGACAGGATGTCACGCTACGAAAAGTTTTTAGCAGATTAGATTTGTGGAAATATTATACTCTCTACGGTGGTATGTGGAATTTGTTTTGCAGAGCCGGACATGATCCTTGTGTTCAAAATCTTCTATGGAGTATGAGGGAGTCCTGGATTAGGGGGTATCCGGACAGCCGGATTGTATACATCGTCCGGACTATTGAAGCGTGAAGATACAAGACTCAAGACTTCGACCCGTGTCCGGATGGGACTTTCCTTGGTGTGGAAGGCAAGCTTGGCGATCCGGATATTATATTTCCTTCCTTGTAACCGACTCCATGTAAACCCTAGCCCTCTCCGGTGTCTATATAAACCGGAGAGGTTGGTCCTTAGAAGGCCGATCACAATTACAATCATACCATCATAGGCTAGCTTCTAGGGTTTAGCCTCTATGATCTCGTGGTAGATCTACTCTTGTACTACCCATATCTTCAATATTAATCAAGCGAAGTAGGGTTTTACCTCCATCGAGAGGGCCCGAACCTGGGTAAACATCCGTGTCCATTGCTTCCTGTTACCATCAGCCTAGACGCACAGATCGGGACCCCCTACCCGAGATCCGCCGGTTTTGACACCGACATTTGTGCTTTCATTGAGAGTTCCTCCGTGTTGTCGCTACAGGGCTCGATGGCTCCTCCAATAATCGTCAACAACACGATCCCGGGTGAGACCTTTCTTCCCGGACAGATCTTCGTGTTCGGCGGCTTTGCTCTGCGGGCCAACTCGCTTGGCCATCTGGAGCAGATCGACAGCTACGCCCCTGGTCACCAGATCAGGTTCGGAAACCTGAACTACACGGCGGACATCCGCGGAGACTTGATCTTCGATGGATTTGGGCCTATGCCAGGAGCACCGGACAATCACGACAAGCACGACTTAGACCTGTCGTCGGACGAAGCTCGGGGTATCACCCTCATAGTATCCCCGGACCTAAATCCGGAGCAAGATGCGCTGCCTAAGGACGGAGGGATGGACCCCGCCCCACAGGTCGCACACTCATCGGCGGTGGAGCCGGACACGGGTCTTACCTCTGTGGTGGCTCAGGACTCGGACCCCGGATTCGTATCCGGACGTTGGT
This sequence comes from Aegilops bicornis, assembly GCA_021605145.1. NCBI lineage: Eukaryota > Viridiplantae > Streptophyta > Magnoliopsida > Poales > Poaceae > Aegilops > Aegilops bicornis. The sequence goes on along the minus strand of CM038672.1, from coordinate 358,195,273 downwards.
TCTAGTCCGCGCACTCCCGAGCTAGTCGAGCCAAGTTGGGCTCCGGTAATGGAGTTCACCGCTGCAGATATCTTCCAGCACTCGCCCTTTGGCGGCATACTGGACTCATTAAAGTCTCTCTCTTTGTCAGGAGGCTCTTCGCCGAACTATGTCCAACTCGAGTGGGAGGCAGGCGATGAAGGAATTCGTTGCCCACCCACCACCCACTTCATTGCCACGGTCGATGACTTAACCGAGGTACTGAACTTCGACTCCGAAGACATTGATGGTATGGACGACGATGCAGGAGAAGAACATGAACCACTGCTCACTGGGCGGTGGACAGCCACCTCTTCCTATGACATATACATGGTGGACAATCTGAAGGAAACAAATGGCGATGGGGCAACGGAGGATAAAACCTCAGGGAAAAAGGCAAAGAATGGGCGTCGTCGGCGCCACTCCAAGCCCCGCCACAGCAATACCGCCTGTGGAGACGTAAAACAATCTGAATGGTGCCGAAGAAGAATACAACCCCGATCAGCCGCCTTGAGCAGGCGAGCAGGAGGATGAGCAGGTCAGCCCAGAAGAACAGGCGACGGACGAATACCCGGAGGAGGACAGCTACATGCCCCCCTCCGAAGACGAGATTAGCCTCGGCGACGATGAGTTCGGCGTGCCTGAGGATCCCGTAGAGCAGGAGCGCTTCAAGCGCCGGCTTATAGCCACTGCGAGGAGCCTGAAAAAGAAGCAGCAGCAACTCCAAGCTGATCAAGACCTGCTCACAGATAGATGGACTGAAGTCCTGGCAGCCGAGGAATACGGACTCGAGCACCATACGGCTGACCGGCCACCTCGTGGCCGGGATAAAACGGCATATCAGTCCGCATACCAGCCAACACCCCCACACCAACATACTACGGCCTGGGGCAATAACACAGGACAACCAAGATCGATCTACGGATCGCGGGGGCGCGCCTCGGCACGCGACGGCGACCGTTACGCCGGATACACCTTCAACAAGTCCGACCGGGCCGAACATAGCCACCCAGGGCAATTCGACCTACGTACCCACATAGCCCGCCACAGAGGCGCCGCACACCCCCTCTGCTTCACGGACGAAGTAATGGATCATGAATTCCCAGAAGGGTTCAAACCCGTAAACATCAAATCATACGATGGCACAACAGACCCCGCAGTATGGATCGAAGATTTCCTTCTCCACATTCACATGGCCCGCGGAGACGATCTACATGCCATCAAGTATCTTCCCGTTAAGCTCAAAGGACCAGCCCGGCACCGGCTAAACAGCCTGCCAGCAAATTCCATTGGCAGTTGGAAAAACCTGGAAGACGCATTCCTCGACAACTTCCAGGGCACATATGTGCGACCACCAGACGCCGATGACTTGAGCCACATTACTCAACAGCCCGGAGAGTCAGCCAGGAAATTCTGGACTCGGTTCCTAACTAAAAAGAACCAAATAGTCGACTGTCCGGACGCCGAAGCCTGGCGGCTTTTAAGCATAATATCCATGACGAGTGGCTCGCCGACACCTCAGCCAGAAAAACCCAAGTCCATGGCAGCTCTCACAACACTAATGACCCGCTTCGCTGGCGAGGACAGCCGGTTGGCTCGCGGCAAAGACTACGCCACATTCTCGCACTTCGGATGGCCGCGACAATAACAACAAGCCACGGCGTAATGTACATAAGCGACGGAACAACGGGCGACAAGATCAAGACACGGTCAATGCCGGATTCAGCGGATCCAAGCCCGGTCAGCGGAAGAAGTCGTTCAAAAGGAATAATCAGGGACCGTCCAGTCTGGACCGCATACTGGAGCACTCGTGCCAAATTCATGGCACCCCGGACAAGCCAGCCAACCACACCAATAGAGATTGCTGGGTATTCAAACATGCCGGCAAAATAAACGCCGAAGACAAGGACAAGGGGTTGCACAGCAACGATGACGAGGAGCCCCGACGTCCGAACACGGGGGGACAGAAGAAATCCCCCCTGCCCCCCCCCCCCAAGGTGAAGACGGTCAACATGATCTATGCTACACACATCCCCAAGCGGGAACAGAAGCGGGCACTAAGGGACGTCTATGCGATGGAGCCAGTCGCCCCCAAATTCAACCCATGGTCAGCTTGTTCGATCACCTTTGATCATAGGGATCACCCTACCAGCATCCGTCACGGCGGCTCGGCCGCATTGGTCCTAGACCCAATCATTGACGGATTCCACCTCACATGCGTCCTTATGGACGGTGGCAGCAGCCTGAACCTGCTTTATCAGGACAAAGTGCACAAAATGGGCATTGACCCTTCAAGGATCGAGGCCACCAAAACCACCTTTAAAGGTGTGATTCCTGGAGTAGAGGCCCGTTGCACGGGCTCTATAACATTGGAAGTGGTCTTCGGATCTCCGGATAACTTCCGAGCGAAGAGTTAATCTTCGACATCGCCCCTTTCGCATGATGGTTACCATGCACTGGTCGGTCGAACCGCATTCTCTAGATTCAATGCGGTACCACACTACGCATACCTCAAGCTCAAGATGCCAGGACCACGCGGGGTCATAACAGTGAACGAAAATACGGACCGCTCTCTCCGAACAGAAGAACATACTGCAGCCCTCGTGGCGGAAGTACAATGCGGCCTCCTCCGACAAACCAATCCGGGCACCGTCAAGAGAGTCCGGAACACCCCTTGCAGGATCATCAGGCACGCCAAGAGCGCGACTAGCAGTCCGGCCTCCGCTTAAGCCCCATCCAAGCAGCATTCGTGTCACGCGTACACAATTACGCACTCAAGATACCATGGGAGTAGGCAGAGGCGCAACAACGACTCAATCAACGATGCGGGATAACCGCCACATACCTTCATAACATGTCCTTCTTCTTTTTCAGGACAGTGCTTTAGAGCAGCCTCTTCAGAAGAGCCGGATTGTCGGACTTACATAGGAGAAAACCAAGGAGGCAACAGGCTTCACAAGACATAAGGAAACACCGGTGGAATCTATTTACGATCGTTATACCTGTTTTATATATCCATACGCGGCCTGCCTCTGGATAGGACATGTTAAATAGTCCTATTTATCTCCGCTTAATGCATTCATTGTAAACATATGCTTAAACGTATTTTCATCAATGGGAGATTATATATAGCGTTAGCTCATTATTGTTATTTGAACATTTTTCTTATAAATGTTTCTTTGATATTGCATCCATACACTTTGGTACGGTCCGTTTGCCAGGGGGCTTCCTATGGTGCCCCGTTCTACGGCAACTAAAGTCCGAACACTTTAAACAAGGCGGCACCCGAACTTATAGCACTATATGCATCAGCTCCGAATCATGTCTTGGGTCTACATTTGGGTTAGCCCGGCTCCCTTGTTTTGGTACCTTACGTTCCGTTATATTGGCTAAGGTAGCGCAGGGAGAACTACTGCGATTGTGTCCCGGTTCTTCCGGACGAGCACCTCAATAGAGAAAGCCGAAAACTGACCGGCATGATGTGGTGAGAGCTGGTCGCTGTTCGAGAGGTCTTAAAATTCTTAAAGATTTTCCGCTTTAGGCGATAAATCAGCTTCGTCCGATCTAGGCGTATATAGCGCCCCAATTCGGCCTTCCGGATTCTAGGGGCTTCGCCGAAATTTAAAATTGTAACTTCTATGGCTAAGTGAAAGTTATAAAGCCGAATAGTCTGATTGCCTTGTTCACTGCGCTGGATACCTCCTTAAGGGACCAAACATTTAGATAAAGAGTATCCAGGTTTTTCCAGGAACACCCGGCACTAGTTGCATGGGGGCGGAAGCCGACGACTGGCCTACTTTCAATATTCTATAAACAGCCGCACAGAAGGTAATATTTTAAATCAAACAGTGCTACATAGCACAAGTAACTTCGTCTTTAAATTACAAACAGCGGCAGAGGTACATTTAGTCAAAGATCTTGTCCTTGGAACACTCATCGGCCACAAGACGAGCGCCTTTCATAACACCATCGTAGTACTTCTCGGGACGGCGATGCTCCTTTCCCTCGGGCGGACCGTCCTTCACCAGCTTCTCCGCATCCATCTTGCCTCAATGCACCTTCGCGCGGGCAAAGGCCCGGCAGGCACCCTCGATGCAAATGGATCGCTTGATTACTTCAAGTCACGGACATGCATTCACCATCCGCTTGATCAGGCCGAAGTAGCTAGTGGGCAGGGGCTTACCAAGCCACATCCGGACTATGAAATCTTTCATAGCCACTTCGGCCGACCTGTGGAGTTCGACAAACTGCTTCAGTTGATTACTCAGAGGCGTTGGGTGTTCAGCTGACATCGGGACCGTAACAGCTTCTCCGTTGAGCTCCCTCTTGGGCACGGTAGAACTTGGCATCGTCTGACTGTGTGGCAGATCTGTGAATGCCCTCGAGAGCTCCGAATTGAGTAAGTAAAAGAAACGCCTCCTCCACATGTTTGCTTTGCACAAAGAATTTCTTACCGCCGCTATCTTTTTGGCCTCCTGGATCTCCTGCTGTGCCTTCTCGGCTTCGGCCTTGGCGTCTTTCATATTCACAAGGGCCTTCGCAAGCTCGGCCTCTTTCGTCTTCAGATCATGCCCCACGGACTCGAACTTCTTGCCGAGATCCTGGAGCTCTTGTTGTACCTCGCCCACTCTAGCACTTTGCTTCTCGCGCTCTCTGCATTCCAAGGCCGCCTTGTCTTCGGCCTCGGATAGCGCTTTCTTCAGGGACGCCACTTCAGCGGTGGACCCTGTCACACAGTCATGACGCTTTGCCGTCAGACTAAACAAATTTATCTATCTTTACATACATAAGAGCGGAGAATTACTCACCTTTGCTCTCTTCGAGCTGCCTCCTCGTGAGGTCGAGCTCTCCCTGTGCCTGCTCCAGGTCCCGCTTTAGTTCGGCAACCTCGGCTGTGTAGGCAGCAGCGGCAAGCAGCACGGCCTGCTTATTCACATAAACACTTATTAAACTCCTACGGTTTATAATTGACCCTCCGTTTGGATTTTCTTTCCGAACACCAAACAAAGTATCAGGGGCTACTACCTATCGGGTGGTAATTTCACACATTTTTATTACTTACCTCGAAGCCCGTCAGGAGGCTTGTGCAGGCTTCGGTTAGTCCGCTTTTGGTGGACAGAACCTTTTGAATCACCACACTCATAAGAGTACGGTGCCCTTCATCTATGGAGCACCTCGAAGCGCTTCCACCAGACTATCCGGCGCCGTTGATACGACGGAAGTCCTCGGCACGGGCGGCTCGCCCTCCCTAACGAGGGGCTGCCCGCCTATGTCCAGAACCGTCGAGAGTTCCGGAGCAGTGTTCGGTCGAGAGTCCGCCTTGTTGCGGCTCTCATCAACGCGATCCGCGGGGATCTTGAACCCCGCATGTCCGACATCTGGAACTCCGCCTTGGGGCGTCTCCAGGGTCACCTCCCCCTGCTCGGGGAACCTTTGGGACAACACCTCCGTGTCATCAGCAGGCTGAGGAGTGGTGGCCGTCGGGAGCGAGTTCATCTCTGAAGCGCTCAGAGACCCATCCGAAGACGACACCTCCGGATGAGCCCTGGCCGGACTGCATATATGTTTGGCGTTATTACACAACTATGAAGTAAAATCACGGTAGAGTGCGGACACTTACGATCGCGCCAGGGGCTTCCCCCTGGGCAGCCACCTTTCCTCGCTATGAGCGGCCTTGGTGGAGTAGTCCGGAAGGGACGTCTTTCCCTTCTTGGGCGTCCCAACCTCCCCCTTCGGGGCGGCTTTCCTCTTTTTCTCCTCCCCAGTGCGGGGAGGTAGAGTTTCTTCTTGCTTCCCCCCGCCTCCGCGGGGGGAATCTGTTTCATCGTCATCAGACGGCGTGGGTATGATGGCCTTGCGTCGAGGGCCTCTCCCGGCCCCACGGCCCGTCTCCTCAGGCCTCTCATCCTTTCCGGATGGGGCGGTTTCTTCTTCTTCCTCCTCCTCCTCGGGGGAGGAGTGCGCCTCGTCGTCTTCGGACGAGGCTTCTGGCACAACCTTACGCCAGAGACCCTTCCTGGTCCCGGGGCCTTCTTTTCAGCCTTCTTCTCCGGTGCCTTGTAGGGCGCCGGGATCAGCATCTTTGTCAAGAGAGCATCAGTTGGATCTTCTGGCAACGGAGCTGGATAGTCAATCTGCTCCGCTGTCTCCACATAGTCCTGGTCAAATATACACAAATACTTAAGACTCCCCCATGAATGTATTGGGAAAAACCGAATCCGGTGGTTGTCCCAAAACTCACCGGACGCAGGGGTCGCGCTGCATGAAGTCCGCGGTCCTCGGATGTGGGAGGAGGTACTTCGGAGGCCTTAAACAACTCCTTCCCCACGTCTTTGTGCTTCATGCCATAGAGCCTCTGAAGCGTCTGGTGTTCGGCCGGGACGAACTCCCATAGATTGAATGCCCGCCTTTGGCACGGCAGAATCCGGCGAACGAGCATGACCTGGATCACGTTGACAAGCTTAATGTTCTTGTCCTTCATGCTCTTGATACATGTTTGGAGTCCGGTCAGCTCTGTAGGTTCGCCCCAAGTCAGGCCCTTCCTTTCCCAGGAGGTGAGCCGCATGGGGGCTCCAAATCGGAACTCAGGGGCCGCCGCCCAGTTGGCGCCGCGCGGCTCGATGATGTAGAACCACCCCGATTGCCACCCTTTTACGGTCTCCGCAAAGGAGCCGTCCAGCCAGGTGACGTTAGGCATCTTGCCCACCATGGCCCCTCCGCACTCCGCTTGCTGGGCGCATACAATCTTCGGCTTCACGCAGAAGATTTGCAGCCACAGGCCAAAGTGAGGCCGGATGCGGAGGAAGGCCTCACATACGACGATAAACGCCGAGATGTTGAGGACGAAATTCGGGGCTAGATCGTGCAAATCTAGCCCGTAGTAGAACATGAGCCCGCGGACAAAGGGGTGAAGTGGAAACCCCCAGTCCACGGACGAAGTGGGCGACGAACACGACCCTCTCGTGGGGTCTCGGGGTCGGAATGACCTGACCAGCGTCCGGTAGCCTTTGCGCTATGTCTGTGGCCAAGTATCCGGTCGCCCGAAGATTTGTGATATGCTTCTCCCTGACGGTGGAAGCCACCCACTTGCCTCCTGCTCCAGACATGTTTAGCTGTGCGGAGAAGACTTGGGGTTTGGGCGCTGGAGCTCGAGGGGGCAAGAGTGGGCAAAGGAGGAAGAAGGCGTGGGTAAAAATGGGGAAATCTTATCCCTTTATAGAGGCAACGAAAGCGGTGCGCCTCCCCACTAGCCCGTTGGGAATCACTTGCTTCCCAAGCGCCACGATTGATGATGTGGGGGGATTACCCGTACCCGTATTGATGAGAATCCCGTGATAAGGGGACACGATCTCTGCTTTGACAAGACGTGTTGAGGAAACCGCCTCGCAATATGCGCTGTGGCTGGTTGTGGGAAAACGGTTTGAATAATGACCCGACCGTAATGACACGTCGTGCTGCCTAAAAAGTTGTTAGCAGATTGCATTTGTGAAATACCATTCTCTCTACGGTGGCATGTGAAGATCATTTTGTGGATCCGGACACGGTTCAAGTGTTTGATAACTACTTTGGAGTATTCGGAGGAGGAACCCGCCCTGCAATGCGAAGACAAGATCGCGCCCAGACTCATCGTCATTGAAGCCTGGTTCAGGGGCTACCGAGGGAGTCCTGGATTAGGGGTATCCGGACAGCCGGATCAGTATACATCGTCCGGACTATTGAAGCGTGAAGATACAAGACTCAAGACTTGACCCGTGTCCGGATGGGACTTTCCTTGGTGTGGAAGGCAAGCTTGGCGATCCGGATATTATATTTCCTTCCTTGTAACCGACTCCATGTAAACCCTAGCCCTCTCTCGTGTCTATATAAACCGGAGAGGTTGGTCCTTAGAAGGCCGATCACAATTACAATCATACCATCATAGGCTAGCTTCTAGGGTTTAGCCTCTACGATCTCGTGGTAGATCTAGTCTTGTACTACCCATATCTTCAATATTAATCAAGCAGGAAGTAGGGTTTTACCTCCATCGAGAGGGCCCGAACCTGGGTAAACATCTGTGTCCCTTGCTTCATGTTACCATCAGCCTAGACGCACAGATCGGGACCCCCTACCCGAGATCCGCCGGTTTTGACACCGACAGAGTATTCAGAGGAGGAACCCGCCTTGCAATGTCGAAGACAATCTGCGCGTCGGACTCATCGTCATTGAAGCCTGGTTCAGGGGCTACTGAGGGAGTCCTGGATTAAGGGGTCCTCGGATAGCCGGACTATGTACTTTGGCCGGACTGTTGGACTATGAAGATACAAAATTGAATACTTCGTCCCGTGTCCGGATGGGACTCTCCTTTGCGTGGAAGGCAAGCTTGGCAATTCGGATATGTAGATCTCCTCCCTTGTAATCGACTCTATGTAACCCTAGCTGAGGGAGTCCTGGATTAGGGGGTCCTCGGACTGCCGGACTATATACTTTGGCCGGACTGTTAGACTATGAAGACACAAGATTGAAGACTTGGTCCTGTGTCCGGGTGGGACTCTCCTTTGCGTGGAAGGCAAGCTTGGAAGTTCGGATATGTAGATCTCCACCCTTGTAACCGACTCTGTGTAACCCTAGCCCCCTCCGGTGTCTATATAAACCGGAGGTTTAGTCCGTAGGACAAGAACAACAATCATAATCATAGGCTAGCTTCTAGGGTTTAGCCTCTACGATCTCGTGGTAGATCAACTCTTGTAATACTCATATCATCAAGATCAATCAAGTAGGAAGTAGGGTATTACCTCCATCGAGATGGCCCGAACACAGGTAAACATTGTGTCCCCCGCCTCCTGTTACCATCCGCCTTAGACGCACAGTTCGGAACCCCATACCCGAGATCCGCTGGTTTTGACACCGACATTGGTGCTTTCATTGAGAGTTCCACTGTGCCATCACCATAAGGCTTGATGGCTCCTTCGGTCATCGGCAACGATGTGATCCAGGGTGAGATTTTTCTCCCCGGACAGATCTTCGTATTCGCCGGCTTCATACTGCGGGCCAACTTCCTTGACCATCTGGAGCAGATCGAAAGCTACGCCCCTGGCCATCAGGTTAGGTTTGGAAGCTTGAACTATACTGCCGACATCCGCGGGGACTTGATCTCCGACGGATTCGAGCCCATGTCAGGTGTGCCACACAGTCATGACGAGCATTACTTAGCTCTGCCGTCGGACAGTGTTCGGGAGATCACACCTGTGGCTACTCCGACCCTCAATCCGGAGCAGATCGTGCCGTCCGAAGAAGGTTGGATAGACCCCGCCCCGGAGGCCACGCACCCAGCGGCAATAGAGCCGAATACTGACTTCACCCCCTATGAGACATGTGCTGCCGGACACTTGGATTCGTCCCCGACCACGGGCTCCGAACCGCCTACTTCCATGCCTATCGAATCTGATTGGGCGCCGATCATGGAGTTTACCTCCGTGGATATCTTTCAGCACTCGCCCTTGGGCGATGTGCTAAATTCATTAAGATCATTCTCCTTGTCAGGAGGCCCTTGGCTGAACTATGTCCGGCTCGAGCGGGAAGTGGACGACGAAGAAATTTGTTCCCCACCCACCACCCACTTAATAGCCACTTTCGACGACTTAACCGGCATGCTCGATTTCGACTCCAAAGGCATCGACGGTACGGACGACGATGCAGGAGAGGAACAGGAACCACCGCCCACAGGGCGCTTGACGGCCACTTCATCACACGATATATATATGGAGGATACACCCAAAGAAAACAATGATGTGGAACGAAAGGATGCAGCGAAGGATAGTTCCCTCGAGAAGCAACCAAAGCGACAGCGTAGATGCCGCCCCAAATCCCGCCTCGACAAAAATAGCGATAACAGCGCAAGAAAAAATAATACCCCGGTCGACTCCAGAGGAAACGACGACCACATGGACCCAGCGACAGAGCAGGACGAGCCACCGGACGGAGAACATAGTACGGAGCCGCTGTCCGATCACGGCGACGCCGAGGATAAAGCTATTCAACCTGTCTTTGGAGAGGAGAACAGTCCGGACGACGATGCACACATCATCCCGGAAAGGCACTTGGAGGAAGAGAATCTCCACAGAAGGCTTATTGCCACCGGGAGGAGTCTAAAGAAGCAGAAGCAAAGGCTTAAGGCCGCGCAAAATACACTCAACAGTAGATGGAACAAAGTGCTCGATACTGAAGAAAAGTACGGTGGCAGTCGCCACACAAAGAGCTATCCAAAGCGCAAGCTGCTACCTGAATTCGATGACGAGGCCTTAGAGCCTACACAACCGAAAAATAAAACGCCCGATCAGCCGGATCGACCACCCCGTGGCCTCGATAGGGCGGCTAACGATGTCGCACATAAGTCAGCACACGATCTACGTGAGGACTTGCACCAAAAATCCGGTATAACCAGGTCCATCTACGGATCTAGGAAGCTAGCTCTGGCACAGAAGAAAAACCGAACACTACAACCGTCAGAACGCCATGACACATCCAAATACAGGGGTGCCGCGCACCCCCTATGCTTCACCGGTGAGGTGTTGGATCATGAATTTCTAGAGGGATTCAAACCCGTGAACATAGAGGCATACGACGGAACGACAGACCCTGGGGTCTAGATCGAGGACTTTATCCTCCATATCCATATGGCTCGCAGAGATGATCTCCACGACATCAAATACTTGCCCCTCAAGTTAAAAGGACCAGCCAGGCACTGGCTGAAGAGCCTCCCCGAAAAATCAATTGGAAGTTGGGAAGAGCTTGAGGATGCTTTTAGGGCTAATTTTCAAGGGACCTATGTCCGACCTCCGGATGTAGATGATTTAAGTCATATAATTCAACAGCCCGGAGAATCAGCCCGAAAGCTTTGGAACAGATTCCTCACTAAGAAGAACCAGATTGTCGATCGCCGGACGCCAAGCCTTAGCGGCTTTCAAACACAGTGTACGGGACGAATGGCTCGCCAGACACCTCGGCCAGGAAAAACCGAGGACAATGGCAGCCCTAACAAGCCTTATGACCCGCTTTTGCGCGGGCGAAGATAGTTGGCTGGCCCGTAGCGGCACCAGCGACCTAGGCACATCCGAAGTCAGGGATGGTAATGGAAAACCACGACGCAATAAAAGTAAGCGTCGAAACAATGAAGACAACCCAGACAACACGGCGGTAAACGCTGGATTCAGGGGCCCTCGACCCGGTCAACGGAAAAAGACATTTAAAGGCAGCAGAGATGGACCGTCCAGCCTAAACAAGATTCTAGATAGATTATGTCAGATTCATGGCACCTCCGACAAACCTGAAAATCACACCAACAGAGAATGTTGGGTTTTCAAGCAGGCCGGTAAGCTAAACGCCGAACACAAGGGGAGGGAGACACCAAGTGAAGACGGGGATGAGCCTCGCCAGCAAAGCACTGGGGGACAGAAAAAATTCCCACCAGAGGTCAAAACAGTGAACATGACTCACGTAACAAAGAGGAGGAGCAAACACGCACTCCGAGACGTATGCGCCGTAGAGCCCGTCACCCCCAAGTTCAACCCCTGGTCGGCCTGCCCGATCACTTTTGATCGCAGGGATAACCCGACCAGTATCCGACAAGGAGGATCGGCTGCCTTGGTATTAGAGTCAATAATCAACGGATACCATCTCACCCGAGTCCTCATGGACGGCGGTAGTAGTCTTAATCTGATATATCAGGACACAGTCCGCAAAATGGGGATAGACCCAACGAGAATTAGCCAAAGCAATACCACCTTTAAAGGAGTAATACCAGGCCCAGAGGCCCGCTGCACGGGCTCTCTCGTACTAGAGGTTGTATTCGGTTCTCCCGACAACTTCCGAAGTGAAAAGTTAACCTTCGACATCGCTCCATTCCGAAGCGGCTATCAAGCACTACTCGGAAGAACGGCATTCGCTCATTTTAATGCAGTACCGCATTACGCTTATCTTAAGCTTAAGATGTCCGGTCCACGCGGCATCATCATAGTCAGCGAAAACATTGAGCGTTCCTTACGCGCGGAAGAATGTGTGGCTGCTTTAGCAGCCGAACACCAAATGGCCTCTCCAACTAGAATAAACGATCGGTCGTCAAGACCGCGGACACGGCTAGACGAGTCCAGCGCACCACTAGCTGTAACAGCTTAGATAAACCTGAGATCGGGTTGATGGATATACCCCCATAGATCGTGCTAGGGGCTTCCCGCATGTAAAAAAGGCTACAGTTCGGCTTGACCTTATTTAGATTGAATTGTAATGGTCTATTAAGAATAATCAATTTTTCGCACGAAGACTTTCACCTAAGTTTTTCTCTTTTACAGATGACAATCGTGCTACACCCTTCCAGGATACGGCACAATGGAGACACAGGCGCAGACGTGCAGCAGGGCCCCGCTCAAAGGTTTCTTTTTAGATTAAGACCCTGTGTAAACCTTTCTTACTGTCTCTTGTTGCTTTACACCCCCCGGATACTCACCACAACCAAGAGGGATGCTGGCGTTATTGGCATTTCGCCACGTCGGGCTAATGCACGTACCTGGAAATTCATGGTTCATTATCAAGGGCGTTACTCCGCCCGGTATACTTGGTAAAGTCCGAATACCTTAGGGAGTGTTAGGCGTCACGAGTTTGGCCTTATATGCATCAGCTCCGAATCATGTCTTTGGTCAATAGTTGGGTTTTCCCGGCTCCCGTGTTTTGCTACCTTAAGTTCCGCTCTATCAGCTAAGGTGGCACCGGGAGAACTACTGTGATTGTGCCCTGGTTCATCCAGATGAGCACCTCGAGAGAAAGCCAAAACCGATCGTCATGATAAAGCGCGAGACTGGTCAACCACTCGATGACTCAGCGGAATCTTCGCGATTCCTCCGCATTAACGAAGGGCCGGTTTTCCCGGTCATGTATGTACGCGCCCCGTACTCGGACGAGCGCGGAAGTACCAGGGGCTATATAGTAGCCCCACTGTCAAACTCCTATGGCTAAGTGAAAGTGTTAAAGCAATATAGTCCGATTGCCTTGTTCGCCGCGCTATCACCTCCTTAATGGACCAAGACGTTGGATCAAGTGTGAACACGCGCTTTTCCAAACACCCCCACATTATATGTGTGGAGGCTGAAGCCGACGACTGCAAACTTTCAAGTTATATACATACATAAACGACCGCACAGGAGGCATCATAATACTTTCAGGCAAAAGTATAAACATAGCCTTTATAATCCAAATAGCATTGTTTTTACAATTGCGATACATGTCACTCAAACATGATACTCTTCGAGCACTGAGTCTCTATTGAACGAGCACCTTCTAGGACTTCTTCAAAATAGTGCTCGGCAGAAACCTGGCCTACGGCCGGATTCTAGGTTGCAATAGCGGTAGAGGGAGTCCTGGATTAGGGGGTATCCGGATAGCTGGACTGTATACAACGTCGGACTATTGAAGCGTGAAGATGCAAGACTCAAGACTTCGACCCGTGTCCGGATGGGACTTTCCTTGGCGTGGAAGGCAAGCTTGGCGATCCGGATATTATATTTCCTTCCTTGTAACCGACTCCATGTAAACCCTAGCCCTCTCCGGTGCCTATATAAACCGGAGAGGTTGGTCCTTAGAAGACCGATCACAATTACAATCATACCATCATAGGCTAGCTTCTATGGTTTAGCCTCTCTGATCTCGTGGTAGATCTACTCTTGTACTACCCATATCATCAATATCAATCAAGCAGGAGTAGGGTTTTACCTCCATCGAGAGGGCCCGAACACAGGTAAAAACATCGTGTCCCTTGTCTCCTGTTACCACCCGCCTAGACGCATGATCGACCCCCTACCCAAGATCCGCCGGTTTTGACACCGACATTGGTGCTTTCATTGAGAGTTCCTTCCTGTCGTCATCTTTAGGCCCGATGGCTCCTCCGATCATCAACAACGATGCGCTCCGGTGAGACTTTTCTCCCGGACAGATCTTCATATTCGCGGCTTTGCACTGCGGGCCAATTCGCAGCCATCTGGAGCAGATTGAAAGCTACGCCCCGCCATCGTGTCAGATTTGAAAGTTTGAACTACATGGCTGACATCCGCGGAGACTTGATCTTCGACGGTTCGAGCCACAGCCAAGCGCTGCCGCAGACCGCCACGAGGGGCATGATCTAGCTCTGCCACGAACAAGGTCCTCGAGGTCAGACCAGAGTCCGCTCCGACCTTTAGCTCGGAGCCGACCGTGCCGATCAAGGACGGGTGGCTGGACACCGCCTCGGGGGCTGCGATCTCTACGGCGATTGAGCCGTACACATACCCCATCCTTTGCGAAGCTCGTATCTCCAAGGTGCTGGACTCCTCTCCGGACTCTGAGCCTTCCGCGCCCCTGCCAATCGAATTCGATTGGGCGCCGATCATGGAATTCACTGCCGCGGACATCTTTCAAAGACTGCGCCCTTTGGCGACATTCTGAATTCACTAAAGTCTCTCTCTTTATCGGAGAGCCCTGGCGGATTATGGTCGGGAAGGTTGGGATGCGGACGACGAAGAAATTCAAAGCCCACCAACCACCCACTTCATAGCCACTGTCGATGATTTAACCAACATGCTCGACTTCGACTCCAAAGACATCGACGGTATGGACGACGATGCAGGAGACGACCAAGAACCAGCGCCCACAGGGCCTTTGGAAGGCCACCTAAATCATCTGACATATACATGGTGGACATCCCAAAAGATGGGAATGGTGTAAGTGCATCTAGTGCCCCTTAGTGATTTTGGTGTATTGAAGACTTATAGGTTAAGGAACTAATGCATTTGTGAGTGTAGACAGGTCTATAAGTCTATGAGGAGTTTGTTATTTACAGAGAAAGTCGACCCCTAAAAATGAAGTTCTTCGACTGAAGACTTTGATATTTTGAAGACTTTCTGAAGACTTTGAAAGTGAAGAAATTGGTGTGACCTTGAAGACTTGGTATTCATTTGAGGAACATGAAGCGTGAAGACTTTTGTTTTCGTAGTTTCATTTTCTCTTTCTTGAGTCATAGGAAACACCGTACTGTTATATGGTTTCGAGGAAATACTAAGGAAAAATTTCCATGTGATGATCAACTCAAAATCCTACACCTACCAATCCCTTCGAGTGAAGCCTTTGGAAATCTCATACAGTTCAGTCAATTTCTTCAAAGGATGTGAGACGAAGTTCTTCCGTCGCCGAGGAATTTGTTCTGACCGAGGAGTTAGGAATTCGCCAGTCGGATTGCCTACACAAAGGAGGAACATGATAACCCCGAGGGATTTGAGATTCAAATTTCCGATTCTATTGTGTTGCGCCACCTGTCCCAAAATATCTTATCCACCTAACGGTCATATCATTGAAGGGCATTTATGTCTTATCATGTCGGGCTGCTCCCTAGGCTATAAATAGTCACCCCTACAACCTCTTGCTGGTTGGCTGCTACGAGAGAACTTGACACTTGTCATTTGAGAACAACCCATCCTCCGAGGACTTTGAGCGAAAATCATCGAGTGAAGAAAAACCCAAAAACCAAACCCCTACAAACCCAAAGTGATTGAGCATCACTGAAGAAATTGATCCTGCGTGGATCCGACGCTTGTTACCTTTGAATAATGTGCTTCTTCCAGACGGTTAGGCGTCATGGTCTAGAGCATCCAAGAGGAATTGTGGATCACCGAGTGACCAAGTCTGTGAAGGTTTGGAAGTCGCCTGAAGACTTACCATGAGTGATTGGACGAGGTCTCGTGACCTTAGTTCAAGGAGAATACGGTGAGGACTTGGTGTCCCGAGCTGCGTGCTCGCCGACCGGGTGTCCGGATCGTGTCTTCGAAGTTTAAATACTCAGCCGCTCCAACCAGACGCATAACCGAGATAAAGACTTGGAACTGGTCTACCAAATCATTGTCTTCACCAACCTAACTGGTTCTATTTCCTCAACCCTTTCATTTCCTCATTATTGTGTTGAGTGGTTGTTCATATCTGCGTTTGAAGACTTTGACTGAAGACTTTCTCAATTTCCTCAATTCAATTTCTTCAGTCTGTTTGTCTTCATCTTGTGTTATCATGTGTTTACGCTTTCTGTACTCTTTGATTGTCTTCATTTCATCATGATGACCATGCCCGCATTCTGTTATGCTTAATTCTGAGTACTTATTCCGCTGCAAGTAGTTCTTCGCTAAGCAATTTCCTCACCGGCAAATTCCTCAGTGAAGAATTCATAAAAATCGCCTATTCACCCCCCCTCTAGTCGATATAACGCACTTTCAATTGGTATCAGAGCAAGGTACTCCCTTGTTCTATGTGATTTTGGTTTAACCACGGAGTTTTAGTTATGTCGACCGCAGGTATGATCAAGGTCTCAGCTGGGTGTCCTACCTTTGATGGGACGGACTACCCCTACTGGAAGAACAAGATGCGAATGCATCTTGAGGCAATTGACAATGATCTCTGGTATGTTGTGGAAAATGGTGTTCTCTCTGCCACACCTTCTCTGAATGCTGCCGATGTGAAGAGATTCAAGCAACTCGATTCTCAAGCGAAGAATATCATATGTGGCCATCTGAGCAAAGGACAATATGGAAGAGTGAGTGCTTTGGAAACTACCAAGCTCATCTCCACAGGCTGTCCAAAGTAAATGAAGGAGTCTCAACTCAGCGTGACTCTCGAGTTGATGTTCTTCGCAATCTCTTCAACCGCTTCAAAAGACTCGACAACGAAAATGTTCAACAAACCTTCGATCGCCTCACTGACATCTCAAATGAGCTTCAAGCACTTGGCGCTACTGACATCACCGACCGTGAGGTGGTGAAGAAATTGTTGAGATCGCTTGATTCCTCATTTGATACTCCGCACCGATGATACAAGAGCGCGGCCGACTACAAGTCACTTGATCCAATTGATATCCTCGAGAGGCTAAATACTCATGAGTTCCAGCTTGCTGAAAAGAGAGATCTCTATGGTTCTAGCTATGGAAAAACCACGTGCCACGAAGGCCAAGGCTGTATGCGAGTCTGAATGTGAAGACTCTGGTAGTAGCCTTGGAGATCCTGAAGAATTAGGCCAGGAGCTAGCACTGCTCGTGAAGAAATTCTAGAAGTTCTCAAGACGTGGTCGCTTTGGAAAATCCTCAAGAAGCAGTGATTCCTCATCCAGTGACTATAAGAGAAGACTTTGCCACAAATGCAAGAAACCTGGTCACTACATCCAAGATTGTCCTTAGTGGGAAACGGAATTAAAGAAGAAGAAACACAAGGATTACAGTTCTGATGACGCGAAGAAGAAGAAGAAATCATCGAAATCTTCATCATCAAAATCCTCAAAGCCTTCTTCTCACAAGGAGAGCTGCTCCAAAAAGGCTCGGGCATTCATTGGCAAGGAAATGGACTCTGAAGCTGAATCTGAGGAACATGAGGAAGAGGAGGCATCGAAGAATCTGAGTCCGGTGTGGCGAGTCTAGCTCTCGCATCGCTATCGTCGACAAGTCCATCTTCCACTGAAGAAAATGACCTCACCAACAAAGCTGATGAAGATAGTGATGACTATGCTCCCACCTATTGCTTCATGGCAAAGGGTGCCAAGGTACTCAAATATACCTCCTCTGAATCTAATGAAAATGAATCTGATGAAGATCTAAAGCCCAGTTACTCAAAACTTGCTAAGATTGCTGTAAAACAACAAAGGGCCTTTGAAAAGGTTCAAAACATGCTAGATAAGAGTGATGATATGTTAGGTGAAGAAATGGATCGCACTAAAGCCCCGATCGAAAATCTTCAGAGACTTAGGTCTAGGTTTGACAGCCTTCAAGGTCATCATAACACTCTCTTATCTCGATCATGAGAAACTTTCTTATGAATTTCTTCAAAGAAAGCAAGATCTTGAGAAGCTAAGAGTGAATTATGAAGATCTTCAGAAGGAGCGCGATTCATTACTTGCTCAACAAATCAGCGCTTCTCAGGAAGAATTTGTTCCTCCATGCTTAAAGAGCATTGAATGTGAATCTGCTAATTTTTCACCTGAATGTTCAAATGCTTCAACTGTTACAAATTCTTCACCTGCCTCTCTGCTATCACTAATTCCTCATCCGAGGACATTGCTAGTATCCTTGACGATGCAGGCTGAAGGAATTGTATATGACAGGCATGTACAAAAGCCTCAAAGGGCATCGAGACTCTTTGTGATGTGCTTAAAAGCAGATCCTCAACAGAACCCTAGGAAAGAGGGTATTGCCTTTGAGAGGAAACTCAATGCCGATGGAACATATTGGAAGCCCGAGCGGTACCCAAAACTTCATGGGTTGCTGCAAAGGGACCTCCGATTGATCCATCTAACTTATCTGGCTTTACATGCGAATCTCCTCATTCTTCCGATGAGTCATTTGACTCCAACTATAAACTGTTCAAAGATCGTAATGGTGAAGTATTTGCTATATATGTTGGCACTAATCTGCAGGAACGGTTCCCCTATGAAGAAAATCTGGGTTCCCAAGAAGTGCCTTGAAAGTCTTCAGGTGAATGTCCTCATGACACCACCTGTGAAGAAAAGGAACCCCAGATCAAACTCTTCATACGGACCAAATTCCTCACGTGGATCAAATTCCTCAAAAGGATCAAAGTCCTCATATGATTATCATCGTGCTAACAACTCATTTGTGAGGGTAGAGCAAAGGGCTATGAATATGTGCATTATTCTTCAAACCAATATGTTCATAAGTCCTCGAAGAATTTCTGCCTTATTCATATGCTTACCCTAACCCCTCTTATGTGAAACGAAATGGATTGGCCTCTATGCCACCATTCTCATATGGTGCTCGCATGAGTGATGAACTCTTTGCCACCCCTTCAGATGTGGGTAGTGAAGAAAAGAACTAACTTCTTCTGCAGGGTCAGGTCTCGGGCGTGCTTTAAACGTCCCAAGAATTTCTTTGGGGCTGACAAAAATGCACGAAGGACGCAGGCTAATCATGATGAAATGAACTTTCATTTCACACGCCCTCATACCGCTTATCTGTCAATCTTGGTGATGAAATTCATCGATGAACTTGATATCATATTCTTCACCGATGAAGTATATGAGATCGTAAGTTGTACTAATTCATCTGCAGGATGATCAACCCAAAGCCACCGAAAGTGGGTTCTCGATAGTGGATGTACAAATCACATGACCGGTGACAAGAATCTATTGATGGATGCTCCTTATCACCGTCACATCTGAAGCATATCATCTTTCTTGACAAAGGCAAAAGTCGTATTGGGTCTTGGTAAGGTTGCGATCTCTAAGGACATACACATGGACAAAGTCATGCTTGTTGAGTCCTTAGGATACAACCTCATGTCGATCTCAATGCTTTGTGATCTTGATATGGTTGTTATCTTTGGCAAGTATCGTTGTGTTGTGATTATGGAAACCGACAATTCCAAAGTCTTGAAGGCTTTAGGAGAGGAGACTTGTATATTGTTGATTTCTCTCTGAGGACCACAACCAGCCGTGTGTCTACTTGCAAAAGCTTGTATAAGGCTGGATATGGCATCGGCGACTTGGTCACGCAGGCATGAGGAATTTGAACACGCTTGCAAAGAAGAAGCATGTCATTGGCATTGAGAATGTCAAATTCCTCAAGGATCACTTGTGTGGAGCTTGTGAAGCTGGAAAAATGACCAAGGCCAAGCATCCAGTGAAGACTATCATGACCACTACTCGTCCCTTGAATTGCTTCACATGGACCTCTTTGGTCCTAATCATTACTCAGCTGTCACTAATGACGCATCTCTATATAGCTTTGTTATTGTTGATGATTACTCTCGTTACACATGGGTACACATTGTTACTTACAAAAATGAAGTGCAGGAAGTCTTCAAACGATTTTCCTCGAGGGCTTCAACTAACTTTGGTGTGAAGATCAGACACATCAGAGTGACAATGGAACCGAGTTCAAGAATTCCGGTCTTGATGTCTATATTGTTGAACTTTGTTTTTCTCTTGAGTTATCTGCTACCTATAGTCCTCATCATAATGGAGTCTTGGAGCTCAAGAACATAACTCTTTTTGAGATGGATTGCACTATGATTTATGAATACAAAACACCTAGTCGTTTTTGGATTGATGCAATTGATACCGCGTGCCACATCATCAACATAGTATATCTTCACAAATTCTTCAAGAAGACTGCCTATGAACTCCTCACTGACAAGAAACCCAATGTAAGTTATTTCAAAGTCTTCGGTGCTAAATGCTGGAATAGAGATCCTCATCACAATTCTAAATTTGCACCGAAAGCACATGAAGGTTTTATGCTTGGTTACGGAAAGGACTCGCACACCTACAGAGTCTTCAACATCGCCCTTGACAAGATTGTTGACACTGTAGATGTGCGGTTCGATGAAACTAATGGCTCGCAAAGAGAGCACCTACCTTCTGTGTTAGATGAACCAGCACCTAAGGAATCTATCAAGTTCAAGGCAACTGAGGATGTCATTCCTACTGAAGAATCAGCTGAAGAATTCATTCCAGTACGCGAAGAACGTCGAGCTGATGCACCTGAAGATAATGCTGAAGACAATGGTACTGAGGAAAATGATCAAATTCCTCGACAACAACCAGCTCATCCTCGCGTTGCAAACGAAGTACAAGTTGACAAGATCATCGATGACATTGAAGCGCCAGGTCCTCTCACACGCTCAAAAGCTTCACATTTATCTAACTTTTGTGGGAACTATGCTTTTGTCTCTATCACAGAGCCCACTAAGGTAGATGA
Organism: Aegilops bicornis; assembly: GCA_021605145.1. Lineage (NCBI taxonomy): Eukaryota > Viridiplantae > Streptophyta > Magnoliopsida > Poales > Poaceae > Aegilops > Aegilops bicornis. The sequence goes on along the minus strand of CM038672.1, from coordinate 358,174,515 downwards.
AGCATTTCTGGAGCCTGAATGGATTCAGGCCATGCAAGAAGAATTACATCAGTTCGAGCTCAACAATGTTTGGGAACTGGTCAAACGTCCAGATCCTCGCAAGCATAATATCGTTGGCACAAAGTGGATCTACCACAACAAGCAAGATGAAAATGGCCTTGTGGTGAGGAATAAGGCACGACTTGTAGCTCAAGGCTACACACAAAGTTGAAGGAATTGATTTCGATGGAACTTTTGCACCTGTTGCTAGACTTGAGTCTATTCGCATATTACTCGCCTATGCTAACCATCACAATATTACTTTATATCAAATGGATGTGAAAAGTGCATTCCTCAATGGTAAGCTTGAGGAAGAAGTATATGTTGCTCAACCCCCAGGTTTTGAAGATCTAAAGAATCCCGATAAAGTCTTCAGACTCAACAAGGCTCTCTATGGTCTCAAACAAGCCCCACGGGCGTGGTATGATACATTGAAGGAATTCTTCGTGAAGAATGGCTTCACACCAGTTCACTCGACCCTACTCTCTTTACTAAATCATATGATGGTGAACTGTTTGTGTGCCAAATATATGTTGCTGATATTATCTTTGGTCATCTTGACCAACGTTATAGTGATGAATTTGCCTATATGATGAGTGAAGAATATCAAATGTCTATGGTGGGAGAATTGAAATTCTTCTTAGGTCTTCAACTTCGTCAACAACACAATGGCATATTCATATCTCGTGAGAAATACCTCAAAGATGTCCTGAAGAAATTCGGCACGCAAGATTGCAAAGGCGTAAAAATTCCTATGCCCACAAATGGCCATCTATGCACTGATGAAAATGGTATTGACTTCGATCACAAGGTATACCGCTCCATGATTGGTTCTCTATTGTACTTATGTGCATCTAGGCCAGATATAGTGCTTAGTGTTTGCATGTGTGCCCGATTTCAAGCTACACCAAGGAATCACACCATAAGGCCATGAAGCATATTCTTCGATATCTAGCTCACACACCAACACTAGGATTATGGTACCCCAAGGGCTCTACTTTTGATCTCATTGGATATTCTGACTCTGACTATGCTGGTGATCGTGTGGACCGCAAGTCAACATCTGGTACTTGTCATTTCCTCGGACGATCTTTGGTCTATTGGTCCTCGAAGAAACAGAACTGTGTATCACTGTCTACTGTGGAAGCTGAATACATTGTCTTGGCTCGTGTTGTGCTCAATTGTCGTGGATGAAGCAAACTCTCAAGGACTACGGCATCAACGTGAAGAATGTGCCTCTCATCGTGACAATGAGAGTGCCATCAAGATTGCTCACAACCCAGTTCAACACTCGAAGACAAAGCACATTCAAATTCGTCATCATTTTCTTCGTGATCATGTGTTGAAGGGCGACATCTCCATCGAGCATGTGAAGACTGAAGAACAGCTAGCCGATATCTTCACTAAGCCCTTGGATGAGAAGAGATTTAGCAAGTTGCGGTGTGAGCTAAATATCTTAGAATCTTCGAGCGTTCTTTGGAAAGGACACACATCCTGACACTTATGCAAAATTGATGACTTAGATGTGCAACACATGAAGAAATGTTTTTCTTCAATCAATGAAGAATAACACTCTAAGTGTGAAGAAATTAATGAAGAATTTGATTCTCAGAACCCTATGACAATTGTACGCGGTGTCTGAAATCATCATTCTTATACGGTGGGTCACGCCACCACCAAAGTTGAAAATCTTCAATTTGAGTTTTTCCTCAGTTTTTGAAATTCTTCAGTTTTTCAAATTCTTCAACTTTGCAAAATCTTCACTGTTTCCGTCGTTCTTCTTCATTGGCAATACATATATATATGGGTTTATGTCCTCTACATCATTCACTTATGGCTATTTCTTCAAGTCGCTTTTTCTGCTAAGTGAATGTGATCGGACCCTTCCCCCTCTATGCTATACTCAACCCAATCTATTCACAAATTCTTCATGTGCGTTCTATTTGAAACTCGTTCAAAATCTTCACTGTGTCCTTGTCAGCTGAAGAAATTGCGGACGAAACTTTAAAACTGATCTTATCCAAACTTTCGGTTTTGCCGCCCAAACCGTTCCGCATCCCACGATGTATTATTTTACTCACCCACGATTGTACACGATCTCCACTACACAGTACGTGGGTGACACATGTCGTGAGAAGGAGAATGGTCAGGGGCACGTTCGTCCCTAAATCTTGAGCGAACAGTTTTTCACCGCCTCTATAAATACCCTCTCTCCATCCTCACTTCTTTTACTCCGCTCGACCTCTCTCTCCCGCTCGAGCTCCTCAAACCCTAAGCGCCGCGCTTACTCCATCGTCGCCGGTGAGGAAGAGCTTATTGCCTCGACCTCGTCGCCCGACGATACTCAGCATCATGGAAATCTTCACTCCGCCGCCGCCGTAGCTGTCTTCCTCCGCCAAGTTAGGGCGTGGAAGATCTGAACTGATGAGCTTCACATCTACAACACCCAGTTCGTCGTGTTCTTCATTTAGGGTAATTAAAAGTTACTTTTACTGCCCTCGTTGATCCAAATTTTACACTACAAAATCTTCAAAAGTGTTTTATTCTTCAAATCCTCACACACAAACACCTCACTAGTTATATGCTCTTGATTCGTTTCTCTAAGCAATCATTTTTCTTCAAGATTCCTCAATTGTGTGGATCCTCGATCTGTACAACTCGAACCTAAGACAAAGAACGCTTAGTGAAATTCTTCAAGGCTCATCTGGTCAAAATCCTCAAAACTTGTTCTTTTTAAAACCTTCGAGAACGCATATGACCTCTCCAAATTCCTCGCAACTATACTCTGTTCACAGTACTCATGTCCGTCTTTGAATCACTAGGTTCTCATCAACTTAACTCATTTGCAGCGTTCCTCGAAGAAAAGTTGCATACTTCTTCAGAGAATTCGTTTGTTCAAATTCCTCGGTGAAGAATATGGCGAAGGAAAGAAGCCACAGAAAGGAGGAAAGAGGCCAGAGGTCATGACCGCGTTTGAAATCCCTGAGGAAATATATGCTGATTATTGCACACCTGATGAAGCCGAGTTCGGCAAAGAGAACAAAAATCAGCGCAAGGTGCGCATCCAAAGGATTGAACGGAGATGGGCACGGGAATGGAGGGAGTACCGATATGTAACTCCAAAGTACATGAAGAAATTCGCACTCAATCCTCCATGCCCAAGAGCTCCATTGGCACCCGGCCAAGAAGTGACCCCACCAAAGATCAAGCGTGGTGAGGATTTTGCTGAAGAATGGGCCAAGCGCCAAGCCAAGTTGGCAAGAAAAGCCAATGAGGCAGTGAGGAAATTCAATGAGGACTCTGCTACTGCTGCTGCCACTGAGGCCTCTGTCAAGCCAAGAAAATCTATGGCAAAGAAGCCCGCACACAAGCCAAGTGCCTCACCAATAGTGCCCTCACGGCCAAGTTCCTCAGCAGTGCCCTCACGACCAATTCCTCATGCTGCCCCTGCTCCTCCAAAATCCTCAGCTCCTTCAAAGTCCTCAGCAGCTCCTCCCAAGTCCTCAAGAGTTCAGCAAAGTCCTCGGCACCTATGCATCCGCCACGTGCCAAGGACTGCAGGCTTCTCCATTGCCTCTGGTGTCTCAAGAAGTTCCTCACCGCACCAAAGTCTTCATCTGGCCCGACTCTGCTGAAGACTAAGGCCACTGTTGGACGAGGTCCTCGGCCAAGTCCCAGAAGAAAGCAGTCGCCTTCCAAGAGCCACCTGAAGATGATGAGGCTGATGATGATGAACTTGCGGAAATCATAAGAGATCACCAAGAGAGGGCCGCTAGAGCCAAAGGCACATCTGTGCCACTGTTGTTGGATCCGAGGAAAATCCTCGATTATATTGATCTCTGGCACAAGGATCCAAACACTCCTATGCCTAATTTTCATCTGACTCCTGGACGAAGTCATATGCTGACCCATTTCATCACTAAAGAGAAATGGAAGTTTGAAAAGGCAAGAGAGATCAAGAAAGCTCAATACAGAAAGGAGAAGTTCCTGAAGAAAAACGTTGTCAAAATGACACCTGAGGAACTTCTCAAGGTCCAAACTGAAATCAAGCCCTCGGCAAAACTTTGATGCTTATTATGCTGATTGGCAAGGAGCCAAGGTCGATTCGTCAACCTCGACGAAGAAGTTCACCAATGTTGCTGCCCCAACGCAACATGAAATTCCTCAGTCGAGCCTCGGCTCACCACCGATCGAAGAACATGCCAAGACCACCGATGAAGTTCAGGCTGCTGAAGAAAATGCCAGTTCCAGGGCTGATGATCCCATTCCAGACGCTGAAGAAATTGCCAGGGCATCCACTAGTGGTGCGCCTGAAGAAACTGAACCAGATTCCTCAGCTCCTCCTGCGCCAACACCAACTCCAATTCTTCCATCTGCCTCTGATGTGAAGAAGACCAAGGTTGCAGAACGAGCTGTTGTGAAGAAACGGAATGCATCAGCTGCGTCAAATTCTTCGGTTGCAAAGAAAATGAAGCCAATGACCAGCTCCTTTGAAAATCCAATTGATGTTGTTCCAATTTCCTCAATTCCATCAAAGGACCTTGTTCTGTTTGATGAAGATTATGTGATCCCAAGCAGATCTGATGAAGAAAATCATTCTACTGCTTCGTCAGAGCAGATTGATGAAGAAATTGAAGTGGAAGCAATCCCTTCAACCCCAATCATTTCCTCGCCTATGCCTCAGTTCACAGCTGAAGAGGCTGGTGTTGAGGAACTTGAAGAAGATGTGGATATTGGAAGCACAACGCTAGTGATGAACGATGACTTTTTGGAAAGTCAGCATCCAAATTCTCCACTCTTCACCCCAATCCAACAGATACCTCAGTCCCCTGCTCCAACTGTTCAAATGGGCTGTGAAGAAACTCATCCCACTTCATCCGCTCCATGAAGAAATTCCAGCCACTAGCGTTGATGAACTGCTGCTTGATCCTCGGGATCGCACTGTTGAGTAACAAGAAATTCCTCAACCTCAAGAACACGAGATTGCGATTCCCGAGGTCGTGATGCAACTCATCGACACTCCACCGCCAAAGCCAAAGGATCCCTTCTCAACAAAGCAAAAGTTCAAGGTGAAGACTTCTTCACGAGCACGTATTCTTCACGATTACAATCCATATGATTCTGCTGCGCATAAGGAAGAGGCATTTCGGACTGCCACCAAGCCAATTTCTATTCCTCGGTGCTCTTCAATAAAGGCAAAGTCTTCGATCATGCTCATATTCCTCATGTGGACATGGAGTCTCTCGCCGAGCTTCGAGCCGGTCCTCGGTGTTCTTCACGACGCAGACTTCTCAATTTCTGCACCGATATTCAGGATCGGAATGAAGAACTCATTCTTCATTTCTATGCAACGTTGCACATCACCGGGGACGTCAAGACGTGAACTCATGGGTATTAGACTGGATGTCCGAAAATACTCACTACAAGGCACCAGAATTGAATTGCTTCGTGCTCTACCACTCGATCCTCCACTTGACGGTGCTCGTTGTATCTACAACGAACCGTAACTTTCAAATCACTATATGCAAGTGCCGATGAAGCCTTTGAAGCCAAGGCAGGCCCCAAGAACCAAATTCCTCGTCAAGGAATTATTGTATGTGCCTCGGACTGTCTATCGGATTCGACGAAGACAATGAGTCCTATCAAAGGCCACGACTCAAATGATGAAGAAGTCGTTGGCATCATGAAGAATATGCTTTTCAATATCATTCATGGCGTTCCGTCAACTTCCATGATTTCTTCATGAGGACTCGGCAAACATTGCTATGTCACCATTTGAGCTGAAGCCTTATGCGCCTTGGATAATGAGATTCATCAGACAAGGTCTTCACTCAATTACAAGGCTGATACTACAACCATCGCAGCTACTTGCCCTCGATCAAGTCCTCAAACGGACATTTACCTCGGTGATGACAAGGGCAAGGCTATCGCTGTGATCGATGAAGGCATTCGTCCATTGGATGGACAGTTTAAAGCAGCATCCTACTCCACCAATGATGACTCGCCACACATGACTCTGCCGCAAATACCTCGGTCAAGCAAAGTCCTCAAGCTATCGCACCTGTGGTGATGACTGATCGTGAGTTACTCCTCGGTCTTCATCGGAAGGTTGATCGCAATCATAAATGGGTCAAGCGTCGCTTTGGTTCAATTCTTCACAACATGACCTCTACACACAATGCAGTGAAGAAAAACCACTACTACCTCCATGAAACCTTCAAACGCACCTGGGTTGTTCTTTCCAATGTCTACAGTGCGGAAGAACTGACGACAATGGGACTCAAGGAAGAATTTGACTGGTCTGCACCTCCTCCGAAGAAATACAAGAAGGTCAAAGTTCCTTCCTTGGTGGCCAGCTCCTATTCTTCATCGCGTGACACTGATGAAAATGAAGACTTGGACGACACCGCGGCAGGCCCTACTACAACAACCGACCCCAACAACGGTGGCGCTCTTTCTTCAACTTGTAATTCTTCAGGGGTGTTAGTCCTCAGTTTCGATCCTTTTGGTCATTCGATGACAAAGGGGGAGAAATTTGAGTTAGTCTTCAAGCGGGTCTATTATATGGGCAAATTTTTGTTAAGCTACAACTCTCGTTCTTCTGAAACTTTTATTGGATCGAGTTGTAATCTTAAACCCGATGGTGCTTTGATACTTTTATGCACTGTGCTCCTGCACTATGCTCTGATACTAGCTCTGATTCTCTTGAGCTCTGATACTCTTGATGCGTTATTTTGCATGCTTGTTCCTCATTAATGTTATCGCACGCATGCTGAATTACATCAAGCACCATATTTCATCATGCATTTCAAATTCTTCATATTATATGTCAAATGCGTGTATGAATTACAAGATATAGGGGGAGATCTCCATGATTCAACTCTTCAAATGTGCACCTTGCCTCAAAAGCAAATTCCTCACTATGCACATCTTCGTGGGGAGTTCTTCTATATCTTGCAATCAAATTCCTCAATATCAGTATTTACACTTCATATGTTTATCCCCATTGAAAACTTAACCTATATTGTCATCAATCACCAAAAAGGGGGAGATTGTAAATGCATCTAGTGCCTCTTAGTGATTTTGGTGTATTGAAGACTTATAGGTTAAGGAACTAATGCGTTTGTCGTGTACATACGTGTCTATAAGTCTATGAGGAGTTTGATATTTACAGAGAAAGTCGACCCTAAAAATGAAGTTCTTCGATCAAGACTTTGATATTCTGAAGACTTTCTGAAGACTTTGAAAGTGAAGAAATTGGTGTGACCTTGAAGACTTGGTATTCATTTGAGGAACATGAAGTGTGAAGACTTTTGTTTTCGTAGTTTCATTTTCTCTTTCTTGAGTCATAGGAAACACCGTACTGTTAAAGGGGGTCGAGGAAATACTAAGGAAAAATTTCCATGTGATGATCAACTCAAAATCCTACACCTACCAATCCCTTCGAGTGAAGCCTTTGGAAATCTCATACAGTTCACCAATTTCTTCAAAGGATGAGACGAAGTTCTTCCGTCACGAGAATTTGTTCTGACTAAGGAGTTAGGAATTCTCCAGTGCGGATTGCCTACACAGTGAGGAACATGATAGCCCTGAGGGATTTGAGATTCAAATTTCCGACCGTTGCTGTGTTGCGCGCCAGCTGTCCTAAAATATCTTATCCACCTAACGGTCATATCATTGAAGGGCATTTATGTCTTATCATGTCGGGCTGCTCCCTAGGCTATAAATAGCCGCCCCTACAACCACTAGCTGGTTGGCTGCTCGAGAGAACTTGACACTTGTCATTTGAGAACAACCCATCCTCCGAGGACTTTGAGCGAAAATCATCGGTGAAGAAAACCCAAAAACCAAACCCCTACAAACCCAAAGTGATTGAGCATCATCAAGAAATTGATCCTGCATGGATCCGACGCTTGTTACCTTTGAAGACTGTGCTTCTTCCAGACGGTTAGGCGTCATGGTCTAGAGCATCCAAGAGGAATTGTGGATCGCCGAGTGACCAAGTCTGTGAAGGTTTGGAAGTCGCTCAAGACTTACCACGAGTGATTGGACGAGGTCCTGTGACCTTAGTTCAAGGAGAATACGGTGAGGACTTGGTGTCCCGAGCTGCGTGCTCACGACCGGGTGTCCGGACTGTGTGTCTTCGAGTTTAAATACTCAGCCGCTCCAACCAGACGCATAACCGAGACAAAGAAGCTTGAACTGGTCTACCAAATCATTGTCTTCACCAACCTAATCGGGTTCCTATTTCCTCAACCCTTTCATTTCCTCATTATTGTGTTGAGTGGTTGTTCATATCTGTGTTTGAAGACTTTGACTGAAGACTTTCTCAATTTTCTCAGTTCAATTTCTTCAGTCTGTTTGTCTTCATCTTGTGTTATCCTGTGTTTACGCTTTCTATACTCTTTGATTGTTTTCATTTCATCATGATGACCATGCCCGCATTCTGTTATGCTTACTCGAGTACTTATTCATTGCAAGTAGTTCTTCGCTAAGGAATTTCCTCACCGGCAAATTCCTCAATGAAGAATTCATAAAAATCGCCTATTCACCCCCCCTCTAGTCGATATAACGCACTTTCAAATGGCGATGGAACAGTGGAGGATAACCCCTCCAAGAAACAGCCTAAGCGCCGGCGTCAGCGGCGCCGCTCTAAATCCTGCCACAGCAAAAATGGTGATTCCGGCACGGGAGACAATAACACCCCGGACAGTGCCGAAGACAACCCCCTCTAGCAAGATTCGGCGCAGGAGGATGGAGAAGCCAGCCCTCATGAGAGAGCGGCAGAAAAAGAGGTAGAGGACGATAATTACAAGCCTCCCTCCGAAGATGAGGCAAGCCTCAACGACGACGAATTAAATGCTGTGCCCGAGGATCCCGTCGAACAAGAGCGTTTCAAACGCAGGCTCATGGCCACGGCAAGCAGCCTCAATAAAAGCAGCAACAGCTTAGAGCTGACCAAGATTTGCTAACTGACAGATGGACTGAAGTCCTTGCGTCCGAAGAGTATGAACTCGAGCGCCCCTCCAAGAGCTACCCAAGACGCAGGCTGCTACCCCGATTAGAGGAGGAAGCACCCAAACCTACACCGCCAGTGCATGATATGGCTGACCGGCCACCTCGTGGCCACGACAGAGAGGCCTCTCGGCCCTCAACTCAAGCCGCACCCCGGTGCCGCTCAAAAAATACAAAGGCGCGGGGAAATGTGCCAGACCTGCGAGATATATTGGAGGACAAGACAAGGCAGACAAGATCGATCTATGGATCGCGTGGGCGCCCCACGATACGTGACGATAACCGTCACACCGGATATGGCAATTCTGGCCGGGCCGAACACAGTAGACAAAGCTCATTTGAGCTGTGTCGTGATATAGCCCAATACGGAGGCGTCGCGCACCCACTATGCTTCACAGATGAAGTAATGGATCATCGAATCCCTGAGGGTTTCAAACCCGTAAACATTGAATCATACGATGGCACAACAGATCCTGCGGTTTGGATCGAGACCCAATCATTGACGGATTTCACCTCACTAGAGTCCTAATGGACGGCGGCAGCAGCCTGAGCCTACTTTATCAGGATACAGTGCGCAAAATGGGCATAGACCCATCAAGGATTAAACCCACGAAGACGACCTTTAAAGGCGTCATACCAGGTGTAGAGGCCAACTGTACAGGCTCAGTTACACTTGAAGTGGTCTTCGGATCCCCGGATAACTTCCGGAGCGAGGAGTTAATCTTCGACATAGTCCCGTTCTGCAGCGGCTATCATGCACTGCTCGGACAAACCGCATTTGCAAAGTTCAATGCGGTGCCGCACTACGCATATCTCAAGCTCAAGATGCCAGGTCCTCGAGGAGTCATTACGGTCAATGGAAACACCGAACGCTCTCTCCAGACGGAGGAGCATACGGCGACCCTCGCGGCGGAAGTACAAAGCAGCCTTTTAAGGCAATTCTCGAGTCCGGCTATTAAACGTTTGGACACCGTCAAGCGTGCCCGGAGTAACCTACAACAAGACCGCCTGGCATGTTCCGAGCACGCATAGCAATGCGGCCCAAGCCCCAGCCCTCGCGAAATTGCGAAACCAGTACTACGCATACATAATTGCGCTCTGGAAATACCATGGGCATAGGGGAAGGGGCACGACCACGGCATGCCCAGAATGCGGCTCAACCGCACTGTGGGCCCCGATTGTGTCATTCTTTTCTTCTTTCTTTTTACTTTTAGGACTCCGTTCTCACGAAGCCCTGTCCGCATTAGAATCGCCGAACACACGATGCAACAGCCAGGAAGCGTAGCTACGTCGAGTGTCCAGTGGTCTCTATTACGAGCAATATATCTCAGATTACACACCATCCCGCAGCTTACCCTCGGGGGACATGTTAAAAGTCTCGTCCCTTGCTTATCGCACTATTTGTATCGCTCTCGCTTCATCGCAGCCCTTTTGAATAAACAATACATAGCTTTTTGCCTATTATTGAATTCCCTTTTTCTATATATATATGTTCATTTATGACATTGTGCAACCGTACACTTTGGTGCAGGCAATACACCGTGGGCTTAAGTACCCCACAATATGGTGTGATAAGTCCAACACTTTCACAAGTGCGGCACCCGAACTTATAGCATTATATGCATCGGCTCCGAATCATGTCTTGGGTCAATAGTTGGGTTTGCCTGGCTGCCATGTTTTGGTACCTTATGTTCCGTTATATCGGCTAAGGTAGCTGGGAGAACCAATGCGATTGTGCCCGGTTGAGCTGGGTTAAGCACCTCGGTGGAGAAAGCTAAAACTGACCGTCATGATAGAGGCGAGAGCCGGTCGCTGCTCGAGAGATTTTCGAATCCTTAAAGACTTATGCCGCTTAGAGCGAGGAGTCGGCATTGTCCGCCTAAGGCGTGGATAAGCGCCCGAACTCGGTCTTCGAATACTAGGGGCTTCACTAAATTTAATATTATAGAATTCTATGGCTAAGTGAGAGTGTTCAAGCATTATAGTCTGGTTGCCTTGTTTGTTGCGTTGAGCGCCTCCCTCGAAGGACCCAAGAATGGGAACAAGAGCGCTCAAGTTTATCCCGAACACCCCAGCACTCGTGGCATGGGGGCTGAAGCTGATGACTTGCCATCTCTCAAATTTAATAAACGGCCGCACAGAAGGTAATATTTTAAATTCAACAGTGTTGCTCAGCGCATATGAACAAGTTTTCAGCGTACAGGATAACAAATGCGAGTCTACTCAAAAATTATATCTTTGGAGCATTCATCCTCTATAAGGCAGGCACCCTTCAGGACACCCTCATAATACATTTCAGGCTTGCTATGCTCCTTCTTCGGTGGTGGTCCGTCTGTCACAAGCTTCTCAGCGTCCATCTTGCCCAGTGCACCTTAGCAAGGGCAATGGCCCTACGGGCACCTTCGATGCAAATGGAGCGCTTGATGACTTCAACCCATGGACAGGCATCCACCAGCCGCCTCACCAGCCCGAAGTAGCTCCTAGGCATGGCTTCCTTAGGCCAGAGCCGAACTATGAGGCCCTTCATGGCCTGTTCGGCCACCTTATGGAGCTCGACCAGCTGTTTCAGCTGGTCACTTAAGGGCACCGGTTGTCCGGCCTCAGCATACTGAGACCAGAACACCTTCTCCGTCGAGCTTCCCTCTTTGGCTCGGTAGAATGCGGCAGCATCAGACACACTGCGGGGCAGATCTGCAAATGCTCCTGGAGAGCTCCAGATTCGGGTAATTAACAGATAATTCACTTTCACATGCTTGCTTTGCATATAGAATGCCTTACCCGCCGCTATCATCTTCATCGCCTCAATTTCCTGGAGGGCTTTTGGGCTTCGGCCTTAGCGGCCTTGGCGCTCTCAAGGGCCGAGAGCTCGGACTCGAGTCTTGAGTCACGCCCAAACTCTCATGTTTTTCCATGAGAGCACGGAGCTCTTGCCGCACCTCCGCCACCAAGGCCTCCTGCTTCTCTCGCTCGGTGCGCTCATGGCCGCATTGCTTTCGGCCTTGGACACCGCTTCCTTCGGGTTGCCACCTCGTTAAGTGGGCCCCTGCAATATTCACGTTATTCCTGTCATTTTTGCAAACACATCTTTTAAATACTCCCATAAGGTATTACTTACCTTCCTTGTCCTCGAGCTGCTTTTTGGCAAGTCCGAGCTCGTTCTCGGACCGCTCGAGGCTCTGCTTTAATGCATCAACCTCCGCAGTTAGTGCAGCAGAGGTCAGCAGCGCGGCCTACATTCCCATATTGACATACTTATGTTAGACTCCTGCGTATATCTTTTTAGATCCTCAGTTCGGCTATTTCTTTCCGAACACCAAACTGAGCATCAGGGGCTACTGTCTATGCGGTAATATTTTTACATATCTTAAATACATACCTCAAAGCCTATTAGAAGGCTGGCACAGGCTTCAGTCAGCCTGCTCTTGGCGGACTAAACTTTCTGGATCACCGCACTCATAACAGTGCGGTGCTCCTCGTCGATGGAAGCGCCGTTAAGCGCCTCCATCAAATCATCCGGTGCCTCCGGTTGGATGGAGGTCATCGGCGTCGCAGTCTTGCCCTTCTTACGAAGGGGTCACCTGTCAGACTCCAGAACCACTGAAGGTTACGGTACGGAGTCCGGCACAGGGCCGGACTTGAAGCCCTTCGGGGTTTTATCCCCTTTGAGCCCGGATTCCGAGAGGTCACCTTGCGGCGCCTCCATAGCCACCTCCTCCTGGCTGGGCCCCTTTTGGGACTCCACCCCGGCGTCATCCGCGGCGGGAGGAGACGAGGCGGTTGGAAGTGAGGTGCTATTCACCTCCGACGAATCCAGGGAGCCGCTCGACGAATCGTTGAGCCCATCCTTGGGCGGGATGCATGGTTATATTCGGCGTTATAAGATGCTTTGCGACAAATGGAACGCCATGAGTTATTCTGGTGTCCGGACACTTACGATTTCGCCAGGGGCTTGGTCCTTGGAGCCCACCCCTCTTTGCCGTCGTCGGCATTGGCGGTGTAGTCCGGAGGAAGGGTCCTTCCCTTCTTGGACCCTTCGGCCTCCCCAGTTGGGGCGGCTTCTTTTTATTCTCTCCCCCCCCCGCTGGGGGAGAGGCCTCTTTTTCCCCCTCCTCGTCTTCGCGGGAGGAGTCCGCCTCGGAGTCATCGGATGATGAGTCCGACAGCACCTGGCGCCGAGAATTCCTTCGAGTTCCCATGGCCTTCTTCTTGGCCTTCTTCTCCGGCACCACGTGAGGTGCTGGAACCAGCAGCCCCGTCAATCGGGCGTCCGCTGGGTCTTCTAGCAAGGGAGCCGGACAGTCGATCTGTCCGGACGTCTTCAGCCAGTCCTATCAAAGGTGAGGGAGTTTTAGATCCCGCAAAGAGTCAAAATATGAAAAAAAGAGTCCCGTAAAGGGTCAAATAACTTACCTCGCTGGCTTGATGCTGCGAACTGAATCCACGATCTTCGGTAGCGGATGCGGGAGCTTCGGTGCCCTTGAACAGCACCTTCCAGGCATCTTCGTACGTAGTGTCGAAGAGCCGGCTCAAGGTTCGGTGCTGTGCTGGATCAAACTCCCACAAGTTGAAGGCCCGTTGCTGGCATGGGAGAATCCGTCGGATGAGAATCACCTGGATTATGTTGACAGGCTTGAGATTCTTGTCCACCAGGTTTCGGACGCAGGTTTGGAGTCCGGTCAGCTCTTCCGAATTACCCCACGTCAGGCCCGTCTCTTTCCATGAGGTGAGTCGTGTAGGGAAGCCAGATAGGAATTCGGGGGCCGCCGCCCGTTGAGAGTCGCGCGGCTCGGTGATGTAGAACCACTCCGATTGCCACCCCTTTATGGTCTCCACAAAGGAGCCCTCGAGCCATAGGACGTTGGCCATCTTGCCCACCATGGCACCTCCTCCAAGACTGGCCGGCAGCCGCCCACTACCTTCGCTTGACATTGAAGGTCTTCAGCCATAAGTCAAGTGGGGCTGGATGCAGAGGAAGGTTTTGCACACGATAAACGCCGAGATGTTGAGGATGAAATTTGGGGCCAGATCATGGAAATCTAGGCCGTAGTAGAACATGAGCCCCCGGACGAATGGGTGAAGTGGAAACCCTAGTCCACGGAGGAAGTGGGGGAGGAACACCACCCTCTCATGGGGCCTGGGGGTGGGGATGAGCTGCCTTGTTGGGGGAGCCTATGCTGGCGATGTCATGGGACAAGTATCCGCCTTCTGCAGCTTTTTATGTGCCCTCCGTGACGGAGGAGGCCATCCACTTGCCTCCCACTGGACATAGTTGGAGAAGGTTGAGGTGGGATGTGCGGACTTGGGCGCTGGAGCTCGAGTGCGCGGAAATGGATAAGCAAAGGAGGAAGAAGGCGTGTGTGAAAAAGTGGATCCTTATCCCCTTATATGGACAGACAAAGCTATGCGTCCCCACCGGCCTGATAAACTCGCTTATCTCCCAAGTGTCGTAATCAATGGCGCGGTTGGGTTACCCACGCCCGTATTGATGAGAATCCCGGAATAAGGGGACACGATCTCTGCTTTTACAAGACGTGCCAAGGAAACCGCCTCGCTAAACACGCTGAGGTGGGACAGTGAAAACGATTCGAATAAAGGCTTGGCCGTGGTGTAATGTCATGCCACGGAATACGTTAGCAGATTGAACTTGTGTAAATGTTATTCTCTCTCCGTTGGTATGTGGAACTTATTTTGCAGAGCCGGACACTATCCTTGTGTTCAAAATCTTCTATGAAGTATTCGGAGGAGGAACCCGCCTTGCAATGTCGAAGACAATATGCGCGCCGGACTCGTCTTTGAAGCCTGGTTCAGGGGCTACTGAGGGAGTCCTGGATTAGGGGGTGTCCGGATAGCCGGACTATAGCCTTTGGCCGGACTCCTGGACTTTGAAGATACAAGATTGAAGACTTCGTCCCGTGTCCGGATGGGACTTCCCTTGGCGTGGAAGGCAAGCTTGGCGATATGGATATGTAGATCTCCTACAATTGTAACCGACTCTGTGTAACCCTAACCCTATTTGTTGTCTATATAAACCGGAGGGTTTTAGTCCGTAGGACGAACAACAATCATACCATAGGCTAGCTTCTAGGGTTTAGCCTCTCTGATCTCGTGGTAGATCTACTCTTGTACTACCCATATCATCAATATCAATCAAGCAGGAGTAGGGTTTTACCTCCATCGAGAGGGCCCGAACCTGGGTAAAAACATTGTGTCCCTTGTCTCCTGTTACCATCCGCCTAGACGCACAGTTCGGGACCCCCTACCCGAGATCCGCCGGTTTTGACACCGACAATGTCTCACAACTCGTAGTGTACTGCAAGCCACCCGCCATCCCCAGACGCACAGACCCACACACACACACCACGAATCCACCACAACTACGATGCATGTTAAATTAATTATCCCACGGTGAACATATGGTACCAAAGGAGGGACATTTTAATTTTGAAAAAATCACAGAGATCATTAAGACGTTTTAGTACATTAATTGATTGATTTTCTACGGGTATAATGTGCAAAAATCAAATTTGAGCTACATGCACACGTGACAGTGCACCTAAATGGATTGCAAAAACACATGTGTCTCACTAGGTGCATTTTTACTCCCCATGCAACAAATTTCAAACATTGAGAATCTTGATTTTTAAATTCTAGTACATCCAAAACTTATTTGAAGTTCATGAAACTTATCGTGTTGTCATATGGACACCAATACAAAGTGGCATTGTATTTTTTGTCAAATTTGAGACCAGTTTTGATGTAATCTTTATCTAATTACAAACGGGAGATTATTAATAATTGGGAACCAATATCCCAGACGGATTATTTATTCGAACCGTGAGCATTAGACCAAGAATGGATACGTGCCATGCTTCGGTTAAGCAATAAAGCGGTAGCATTAATCATCCAAATAGAAAAACAATATACGTGCCGCCGCGCGATCCGTGTGCCGTGCGAGCAGGCGTGAGTTGACGGGACGCATGCGAGCAGCCGCGCAGGCAGACGGGGAGGCGTGCGTGCAGGTGTGTGAATTGACAGAGGCGTGCTTGCTGCGCAGTGTCATCGGGAGGAGTGTGAGTAGCTGTGTGAAACTTTGGTAGGCATGCCAGCAGTCTGGTGCGCAGGCTCACCGGGAGGCAAGCCATTGGTTTGACCGTCGACCGCCTCTCTCCCACAACTCCCACTACTCCATATGAATGGTGCGCCCGAGCGGCCGCACCCCCCATCCTCGCCACACATACACAATCCTATCTCTCTGCTTGCATCCTCGACGCCGCTCTCAGTCCTCAAAGCCGTCAGTGTATGAGGATGCCGCCGAAGCGCCCCATCGGAGGGAGTGGCGAAGCCGGGGCTGCTAAAGCACTGGAGCACGGCGTGGAGATGGAGACAGAGGTTGTCGTCACCACCGGCGAGTTATCGCTGCACCCTGACGTCATCGACGGCGTCGAGCTTCCACAGCCGGAGGTGGAGTTCCACATCGACTCTAGTGACGACCCCGGCGACGACTCCGACGACCACTCCGATGACGACAGACAGCTGGTTAGTCATCTATACCCATTTATGTATCAAATAGATCATAGGGTTTCTCTGGTTACTCATGCCTCCCCCTTTTGGAATAGAAATCCTATGGTTATGTTCTCGCAATCCATGAAATCTGAGTAAGTTCCGTTAGATCCGTGTAGTGTATTGATTGTTTGAATGGTACAAGTGTTAAGTGATTAGTTGTTTCATCTGTGTAAATGATTTCTGCTAGTAATCCAACTAGGGTTGGTGTTTGTGCTAATAATTCCTAGCCAGGACTTGACAATTGATTTTGAATGACCTACATATGTTTGTGCCATTATTTTCTTCAAGATTGGTCTATACATAGACGACTGTGCTTAAAAATCGAACCATAATCTCTGGATATGTATAAATAAATAGCCATAAACTCCTAATCCTACTTCACGACATGTAATCATTGATTTGATGCCAAATTTGTTTTACTATTGTATAGGTGCCGTCTGACGATGTGGACAGCGAGGATGAAGATGGCCAGAGGAGGTACAAGAGGCAAATCCTGAGGGAGCTTTATGCGGGAAAGCATAACAGGCGTATTAGGACCTGGAACGGCGGCTATCGATGCCCATTTTGCAACCACAAACTTCATGACGTGTATCTAAGTGTTTTGTCACATGCAAGAGAACGGGTCGTTGGCTCCTTCAAGTAGAAGTATTCTCGCAGGGTGGCGCACGGCGCGTACGCCGAGTACCTGGAGAAGCTTCAGAATCGTGCCGGCATGTGAGATGAGATATGGGATAGATTGAACTATGCATGCTTGAGTATGCTTAATGATGGTTGAACTATGCTTATGTACGTGTATGCTTATTATCTATGTTTGTGTATGTTAAATATTTGGTCAAAATTTGGTAAAAATTACAAAGGGGGGCCAATAAACCAGGACGGAGGTAGTACTTCAATCACACATGGTTCCCAAAATTGGAACCATGTGCAATGACTTTTATTTTGCCTGTTGCGTCAATCACACACGGTTCGCTCTACAAACCGTCGCCTCCAAAATTCTTTGTGGGACAGAAAACCCTCACACCCAATTCAAAAAAGAAAAAATAAAACCCTCACCATCCCCACATCACAAAAACCCTCACCCCGCCCGCCACCCCCTCCGGTCCCCATTCACACCTGCACAAGCTCCTCCGCGCCTATGCCATGGCACCGCCTATCGCGGCGATAAACACTTAGCTCGGCGCCTGCCGCCGCCAGGCTTCCGGCAAAGCCCACCGCATTTCGCCACTTCCGCTTGCCGCCGCCTATCGCCATCGACTTTCTCAACGCTGCTGGCGGTCGACCCAGCTCCGCTCAGTTGGGGAATCTGCCGTACTGAGGGTTCTTTCTCATCGACGACAAGGTAACTAATTTAATGAGATATTATCTCATCTCTTATCCCATTTCATCTGCCTCCTTTAATCACCCGGCGGAAATCACCATGAATTCATTTTTATTCGAGCTGATTTGAGGGTTTTCTTTCATTCATAGAATGTACAGTGCGCCGACACATCAGGACTTTGCGACCTCCGCCAGAGATTCCATCTCATCATATTAGATCACTTGAGGACGCGCGCGGTATGTTCAATATCACCCTAAATCGGTTGGCATGGCCTACTTTCCTGAACATATTCTAAATATTGCTACATTTGGATAAAAGGTGTCACATGCACCATATACGTCAAACGGGATTTCCCCCCTCTACTTTCTATATTAGGCAAATTAATGATGTATTGTTCTTTCAATTACTCTCATATTTCCATGACATCATGTTTACCCTATCTGTTTAATTATAGATTTTTGTCCTTCGATTTCAACTGCTGTACAGTTCTTTCAATTTGGGCCCATATTTGCATGTTACCGTATTTTCTGCAACAGTCCTACCATTTTCTGCAATGCATCCCTTGCTATGCAACAGATTATGTAGTGCACAATCTTTCCCTTTACATGGATCAAGACTGCACGGATGTCATACTGCACACAAACCATGGATTTACAATCGTTGCTACTGTAAGACTTGATGAAAGTGGTGACTTCTATTTTGGCACTGGCTTTTGGAAAGAAATTTCTAAGTTTTATGTACTGAAAGCTGGCACTAAAATTGCACTGCACATAAAAGGGCCTGGTCATGAGATATATGCTCACTTCCCCGACAAAATCATCCGTCCAGACTTTGTTTGAAGTAAGTTTTCTTTTCAACTATCTGCATGTTGACTTACCCATCAATGTCAAATGAATTGTGTAGTATTTAAGCAACCAATTTGTTATTCCCTTTTCTTACTATATTCCTACCTAATAACTTCTAGTTACCAATACACTTTTCCATTGCCTTGTTTTAACTAAATATTCCCTATACTCCCATTTCTATCAGAAAGCGCCACTGACAAGCAGACTCCGGAGGTGGAGAACTGGGCTGCTAACAAGCGGAGCCGGGGCGAGCTAGAACATAGCGACTCCAAAGAGGCCTAGACTTCATCAATGGCCTCCCCGATGATATGTTGACAGTCATCATCTCCCTCCTCCCAATCAAATATGGGGCGCAGACAACCGTCCTTTCCCGGCGGTGGCGCCCCCTATCGAACTCCATCCCTCTCGACCTCATCGACACCCACGAGCTCTGCCATGGCTATCTCAAAAGCTTGGATGTGTTCTCCAAGATCCTCGGTGGTCACCTTGGCCCAACCAGAGACCTTAGAATGGGCAAGTTCCGTTCCAACGGCAAGGACCGAGCCAAGCATGACGACTGGTTCCGATCCCCCGCCCTAGATCAGCTCGAGGATCTCACATTTGATGATGGGCATATGCGGTCGCTGCCAACGTCCACACTCCGCCTCGCGCCCATGCTATGGGTCCCCAAGTTCAGGAACTACCACCTCGAGCTCGTCACCGTCTGCCTCTCAAACGGTGACATGGAGCGCCTGCTCCGTGGTTGTACTGCACTCGAGTACCTTCGTCTTCAGGAGATCAATGGGTTGAGTACCTTCCACATCACCTCCATGACTCTCCGAACTATTTATGTGTGTTGCTGGTGCGGCAGGAAGACATCTCAAGATGTGTACCACGGTATGGTCACTGAGGACACACTTGCACTTGAGAGATTACTTGTAGTTGATCAAGAAGGTCCAACAAGAATCAATGTCATTTTTGCGCCGAAAAATTGACAGTGGTGGGCTACTCGTCTCACAAATACTCCGAACTTGTTATTGGATCCACACCCGTTCAGGTACAACAGCCGACTTCTACCTCTCCTTCTACAAATTAACATTATTTCTAATTTTGAAGATGTTTGTTCGTCTGTCATTCAGAAAATGATTCTGACAAGCTTGACCTCAAATCACAAGACGGTGAAGGTCTTGGCACTAGAATCTATCGGCCCCAACCTGGAGCAAGTTGTTAGTTTCCTGAGATGCTTTCCGTGCCTGGAGAAGCTATATATCGAGGTGATTTTTCTTTCCTGTTAAATGAACCATAAGGGAGTTTAGTTTGTGACACCTTTTTCCAAGTTTACAATGACAATGTACTATGATTTCTGAAGGTTCTTTTGGAGGATTTCAGTACATACATGCCCCCCCCCCCATATTGGTTGCTTGATCCATATGGTTGCAATCAATAAGCATTTCTCCTTTGGATTCATCTGTACTAGTTTTCTTAGGAAACTCTTCATCCACTCCAACCTCTTGT
The DNA here is from genome assembly GCA_021605145.1 of Aegilops bicornis. Lineage (NCBI taxonomy): Eukaryota > Viridiplantae > Streptophyta > Magnoliopsida > Poales > Poaceae > Aegilops > Aegilops bicornis. The sequence goes on along the minus strand of CM038672.1, from coordinate 358,154,241 downwards.
GAAGAAGGCTACATTTTTCAAGAATGTAATCAAATGCCCATGTTAATCATGTCAGATCAAAGATGGCATGTTAGTGCATTTTACAAATCCTGCAAACCAAATAGGCATGTAGTAATGTTCAAAAATTCATGTAGGCACTAGCACGTTTTCTTCTTTTGTAGATAAGATTAGGCCCAGTGGTGGATAATGTGATACAATATAACAATCACGTCGAATGCCTAGATCTGCATCTCTCCGAAATTACTTTGAACTCCTACCGAGGGACCTTACCGGAGATTCTATTTGCCAGGTTCTTTGTTCTCGGAGCAAGGGCGCTGAAGGAAATGAGGTTCGCCCTACATTTATTTTGCAAAAATTAATGGTTTGTTGATCAGCGTCGGCGCCTGCGGCAGAATGGAATAGGCTCCAAAAATGTTGAATTTAATTTTGGAACTTTAGATGACAGAGTAATTGGAAGTCATCATGTCAAACCCATACATGACTTCTTAGTGGCTGACCCCTTTGCAAAAATTGAGAGGTTTCGAAACCAGACTTAGAAGTGCTAATATTAGTTTGAACCTCTCTGGTATCCATGTTCAGTGGATCAGCGCGAGCGTTTGCAGCTGATGAGCTGAATTTTGTTTCTAATATTAGTTTCAACCTTGTAATCTTCGAATTTGAGCCATATAACTCTGGAATTTGAACCTTGTAATATTTTTGAGATTTTGTGGTACAATCATTGAAATGGCATCGTATGAGACTTGTATATTGCTAGCACTACTTTGACCTTAATATGCAATGATCTTAGATTTTATTAACCATTCTCTAATCTGTTTACCTTGTCGATCTCACAACACACGATCTAGCTAACTCGACTGTGATCTTCGACATTATTGCACACAGTTGGTTTCTTCCACCATGTGCACTGTAGAGTGCAAAATTAACTATCGCACTCGAGTGTCCATCATCACCCTTCTGTGTAACTTTGACCTCATCACCCACGGGTAAACTTATGACCGAAGTCATTCCACACACTTTGTTTTTACAAAGCTTTTTGCCAATAAACGCACACGATTTGTCTCTCTTCTAGCCGACGCATGGCCAAACTAGCCAGGCGGGAAGCTTGCGCGGTAAACAACGCGGTAGCGCGGGAACAGGCTCACCGACGATACATTTGGTGCCTCTTCGAGCCCACGCGTGTGGTGTGGTGTTGTCAAGCGTGCACTGGAATCCTCCTCTATGAACGCCGTGACAAGATGTGACGATTACAGGCTGGCCAGACCCCATTTATTACAGCGGCCATCTAACCCTTGTGTTTCTTCAACCTTTCGATCGCGCCCCACCATTGCAAGAAGCACACCCACCACGAGAAATTCTTAGAGGGTATCCTGTGCGGCTCCAATGGCGCTCCGAGCGGCTGCCGACGACGAGCAGCAGTTCACCATGCGTGCCATGGTGGACACCCACAGAAGGTTCATGGACCTCTCGGTGGTGTACACCAACGACCCGGTCTAGGTGGAGCACTCCATCCACATCATGGAGCTGTTGCTTGCTGAGGAGAAGTATAAGGTGGTCGGGTTTGACCTTGAGTACACCCGCGCTCATGCCGGATCTCGTCCCAAGGTCGCCGTCGCCCAGATGTGCATGCGCCACCACGTCCTCGTCTACCACTACTGCCTGGCCACAAGGCCTTGCGAGCGTTTCACCAGGTTTCTCAATAGCCCCCACTACATCTTCGCTACGGTGGACATCACCAACGATATAAAGGCGCTCAAGAATTCGGGCATCGCCTGCCAGAATCTTGTCGACATCCAGGGCCAATACAAGATCTGGGGCAACAAGGAGCATGAGAAGGACTCACTGGTTCACCTCGCCGAGGCCATCATCGACCCCTACTACAGAGACATGAAGGATTCGTGCAACAAGGACAAGTGTGTCTGGCACTCGGCCTGGATGGAGAAACTCGACAAAGCTCACGTCATGCACGCGGCCAAGGAGGCGTACACGACCTACGACATGTACAGGCGGATTGTTGACATGAGGAAGTGCCTCCTTCCCCAAAACGGCCAGGGATCCAGCCGGAAGCATAGCAATGGCAAGAGTCGTCACAACAATAAGTAGATGATTAGATCCTCGTTTATCCTACTTTAGTATGCATGTAATTGCTTACTTTGGTGTGTGGAAATGTTATGTGTGTAGTAACTTGTGTAATTGTATGCTTAATTTGGTTATGCAATGCTGTGTTTTTAAGTATATATGTTGATGCTCTGTAGACAGAGCGTAGATGTTGTGCGGACAAAGAAAATCACATCACACACGGACTAAACAATGGAACCCGTCGGTGATGTTTTCATCAATCACTCACAATTGTATACCAACAATCGTTTGCTCACAACACACACGGCTTGTTAGCAGTAATCGTCTGTGTTGTTATCGGTCTTCGCACACGTTTCCGATTACAGACCTATTTGCCGCTTATCACACACATCTTGTTAAGTTGAACCGTTTATGTTCTCATGTCTCAATGCAAATAGTTCATCCGAGTGAACCGCATGCCATATATCGCACACACCTTGATTTGGCTGACCGTTTCTTTTATGTTGCCTAATCAAAAATAGTTCATCTGAGTGAAACGTATGCTGTATATCGCACACACCTTCATCTAATTGCCCGTTTCTTTTGTTCCTTCTCATCGCAAACAGTTAATTGAGCTGAACCGTATGCCCTGCATCGCACACACAACTAAAATCTGAAGTGTGTTTGATGCATCCTCCATCGCAAACGTTTGCACCTTTTTGACAGTTTTTTTACACCACCGTTTGCGATTATGGCATCGCACACAGTTTCGTCGAAGGGTCTCTGATCGTAGTGTCGTGTTAGCAGCATCCTGAAGTAGTGGATAGTGACTAGACAAATCTGTCAGTCACTATCTTATCTGGAAGATTAACTCCCACTTGATTCAAGCAATTGCAGTACCCAGACATTCTGAGTAAATGCTCACTGGCTAAGTGTAACGACCCGAACCTGATAAGATTCGATGTCTCTGTGCTAGTCCCTGGATCGACTCGCTAGCACACATAGTACATGTGAATATCAAATAACAAGTGCATCATTTACTATAATGTATGATCTAGAATCCATAAAGTATTACAAACTGAGTAGCACATAGCTAACATTATTCAATAATAACAGCGGAAAGGTAGCATAATAAACGATGAATCCCATTAATGCCCACTGGCGAAAATGCCGAGTGAAGACTCGCGACCCTACTGTATCTCACTGATCACCTGAATATCCTGCAACATGATAAGTTGCAGCCAAAAAGGGTCAATACATTGAATGTATTGGCAAATTACACATAATGATAAAGCAAACCTACATCCACAAAGCAAAGCATGACAAACAAAACACTCAAGTTTGGTTTCGCGTAAAACTACCTTCACCTACCTCCACGACATAGGCAAGGTGCACACAACACAGATGACAAAGATCTTCAAGATGTCTCAAGTGTGCTCAGTCCTGGCGCATTCTCTAGGGACAATACAACGCTCAGCCGGTGACGCATTCACGTGAGAAAAAGTCCCGACAACTCAAGTGCGCTCAGCCATGACGCATTCTCTAGGGACAATAGAGCGCTCAGCCATTGACGCATTCACCTGAGAAAAAGTCCCGAGCCTACAGCTATAAGCTCTCAACACTTCCAAACATCACACGACACATGCCCACGTCTACCATAGCAAGTTGATCACACCATCACATAACACAATCAACACCAAAACATGACAACACGGGATACACATATCAGGCTAATCATATATCATAGCATAAAACCACACATGCATAGCAGAATATAGGATGAGCAAAATCAAAAGTGCAAACTTGCCTTGAGCGGTGTTGAAGTATTCTAACGCTTAATTCTGGTCCGCTTCACACTCCGAACAATCTATACGTTTAACAAAGGCACCGATAAATAAACCATACTCACATAACACCACAATAAAGTCAACGGCAAGGAATCCAAATAAAAACTTAAATAGCAGAACTTTTCATTAGGTATATCTTATCTTCATGCTATTAGGAAAATAATCAACTAATTTGGATCAACGGTTTCAAAGATATGGCCTCCGGAAGATTAAATACAAATTTAAACAAATTCAAATTTTAATAGTTCAAAAGTGTGAAGTTTTGGTTTTACTAGATGCTCTTGGTCAATATGAGTTGTAGGAAAAAGAATCAATGAATTTGGACATATGGAGCTCAAGATATACCTAAATGAACATTTGATATGAAATCTGCCAAAATAAATTGTCTCAAAATAGATTTCTTCAAGAACTGCTATGGCTGTGGATGTGCCACGTGGCGCATTACTATTGCTCGTGATGTGTTCTGTGGAGGTTAAACGACGGACGGCCGCAACTTAACGAGATAACGGTTCTAAAAAACACAGATGATCTAATCCGGCCGTTTAAAGAAGATCGGACGGCAGGGAGACGTGCTCACCGAGAACAGAGTTGGGTGTCATCGGAGTTGGAGAAGGACGGCGCCATGGCTCGGTGGTGATGCGGGCAACGGCTACAGAGGGCCTCCGGCTATGCAGATATGACCTACGAGTGGAGAGCGCGACGGAGATGAAGTGGGTGACCTCCGACACAATTGGAGCTTGCTCCGGTGGCGACAGTAACCGGTTGGAGCGGTGGCAACGGAAACTGGCTCTAGTCGAGGTTGATGTGGTCGTTACGCTACTCCCCTGCACGAACTAAAAGTTGAGGGAGAGAGGGAACCCAAAGTGAACAATACAGAAGGAATGGTCGGGGCGAAAACCTTCTGCAGGTGACGAATTTGACCGATGAAAAGCTTCTGCGGCGGCCGAACTTCGGCAAGATCGAGACGACTTGATAGGGTAAGGGCGATGGTGATTTTGGCAAAACTCGAACGAGTAGGACACATGGAGTATTATATGGGGTCATGCATGTACTAGGGGCAACAGATGAGTCGATTGGATGAGGATTTAGATCAGGACAGTGAAGAACTTGTGCGCGTGCAGGAGTTCGTCTCTAGGATGAAGACGACCTGGCGGGGTCCCGTGTCGTGGACTTGGGTGTGGAGAAGAAGAAAAAAACAAAAGGGAAAGGGGTCGTGGCCTGCGGTGTTGTAGCTAGGCTGGCCTGCTAGCTGCTTGGCTGCATGATGCTGCAGGCTTAAGGGATAGCCGGGCACTTCACAAGATAAAGATCTTTGGGCTGCCGCCCAGTAAACAATAAAAACTATCTAAAATATTTATACCGCACAACCAATAAATATGTCTAAAATACAAAATACTTAATGCATTCCAAAATTAATACAAACACACAGTATAACATTATTACCACTATATAAAACAGTGAACATTTTTACATATTGATTCTTGGAACAAGTGCAAAGATGCTTTTATCTCTAAGTATTTTCCTCCCGCTAAGATTATCTCTCTTAGGAACAATATTATGAATTTTAAGCAACTTGATCATGAACATGTTGCACAAACTTGGGAGAGAATGAAATTAATGATACGTAATTGTCCTACTCATGGTTTGAACTTGTGGATGATTATACAAAAAATTATGCTGGATTGAATTTTGCTTCTAGAAATCTTTTAGATTCGGCCGGGAGGCACTTTCATGGAAATCACTTTAGGAGATGCTACTAAACTCCTAGATAATATTATGGTTAATTATTCTCAATGGCATCTTGAAAGATCTACTAATAAGAAAGTGCATGCTATAGAAGAAATCAATGTTTTGAGTGGAAAGATGGATGAACTTATGAAATTATTTACTAAGAGTGTTTCTTCTGATCCTAATGATATGCCTTTGTCTACCTTGATTGAGAATAATAAAGAATCTGTGGATGTGAATTTTTTGGTAGGAATAATTTTGGTAACAACGCGTATAGAGGGAATTTTAATCCTAGGCCTTATCCTAGTAATCCTTCTAATAATTATGGAAATTCCTTCAACAACTCTTATGGAAATTTTAATAAGATGCCCTCTGAATTTGAGAGTAGTGTTAAAGAGTTTATGAATTCACAAAAGAATTTTAATGCTTTGCTTGAAGAGAAATTGCTTAAAGTTGATGTCTTGGCTAGGAACGTTGATAGAATTTGTCGGGGTAGGCTGATCTGGCCCACGAACACCTATGGGACCGGTGGACCGAGCCCCTTTCGGTTCGGCGGGGAGCGGAGGTCGCACGAAGAGCAGATCGAGGCGAAGCACACGAGAGGTTTACCCAGCCGAGCTCTCCGGAGAGATAACACCTCTTGCTGCATGTCCGAGTGTATTGTGTTCTTGCTCAGAGCTACTGAGTGCTACAAGACACACAAGCTGCTAACGAGACCGGCGTGGGGAGCCGACCCTTTCTACGCTAAGCATGGGCCTCCTTTTATATGCTCAAGGGGTCTCCGACAGGTGGCAACGTAGACAAGGGTAAAAATGGAAAAGGAGTGGTTGGTACACCTACTTGTACAGTGTACAGTGTATCATACCTAACCCTGACGGCAGGGGACAAAGGCATTAAATGCCCGTCTACGTCGCCCTAACAGTGCAAACAGGGACCGTCAGGGACGCCACCGTTCGCCACGATGGCTGCATGTCTGCGCCGCTTGCCACCTCGCACCGCTGGCTGCACAGCCTCCCGCCACGCGCGCCTGGAAAGGTCCCAGGGCGACACGTTAGTGGATGTGCTGGAGCGTAGGTACAGAGTGGTGGCTTTGCCCGGCAAGCGCCTTTGTTGCGGTTGTTGTCTTGTCGCGCCGGAAGCTTGCCGCTCACTGCCTTCCCTAAAGCTCCTCTTGCCGGGGCCTTGTCTTCTAGGTGCCTTGGGTGGACTTGCCGGCAAGCTCCTCTTGCCGGGGCCTTGTCTCCTTGGCTTGAATACTTTGTTCTTGAATGGCTCCAAAGGAACCACGGAAGACCTTGGCGGTCACCCGGTAAGCCTTGCCACGGAGGGCTACAACTGCCCGTGCACAAGTTCGGGATACTAGGGTACCCCTACTCTAGTACACCGACAGAGCCCGGGCCTGGGCCACACACGGTGGCGAGCGCTGTTGGGCCAGGCCCAAAACAGGGCACGGCACACGCGGCCTGGGTCACACCATAACTCACCCCGGACCCACCACGCCCTCCACGAACGGCATGCATCGAATGTGGCGTCGTGTGAGAGATCATGGGTGAGATCGTGGGGGGTTTCTTTATTCGGAAAAGCGGAACGTCCGCCCCCTTCCCCTTTATAAGCGAGAAACAGGGCAGTCCGCCCATCTTGCCAATTGCTGTCCAATCTCGAAAAAACCACCGTTGCTCCTCCCTTCTTCCTAAGGTCAAGAGAGAGCGGCCCGCCCCCATCGCCACTCAAGACCACCAACGCCGCCGATCTCCTCCACCGCCTCCGCCATGGCTCAAAGCCGACAAGGGAAGGTCGTGAAAGTCGGCCGAGGCGCAGCTCTGGCGCCAAGCGGAAGAAGCGGGCCATCTTCCCCTCATTTCGCCAGCGAGGGAGCCGAGGAGAACTACTACCTCTTCTCGGTCGACGGAGATGCGAGCGCATCCGCGCATGAAGGTACTCCCGTGCTTCGAATTGGCCCCGACTGTATCCCTTCTTCGCTCTTCTTCTCTGCGGGCTCTGCCCGCCTTTCTCTGAATTCTTTTGTGACATCATGAACACCTACGGGTTCCGCCTCCTTGATTTCACCCCCAATGTTGTTCTGACCATGGCAGTTTTCGCACATCTCTGCGAAAACTTTGTCGGAGTCCACCCAAATGTAGCCCTTTCCCGCCACTACTTTATACCCCGAGTTGAGAGAGGGGAGCCTCTTGCCGGAGGAATCGCTTGGATCTCGAGGGTCGGCAAGAAGGAAGCCTCTTTGGAGGGAGAGCTCCAGTAGCAAATGGGAGGAATGGAGGGCGGATTGGTGCTGGATTGTCGAGGAGAACCATGAGCCATTTACCGCCTAGCGCCAAACCCCAGTAGTCTTGCGCGGCAACGATTGGAGCAATCTGGCCCCGGAAGACGCTTAGGGTGAAGATTGCGATCACCCGAATCCTTCGCCTTAGACTTGCTGGCTCACAGAGGGCACCGTTGGCGCAGACTTTCTTCACCGCCGCGCCCCCTTTGCAGGAGAGGAGGAGACCTGCACAGGAGTTTCGTGAACGCGGCAGATATCATGAGGCTGCGCCCTAGGCCTCAACTTCAACTTCACCGCCTTGGAGCTTGACGCAATGCTCTTGGAGCTGTTCAAGCCCGATCCACGATCATCCAGAAATGTTTAGGTCGCCGAGGCGTCGTTCCAGTGCAACAATTCCTCGCTTGACCGCATCCGCAGTAATGATGCTGCCATGCGGCTCGCATGCAATTGTCCCAACTTGGCAAGAGCCTGCAGATGACGTCGTGCGGCAGTTCTTTGACAATCTGGTAGAAATGCCGGTCCGCCCCGATGAGCAGAGGGGCCTCACCCGCAACACCACTGATGATGAGATGCAGCACATCGCCACCAGCCTGGAAGAGGCGGCAACAGCCGCTGCCGCGGACGAGTTTGGCTTCACCGTGGAGGAGGCAGAGGCAGCAGAGGCGGCAAGCCTTGTCGAGCGAAAGGAGTTTGCCGGTGAGGAGGAGCTTGCCGAGCCTGAAGCTGAGTCGAGCGAGCCCGCCGAGGGCGCATCCTCCCCACCTTCAAGCAGCTTGCCGCGGCGGAGCCCCAGCTCCACCAAGAAGGCGTCTTCGCAAGGCCGGAGACGAAGCGGGCGGCAGACGGGCTAACAGGCAGACCCAGCGCCAAGGCGACGCGGCAGCTCCATCATGGCAAGCACCGTTGCTGGAGCACCTCATGCCGCTGCGGCAAGCCCAGCGGGCCCTCGCAGACCACTGGTTACGCCCTCGCCAAGCGTCCAAGGGAACCCACTCCTCCGCCTCGTCGTCGTCTTGGGCGGGCCAGAACTTGATCTCTCCAGCGCTCAGCTCCGACGAGGAAGAAGAAGAGTAAGATTCTTTATCAGACTTGTAATTCTTGATTTGTTGCTTTGTCTTGTATCTGATTTGCTTTACTCTGAACCCATTCCTTTTCGTGACGCTGGCCCGGAGAGTGTCGAAGAGAGCCAAGACCCGGTGATTGTCGTCGAGGATTTAACCCATCGCGACAAGCAGGAGGCGCGTCTGAGACCACCTTGCCGGATCGCCAACTCTTCTTCAAAGCAGCCCCCAGCGTAAGTATATGGTTTACTTCCTTCTGTTCGGCGTGCATGGATGCTCTTTCTTTGCTGATATCTGACTGTTGATTTGTGTAGGAGCAGAGCAGCCTCCTTCTGCTTCGACTACGCCGCCAAGGGAGGATTTCCCGGCAAGGGAGCGTTCTCCGGCAAGGGAGACTTCTCCGGCAAGGGGCAGCTCTCCGGCAAAGGACAGCACCAGCGATCCCCTGGCGGCGGAGACAATGATCATGACCCTAGCATGTAATCTTCTTGCCTGAAAACTTCCCTTGTGTTCTTCTTCTTCTGATTTTGTTTTGAATATTTGCTTGATTTTCCTTCATCCATCCGCCACAGAGCCAATGGAGACCGAGGTCGCCGGCGAGGAGGACGCTAAGGGCAATGCCGACGACGTCATTGCATCGGAGAAGAAGTCAAGGCCGACGAGCCCGGCCGCGAAGAGGCCGCCAAAGCTGCTGCCGCAGAAGCTGGCGAGGGTCCGCGATCGTGACCAGCGGTCCCGAGGCCGCAGGAGCGCCAGCGCCACGCCGACCGCGATCCCTCCGCCCAGCTGCGGCGTTGGGCTCCAAGAGCTGACCAGCGCCTATTTGAAGGCCGGCGATGGCATCTTCATCCAGCTCCCATGGGCGTCGAGCTCCAGGGCGCCAGCCGAAGGAGAAACTTTCGATGAAGAGCTGCTCGCCTCCGCTGGACTAACGCTAGTCGACGCAGCATGGCGGGCAAGTAGCGGCGAGCTCCCGAGGAGGAGCAATGGCCGCGAAGCCGTTGTTGCTCTACCGCGCCCGACAAGCCAAGCTGGAATCCCGGAGGCGCTTGTCGCGAAGGCGGAGCAGACATCGAGAAGCGCTGGAGGAGCTCCGGGGCGCAACCAGGAAGCTCTCCGTCCTTGGCAGAGGAGCGGAGTGGCTTGCCGAGGAGCGCAAAGCCTTCCTCCTCGAGAAGGCTGAAGCCGAGGAACAGCGGCTTGCCGCCGAGAAGCCGTCTCAAGGCAGGAAGGCGAGTTGGCACAGCGGAAGGTTAACCTTGACAGCCACGAGGAGGATCTTGCCATGCGCGAGCAAACATTTGGCGGGGCTCTCAAGGAAGCAAAGGATGCTGCCGCAGCTGCCGAGGCCGCCAAGAAGGAGCTGGAGTTGAAGGTGGCGCAGTTGGAGGCCAGTCTCAAGGAGAGCGGCGAGGAGCTTGCTGCACTCAAGCACCAGCCATGAGAAGGGACGCCTACACTCTTGGCGAGCTGCAGGGCCGTCTCGCCCGAGAGGAGCAAGGAGCTCAGCGCCGCCAAGGACTCCAATCACGAGATCTTGAGTTGAAGCTAACTACTTTGACTCGGGACACTGGACGGCGCCAGGAGCAGGAGGTGGACTTGAAGGAGAAGATCAAAGGCCGACGAGGCGCTGGCTGCGAGTGCTTGCCGCCGCCAAGAGTGCCTTGAGGAGAATGTGGAGCACTGGACCGAGGGTCTCGTGAATGTTGCTGCAGCCATCGACGAGGAGCCGGGCGCACTGGGATGGTGGATCTTGGATATTCCTCCGACGAGCACCTCCAACCCAGCGCCAAGCTCAGCTTGTTCTTCAAGGGCGTGGTGGACGGCCCTCCAGCGACTCCGGGAAGAAGTCCCAAAGCAGCTGGCCGAGGAGTCGCGCCAGATCTGCGGGAGCTCTTCAAAAAGTCTTGATGAAGGTGGCCTTCCATAATCCAGGCCTCAACCTCACCAACGTCCTCAAGTCCCTGCCACGGATGTTGATGTGGAGGCGCTCAAGACCCTTGTCGCACCCATCGTGGACAGGGTGAGCGGGATCAAGAGGGTTGAGGCGATCGCGTAGATTAGGCCGCCCGCTTTCTTTTTCTTGTCGATCTTTGGTCATGTTAGGAGAACAATCTATTAGCGCTGCGACAAGTTATCTTGTAATATAACTCTATTTTGGGTAGCAATTGCTATGTTATTTCCTTTACTTGATTCCTTCCTTTGTATGTTTTCGCCCTACGCTTTTAGGGAACTTGTCGGCCTTGAGCACACAGGCTGGCCGAAGTCTTGAGACGTCAAGCTCTTTGGCGGTGCCGCTTCCGACAAAGTAACCTTGTCGCAACTAGTCGCAGCTCACTTAAGTTGTTGAGCGGACTCGAAACAAAGTAAGGGCGCAACTAGCTACGAGTTGGTTCCTCCGCGCACAGGTTTTCCATACAAAGTACGGTCGTTCGAGGAAGATAACTTAAAAAATTTTAAAACTGATTGCTCAAACTTTAGCAACTTAGCTTTTCTGTCGTTTGCTTCCCGGTAAGGCTAGACTTCCTTGAGCGACGCTTGGTCCACACCATTATCTTCTCCTTTCCCCCCGGCAAACTTGTGTGCGATGGAACCTTCCTTTCTTTGAGAAAGAGAAAGAAGAGAAAATAAAGATATGGAGCCTTATGGCTCGTTATTACTTACCAGGGGTAGGTGCTGCACAAAGTATCAGATAACGCATGCAAATAGAAGTAAAAAAGCATGAAATTGACAAGGTGTGCGAAGCACGCTAGCTTTACTTATGCACGGGGTCTGCGCCCGGCTTTGTACAAAGGATTACATGCAACAACGGCAAGACTTGTACAAAAGGTGGTTCTTTAACAGGTTCAAGAACAGCGCCTCTGACGGGTAAAACTTACGAAGATGCTCAATGTTCCGTGAGTTGCTCACCGAATGCCATCTTTGGTCTCAAGGCGGACAGCGCCCGAGCCTAGTGACTCGTTTCACCCGGTAAGGGCCTTCCCACTTCAAGGCGTCAACTTGTTGGAATTCTTGGCGGACCGAACGCTACCAAGAACAAGGTCGCCTTCCTCGAGACTTCTGGCATTAACTGCGGCTATGGTAGCGGCGCAAAGCTTGTCGGTATCGAGCAGCTCGTCTGACAGCTGAAGACGATCCTCCTCAAGGAGCAAACGTCATCTTGTCGCAGCTGCTCTTGCTCAAGCTCATCATAAGCGAGCACTCGAGGCGATCCGTATCACGAGTTCCGTGGGGAGAACTGCCTCGCTCCATAGACTAGAGCAAAGGTGTGCGGCGGTGGCTCGATTTGGCATCGTCTGATCGACCAAAGAACCACCGGCACGCTCAATCCAGCTTTCTTCCGCACTTGTGCAGCCTGTCGAAAGTTCTGGTCTTGAGCCCGCAGCACTTCAAAGATTTGCCCTCTCCGCTTGACCGTTGCTTCTCGGATGAGCAATGTAGCGAAGCAGACCTTGGCGCCAAGATCTTGGACGTCTTGCATGAAGGTGCAGCTCGTGAATTGCGTGCCGTTGTCGGTGATGATCCTGTTAGGGATTCCAAACGGCAAACAATCGACTGAAGAACTTGATCACGATCGTTGTCATCACCTTCCTCATCGCTTCCACTTCCGCCACTTTGTGAACTTGTCGATTGCAACGTACAAGTACTCAAAGCCCCGACAGCTTCGAGGAAAGGGGCCGAGGATGTCGAGCCCCTGCACCGAAAATGGCCAGGATAAAGGGATCGTCTGGAGAGCTTGAGCCGGCTGGTGTATCTGTCTGGAATGGAACTGGCACGCTTCGCACTTGGTTACTTGTGCAGTTGCATCCTGGAGGGCTGTCGGCCAAAAGAAACCTTGCCAGAACGCTTTGCCGGCAAGTGCTCTGGCGCCAATGTGGTGACCGCATATGCCTCCATGTATCTCTGCCAACAGCTTTTATCCGTCTTCCCGGTGAATACACTTCAATTTCACATCGTTGAGTCTTCTTACATGCAAAGTGTGTTGTCGATAAACTGGTACATACTTGACTGCCGGGCTACTCTTTCCGCTTCTTCTTGCTCTTCGGAAGTTCCCCCGTCTCAAGGAAATGGACAATCTGCTGTTGCCCATGCTGGAGCTTGCGGCTCGACAACAAGGACTAAAGGCACATCTCTGCTGTGGGAACATCCGCTTCTCTGGCGAGAACCTGCGGCTCAGCGAGCTTGGCGTTCCCGGCAAACTTGCCGGAGCAAAACTTGTCGGGAGCGCTGCTTCAACGAAACAAACCCTTGTCGGAGCAGATCGCTCCTCGGCACTGTTGGTGTTGATCTTGGGGACCTTCTTGGCGGCGGCTTCGGGAAGCTCTGCCGGAAAATAGTCACCAGAAATCAACTTCCTCTTCTTGCTCTGTCCAGTTGATGGTGTTACAGACGGTTGAGTCAGCTTGAGCACAAAAATCCCTGGTTCCACAGGTAACTTAAGTGCGGCGCACTTCGACAGGCCATCAGCAATGTCGTTTACGAGCTCTTGGAATATATTCCATCTCAGAGGTCACAAAGTGTTCTTCCAGCTTCCTCACTTCATCAACATAAGCTTCCATCAACGGACCCTCATAATTCTTGTTCACTTGGCGGATGACAAGCTGTGAGTCACCCCTGACAATGAGCTTCTTGATCCCAAGGTCTCATCATGATCTCGAGACCGGCAAGCAAACCTTCATACTCTGCGGTATTGTTTGTTGCTTGCTCCTTGGGAAAGTGCATCTGGACTACGATTTTGAGGTGCTCTCCGGTGGGTGCAACAAGTAGCACGCCCGCACGGTGCCTTGCGGCGAGAAGGCACCATCAAAGTACATCGAGCACTCTTTGCTTGCCTCCTTGACGGGATGCTCGTTTGGAATTTCTTCATCTTGTGTTGGCGTCCATTCTGCTATGAACTCCGCCAATGCTCGCTTTGGATAGTTGATGTGCTCTCAAACTTGAGGCCAAAGCTTGACAGTTCAGTGCCCACTCGACAATCACACTTTTGTTGCCTCTGGATTTTGCAGTATCCTTTTCGGCGGAAAACGAGTGGCGACTGTGATCTCATGTGCTCGGAAGTAATGGCGCAGCTTTCTCGAGGCCATGAGGAGGCCGAAAAGCAATTTCTGCACACCAGAGTACCTTGACCTAGCCCCCTGCAGAAGGGAACTGACAAAGTAAACTGGGCGCTGCACCATTCTTTTCTGCATCTTCTCATGCGTCTGCACAGATCCGTCCTTGTCGGGACCAGAGCTTGCCGGTGAAGCCCTCTGCTTGTCGCTGGATGCATCTGCCATGGTTGCTAGCTCATCATCCGCCTCCCTCTCCGCTACTAATGCAGCACTAACCACTTGATTGGTTGCCGCTATATAGCAACAACTTCTCTTGTGGCTTAGGTGCGACAAGTGTTGGAGTGGAGGACAGGTATCTCTTCAAGTCCTGCAGCGCGGCCTCCGCTTCGAGTCCATTTCATCGGACCTGCCTTTTTCAAAATTTTGAAAAATGGCGAAGCGCTACCAATAGCAGATCTAGAGATAAACCTTCTTTGAGAGCAGCTACGCAACCGCAAGCCTTCGTACATCCTTGACGCGCTTTGGTGCTTCAATTTGTTCAATGGCCTTGATTTTGTCGGGATTGGCTTCAATTTCCCCGAGACCACGAAGAACCCGAGAAGCTTGCGGAAGGGACTCCAAACACACACTTCGTGGTTGAGCTTGAGGTTGATCTTAGCAGATTTTCAAAAGTTTCGTCTAAATCTTGAATCGAGTCGCCTTGTCCTTGCTTTTGACCACTATGTCGTCCATGTAGGCTTCCACATTTATGTGCATTTGCGGCTCAAAAGCGTCATGGACTACTCTTGCAAATGTTGAACCAGCATTCTTTAACCCGAAGGGCATCCGTACAAAACAAAGATGTGCCACATGGGGTGATTAATGCGGTCTTCTCCTCATCCTCTTACGCCATGAAGATCCGATGATATCCTGAGTATGCATCCGAAATGAAAGCAAATCACATCCGGCCGTGGAGTCAACAATCTGTCGATGCGCGCGGCAAAGGAAATGGGTCTTTGGGACAAGCTTTATTGACATCGGTAAAGTCGATACAAAGCCTCCATTTCCCGTTGCCTTACGATACAACTACATGATTGGCCAACCACGTAGGATGGAGCACTCCTCGACAAGGCCTGCTGCTTCCAATTTCTTGATTTCTTCTGCGATGAACTCTTGGCGCTCCAACGCACCTTCTCGACTTTCTCGCTTGACGGGCGCGCGCGAGGACAAACGGCAAGATGGTGCTCAATTACTTTCACAGGAACACCGGGATGTCGACGGTTGCCACGCAACACGTCGGCGTTCGCCCGCAGGAAAGCAACGGCCAGCGCCTTCCTATTTAGGGTCGAGAGAGGCACTGATGGTGAAGGTACCACCAGTGCCGTCCTCCTTGGCGGACATCTTCTTGGTCTCTGGTGGAGCTGCCATCGTCTTCTTACACTTGACGGTGGAGCTCGATGGTGCGTCCTCAACGGTAGCGCAGCACTCCGAAGAGGTGCGCTTGCCGGAGTGGGCATCAGAGCTCTTGCCGGACTTGGTCTTCTTCTTCCCCCCGGGAGCTTCAGCGGCAAGTGGCTTGCAATCTGCTGCATTTTGCTTCCCGGTAGATCTTGTCGGCGCAGATAAGAGCATCCTTCTTGTCGCCAGGGACAGAGATGACACTTAACGGGCCTGGCATCTTCAGCAGGTTGTATGCATAGTGAGAGGCTGCCATGAATTTGGCGAATGCCGGACGGCCAAGTATCCCATTGTAAGGCAGTGGACAGTCAGCAACGTCAAAAGTGACCCTCTCAGTCCTGAAGTTCAACTCGCTGCCAAATGTCACCGGCAACGTGATCTTTCCCTTCGGCTTGCTCCTTCCCGAATTAATTCCTTGGAATGTGCCGGTCTCTTCGAGCTCGCCATCAGGGATCTGGAGTTTCTGGAGCACCGCGGAGGAGATCAGGTTCAAGGCGGCCCCGCCGTCAACTAACATCTTGGTGACCTTGAGGTTGCGGATAGTTGGTGAAACCAACATCGGCAAGCACCCAACCGCAGTTACGTGATCAGGGTGGTCCTCAATATCAAAGATGATAGGCGTGTTGGACCATTTCAGAGGCCTGCGTGACTCGACGGATGGTTCTGCCGCATTGACTTCCCGCATCCACTGCTTGAGCTGGCGGTGTGAAGTATGCAGAGAAGCACCACCGTCAATGCACAGGACCTCTGTGGCTTTCTGGAACTCCTGCTCATCGGTCTCGTCATCATCCATGTCTTCATCATCGTCGTCGTCTTCATCCTTGTCACGGCCGCGGGGAGGTCTGTCTCCTTGCCGCTGCTTGGCCTTGCCGCGGCGTCCTCCTCGGCCGGGACGTTTCTTGCTAGCTCCTCATGCACCCTCCTTGGCCTTCTCCTTGTCGCGTCGTTAAGTATTCAGCCTTCATTTGCTCGACAAGGCATTCGACCTTCTTGCAGCTCACGGAGGTCATGGCCCTTGGTGGGGTGGATCTTGCAAGATCTTGCTTGTTGGAGCTCACTGCTTGTCGGTGGCCCCTTGCCTGACTGGCGAGTTGGTGCCAGCGGCAACCTCCTTGCCGAGCTACCAGCTTTGGCTTTCTTGGCGCCACCTCCGTTGCGGACTGCTCAACAACTAGCACATCTTTGCCTTTCTTCTTCCTATTGTTCCGCCGCGGTTTTTCTTTGCCAGGCGGTCTCCTCACTATCGATCCTCCTGCTTGATATTCTCTCCGGGAGTCTCCTCCTTCCTCGGCACATGCACACTTGTCGGCCAGGCATATAGCTCATCGACGTCTCGATCTTGCACATCGCCATCTCCTCCGCATCTTGCGGTTTTGCACGCTCGATGGAACGCGCTGATTACCTTGCAGGTGGACATCTCGATGTTGTCTTTGCCGCACGCGTGAATCTCAGATGTACTTGGCGCAGGGCTCTCCTTCCTTCTCGGGCGAGCAGATGAAGGTCGCTTTCTTGGCCATGAGGCTTGTGGCCGCCCGTAAAGGCGCCGACAAACTGATGGCATAGATCTGACCAAGAGGATATGGAGTTGTCCGGCAAGTGCATGAGCCAGGATCTGACATTGGGCTTGAGCACCAGCGGGAAGTAGTTGGCAAGGATCTTGTCGTCACGTCCCCCGACAGCTTGCACCGCGATGGTGTAGATGCTGAGGAACTCCGACGGATGCGTCTTGCCGTCGTACTTCTGCACGTCGGCTTGAAATTCTTCTTCTTTGGGCCACCGGACTTGCCGCAGCTCACGAGTGAACGCAGGGCAACCTACATCACAGACGGCAATTCGCTGGTTCCTCTGGCGCATGCATGTCAACAGAGGGCCCAGCGCTTTGTCGGATTGACGCGGCGCTTCTCTTGGCGCTCGATCGCGGTTCGGCGTCTTCTTCTTGCTGTCGTTCGTGAAGAACTTGGCGCTGATCGCGACGAGCTCGTGGATCCGATGACGCGGTGGAGTCGCTGTCGAGGTGGATCCGGTGAGTCGGCGATCTTGGCCTTCGGGGCGGAGAGTGCATGGTGGTTGCACCCCCACCGGTCTCGTCGCCACCGGCTCGTGTTTGGCAGTCCTGCCGCGGCAGCGATGCACTCGGTTGCCGCGGAGCGTCGCCGTTGGCAAAGCCGATGAGACTACGAATGGTGGCCCTCCATTAAATGCGACCTTGTCGGCTGTTGGAGGGTAATCTAGAGCGATTGTGCTCTCGCCAAAGCTTCGTTGGAGTGGTGGGTGGCGATGGCGTGCGGCGCGAGGAGCGGATATGCTCGGACTTCTAACTATGTTAGAAGGAGCGATACCCGTCGGCGACCGATGCCTCGCTTCAGCGCCAAAGATGTTGGCGTGCATGCTGGTCTTGAGCATCCCGAGATCCACCAGCTCGATCTTGGTCCAACGAGCGTATGGAGTTGTGAACACCATGACACTGTCGGTCCCGCGCCTCCTGAGACAGGTGCGGTGCATGCACGGACGCCGAGGTCTGCGCAGCCTTGTCCTTGGACTTGGCAGCACCGTGGACTCCCCCGTCGACGTCCGTTCTTCCGCCGGCGTCTACCCCACCGCCCGTTTGCTCCGGTGGTGGTGGGTTCGACGCGGACGGAGCATCTGCCGCCGAAGCCTTCTTCTTCGGTGGCATGTCGATGAAGATGATGAAGATGTAGCTCGCGTGGACGCCGGATCAGGTTCACACAATCTCGACGCCCCTACCGCACGCCAAAGATGTCGGGGCAGGCTGATCGCCCACGAACACCTATGGGACCGGCGGACCGAGCCCCTTCGGTTCGGCGGAGCGGAGGTCGCCACGAAGAGCGGTCGAGGCGAAGCACACGAGAGGTTTACCCGGCTTGAGCTCTCCGAGAGATAACACTCCTACTTCGCATGTCCGAGTGTATTGTGTTCTTGCTCAGAGCTACTGAGTGCTACAAAGACACACAAAGTGCTGCTAACGAGGCTGGCGTGGGGGAGCCGACCCTTTCTACGTTCGCATGGGCCTCCTTTTATATGCTCAAGGGTCTCCGACAGTGGCAACGTAGACAAGGGTAAAAATGGAAAAAGAGTGGTTGGTACAGCGGCTACTTATGCGTGTATCATACCTAACCCTCGACGGGGGACAAAGGCATTAAATGCCCGCTCACGTCGCCCTAACGAGGCAAATAGGGACCGTCGGGACGCCACCGTTCGCCATGATGGCTGCATGTCTGCGCCCGCTTGCCACCTCGCACCGGCTGCACAGCCTCCGCCACGAGCGCTGGAAAGGTCCTGTGGCGACACGTTAGTGGATGTGCTGGAGCGTAGGTACAGAGTGGTGGCCTGCCGCGGCAAGCGCCTTGCCGCGGTTGTTGTCTTGTCGCGCCCGGAAGCTTGCCGCTCACCGGGCCTTCCCGGCAAGCTCCTCTTGCCGGGGCCTTGTCTTCTAGGTGCCTTGGGTGGCCTTCCCGGCAAGCTCCTCTTGCCGGGGCCTTGTCTCCTTGGCTTGAATACTTTGTTCTTGAATGGCTCCAAAGGAACCACGGAGGACCTTGGCGGTCACCCGGTAAGCCTTGCCGCGGAGGGCTGCAACTGCCCGTGCACAAGTTCGGGATACTAGGGTACCCCTACTCTAGTACACCGACAAATTTCTCTCGAAATTGATTCTTTAAGGCTTAGATCTATTCCTCCTAAGCATGATATCAATGAGTCTCTCAAAGCTATGAGAATTTCCATTGATGAGTGCAAAGAAAGAACCGCTAGGATGCGTGCTTCCAAAGATGCCTTTATTAAAGCGTGTTCTTCTAATTCCTATGAAAATCAAGATGAAGATCTGAAAGTTATAGATGTGTCCCCTATTAAATATTTGTTTTTCCATATGAATCTTGATGAAACTGATTATGATCTTCCTTTACCTAGAAGGCGTTCTAAGAATTCTGAGTTTTTAGATCTTGATGATGAAATAGATAAAAGTGGGATTGAAAGAAATAAAAATAGAGATATGGCTAAACCCACTATTTTGGATCTCAAGGAATTTAATTATGAAAATTGCTCTTTAATTGATTGTATTTCCTTGTTGCAATCCGTGCTAAATTCTCCTCATGCTTATAGTCAAAATAAGGCTTTTACCGAACACATTGTTGATGCCTTGATGCAATCTTATGAAGAAAAGCTTGAGTTGAAAGTTTCTATCCCTAGGAAACTCCATGATGAGTGGGAACCTACTATCAAAATTAAAATTAAAAATTATGAGTTTCATGCTTTGTGTGATTTGGGTGCTAGTGTCTCTACTATTCCCAAAACTTTATGTGATTTGCTAGATTTCCGTGATTTTGATGATTGCTCTCTAAACTTGCATCTTGTGGATTCCCCTATTAAAAATCCTATGGGAAGAATTAATGATGTTCTTATTGTTGCAAATAGGAATTATGTGCCCATAGATTTTATAGTTCTTGATATAGATTGCAATCCTTCATGTCCTATTATTCTTGGTAGACCTTTCCTTAGAACGATTGGTGCAATTATTGATATGAAGGAAGGAAATATTAGATTCCAATTCCCTTTAAAGAATGGCATGGAACACTTTCCTAGAAATAAAATAAAATTACCATATGAATCTATCATGAGAGCCACTTATGGATTGCCTACCAAAGATGGCAATACCTAGATCTATCCTTGCTTTTATGCCTAGCTAGGGGCGTTAAACGATAGCGCTTGTTGGGAGGCAACCCAATTTTATTTTTAGTTTTTTTGTTTTTTCTTCTGTTTAGGAATAAATAATCCATCTAGCCTCTGTTTAGATGTGGTTTCATCTTCTAATTAGTGTTTGTGCCAAGTTGAACCTATTGGATCTTCTTGGATGATAGTTATTTGATCTTGCTGTAATTTCCAGAATCTTTGTGCTCAGTGCCCGAATTGTTAAAAATCACCAGAACGTGATAAAATAGTTATTTAAATTTCTGCTGATCAACAAACAAATTTTCCAGGTCGTCTAATTTTGGTGGAATTTTTTGAGTTCAAGAAGTTTGCGTTAGTTACAGATTACTACAGACTCTTCTGTTTTTGACAGATTCTGTTTTGCGTGTGTTGTTTGCTTATTTTGATGAATTTATGGTTAGTAAAATAGTTTATAATCCATAGAGAAGTTGGAATACAGTAGGTTTAACACCAATATAAATAAAGAATGAGTTCATTACAGTAACTTGAAGTAGTCTTTTGTTTTCTTTCTCTAACGGAGCTCACGAGATTTCTATTGAGTTTTGTGTTGTGAAGTTTTCAAGTTTTGGGTGAATTTTTTTGATGAATTATGGAACAAGGAGTGGCAAGAGCCTAAGATTGGGGATTCCCATGCCACCCCCAAGATAATCCAAGGACACCAAAAAGTCAAAGCTTGGGGATGCCCCGGAAGGCATCCCTCTTTAAATCCACTTCCATCGGTAATTTACTTGGAGCTATATTTTTATTCGCCAACATGATATGTGTTTTTCTTGGAGCGTCTTGTATTATTTGAGTATTTGCTTGTTATTTTACCACAATCATCCTTGCTGTGCACACCTTTTGAGAGAGCCATACATGATTTGGAATTTGTTAGAATACTCTATGTGCTTCACTTATATCTTTTGAGCTTGATAGTTTTGCTCATAGTGCTTCACTTATATCTTTTGAGCGTGATAATTTTTGCTCTAGTGCTTCACTTAGATCTTTTAGAGCAAGGTGGTGGATTTGTTTTAAAGAAACTTGATCTCTCATGCTTCACTTAGATCATTTTGAGAGTCGTTAATAGCATGGTAATTTGCTTAATGTTAATATACTTGGTGTTCGAGATATGTGAAACTTTCTTTTGAGTGAATTGAATACTAAGATAAATTTAATGCTTAATAATTGTTTTGAGATATGGAGGTAATAATATCAAAGTTGTGCTAGTTGATAATTGTGAATTTGAGAAATACTTGTGTTGAAGTTTGCAAGTCCCGTAGCATGCATGTATGGGTAAAGTTGTGTAACAAATTTGAAACATGAAGTGTACCTGGCTTGTGCGTCCTTATGAGTGGCGGTGGGGGACGAGCGATGGTCTTTTCCTACCAATCTATCCCCCTAGGAGCATTGTGCGTAGTACTTGATTTTTTATGGCTACTAAATTTTTGCAATAAGTATATGAGTTCTTTTGACTAATGTTGAGCCATGGATTATACGCACTTTTATCTTTCCGCACTTGCTAGCCTCTTCGGCATTGCATTGCCATTTCTCACCTTGAGAGTTGGTGCAAACTTCACGGTGCATCCAAACCCCGTGATATGATACGCTCTTTCACACATAAACCTCCTTATATCTTCCTCAAAACAGCCGCCATACCTACCTATCATGGCATTTCCATAGCCATTCCGAGATATATTGCCATGCAACTTCCATCATCATTATTATGACATACATTACTTCTGTCATATTGCCATTGCATGATCATGCAGTTGACATCGTATTTGTGGCAAAGCCACCATGCATTATTTTCCATACATGTCACTCTTGATTCATTGCACCATCCCGATTACCGGAGGCATTCATATAGTCATATTTTGTTCTAAGTTTCGAGTTGTAATTGTTGAGTTGTAAGAGAAATAAAAGTGTGATGATCATCATTATTAGAGCATTGTCCCAAGAGGAAAGGATGATGGAGACTATGATTCCCCCATAAGTCAGGATGAGACTCCGGACGAAACAAAAAAAAAGAGGCCATAAAAAAAGAGAAAAGGCCCAAAAAAAAATAAAAAAATGAGAGAAAAAGAGAGAAGGGACAATGCTACTATCCTTTTACCACACTTGTGCTTCAAAGTAGCACTAAGATCTACATAATAGAGAGTCTCTCATTTTGTCACTTTCATATACTAGTGGGAATTTTTCATTATAGAACTTGGCTTGTATATTCCAATGATGGGCTTCCTCAAAGTGCCCTAGGTCTTCGTGAGCAAGCAAGTTGGATGCACACCCACTTAGTTTCTTTTGTAGAGCTTTCATATACTTATAGCTCTAGTGCATCTGTTGCATGGCAATCCCTACTCCTCATGTTGACATCAATTGATGGGCATCTCCATAGCCCGTTGATTATCCTCGTCAATATGAGACTTTCCTTTTTTTGTCTTCTCCACACAATCCCATCATCATATTTCTACTCCACCCATAGTGCTATACCCATGGCTTGCGCTCATGTATTGCGTAAAGGTTGAAAGAGTTTGAGATTATTTGAGTATGAAACAATTGCTTGGCTTGTCTTCGGGGGTATAGAAGTTGGGAACATCTTTGTGTGCCGAAAATGAAGCATAGCCTAACTATATGATTTATTAGGGATGAACTTTCTTTGGCCATGTTATTTTGAGATGACATAATTGCTTAGTTAGTATGCTTGAAGTATTATTATTTTTATGTCAATATGAACTTTTGTCTTAAATCTTTTGGATCTGAATATTCATATCACAAGTAAGAAGATTTATATTGAAATTATGCCAAAGTATCACTCGCATCAAAAATTCTCTTTTTATCATTTACCTACTCGAGGACGAAAGCGGGAATTAAGCTTGGGGATGACTGATCGTCTCCAACGTATCTATAATTTTGATTGCTCCATGCTACTTTATCTACTGTTTTGGACTATATTGGGCTTTATTTTACACTTTTATATTACTTTTGGGACTAACCTATTAACCGGAGGCCCAGCCTGTAATTGTTGTTTTTGCCTATTTGATGTTTGAAGAAAGCGGAATATCAAACGGAGTCCAAATGGAATGAAACCTTCGGGAACGTGATCTCACCGAACGTGATCCAGGAGACTTGGACCCTACTCCAAGAAGTGCCAAAGGCGGTCACGAGGGTGGAGGGCGCCCCCCCGGGCGCGCCCCCTACCTCGTGGGCCCCCTGACGCTCCACCGACGTACTCCTTCCTCCTATATATACCTACGTATCCCCAAACGATCAGAGGAGGAGCCAAAAACCTAATTCCACCGCCGTACCTTCCTCAGCATCCACGAGATCCCATCTTGGGGCCTGTTCCGGAGCTCCGCCGAAGGGGGCATCCACCACGGAGGGCTTCTACATCAACACCATAGCCCCTCCGATGAAGTGTGAGTAGTTTACTTCAGACCTTCGGGTCCATAGCTAGTAGCTAGATGGCTTCTTCTCTCTTTTTGGATCTCAATACAATGTTCTCCCCCTCTCTCGTGGAGATCTATTCGATGTAATCTTCTTTTTGCGGTTCGTTTGTTGAGATCGATGAATTGTGGGTTTATGATCCAGCTTATCTATGAATAATATTTGAATCTTCTCTGAATTCTTTTATGTGTGATTGAGTTATCTTTGCAAGTCTCTTCGAATTATCCGTTTGGTTTGGCCAACTAGATTGGTAGTTATTGCAATGGGAGAAGTGCTTAGCTTTGGGTTCAATCTTGCGGTGTCCTTACCAAAGGATGTGAGAAAGGGTTGCAAGGCACGTATTGTATTGTTGCCATCAAGGATAACAAGATGGGGTATTTATCATATTGCATGAATTTATTCCTCTACATCATGTCATCTTGCTTAAGGCGTTACTGCTTTTTAATTTAATACTCTAGATGCATGCTTTGGATAGTGGTCGATGAGTGGAGTAATAGTAGTAGATGCAGAATCGTTTCGATCTACTTGTCTCGGACGTGATGCCTATATACATGATCATACCTAGATAACCTCATAACTATGCTCAATTCTGTCAATTGCTCAACAGTAATTTTTTCACCCACCGTAGAATATGTATGCTCTTGAGAGAAGCCACTAGTGAAAACTATGGCCCCCGGGTCTATTCTCATCATATCAATCTCTATCACTGTATTTACTTGCTTTGTTTTTACTTTGCTTTTACTTTTTACTTTGCATCTTTATACCAAAAATACCAAAAATATTATCTCTATCAGATCTCACTCTCGTAAGTGACCGTGAAGGGATTGACAACCCCTAATCGCGTTGGTTGAGAGTAGCTATCATTTTGTGCATGTACGAGGGACTTGCGCGTGGCCTCCTCTTTGGATTGATACCTTGGTTCTCAAAAACTGAGGGAAATACTTACGCTACTGTGCTGCATCATCCTCTCCTCTTCGGGGAAAACCAACGCAAGCTCAAGACGTAGCATGGCACACAGGAGGTGGAAAGGCCTACAGTATCACGAGCTTATCGCCCGTATTACAGGACAAAACGCATTTAATGCGTTGCTTAGGTGTCCCCTAGCTTTATCGGGGACGGGAGCGAGGCCCGTCCCGTCCGTCGCCGTTCATCTTCGCTTCGACACGCACCCTGGCCAGCGATGCATGCGGCGCCATGTAGGCAGGTAGCTGAGGTGGCGCGGTGGTAGGGTCTTCACGAAGATTTGCATGCTGCCACGCAGGCGCTTGCTGATCTGGCCTGGAAGCTGCATGTGGCCACGCAGGTGCCTGCCTAGTTGGTTGGGCTAGAAACTGCATGCTAATGGCGGTGGAAACTTGGCTGGTGCGGGCCTGGCAGTGGCCCCGCTGATGTCCTCGGCAAGGGCCATGCCGGGGGCCCGGCAAGGGTCTCGCCGTGGCGCGCAGTCGTCCCCAGCAAGGATCTTGCCGGGGGTCTCGTGGCCTTCCTCGGCAAGGATCCCGCCAAGGGTCACCGTCTTCTGGTCCTCATCTGATCTCATATATCTATTGTATTGGCGAAGATCTGCATGCCACCACAGAGGTGCCTCCCGAGCCCTAGTCCAATCGTAGTTGGTTTGGTTGGAACCTGTGGGCTCAAGGACGGCTTGCTCTGTTAGTGTTTGGGTAAGTTGCCCCGGCAAGGTTTTTGCGGGGCCGCGGAGGACGCCCCGGCAAGGGCCTTGCCGAGGGTCTCCACCTTGTCCCTTTGTTGTCTTGTGTTTCTGGCCTTGGCGTTGCCTCTGACCATCTTGTGTTTCGGCTTTTCTCCGGCTCCCCTCCTCTGCCCTGCTTAGTGTGACCGTGGCGCGCGGCTTCGACTATCCGTGCACAAGTAAAGGGGTCAAAAGGAGTGCCCCTACTTTTGTACACCGACAGGAGCCCCGAGCCTGGGCCACAAATAAGCGTGACACGTTGTTGGGCCAGGCCCAGAGCGGTGCGCGGGCAGGCGGGCGGATTTTCATCGCAGTAATTCTTCGTCCGCTGCGCTTCCCCATGACCCACGTTGGACGCGCGTCGTGGAGGATCTTGCGTGACGTGGGGGCATGAGTGGGACGGTTCTCGCACGCATGCGTCACATCACAGTTAATGGGAAAGGAGGCGGCCCCAGCCTTTCCCGTAAAAAGGAATAACCGCGGGCAGGTTGCTCACTTTACCCCCTTCCCTGCATCTTCTCCAATCTTCAAAGCCGCCGCCCCCTTTCTTCCTCCTTCTTGAGTTCTTGCCTTCGCTCGCTGCCGCTGCGTCTCTGCCGCCTTATGTCTCTTGCTCCCCCAAGCCGCCATGGCGCCCAAATCCACCAAGGGCAAGGGAGTAGCCAAGGAAGCCGGCACGACGGAGCCGCCGGAGAGTGAGCAGGCGGCGCGACGAACACAGCTCGCCTACTTCCCCTCGATGGTCGACGCGATCGAACTGCGGGATTACTTCAAGCCCCTATGGGGGGTGAAGACAGGGGGAGAGAAGACGGGGCATCCAGCCACGCGCGTCATCCCCGCCAACTGCACTGAGGCCGCCTCAAATCGGGACCCTTTCTTTGTCGACTATTTCTCCTGCGGGCTCTGTCCCCACTTCTCCGATTTCTTCAACGATGTCATGCACACCTACGGCTTCCATTTTTTGGATTTTACTCTGAATGTCGTGGCGTGCATAGCTCTTTTCGCGCACCTCTGTGAGGGCTTCTCAGGGGTGCATCCCAACACGGCGCTCTTCCGCCACTACTTCTTCCCTCGGATCCAACCGGGGGACGCCATTTCCGGGTGTGTCACATGTATCCCAAGGGCCAAGGGGACGTACCCGGAGGGTGACATGAAGGATAGGTGGGAAGAATGGCAGGGCCGATGGTGCTGGATTGAAGAGAAGGACCCGCGGGACTTTTGCCGGGTCCGCGATGCACCGCCGGTTCACCGGGGCGACTGGAGCGACGTTGATGCTGACGACGTGAAGCTCACGGTTGCCACCACCAGGGTCCTTTGCCTCACCGAGGTCGGGCTCACCCTTGAGATGATCGGGGCGGATTTCATCCGCCGCCGAATTGCTCCTCTGCACAACAAGGGGAGGCCGGCCTGGATTTTCACGAACGCCGCCGACATCATGAGGCTCTGCCCCAGCCTCGACCACAACCTTACAGTGATGAGGCACGCCCATCTCTACCAGCGGCTCTTCCAGCTAGATGTGAACCGCGACGGCAAGGTCGGGCGGACCGGCAAGGCCGCGAGGGCCGCAGTGAAGGCCGGCAAGGTCACCAAAGGGGTCCCTGTTCAGGTTGCCGGTGGGAGTGGTCCCGCTGAGCAACAACTCTCGCCGGACCGAAATCGTCGCCATGATGTCGGACTTCAACGCGCTTGGCCTTGACCCGAGCTGGGTCGAGCCGAAGGAACTTCAGGTGCAGGAGTTCTTCGACACCTTGCACGAGGGGTAAGTCACCGTCGAGCCGCAGCTCGTCCAGGACACCTCCCAGGTGGAGCTGGACTATATCGCCGCTAGGGCGGCAGAGGCGAAGCTCGCTGAGGAGGCCAGCAGCACCGGCGGCGTGGAGGACAAGGCCGCGGCGGAAGCGGAGGAGAAGGAGCTCACCCAGTGGGTGGAGGTTGCCGGGGAGGCCAGCAGTGCCAGCACCGGGGCTCCTCTGGTCGAAGACGTGGTCGGTGAGTCGTCGGAGGAGGAGGTCGTGGCCGTCGACCCTCCAGCCACGGGGAGAGGACGGGTTCTGCGGCGGGCCACCTCCGAGGAGCCGGTCTGGCCCGGCAGGGCTGCGCAGCTGCAGCAGGCCCAGGAGATGTCTGCACGCCAGACGAGGGCCACGGCGGCAAAGAAAGTGGTGAAGGCCGCGGTGGTGAAGGATAAGGCATTCGCTTCTTCCTCGGCAAAGCGCGCTCAGATGCCACCCCCTTCCCCTCCTCCGGCAGACGTTGACGCGGGGGTCACCTTTGACTTCGGGTCCCTCAACCCAAGGAGGAAGAGGAAGGCAGCAGAGGAGGAGGTGGACGACGGGTAAGTATCTTACTCTTTTTTGTCATCTCCGTCTCCTCAGCCTGTACCGCTTGTCTTGACTTGTTTTCATCTTTGCAGGGATGCGGAGACGCTGTCCCAGAGGGTGAAGAGGGCCAAAGCCTAGGCGGGCAATCAGCCCCCGGCGGGTACTTCGAGGGCACCACTGGTGGTGCTGAGCAGCCCAGACAGCAGCCCAACAGCCTCCCCCAGTAAGTTCATCATTCACCCCTCGTCAACATGTGTTGGGGGCACGATCTCCTGGTGCTAACCTTGCTGGAGTTGCAGGAGGAGGACAGCAGCAGGAGGAGCCACAGAGGGCTACCCCTAACACACCGCCCCCATCGACCACGCCGCCCCGAGGGGCGTCCCCGACAAGGGCGCCAAGCACCGAGCCCATGCACACGGAGGAAGGGGAGGAGAACTCGGGCGCCGGTGGCTTTGCCTCGGCGCCAAATGTTGGCGGGGAGGGGACCTCTCCTCCCCAGCCCGGCACTGGTAAGCCGCTCTCCTTTCGTCTATGTTCTTTTTCTTTTCTTGCTGATTCTTGGTCTTGGCTTTGTCCCGTTCCCTTCTTGGTGTCCAGATCGTCCATCGGCGGACCAGGAGGACATTGACGCCATCATCGAGGACGTCGCCAAGGACGCCGCGGCAGAGGCCGAGAAGGTCGCTGCCGAGGAGTCCGCCAAGGGTGTTGCCGAAGACGCCGGCAAGGGGCCTGCCGGAGAGGCCGGCAAGGCCGCCACCGAGGAGGAGCTGGTCGATGACCAACCTTCCTCCTCTGCTGCCTCCGGCTTCAGCAGGTATCTGAGGGTGACTGACGACCTCTTCGTCCACCTCCCAGGGGCGTCCAGCTCCAGGGAGCCCGTCGAGGGAGAGGTGTTCGACGAAGAGGTGCTTGCCGCCGCCGGGCTCGAGGTCGTCGATGAGCCGAGCGCCGGTGGCGACGGATCTCAGGAGGAGCGGCTTCTCCAAGCCATGGGCGCCAATTTCTGGAAGCTCTAGGCGCTCCATCGCGCCCGCCTAGACAAGGCGGAGGCGGACCTCAAGGTGCACGTCACCGAGGCGCAGACTTGTTCCGCCAAGCTAGCAAAGAGCTGAAGGCCGACCAGGGCAAGCTGTCCAAGCGTGACGTGGAGCTCACCATGAAGCTGGCCGACATCGAGAAGGCCTAGGTGAGGCGGAGGGCTTGTCCACTGCAGCTGAGGCCGCTCGGACCCAGCATCAGGCCACGCTGAACTCCCATGAGGAGGACCTCGCCAAGTGGGAGGCGGACCTCGACGCCAAACTCCGCGCCAAGGACAAGGAGGTGGGGAAGCATGTCGCGTAGCAGACCCAAGAGCTGGAGCAGAGGCACAGGGAGACGCTCGATGCCCAGGCTCTGGTTCACACCGGCAAGGTGAAGGAGCTGGAGGTGGAGCGGGACGGGCTGAAGGAGCAGGCCCTGAAGCTGTCCCAGGAGAAGGACACGCTCAACGGCGCCCTGACGGAGGCGCAGGGCGCGGCTGTCAGCAGGGCCGGGGAGCTCTCCGAGGCCAACAACTCCATCAAAGACCTCAAGCTGAAGTTGGATGGCCTTGAGGAGATGCTCTCAGAGGCCAAGGCTCGGGAGGAGACCCTGGCCAAGGATCTAGAGGCCGAGAAGCTGCAGCGGAGGAACGAAGCCGCCAGCCACAAGGATTTCATGGAGGGCAAGAATCGCTGGATCAGCCGCCTCGAGGACGCCGCCGGCAGGATCACCACACAGCTGGCTACCATGGGGATGTCAAATGTGAGGTATGCCCCAGAGCGCAGCAAAACTACCAACGCCAAGCTGACCCTGTTCTTCGAGGGTGTTCTCGGGGCCCTGGAGCAGTACCACTCCAACAGGGCAGCTTTGCTGGCCGACGAGAATCGAAGGCTTTCCCGGGATGCCATGACCAAGGTCCTCACCAAGGTGGCGTACTGGAACCCCACCCTTGACTTCGACGCCGCGCTGGAGAGCTTGCCGGAGGGCACTGACCTCGCGCCGCTCAAGGAGCGTATCGAGCCCATCATCAGCCTCATCAACGGAATTCAAAGGGTGGAAGGCCAGCGCCGGGATTAGGCACCCCGTTTCTTATCGCCTCTGCAGGTTCATGACCAAGACAGTTTCTATCTTTAGTTAGAACCATGGCAACAATTTGATGTAATATACTCTGCAGTACTCTTGATACAATGCATGTTATTTTCCTGTTCGATTTCCCTTTGTATGTCCACCCTACGTTAACCGGGTAGGCTCGCCGGCGCGTAAACCCAGGGCGGCGTCTTGAGGACAGATCCCCATTGGCCTGCCGGGTGCGCTTGCTGCCGGGCAAACCACCTCACCGCCCTTAGCGTGGCCGCTCGACCTGTCGAGCTTGACTCAAGTCAGAATCGAGAGCGTTGCCTAGTGTGGAAGGCTACCCTGCCACTTTCGACGCGGCCGCTTGAGCTATTGAGCGGACTCGAAACAGAACAAGGGCATTGCCAATTGCGGGAGGGCCCCTTTACGTGCGGGTTTTCCATACATAGGAAGGATCTCCGAGGACAATAAACTCATGTATAAAAGGAAATAGCTCAAAGGCTCTAGATGACTTAGATTTTCTGTTGCCGCACTGGCATCCTTCACGCTTGCAGGTAGCGCAGTTTTCTCCTGGTCGTCTTCTTCTTGGGAGCCATGGCGATGAAGAACTGCTAGGCTAACTACTAGACCAGATTCTCACAATTGCGCCCCCTACCTGGCGCGCCAAAGATGTCGTGGGAAACAACACCTATGGGATCACAAGAATCCCTACTACGGTTGCCGGGGCGCGGGGTTGTGAGAAGAGCAGGATTAGTAGTCAACACAAGGATCGTTTATCTAGGTTTAGGCCACGAGGATGCGTAATACCCTAGTCCTGCTTTGGTGGATGTATTGAGTGTTCTTGAGCTCTCGAACTAGCTATGGTGGCTGCATAGTTCAAAAGAGCCGAATCCCCCTCCAGTACGCCATGGGCCTCCTTTTATAGTCGAAAGGGGCTGCCACAGTGGCACACATGAGGTGGAAAGGCCTACAGTACCACGAGCTTATCGCCCGTATTACAGGACAAAATGCATTTAATGTGTCGCTTAGGTGTCCCCTAGCTTTATCAGGGACGAGAGCGAGGCCCGTCCCGTCCATTGCCGCTCCTCTTCACTTCGACACGCGCCCTGGCTAGCGATGCATGCGGCGCCATGTAGGCAGGCAGGCAGCTGAGGTGGCGCGGTGGTAGGGTCTTCACGAAGATCTGCATGCCGCCACGCACGCGCTTGCTGATCTGGCCTGGAAGCTGCATGTGGCCACGCAGGTGCCTGCCTAGTTGGTCGGGCTGGCAGTTGCATGCTAATGGCGGTGGAAACTTGGCTGGTGCGGGCCTGGCAGTGGCCCTGCTGATGTCCTCGGCAAGGGCCTTGTCGGGGCCCCGGCAAGGGTCTCGCCGTGGCGCGCAGTCGTCCCCGGCAAGGATCTTGCTGGGGGTCTCGTGGCCTTCCTCGGCAAGGATCCGGCCGAGGGTCGCCGTCTTCTGGTCCTCATCTGATCTCATATATCTATAGTCTTGACGAAGATCTGCATGCCACCACAGAGGTGCCTCCCGAGCCCTGGTCCAATCGTAGTTGGTTGGGTTGGAACCTGTGGGCTCAAGGGTGGCTCCCTTTGTTGGTGTTTGGGTAAGTTGCCCCGCCCCGGCAAGGGCCTTGCCGGGGGGTCTCCACCTTGCCCCTTTGATGTCTTGTGTTTCTGGCCTTGGGGTTGCCTCTGACCATCTTGTGTTTCGGCTTTTCTCCGGCTCCCCTCCTCTGCCCTGCTTAGTGTGGCCGTGGCGCACGGCTTTGTCCGTGCACAAGTAAAGGGGTCAAAAGGAGTGCCCCTACTTTTGTACACCGAAACAATGATGTATCCTATGCATAGCAACGAGGGAGAGAGTGTGTCTATGTACCCTCGTAGACCGTAAGCAGAAGCGTTTCTCAATGCGGTTGATGTAGTCGAACTTCTTTGCGTTTCAACTGATCAAGTATCGGCCGCACGACACCTCTGCGTTCTGCACACGTTCAGCTCGGTGACGTCCCTCGCCTTTTTGATCCAGCAAGACGTCGAGGTAGTAGATGAGTTCCGTCAGCACGACGGCGTGGTGACGGTGATGGTGAAGTGTTCTCCGCAGGGCTTGGCCTAAGCACTATGAAAATATGTCTGAGGGAGTAAACGGTGGACGGGGGCACCGCACACGGCAAAGACAATGTTGTGTCTGAAGGAAATATGCCCTAGAGGCAATAATAAAGTTGTTATATATTTCCTTATTCACGATAAATGTTTATTA
This sequence comes from Aegilops bicornis, assembly GCA_021605145.1. Taxonomy (NCBI): domain Eukaryota; kingdom Viridiplantae; phylum Streptophyta; class Magnoliopsida; order Poales; family Poaceae; genus Aegilops; species Aegilops bicornis. Next base: position 358,122,280 of record CM038672.1, on the reverse strand, counting down.
TTCATGCTAGAATTGTATTGATCGGAAACATAAATACATGTGTGAATACATAGACAAAACATTGTGTCCCTAGTGAGCCTCTACTTGACTATCTCGTTGATCAAAGATGGTTAAGGTTTCCTAACCATGGACATGAGTTGTCATTTGATAATGGGATCACATCATTAGGAGAATGATGTGATGGACATGACCCATCCGTTAGCTTAGCATATTGATTGTTCAGTTTTATTGCTATTGCTTTCTTCATGTCAAATACATATTCCTTTGACTATGAGATTATGCAACTCCCGGATACCGGAGGAATGCCTTGTGTGCTATCAAACACCACAACGTAACTGGGTGATTATAAAGATGCTCTATAGGTATCTCTGAAGGTGTTTTGTTGGGTTGGCATGAATCGAGATTAGGATTTGTCACTCTGAGTATCGGAGAGGTATCTCTGGGCCCTCTCGGTAATACACATCATAAGCTTGCAAGCAAACGACTAAGGAGTTAGTCACGAGGTGATGTATTATGGAACAAGTAAAGAGACTTGCCAGTAATGAGATTGAACTAGGTATGAAGATACCGACGATCGAATCTCGGGCAAGTAACATACCAATGACAGAGGGAATGACGTATGTTGTCATTATGGTACGACCGATAAAGATCTTCGAAGAATATGTGGGAACCAATATGAGCATCCAGGTTCCGCTATTGGTTATTGACCGGAGAGGTGTCTCGGTCATGTCTACATTGTTCTCGAACACGTAGGGTCCACACTCTTGACGTTCGATGATGATTTTGTATTATATGAGTTATGTGATTTGGTGACCGAATGTTGTTCGGAGTCCCGGATGAGATCACGGATATGACGAGGAGTCTCGAAATGGTCGAGAGGTAAAGATTCATATATTGGACGATGATATTCGGACACCGGAAGTGTTCCGGGGGTACCGGGTACATATTGGGTCACCGGAAGGGGTTCCGAGCATCCCCCCGGGCCTAATGGGCCAAGAAGGGGACAGACCAGCCCCTAGGGGGCTGGTGCGCCCCATGTAGGCCGAAATAAGGGGGAAGGAAAGAGGGTAAGAGAGAAAGGAAGGGGAGCAATTCGGCCTCCCCTTCCTTCTCTCCTCCCTCCTCCTTCCTTCCCCCTCCGGATGAATATGGAAGGGGAGGCCGGGTGGGAGGCGCCCAAGTAGGATTCCTCCTACTCGGGGCGCCCCCTTGGCTGCCTCTCCTCCCCTCCAACCTATATATATGAGGGGGCACCGCTAGAAGATAGACCAACAATTGTTAGCCGTGTGCGGCGGCCCCCTCCATAGTTTACGCCTCCGGTCATATTGACGTAGTGCTTAGGCGAAGCCCTGCGCGGATCACTTCACCATCACCGTCACCATGCCGTCGTGCTGACAGAACTCTCCCTCGACACTTTGCTGGATCAAGAGTTCGAGGGACGTCATCGAGCTAAACGTGTGTAGAACTCGGAGGTGCCATACGTTCGGTGCTTGATCGGTCAGAACGAGAAGAAGTTTGACTACAAAGAATCAAGGTTGTCAAACGCTTCGCTTTCGGTCTCATTTAGGGTACGTGGACACACTCTCCCCCTCTTGTTGATATGCATCTCCTAGATAGATCTTGCGTGAGCGTAGGAAAATTTTGAAATTGCATGCTACGTTTCCCAATAGTGGCATCCGAGCCAGGTCTATGCGTAGATGATATGCACGAGTAGAACACAAAGTGTTGTGGGCGGTGATCATCATACTGCTTACCACCAATGTCTTATTTTGATTCGGCGGTATTGTTGGATGAAGCGGCCCGGACCAACTACATGACCATGTTCATGAGACCGGTTCCACCGACAGACATGCAACTAGTTTTGCATAAAGGTGGTCAAGGGTGTCTGTTTCTCCAACTTTAGTTGAATCGAATTTGACTGCGGCCGGTCCTTGTTGAAGGTTAAAATGACAAACTTTATAAATCACCATTGTGGTTTTGATGCGTATGTAAGAACGGTTCTTACTATAAGCCCGTAGCAGCTACATAAAACTTGCAACAACAAAGTAGAGGACGTCTAACTTGTTTTTGCAGGGCATGTTGTGATGTGATATGGTCAAGACATGGTGTGATATAATGCTATTGTATGAGATGATCATGTTTTGTAAAAGTTATCGGCAACTGGCAGGAGCCTTATGGTTGTCACTTTATTGTATGAAATGCAAACGCCATGTAGTTGCTTTACTTTATCACTATGTGTTAGTGATAGTTGTAGAAGCAATAGTTGGCGAGACGACCACGACGCTACGATGGAGATCAAGGTGTCAATCCGGTGACGATGGAGATCATGACGGTGCTTTGGAGATGGAGATCAAAAGCACAAGATGATTATGGCCATGTCATGTCACATATTTTGATTGCATGTGATGTTTATCTTTTATGCATCTTATTTTGCTTAGTACGGTGGTAACACTATAAGATGATCCCTCACTAAAATTTCAAGGTATAAGTGTTCTCCCTGAGTATGCACCGTTGTGACAGTTCGTCGTGTTGAGACACCACGTGATGATCGGGTGTGATAGGTTGTACGTTCACATACAACGGGTGCTAGATAGTTTTGTACATGCGGAATACTCGGGTTAAACTTGACGAGCCTAGCATGTACGCATATGGCCTCGTAACACTGGAGACCGAAAGGTCGAACGTGAATCATATAGTAGATATGATCAACATAGAGATGTTCACCATTGAAGACTACTCCATCTCATGTGATGATCAGACATGGTTTAGTTGACTTGGATCACGTGATCATTTAGATGACTCGGGGATGTCTATCTAAGTGGGAGTTCTTAAGTAATATGATTAATTGAACTTAATTTATCATGAACTTACTCCTGATAGTTTTTGCATATCTATGTTGTAGATCAATAGCTCGCGTATAGCTCCCCTGTTTTTTTATATGTTCCTAGAGAAAACTAAGTTGAAAGATGATAGTAGCAAATATACGGATTGGGTCCGTGATCTGAGGATTATCCTCATTGCTGCACAGAAGAATTATGTCCTTGATGCACCGCTAGGTGATGTACCTATTGTAGGAGTAGATGCGTACGTTATGAACGCTTGACAAGCTCAAGATGATTACTACTTGATAGTTTAGTGCACCATGCTTTACGGCTTAGAACCGACTTCAAAAATGTTTTGAACGCCATGGAGCATATGAGATGTTCCAAGAGTTGAAAATGATATTTCAGACTCATGCCCGTGTTAAGAGGTATGAGACCTCTGACAAGTACTTTGCCTACAAGATGGAAGAGAATAGCTCAGCTAGTGAGCATGTGCTCAGAATATCTGGGTTACTACAATCACTTGAATCAAGTGGGAGTTAATCTTCTAGATCAAATAGTAATTGACAGAGTTCTCTAGTCACTATCACCAAGTTACTGGAACTTCATGAGGAACTATAATATGCAAGGGGTGATGAAAACGATTCCCAAGCTCTTCGCGATGCTGAAATTGGCGAAGGTAGAAATCAAGAAAAAGCATCAAGTGTTGATGGTTGACAAGACCACTAGTTTCAAGTAAAAGGGCAAGGGAAAGAAATGGAACTTCAAGAAGAATGAGAAGCAAGTTTCCACTCCCATGAAGAAGCCCAAAGCTAGACCCAAGCCTGAAACTAAGTGTTTTTACTGCAAAGGAAATGGTCACTGGAAGCGGAACTACCCCAGATACTTGGCGGATAAGAAGGATGGAAAAGTGAACAAAAGGTATATTTGATATATGTTATTGATGTTTACTTTACTAGTGTTCATAGTAACCCCTGGGTATTTGATACCGGTTCAGTTGCTAAGATTAGTAACTCGAAACAGGAGTTGCAAAATGAACAGAGACTAGTTAAGGGCAAGGTGACGATGTGTGTTGGAAGTGATTCCAAGGTTGATAAGATCACCATCGCGCACTCCCTCTACCTTCGGGATTAGTGTAGAACCTAAATAAATGTATTTTGGTGTTTGCGTTGAGCATGAGTATGATTGGATCATGTTTATTACAATACGGTTATTCATTTAAGTCAAAGAATAATTGTTATTCGATTTACATGAATAAAACCTTCTATGATCATACACTCAATATAAATGGTTTATTGAATCTCGATTATAATAATACACATATTCATAATATTGATGCCAAAAGATGCAAAGTTGATAATGATAGTGCAACATGCTTGTGGCACTGCCGTTTAGGTCATAATGGTGTAAAGCGCATGAAGAAACTCCATGCGGACGGACTTTTGGAATCACTTGATTATGAATCATTTGATGCTTGCGAACCATGCCTCATGGGCAAGATGACTAAGACTCTATTCTCCAGAACAATGGAGCAAGCCACTAACTTAATGGAAATAATACATACCGATGTATGCGGTCCGATGAGTGTTGAGGCTCGCGGCGGGTATCGTTATTTTCTGACCTTCACAGATGATTTGAGCATATATGGGTATATCTACTTGATGAAACACAAGTATGAAACATTTGAAAAGTTCAAATAATTTTAGAGTGAAGTGGAGAATCATCGTAACAAGAAAATAAAGTATCTACGATCTGATCGCGGAGGCGAATATTTGAGTTACGAGTTTGGCCTTCATTTAAAACAATGTGGAATAGTTTCACAACTCACGCCACCTGTGTCGGCGTTCTGGGAAAGGGGGTACCCAGACTTGCCTGCCTGCGGCCTGCGGCGTGGCTCAAGAGGTGGCCCAGTACGGCCCATCTTCATCAACACAAGCTCAAGACCCTCGCGAGGGGCCAAGCCTCATGGGCGGATTTACGTGAAACCTTCTCGAGCCTGCACGGCCTCGTCAGGCTGGCTCGCGAGGAGGCGGAGAGATCAAGGTGGGGCACCTCACGAGGTGCCCATGACGCAAGCCGTGATGACCAAGGGCGCCAGGCGGGCGCCAGCCCGCGCAGTGTCCTCATTTCCTCTTTGGTGCAAAGGAGGCAAGCGCAGGCGAGAGCATCAAGCAAAGGCAGCCGTTTTGGTGCAACAAGACCAAGACCATCACAACGGCAGGAAGGAGGTCATCGTGGAGCCCAAGTCGGCGTCATCATCAGAGCCTTTGACAGGCGAGGACCAACTTTAGTCAGGACAAGTGTACTGGATGTTCCCCTTCAAAATGGCCAATTGTTGGCGCCCTTCCCGCTCAATATTTGGGAAGAGGCCCAGGGCCTCTGCCTATAAGTAGAGCTTAGCCACCACAAGATGAGGCATCTCATCTTAGCCGATCCAATCCGATCGAGAGCCTAGCCACAAGAACACCTCACCCTCGCGGGTTGTTCTTCCTTGTATTGTTCATCATCAGCCCCGAGGCAATCCGCCACACCACACACCTTTGGAGTAGGGTATTACACCACAATGGTGGCCCGAACCAAGATAAACCTTTGTGTCCCTTTGTGTTGCTCTTTTCGTAGTTTAAATCCTTGCGAGGCGACGAAGTGCAGGTAGGTAGGGGGTGAGATCTCCGCATGCACCCTAGAGTTCGAACCTAGAGGGTCTGCCGGAACCCGAAATCCGACATTTGGCGCGCCAGGTAGGGGTGCACCGGAATCCGTCTTCCGCCGCCCTGTTCTTCGCCGCCCATCGCATCCATGTCGGACGCCCGTCGAACCCAGCTGAAGCGCCGAGCCGCTCTCGCTACCAGCGTCGCCAGACGGGCCCCTGTCGGCGGCGCCCGCCGTTCCCGTCACTTTGCCATCAACGGCGCCACCGGCCCGGCGGGGAACGAGCAGCAAGCATCGTCCCAGCATCCGTCCGTGAGGCGAGACGACCGCACCACTACTCCTTCACTCGCCCCAGCTGGTTCTTCGTCTCGCGCGCTCCGCGCACCCATAGAGGCTCAAGCCGCTCTCATCGCGGCAAACGAGCTCATGCGCTACCGCCCCGTCGACGACGTCTACGAGGAGTGGCTGGACCGCGTCGCCGAGCTCATCCGCGCCGCAGGGGGCTCCCCCGCGCCGTCCTTCTCGCTGCACCGCGCCCACTTTGGCGCTGGCGATGAAGCTCTGGGGCGCCTCACCGCCTCCCCTCAAGAAGGCGCCTTGGCCCCCAAAGCGTGGCCCCTGGCGGAACCCACTCCGTCCGGCACCAAGCAAGAAGAGCAGAGCTGTCAAGAGGTTCCTCGCCCCAAGAAGCTGCCCGAGTGCTCCCTCGACTGCCCGTCATGACTGCGCTCTGCTCCAAAGACGCGCCAAGACCAGCGCTGCTCCCAAGCGGCGCGCATGGGGACCGCAAGACCAGGCCCTTCGTCACCAAAGGCCTCCCTTTGGCCACAGTATGTCAGCGCCTTCACCGCCGAGCTGCCTTGTCGCGTGGCCCGACAAGTTCAAGCCAGACCTGCCTCCTTGCTACGACGGCACGGCCGACCCCGCGGAGTTCCTCCAGCTTTACGAGCTGGGCATCGAAGCCGCCAACGGGGACGAGAAGGTCACGGCAAACTGGTTTCCCATGGCGCTCAAAGACGGTGCCCGCACCTAGCTCCTAAACCTGGCTCCTGGCACGATCTCCTCCTAGGACGAGATGCACACCCGCTTCATCGCCAACTTCCAAGGCACTCGCGACCAGCCTCTGCCAGGGCGACATGTGCCGCATCAAGCAGCAGCCAGAGAGACCCCGCAGTACATCCAGCGCTTCAACAACGCACGCCTCAAGATTCCCAAGGTGACCGAGGAGGCCATCATCTCCGCCTTCTCCGACGGTGTGCGTGACGTCAATATGAAGGAGGAGCTAGCGATGCATGAAGATCTGTGCACATCCTTGGAGCTGTTCAACTTGGCGACCAAGTGCGCGCCAGGAGCTAAGGAAGGACGCCTTTCCCTCCTCGAGCTGCCAGCCGCACCCGTAAGAGATGAAGCCCAAGGTCAAGGACGTGAAGCGCAAGGGGGCTGCCGTGCTCGCGGCAGAACCAGATACCAAGCGAGGCAGAGATCAGCCCGAGTCTTCCAAGGGCAGCCGGTACTGTGTGTACCACGACCTCCACACCCACAACACCAACGAATGTCAAGAACTCCGAGCCGTGCGAGAAGGGCGAATCGGTCGACGCCCCGACCGCAACGATCGAGGCTACGGCAGAGGAGGAGGAAGAAACGCAGGACGCTGGGAAGACCGTGGCCCTTGCCAAGGGTGGCGCGACCGACCTCGCGAGGACCGGCTGGCAGGATCAGCCTCGCGAGGAGGTTGGAGGGACCCGCCTCAGCTAGGGAGGATGGAGGATCAGCCTCGCGAGGATCGCCCGCAAGGAAACGCAAGCCTCCCTCCACTGCCGCCGCAGCCAAGGAAAAATGAGGACCATCATCAGGACGAGGGGGCTGGGGCTTCCAGGAGCCACGCGCGATCGCCTGCATCCTGGGCGGAGCTCAAGCCCCAGCCTCTCAACGCATCTTCAAGCAGTTTGCCCGCGAAGTGAATGCAGTCCTCCCCAAGCTCGAAGCCACGCGCCCTCTCAGGTGGTGAGCGTGCGCTATCACGTTGAGCTCAGCGGATCAGCTCAAGTGCGCGGCCACAGCCGGAGTCCTCCCGATGCTTTGTTCCCCAATCATCAAGAACGCGTGCAAGTCACCAGACCCTCATCGATGGCGGAGCAGGGCTCAATGTCATGTCCAGTAGAGACATTCAACAACCTCCAAGTGCCTTACAATCAGCTTCACCAACCAAGCCTTTCTCCAGAGTCACCGATGGCTCCATTAGCCCGATTAGGCAGGTCCGCCTCCTGTCACCTTCGGGCGTCGACAACTTCGCACCGAGCTCATCGACTTCGACATCGCCCACATTCGCCTGCCATACAATGCCATCCTTGGGTACCCAGCTCTGGCCAAGTTCATGGTCGTGACTCACCACGGCTACAACGTCCTCAAGATGCCAGGAAGCGGCGGAGTCATCACGGTGCCTTGTGAAGAGAGAGATGCGGTGTGCTCCCTGGAGCGTGCTTTTCAAGCCGCGTCACTTGAAGACCCAGATCGCAGGAGCGGGAGGCTCCCCGAGGCTGCTCCCAAGAAGAAGAAGACATCGCCAGGCCCGACCCCTCGGGAGGCAGGCCCCTCAGGGTCCGCGCCTGTTCAGGGGGCACCTCCTTCTGTCGCATAGGAAGGCGCCGGCCGCCTCCTCGAGCAAGGCTCGAGGGCTCTCTCCTGGAGGGCCACCAACTTTGCTAAGATCACGAGGGAGGTGCTTGGGCACCACTTGGAGGCGTGTTTCAAAGCACGTTTCCCTCGGGAAGGAGCGAGGCAAGGAGGGCCAAACCCTCAGGAGTTCATCAGCCAGATCATTCAGGAGCTGCAGGAGTCAAGAGTCATGAGTGGCAGCCGCCACTCCGGCCAGAGCTCCCCATCCAGGCGAGGATGGTGGGCTGCGCGTCTGCATCGACATACCAGGGCTCAACCGAGCCGCCTCTCAGGAGCGCCTCTGGCCCTCACGCGTGGGGCGCTGTGAAGGTCCACCCCCACAGCTACGTTCGCATGTCTTACCGCATGCCGAACACGGCTGCCACGCGCCAGCGCCTCATGGGGACCATCCTGGAGGCTCATGAGGCTAGGCGTTCCGCAGTCCTGACGAAGATGGAGATGGTCTGCGAGGAGCCACCAGCGCCTCCGGAGCCTCCCGAGGCTCCTGGGCCTGGGGGCTCATGAAGATCGGCTTCCGCAGCCCACGGCGTCTGCTACTTCAGCATCCCTTCGTCTTCAACATTATCAGGTGACATCCTTCCAGTTTCATTTCCAGCTGGGAGCACCCCCCAGGGCTGCATCATTCCCAGGCCGCATGGGTCCGTCCCTGCGGCGTGTATCCCTTTTGTTTCATGTTCCTAGCTTACTTTATTGGGGGCGCCCCTCGGGCTGCATCATCCCCAAGCCACTCGGGCTGCACTCCAGCCGCATGTACCCCTCTTGCGTTTATTGGGTTGTGCGCTTAACCCATCATGATTGTTGTTTGGTGCCCGCCCACGGCACCCCTTCTTCCTTCATGTCGGCCGCTTGCATCGTTAAAGGGGGTACCGAGCATCGCGACTCATGGGCTCCTATCGCTCTCCACCTCACCCTCGGGCCTTGTCCACGGCATCGCGACCGGCATACCAACACGGCCGAGACCCGCCGAGGGCGGGACCCGAGGACGTAGAGCGCCGGCATGTAACCAAATTTGCAGGAACACATCACAAGTTAAGGCCAGTCAAAGCGCAACCCGCCTTGAGGTAGGGCCCCTGGAGTCCCTGCTGGCTCACGGGTGCCCAGATACACCTCGTCAGCCCTACCGTACCAAATGCACGCGTGTCGAGGCGGGCAGAGCACGCCGGGGCTCCTCCCGGAGGGGAGCCCCTCCCACGCACTGCTGGAAGCACCATGCTCCTTGCTGGCCGACGACACCGCCGAGGAGCGGCTATGCCCGTACACATACGGAAGCGCTTATGCTCCCACCGGTGATAAACAACCGAGGGTGGCCCCACGCATCAACCTCGTGGAGCCCAGAGCTCAATGTCCGCCTCATCGCAACGCGCCTCCACAGGGAGTGCCGCGAGGGGCTGGCCACGGGCTACGCTGGGTCACGCCAGCGCCACGCCACCAGCCAGCCCCTCGGGCCTGGTTCGTCCTGCGTCCCTCCCGGCCGGAGCCAAGGTAAGGCCGTTTGAGCGTCGAGGGGACTCCACAGGCATCGCGACTCAGAGCCTAACTGGTCACGTAGCCCTCACCCCTTAGTTCCGGAAGGCTAACGGCGGTTGAGGTATGCGCGGCCCGGGCTCAGAGACGAGAATGGTAAATTCACCCATACATCTCACCTCCCTACTTGCTGTTCGTGCGCCAAGGGGGACTCCTGAGCATTGCGACTCAGGAGCCTAACTTGTCACGAAGCCCCTCACTCCTTTGTCCCGTCCTGGTTTCCGGTCGGGGCTAACGGTGGCTGAGGTATGCGCGGGGCCGGGCTCTGCCGGTGTAGAACATAAGCAAGTAGGCAGGAAAAGCGCAAATCTCAAGGAATTCAAAAGCAAATATTACAGTCCATAACTGTTTTCACAACACCAAGCGCAAGTTTAAACGCCTCCCCGAGGCATGATGCATGTTGCAGGAGCTGAAAGCAGGGCAGGAGCCACAAAGGAGTCACTTGTCGGTGGCGGAGCTGCGCTGGGCGGGTTCGCCTCGTGAAGCCTCAGGATCGGCGCCTCGCTTCGGCTTGGTGTCAAGGCCCGGAACTTCGCCCGGCCAGAGCCTCCGCCGACCCTTCACGGCCTCGGCAATAGCAAAGAAGCTCGCCGCTACCACGGGCTCCAAAGGCTGTCAAGGTCGACGTCCCGGGGTCGCTAAGGTAGACGTGGTAAGGGGCCGCGCATCGGGCCTGCAGAAGACGAGCCACGCGCCTCGGCCTCGGTAGTGGGGCCAAGGCCAAGGGTGACATCTTCAAGGGCGCGGACCAGAAGGAAGCGGCTTGGCGAGCCGTCCTCGGCGCCCGGCTAGCGGGCTTTCCAGTCATTGTCAGAAGCGACCTCAGCAAGGTGCGAGCCTTCGCCTCCATCTCCGCGAAGGCCACGCGGTCCTCGGCGAGGACTAGCGCCTTGTCGTCCAGCTCGACCCTCTTCGCCTCCAACTCCTGCTCCAGCGCACCCAAGCGGTCACGGCGCTTGTCAAGCTTGGCGTCCCGGTCCTTGGCGGCCGCCTCGCGAGCCTTCATGTCTTCCTCCTTCTCTTGGCGTACGCGGGCCTCCTTGGCAAGCTGGCCGCGCAGGCCCTGCAGCTCGCTCTCCAGCGCCTTGCAACGACCTCGGACATCGGCTACCTCCCCTAAGGCGGCGTCGCGAGCGGCCTTTGCCCCAAGGACGGCCTGTTTCTCCTCGTCGCAAGCCGTCGCGGCCTGAACCAGCGCCGCTCGAATCGAAGCATCAGAGCGAATCCAGCCGGAGGCCAGCTCCAGGCGTCCGGCCACCAAGCGAGGGTCGGCACCCAAAAGATCTTGTTACGCAGCCGGTCGATTCAGCGGCAGCACGATCCAGACAAGAGGAGGAGTTAGAGAGACAAAGATTGGTGGAGTAGGAGGAGAGGACGGCAGCGTAATCACAGCATCCCGAGGCGGGACCTTCAGGCCCCGGACACCGTGGCAAAGGGCATCAGGCAAGGATACCTCGGGAGTCGCTTGGGCCATGGGGGCTGAGCTCGCCCCAGCTAGCTCCATCAGGCCTCGCGAGGATGACCGGGAAGGAGAAGCCCGTGTCTTGCCGTCACCTTCTTTCGTGAACGGAGGCGTTGCCTTGACGAAGCCTCAGAGCTCCTTCAACTTCTTTCACACAGCGCCAAATTTCTAGCCAAGGAATACAGATATCAAGCCTCAGCGACAAAGCAAGAAATAAAACAAGAATCAAGCACTTACTGGTCATCGCTCGCGGGCTCGAGCAACCTCCGACCGAACTTGAAGCCCGAGAGCCGGCTGCAGGGATCAGCCTCAAGAGGCTCGGGAGCAGGAGGCGCGTCTGCAGATCGCCTCAGAGCCGGGGCAGACCCGCGGGGGACCAGCCCTGTCGTGTCCTTCTTCGGGATCGGGGGCAAGCTCTCGCCGCCCCGCTCATCGCCATCCTCATTGTCGCTCTGCAAGAGGCGGAGAGCGCGGGACCTGCGCCGGGGGAGGGGCACTCTCGACTCCCCGTCGATCGCCTCGGAGTCGGGACCCTCTCCCCGCTCCTCTTCTTTCTCCTCTCTGCTGGAGTCGCCGGAGGACACGTTCACCGTCGACAGGGCCGTCGGATCCTCGGGAACCTCCGCGGGCACAGGCCCGTCCCCGTTGAAAACGGGCATGGAGTCCACCACCTGCTCCCAATCATCTCGAAGGAACAGGGGTATGGGAGCGCCCTCGGCCACTCGCCCACGTCTCCCCGACCAAAGATTGGAGGACCGCGCCAGATCTTCGTCGGCCAAGACTACGGGCTCGGGCGAGGCCTCCACAGCTGAAGCGAAATCGACGGCGGGGCCACCCGATGCTCCAGAACTCCCTCAGAGCGATGCCCCGGCCACCAGCTGCCGCCATGTTGCCCGCCACAGTCCGCGCTCATCTTCTCCAAAGATCAAGCTTCACAAGGATCCACGAGTTCCGCGTGAGACCAATCGTCGGTGGGCGTGGGCTGCTCCATGGGCAGAATCAGCCGAGGATGCACGCGCCCGACATCAACCATGACCCACTTGCTCCTGAAGCCTTCAATCCTCTTCCCGGGCTTCGAGATGGCGTTGGAGTTGCCGTACGCGACAAAGCTCGCGCACGCGGAGATGGAACCGCGAGAAACCCGGAGGTAGAAGTAGTGGCGCAGTGATACATCTCTGTCGTATCTACTTTTCCAAACACGTTTGCCCTTGTTTTGGACTCTAACTTGTATGATTTGAATGGAACTAACCCGGACTGACGCTGTTTTCAGCAGAATTGCCATGATGTTGTTTTATGTGTAGAAAACAAAAGTTCTCGGAATGACCTGAAACTCCACGGAATATCTTAGAATAAATAATAAAAAATCATCGCCAAAGATGAAGACCAAGGGGCCCACACCCTGCTCAAGAGGGTGGGGGCGCGCCCCTCCCCCCTGGGCGCGCCCCCCTACCTCGTGGGCCCCCTAGATGCCCTCCGACGCCAACTCCAACTCCATATATTGGCTTTCGGGGAGAAAAAAATCAGAGAGAAAGTTTCATCGCGTTTTACGATACGGAGCCGCCGCCAAGCCCTAATCTCTCTCGGGAGGGCTGATCTGGAGTCATTTCATGCTCCGGAGAGGGGGATTCGTCACCGTCATCATCATCAACCATCCTCCATCACCAATTTCATGATGCTCACCGTCATGCATGAGTAATTTCATCGTAGGCTTGCTGGACGGTGATGGGTTAGATGAGATCTATCATGTAATCGAGTTAGTTTTGTTAGGGTTTGATCCCTAGTGTCCATTATGTTCTGAGATTTATGTTGCTATGACTTTGCTATGCTTAATGCTTGTCACTAGGGCCCGAGTGCCATGATTTCAGATCTGAACCTATTATTTTTTCATGAATATATGTGTGTTCTTGATCCTATCTTGCAAGTCTATAGTCACCTACTATGTGTTATGATCCGCAACCCCAAGTGACAATAATCGACCACTCCCGGTGATGACCATAGTTTGAGGAGTTCATGTATTCACTATGTGCTAATGCTTTGTTCCGGTTCTCTATTAAAAGGAGGCCTTAATATCCCTTAGTTTCCAATAGGACCCCGCTGCCATGGGAGGGTGGGACAAAAGATGTCATGCAAGTTCTTTTCCATAAGCATTATGACTATTTACGGAATACATGCCTACATTACATCGATGAAGCTGGAGCTAGTTCTCAGGTCACCCTATGTTATGACTGTTACATGATGAACCACATCCGCATAATTATCCATCAATCGATCCGGGTGCCTCTGAAGTTTTCCATATATTGGTTTACGCTTATTTACTTTTTCCGCTATACATTATCATCACTACAAAAATACCAAAAACATTACTTTTCTTTGTCTTTACTTTGTTACCAAGTTACCACCACTATCATATTACTTTGCTACTAAACACTTTGCCGCAGATACTAAGTTTCCGTGTGTGGTTGAATTGACAACTCAGCTGCTAATACTTGAGAATATTCTTTGGCTCCCCTTGTGTCGAATCAATAAATTTGGGTTGAATACTCTACCCTCGAAAATTGTTGCGATCCCCTATACTTGTGGGTTATCAAGACCTTTTTCCGGCGCCGCTGTCGTGGAGCATAACTCTATTCTTTGAGTCACTTGGGATTTATATCCTGGACACTATGAAGAATTTGAAAGACGCTAAGACAACAATTTATCCCTCAACTACGAGGGGAGGTAAGGAATTGCCATCTAGCTCTGCACATGATTCACCTTCTGTTATAAGTAAGCTAGCGACACCTAAACCTACTTCTGCTATTCGTTCCAATATGTTGCATGTTATTGATGATGCCACTTCTGCTATGCATGATACTTATGATGAAACTACTTCTATGCTTGATACTCTGTGCCTCTTGGTGAATTTCTAGATGAACAAATTTCTAGGTCTAGAGAAAGAGAAATTATTGAAACCGAACACAATGATGTTAGTGATGATGAAAATAGGCCCTGCTATTCCCGAGGGTTACCTTTTAATGTTGAATCTATCAAGCTATTCTTGCTTGCCGTGATAGTCTTGAACGTAATAGGTTGCTAATTAAATGGAGTAAAGAATCTTTTAGAGGTAGGATGAGACCCGACCACCTTTTGCTACTTCACCTATCTGTGTTCCTGATCAGGATTATTATGATTTTTCTGTTGATCTAGATATAATTACTTTGGTTGAATCTGATCCTTTTTATGGCTATGAATCTGAAAGTATTGTGGCACATCTTTGTAAGTTAGATGATATAGCTGCCCTGTTTACCAATAATGAGAGATCGTGCTACCTTTATGTACTCAAAATATTTCCGTTCTCATTAAAGGGTGATGCTAAGAAATGGTTTAATTCTCTTGATCCTAGTTGTGTGCAAAGTCCCCAGGATATGATTTATTACTTCTCTGCTAAATATTTCCCTGCTCATAAGAAACAAGCTGCTTTGAGGGATATATATAATTTTGTGCAAATTGAAGAAGAGAGTCTCCCACAAGCTTGGCGGAGGCTTCTCAAGTTACTTAATGCTTTGCCTGATCATCCTCTTAAGAAACTTGAAATATTTGATATCTTTTATAATGGACTAACTGATGCTTCCAGAGATTACCTGGATAGTTGTGTTGGTTCTCTTTTCAGGGAAAGAACACCGGATGACGCTGAAATTCTATTGAATAATATGTTGGTAAATGAAAATAATTGGGAACCTCCTGAGCCAACTCCCGAGCCAGCTCCTGAGCCAATTATTGAGCCTATTCCTAAACCAACTCCGAACAAGAGAGGTGTTCTATTTCTCAGTCCCGAAGATATGCAAGAGGCAAAGAAATCTATGAAAGAAAAAGGTATTAAAGCTGAAGATGTTAAGAATTTACCTCCTATTGAAGAAATGCATGGTCTTAATTTACCGCTCTTTGAAGAAGTATATGATCTCAATTACTTATTTCTTGAAGAACCTCCCGATATCCCGACACGGTAGTAAAGGTAAATTCTCTCTATAGATATGATAAAGCTGAAGTCCCTCCTACTAAAATTGCTAGTCAGTGCTTGGATGAGTTTGATGACTTTATGTTTAAGCAAGATGACTTTAACGCTTATTTTGGTAGACAATTAAAACATAATACGTTTATGATTAAACGCTTGAGTGATTATATGGCTGATATTAGAGGTGAACTTAAACTTGTTAGCAAACATGCTTCTATGGTTACCACTCAAGTAGAACAAGTACTTAAAGCCCGGAAAGAAATACTTAATGAAATGAATAGTAAGAAAAATGATTATGTTGTTAGAGTGGCTACTAGAACTGGTAGAATGACTCAGAACCTTTGTATCCTCAAGGCCACCCTAAGAGAATCGAGCAAGATTCTCAGAGAAATAATATTGATGCACCTAGTTCTTCTAAGAGGAAGAAAAAGAAAAATGATAGAACTGTGCAAACTTCTAGTGAACCTATTGCTGAACCACCTGATAATCCAAATGATATCTCTATGTCTGGTGCTGAAACACAATCTGGTAATGAACATGAACCTAGGGGAAATGTTAATGATGATGTTCATGATGATGCTCAACCTAGTAATGATAATGATGTAGAAGTTGAACCTGCTGTTGACCTTGATAACCCACAATCAAGAAATCAACGTTATGATAAAAGAGACTTCGTTGCTAGGAAACATGGTAAAGAAAGTGAACCATGGGTTGAGAAACCCATGCCTTTTCCTCCCAAACCATCCAAGAAAAAGGATGATGAGGATTTTGAGCGCTTTCTTTGAAATGATTAGACCCATCTTTTTGCGTGTCACGATTAATCGATGTGCTCAAAACAAATCCTTATGCTAAGTATATGAAGGATATTATTACTAATAAAAGAAAGATACCTAAGCTGAATTTTCCACCATGCTTGCTAATTATACTTTTAAGGGTGGAATACCAAAGAAACTTGGAGATCCGAGGAGTACCTACTATACCATGCTCCATTAAAAGAAATTATGTTAAAACTGCTTTATGTGATCTTGGAGCCGGTGTTAGTGTTATGCCTCTCTCTTTATATCTTAGACTTGACTTGAATAAGTTGACACCCTCTTGAAATATCTTTGCAAATGGCTGATAAATCAACTGCTATATCTGTCGGTATTTGTGAGGATGTGCCTGTTGTGGTTGCAAACGTTACTATTTTAACGGACTTTGTTATTCTTGATATTCCCGAGGATGATAGTATGTCTATTATTCTTGGAAGACCTTTCCTTTATACTGCAGGGGCTGTTATTGATTGCAACAAAGGCAATGTCACTTTTCATGTTAATGGTAATGAGCATACGGTACATTTTCCGAGGAAACAACCTCAAGTTCATAGTATCAACTCTATTGGAAAAATTCCATCGATTATATTTGGAGGTTTTGAATTTCCATGAGTACCAACTATACCTTGCGCCATTAAAAGAAACTATGTTAGAACTGCTTTATGTGATCTTGGAGCCGGTGTTAGTGTTATGCTCTCCTCTTTATATCGTAGACTTGATTTGGATAAGTTTACACCCTCATGAAATATCTTTGCAAATGGCTGATAAATCAACCGCTATATCGCCGGTATTTGTGAGGATGTGCCTGTTGTGGTTGCAAACGTTACTATTTTAACGGACTTTGTTATTCTTGATATTCCGAGGATGATAGTATGTCTATTATTCTTGGAAGACCTTTCCTTAATACTTTGCGAGGGCTGTTATTGATTGCAACAAAGGCAATGTCACTTTTCATGTTAATGGTAATGAGCATACGGTACATTTTCCGAGGAAACAACCTCAAGTTCATAGTATCAACTCTATTGGAAAAATACCATCGATTATATTTGGAGGTTTTGAATTTCCATGAGTACCAACTATACCTTGCGCCATTAAAAGAAACTATGTTAGAACTGCTTTATGTGATCTTGGAGCCGGTGTTAGTGTTATGCTCTCCTCTTTATATCGTAGACTTGATTTGGATAAGTTTACACCTACTGAAATATCTTTGCAAATGGCTGATAAATCAACTGCTATACCAGTCGGTATTTGTGAGGACGTGTCTGTTATGATTGCAAACGTTACTATTTTAACGGACTTTGTTATTCTTGATATTCCCGAGGACGATAGTATGTCGATTATCCGTGGTAGACCCTTTTTGAATACTGCAGGGGCTGTTATTGATTGCAACAAAGGCAATGTCACTTTTTCATGTTAATGGTAATGAGCATACGGTACACTTTCCGAGGGAACAACCTCAAGTTTATAGTATCAACTCTATTGGAAAAATTCCATCGATTATATTTGGAGGTTTTGAATTTCCTCTCCCTACTGTCAAGAAGAAATATGATATACTTATTATTGGGGATTTCCATATCCCCGTTGAGGTAACATAGTGTTATTCAAAATTTCTCCGGTTCCATGATTATCGGAATGAGTTTGTTAACAAGACTTGATCAACCTTGTTAGTGGATTCTTTTTTATGAGCATGAGATGGATGAAACTAGAAGCACAACCTTCTGCACCCTCTTTATATTCTCTCACATTTAGTAGAAATAAAGTAAAATAGTATTTTTCTGTCTGTTTCCCGATTTATCCGTGCAATATAAAAATATCCCAAAAATAGAAGTCCTCAGACTACCATGCCAATTTAATATGATTTTTTCGGGAATATTTGAGGATTTTTAGTGCAAAAATTACCGCGGGGGGAGTTGCCACCTCGCCACGAGGGTGGAGGGCGCGCCCTACCCCCCTGGGCGCGCCCCCTGCCTCGTGGGCCCTCCTCCACTTATCCCTGCACCCATCTTCTTCCTCTGCCTCACACAAACCCGAAAAACCAACTCAAGCTCGTGTTACAGCCGCTTTTGCTGTGATTTTCGATCTCCTTGCTCAAAGCACCTCTCGCAAAACTGCTTTGGGAGATTGTTCCTTGGTATGTGACTCCTCCATTGGTCAAATTAGTTTTTGTTCTAGTGCTTTATTCATTGCAAATTTGTGCTGCATAGGTGACCATGTTCTTGAGCTTGCATGTCAAATTTATATGGTTCCAAGTAGTTCTAATGCTTGATATATGCTCTAGACACTTGTATGAGTAGTTGCTATCAGTTTTATTGAAGTCGGTTCACTTTTGTTTGAAGTTACTAAAAATTTCAGATTGTTTCAGAAATAATGAAGAGACTTTTGAGGGGCTCGTCGAGCCGAAGCTCTAAGGAGAAACAAAAGGAAGAAGAACAGAAGCCCAAATTTAATTTGCCTCGTATCGCGGAGGTTCGGCCGTGTGAATGGCCTTACGATGACTTCTTGAGGAGAGCCGGGATTTATGAAGATTTCTATCTATTAGTTGAGAACGCCGGCCTCACCAACTTCCTCGTCGACCAACGTCATTAGTATCTCTTACTCACAAATGCTTTTGTGCAGAACTTCTACTTTTTCCCTAAGAAATCACCTCCAGCAGTAGAGTTCCATTTATATGACGTTGTTAAGGAGATGACATTAGCTGAATTTTGCGAGGTTTGCAAAATACCTTTTGAGGGCACCTTAGATGAACCACACCGTAATGAAGTAGAAACTTTTATTAACACTATCGCTATGGGAGAAACCAGAAAGGTTTCTGATGCAAGAATTACTAGCATACATTTTCCTGTTTTGCGCTACTTTGCCTTATTTGCTAGTCGTTGCTTGATTGGTCATGGGAACTGTGGGAACCTTAGCATTCCTGATATCATTATTTTGTTCCATGGTTTATACCGCAATAACTCTATTAGTATGGGTGGAATTGTTGCTAGACAGTTAAGTATGAACCGCACTAAGGGCCCCATCTTTGGGGGCATTTATGCTTCACGCCTAGCTGAATATTTTGAAATACCTATTAGGCATGAGGAGAAAGAAGAAACAAATACTGCCTCGTGCTTATTTAGATTATAAGAGTATGCTAGCGCATAATTTTCTTGTTAAGAGTCGCCAAGGGGAGCTTAAATATAAATTGTACTTTGATAAACATCACCCGAGACTATTACTTTGCACGATCCTCTTTGTTTAACTTGTCTACAGGTTCTTACATTGTTCCGTGGGCGGCTGTTCAAGCCTATCGGAATCCTGCACCAGCCCCGGAACCGGAGCCACAAGATGAGCCTCCACGAATGTCTGTTTATTCTTGGGATCCTGAGGCGGTTGCCAGCCAGAGGCAATCAGAGTCCTCTTCATCACATTATGATCCCAACTATTCTGCGTCACAAGATGACCCGGCCTACATTTACGGGTATCGGCCAAAGCTATCCTCGGCAATAGACCAACTTAGGCCAAAAGCCTAAGCTTGGGGGAGTACGTATTTCTCACCGACATTACATTTATGTTCACACACACTCATTGCTAGATGTCGTACTCTTTCATTGTAATATCCATGCTAGTTTATTTTCTTTTTCCTGCTTTCTTCTTGTGTGTTTAATAAACCAGAGAAAAACAAAAAAATTAGTTAGTCTACTTTCCTCGCTTGTAGTAGAATTAAAAAGAAAATCCAAAAATATTGCCCGTTCTTCTTTTTACTTGTTGGGAGCTTTCCCGTGTAAATAGTTTTTATTTCTTTTCCTTTCTTTGGGGGTCGAGAAGACCATATTGAAAATGCTTAGTGGCTCTTATATGCATTATTGTTTACATAACTTAGAGCCCATATTACTTGTCTTCTCTCTTGAGTTGAATGCTTGCAATTCCAGCTTAGTCCAATGCACGTGCACTCTTATTATTATACACACCGTTCGGTCGTGCAAGTGAAAGGCAATAATGATGATATATGATGGACTTATTGGGATGAGAAAAGCTGGTATGAACTCGACCTCTCTTGTTTTTGTAAATATGATGATTCATCGTTCCTGATTCAGCTATTATGAAGTAAACATATTTGCAATGACATTTAGAGATTATAGTTGCTTGTGCCATGCTCGATTAGCTATGAGTTATAATGGTTTACCTTGCGTGCCAACATGCTATTAGAATGATTCTGATGTGGTATGATGGATGGTATCCTCCTTTAAATGAATTGAGTGACTCGACTTGGCACATGTTCACGCATGTAGTTGAATCAAATCAACATAGCCTTCATGATATTTATGTTCATGGTAGATTATATCCTACTCATGCTTATATTCGGTGTAAATTAATTTTAATGCATGTTTACGACTGTTGTCGCTCTCTCTCTCTTGGTCGCTTCCCAGTCTTTTGCTAGCCTTCACCTGTACTAAGCGGGAATACTACTTGTGCATCCAAACTCCTTAAACCCCAAAGTTGTTCCATATGAGTCCACTATACCTTCCTATATGCGGTATCTACCTGCCGTTCCAAGTAAATTTGTATGTGCCAAACTCCAAACCTTCAAATAAACATTCTGTTTTGTATGCTCGAGCAGCTCATGTGCAACTAGGGCTGCCTATATCTTCCATGCTAGGTGGGTTATTCTCAAGAGGAGTGGACTCCGCTCCTCATTCACGAGAAAGGGCCGATGAACCGGATGCCCAGTCCCATGATCCAAAAAGATCAAAGCAAATCAAAATAATTAAACAAAACTCCCCACAGGACCCGTTGAATGTTGGAGGCACTCGTTGTTTCGAGCAAGCCATGGATTGATGCTTGTGGAGGAGGGGGAGTATAAACCTTTACCATTCTGTTTGGGAACTGCCTATAATGCATGTAGTATGGAAGATACATCCATCTCATAGTTGTTGCGTTGACAGTGAAAGTATGCCGCTCAATATAATTTATCTCTATTTTAAAATCGAGCTCTGGCACCTCTACAAATCCCTGCTTCCCTCTGCGAAGGGCCTATCTATTTACTTTTATGTTGAGTCATCACCCTTCTTATTAAAAAGCACCATTGAGAGCACAATCGTCGTTTGCATTCATTTTAATTGGTTTATATTGGGTATGACTTGACTAGATCTCTTTTACCATGAATTACAATGTTTAGTCAGTCCTTGATCTTTAAAGGTGCTCTGCATTTATGTTTTATGGTCTCGTAAAGGGCTAGCGAGATACCATTTCGTTATATCATGTTATGATTATTTTGAGAAAGTGTTGTCATCCGAGTTTTATTATTATGGCTCGCTAGCTGATTATGCTATTGATATGATTAATTACGAGACCTACGTGTTATTGTGAGTATGGTTAGTTCATAATATTTGCTGAAACTTGAATGCTGGCTTTTCATGTTTACAACAACAAGAGCAAACAGAGTTTGTAAAAGTTTTTTCTTTTTCTCTTTCAGTTTGTCAACTGAATTGCTTGAGGACAAGCAAGGGTTTAAGCTTGGGGAGTTGATACGTCTCCGTCGTATCTACTTTTCCAAACACTTTTGCCCTTGTTTTGGACTCTAACTTGTATGATTTGAATGGAACTAACCCTTGATGACGCTGTTTTCAAAGAGAATTGCCATGATGTTGTTTTATGTGTAGAAAACAAAAGTTCTCGGAATGACCTGAAACTCCACGGAATATCTTAGAATAAATAATAAAAAATCCTCGCCAAAGATGAAGACCTGGGGGCCCACACCCTGCTCTCGAGGGTGGGAGCGCGCCCCTCCCCCTGGGCGCGCCCCCCTACCTCGTGGGCCCCCTGGATGCCCTCCGACGCCAACTCCAACTCCATATATTGGCTTTCGGGGAGAAAAAAATCAGAGAGAAAGTTTCATCGCGTTTTACGATACAGAGCCGCCACCAAGCCCTAATCTCTCTCGGGAGGGCTGATCTGGAGTCATTTCATGCTCCGGAGAGGGGGATTCATCGCCGTCGTCATCATCAACCATCCTCCATCACCAACTTCATGATGCTCACCGCCGTGCGTGAGTAATTGCATCGTAGGCTTGCTGGACGGTGATGGGTTGGATGAGATTTATCATGTAATCGAGTTATTTTTGTTAGGGTTTGATCCCTAGTATCCATTCTGTTCTGAGATTGATGTTGCTATGACTTTGCTATGCTTAATGCTTGTCACTAGGGCCCGAGTGCCATGATTTCAGATCTGAACCTATTATGTTTTCATGAATATATGTGTGTTCTTGATCCTATCTTGCAAGTCTATAGTCACCTACTATGTGTTATGATCCGGCAACCCCGAAGTGACAATAATCGGGACCACTCCCGGTGATGACCATAGTTTGAGGAGTTCATGTATTCACTATGTGATAATGCTTTGTTCTGGTTCTCTATTAAAAGGAGGCCTTAATATCTCTTAGTTTCCAATAGGACCCGTTGCCACGGAGGGTAGGACAAAAGATGTCATGCAAGTTCTTTTCCATAAGCACGTATGACTATTTACGGAATACATGCCTACATTACATCGATGAACTGGAGCTAGTTACATGTCACCCTATGTTATGATCTACATGATGAACCACATCCGGCATAATTATCCATCGCTGATCCGGTGCCTCTGAGTTTTCCATATCTTGGTTTACGCTTATGTACTTTTCCGTTGCTATCAAGTATCATCACTACAAAATACCAAAAACATTACTTTTCTTTGTCTTTACTTTGTTACCGTTACCACCACTATCATATTACTTTGCTACTAAACACTTTGCTGCAGATACTAAGTTTCCGGTGTGGTTGAATTGACAACTCAGCTGCTAATACTTGAGAATATTCTTTGGCTCCCCTTGTGTTGAATCAATAAATTTGGGTTGAATACTCTACCCTCGAAAATTGTTGCGATCCCCTATACTTGTGGGTTATCACGCAGCAGGGCCACTGAGGGCTGCACCCCGACATGAGCCTCACAGTAGTAGGCGAAGATCGCCAGGAGAAGAACGGAGTTGGGGTGGAGGTGCAGAGCTTGTAGTTTGTAATGGCGGAGGACAGAAAAGAAGAACTCAGAAAAGGGAGGCACCAGACCGGCAGCAATGGCGCTCACGAAGAGCGGGTAGAAGGTGCTTCCTTGGTCCTCAGGAAGGGCGGAGCCAGCCCTGAGCACTGCCGCCCCGTCGTTGCCTTGCGCCGCCATCATCCGGCACGCTCGGGCAAGGCTCTTCTCCGACACGTTCGGGGAGTCCAAGGCGGGTGAGTACCAAGCTCCGGTCGGGGTCTGGCGAGGCGCCATGTCTTGCTAGGGAATGTGGTCGAAGTAGATCTGGAGATTTCAGAAGCAGGAAGGAAAGGCGCAAGAAAGGGGATCTGGGCAATGATTGGAGAAGGCAAAGGAGGCAAAGCCTAGACGTGTGCCGCTCTTTTGTCGATTCGCGCAGCTGCTAAGGCGCCCACGTCCAATCAACCGCCACGCGGCGCCCAAGGCCGCAGGCTGTTAGGGCCCATGGCGCTCAGACTTGCCCCTTCGCTTCTCCGTCGGCCAAGTCCAGCGCCGCCTTGGGCCCGGCTGTCGGCGTTTCTCGGGAACGGGGTACCCAGACTTGCCTGCCTATGGCCTGCGGCGTGGCTCAAGGGGTGGCCCAGTACGGCCCATCTTCATCAACACAAGCTAAAGACCCTCGCGAGGGGCCAAGCCTCGCGGGGCGGACGACAGGAAACCTCCTCAGGCACGGCCTCGTCAGGCTGGCTCGCGAGGAGGCAGAGAGATCAAGGCGGGGCACCTCACGAGGTGCCCATGACGCAAGCCGTGACGACCAAGGGCGCCAGGCGGGCGCCAGCCCGCGCAGTGTCCTCATTTCCTCTTTGGTGCAAAGGAGGCAAGCGCAGGCGAGAGCATCAAGCAAAGGCAGCCGTTTCGGTGCAACAAGACCAAGACCATCACAACGGCAGGAAGGAGGTCATCGTGGAGCCCAAGCCGGCGTCATCGTCAGAGCCTTTGACTGGCGAGGACCAACTTTAGTCAGAATAAGTGTACTGGATGTTCCCCTTCAAAATGGCCAATTGTTGGTGCCCTTCCCGCTCAATATTTGGGAAGAGGCCCAGGGCCTCTGCCTATAAGTAGAGCTAGCCACCACAGTAGAGGCATCTCATCTTAGCCTGATCCAATCCGATCGAGAGCCTAGCCACAAGAACACCTCACCCTCGCGAGGCTGTTCTTCCTTGTATTTGAAAGTGCAACTATCCCTAGGTGGTTTTGGTAATTCATAACAACATATAGCTCATTGAGCTAATGCTATTCCAAGACTATTGTTTCAGGAAAGCTCAATGAATGGCATGGCATGGATGATGAAAGTGTATCCCTCAAAATACTAAGGAAGGATTGGCTCAAGCTCAAAAGCTCAAGACTCTTCATTTTACATTTTAGTGATCCAAGATCACATTGAATCTATAGGAAAAGCCAATACTATCAAGAAGGGATGAGGTGTTGCTTAATGAGCGTCTTGCTTCATGTGCTTAGTGATATGCTCCAAAACCCTCAACTACTTTCCCACATCCACAAATGACCTAAACCTAAAGCCAAAATCGGTCACACCGATTCTTTCTATCCGGCGCCACCGATTCCAAAAGTCATAGCCACTGCCACAAACCCTAAGAAAATCGGTCTTACCGATAGGGATCTCGGTCTCACCGAGATGGGGTTGCAATCTCTCTGTTTCCCTTCGTAACGTTTCGGTCTAACCGAAGTGAGCGATCGGTCCCACCGAGATTGCAATGTAAACTCTCAGTTTCCTTTTTGTAACATTTCGGTCTCACCGAAAAGAGCAAATCGGTCCCACCGAGTTTACTCCGACCAACTCTCTGGAAAGCTAATTACCAAATCGGTCTCACCGAGTTTGTGTAATCGGTCTCACCGAGATTACGTTATGCCCTAACCCTAACCGAATCGGCCTCACCGAGATGCTTGTCAGTCCCACCGAAAATCACTAACGGTCACTAGGTTTACTAAATCGGTCCGACCGAGTTTAACGATTCGGTCCCACCGAGTTTGGTAAATTGTGTGTAACGGTTAGATTTTGTGTGGAGGCTATATACCCCTCCACCTCCTCTTCATTCGTGGAGAGAGCCATCGAAACGAACCTACACTTCCAACTTACCATTTCGAGAGAGAACCACCTACTCATGTGTTGAGGCCAAGATATTCCATTCCTACCATATGAATCTTGATATCTAGCCTTCCCCAGTTGCTTTCCACTCAAACCCTCTTTCCACCAGATCCAAATCCTATGAGAGAGAGTTGAGTGTTGGGGAGACTATCATTTGAAGCACAAGAGCAAGGAGTTCATCATCAACGCACCATTTGTTACTTCTTGGAGAGTGGTGTCTCCTAGATTGGCTAGGTGTCACTTGGGAGCCTCAGACAAGATTGTGGAGTTGAACCAAGGAGTTTGTAAGGGCAAGGAGATCGCCTACTTCGTGAAGATCTACCGCTAGTGAGGCAAGTCCTTCGTGGGCAACGGCCATGGTGGGATAGACAAGGTTGCTTCTTCGTGGACCCTTCGTGTGTGGAGCCCTCCGTGGACTCACAAGAACTGCTACCCCTTCGTGGGTTGAAGTCTCCATCAACGTGGATGTACGATAGCACCACCTATCGGAACCACGCCAAAAACATCCGTGTCTCCAATTGCGTTTGAATCCTCCAAACCCTTCCCTTTACTTTCTTGCAAGTTGCATGCTTTAATTTCCGCTGCCTATACACTCTTTGCATGCTTGCTTGAATTGTGTGATGATTGCTTGACTTGTCCTAAAATAGCTAAAATCTGCCAAACTCTAAAATTGGGAAAAGGTTAAGTTTTTATTGGTCAAGTAGTCTAATCACCCCCCTCTAGACATACTTCAAGGTCCTACAGTATTGTTCATCATCAGCCCCTGAGGCAATCCGCCACACCACACACTGGAGTAGGGTATTACACCACAATGGTGGCCCGAACCAGTATAAACCTTGTGTCCCTTGTGTTGCTCTTCGTGTAGTTTAGATCCTTGCGAGGCGACGAAGTGCAGGTAGGTAGGGGGTGAGATCTCCGCGTGCACCCCAGAGTTCGAACCTAGAGGGTCTGCCGGAACCCGAAATCCGACAACCTGGAACACCACAGCGTAATGGTGTGTCTGAACGTCGTAACTATACTTTATTAGATATGGTGCGATCTATGATGTCTCTTACCGATTTACCACTATCATTTTGGGGTTATGCATTAGAGACAACTGCATTCACTTTAAATAGGGCACTATCTAAATCCGTTGAGACGACGCCGTGTGAACTGTGGTTTGGTAAGAAACCTAAGATGTCGTTTCTTAAAGTTTGGGGTTGTGATGCTTATGTGAAAAAGCTTCAATATGATAAGCTTGAACCCAAATCGGAGAAGTGTGTCTTCATAGGATACCAAAAAGAAACTGTTGGGTACACCTTCTATCACAGATCCGAAGGCAAGATCTTTGTTGCTAAGAATGGATCCTTTCTAGACAAGGAGTTTCTCTCGAAAGAAGTGAGTGGGAGGAAAGTAGAACTTGATGAGGTAATTGTACCTTCTCTCGAATTGGAAAGTAGCACATCACTGAAAACCGTTCCCGCGATGCCTACACCAACTAGAGAAGAAGCTAATGATAATGATCATGAAACTTCAGATCAAGTTGGTACTGAACCTCGTAGGTCAACCAGAGCACGCTCCGCACCAGAGTGGTACGGTAATCATGTTCTGGAAGTCATGTTACTAGACCATCAAGAACCTATGAACTATGAGGAAGCGATGATGAGCCCAGATTCCGATAAATGGCTTGAGGCCATGAAATCTGAGATAGGATCCATGTATAAGAACAAAGATTGGACTTTGGTTGACTTGCCCGGTGATCAGCAAGCCATAGAGAATAAGTGGATCTTCAAGAAGAAGACTGGCGTTGATGGTAATATTACTGTCTACAAAGCTCGACCTGTCGCGAAAGGTTCTCGACAAGTTTAAGGAGTTGACTACAATGAGACCTTCTCACCCGTAGCGATGCTTAAGTCTTTCCAAATCATGTTAGCAATTGCCGCATTTTATGATTGTGAAATCTAGCAAATGGACGTCAAAACTGCATTACTTAATGGATTTCTTGAAGAAGAGTTGTATATGGTGCAACCAGAAGGTTTTTTCGATCCTAAAGGTGCTAACAAAGTGTGCAAGCTCCAGCGATCCATCTATGGACTGGTGCAAGCATCTCAGAGTTGGAATATATGCTTTGATGAGGTGATCAAAGCATATGGTTTTATACAGACTTTTGGAGAAGCCTGTATTTACAAGAAAGTGAGTGGGAGCTATGTAGCATTTACGATATTATATGTGGATGACATATTGTTGATTGGAAATGTTATAGAATTTTTGGATAACATAAAAGGATACTTGAATAAGAATTTTCAATGAAAGACCTCGGTGAAGCTACTTATATATTGGGCATCAAGATCTATAGGGATAGATCGAGACGCTTAATGGGACTTCCACAAAGCACATACCTTGACAAGATTTTGAAGAAGTACAAAATTGATCAGTCAAAGAAAGGGTTCTTGCCTGTGTTGCAGGGTGTGAAGTTGAGTAAGACTCAAAGCCCGCCCACGGCAGAAGATAGAGAGAGAATGAAAGTCATTCCTTATGCCTCAGCCATAGGTTATTGTCGGTGTACTAGAGTAGGGGTACCCTAGTATCCCGAACTTGTGCACGGGCAGTTGCAGCCCTCCGCGGCAAGGCTTGCCGGGTGACCGCCAAGGTCCTCCGTGTTTCCTTTGGAGCCATTCAAGAACAAAGTATTCAAGCCAAGGAGACAAGGCCCGGCAAGAGGAGCTTGCCGGAAGGCCACCCAAGGCACCTAGGAAACAAGGCCCGGCAAGAGGAGCTTGCCGGGAAGGCCCGTGAGCGACAAGCTTCCGGACGCGACAAGACAACAACCATGACAAAGGCGCTTGCCAAGGCACCACCACCTGCGCTCCGGCACATCCACTAACGTGTCGCCACAGGACCTTTCCGGTAGCAGCGTGGCAGAAACCGTCTTGACCCGGTGAGTCTTGGTGGCAAGCGGACAAGATTGCCATCGTGGCAAGCGGTGGCGCCCTGGCGGTCCCTTTACGCCTTTGTTAGGGCGATGTAGATAGGCATTTAATGCCTTTGTCCCCTACCGTCGAGTTAGGTATGATACACTGTACAAGTAGTTGTACCAACCACAACTCCTTTTCCATTTTTACCCTTGCCTACGTTGCCACCTGTCGAAGACCCCTTTAGCATATAAAAGGAGGCCCATGCGCAACGTAGGGAAGGGGGGAGAGGGCTTAGAGGGTTCGAGAGGTTCGAAGCCAGAGAACACTCACGCTCGGTCTCGTTAGTAGCTTGTGTGTACTGTAGCACGCAGCGCTCCTGAGCAAGAACTCAATACACTCAGACATGCAGCAGTAGGGGTGTTATCTCTCCGGAGAGCTCCGAAGCTGGGTAAACGCTTCGTGCTTAGCCTCGATCTGCTCTTCGTGCGACCTCCGCCCCGCCAAACCGAAGGGGCTCGGTCCGCCGGTCCCATAGGTGTTAAATGGGCGGATCAGCCACCCCGACATCTTTGGCGCGCCCGGTAGAAGGCGTCGAGATTGTGTGAACATGATCCGGCGTCCACACGAAGCTAGATCTTCATCATCTTCATCGACATGCCACCGAAGAAGAAGGCTTGGCGGCGGATGTTCCGTCGCGTCGAACCCACCACCACCGGAGCAAGCGGGTGGTGGGGTAGACGCCAGCGGAAGAATGGACGTCGACGGGAGCCCACGGTGCTGCCAAGTCCAAGGACAAGGCTCGCAGACCTCGGCGTCCGTACATGCACCGCGCCCGTCTCAGAGGCGCGGGACCGACAACGTCATGGTATTCACAACGCCATACGCTCGTTGGACCAAGATCGAGCTGGTGGATCTCGGGATGCTCAAGACCAAGCATGCACGCCAACATCTTTGGCGCGCGGCGAAACGCGATCGCATGGATGGGATACTGCTCCTTCTAACATAGTTAGAAGTCCGAGCATATCCCGCTCCTCGCGCTGTTCGCCACTGCCACCCACCACTCCAACAGAAGCTTTGGCGAGAGCTCAATTGCTCCTGGATTACCCTCCAACAGCCGACAAGGTCGATGAATGGAGGGCCACCATTCAGAGTCTCATCGGCTTTGCCAACGGCGACGCTCCGCGGCAGCCGAGTGCATCGCTGCCATAGCAGGACAGCCAAACACGAGCCGGTGGCGGCGAAACCGGTGGGGGTGCAACCATCATGCACTCTCCGCCCGAAGGCCAAGATCGCCGACTCGCCGGATCCACCTCGACAAATGACTCCACCGCATCGCCGGATCCACGAGCTCGTCGCGATCGGCGCCAAGTTCTTCACGAGCAACGGCAAGAAGAAGACGCTCGAACTCGCATCGAGCGCCCGAATAGAAGCGGCGTCAATCTAACCAGCGCAGGCCCTCTGTCGACATGCATGCGCCCGAAGAACCAGCGACTTGCCGTGACGCGGTAGGTTGCCCTGCGTTCACTCGTGAGCTGCGGCAAGTCCAAAGGGCTCAAAGAAGAAGAGTTTCAAGCCGACGTGCAGAGAAATGCGACGGCGAGACGCACCCGTCGGAGTTCCTCGGCATCTACACCATCGCGGTGCAAGCTGCCGGGGGGCGAGACGACAAGATCCTGGCCAACTACTTCCCGCTGGTGCTCAAGCCCAATGTCAGATCCTGGCTCATGCACTTGCCGGACAACTCCATATCCTCTTGGGCAGATCTATGCCATCGGTTTGTCGGCGCCTTTATAGGCGGCCACAAGCCCCATGGCCAAGAAAGCGACCTTCATCATCTGCGCCCGGAAGGAAGGAGAGCCCTGCGCAAGTACATTCAGAGATTCGATCGCATATGACACAACATCCCACATGTCCACCCTGCGCGATAATCAGCGCGTTCCATCGAGCGTCGCGAAACCCGCAGGATGCGGAGGAGATGGCGATGTGCAAGATCGAGACGTCGATGAGCTATATGCCCCGGCCGGCTGTGCACACGCGTCTTTGAGGAAGGGAGGCGGATGATGAGCTAGCAACCATGGCGGATGCATCCAATGACGGCGAGGGCTTCACCGGCAAGCTCTGGTCCCAAAGCAAGGATGGATCTCTGTGAGCTTCCCGAAGTCGCCGTGAAGAAGGTCCTCAAGATCAAGACCAAGTCCGGCAAGAGCTCTGATGCCCACTCCGGCAAGCGCACCTCTTCGGAGTGCTGCGCTACCGTCGAGGACGCACCATCGAGCTCCACCGGCAAGTCTTTGAGGAGCAGTCTGCTCCGGCAAGCCCTAGGGTTTGTTCCGTTGAAGCGAGGCGCTCCAAGTCCCAAAAGCTCTGATTCCCACTCCGACAAGCGCACCTCTTGAGTGCTTTGCGCTACCGTCGAGGACGCACCATCGAGCTCCACCGGCAAGTCTTTGAGGAGCGATCTGCTCCAAAGAAGCCCTAGGGTTTGTTAGTTGAAGCAGGCAGCTCCAAGTCCGGCAAGAGCTCTAATGCCCACTCCGGCAAGCGCACCTCTTGAGTGTCTTTGCGCTACCGTCGAGGACGCACCATCGAGCTCCACCGGCAAGTCTTTGAGGAAGCGATCTGCTCCGGCAAGCCCTAGGGTTTGTTCCGTTGAAGCGGAGGCTCCAAGTCCGGCAAGAGCTCGATGCCCACTCCGGCAAGCGCACCTCTTGAGTGCTGCGCTACCGTCGAGGACGCACCATCAAGCTCCACCGCAAGTCCGAGGAGCGATGCTGCTCCGGCAAGCCCTAGGGTTTGTTCCGTTGAAGCGCACGCTCCCGACAAGTTTTGCTCGGCAAACTTGCCGGAACGCCAAGCTTCGGCTGAGCCGCAGTGTTCTCGCCGTGGAAGCAAATGTTCCCGCAGCAGCGGATGTGCCGGTGGTTCTTTGGTCGATCAGGCGATGCCAAATCGAGCCATCGCCGGACACCTTTCACTCTAGTCTATGGAGCAGGCAGTTCTCCCCACGGAACTCATATCACGGATCACCTCGAGTGCTCGCTTATGATGAGCTTGAGCAAGAGCGATTGCGACAAGATGACGCGCTGCTCCTTGAGGAGGATCGTCTTCGTTTCTTTGTCTGAGCTGCTCGATACCCGACAAAGCTTTCTTGCGCTACCATAGCCGCAAAGTTAATGCCGAAGTCTCGAGGAAGGCGACCTTGTTCTTGGCGTTCAAATTCGCCAAGAATTCCAACAAGTTGGCCTTGAAGTGGGAAGGCCCTTCTTGGGTGAAACGAGTTAGGCCTGGCGCTGTCATTTGAGACCGAAGATGGCATTCCGGTGAGCAACTCACGGAACATTGGGCATCTTCGTAAGTTTTACTCAGAAGCGCGGTTGCGGAACTGTTCCGACAACCACCTTTATACAAGTCTTGCCGATGTTGCATGTAATCCTTTGTACAAAGCGGCGCGAGACCCGTGCGTGAAACAAAGCTAATGTGCTTCGCACATCTTGTCAATTTCATGCTTTCTACTTCTATTTGCATGCGTTATCGACACTTTGTGCAGCACCTACCCCGATGGCAATAACGAGCCATAAGGCTCCATATCTTTATTTTCTCTTCTTTCTCTTTCTCAAAGAAAGGAAGGTTCCCTCGCCCACAAGTTTGCCGGGGGGAAAGGAGAAGATAATGATGTGGACGAAGCATCGCTCAAGGAAGTCTAGCCTTACCGGAAGCAAAGCAATGTAAAAGCTAAGTTGCTAAAGTTTGAGCAATCAGTTTTAAAAATTTTAAGTTATCTTCCTCGAACGACCGTACTTTGTATGGAAAACCTGTGCGGAGGAACCAACTCGTAGCTAGTTGCGCCCTTACTTTGTTTCGAGTCCGCTCAACAACTTAAGTGAGCTGCGATTAGCCCTTACTTTGTTTCGAGTCCGCTCAACAACTTAAGTGAGCTGTGATTGCGCCCTTACTTTTTTTCGAGTCCGCTCAACAACTTAAGTGAGCTGCGACTAGTTGCGACAAGGTTTCTTGTCGGTAGCAGCACCGCCGAGGCTGGCGTCCACTTTTCGGCCTCATGCCATGCCTGTGTGTTGACAAGTTCCCTAAAAGCGTGAGGCAAAAACATACAAAGGAAGGAACCAAGTAAAGGAAATAGCATAGCAATTGCTACCCGAAATAGAGTTATATTACAAGATAGCTTGTCGCAGCTCTAATAGATTGTTCTCATAACATGACCAGCAGCGACAAGCGCTTCCCGGGATTCCGGCTTGGCTTATCGGGCGCGGTAGAGCGGCAATGACTTCATGACAGCTGCTCCTCCTCGGACTTCGCTCTTTGCTGTTTGGTGCGTCGACCAGCGTCGATCCATGAGGCGAGCAGCTCTTCATCAAAAGTTTCTCCTTGATTGGCGCCACGAAGCTCGGCGCCCATGGGAGCTTGATGAAGACGCCATCGCCGACCTTCAAATAAGCGCCGGGCTGGGGCTCTTGAATAACGCCGCCGCAGCGGAGGGATCGGCGGTCGGCGTGGCGCTGGCGCTCCTGCGGCCTCGAGGCGTCGTCGTCACGATCGCCGGACCCTCGCCCGGCTCTGCGGCGGCGGCTTTGGCAGCCTCTTCGTCGGGGCTCGTCGGTATGACTTCTTCTCCAATGGCGTGGCGTCGTCGATATTGCAGCTGCGTCCTCCTCGCCGGCGGCCTCGGTCTCCATTGGCTCTGTGGCGGATGGATCTGACGACCGGAAAATGAAGAAAAGTCAAGCAAATATTCAAGAAGAAAATCAGAAGAAGAAGAAGAACACAAGGAAAGTTTTCAAGCAAGAGGATTACCTGTGCTAGGGTCTGCAGTCATGGTCTCCGCCACCAGGGGATCGCTGGTGTTGTCCCTTGCCGGAGAGCTGTCCCTTGCCGGAGAACTGCCCCTTGCCGGAGAACTGCCCCTTGCCGGAGAACGCTGCCTTTCCTGTGAATCCTCCCTTAGCGGTTTAGTCGTAGCAGATGTCATGTCAGGAGCGGCTTGTGGCACTCTGGTAAGGCTGCTCTGCTCCTACACAAATCAGCGATCGAGATATCGGCAAAGAAAGAGCACCCATGCACGCCAACAGCAAGAAGTAAACCATATACTTACGCTGAGGGGCTGCTTTGAGGAAGAGTTGCAGCGTCCGGCAAGGTGGTCTCGACGCGCCTCCCGCTATCGCGGTGGGTTCGCCCTCGATGACAATCACCGGGGCCTTGGCTCTCTTCGACGCTCTCTGGGCCAGCGTCCTGAAAAGGAATGGGTTCAGAGTGAAGCAAATCAGATACAAGACAAAGCAACAAGCCAAAGAACTACAAATGCTCGTGCCCTGTTTTGGGCCTGGCCCAACAGCGCTCGACACCGTGTGTGGCCCAGGCCCGGGGGCTCCTGTCGGTGTACTAGAGTAGGGGTACCCTAGTATCCCTAACTTGTGCACGGCGATTGCAACCCCTCATGGCAAGGCTTGCCGGGTGACCGCCAAGGTCCTCCATGTTTCCTTTGGAGCCATTCAAGAACAAAGTATTCAAGCCAAGGAGACAAGGCCCCGGCAAGAGGAGCTTGCCGGGAAGGCCACCCAAGGCACCTAGGAAACAAGGCCCTGGCAAGAGGAGCTTGTCGGGAAGGCCCGTGGCGACAAGCTTCCGGACGCGACAAGACAACAACATGACAAGGCGCTTGCCGCGCATCACCACCTGCATCTGCGCTCCAAAGCACATCCACTAACGTGTCGCCTGACCTTTCCGGTAGCGTGGCAAGAGGCCGTGCAGCCGGTAGTCTGGTGGCAAGCGGCGCCGACAAGATTGCCATCGTGGCAAGCGGTGGCGCCCTGGCGGTCCTTTCGCCTTTGTTAGGGCGGCGTGAGCAGGCATTTAATGCCTTTGTCCCCTGCCGTCAGGGTTAGGTATGATACACTGTACAAGTAGTTGTACCAACCACAACTCCTTTTCCATTTTTACCCTTGCCTACGTTGCCACCTATCGGATACCCCTTTAGCATATAAAAGGAGGCCCATGCGCAACGTAGGGAAGGGGGGGAGAGGGCTCAGAGGGTTCGAGAGGTTCGAAGCCAGAGAACACTCACGCTCGATCTCGTTAGTAGCTTGTGTGTACTGTAGCACTCAGCGCTCCTGAGCAAGAACTCAATACACTCAGACATGCAGCAGTAGGGGTGTTATCTCTCCGGAGAGCTCCGAAGCTGGGTAAACCGCTCGTGTGCTTCGCCTCGATCTGCTCTTCGTGCAACCTCTGCCCCCCGCCGAACCGAAAGGGGCTCGGTCCGCCGGTCCCATAGGTGTTCGTGGGCCAGATCAGCCACCGGTCTCGTTAGTAGCTTGTGTGTACTGTAGCACACAGCGCTCCTGAGCAAGAACTCAATACACTCAGACATGCAGCAGTAGGGGTGTTATCTCTCCGGAGAGCTCCGAAGCTGGGTAAACCGCTCGTGTGCTTCGCCTTGATCTGCTCTTCGTGCGACCTCCGCCCCCCACCGAACCGAAAGGGGCTCGGTCCGCCGGTCCCATAGGTGTCCGTGGGCCAGATCAGCCACCCCCGACATCTTTGGCGCGCCAGGTAGGGGGCATCGAGATTGTGTGAACCTGATCCGGCGTCCACACGAGCTAGATCTTCATCATCTTCATCGACATGCCACCGATGAAGAAGGCTTCGGCGGCAGATGTTCCGTCCGCGTCGAACCCACCACCAGTTATATAAAGTATGCCATGTTGTGTACCAGAACTATTGTGTGCCTTGCCATGAGTTTGGCAAGGAGGTACTATAGTGATCCAGGAGTAGATCACTAGACAGCAGTCATAATTATCCTGAGAGGACTAAGGAAATGTTTCTCGGTTATTGGGGTGATAAAGAGTTCGTCGTAAATAGTTACATCGATACAAGCTTTGACACTAATCTAGATGACTCTAAGTCTCAATCTAGATACGTATTGAACGTGGGAGCAATTAGCTAGAGTAGCTCCATGCAGAGCATTGCAGATATAGAAATTTGCAAAATACATACGGATCTGAATGTGGCAGACCCGTTGACTAATCTTCTCTCACAAGCAAAACATGATCACACCTTAGTACTCTTTGGGTGTTAATCACATAGTGATGTGAACTAGATTATTGACTCTAGTAAACCCTTTGGGTGTTAATCACATGGCGATGTGAACTAGATTATTGGCTCTAGTAAACCCTTTGAGTATTGGTCACATGGCGATGTGAACTATTGGTGTTAATCACATGGCGATGTGAACTAGATTATTGACTCTAGTGCAAGTGGGAGACTGAAGGAAATATGCCCTAGAGGCAATAATAAAGTTGTTATATATTTCCTTATTCATGATAAATTTTTATTATTCATGCTATAATTGTATTGATTGGAAACATAAATACACGTGTGAATACATAGACAAAACACTATGTCCCTAGTGAGCCTCTACATGACTAGCTCGTTGATCAAAGATGGTTAAGGTTTCCTAACCATGGACATGAGTTGTCATTTGATAACGGGATCACATCACTAGGAGAATGATGTGATGAACATGACCCATCCGTTAGCTTAGCATATTGATCATTCAGTTTTATAGCTATTGCTTTCTTCATGTGTGATATCAAACGTCACAACGTAACTGGGTGATTATAAAGATGCTCTACAGGTATCTTCGAAGGTGTTTTGTTGGGTTGGCATGAATCGAGATTAGGATTTGTCACTCCGAGTATCGGAGAGGTATCTCTAGGCCCTCTCAGTAATACACATCATAAACTTGCAAGCAAACCACTAAGGAGTTAGTCACGAGGTGTGATGACCCACAAGTATGGGGGATCTATCATAGTCCTTTCAATAAGTAAGAGTGTCGAACCCAATGAGGAGTAGAAGGAAATGACAAGTGGTTTTCAGCAAGGTATTCTCTGCAAGCACTAAAATTATTGGTAACCGATAGTTTTGTGATAAGATAATCGTAATGGGTAACAAGTAAATAAAGTAACTAAGGTGCAGCAAGGTGGCCCAATCCTTTTTGTATCAAAGGACAAGCCTGGACAAACTCTTATATAAAGCAAAGTGCTCCGGAGGATACATGGGAATTTTTGTCAAGTTAGTTTTCATCATGCTCATGTGATTCGCGTTCGTTACTTTGATAATTTGATATGTGGGTGGACCGGTGCTTGGGTGCTGCCCTTCCTTGGACAAGCCTCCCACTTATGATTAACCCCTCTCGCAAGCATCTGCAACTACAAAAGAAGAATTAAGGTAAACCTAACCATAGCATGAAATATATGGATCCAAATCAGCCCCTTACGAGGCAATGCATAAACTAGGGTTTAAGCTTCTATCACTCTAGCAACCCATCATCTACTTATTACTTCCCAATGCCTTCCCGTAGGCCCAAATAATGGTGAAGTGTCATGTAGTCGACGTTCGCATAACACCACTAGAGGAAAGAAAACATACATCTCATCAGAATATCGAACGAATGCCAAATTCAGATGACTACTTATAACAAGACTTCTCCCATGTCCTCAGGAACAAACATAACTACTCACAAAGCATATTAATAATCATAATTAGAGGAGTATTAATTATCATTAAGGATCTGAACATATGATCTTGCACCGGATAAACCAACTAGCATCAACTACAAGGAGTAATCAACACTACTAGCAACCCGCAGGTACCAATCTGAGGTTTTGGGACCAAGATCCTATACAAGAGATGAACTAGGGTTTGAGAGGAGATGGTGCTGGTGAAGATGTTGATGGAGATTGACCCCCTCTCGATGAGAGGATCGTTGGTGATGATGATGGCTTTGATTTCCCCGTCCCGGAGGGATGTTTCCCAAGAAACAGCCTTCACGTGAGCCCTAGATTGGTTCTGCCCAGGTTCCGCCTCGAGACGGCGGCGCTTCATCCCAAAAGCTTCCTTCTAATTTTTTACAGGTCAAAACACACCATATAGCCAAAGATTGGCACCGGAGGCCTGCCAGGGGGCCCGGAAGGTTGGGGGCGCGCCCAGGGGGGTAGGGCGTGCCCTCCACCCTTGTGGCTGGCTGGTGGCCCCCTCTGGTATTTTCTTCACCGAATATTTTTTATATATTCCAAAAACATGCTCCGTGAAGTTTCAGGACTTTTGGAGTTGTGCAGAATAGGTCTCTAATATTTGCTCCATTTCCAGTCCAGAATTCCAACTATCGGCATTCTCCCTCTTCATGTAAACCTTATAAAACTAGAGAGAAAAGGCATAATTATTGTGATATAATGTGTAATAACAACCCATAATGCAACAAATATCAATATAAAAACATGATGCAAAATGGACGTATCAACTCCCCCAAGCTTAGACCTCGCTTGTCCTCAAGCAAAAGCCGATATCGATAAATGTGTCCACATGTTTGGAGATAGAGGTGTCGATAAAATAAAAATACAGACATGAGAGCATCATGATCATCTTTAGAACAGCAACATATAATGCCATATAATTTCTTATGCTAAAGTAACAATTTGTTCACAAGGTAAAGTATGAATCAGAAACTTCATTGAAAACTAACAAACTATGATCTCAGTCATTGATGCAATTGCAATTTATTATAACATTAGAAGTAGTCAATTCAAGAGCTTTTCAGCAAGTCCACATATTCAACTATCATATAATCTTTCACAATTTCTAACACTCACTCGATACTTATGGGTTCAAAGTTTCAATCGGACACAGAGAAACATAAGGGCTTATAGTTTCGCCTCCCAACCTTTTACCTCAAGGGTAATGTCAATAATAATACATTATGAAAACCTACATCCGAGTGGATATATATATATCCGGATCTCTCCAACACATAGAGCTTGCCAAAGGAAAAATTGTAAAAAGGAAAGGTGATGATCACCATGACTCTTGTATAAGGGCAGGAGATAAAAGTAAAAGATAGGCCCTTCGCAGAGGGAAGCAGAAGTTGTCATGCGCTTTTATGGTTGGATGCACAATGCAAAAGAACGTCACTTTATATTGTCGCTTGTGATAAAGACCTTTATTATGCGGTCCGTTGCTTTTATTTCTTCCATATCACAAGTTCGTATAAAGCTTATTTTCTTCACACTAATATTTCATGCATATTTAGAGGAGCAATTTTTATTGCTTACACTGATGACAACTTACTTGAAGGATCTTACTCAATCCATAGGTAGGTATGGTGGACTCTCATGGCAAAATTGGGTTTAGGGATGTTTGGAAGCACAAGTAGTATTTCTACTTGGTGCAAAGAATTTGGCTAGCATGAGAGGGAAAGGCAAACTCAACATGTTGGATGATCCATGACAATATAACTTCTATTCGGATATAAGAAAACATAACCTATTATGTTGTCTTCCTTGTCCAACATCAACTTTTTAGCATGTCATATTTTAATGAGTGCTCATAATTACAAAAGATGTCCAAGATAGTATATTTATATGTGAAATCCCTCTTTCTTTATTACTTCCTATTAATTGCAACAATGACCGAAACTACTCTTTATATGTGAAATCATTACTCTCCATAAGATCAATATATGAACTTTTTATTTCTTTCTTTTTATTTAATTCCCTCAAGATCATAGCAAGAAAGCAAAGCCCTCAACTCAAAATTACTCTTTATTATATAGCTCACGGACTCATTACATAGATAGATATCAAAGCAAAACTCAAAGCTAGATCATACTAAAAACTTTATTCTACTAGATCAAGATATAACCAAAAGGATCGAACTAAGAAAAACGATAAAGGTAAAGATGTGGTGATGATACAATACTGGGGCACCTCCCTCAAGCTTGGAAGTTGCCAAGGGGAGTGCCCATACCCATGTATTTAGATCTCTTTCTTCGGAGGTGGTGATGATGGATTTATTGCACTCTTCTTCTCCAGCTTACGTCCGAGGCTAAAATTTTCTTCCCTCAGAAGGTTGAGGTAGTGGATCGTCCTCTTCATCGGAGCTTGTCTCCTCCTTCCTCTTTGGATCATA
The DNA here is from genome assembly GCA_021605145.1 of Aegilops bicornis. Taxonomy (NCBI): domain Eukaryota; kingdom Viridiplantae; phylum Streptophyta; class Magnoliopsida; order Poales; family Poaceae; genus Aegilops; species Aegilops bicornis. Next base: position 358,083,322 of record CM038672.1, on the reverse strand, counting down.
GTCTTCTTCTTCCTCTGTGGTCCAGCCATAATGTTCCACATCCCCATATGCATTTGGGTTTGTGATATAATTAGCCATGTAGTTCTCTCCCTCTGAATCCCGGGACGACATCTTGCTCCAAATCTACTGCAGAAATAACTCAAAACGAGAATAGAGGATTTTGTCGAGGTACGGTGGTCAAAACCTTCGGGAGATTATATAATGATTTTTTACCAACCATAAGAAGTATCGTGCAAGAAAACGGAGTCTAGAGGGCACATGAGGTGGCCACAAGGACGGGGGGCGCGCCCAGGGGGTAGGGCGCGCCCTCCACCCTTGTGGACGCCTCGTGTCTCTTTCGGACTACTTTTAATTTTTCCTAATTTTTTAATTATTCCAAAACGGAGAAAATTTATCATTGGAAACATTTTGGAGTCGATTTACTTACCGTACCACATACCTATTCTTTTTCGGAGTCTGAAACGTTCTGGAGAGTGTCCCTTATGTACTCCTCCGGTGTTACGGTATTAATTATATTGGTCTGAACATTTATGGGAGCACCTGAGATATAATGTTTGATTATTTGACCGTTTACCACATTCGGCATTGTTAATTTTTATGGCACTGGAACGATAGACCTCCTTGATGATGTAAGGGCCTTCCTATTTAGAGAAGCTTTCCTGCAAAAAAATCTTAAATGAGAGTTGTATAGCAAAACATGATCACCTACATTAAACTCACGCTTTTGTATCCTTCTGTCATGCCATCTTTTAACTTTTTCTTTAAACAACTTGGCATTCTCATAGGCTTGGGTTATCCATTCATCAAGTGAGCTAATGTCAAATAACCACTTCTCATTGGCAAGTTTAAAATCATAATTGAGCTCTTTAATAGCCCAATATGCCTTATGTTCTACTCCCTCCGTTCCAATGTAACGAGCCGACCTCAAACAGTCAAGTCTCTATGTATCTGTGCCATCCCTGGATCGGTATGCTGGCACACACAGTACATCAGTGTATATATCAAAGTGCAATAACATGTATAAATAACATAGAACTGATATATACCTTATAAGTCTCAGTGGAAACAAACAATCGGGTGTGGAGTCCCATCAACGCCATCGGCAAGTTGAGTGTAGACCGTAACCCTGTATCGTAACTCTTACTCGTCGAAGAAATATCTGCAACATGATACGTTGTAGCCATGTAGGTCAGTACACTGAATGTACCGGCAAGATCACTGTAAGAAAAACAAATGATAAACTATACTATATGCAATATGGCTCTGTGGCTCTGTATCTGAGTTTTTGCGTAAAAGCTGGATTTATTTTCCCTACAACAAAGGAAATAACCGGAGTCTGTACTACGGAGTTTTCTACCATGACATGGTTCCTCCAACCGATGTCTCATAACCCAAATCATCATAAGTTGCCCACAATTAAGTTATCAGTCCGGTGTTGAGAGTTCCAAGATAGATCCAAGTCGAGAGGCTCAAATTTTCCGTAATCGGGGACACGGCTAATCGATTATGTTCTAACCCTCTGTAGAGGTCTGTACACTTTACCCGCAAGATTCGATCCCTGTTTTTACGTTCTCGCACTTCAGGGTGTTTTGAGAACAAGACGACCGAAACATGGTCTTCGAAGAGTTACCCTGACCACTGTCCGGTACTCATCCGATCCTACCGTAGTTTTACATCTTCTAGCACCGTCCCAGCCAGAGTCACAACTAAGGCAACCAAGCCAGAGCCCATAATGACTTGCGGTTGCACAGGTAAGCTTTCGTGCATGAAGTATTCTTCCATCTCTTTGAGCCTGGGTGGAGCTTTCCGCATGATATCACGGCGCTTCTCCGGAATCACTGAGTACTGGACGCACCATTGTACCCTTCTTAATTATTCTCCACCCAGAGGTATATTGAATTCTTGTCTCGAGTCTTGAAGTCTTGAGGTCTTGAAGATGTCGTCCTTGCAGATGCCATCATGGAGTTTTCGTCGTTGACATAGATTCCTCCTTCTTCACACCACTCTCGAGCACTCATACCAAACCCCGTCTAAAATAGCGTAGCATTAAAACTATATATGTCCCGGGCTTGATAACAGGGAGATGGGTTCCTACTTCATGCATTATACTCAACTACAAGAAGTCAATATAACTACTAGAGGGATTATGAATGGTGACACTAAATGCAATAAAAACATAGGTATGGAAAGCATGGTCAAAGTGAACTTGCATGGTATGTTGATGAAGATAACAACGCTCTCGGAAACTTTGATAAACTATTCGTCACTCAGAGAAAATCTATATCAAACAGACATGGCATTCATATAAGCAAACATACTAGCAAGCAATTCTAAAACTCATAATAAAATGAACAAATAAAATGCAAATCAACAAGGGCCATCAAATAAAAACCGAGAAAAACTTCACAACAAAACTACTAAAGAAAACTCTAAGACATAACACAAAATAGTTTTGTCATAAGTAAAAACTTAACAACAATTAAAACACTAAACTAATAAATTAACAGAAAAGAAAAAATGTAAAACAACTAATTTAACAGAAAGTATTTTTCATAAGCTTTTAGTAGCAAAAGAAACAAATAAAAATCTTTTATAATACTCTAACAATGACCTATACAAGTTTTCATACAGAACTAAAGAAAATATTTAAAAAAAGAATAAAATTGTTTATTGTTAAATAACAGAAACAAAATAATATTTTTTTTCAAAAGTGAAAAGAAGAAATAAATTAAAAACTATTAAAACTATAAATAAAATACTAAAACAAAACTAAAACTAAAACAGTATTGTTTTGTCTAACCCACTAACTTAAAATAAACTAAAAATAAATCACTATATGTACTGGATAGACAAAACAATAACAAAATAGTAGCAAAAAGAATCAACCGAAAATATTTTATAAAACTCAAGATACGACCATATTAGTGATTTGAACAAATTTCATCAAAATCAAATTTAAAGTACTAAATTTGAAATCCGAGTGCACCAACAGAAATTTTAACAAATTTTGAATCTAATGCAAAAAGAATAACTCAATTTGGATAAGCACACAAAAAGATATTAAATATCTAAGATTGAAACTTTTTTGTTTTTAAAACAAAAACGAAAATAAAATGAAAAAACAGATCGGACAGGTGCTATGCATCGGGCTACTACTGGGCCTAGAGGATGTGCGATCCGATCTATAAAAAGCTCGGCTGATACTTAACAAAACCACACGTGCTAGTAAAAGAAAAACCGACCGGCTAAACCGATTAGATCTAAACCGTAAATAAACCAAAGCTAAACCGATCTAGAAAAAAACTTACCCGTTCAGCGATCTAATCTAACGCATTTATTTTAGATCGAATGATGGGGGGGTAGTGGAGAGCTCACCGCGGCGAGGTCGACGGTGAGCGGCTCGGACGTCGTCGGCGGCGGCTCTGCGGTCGTCGGCGGGGTCGGCGGAGACGTCGAGTGGGTGCCGCAGTCGACGGCGACCTCGTTAGTTGTCGTGGCGACGTCGGAGGTGGTCTGAGGAGGTCGGCGGCGAGGTTGAGGCGGTGGATGGCGTCGGGTGGCGGCACTCCGTGGTCCTCGAGCTCCGGCGAGTGCACCAGGCGATGCGGCAGTAGACGGCGGGACATTCGGTGGTGGTGGGAGGGGTTGAGGTGGTCTGAGACGAGCGGTGCAGGGGCAATGGCGCGGCGGGTGTCTTGGACTCCAGCGAGTGATTCCGGCGTCGAGAGGGGGTCGGGGTTAGGGCTTTAGGGCGGAAACGGGCGAGGGGACGTCTATGTATAGAGGGGAAGTCTACTTCGAGAAGGGGCGAAGGGAGACTCGTGATCCCGAGATCTCTGGGATATGGCGGCGCGGGCGTTGCTCCGGGCGAGCGTGTGGCTTGCGGGAGGAGGAAGGAGCAGCGGGGCCCGCTGTCAGCGACAGAGGTGAGTGAGGGAGGGAGCGGTTGACTAGGGCAGAGGGGGTTCGGTGCGGGAGAGAGGCCATGGCCGATTCGGCTGTGGGCCGTGGGGAGGAGAGGGAGAGAGAAAGAGGGAGCAGTGCTGGGCTTCGGCCGGGCACTGTTCGAAGAGCTTTTTTTTCTAACAGAAGGAAAAAGAAAAGAAAGAGAATAAAATAAAATATTATATAGGCATATAATATATCAAAATTTTCAGAAAAAAAAATCCTAAATCATGAACATATTTTCTAGTTCAAATAAAATACAAAGAAAAATAAAAAAGTCAAAAAGTGTTGTTGTTGCAATAAAACCCAATAAAAAGTATTTTTAAAATACCAAAATGATTTCAAATTTATTTTCTCCTAATTTTCCATTGAAGGGAATTATTTTACCCTTATTTCTATTTATTTATTTTTAGGAGAAAATTAATTTGATTAAAAGCCAAATAACTCCTAAATGGATTTAAATTTGAATTTCAAACCACTTCCAAAACTTTTTGTTTTTTTCCTCATTCAAATATATTTCAATTTGCCCCTGGTTTGGAGGGTCATATTGCTCCTCTCCTTATTTTGCAATTGGTCAGAGGAATTTGAAATTATTCAAATGGAAAGGATTCCAAATGGAATTCAAAATGATTTAACTCCCCACTCTCTTTCATTTAAATTTGGAGAAGTCATTTAATCTCCTCTCTCGAGAGTCCTTGAGTGGCATGAAGTTTGAATTAATTTCAAATGAAGTTTCAAATCATTTCAAATGGAAACACTTTTGGGAAAGTCCTTTTATTCCCTCTCATTCAACTTTCAAAAGTTTCAAATTTCACTCAATTCACACAATCAATCACTCAACAATCAAACAAACAAACATAAATATTTATCTAATATAACATTCCAAAATTTAGAATTTTGGGATGTTACAAACCTACCACACTTAAAATGAATCTCGTCCTCGAGATTCGAAGAGGCTAGAAAGAAAAGGTTGGGGTTTGGGGGTCTTCTTGAAAGTCCATTGATCAGAGAGGTGAGACGATGTGGATCTTCTCATATTCTCTGGGATAACTCCTTCATTGAGGCTCTTCCGGCAGGGGCATAACCTTTTCGTCAAATACATGTCCTTTCATCCTGGCGAGGTTCTTCCGAGACTGTGTCTTCTTAGCTGACTAGTCTGTCGCCAATACTAAATAACTATCTAAATTCTTAGAGAGGTCAACCATGTATGGTTTCTCTTGTAGGAAATGGGTTTGGTTGAATCTCACTGTATATCCTACGATTGGCAACGGTTGCCTGTAAAGGGTTCCATCGTCCTACCATTCTATGGTTTTATGGCTTGACGTGTCGACACTCTTCTAAGGTTTTCAAGGTTCTCTGATTTTCCATCAACATATGGCAGTTCATGATAGAAGTATCCGGTATGGGGGCCAATCCATCCCGTACTTGAACCATTACTACATATGCAGACATTGAATCACGTATTCTAACACTTGGGCATACTCACAAGCATTGCAGAATTTCTCTTGTCCTGGAACTGGGTTCGGGTAAATCCATGGGTTATGCAAGCTGAACCAAACATCTATCGTTTCTTCTCAACACTCGGGTTTTCGTATTCTCCTAAGAAACGTCTGCTGATCAATTCATAGCTTCTTACAATATTTCTTCTTCTCGGGAGTTCTTGATCCTTATTAATTTCCTGGGCATGTGGGTTATGGACCCACTTCAACACTTGTATAGCTTTAACTCAGCTTGGTAGTTACAATTGTTCCATATTCCAACATTACACCTCCATTTAAATCCAATAATACTTCATTCCTTCATACTCCTGAGGTAACCAAAATATTAAAATAAAACTCATACTTATTTTGTCCAAACTCTACTGCGCGGAATACATTTTCCTTTCCATGAGTCGAGTGTCCTCACAAGGTACTACCACCCTTAAAAAGTAATACACAAATCCATCCGTAGACCATATTTCTCATATCCTCGAAAATGGTCAACATATGTGTTCGTAAAGTAATAACTCATACAATTCAACATATGAAATCATGACACATTAACTTTATTGATTCATGAATTCATTACAAACTCTAAGGCTTCCATTACATAATTCAACTCATCGAACTTATGAAAATAAAATTGCTTTCTACTACTCTTATTATCCATATCAAAATCTCAACTACTCAGCTCCAGCTTTTTTCTGATCTGAACATTCCCTGGAAAAATGTCACCTTCCTTGCAGCGAAAACAAATGTCTCGGGGCTTCTTTGTGATTATGTAGGCTCCTTGGATTCTAGGATTCTTTTCTGGACATTTACTAGTGTAATGACCTAAATCCTTGCACCTGTAACAAGTGATATGACTCAGGTCCTTCTCTACAGAAATTGAGTTGTTCTGGGGATGCCTTCATTTTCTCTTCCTGGATTTCTCCGTAATGATCAGAGCTTCTATTTCCTGAGGATCAAACTTCACTTCTGCTATCGGGAAGTCTCTGAGATACTCTTGGCTTTCCTTCGTGCAATACTCTGAAAAATGTCCTTCTTCTCCACATGAATAGCAGGCTTGGGAGAAAAACCTATTTAGGTCTTCAATAACTTCCTTCATCGCAGATTCTTCTGAATTTTTCCTAAGGGTTTCTTTCATGGCTTCTTTCTGCTACTTGGTAATTTCCAGTACCTTGGGGTAAATGTGACACTGACCAGGGTAGTGTGTAGTTCCTTCACACAGGAAACAAGTAACTTGCCCAGTCGGGCACTCTTCAGCTGGGTGATTTTCCTCACAATGAGGGCATCCATCCTTGTGTTCCTCCTGGGTGTGTCCTATTTCTCCACATATCTTGCATGAACAAGTTTGCTTCATTTTACTATCACCGGGCTTCTGGATAAATTGAGACCTCAGTAGAATCGTCTTGAATTCTTCCCAAGCATTTGCTTCATTCCATCCTTGTATAGCTTGATGTATCTCTCGCCATGTTGCAGCACCTTGTGTGATGCGCCGTAAGGTGTATGGAACCATATACTCTCCTTCAATACAGTGCTCCTTCATGCGATCTTCATGTTCCGTATCCATTGTGCTACCTCTGGCTGTATCATTGATCTCAGAAATACAACTCCATCTTTATTCATCATCTATTGGGTCCAAGTGTTTTGGGATGAGATACGGAAGATAGAGGGAGATACACACAATACAAACAATAGTTTTGAAGAAACGGGTTTTATTTGTGGCTGTTGGAAAAACATCAAACAAATGACAACTCACAAATCGTCGCATCTAACGTAAGTATATAACTGGGGTTTGGTCTTCTAAAGGTCAAATAAATCTTCAGATCCTTCAAATTCTTCAAATCTTCAGAGTCTTCAACAGTTGTAGCTTCAACTATTCTAATGCATGGTGAAATTCTCTTTACTTTGAGATGGCCATCAGTTGTCCGATATCTTATTGACTTCAGTTGATCCTCCATGTGGCCAAAAGGGAACAGGGTATATTCTAACTATTTGAGGTAACAGGTAATATTTGATAAATTCAGAGAAGATGAGAAGTAAGTGATACGTCTCCAACGTATCTATAATTTTTTATTGTTCCATGCTATTATATTATCTGTTTTGGATATTCAATGGGCTTTATTATACACTTTTATATTATTTTTGGGACTAACCTATTAACCGGAGGCCCAACACAAATTGTTGTTTTTTTGCCTATTTCAGTGTTTCGAAGGAAAGGAATATCAAACGGAGTCCAAACGGAATGAAACCTTCGGGAATGTGATTTTCTGAACAAACGTGATCCAGAGGACTTGGAGTGGACGTCAAGCAATCAAAGAGGAGGCCACGAGGCAGGCGGCGCGCCCTCCACCCTCGTGGGTCCCTCGTAGCTCCACTGACCTACTTCTTCCTCCTATATATACCTACGTACCCCGAAAACATCAGAGAAGGAGCAAAAACCCTATTTCCACCGCCGCAACCTTCTGACCCGTGAGATCCCATCTTGGGGCCTTTTCCGGCGCTCCGACGGAGGGGGCATTGATCATGGAGGGCTTCTACATCAACACCATAGCCTCTCCGATGATGTGTGAGTAGTTTACCTCAGATCTTCGGGTCCATAGTTATTAGCTAGATGGATTCTTCTCTCTCTTTTGATCTCAATACAAAGTTCTCCTCGATTCTCTTGGAGATCTATTCGATGTAATCTCTTTTTGCGGTGTGTTCATCGAGATCCGATGAATTATGGGTTTATGATCAAGATTATCTATGAACAATATTTAAATCTCCTCTGAATTCTTTTATGTATGATTGGTTATCTTTGAAATTCTCTTCGAATTATCAGTTTGGTTTGGCCTACTAGATTGATCTTTCTTGCAATGGGAAAAGTGCTTAGCTTTGGGTTGAATCTTGCGGTGCTCGATCCCGGTGATAGTAGGGGAAACGACACGTATTGTATTGTTTCCATCGAGGATAAAAAGATGGGGTTTATATCATATTGCATGAGTTTATCCCTCTACATCATGTCATCTTGCTTAAAGCGTTACTCCGTTCTTATGAACTTAATACTCTAGATGCATCTTTGGATAAGCGGTGATGTGTGGAGTAATAGTAGTAGATGCCAGTGAGTCGGTCTACTTGTCACAGACGTGATGCCTATATACATGATCATACCTAGATATTCTCATACCTATGCTCAATTCTATAAATTGCTCGACAGTAATTTGTTTACCCACCGTAATACTTATGCTATCTTGAGAGAAGCAACTAGTGAAACCTATGGCCCCCGGGTCTATTCTCCATCATATTAACCACCCGTCAATAAGCTATTTCTATTAACGTTTATTTTTCTTTCTTTACTTTTAGTCTTTATCATAAAAATACCAAAAATATTATCTTATCATCTCTATCAGATCTCACTTTTGCAAGTGGCTGTGAACTGATTGACAACCCCTTTATCGCATTGGTTGCAAGGTTCTTATTTGTTTGTGTAGGTACGAGGGACTTGCGTGTGGCCTTCTACTGGATTGATACCTTGGTTCTCAAAAACTGAGGGAAATACTTATGCTACTTTACTGATCACCCTTTCCTCTTCAAGGGAAAACCAGCGCAGTGCTCAAGAGGTAGCAAGAAGGATTTCTGGTGCCGTTGTCGGGGAGTCTACTCACAAGTCAAGACATACCAAGTATCCATCACAAACTCTTATCCCTCGCATTACATTATTTGCCATTTGCCTCTCGTTTTCCTCTCCCCCACTTCACCCTTGCCGCTTTATTCGCCTTTCTTTCCGTCCGCCTCTTTTTCGCCTGGTTCTTGTTTGCTTGCGTGTTGGATTGCTTGCTTGTCATGATGGCTCAAGATAATACTAAATTGTGTGACTTTGCCAATACCAACAACAATGATTTTCTCAGCACCCCGATTGCTCCTCTTACCGATGCTGAATCTTGTGAAATTAATGCTGCTTTGCTAAATCTTGTCATGAAAGATCAATTCGTTGGCCTTCCTAGTGAAGATGCCGCTACCCATCTAAATAGCTTTGTTGATTTGTGTGATATGCAAAAGAAGAAAGATGTGGATAATGATATTGTTAAATTGAAGCTATTTCCTTTTTCGCTTAGAGATCGTGCTAAAACTTGGTTTTCATCTTTGCCTAAAAATAGTATTGATTCTTGGTATAAGTGCAAAGATGCTTTTATCTCTAACTATTTCCCTCCCGCTAAGATCATCTCTCTTAGAAACGATATTATGAATTTTAAGCAACTTGATCATGAACATGTTGCACAAGCTTGGGAGAGGATGAAATTAATGATACGTAATTGCCCCACTCATGGTTTGAATTTATGGATGATTATACAAATTTTTTATGCCGGATTGAATTTTGCTTCTAGAAACCTTTTAGATTCGGCCGCGGGGGGCACTTTTATGGAAATCACTTTAGGAGAAGCTACTAAACTCCTAGATAATATTATGGTTAATTATGCTCAATGGCAATCTACTAGTAAAAAAGTGCATGCGATAGAAGAAATTAATGTTTTGAGTGGAAAGATGGATGAACTTACAAAATTGTTTGCTAATAAGAGTGTTTCTTCTGATCCTAATGATACGCCTTTGTCTACTTTGATTGAGAATAATAATGAATCTATGGATGTGAATTTTGTTGGTAGGAACAATTTTGGTAACAACGCCTATAGAGGAAATTTTAATCCTAGGCCGTATCCTATTAATTCCTCTAATAGTTATGGTAATTCCTACAACAACCCTTATGGAAATTTTAGATGCCCTCTGATTTTGAGACTAGTGTTAGAGAATTTATGATTTCTCAAAAGAATTTCAATGCTTTGCTTGAAGAAAAATTGCCTAAGATTGATGAGTTGGCTAGGAACGTGGATAGAATTTCTCTTGATGTTGATTCTTTGAAACTTAGATATATTCCACCTAAGCATGATATCAATGAGTCTCTCAAGGTATGAGAATTTCCATTGATGAGTGCAAAGAAAGAACCGCTAGGATGCATGCTAAAAAAGATTGCTTTGTGAAAGTGTGTTCTTCAAGTTTTCATGATAATAAAGATGAAGATCTAAAAGTTATTGGTGTGTCCCCTATTAAATCTTTGTTTTGCAATATGAATCTTGATAATGATGGGACTGGAGATGAGTCGATTTTAGTTAGAAGGCGTCCCAAAAATTCAGAGTTTTTAGATCTTGATGCAAAAATTGATAAAAGTGGGATTGAAGAGGTTAGAACTTTAGATAGCAATGAACCCACTATTTTGGATTTCAAAGAATTTGATTATGATAATTGCTCTTTGATAGATTGTATTTCCTTGTTTCAATCCGTGCTAAATTCTCCTCATGCTTACAGTCAAAATAAAGCCTTTACTAAACATATCGTTGATGCTTTGATGCAATCTTATTAAGAAAAACTTGAGTTGGAAGTTTCTATCCCTAGAAAACTTTATGATGAGTGGGAACCTACAATTAAAATTAAATTAAAGATCATGAATGCTATGCTTTGTGTGATTTGGGTGTCAGAGTTTCCACGATTCCAAAAACTTTGTGTGATTTGCTAGGTTTCCGTGATTTTGATGATTGTTCTTTAAACTTGCATCTTGCGGATTCCACTATCAATAAACCCATGGGAAGAATTAATGATGTTCTTATTGTTGCTAATAGTAACTATGTGCCCATAGATTTTATTGTTCTTGATATAGATTGCAATCCTTCATGTCCTATTATTATTGGTAGACCTTTCCTTAGAACGATTGGTGCAATTACCGATATGAAGGAAGGGAATATTAGATTCCAATATCCATTAAGGAAAGGCATGGAACACTTCCCTATAAAGAAGATTAAATTACCTTATGAATCTATTATGAGAGCCACTTATGGATTGCCTACCAAAGATGGCAATACTTAGATCTATCCTCGCTTTTATGCCTAGCTAGGGGCGTTAAACGATAGCGCTTGTTGGGAGGCAACCAAATTTTTATTTTTGTTTCTTGCTTTTTATTTATGTTTAGTAATAAATCTTTGATCTAGCCTCTGGTTAGATGTGTTTTTATGTTTTAGTTAGTGTTTGTGCCAAGTTAAACCTATAGGATCTTCTTGGATGATAGTTATTTGATCTTGCTGAAAATTCCAGAAACTTTCTGTTTACGAAAACAATTGTTTAAAATCACCAGAACGTGATAAAATACTGATTCCAATTGCAGTAGATCAATAAACAAATTATCTAGGTCGTCCAATTTTGGTAGATTTTTCTGAGTTCCATAAGTTTGTGTTAGGTACAGATTACTACAGACTATTCTGTTTTTGAAAGATTCTGTTTTCCGTGTGTTGTTTGCTTATTTTGATGAATCTATGGCTAGTAATAGAGCTTATAAACCATAGAGAAGTTGGAATACAGTAGGTTTAACACCAATATAAATAAAGAATGAGTTCATTACATTACCTTGAAGTGGTGTTTTCTTTTCTTTCGCTAACGGAGCTCGCGAGATTTTCTGTTAAGTTTTGTGTTGTGAAGTTTTCAAGTTTTGGGTAAAGATTTGATGGATTATGGAACAAGGACTGGCAAGAGCCTAAGCTTGGGGATGCCCAAGGAACCCCAAGGTAAAATTCAAGGACAACCAAAATCCTAAGCTTGGGGATGCCCCGGAAGGCATTCCCCTCCTTCATCTTCGTCTATCGGTAACTTTACTTGGGGCTATATTTTTATTCACCACATGATATGTGTTTTGCTTGGAGCGTCTTGTATGATTTGAGTCTTTGCTTTTTAGTTTACCACAATCATCCTTGCTGTACACACCTTTTGAGAGAGACACACATGATTCGGAATTTGTTAGAATACTCTATGTGCTTCACTTATATCTTTTGAGCTATATAGTTTTTGCTCTAGTGCTTCACTTATATCTTTTAGAGCACGGCGGTGGTTTTATTTTATATAAGTTATTGATCTCTCATGCTTCACTTATATTATTTTGAGAGTCCTACAAAACAGCATGGTAATTTGCTTAAGTTGTGAAATTAATTCTAAAGTGATGAGCATCCAAGATAGGTATAATAAAAACTATCATATAGAGTGCATTGAATATTATGAGAAGTTTGATACTTGATAATTGTTTTGAGATATGAAAATGGTTATATTAGAGTCATGCTAGTTGAGTAGTTGTGAATTTGAGAAATACTTGTGTTAAAGTGTGTGATTCCCGTAGCATGCACGTATGGTGAACCGTTATGTGATGAAGTCGGATCATGGTTTATTTATCGATTGTCTTCCTTATGAGTGGCGGTCGGGAACGAGCGATGGTCTTTTCCTACTAATCTATCCCCATAGGAGCATGCGCGTAGTACTTCGTCTCGATAACTAATAGATTTTTGCAATAAGTATGCGAGTTCTTTATGACTAATGTTGAGTCCATGGATTATACACACTCTCACCCTTCCACCATTGCTAGCCTCTCTAGTATCACGCAATTTTCGCCGGTACCATACACCCACCATTACCTTCCTCAAAACAGCCACCATACCTACCTATTATGGCATTTCCATAGCCATTCCGAGATATATTTCCATGCAACTTACCACCGTTCCGTTTATTATGACACTCTTCATCATTGTCATATTGCTTAGCATGATCATGTAGTTAACATTATATTTGTGGCAAAGCCACCTTCATAATTCTTTCATACATGTAACTCTTGATTCATTGCATATCCCACGGTCCTGTTCAAGCATTGGCGCATAACGGGAGGCTAGCTCAGTGTACCCCTACGGAGGCATTCACATAGAGTCATATTTTGTTCTAAGTATTGAGTTGTAATTCTTGAGTTGTAAGTAAATAAAAGTGTGACGATCATCATTATTAGAGCATTGTCCCAAGTGAGGAAAGGATGATGGAGACTATGATTCCCCCACAAGTCGGGATGAGACTCCGGACGAAAAATAAAAAAATTAAAATTAAAAAAAGAGACCATAAAAAAGGCCCAAATAAAAAAATGAGAGAAAAAGAGAGAAGGGACAATATTACTATCCTTTTACCACACTTGTGCTTCAAAGTAGCACCATGATCTTCATGATAGAGAGTCTCCTATGTTGTCACTTCCATATGCTAGTGGAATTTTACATTATAGAACTTGGCTTGTATATTCCAGTGATGGGCTTCCTCAAAAATGCCCTAGGTCTTCGTGAGCAAGCGAGTTGGATGCACACCCACTTAGTTTCTTTTGTTGAGCTTTCATACACTTATAGCTCTAGCGCATCCGTTGCATGGCAATCCCTACTCACTCACATTGATATCTATTAATGGGCATCTCCATAGCCCGTTAATACGCCTAGTTGATGTGAGACTATCTTCTTCTTTTTGTCTTCTCCACAACCACCATTCTATTCCACATATAGTGCTATGTACATGGCTCACACTCATGTATTGCGTGAAGATTGAAAAAGTTTGAGAACACCAAAAGTATGAAACAATTGCTTGGCTTGTCACCGGGGTTGTGCAAGATTAAATACTTTATGTGATGAAGATAGAGCATAGCCAGACTATATGATTTTGTAGGGATAACTTTCTTTGGCCATGTTATTTTGAGAAGACATGATTGCTTTGTTAGTATGTTTGAAGTATTATTATTTTCATGTCAATATTAAACTTTTATCTTGAATCTTTCGGATCTAAACATTCATGTCACAATAGAGAAAATTACATTGAGGAATATGCTAGGTAGCATTCCACATCAAAAATTCTGTTTTTATCATTTACCTACTCGAGGACGAAAGGTGAATTAAGCTTGGGGATGCTTGATACGTCTCCAACGTATCTATAATTTTTATTGTTCCATGCTATTATATTATCTGTTTTGGATATTCAATGGGCTTTATTATACACTTTTATATTATTTTTGGGACTAACCTATTAACCGGAGGCCCAAATTTAAATTGCTGTTTTTTTGCCTATTTTAGTGTTTGAAGGAAAGGAATATCAAACGGAGTCCAAACGGAATGAAACCTTCGGGAACGTGATTTTCTGAACAAACGTGATCCAGAGGACTTGGAGTGGACGTCAAGCAATCAAGGAGGAGGCCACGAGGCAGGGGGGCGCGCCTACCCCCCTGGGCGCACCCACCACCCTCGTGGGCCCCTCGTAGCTCCACCGACCTACTTCTTCCTCCTATGTATACCTACTTACCCCGAAAACATCAGAGAAGGAGCAAAAACCCTATTTCCACCGCCGCAACCTTCTGTACCCGTGAGATCCCATCTTGGGCCCTTTTCCGGCGCTCCGGCGGAGGGGGCATTGATCATGAAGGGCTTCTACATCAACACCATAGCCTCTCCAATGATGTGTGAGTAGTTTACCTCGGACCTTCGGGTCCATAGTTATTAGCTAGATGGCTTCTTCTCTCTCTTTTGATCTCAATACAAAGTTCTCCTCGATTATCTTGGAGATCTATTCAATGTAATCTCTTTTTGCGGTGTGTTTGTCGAGATCTAATGAATTATGGGTTTATGATCAAGATTATCTATGAACAATATTTGAATCTTCTCTGAATTCTTTTATGTATGATTGGTTATCTTTGCAAGTCTCTTCGAATTATCAGTTTGGTTTGGCCTACTAGATTGATCTTTCTTGCAAT
Source organism: Aegilops bicornis (assembly GCA_021605145.1). Lineage (NCBI taxonomy): Eukaryota > Viridiplantae > Streptophyta > Magnoliopsida > Poales > Poaceae > Aegilops > Aegilops bicornis. The sequence continues at coordinate 358,068,286 of CM038672.1, read as the reverse complement.
GGGAGAAGTGCTTAGCTTTGGGTTCAATCTTGTGGTGCTCGATCCCAAAGTGATGAGGGGAAACGACACGTATTGTATTGTTGCCATCGAGGATAAAAAGATGGGGTTTATATCATATTGCATGAGTTTATCCCTCTACATCATGTCATCTTGCTTAAGGCGTTACTCTATTCTTATGAACTTAATACTCTAGATGCATCCTGGATAGCGGTCGATGTGTGGAGTAACAGTAGTAGATGCAGGCAGGAGTTGGTCTACTTGTCACAGACGTGATGCCTATATACATGATCATACCTAGATATTCTCATAACTATGCTCAATTCTATCAATTGCTCGATAGTAATTTGTTTACCCACCGTAATACTTATGCTATCTTGAGAGAAGCCACTAGTGAAACCTATGGCCCCCGGGTCTATTCTCCATCATATTAACCTCCCGTCAACAAGCTATTTCTATTACCATTTATTTTGCTTTCTTTACTTTTAGTCTTTATCATAAAAATACCAAAAATATTATCTTATCATCTCTCTGATCTCACTTTTGCAAGTGGCCGTGAAGGGATTGACAACCCATTTATCGCATTGGTTGCAAGGTTCTTATTTGTTTGTGTAGGTACGAGGGACCTCCGTGTGGCCTCCTACTGGATTGATACCTTAGTTCTCAAAAACTAAGGGAAATACTTACGCTACTTTACTGCATCACCCTTTCATCTTCAAGGGAAAACCAACGCAATGCTCAAGAGGTAGCAGTAAGGGTCTTTGAAAACAAAGTTTTAGAGATATCCTATCCTAGGGCTTTCTTTCTAGTTTCTAGGGTCACGACCTACAGTCAACATGTGCTCTGATACCATATATGTAACGACCCGACCTCAAACGGTCAAGTCTTTGTGTATCTGTGCGATCCCTTGATCAGTATGCTGACACACATAGTACATCAATGTATATATCAAAGTGCAATCACATGTATAAATAACGTAAAACTGATATATACCTTATAAGTCTCGTGAAACAAACAATCGGTGTGGAGTCCCATCAACGCCATCGGCAAGTTGAGTGTAGACCGTAACCACATATCGTAACTCTTACTCGTCGAAGAAATATCTGCAACATGATACGTTGTAGCCATGTAGGTCAGTACACTGAATGTACCGGCAAGATCACTGTAAGAAAAACAAATGATAAACTATACTATATGCAATATGGCTTTGTGGCTCTATATCTGAGTTTTTGCGTAAAAGCTGGTTTTTTTTTCCCTGTAACAAAGGAAATAACCGGAGTCTGTACTACGGAGTTTTCTACCATGACATGGTTCCGCCAACCGATGTCTCATAACCCAAATCATCATAAGTTGCCCACAATTAAGTTATCAGTCCGGTGTTGAGAGTTCTGAGATAGATCCAAGTCCAGAGGCTCAAATTGTATGCATGTAGGGGACACGGCTAATCAATTAGGTTTTAATCCTCTGCAGAGGTTTGTACACTTTACCCGCAAGATTCGATCCCTCTTTTTACGTTCTCGCACTTCAGGGTGTTTTGAGAACAAGACGACCGAAACATGGTCTTCCGAAGAGTTACCCTGACCACTGTCCGGTGCTCATCCGATCCTATCGTAATTTTACATCTGCTAGCACCGTTCCAGCCAGAGTCACAACTAAGGTCAACCAAGCCAGAGCTCATAATGACTTGCAGTTGCATAGGTAAGCTTCCGGGCATGAAGTATTCTTCCGTCTCTTTGAGCCTGGGTGGAGCTTTCCGCATGATATCACGGCGCTTCTCCGGAATCACTGAGTACTAGACGCACCATTGTACCCTTCTTAACCATTCTCCACCCAGAGGTATATTGAATTCGTGTCTCAAGTCTTGAAGTCTTGAGATCTTGAAGATGCAGTCCTTGCAGATGCCATCATGGAGTTGTCGTCATTGCGTAGAGTCCTCCTTCTTCACACCACTATCGAGCACTCATACAAAATCCCGTCTAAAATAGTGTAGCATTAAAACTATATACGTCCCGGGCTTGATAACAGGGAGATGGGTTCCTACCTCATGCATTCTACTCAACTACAAGAAGTCAATATAACTCTTTGGTGGGATTATGAATGGTGACACCGAATGCAATAAAAACATAGGTATGGAAAGCATGGTCAAAGTGAACTTGCACAGTATGTTGATGAAGATAACAATGCTCTCAGAAACTTTGATAAACTATTCATCACTCCGAGAAAATCTATATTAAACAAACATGGCATTCATATAACCGAACATACTAGCAAGCAATTCTAACACTCATAATAAAATGAACAAATAAAATGCAAGTCAACAAGGGGCATCAAATAAAAACCGAGAAAAATTTCACAACAAAACTACTAAAGAAAACTCTAAGACATAACACAAAATAGTTTTGTCGTAAGTAAAAACTTAACAACAATTAAAACACTAAAATAATAAATTAACAGAAAAGAAAAATTTAAAACAATTAATTTAACAGAAAGTATTTTTCATAAACTTTTAGTAGCAAAAAGAAACAAATAAAAATCTTTTATTAAACTCTAACTATGACCTATACAAGTTTTCATACAAAACTAAAGAAAATATTTTTTTTAAAATAAGAATAAAATTGTCTATTGTTAAATAATAGAAACAATTTTTTTTCAAAAGTGACAAAAAGAAATAAATTAAAACTAATAAAAATATAAAGAAAAGACTAAAAAAACTAAAACTAAAACAGTATTGTTTTGTCCAAACCACTAATTTAAAATAAACTAAATAAATCACTATATGCTACTGGATAGACAACACAATAACAAAACAGTAGCAAAAAGAATCAACCGAAAATATTTTATAAAACTCAAGATACGGCCATATTAGTGATTTCAACAAATTTCATCAAATTCAAATTTAAAGTACTAAACTTTTGAAATACAAGTGCACCAACAGAAACTTTAACAAATTTTTAATCTAATGCAAAAAAGAATCACTCAATTTGGATAAGCACACAAAAAGATATTAAATATCTAAGATTGCAACTTTTCTGTTTTTAAAACAGAAAGGAAAAAAACAAGAAAAAAACAGATCGGACACGTGCTACGCGTCAGGCTGCTACTGGGCCTAGAGGATGTGCGATCCGATCTATAAAACGCTCGGCCGATACTTAACAAAACCACACGTGCTAGTAAACGAAAAACCGACCGGCTAAACCGATTAGATCTAAACCGTAAATAAACCGAAGCTAAACCGATCTAGAAAAAAGAAACTTACCCGTTCAGCGATCTAATCTAACGTGTTTATTTTAGATCGAACGTTGGAGGGGTAGTGGAGAGCTCACCGCGGGGAGGTCGACGGCGAGCGGCTCGGACGTCGTCGTCGACGCGCTCCGATGCGTTAAGGCGGGCCGGCGGAGCGTCGAGTGGGTGCGGCGGATCAGCAGCGACCTCGTCGATTAAGCGTGGAGTTGTCGGAGGTGGTCTGAGGAGGTCGGCGGCGAGGTTGAGGCGTCGGATGGCGTCGGGTGGCGGCGCTCCGGTGGTCCTCGAGCTCCGGCGCGTGCACTAGGCGATGCGGCGGTAGATGGCGGGACGTTCGGTGGTGGTGGGAAGGGTTGAGTTGGTGGGAGATGAGCGGGGCAGTGGCAATGGCGCGGCGGGGGTCTTGGACTCCGGCGAGCGATTCCGGCGTCGAGAGGGGGTTAGGGTTAGGGCTTTAGGGCGGAAGCGGGCGAGGGGGAGGTCTATATATAGGGTGGAAGACTACTTGGAGAAGTGGCGAAGGGAGACTCACGATCCTGAGATCTCCGAGATACGGTGGCGCGGGTGTTGCTCCAGGCGAGCGCGTGGCTTGCGGGAGGAGGAAGGAGCAGCGGGGCCCGCTGTCAGCGACAGAGGTGAGCGAGGGAGGGAGCGGTCGACCGGGGCAGAGGGGGTTCGAAGCGGGAGAGAGGCCATGGGCCGATTCGGCTGTGGGCCATGGGGCGGAGAGGGAGAGAGAGAGAGCAGTGCTGGGCTTCGGCCGGGCAGTGTTCGAAGAGTTTTTTTCTAACAGAAGGAAAAGGAAAAGAAAGAGAATAAAATATAATATTATATAGGCATATAATATATCAAAATTTTCAGAAAATAAATCCTAAATCATGAACATATTTTCTATTTCAAATAAAATATAAACAAAAATAAAAAAGTCAAAAAGTGCTGCTGTTGCAATAAAACCCAATGAAAAGTATTTTTAAAATACCAAAATGATTTCAAATTTATTTTCTCCTAATTTTCCATTGAAGGGAATCGTTTTACCCTTACTTCTATTTATTTATTTTTAGGAGAAAAATAATTTGATTAAAAGCCAAATAACTCCTAAATGGTTTTAAATTTGAATTTCAAACCACTTCCAAAACTTTCTTTTTTTTCCTCATTCAAATACATTTCAAATTTGCCCCTAGTTTGGAGGGTCATATTGCTCCTCTCCTTATTTTGAAACTGGTCAGAGGAATTTGAAATTATTCAAATGGAAAGGATTCCAAATGGAATTCAAAATGATTTAATTCCCCACTCTCTTTCATTTAAATTTGGAGAAATCATTTAATCTCCTCTCTCGAGAGTCCTTGAGTGGCATGAAGTTTGAATTAATTTCAAATGAAGTTTCAATTCATTTCAAATGGAAACAATTTTGGGAAAATCCTTTTATTCCCTCTCATTCAACTTTCAAAAGTTTCAAATTTCACTCAATTCACACAATCAATCACTCAACAATCAAATAAACAAACATAAATATTTATTTAATATTACATTCCAAAATTTAGAATTTTGGGATGTTACATCCAAATTACTTGTCGTGAACTAAAACCACGACGAGTAATTTGGAACGGAGGGAGTAGTTCGAGAGGTAAATGACATGCTTTTCCATAAACCATTTTGTATGGAGGCATACCCATAGGATTCTTATAAGCAGTTTTGTAAGCCCACAAAGCATCATCAAGTTTCTTAGACCAATTCTTTCTAGATCTATTAACAGTCTTTTGCAGAATTAATTTAATCTCTCTATTGCTCAGTTCCACTTGACCACTAGACCGAGGATGATATGGAGATGCAATTCTATGGTTAACATCATACTTAGCAAGTATTTTACGGAAAGCACCATGAATAAAATGTGAACCACCATCGGTCATTAAATATCTAGGGACTACAAACCTTGGGAAAATAACTCCTTTAAGCATCTTAATAGAAGTGTTATGATCAACACTACTAGTTGGAATAGCTTCTACCCACTTAGTAACGTAATCAACAGCAACTAGAATATGTGTATACCCATTAGAGGAAGGAAAAGGTCCCATATAATCAAAGCCCCAGACATCAAATGGTTCAATAACAAGTGAACAATTCATAGGCATTTCCTGACGTCTACTAATATTGCCAATTCTCTGGCACTCATCACAAGATAAGACAAACTTACGGGCATCCTTAAAGAGAGCGGACCAATAGAACCCGGATTGCAATACCTTATGTGCGGTTCCATCTCCGGTGGTGCCCTTCAGAGGCCTCGGAGTGACACTTTGTGTAGGATATGTTCTGTTCATGCTCGGTACACAACGTCTAATATCACCATCTACTCCTTCTTTATAAATGTGTGGGTCATCCCAAAAGTAATGTCTTAAATCATAGAAAAACTTTCTCTTTTGCTGGTATGTGAAACTAGGTGGTATAAATTTAGCAACAATATAATTAGCATAATCAGCATACCATGGAGTACTATGAGAAGCATTTGTGACATTTAATTGTTCACCAGGAAAGTTATCATCAATAGGTAGTGGGTCATCAAGAACATTTTCTAATCTAGACAAGTTGTCTGCAACGGGGTTCTCAGCTCGCTTCTATCAATGATATGCAAATCAAATTCTTGTAGCAAGAGAGCCCATCTAATAAGTCTAGGTTTAGCATATTTCTTTTCCATAAGATATTTAATAGCAGCATGATCAGTGTGAACAGTTACTTTGGAATCAACAATATAAGGTCTGAACTTATCACAAGCAAAAACAACTACTAAAAATTCTTTTTTAGTGGTAGCATAATTTCTCTGGGCACCGTCTAGAGTTTTACTAGCATACCGAATAACATTTAATTTCTTATCAACTCTTTGTCCTAGAACAGCACCAACAGCATAATCACTAGCATCACACATAATATCAAAGGATAAATTCCAATCAGGTGGCTGAACAATAGGTGCAGAGATCAAGGCTTTCTTAAGTATTTCAAATGCTTCTACACAATCATCATAAAAAACAAAAGGAACATCTTTTTGCAAGAGATTAGTGAGAGGCCTAGAAATTTTAGAGAAGTCTTTAATAAACCTCCTATAGAAACCAGCATGACAAAGGAAACTTCTTATACCTTTGATATCTTTAGGACACGACATCTTTTCAATAGCATCTACTTTAGCTTTATCAACTTCAATACCTCTTTCAGAAATTTTATGCCCCAAGACAATACCTTCATTAATCATAAAGTGACACTTCTCCCAATTCAATACAAGATTAGTTTCTTCACATCTCTGCAACGGTCAAGGTTGCTTAAGCAATCATAAAAAGAAGTTCCGTAAACGGAAAAATCATCCATGAAAACCTCAACAATCTTTTCACAGAAATTAGAGAATATAGCAGTCATACATCTTTGAAAGGTAGCAGGTGCATTACATAAACCAAAAGGCATACGTCTATAAGCAAAGGTACCAAAAGGGCAAGTAAAAGTGGTTTTCTCTTGATCCTCTTTTGACATAGGTATTTGAGAGAAACCAGAATAACCATCTAGAAAGCAAAAATGTGTATGTTTGGATAATCTTTCTAGCATTTGATCGATAAAAGGTAGAGGGTAATGATCTTTTCTATAAGCTTTATTCAATTTGCGAAAATCAATTACCATTCTATATCCGGTAACAATTCTTTGGGGAATTAATTCATTCTTATCATTAGGAACAACATTATTTCCTCCCTTCTTGGGGACACAATGAACATGGCTTACCCATTGACTATTAGCAATAGGATAAATTATACCTACTTCCAGAAGCTTTAGTATTTCATTTCTTACCACTTCTTTCATCTTAGGATTTAACCATCGTTGATGATCAACAACTGGTTTAGCATCTTTCTCCAATTTAATTTTGTTCTGACATAGAGTGGGACTAATGACCTTAAGATTATCAAGAGTATATCCAATAGCGGCACGGTGCTTCTTCTGAGTTTTCAATAATTTCTTTTATTCATGCTCTGAAAGGTTAGCACTAATAATAACAGGATATATCTTATTTTCATCAAGATAAGCATATTTCAGAGTATCGGGTAATTGTTTAAGCTCAAACACAGGATCACCCTTAGGTGGAGGAGGATCCTTGAGGATTTCAACAGGCAAATTGTGTTTCGAAATAGGTCCCTGATTAAAGAATACTTCATCTATTTCCCTTCTTTCATTCATAAACATATTATTTTCATGGTCTAGCAAATATTGTTCTAATGGATCAGCAGGAGGCACGACAATAGAAGCAGGACCAATAATTTCATCCTTACTAGGCAATTCTTTGTAATGAGGTTGTCTACAAAATTTAGAGAAGTTAAAATCATGAGACATATCCCCCAAACCAACAGTAACAATATCTTTCTCGCAGTCTATCTTAGCATTAACAGTATTCAAGAAAGGTCTACCAAATATAACGGGACAAAAGTTATCTTGTGGGGAACCAAGAACAAGAAAATCAGTAGGATATTTAATTTTTCCACACAAGACTTCAACATCTCTTTCAATCCCAATTGGTGATATAGTATCTCTATTGGCAAGCTTAATAGTAACATCAATATCTTCTATCTCAGCTGGTGCAATGTCATTCATAATTTCTTTATGTAAGGTATAAGGAATTGCACTCACACTAGCACCCACATCACATAAGCCATGATAACAATGATATCCTATTTTAACAGATACAACGGGCATGCCAACCACATGTCTATGTTTATCTTTAGTATCAGGTTTAGCAATCCTAGCAACTTCAGCACAGAAATAAATAACATGCCCATCAATATTATCGACCAAGAGATCTTTAACCATAGCAATACTAGGTTCAACTTTAATTTGAGAGGGTTCCGATGTTCTAATATTACTTTTGTTGACCACAGTTGAAGCTTTAGCATGATCCTTTATTCTAACAGGGAATGATGGCTTCTCAATATAAGCAATAGGAACAATAGGATCAACATTATAAGTAATAGTTTCTTCTTCAACTTTAATAGGTTCTACTACTTTAACTTCAATGGGACGATGATATTTAAACCACTTCTCCTTAGGAAGATCAACATGAGTAGCAAAATATTCACAGAAAGAAGCTACTATCTTAGAGTCAAGTCCATATTTAGTGCTAAAATCACGAAAAGCATCGGTATCCATAAAAGAATTTAACACAATCAAACTTAAGCTTTATACCTGACTCTTTACCTTCCTCGAGTTCCCAATCTTCAGAGTTGCGTTTAATTCTTTCCAATAAATCCAATTTGAATTCAATATCCTTCTTCATATAGGAACAAGTACAAGAAAGTATCGAGCATGGATCGATCATTATGAGAAAGCCAATCATAATTTTTTGAATAATAATTTCTCTTGAGAGCTCATGACTGGGGCATGAATATAGCATTGACTTAAGCCTCCCCCAAGCTTGAGCGATACTTTCTCCTTCACGAGGCCAAAAATTATATATATAATTTCGATCATGATGAACTAGATGCATAGGGTAAAACTTCTGATGAAATTCCAATTTCAAACGGTTGTAGTTCCATGACCCAATATCATCCAATAGCCTATACCATGTCAACGCCTTTCCCTTCAAAGATAAAGGGAATACCTTCTTCTTGACAACATCCTCGGGCATACCTGCAAGCTTAAATAATCCACAAACTTCATCCACGTAGATTAGGTGCATATCGGGATGTAATGTTCTATCTCCTGCATAACGATTAGCTAGCAGTTTCTCTATCATACCCGAAGGAATTTCATAATAAATATTTTCAGTAGGTGTAGTAGGTTGAGGAGCAACTCTTTGCTCTTCCGGTCGAGGTGAAGATACGCTGAACAAGCCCCTCAAAGGATTATTTTCCATAGTAACAAGTGACAGTAAATTTCAGCACACTATATAAATGTTTCCTTACCAAATTCCACTTACCAAATGCGCTTCACTCCCCGGAAACGGCGCCAGAAAAGAGTCTTGATGACCCACAAGTATAGGGGATCTATCGTAGTCCTTTCAATAAGTAAGAGTGTCGAACCCAACGAGGAGCAGAAGGAAATGACAAGTTGTTTTCAGCAAGGTATTCTCTGCAAGCACTGAAATTATCGGTAACAGATAGTTTTGTGATAAGATAATTCACAACGGTAACAAGTAAATAAAGTATCTAAGGTGCAGCGAGGTGGCCCAATCCTTTTGTAGTAAGGGACAAGCCTGGATGAACTCTTATATAAAGCAAAGCGCTCCCGAGGACACATGGAAATTGTTGTCAAGTTAGTTTTCATCATGCTAATATGATTCGCGTTCATTACTTTGATAATTTGATATGTGGGTGGACCGGTGCTTGGGTGCTTCCCTTCCTTGGACAAGCCTCCCAGTTATGATTAATCCCTCTCGCAAGCATCCGCGGCTACAAAAGAAGAATTAAGATAAACCTAACCATAGCATGAAATATATGGATCGAAATCAGCCCCTCACGAAGCAACGCATAAACTAGGGTTTAAGCTTCTGTCACTCTAGCAACCCATCATCTACTTATTACATCCCAATGCCTTCCCCTAGGCCCAAATAATGGTGAAGTGTCATGTAGTCGACGTTCACATAACACGGTAACACCACTAGAGGAAAGACAACATACGTCTCATCAAAAAATCGAACGAATACCAAATTCACATGACTACTTATAACAAGACTTCTCCCATGTCCTCAGGAACAAACGTAACTACTCACAAAGAATATTAATAATCATAATCAGAGGAGTATTAATTATCATTAAAGATCTGAACATATGATCTTCCACTGGATAAACCAACTAGCATCAACTACAAGGAGTAATCAACACTACCAGCAACCCACAGGTACCAATCTGAGGTTTTGGGACCAAGATCGAATACAAGAGATGAACTAGGGTTTTAGAGGAGATGGTGCTGATGAAGATGTTGATGGAGATTGACCCCCTCTCGATGAGAGGATCGTTGGTGATGACGATGGCTTCGATTTCCTCCTCCCGGAGGGATGTTTCCCCGGCAGAACAGCTCCGCCGGAGCCCTAGATTGGTTCTGCCCAGGTTCCGCCTCGAGACGGCGGTGCTTCGTCCCGAAAATCTCCTTTTGATTTTTTTCAAGTCAAAACACACCATATAGCCAAAGATGGGCACCGGAGGCCTGCCAAGGGCCCACAAGGTTGGGGGCGCGCCTAGGGGGTTGGGCGCGCCCTCCACCCTTGTGGCTGGCTGGTGGCCCCCCTTTGGTATTTTCTTCGGCCAATATTTTTTATATATTCTAAAAACATGCTCCGTGAAGTTTCACGACTTTTGGACTTGTGCAGAATAGGTCTCTAATATTTGCTCCTTTTCCAGTCCAGAATTCTAACTACCGGCATTCTCCCTCTTCATGTAAACCTTATAAAATATGAGAGAAAAGGCATAAGTATTGTGATATAATGTGTAATAACAACCCATAATGCAATAAATATCAATATAAAAACATGATGCAAAATGGACGTATCAAGGTGATGTATTACGGAACGAGTAAAGAGACTTGCCGGTAACGAGATTGAACTAAGCATGAAGATACCGACAATCGAATCTCGGGCAAGTAACAAACCGATGACAAAGGGAATAATGTATGTTGCCATGACGGTACGACCAATAAAGATCTTCGTAGAATATGTGGGAACCAATATGAGCATCCAGGTTCCGCTGTTGGTTATTGACCGAAGAGGTGTCTCGGTCATGTCTACATAGTTCTCGAACCCATTAGGGTCCGCACGCTTAACGTTCAATGACAATTTTGTATTATATGAGTTATGTGATTTGGTGACCGAATGTCGTTCGGAGTCCCGGATGAGACGGACATGACGAGGAGTCTCGAAATGGTCGAGAGGTAAAGATTCATATATTGGACGATGATGTTCGGACACCGGAAGTGTTCCGGGGGTATCGAGTACATATCGGGTCACCGGAAGGGGTTCCGGGCATCCCCCCGGCAACTACATGGGCCTAATGGGCCAAGAAGGGGACAGACCAGCCCCTAGGGGGCTGGTGTGCCCCATGTAGGCCAAAAATAAGGGGGAAGGAAAGAGGGGAAGAGAGAAAGGAAGGGGAGCAATTCGGCCTCCCCCTTCCTTCTCTCCTCCCTCCTCCTTCCTTCCCCCTCCGGATGAATATGGAAGGGGGAGGCCGAATTGGGAGGCGTCCAAGTAGGATTTCTCCTACTTGGAGCCCCCCTTGGCTGCCTCTCCTCCCTCCAACCTATATATATATATATATATATATATATATATATATATATATATATATATATATATATATATATATGAGGGCACCGCTAGAAGATAGATCAACAGTTGTTAGCCGTGTGCGGCGCCCCCCTCCACAGTTTACACCTCCGATCATATTCACATAGTGCTTAGGCGAAGCCCGGTGCGGATCACTTCACCATCACCGTAACCACGCTGTTGTGCTGACCAAACTCTCCCTCGACACTTTGCTGGATCAAGAGTTCGAGTGACGTCATCGAGCTGAACGTGTGCAGAACTCGGAGGTGGCGTACGTTCGGTGCTTGATCAGTCGAAACGAGAAGAAGTTCGACTACATCAACCACGTTGTCAAACACTTCCGCTTTCGGTCTACGAGGTACGTGGACACACTCTCCCCCTCTTGTTGCTATGCATCTCCTAGATAGATCTTGCGTGAGCGTAGGAAAATTTTGAAATTGCATGCTACGTTTCCCAACAGTGTTCTTGTGTGGCGTCCCCTACCTATGTATATATAGGTGGGGGGGGGGGGAGGAGGCAGCCCCTAGGGCGCCCCAAGAGACCTGGCAGCAGCCCTAGGGCTTCTGCCTTACCCCACGCCCCCTTTCCTTGTAAGAAGAAGGGGGAAGGAAAGAGGGGGGGAGGGAAGGAAGGAGTCCTACTCCACACTTTCCTTTCCCTCCCTCTTTCCTTTTCCTCCTCATAGGGCTGGCTTTGTATAGGCGCAGCCCCTTGTGGGCTGGTGTGTTCCCTCTCTTGGCCCATAAAGCCCATATCTTTGCTGGGGTTGCCCGAAACTCCTTCTGTGACCCGATAAGTACCCGGTACCCTCCGAAACACTTCTGGTGTCCGAATACCATCATCCTATATATCAATCTTTACCTCTCAACCATTTCGAGACTCCTCGTCATGTCCGTGATCTCATCCGGGACTCCGACAACATTCGGTCACCAAATCACATAACTCATATAATACTATATAAATGATGAGCGTTAAGCAAATGCGGACCCTACGGGTTCGAGAACTATGTAGACATGACCGAGACACCTCTCCATTGATAACCAATAAGCGTAACACGGATGCCCATATTGGCTCCTACATATTCTACGAAGATCTTTATCGGTCAAACCGTTATGAAAACATACGTAATTCCCTTTGTCTATCGGTATGGTACTTGCCCGAGATTCGATCGTCGGTATCTTCATGCCTAATTCAATCTCGTCACCGACAAGTCTCTTTACTCGTTCCGTAATACATCATCCTGCAACTAACTCATTAGTCACTTTGCTTGCAAGGCTTCTTATGATGTGTATTACCGAGAGGGCCCAGAGATACCTCTCCGATACTCGAAGTGACAAATCCTAATCTCGATCTATTCTAACTCAACAAACACCTTCGAATATACCTTTAGAGCATCTTTATGATCACCCAATTACGTTGTGACGTTTGATAGGACACAAGGTATTCCTTTGGTGTCCGGGAGTTGCATAGTCTCATAGTCAAAGGAATATGTATTTGACACGAAGAAAGCAATAACAATAAACTAAACGATCAAAATGCTAAGCTAACGGGTGGGTCTTTCCCATCACATCATTCTCCTAATGATGTGACCCCGTTATCAAATGAAAACACATGTCCATGGTTAGGAAACCTTAACCATCTTTGATCAATGAGCTAGTCTAGTAGAGGCTTATTAGGGACACGGTATTTGTTTATGTATTCACACATGTATTTAGGTTTCAGATCAATAAAATTCAAGCATGAATAATAAACCTTTATCATGAATAGGGAAATATAAAATAACAACTTTATTATTGCCTCTAGGGCATATTTCCTTCACCATGCCCTCTCCCTGAACTCTTGTTCTCTCGACATGGTCTTCTTTGGCCTCGTGATCAAAGGTTTGCAGGGAGTACTTTTTGCACCAACATGGTTGATGGGGATGATTGTGGAAGCGACAGGGAAGGACGAAGAGAGGGGGCGATGTGGCGACCAACTTAGGGGGTGAGTGTGGCGGCGACGACAATGGGAATTTTTATATACCCGTGAAGGGGCGTGCCCCGATGAGAAACGGGGGTGGATTTACCACGTGCGGGTTGAAAAAGGGTCTGAAATGTGGAAACCATTAATTGGCGTTCTTTTCTGGTGGAAGCGACAACCATAGGGACTAAGGTCTGCGCGACCGGTTGGCGGATGACGTGCGCTTCTTACCAACACTCACAACCTTCAAATATGAACTATGACGGGCCGTATATGGAGTGCGCCCCATAAATTATGATGATCCCAAGGCATGCACCTCTACTAGAGTACCCTTTTTAGCTGAATCTACATATCAACGGTTATTATGTCGATCCACGATAGAGTTGCCATTAAGCATTATACTCGGTTATGATTTGGTCAGCTTGTGACGGTTTTTTTTTCTTTCAAGAAGAACTAGACACGTGCCTTTTTCAAAAGGGGGAAAAGCCACATTTTCTAGACAAACAATTAGCCACGTGACTGTCATGGGCCAGGCTTGTCGAATTGGGCCATTAAAGTATTATAAACTAACAGATTCTTCTAAGAAAAGAGAGTATTAAACTAACGGAGCCATGTTCAAAAAAAAAAAAAAAAAAACTAACGGAGCCCTTGATTTTCCAGACGAGGATCTTTTTGCAAAAGGAGCGTTCGGTCATCTTCGCTCGCTCTAGTCGCCCCGCCTTCTCCCCCTGCGCCGGGCTCAAACCCCTAGCCCCGACGAACCCAACCTAGGGTTTCCGCTTCCAGCATGCCCCGCTGCTGACCTACTAACTTCCATGGCGCTGGCATCCTTGTCCCTGCCATGAACACGGACGCACAACTCCGCTTTAATTGCCGCAAGCGCTGCCTACCGGCTGACGGTCGCCTCGACGACCACTGGCGCGGCCAGCAGCGCAAGCGCCGCGGCGTCCGCGTCCTCGTTCCCGACTGCTTCCTCGTGCCCCCGCCGGAAGCCAAATCCGCTGATTTCGACATGTGGTACTACATCCGCAGCATCCCGGACATGTGGGACAACGGCCTGAGGCTGCTCAAGGGCTGGGTCCGTGCGTCCAAGGATGTGCCGCAGGATCCGTCGGATCTCACGTGTCTCACCAAGAACAACGATGTGAAGCCAGGGCGCGTGCTGGCCGCGGGGAATTGGAAAGTAGATGACCCCGTGAAGGTCGCCTTGAAGGCGGCGGCGCGGCCTCCTCCTCGGCGGGAGAAGGTGAAACCGTATTGGAAGTATCTCCACGAGGAGACGAGACATAATGACAAGAGCTTGGGCGAGATCGACGCCCGGGTGGCTCTTCTGGAGAAGACGCTTGAGGAGCAGAGGAGGGTGGCTCTTCTGGAGAAGACGCTTGAGGAGCAGAGGAGGGTGGCTCTTCTGGAGAAGACGCTTGAGGAGCAGAGGACGCTGGCTGAGCCGCCTAAGGAGGTATGTTTTATCAGCGCCTTTTTATGTTGGTATATGCAGGGTGAGTAGGAAGATTACGTTCATGGACGAGAGCTCTGCAAGAGAACCCAGGTTGCAAGAGTGGACAAATTGATAACGAGGGATATGCCAACTGGATTTGCATTAGGCTTTAGAGAAAACTAGTGTTGCCCCAATCGAAAAACATGCATTGAATTTGTGAAAGAAATGGAGAAGGCATAGCGAAATAGCGCGCAATCTGAAGGTGTCAAATCTGGTTTAACTGCTTCATCAAGTTTTGAAAGGGTCCTCTTCTGTTTCTTTTCTCTTTAATGGGTGGCTTATTGACCTGCTTGATTAAACAACCTTATATTCTCCATTAACCCTTTGATTTATGTGTGTTGATCTGTCTTCAGGATCTGTCTCAATTCTTTGTACCTTTAACTGCTGAAGATGAAAAGGAAGTTCAGGATTGTTTGTATGGTAATGGTTCAAGGTACATTTGATGACAATTGCATCTTGTTTGAAGCTTTCCTATATACTCCCTCTGTACAGAAATATAACATTGCCCCTTTTCACTTACAGTAGCAAAGTCCTGGTGCTGCATGAACCGTCTAACATTGAGGTTAGCAGGGAAAAATTTCGGTGTTTGAGACCACATGGCTGGTTAAATGATGAGGTAAATATTCATCTTAAATGTACTAAACCATCTTCACTGATCGCAAACATGTAAGTTTTACACTGATATTTTCATGCGTAATGGGGAAAGTGATTCCTGTTGTTTTCAGGTCATTAATTTGTACCTTGAATTGTTAAAGGAGAGGGGAATGAGAGAACCAAAAAGGTTCTTGAAATGCCATTTCTTCAATACATTTTTTTATAAGAAGGTTAGAATATATACACCTTGTGTTTTCTCCTATTGAATGTGCAGAGTGTCATATTAAATATTTGCATATCTTTCCTGTGTTCTATGGCTTTGTTTGTTTTTGCATTTCTTCTAATCACATGCCGGCTTAGGATTAGTTGCAATATGCTTGATGAGCGGTTTAGATACTGTGGTTAGCGCTCGAAGGTTGCTATATTGTACCTTGGTTCTGGCTCAATTTATGGACATGCATTAGCTTATCACTTAGTGTATGTTCCATGCTGCTTATGCCTGTCACTTTATAAATTACTAGTAAGATGCCCGTGATACGCAACGGAATCACAAAAGACGATGTGGAACATTATTTACTTAAATTGTATTCCCTCTGTAAAGAAATATAAGATCGTTTAGATAACTAAAGTAGTAATCTAAACAGTCTTATATTTCTTTACAGAGGGAGTAGTCAAGAGTGAGTACATTGCTACAAAACAATAATAAAATGTACCGAGATATTGATCAAAGTGATGTTATATTGTTGATCAATACATGTCGAGCACAATCGAACATACGGTTTCCAACTAAAAAACCCTTCTTCTAAGCCAAACAGTTTCTTCTCCATATTCACCTTTCAGGAGGACTTCCTGTGCTTTATCATTCCTTGCTCTATCCTATAGTGCATAGAGCATGTGACAAAGAAAATCTTTCCACACACGCATTTGGCAATTGCAATGACAATCCAAATAAGTCTCTGTCTTCAGCTCCTCTTAAGCAACATGTGCTTCACCCTCCAGCCCACACACCATTCTCTGCTAGAAATAGTGACATATTAAGCACATCACTTTAACCTAACCTTTACTATCAATAATAGAAGAACGACAATGCGACAATACCAATACTTGTCCCCACGAATCTGTGCAATGGAGGTATGACGACTACTGACTGAACCTGCTAGTGCATTATGTCACGCATCGTCATCTCTCCATGTCTGTTGCATTATACGAAGTAGCATGCCGCCCATGGGTAAACGAATTGATATTGTAGCGTTCCAAATCACTTAATTTTATCTTGTAGCATAGAATTCTGCAATATTGCAAGTGTGTCAGCCAATACCAAATATTGCTAAAACAGTTTGCTAAGTGCATTATAGTCCCACAAACATATCACAATCAGCAATCGGCCAAGAGAACGAACATGAAAAAAAAGGAAAACGTAATTAAAAGTACTTGATATAAAACTTGAATACATAAGAGAGTATATACAGGTTCAAACCGTATTGTATGCACATGCATAATTGGCACTCGGAAAATTATGGTACAAAAAAGCACAGAAAACACAAAAGAGATAACACACAATGTCCGTTGGTGCACTAAGATAGACTACAATGAAAACAATTTGCTACCATGGGAGATTGATGCACACGGCTGGATAGGATGACACCTGTGGTAGACCGTACCAGCTAGTCCATCCTCCACATCTTAACCACACAAAGCACATTTGAAAGGTTCTGTAATATATTTAGGCAAAAGGGGGAAATGTGCCTATAGAGGGTCCATAGTATACCTAGACAAAGGAACAAACAATTGACAACACTTGCGATGCATTTTATATGGAATGCACACTAACTGATGGAGATGTACCTATCAAACAAAGCCGACAGACATTTTATAGAACTATACAGTGACTTGCATCTTCCAGTTTTGATGTTAACTCAGCACTAAAAGTGGCATCCTTGTCTAATAGTAGTATATTCCGAAACCGATCTATATCATTACTAAATTTTGGGGTGCCAACAAATTATTTTATCACAAAGTTATGGCAGGCATGGTATTGAGGTCAATTGCACAAATAGGCATTGCTTAACAAAGATGAAGCGGGAGTTGATGATATGTAGAGACGTTCTTACTCTTCATCAACACCAATACCTTGGTCTCTAATGAAGTAGATTAGATGTTGAAGGGCAACAAAAAACATATATTCTTTCCTCTTTATGTCTAACAAAACTCCCGCTTTATAAGTCTGTGTGCTTCTCCAGTATTTCAATTTCTGCACCTACAAAAAGGTGGGGATATTGCTAGGAAGATATTCATGCTAGAATGCTTATGGCGGGTTTGGAACAACTTAGTATTGTGCGTAAGCCAGCTGCCTACATAAGTTAGAAGATGAAAAGTCTAAAATACTCCTGAATTTTCAGTTACCACCATACCAAATGTTACATCATCACGCTATAGAATACTTGCCTGTTTCTGAATTTTAACAATCAATAGTTTGAATAAACACTTAGAAACAAAAATCATAATTTGTCAGACTCCACGATCCATGACATGAGTAGTAACCACCGTCCACAGCCCATGACCATTGAAATAACATTTATGTAGAAAGAGTTCTGGATGCAATTAGTTGAATAAACCATATTTCTTACCAGCTAGCTAGGAAAGAATGTGCAAATCCAAATTATGAACTGTCTAATTATTTAACATTTGCACTAACTGGCACTTCCAAAAACAAACGAATGCAATCAGGTCGGCTTGAGAAGTCTGCTATGGAAGACACAAACAAATAACATATTTGGAACACAAATATATTGTCTTTTAAGGAAGAATAAACTGCTAACTGCACATCGTCCACTGTTTTGGTAGTTGCTGCTCCCGTATACACATAATGCAGAGAACGAAACTGCTCTCTGTAGTTTCTTCTCAATACGCACATATTGAGAGAAATAATTAACTGCTCTATCTCAACTCAGCAAGAACGCACTAATGTAACTGGATGTAGAGAATACCTGGAGGGAAGTTGACGACCAGGTTGTTAATCCGACCACGTGAGTGACTCCTGCGGCAGCCTGTAGGCGAGTTAGGGGCAGCGGCGGGACGAGCTGATGCTGGTATTGGGGCCACCTCCACCGGATCCACGAGCTGTGTATCCGCATACGTGGCGGCCTGGCTAGGTGTCTGTCACCTCATGTGTAGTGGCTGTGGAGGTCTGTAGACTAACTCGAGCCAGCTGCCATATGAGCTCACCCTGGGATTGGGGCGATTTCCACCAGATCCGGCAGCTTGGCAACCTCGTATACAGAGGGCAGAAAAATCGAGTATCTCGTCTGTAGGTTTGGCGGCTTGCTCGGGAGGACGGAGATAAGCTTTGGATGGGCGAGCTAGGGGCGGAGGCGCAGAAGAACGGGGGCATTGTAGGCGGCGCAGATGTGGGTGGCGGCTAGATGGAGGGGGCATCGGCACACAGGTGGCCGGTGGGAGGGGCCGGCGGCGGCGAAGGTTCTAGCCTTCTAGGTGTCGATGGATCTGGTCGTGAGCCTAGAGGTCAGGAGGTGGGCGGCTTGAGCTGGGAAGGGGTGGGGATTGGGGTTGGATGGGAAAGATCAAGGAGTTCCGTGAAAATTTGGGCAGAGTGGCGGGCATGTTTCTGCAAATGTGTCATGCCTTGCATTTGCATGCGTTAGATGGAAATCTGATGGTCTGAAATCATAGATGGCAGGCGCACCGCACACCATCATCACTAACTGAGATTTTTATGTGAGTATAGATGTGGTTCAAAAGTATCTGTTTGGCCACAAATTCTTGTAATTATAGATTATCAAGGACTCACGACCTTGTAATATACTGTGGAAACATCTGTTTTTTTAAGCTAAATTATACTTATGTCACTTTTGTACATCATTGGTCATTGATATTAGGATGTTTGAATATACCATGATTTCCCTCCTGGGTTTCTTAATTTGAATTTTTACGTGGGGCATCTGTTTGGAATACATTAGATTGCCCTCCTGAGTAGTCACAATCAGGAAAGTTTCACTTCATGCATGTCATGGACACAGTGACACACACATTTTTGAATGGAGAGTAGTTCTCTGTCTGCCTTATTTGGTTCCTTTTGTTGTGTTGTTACTTGATTTGAGACCTTTGATTGGAAATTAGACTAGATATCATGCATTTCAGCCTTGATTTTCATTTGGATAAAATTGATTACCATCTAATTCAGCCCTGTTTATTTTCTGAATTCTTGCTCAGCTTGCTTGTGGAAAAACTGGATATGACTACAAATCTGTAAAAAGATGGACTACCTCCAGGAAGTTGGGTTATGAGCTCATTGAATGTGATAAAGTAAAGTGGATGCTGCGTTCTTTAATTTTCTATTGTTACTGCACGTGCTCTTTGACATGCTTATTTCTTATGTTCAGAATTTACTTTGCAGATCTTTGTCCCCGTACATCAAAATGTGCATTGGTGTTTGGCAATTATAAACATGAAGGCGAAGACAGTACAATATCTTGATTCTCTTGGCGGCGATGATTTTCGTGTATACGAAATGCTGGTAACTTCTTTTTTTTCATATTTTTTCTTCCAGAAAAGACACCCAAAGGGCATGTTAGATCTGATAATTATCAAGGAAAACAGTAGCTAGTACAATGGAAAGACAGTTGGTAACAGTAGCTAGTACAAGGGCAACAACAACAACAACAACAACAACAACAACAACAAGAAAACCTTTAGTCCCAAAGAAGTTGGGATAGGCAATTGGACGCAAAATGATCAACAAAACTACATTGAAAATAATACTAGTCATCTTCCTTCGATAGTACGCCACCCTCCGGATATTGAAAATTGCACTGAACCGACAACAAAGGAAACAGACACCTGCAAACGCCCTCGCCATACTAGGCTTTGAAGACCACAATAGCCACTCACCTCTTGAAACGGAGAAACCGCTGAAGGAACATCGGTTGGGGCATCACCCCACGCAGCACAGGCTTACAATTCTTCACCACGAGTCCATAGGGTTGGAGAAACCGGACGACAAATCAAAAGAAGATGCGGAAATCGCCACACCAAGATCCAACCGACAGCATCTCATGATTGACACACCAACTGCCAAGATCCGTAGAGAGCCAGATACGGCAACACCTACCCTCATAGGCCCTTTGTCGAACAAATCGAAAGAAGATGCCGAAGTCGCCACACCAAGATGCAACCAACAGCTTCCCTTGATTTGACACACCAACTGCCAAGATCTGAAGAGCCAATGGATATGGCAACACCTACCCTCACAGGCCCTTCGTCGGCGTCAAATTGGACGATGTCGAGGTAGGGAGAGGCTGGAAAGACCTTATTCCAATGCGCCATCATCACCACTCGCCACCACCCGGCCAATGTCACCAGGAAACCAACCTAGTAAAAAAACCCTACTAGAACTAAGAAAAACGAAGTGGATAGGTCCTCACTGCTCTTGCCGCCGACGAGACTGCTGGATGGGCGATAAGATGGGGACGGTGGCAGCGGTGTGAAGAAGGCTTTGGATGACGGATAGGGTTGGGAAGAGGGAGTTTTGCGTTAGAACTGAATTTTTATATACTGCCTCTATTCTTTTTTTACTTCCTAGAATCCTTGTTGTCGAACTTTTTAAAGATTTCCTTGCAAAGAGAACTTTCTAAAATTGACTGTTTAGATTTATTAATTTTTAGACTAGCTATAAAATTGAATCATTAGATTTATCATTGAAAAGTATATGTTAATTCCACTGATACATCGTAATGGGAAGTTCAAATTTAGCATGCCAAAGACCTTCAAAAGTCATACATGATGTAAAAAGAAAGCAGGGAGGGGACGTGGAGTTTCTACACCCAGGAGCAAATGCTCCTGGTGTGAACAGTAACATCAAATAAATTCAAAAATAATTCAAAAAATTCTGAAATTTCTTAGTGGCATACTTTCACAAATGTTTGTTGTGCATGCAAAATTTCTTCGCAAAATCACATTGGTGGAAGGTGTGGTAAAAAAAAACAAAATTGATGCTCTGAAAATGTTACTTACAAAAGCATTTTGGAGCTTTGATTTTGTTTTTTTCGGCACGCCTTCCACAAATGTGATTTCGCAATGAAATTTTGCATGCGCAACAAACATTTGTGAAAGAATGCCACAAAAAAATTTCAGAATTTTTTGAATATTTTTTCTTTTTTTTTGATGTTACTGTTCACACCAGGAGCATTTGCTCCTGGGTGTAGAAACGTACTTTCGGCAGGGAGTTATTTTTTTAGATGAAAAGGGCGAGCAGCTGGCAGTAGATGAATCAAATGCACCCTGGTTCCATTCCAATTTGGGAGTGCTTATTTTTCCGAGAAAGTTAGTTAACTAAATAAATAGCTTTTTGTAGTTTAACTTAAGTAAAACTTCTGGTGCACCTCTTCCAAATGTCAAATGTTAAATTAGGGGAAACCGTATGTTTATGGGCCTCTGCACATGTGCTATGCTCTGGGAGAATTCACCTGATCTTGGTTCTTTCTATCTGCTAGAAGTACTAAATAATACCATCTCCATTAGGCATTTCCGTCTAATTCTTGCTTATAAATTGAGTAATGTCATGGTGTTTCTTCTTTACTCCATATACAGGCTAGATATATTGTGGATGAAGTGAAGGACAAGAGTAATAAAGAGATTGACATAAGTTCTTGGACCAAAGAATCTATTGATTGTATTCCTTTACAAGAGAATGGGTACGTCTTGTTTACACTAATGATCATTTAATGCGTAAACTCACTATTTATGGGTAATATCCGCTTTCAGTTCCTGTAACCATAATTTGTTGAGTATTAGTATCATTTGCTCCCTCTGATCCAAATTAAGTGTCGCAGTTTTGAACTGGAGTTAGTTCAAAACTGCGTTACTTTTTATGGATCGGAGGTAGTAGTACATATGCACCATCTGTATATGTCCTTTCTTTGAAATCCATGTTTAGTTGGCTGGTCGTGCACAAAGTATGTTTTAAACTCAAAGATTAATTTTGACGGGTCTTCAAATATTTCAGGTGGGATTGTGGTATGTTTATGCTCAAGTACATTGATTTCCACAGCAGAGGAGTCAGCTTATCTTTTGGTCAGGTGAGTAAATTTGATCTGCCAAAATTTAGCACTGGATTTGTTTCTGGGACTCTATGGAGATGCTTATTCTAGATTGATGCATACACATTGGGGCTAAGTATAAAATGGCGGAAGCTGGTCTATCTTAAGGTGATTATATGGTATGAATGCTTATGAACGTTAGTTTGTCAACTGCAGGAACACATGGAATACTTTCGGAGGAGAACAGCTAAGGAAATCTTAAGACTAAGGGTTGACTAAGTCTTCTCTTTGGAAAATAAAGACAATTAAGTTCTGCAAATATTAATTATTGGGCCATTCTCCAAAACTGTGCCTTCACTCTTGGATGTTGCTGGCAAGGGTAGAAAATGTCCATTCCCCTGAGAAACTGTAGAGTTGCCGACCGTGACCTATAACTGCTGGCGTTGAAGGATGCAGATGCTAACAAATTTCTGTAAAGCTCTTCTATATATGGATTTGATTGGCAGGAGCAGGAAAAAGGAAAGAAATCTTGAATAGGGGTTTGAGATTTTTTTTTTTGTAACTTAGAGAAGCCTAGTATTAAACCAGTGGCATCTTCCTTCTGTTAACTCGCTTTTGTTTCAGAGTTGGAGAAATTCCTTTTCCTGTTTTGTTAGCTTCGATGGCAAAAAATTCTGAAGTTTTGGTCCGTGTAAATTTCTGTATCTATTCACCGCAGTGACATTTGATCGCTCATGTAGAGTTTTGGTAATTGTAGTGGCAGCTTAGTTTTCAGACAAATAATCCCAAATAAGGCATCGTGGCCAAAATATCAGTCATCGTATCTTTTTGTGCTGTTTGCTCTGGAGTTTATGTTGCCTGTAGAGCCGGAGCTCCAGTATTGCCGCTA
Organism: Aegilops bicornis; assembly: GCA_021605145.1. NCBI lineage: Eukaryota > Viridiplantae > Streptophyta > Magnoliopsida > Poales > Poaceae > Aegilops > Aegilops bicornis. Next base: position 358,044,776 of record CM038672.1, on the reverse strand, counting down.
AAAGGAAAGTACCCTTTTTTTTCAAACTGTTAATTACAGGAAAACTGTACTAAAATCACACAACACACGCGCAATATTGCCCACGGCAGTGCCAAGTTACATTGTCACTGACACAATAACTTGACACCCGCCTCTAAGAAGAATTATGTGTCGTAGTCATCTACTCCCTCTGTTCCTAAATATAGGTCTTTATAGAAATTTTAATATAAATTACATACGGATGTATATAGACTATTTTAGAGTGTATTCACTTATTTTCCTTCGTATATAGTTCATATTGAAATTTTTAGAAAACTTATATTTATTAAGGAACAGAGGAAGTAGGTGTCATCCTCATCACCTCGTCCCCTCGATGCGGACACCAGCCCACGTCTGCCTCGGAGAAGACAACGCCAGCGCCACCGTTGAAGCTCGCAGCCGAGCCCTCCACACCCGCCATTGCGCCACATAAACAGCCCCGCCGCCGCTCAGGCTTTGCTCGACGACGACCTCCAGCGGCGGCGAGGGGAGGTGGGGAGGCAGGGAGGCAGGGGAGGCCCCTCGGTGACTGGATCTGGGCGCCCGGTGCGGCCGCAGGACCTGCACGGGAGTGAGTTTGAAAAATAACTAGGTAGTGCCTGGACTGGATGGATGGTTGTCATGAGTGTTCAAGTTTTTTTTTGCGGGTGTGAGTGTTCAAGTTCAACGGTCTACTGTTTGGCTTTAGACTTTATACTGTGGAAGTAACATACGTGGTAACATTATACATATTTAGGCAAAATAAATGATGTGGAAAGTAATTAATAAGAAAACAGAGGCATGTGGTAACATAGTACTCCCTCTGTTTTTATTTACTCTGCATATTAGGTTTGTCTAAAATCAAACTTTATATACTTTCAACAAGTTTGTTGAAAAATATATTAACATATACACCATCAAATATATATATCATTAGATTCACCATTGCATATATGTTCATATCATATAAATTTGGTTACTTTAAATGTTCATGTTGTTTTCTATAAACTTATAAACTTTATAAAGTTTGACTTCAGTTAAAGGTAATATGCACAGTAATAAAAACGAAGGGAATACGTTACTTATACTACGAGTAATATCACACATACCAAGACAATATGAGTCTACAATCTAATAAATAAAATGTTGCGTGACACCACATAGATGTTACTTTTTACTATAGAGGTAGTAATATACTCCCTCCGTTCAGAAATACTTGTCGGAGGAATGGATGTATCTAGTCATATTTCAGTTTTAGATGCATCCATTTTTATCCATTTGTGCGACAAATATTTTCGGACGGAGGGAGTAGATAGTAACATAAGCATGTTACCACTCTAAGTTACTCCCCACTATGGGTAGTCTTAGAGTACTAATTTTGGAGATACGGGGTATCGCTCCTCGTGCCTCTAGCATGCTAAGCGAGCGTGAGCTACATCCCCACGTTGTTTTGTATTACCTTTTACTGTGTATAACTGAGTTAATAATAACCGTTACATCGTTCATGGCGTTGATACATCTTCAACGTATCTATAACTTTGGATTGTTTCATGCTATTAAAGTATCAATCTTATATGTTTTATACTCATTTACCAACAACTTTATATCTTTTGGGACTAACCTATTGGCATAGTATCCAGTGCCAGTTACTGTTTTTTGCTTGTTTTTTTAGTTAGTAGAAAATAAATACCAAACGGAGTCCAAATGACATGAAACTTTTTGGAGAACTTTTCTGCCCAGAAGACACCTAGGAGGCCAAGGAAGTGCGCCAGAGGAGGCCCGTGGGGCCCACTAGGCACCAGGCCGTGCCCTGGTGGGTAGTGGGGCCCACGGGAGGCTTCTCCACAGACTATCATCTCTATAAATATTCTAAAATCCCCAAAACCCTGGGGGAGTCGACGAAGCACTTTTCCAACCGTCGCAAGTTTCAGAACCACGAGATCCAATCTAGAGGCCTTTTCCGGCACTCTGCCGGAGGGGTCAACGATCACGGATGGGCTCTTCATCATCCTTGTTGCGCATCCGATGATGCGTGAGTAGTTTACTACAGACCTACGGGTCCATAGGTAGTAGCTAGATGGCTTCTTCTCTCTTTTTGATCTTCAATACAATGTTCTCCTCGATGTTCTTGGAGATCTATTTGATTTAATGACTTTTTGCGGTGTGTTTGTTGGGATCCAATGAATTATGAGCTTATGATCAAATCTATCCATGAATATTATTTGAGTCTTTGCTGAACTCTTTTATGCATGATCTTTATAGCCTCGTATTTCTTCTCCGAAACTTTGGTTTGGTTTGGCCAACTAGATGTTGGAAATATGCCCTAGAGGCAATAATATATTGGTTATTATCATATTTCCTTGTTCATGATAAATGTTTTCATGCTAGAATTGTATTGACCGAGAACTTAAATACATGTGTGAATACATAGACAACACAGTGTCCCTAGTGAGCCTCTACTAGACTAGCTCGTTGATCAAAGATGGTCAAGGTTTCCTAACCATAGACATGAGTTGTCATTTGATAACGGGATCACATCATTTGGAGAATGATCTGATGGAGAAGACCCAACCGTAAGCTCAACATCAGATCGTTTAGTTTATTTGCTATAGCTTTCTTCACGTCAAGTATCTCTTCCTTCAACCATGAGATCGTGTAACTCCCTGACACCAGAGGAATACTTAGTGTGTATCCCAACGTCACTTTGTAACTGGGTGATCACAAAGGTGCTCTACAGGTATATCTGAAGGAATCTGTTGGGTTGGCATAGATCAAGACTGGGATTTGTCACTCCGTATGACGGAGAGATATCTCTGGGCCCTCTCGGTAATACAACATCTTAAAGAGCTTGCAAGCAATGTGACTAATGAGTTAGTCACGTGATCTTGTATTACGCAGCGAGTAAAGAGACTTGCCGGTAACGAGATTGAACTAGGTATGGAGATACCGACGATTGAATCTCAGACAAGTAACATATCGCCGAACAAAGGGAATTGCATACGGGATTAACCGAATCCTTAACATCGTGGTTCAACTGATAAAAGATCTTCGCGAAATATGTAGGAATCAATATGGGCATCCAGGCCCCGCTATTGGCTATTGACTGGAGAGGTGTCTCGGTCATGACTACATGATTCCCGAACCCACAGGGTCGCACGCTTAACGTTCGTTGACGCTAGATTAGTATTGGGATATTTGATGATTGGTAACCGAATTTTGTTTGGAGTCCCAGATGAGATCTCGGACGTCACGAGGAGTCTCGGAATGGTTGATAGGTAAAGATTTATATATGGGAAGTCATATTTTTGGGTTCCGGAAAAAAGATGCATTTTTTTTGGCATTGTACCGTGAAGCTTCTAGAAGGTCCCGAAGGATTCTGGAGGGGTCCAGAAGTCCAAAAGTGGGTCCACCATGACCCAAGGGCTGACATGGGCTAAGGGAAGGCGCCCTGGCCTTATTGGGCTAGGTGCACCAAGTCCTCAAAAGGCCATATGGCTAGGGAAGGAAAAAAGGGGAGTCCTAGTAGGAATAGGATTGGACTTAGGCCCCCTTTGTTTGGGCTAGAGATTCGTGAAAATCGATTCGACTGTGGATTCCAGAAAATCGCTGCAGCTGTGGATTCCGAAGAATCAGAACCGGTTCATTTGCTTACCCTGTGCTGCTGCAGGAAAGAACACATGGTGCTGGTCAGACCGTCGCGGGTCAGGGAAGGCCGTCGCCGAGCTCAGGGGTGGCCGCTACTGGATCTCGGGCGCCAGATGTGGATGCTTGTGGCAGGGCGCGCGGTGTAGGGAGACCTCGGGGCGGCGTATGTAGTGACTAGGGCAGCGCGGCGCTGGCGGAGCTGCTGGACAGCGGCAGACGTGGGGCTCGCAGGCCGGAGTATGGGGAGGAGAGAAGTTTGCAGCGCCAGATCCGCCTGTTTTGGAGCTACCGGCGAACATGGCGGCGCCGGAACCCTAGAGATCGCCCCGCATCGCCCCTCTCTCTGATTCATTCTGTTCAAAATAACGAAGGGGATGAGAAACAAGGTCGTGGGGAGACTTGGGTCATGGGTGGAGTGGCATTCCTGTTGTAATAACGGGTAGAACTTGGGATGGACTTCAAGTTGCATAAGTGGCAGCTCGGGAATCACCAGAATCACCAAATTCGCAGCTTCGGCTTGGACGACCATGGTGGTTTATTTTCTAAAAGCGATTCTAGGAATCTGTGTGTTCGTTTGAGGTTGAGATTTTGTGAGGCCTAGAATCCGAGAATCAGTAGCTATAGCTCAAACAAAGGCCACCTTAGAGTCCAAGTCCTCTCCCCCTTGGCTGCACCCTAGGGCTTGGAGGGTGTCGGTGTCAAAACCGGCAGATCTCAGGTAGGGGGTCCCAAACTATGCGTCTGAGGATTGATGGTAACAAGGGACAAGTGGGACACAATGTTTACCCAGGTTCGGGCCCTCTTAATGGAGGTAAAACCCTATGTCCCGCTTGATTGTATTTGATGAGTATAGGGGTTACAAGAGTTGATCTACCTCGAGATCGTAATGGCTAAACCCTAGTTGTCTAGCCTATAAGAATTATGATAGCCTCTACGGACTAAACCCTCCGGTTTATATACACACTGGAGGGGCCTAGGGTTGTATAGAGTCGGTTTGTGGGGGAAGGAAATAACATATCCAGACACCAATCTTGCCATCCACGCATAGGGGAGTCCTACCCGGACACGGGGGGAAAGTCTTCTGCTTGTATCTTCACGACCCATCAGTCCGGCCCATATCGAATAACCCGGACACCCGGGGACCCCTTAATCCAGGACTCCCTCAGTAGCCCCTGAACCACTCTTCGATGACGATGTGTTCGGCACACGGATTGTCTTCGGCATTGCAAGGCGGGTTCCTCCTCCTGGACACTTTAAAACAATTCCCTGAACAAAGGAAATGTATCCGGCTCTGTATAATTGTTACAACCCTTAGCCACGAAGGCAAGATATCCAAATAAAATAGTGTCTCTTCGCTGACAACTTTTTCAGCGAAACGTCATATCTGGCTCTTTAACATTTCGAACCGCTTTCACGCCTCCTGCTTCGTGTTTCGAGGCATAGCCTCCATTAGGAACTGGCGAGTTTTAAGGCTTGAGAGGGGGGCGTTTGGCATTTCACCGCCTATATATGAGGGTAAAGATTCCTTCTTTTTCTCCCACGCCTTTCTCCTAGCTCTTGCCTTCCCTTCCTCTGAGCTCCGGCGCCCAAAATATCAACCTTTCCCACCGCCACCAACCTCCCCAGCCATGTCTGGATCTGGTTCCAAGGGCAAGTGGGAGGCCTCCTCCGTCACTGAGAAGGACGTCAAGGAGCTCCAGGGCGCGGGGTATCTGTTTGCGGACATCGCACACAGGCTCTCCAACAAGGGTCAGGTAACGCCTACCCCGGAGCCCGGCGAGAGAGTAGAGTTCATACCCCACTTCCTCTGCGGGGTAGGGTTTCCTCTTCACCCCTTCGTCCGCGGCCTCATGTTTTATTACGGGCTGGATTTCCATGATCTATCCCCAAACTCCTTCCTCCACATATCGGCGTTCATCGTCGTGTGAGAGGCTCTCCTCCGCATCCCACCACACTTTGGCTTATGGCTAAAGGTTTTTAATCTAAAGCCGAAGGTGGTCGACGGGCAGGACGCGGACTGCGGCGGGGCTATGGTGAGCAAACTCCCCAACACCGTCTGGCCCAAAGGGGTGTTCGTGGAGACGGTCAAGGTGTGGCAGCAGGAGTGGTTCTACATCACCGAACCCCGCAATGCCAACTGGGCAGCCGCACCCGATTTCAGATCCGGACCCCCCACCAGGCTCACCTCCTGGACCCTAAGGGCCTCGACTGGGGGTCCACAGCGGATGTGCAGATGCTGCAAAAGCGCATCACCAACATGATAGGCAAAAACATCAGTCTCACAGACGTGATTCAGGTGATGCTATTCTGTCGGACTCTCCCTTGCTAGCTCTGGCCCTCTCATATGTGGGAGTTTAGTCTGGAGGAGCCACGGACCTTGAAGCACTTCTTCGGCACAACGCCCGAAGACATTTGGAAGTTGCTCTTCAAGGCCCAAAAAACGTGGCCAAAGAAGACCGAAGACATAGGTCTCGACATCGAGAATTGGGCCTCGCCTGTAAGCATGATTTTCCCGAGTACCTATTCGGTAAATAAGTTTAGATATAATGTATTGTCTGTTCTTTGTACAGGGCTGGACGGCAAAGGCGGAGCAGATCAAGTGTCCGGCTCCGCTGCCCGAAGACCCACCCACACCACAGCTGAAAGAGATGCTGGTCCCGGCGCCCTATCAGGCGCCGGAGAAGAAGGCCAAGAAGAAGAAGGGCAAGGAGACCAAGAGCGGCCCCCGCCACAAGGGTCCTGCGGACGCTATGTTCGGAGAGACCGAAGCCCTCTCCTCCCATGAGGGAGACGAGGAAGAGGAAGAGGAGGAGGAGGTGGAGCGAGTCCCCCCGCAAGGGGAGGAAAAAGAAGAGAGCGGCCACCGAAGACCCGCAGGGGGAGGCGACCAAGAGGGGGAAGATGACCCTCCAGGACAATTCAGACTCGAGATGCGAATCGTCCCCAAAATCCTCCAGTGAAGCCTGGCGAATCTTAAGTGTTTAGATACTTACTGTTTATCTTTCAGTCTTCCTATTTTCATTACATAAGTTATCATGTTATGCATCTTTCAGCCCTCCCCGCGATCTCTCGAACGCTTCGCTATCGGAGGGGAGTTCTCTGCCACATGAAATGGCAGAGAGCGAGACGCCTCCATGATCCCCCTCGCCTACCGCCATGGATGACACCGAGGTGTTATCCTGAAGGACCTCTCCAGGCCGCGGAGGGGCGAACGAGGCTGTCGAGAAGGCGTCCGAGGGTAATACCTCGGTCGCCGAAGACATAGGGGAGGCTACCCCTATGGCAACCGATGGTGGGGACCGTCAACAATTCGGGCCCAAGCCGGACACTCTCCCGAAGACCAATGTGGCTCCAGGATCGGGTGAGCAGCCCCCCTCGAAGGAGGGGGCATCAGTTCCATTGGCGACCTCCACTAATCCGGAGGCGCCGAATACTCTAGTGGAAGCACTGCAACGTGCTTCCATCATGGAGGAGCACCGCACCCTGATGGGTGCGATGGTAGAGAAGGTTCAGTCTGCCAAGAGAGGACTGAATGAAGCTTTTACCAGCCTACTGACAGGCTTCGAGGTATGCAACGTAATGCTCTAGACGCTTTTTTCATATAAAGGAATATACCTGTGCATAGATAGTAGCCCCTGAGACTCTGCCTAGTTTGGAGAAAAGCCGGACAGAAGATCCTCATAGTATTCGGAAGAGCTAACATACTTGTCTATTTTGTAACAGGCTTCCCTGTTGGCGGCAATCATCCAGGCCGCCGAAGTTTCCAAACTCAGTCAAAAACTGTAGCTGGACGATGAAGAAATCGACCGCGTTAACAAGCGGTTTGATGAAACGCAAGGTATGCGTATTTAAAAGTTTGGTTGTATATCATAATCGATAGGTATATTCAGAGATGAACTCATGTAATGCTTTTATTTATGGGCATAGTTGGTGCAGCCAAAGTCGAGACCCTCAAAGGTGCCCTTGCCCAAGCCCAAAATGAGGCGAAGGCAAACAAGGAAGCCGCTGACAAAGCGGCTGCAGAGCTGAAGACCGAACAGGTCGCCCGCCAACAACACGAAGCTCGGGTGGCCGAGGTTGAGCTGGAGCTAAAGGATGCCATCCTCAAGTACGAGGGTTTGGAGGAGAAGGCTTCGGCTCAGTCGTCCGAACTTGACAAAGCTCTCCAAGATGCTAAGGTGGCACGGGTCGAGTCCCGAAGTGCTCGCGAGGAGATCCAGCAGGCAAAGCAGATAGCGGCTGGTAAGGCCTTTCTTTTGCAGAGTATTTTTGGAGGTCAGCGGTATGCATTACTCACACGGCTGTGGAGTTCTCTAGACGCGTTTGCAGATCTTCCGAGGAGTGCCGCCGATGCTGCACAGTTCTTCCGAGCCCAGGAGGGGAACTCGACCGAGAAGCTGTTTTGGTCGCAGTTTCTTGCGCCGGAGCATCCGACGCCTCTGAACGACCAGATGAAGCAGCTGATGGAGCTGCATAGGGTGGCCGGCTTGGCCATGAAGGATCTAATAGTCCGGCTTTGGCCAGCCGAACCAATTCCCAGCAGCTACTTTGGTTAGGTGAGGCGACTCGTCGATGTGCTGCCTCGAGTTGATGCTGTGAAGCGCTCGGCGTGGATAGAGGGTGCTCGGATGGCCTTCGCCCGTGTCAAGATGCATTGGGCAAAGATGAAGGCCACCGACATGGCGACCGCAGGCCTGCCCGAAGGCAAGGACCACCGCAAGCCGGAGAGGTACTTTGAAGATGTCCTGGCGGGTGCCCGAATAGTAGAGAGCCAATGCTTAAAGGATGTCATATTTGAGTAGATGTATCTGGGTTATAAAAACTGTGTTTGTGAACCCAGGCTTGTAATATATTTGCGCCTTTTATCTTAACTATTTTCCCCCTGTGCGGTCGTTTAATTCTGAAAGTTTGCCAGTCATCGGCTTCAGCCCCCACATAGATACTACGGGGGTGTTCGACATAGAAACTGTGTTTGTGAACCCGGGCTTGTAATATATTTGTGCCTTTTATCTTAAGTTATTTTCCTCCTGTGCGGCCGTTTAATTCTGAAAGTTTGCCAATCATCGGCTTCAGCCCCCACATAGATACTACGGGGGTATTCGGGATAGCGCGTTACCACACTTTATCCAACGTCTTGGTCCGTGATGGAGGTGTCCACGAGGTGAACCAGGCAATCAAACTATGTGGCTTTATTACTTTCACTTGGCCACAGGAGTTTGACGGTGGGGCTAAGTACTAGCCCCTTGTGCGTGTGCGGCATTCCAAACTACGGTGCCTTTGCCACCAATGATTTGTAGTATAAGACTAAGTCGTCGAATCGCCGACCAACTCTCGCCTTATCATGACAGTCAGTTTTCAGCTTTCTCTACTGAGGTATTTGACTGGACGAACCAGAAATACAATCGCAGTAGTTCTCCCTTTACGACATTAGCTGAACAAGCGGAACGTAAGGTGGTAAGCATAGGAGCCGTGCAACCCAACTATAGACCAAAGACATGATTCGGAGCCGATGCATATAGTGCAATATTCGGGACACCGAAGAGTACCCTATAGGTGTTCGGACTTGAGAACATGCGGAGCCGAATGCAGCCCCCGGTTTTTAAGGCCGGATTAAAGCACGTGTTGCAATCTAAAGTGAGGAAGGGATACAGATGACAAAATAAATCAATACCAAACAAAAGTGGTAATCAATTGTTTCCTTTATATCCTGTATAATACATCGAGACGTGCTATTACAGATAATGCCATGAGTATTAAGGCTATTTTACATGCTGAGAGTTTACACAAGGGAAATTTTTACATAGGGCTGTTGGAAAAAGTAGCGGCTTGAAGATCCTAATGTTGCCCTGCTGCACGTCTGCGCCGTTTCTCCTTGGTTAGAAATCCCTTGAAAGGAGAAGTTGGTGGTCGTCTATAAGAAGTGGGTGCTTGGAAGGGAGCCCCTATACAACCGTAAAGTAGGTAGGTTTTAATGAACCTGTAATGAAGAAAAAAAGGAAGAGAGAGAGAAAGTCAGGATCCGAATAGGGTCAAGCCGTACTATAGACCGTTTTCCGCAGTATGCCTCCGGTGTCGCCGAAGGTATTTTAAGTGCGTAATTATGCACGCGCGGTACGTATGCCGCAGCCTTATGGGGCGATCGGCGGAGGCTGAACTGCTATTCAAGCTCCGGATCCGCCGAGCTGTCATGCTGTAATGTCGATCGGACTCACTTGGCAGTGTCAGTGGTCTTAATGACCGATGAGTTGTTTGGCTTGATGAGTCCGTTCTGTACCTTGGCTGCGAGGGCCGCGGTGTGCTCATAAGTATGGAGGGATCACTCCATGTTTCCATTGACTATGATGATGCCGCACGATCCGAGCATTTTGAGCTTTAAATAAGCATAATGTGGGACCGCATTGAAGCGGGCGAAAGCAGTTCGTCCGAGCAGCGCGTGATAACCACTGCAGAAAGGGACGATATCGAAGATCAAGTCTTCACTTCGAAGTTGTCCGAAGAACCGAAGACTACTTCCTGTCGGCGTCCTGGGAACGGGGGTGCCCAGACTTGCCTGCTTGCGGCCCATGGCGTGGCTCCATCAACGGATCGGTACGGCCTAGCTTCAGCAGCAACAACTAAAGACCCTCGCGAGGGGCCAAGCCTCGCGAGGCGGACGATATCCAGACCTCCCTGGGGGCAGCCTCACTAGGCTGGCTCCCAAGGAGCGGAGATATCAATGCAGGGAGCACCTCGCGAGGTTCACGTGACGTGAGCCATGACGACTTAGGCCAGGCGGGCGCCAGCGGGCACCGTGTACCAGTTTCCTCTTTGGTGCTAAGGAGGCAAGCGCAGGCGCAGAGTCCCGAGGAATCAAGGAAAGCTTTCCGTTTCGGTGCAACAAGACCAAGACCGCCAGGACAGCAGGACTGAGGTCATCGCGGAGCCCACTGCAGCGTCACCACCAGAGCCTTTGGCAGGCGAAGACTACTTTTCTCAGGATAGCTTGTACTAGTTGTCTCCCTTCAAAATTGGCCGTTGTGGGATCCCTTCCAGCCTACATTTGGGAAGAGGACCAAGGCCACTATAAATAGGACCTAGCCACCGCCATAGCAAGGCATCTGACGGACGGATCATTCAGATCATCCTGACACCCACCAGCTCATCGAGCCCAAGAACACCTCACCTTCTAAGGCTGTTCAACCACTGTACTAGTTCATCCTCAGCCCCTTGAGGCAATCCACCACAAAGCTGGAGTAGGGTATTACACCGCAAGGTGGCCCAAACCAGGATAAATCCCTGTGTCTCTTATTCTTTAGGTTCGTCAAGCTAGGCCGTGGGATTGTTTAGAGGGCAGACTAGGGAGAGAGAGTTCTTCGTGTGCACCCCAGAGTTCGAACCTCTCAAGGGTTTGCAGAACCCCAAATCTGACATTCGAAGCGCCAGGTAGGGGTGCGCCGAAGCCTCTTCTCCGTCGATCAACTCGCGGCCGCTCCACCATCTCCATGGCTGATGCTCGCCGAGCCCGTGCTGAGCGTCGAGCCGCTATCTCCACGCGCGTCGCCCAGATGACGCCCGTCGGCGGGCCTCCCCGTCGTTCTCCGTCACCCGCCGCCAACGCCGCCACCGGTCCGGCGGGAAACGAGCAGCAAGCTTCGTTACTCCACCCCTCTGCACCGCCACCCCGTCGCTGACTCCGGCCGTCTCATCGTCCCACGCTCGTCGCGGGCCCACGAACGCGCAGGCTGTGCTGCTCATGGCGCGCGAGCTCCTGCGCTACCGCCCCGTCGATGACCTCTACAAGGACTGGCTGGACCGGATCGCCGAGCTCGTCAGCGCCGCTGGGGGCTCTCCTGCATCGACCCTCTCGTTGCCTCGCCTGCCTCCCGCTGCGAGCAACGTAGCCCATGGAGCGCCTCCGCCACCACCCCGTCAAGATGTCGTCCTTGGACCGAGGCGCGCGGCCCCATGGTGTGACCCACCGTGCGGGGCGCCCGCGCATGAAGAAGAAAGTTGCCAGGAGGTCCAGCGGCCGCAAGCGGATGCTCCCGCGCTCCTTGCACCACCACGTCAAGACCGCGCGCCGCCTGCGGTGGCGACGCGTGGGTACCAAGACCAGGCTCCACCTCCACGACAAGCTCCAGTGACCACCGCAGGCTACCGCGCCTTCACCCCTGAGCTACGCAGCGTCGTCTGGCCAGGCAAGTTCAAGCCTGACCTACCTCCACGTTACGACGGCACCCTCGACCCTGCAGAGTTCCTGCTGCTCTACGAGCTGAGCATCAAGGCGGCCATCGGCGACGAGAAGGTCATGGCGAATTGGTTTCCCATGACCCTCAAGGATGGCGCGCGCTTGTGGCTCCTGAACCTGCCTGCGGGATCGATCTCCTCCTGGGGCGAGATGCGCAAGCGTTTAGTTGCCAACTTCCAGGGCACTCGTGACCGCCCGCCTGTCGTGGGTGACCTGCGGCGCATCAAGCAGCAGCCAGGGGAGACCCTGCAAAAGTACATCCAGCGCTTCAACTGCGTTTGCCTCAAGATCCCCAAGGTTTCGGGCGAATCCATCATCTCAGCTTTCTCTGATGGTGTCCATGATGTCAAGATGAAGGAGGAGCTCGCCATCCACGAGGACCTGTGTATAGCTCTGGAGATGTTCAACATGGCGACCAAGTGCGCGAGAGCTGAGGAAGGGTGCCTCTTCCTCCTCGAGCTCCCAGCGGCCGACCCGGAAGACAAGAAGGCCAAGGCCAAGGACGTGAAGCGCAAGGGGGCTGTCGTGCTCGCAACCGAACCAGAGATGAAGTGCGGCTGCGACCACCCGGAATCATCCAAGGGCAGCCGCCCGTTCAGCACCTTCCACAACATACATAGATACAATACCAATGACTGTCAAGAGCTTAGGGCCATCCGCGGCGGGTGCTTCGGTCGATGCCCCGAGCGCAACGACCGAGGCTACGATCGTGGAGGAGGCAAAAGTGGAGGATGCTAGGACGACCGCGGCCCCCGCCAGGAGTGGCACGACTAGACTCGTGAGGATCGCTGGCAAGGCCAGCCTCACGAGGGCACCTGGAGAGACCAGCCTCGTGAGGACCGTCCTCAGGGCAATGCCGACCTCCCTCCGCTGCCACCACCACCAAGGAGGAACGAAGATCATCACCAGGACGAGGGGGCTGGGGGCTTGCAGGAACCTCGTGCCGTTGCTTGCATCTTGGGTGGCGCTCAGGCCCCAGCCTCTCATCGCATCTTCAAGCAGTTCGCCCGTGAGGTGAACGCAGCCCTCCCTAGGCTCGAGGCCACGCGTCCGCTTAGGTGGTCCAAGTGCACCATCACCTTCAGCTCGTCCGACCAGCTCAAGTGCGCGGCAACTGCCGGCGCCCTCCCGATGCTCTGCTCACCCATCATCAGCAATGTCCTTGTCACCAAGACCCTCATCATGGTAGTGCGGGGCTCAATGTTCTTTCCGTCGAGACGTTCGACCGCCTCCAAGTGCCATATGATCAGCTGCAGCCCACCAAGCCTTTCTCAGGAGTGAACGACGATTCCACTACTCTGATAGGGTAGATCCGCCTCCCTGTCACCTTCGGCCAGCGCGACAACTACCGCACCGAGCTCATCGACTTTGACGTCGCCCATATCCGCCTGCCGTACAATGCCATCCTTGGGTATCCGGCCCTGACCAAGTTCATGGCAGTGACCCATCATGGCTACAACGTCCTTAAGATGCCAGGGAACCGCAACATCATCACGATCGCTTGCGAGGAGAAGGACGTGGTGTGCTCCCTCGAGCGCGCTTACCAAGCTGCGACGATTGAAGACCCGGACAACGAAGACGCCACCTACCCTCCTGAGGCAGTCCCCAAGAAGAAGAAGCAGCTGCTCCGTCAAGAGCCTCAGGAGAGCGGTGTCTCCAGCGGCACCACCTCAGGACCTACGCCCACGGATGGGGCGCCTCCCTCCCTTGCATAGGAAGGCGCGCCCAGCGCCCTCCTCAGGCTGGGCTCGGGGGCTCTCTTCTGGAGGGCCTCTGACTTAGCCAACGTCATGAGGGAGGCGCTCGGGATCCACATGGAGGCATGCTTCATCGCACGTTTCCCTCATGAGGGCACAAGGCACGGGGTGCCAGGTGCTCGGGAATTCACCACCAAGACGACCGAGGAGCTTCAAGAGGCAAGAGCCATGCATGGCGAACGCCGCCCACCACCTGGCGCAGCTCCTTGTCCTGGCGGGGACGACGAGCTTCGCGTCTGCATTAACATTCCAGGGCTCAACAGGGCCGCATCCTAGGAGAGCTTCTGGCCTTCGCGGGTTGGTCGGTGTGAGGGTCCACCTCACAACTATGTTCGCATGCCTTTCGGCTTGCCGAACGCGGCTGTTACCTTCCAGCGTCGCCTGCGGAGCGTTCTGGCGGCTCAGAAGACCATGCATCATGCGGTCCTGGCAGAGATGGCGCCGACCCTTCGTGAGCCTCCCGAGGTTCAGGACTCAGGCGGTTCGTGAGGGGCGACTCCTCCAGCGCGCGTCTTCAGCTGCTTCAACATCCCTCCAGTAACGGTGCCAGGTGACTCTTTCCAGTTCATTCAGTTGGGGGCGCCCCTCGGGCTGCATTATCCCCAAGTCGCATGGGCCTATCCCTACGACGTGTATCCTTTGCATCTTTAATTTACTCTGTTGGGGCGCCCCTCGGGCTGCATCATCCCCAGGCCGCACGGATCCGTCCCTATGGCATGTATCGTTTTTACATTTACTTGAACTAGCTTGCCTCCTTCCCCAAGATGATTTATGATTATCGCCTACTTGCCTGTTGCTCGTCGCGGCCTCCCGCGTTGCTGACCGGCCTCCTGCTCATCCCGTAATGGGGGCTACACATGCTGGCACGACGCTTGTGCTCGGGTCCGTCCCTACAACACTGACAAACCTGAGTGACCGGGCTCTGGCTGGCGTCCCGCCCCACGCACGTCACCCCACCAGATCCTCAGTGCCTTCATCTCTTGCGGAAAGATCAGCGGCATGACAACAAACGCGATTATGAGCCATACTCTCCTCTCCAACTAACCTGTAGGAATCTCCGGAGCTTAGCTATGGGTGGCCCCGCCGGCTGCTCCCTTTTCATCCGATTTGCTTGCGCGTTAAGGGGGGGGGGGCTCCTGAGCATCGCGTCTCTAGAGCTCCTACTGACTCTCCAGCCCTCACCCCCTGGCCTTGACCATGACATCGCGACCTGGCATACCAGCGGCGGCTGAGCCTCGCTCGAGGGTCGGGACCCGAGGACGCAAAGCATTTAGATGAGCAAGGAAGGGGGGAAGCCAGCATGAGCCTTACCTAGTAACACCGCGGTGGGAGCACAAATCAGGCGCTGCGCAGGGAATCACCTCGGGCTCGATAAGATAAGTCACATATTCATGATAGCGCGACGTCGCGGTTTGAATTTTTGACTCCCGCAGCCTTGCTCCGGCAATGCCGCCTTCCTTTTCTACCTCCGGGAAGCTGCTTGCACGCCAAAGGGGACCTCTTGAGCATCGCGCCTCGGGAGCTCTTACCGTACCTTGGGCCGCTCACCTCCTGGCCTTGACCACGGCATCGCGACCTGGCATACCAGCGACAGTTGAAGCTTGGCTGGGACTGGGACCTGCCGGCATAGAGCGCTAAGCTACCACAAGGGACAATGCCGAAGCAAGATACGCAACCACAACCTTATAGTAGGAATAATAAGCACTGGAGCAAAAGCATTATAGGTTCTTTACACACCCCCACGGGGTTCGTCTCAATTCCTCGCAGGGAACAAAAGAAGGAAAATCTCAAGAGGCCCTGACTACGGACGTCGCCGCTGACGCCATCATCAACGGTGGGCTACGAGGGGCCAACGCCAACCCCATCCAGGCCATCGACGACGACAGGCGGATGCCGCTGCCATGCTCTGGGCACGGCGAGAGCTTGGTGGCACGTAGCTGTCTTCTTTCATCTTCGGAGACTCGCTAGGTCCGGAAGAGTCGCTGGACTCCCAGGAGTCATCGCTGCTGCTGAAGGAGCTACCGGCAGGACCGGGCGCAGGCTCGACGCCTGCTGCCATGCTGTCCCAGTGGCTTCCTCCATGATAGCACCGAGGGAGTCCTGGATTAGGGGGTCCTTGGACAGCCGGACTATATCCTTTGGCCGGACTGTTGGACTATGAAGATACAAGATTGAAGACTTCGTCCCGTGTCCGGGTGGGACTCTCCTTTGCATGGAAGGCAAGCTTGGCAATTCAGATATGTAGATCTCCTCCCTTTTAACCGATTCTGTGTAACCCTAGCCCCCTCCGGTGTCTATATAAACCGGAGGGTTTAGTCCATAGGACGAGAACAACAATCATAATCATATGCTAGCTTTTAGGGTTTAGCCTCTACGATCTCGTGGTAGATCAACTCTTGTAATACTCATATCATCAAGATCAATCAAGCAGGAAGTAGGGTATTACCTCCATCGAGAGGGCCCGAACCTGGGTAAACATTGTGCCCCCCACCTCCTGTTACCATCCGCCTTAGATGCACGGTTCGGGACCCCCTACCCGAGATCCGCCGGTTTTGACACCGACATTGGTGCTTTCATTGAGAGTTCCACTGTGCCGTCACCATAAGGTTTGATGGCTCCTTCGATCATCGGCAACGATGCGATCCAGGGTGAGGTTTTTCTTCCTGGACAGATCTTTGTATTCGGCATGCTTCGCACTGCGGGCCAACTCGCTTGGCCATCTGGAGCAGATCGAGAGCTACGCCCCTGGCCGTCAGGTCAGGTTTGGAAACTTAAACTATACTGCCGACATCCGCGGAGACTTGATCTTCGACGGATTCGAGCCCGTGTCAGGTGCCTTTGCACGATCCACGGCGAAACGCGACTTAGCTCTGCCGTCGGACGGTGTTCGGGAGATCACACCTGTGGTTGCTCCGGCCCTCAGTCCGGAGCAGATCGCACCGTCCGAGGACGGGTGGATGGACCCCGCCACGGAGGCCGCACACTTAGTGGCGATAGAGCCGAATACTGACTTCATCTACTACAAAACCATGTTGCCGGATCCTTGGATTCGTCCCCACCACGGGCCTCGAACCGCCTGCGTCCGTGCCTATCGAATCTGATCGGGCGCCGATCATGGAGTTTTCCTCCACGGATATCTTTCAGCACTCGCCCTTGAGCGATGTGCTAAATTCATTAAGGTCTCTCTCCTTGTCAGGAGGCCCTTGGCCGAACTATGTACGACTCGAGTGGGAAGCGGACGGCGAAGAAATTCGTCCCCCACCCACCACCCACTTAATAGCCACTGTCGACGACTTAACCGACATGCTCGATTTTGACTCCAAGACATTGGCCGGTATGGACGGCGATGCGAGGAGAGAACAGAACCACCGCCCGTGGTGCTGGACAACCACTTCATCACACGATATATATATGGTGGATACACCCAAAGAAAACAATGATGAGGAACGGAAGGATGCAGTGAAGGATAGCTCCCTCGAGAAGAAACCAAAGCGATGACGTAAGCGCCGCTCCAAATCCCGCCTCGGCAAAAACAGCGATAACAGCGCAGGAAAGAATAATACCCCGGTTGACTCAAAAGGAAACGACGACCACGTGGACCCAACAACAAAGCAGGATGAACCAGTGGACGAAGAACATAGTATGGAGCCGCTGTCCGATCACGGCGACACCGAGGGTAAAGATCATCAACCTGTCTCCGGAGAGGAGAATAGTCCGGACGACGATGCACACATCATCCCGGAAAGGCACTTGGAACAAGAGAACCTCCACAGGAGGCTTATTGCCACCGCGAGGAGCCTGAAGAAGCAGAAGCAAAGGCTTAAGGCCGCGCAAAATACACTCATCAGTAGATGGAACAAAGTGCTTGACACTGCAGAAAAGTACGATGGCAGTCGCCACACAAAGAGCTATCCAAAGCGCAAGCTACTGCCTGAATTCGACGACGAGGCCCTAGAGCCCATATAGCCGAAAAAATGGTCGATCAGCCAGATCGACCACCCTGTGGCCGCGATAGGGCAGCTAACGATGTTGCACATAAGTCAGCACACGATTCACGTTAGGACTTGCATCAAAAAGCCAGTATGACCAGGTCCATCTATGGATCTAGGAAGCGCGCTCCGGCGCAGAATCAAAACCGAACACTGCAACCGTCAGAACGCCATGACACATCCAAATACAGGGGTGCCGCGCACCCCCTATGCTTCACCGATGAGGTGCTGGATCACGAATTTCTAGAGAGATTCAAGCCCGTGAACATAGAGGCATACGACGGAGCAGGACCACAGGGTCTGGATTGAGGACTTTATCCTTCATATCCATATGGCTCGCGGAGATGATCTCCACGCCATCAAATACTTGCCCCTCAAGTTGAAAGGACCAGCTCAACACTGGTTGAAGAGCCTTCCCAAAAACTCAATTGGAAGTTGGAAGGAGCTTGAGGATGCTTTCAGGGCTAATTTTCAAGGGACCTATGTCCGACCTCCGGATGCAGACGACTTAAGTCATATAATTCAACAGCCCGGAGAGTCAGCCCGAAAGCTTTGGAACAGATTCCTCACTAAGAAGAATCAGATTGTCGACTGCCCGGACGCCGAAGCCTTAGCGGCTTTCAAACACAGTGTCCGGGATGAATGGCTCACCAGACACCTCGGCCAGGAAAAACCGAGGACAATGGCAGCCCTAACAAGCCTTATGACCCACTTTTGCGCGGGCGAAGATAGTTGGCTGGCCCGTAGCGGCACCAGCGACCCAGGCACATCCGAAGTCAGGGATGGCAATGGAAAACCACGACGCAGCAAAAGCAAGCATCAAAACAATGAAGGCATCCCAGACAACACGGCGGTGAACGCCGGATTCAGGGGCTCACGATCCGGTCAATGGAAAAAGCCATTCAAAGGCAGCAGAGATGGACCATCCAGCCTAAACGAGATTCTAGACAAATTATGTCAGATTCATGGCACCTCCGACAAACCTACAAAACACACCCACAGAGAATGTTGGGTCTTCAAGCAGGCCGGCAAGCTAAACGCTGAACACAAGGGGAGGGAGACACCAAGTGAAGACGAGGATGAGCCTCGCCAACAAAGCACTGGGGGACAGAAAAAATTCGCACCAGAGGTCAAAACGGTGAACATGGTTCACGTAACGAAGAGAAGGAGCACGCGCGCACTCTGAGACATATGCGTCGTGGAGCCCGTTACCCCCAAGTTCAACCCTTGGTCGGCCTGCCCGATCACTTTTGATCGTAGGGATTACCTGACTAGTATCCGACACGGAGGATCGGCTGCCTTGGTGCTAGACCCAATAATTGACGGATACCATCTCACCCGAGTCCTTATTGATGGTGGCAGTAGTCTTAATATGATATATCAGGACACAGTCCGCAAAATGGGTAAGACCCGACAAGAATCAGCCAAAGCAATACTACCTTTAAAGGAGTAATACCAGGCACAGAGGCCCGTTGCATGGGCTCTCTAGTACTAGAGGTCGTATTCAGTTCTCCCGACAACTTCCGAAGTGAAAAGTTAACCTTCGATATCGCTCCATTCCGAAGCGGCTATCAAGCACTACTCGGACGAACGGCCTTCTCTCGTTTTAACGCAATAGCAATACCACATTACGCTTATCTTAAGATTAAGATGCACGGTCCACGTGGCATCATCATAGTTAGCGGAAACACAGAGCGTTCCTTACGTGCGGAAGAATGTGTGGCGGCTTTAGCAGCCGAACACTGAACGACCTCTCCAACCAGAATAAATGATCGGTCGTCAAGACCGCGGACACGGCTAGATGAGTCCGGCACACCACTTGCTGTAACAGCTCAGACAAACCTGAGATTGGGTCGATGGATATACCCCCATAGGTGACACTAGGGGCTTCTCGCATGTAAAAAGGACTACAGTTCGGCTGGACCTTATTTAGATTGGATTTTAACGGTTTATCAAGAATAACCAATTTTTAGCACGAAGACTTTAACCTAATTTTTTCTCTTTTATAGATGATAATCGTGCTACACCTTTCCAAGATACGACACAACGGAGACACAGGCGCAGACGTGCAGCAGGGCCCCTCTCAAAGGTTTCTTTTTAGATTAAGACCCTGTGTAAACCTTTCTCACTGTCTCTTGTTGCTTGACACCCTCCGGATACTCAACACAACCGAGAGGGATGCTGACATTATTGGCATTTCGCCACGTCAGACTAATGCACGAACCTGGAAATTCAGGGATCGTTATCAAGGGCGTTACTCCGAACGGTATATTTGGTAAAGTCCAAATACCTTAGGGAGTGTTCGGCGTCGCGAGTTTGGCCTTATATGCATCAGCTCCGAATCATGTCTTTGGTCAAATGTTGGCTTTGTCCGGCTCCCGTGTTTTTCTACCTTACGTTCCGCTCTATCGGCTAAGGTGGCACCGGGAGAACTACTGTGATTGTGCCCTGGTTCATCCGGATGAGCACCTCAATAGAGAAAGCCGAAAACTGACTGACATGATAAAGCGCAAGACTGGTCAACCACTTGATGACTCAGCGGAATCTTCATGATTCCTCCGCATTAACGAAGGGCCGGTTTCCCCGGTCATGTATGTACGCGCCCCGTACTTGGACGAGTGCGGAAGTACCAGGGGCTATATAGTATCCCCACTATCAAACTCCTATGGCTAAGTGAAAGTGTTAAAGCAATATAGTCCGATTGCCTTGTTCGTCGTGCTATCACCTCCTTAATGGACCAAGACGTTGGATCAAGTGTGAACACACGCTTTTCCGAACACCCCCGCATTATATGCGTGGGGGCTAAAGCCGACGACTACAAACTTTCAGGTTATATACATACATAAACGGCCGCACAGGAGGCATCATAATACTTTCAGGCAAAAGTATAAACATAGCATTTATAATCCAAATAGCATTGTTTTTACAATTGGGATACATGTCACTCAAACATGATACTCTTAGAGCACTGAGCCTCTATTGAACGAGCACCTTCTAGGACTTCGTCAAAATAGTGCTCGGCCGAAACCTGGCCTACGTCCAGGTCCTGGGTTGCAATAGCGGTGGCCTCCATCTTTGTCCAGTATGTCTTGACACGGGCAAGAGCCATCCGCGCACCCTCTATGCACGCCGACCTCTTTACAGCGTCGATATGCAGCACAACACCAAGAAATCGTTGCACTAAACCGAAATAACTATTCGGCCTTGGTCCTTCCGGCCAAAGATGGTCCACAACGGACCTCATGGCAAGCTCGGACAACCTATGGAGCTCAGCCCACTCGGCCATTTTCTCATTTAATAGCAGCGGACGCGTTGGAGCACTGAACTGCGACCAGAACAACTTTTCCACTTCGTGATCTTTTTGATCTTTGAAAAACTCAGTCGCATCAGCAACACTCGTTGCCAAGTCCAAGTACGCATCTGCAAAACTCCATAATTGATCCAGAAGGGCATACTTTGGATCTTCGAACTTCGTCCGCAACAAAAAGGGCTTCCCAGCCGTGATATCTCCGGCTTGATGAAGCTCCTCCTTAGCCGCTCTGATTTTAGAGCAGGTTTCCTTGGCTGCTGCCATGGCTTTCTTCAGATCCGCAGCTTGCGCTTTGCTCTCCTTTTCAAGAAGCTCATATCGGTTGGCAGCATATTTCAGCTCAACAGCCATCTTGGCTATTTTATCTTCGCTCTGGCGATGAGCAGCCTTTTCGGCTCTTAACTCTTCGACCGCCTTTAGGGCGGCCGCATCACTTCTCCTTTCTTGTTCCTTGGCTCGGGCAAGCTCTGCCCGAAGGGTCTCCATGGCGGCAGCTCCATCTGCAGTCACAGAATATTATAGATACTAGCATCATGCTCCTCTTCATACCTGTTAACCACCGGAGAATACATACCCTGTGCCTCGTCAAGCCGCTTGTTTACAAGCACGATGTTGGCTGCCGCATCAAGTTGCCGCTTCAGTTCGGCAAATTCACCAGTACGGCTAGCCACCGGACCCTCAGCCGCCTGCACATGAAAGCAACATGATCATTACCTGGGACTATGATCCTCTGTTTGCCGCCTTTCGACGGCAACCAGAGTCTCAGGGGCTACTATCTACATAGGGCACACCTAGCGTGTGCGGTACCGTAAAAAATATATGTATTATTTTGCGTACCTCAAAGCCTCTTAGCAGGCTCATAAAAGCTTCATGCAACCCACTTTCAGCGGATGCAATTTTCTCAACCACCGTACCCATTAAAGTATGATGCGCCTCTGAGATGGCCGCTTGCTCCAGAAGACTCATCAGTGCGTCCGGTCGCGCACCGGACAGTCCCGGACTCTTTCTGTTGCTCTCCTTGGGAGCCGAATACTCTGGACTTTGGGTGGCCGAAGGGTTACCTTCTGGCCTTGGTGGATCAGGAGAATTCCTCCGTGACGACACCTCGGGGTCGTCCGCCTCATGAGGCGGGGAGGCACGGGGAGGCGTTTCGCTCTCCATCATCTCCGGAAGAAGATCCCCCGAAGACGAACTCTGTCGAGAAGGGCTACGATCCGAACTGCAAGACATACGTCTCGGTTATTGTCCTCAGAAATAAAGCAGCATATATTCACTATAAGGTACTCCTGTTTACTTACAGCTCGGTGGAGGGCTGATCCCCTTGTGGGCACTGTGCAGTAAGGATGCCCTCTGGGGCAGGACCCCTGGGAGAAGGCTTCTTCCCTCGTTTGTAATCCCTTGTTTCCAGTTCTTCAGAGGCGGTCCTTTTCCTTCCTTGGGGAGAAGGGATTTCGGATTCTTCCCCCCGGCTATCCTCCTTCGCGGAGACACTAATTCCCTCGGTTTGGATGAGTAATGTGTGAGGCCCGCTTTCGGCTTCTTTATTCCTCCCTTTATCTTCCCCTGATGGCACTTGATAAGGCGCGAGCTCAAGCATTCTAGCTAGTACTGGATCCGTTGAGCCCTCGGGAAGGGGGGCCGAACACCTGATCATCTTCGCCTTTTTTTATCCAGTCCTGGTCAAAGAGCGACTTTTCAGCAATGATGTTGTGATAAATAAAGAGAAAGCATGTTCGGCCGAAGAATTACTTACTTGGGTGTCTGGACGATTGCAGTTTAGACCCGCATCCTCGGTGGTGTCCGGACACTTTATTCATGATCCGAAGAACAATCTATACATCTCTTCGAGCGTCACGCTGAAGAATTGCTGAATAGTTCGCGGTCCTTCTGGGTTGAACTCCCACATACGGAGAGGTCGACGTTGGCATGGCACGACCCGACGAACTAGCATGACTTGCATTACCTTGACAAGGCTGACATCTCTCTTGAGGAGATCTCGGATGCGACTACGCAATGTCGGCCGCGTCATTAGCTTGACCCCAGTCCAGCCCTTGTTGACCCATGACGCCCGGATTGTGGCGGGGCCCGAGCGGAAGGCGAGGCAACTACCCACTTAGTACTTCGGGGGGCCGTGATGTAAAACCACTCCCGCTGCCATAAGTTGGACATCTCCGGGAAGGATCCCTTTGGCCATGGAGCATCAACGCCTTTGCTTATTATAGTACCTCCACATTCTGCGTGTCGCCCATCGATCATCTTTGGCTTCACATTGAAGGTCTTGACGACGAGATGTGAAGGATGGAATCCGGAGCCAGATCATGGAAATCGAGCCCATAATAGAACATAAGCCCTCTAACAAAGGGATCAAGACTAAAGCCTAGCCCTCGGAGAAAGTGGGAGACAAATACAACACTCCCGTTGGGTTCGGGAGTGGGGATGACCTGCCCTCGAGCAGGCAGCATGTGCGAGATTTCGGCGGTCAGATACCTGGCTTCTCTTAGCTTTTTGATGTCCTCCTCTGTGACAGAGGAGGCCATCCACCGGCCTTGAAGGTTGGATCCGGACATGGTTGAAGGTCCGAAGCGCTTAGCCTGAGCCTTGGGTGTTGGAATTCAAGGTGGGGGGAGGGAAGGATCGAGCGCGAGAAGAAAAGGACAGGCCTTGGCCTCTTTATAAAGAGGGTGAATATCAATTGTCCTCCGCGTGGCCGTTTGGAACTTGCCTAAAATCGAGGAGTCATACCAGCGGGCTCGATTGGGTTACCCACACCCGTATTGATGAGAATCCCGTGATAAGGGGAACACGATCTCTGCTTCGACAAGACGTGCCAATAAAACCGCCTCGCAACACGTGCAGTGGCAGGCTGGGAAAAACGGTTCGTAATGACCGGACCACGGCGGGACGTCATGCGACGAAAAGTTGTCAGCAGATTGGATTTGTGGAAATATTATACTCTCTATGGTAGTATGTGGAATTTGTTTTGCAGAGCCAGACACTATCCTTGTGTTTGAAATCTTCTATGGAGTAATCGGAGGAAGAACCCGCCTTGCAATGCTGAAGACAATCTGTGCACCGGACTCATCGTCATTGAAGCCTGGTTCAGGAGACTCTTTGAGGGAGTCCTGGATTAGGGGGTCCTCGGACAGCCGGACTATATCGTTTGGCCAGACTGTTGGACTATGAAGATACAAGATTGAAGACTTCGTCCCGTGTCCGGATGGGACTCTCCTTTGCGTGGAAGGCAAGCTTGGCAATTCGGATATGTAGATCTCCTCCCTTTTAACCGACTCTGTGTAACCCTAGCCCCCTCCGATGTCTATATAAACCGGAGGGTTTAGTCCGTAGGATAGGAACAACAATCATAATCATAGGCTAGCTTCTAGGCTTTAGCCTCTATGATCTCGTGGTAGATCAACTCTTGTAATACTCATATCATCAAGATCAATCAAGCAGGAAGTAGGGTATTACCTCCATCGAGAGGGCCAGAACCTGGGTAAACATTGTGTCCCCCGCCTCCTGTTACCATCCGCCTTAGATGCATAGTTCAGGACCCCCTACCCGAGATCCGCCGGTTTTGACACCGACAAGCACCTCAGACGGCGGCCTTCCTTGTCGAAGACCTTGAATAACAACGTGGAAGCGCCGTCGTACTCAAAGTGGATCGTGAGGGCTCCCTCCGCGCGGCAGGCGCGGGCGACCTCGCTCCATCCAAAGGACATGAAGATCTTGCCCGGGGAGACGACCTCGACCTCCACCCCCGTGGCTAGGGCACAGCACCCGGCATGCTGCAACTACAGCTCGAGCGAACCTCTCGGCAGCATCTCTCCGGCTAAGAACCGCGGGAGCTAGATCCACATGCGCGGTGGCATCGCCGCCCACACCACGAACTCGCAGGAAGAGCCCTCAAAGTGGGTTCGAGAGCCGACGGCTCGTGCGACCTCAGCCCGGCCCCCACGGCCGCGACTTGCGCAGCGCGGGGTGCTCCCTGATATGTCTCTGTCGTATCTACTTTTCCAAACACTTTTGCCCTTGTTTTGGACTCTAACTTGCATGATTTGAATGGAACTAACCCGGACTGATGCTGTTTTCAGCAGAATTATTTTTGTGCAGAAACAAAAGTTCTCGGAATGACCTGAAACTTCACGGAGATTATTTTTGGAAATAATAAAAAATACTGGCAAAAGAATCAAGGCCAGGGGGCCCACACCCTGTCCACGAGGGTGGGAGGCGTGCCTGCCTCCCTGGGCGCGCCCCTGCCTCGTGGGCCTCCTGGTGCTCCACCGACTTTAACTCCAACTCTATATATTCGTGTTCGGGGAGAAAAAATCAGAGAGAAGTATTCATCGCGTTTTACGATACGGAGCCGCTGCCAAGCCCAAATCTCTCTCGGGAGGGCTGATCTGGAGTCCGTTCGGGGCTCCAGAGAGGGGAATCCATCGCTGTCGTCATCATCAACCATCCTCCATCACCAATTTCATGATGCTCACCGCCGTGTGTGAGTAATTTCATCGCAAGCTTGCTGGATGGTGATGGGTTGGATGATATTTATCATGTAATCGAGTTAGTTTTGTTAGGGTTTGATCCCTAGTATCCACTATGTTCTGAGATTGATGTTGCTATCACTTTGCTATGCTTAATGCTTGTCACTAGGGCCCGAGTGCCATGATTTCAGATCTGAACCTATTATGTTTTCATGAATATATGTGAGTTCTTGATCCTATCTTGCAAGTCAATAGTCACCTACTATGTGTTATGATCCGACAGCCCCGAAGTGACAATAAGCGGGACCACTCCCGGTGATGACCATAGTTTGAGGAGTTCATGTATTCATCATGTGTTAGTGCTTTGGTCCGGTACTCTATTAAAAGGAGGCCTTAATATCCCTTAGTTTCCCCTAGGACCCCACTGCCACGGGAGGGTAGGACAAAAGATGTCATGCAAGTTCTTTTCCATAAGCACGTATGACTATATTCGGAATACATGCCTACATTACATTGATGAATTGGAGCTAGTTCCGCGTCACCCTATGTTATAACTGTTGCATGAATAATTGCATCCGACATAATTCTCCATCACCGATCCAATGCCTATGAGCTTTTCCCATATTGTTCTTCGCTTATTTACTTTTCCGTTGCTGCTGTTACAATCACTACAATACTATCACTGCTACTTTTGCCACCGTTACCGCTACTATCATATTACTTTGCTACTAAATACTTTGCTGCAGATATTAAGTTATCCAGGTGTGGTTGAATTGACAACTCAACTGCTAATACTTGAGAATATTCTTTGGCTCCCCTTGTGTCAATAAATTTGGGTTGAATACTCTACCCTCGAAAACTGTTGCGATCCCCTATACTTGTGGGTTATCAAGACTATTTTCTGGCGCCATTGCCGAGGAGCATAGCTCTATTCTTTGAGTCACTTGGGATTTATATCTGCTGGTCACTATGAAGAACTTGACAGATGAGAAAACTAAAATTTATCCCTCAACTACGAGGGGAGGTAAGGAACTGCCATCTAGCTCTGCACTTGATTCACCTTCTGTTTTGAGTAAGCTTGCGACACCTAAACCTGCTTCTGCTATTAATTCTGATATGTCGCATGTTAATGATGATGCCACTTTTGCTATGCATGATACTCATAATGAAACTACTTCTATGCTTGATACTACTGTGCCACTAGGTGAATTTCTGGATGAACAACTTGCTAGGGCTAGAGAGGATGAAATTATTGAAACTGATAATATTGATGAAAGTGATGATGAAGATTCACCCCCTAGATATGAATTACTGTTGTGCACGAGGGTTATGTTATGGATGAAGAAACTGCTAGAGAATTTCTTGCTTGCAATGATAGAAGTGATCTTAAGAAATTATTAGCTAATTTGAAACAAAAATCTCAATGCTAGAATGAAATATGATCCTGCTTATGCTACCTTACCTATCTTTATTCTTGATAAGGATTATGAATTCTCTGTCGACCACGATATAATTACTTTGGTTGAATCTGATCCTTTTTATGGCTATGAATCTAAAACTGTTGTGGCACATCTTACTAAATTAAATTATATAGCCACCCTGTTCACTAATGATGAGAAAACTCGCTACTATTATATCCTTAAAATATTCTCGTTCTCATTAAAGGGTGATGCTAAAAACATGGTTTAATTCTCTTGATCCTGGTTGTGTGCGTAGTCCCCAGGATATGATTTATTACTTCTCTGCTAAATATTTCCCCGCTCATAAGAAACAAGCTGCTTTAAGGGAAATATATAATTTTGTGCAAATTGAAGAAGAGAGTCTCCCACAAGCTTGGGGAGGCTTCTCCAATTACTTAATGCTTTGCCCGATCATCCTCTTAAGAAAAATGAAATACTTTTTATATTTTATAATGTTCTAACAGATGCTTCCAGATACCTCATGTATAGTTGTGCTGTTTGTGTTTTCAGGGAAAGAACAGCATATGAGCTGAAATTTTATTTAATAATATGTTGACCTATGAATATAATTGGACACTTCCTGAACCAACTCCTAAGCCAACTCCGAAGAAAAGGGGTGTTCTATTTCTCAGTCCTGAAGATATGTAAGAGGCAAAGAAATCTATGAAAAAAAAAGGTATAAAAGCTGAAGATGTCAAGAATTTACCTCCTGTTGAAGAAATACATGGCCTTAATTTACCACCTATCGAATAAATACATTGCCCTGATAACCCGACACAGGTAGTAAAGGTAAATTCTCTTTATAGATTTGATGAAGGTGATATTCCTCGTTATAAGTCTGCTAGCCAATGCTTAGATGAGTTTGATAATTTTATTGTCAAACAAGAAAACTTCAATGTTTATGTTGGTAGACAATTGAAACACAATGCTTATATGATTGAACACTTGAGTGATTATATGTCTAGAGTTAAAGGTGAACTTAAACTCATTAGTAAACATGCTTCTATGGTTACCACTCAAGTGGAACAAGTATTTAAAGCTCAGAATGATTTGCTCAATGAATTGAATAGTAAGAATAATGACTTTCTTTGTTAGAGTTGCAACTAGAGGGGGTAAAGTGACTGTGAACCTTTTATCCCGAGGGCCACCCTAAGAGAATTGAGCAGGATTCTCGGAGAAATAATTTATAGGCACCTAGTCCTTCTAAAAGAAGAAAAATAAAATGATAGGACTTTTTGTCTTTGCTAGTGAACCTGTTATTGACACACCCGAGAATCCCAATGATATTTCTATTTCGACCTTTGAAACACAATCTGGTAATGAACATGAACCTAGTGATAATGTTAATGATGATGTTCATGTTGATGCTCAACCTAGCAATAACAATGATGCAGAAATTGAACCTGCTGTTGATCTTGATAACCCACAATCAAAGAATCAATGTTATGATAAGAGAGACTTTGTTGCTAGGAGGCACGGTAAAGAAAGAGAACCATGGGTTCAGAAACCCATGCCTTTTCCTCCTAAACCATCAAAGAAAAAGGATGATGAGGATTTTGAGCGCTTTGCTGAAATGATTAGACCTATCTTTTTGCGTATGCGTCTGACTGATATGCTTAAAATGAATCCTTATGCTAAGTACATGAAATATATTGTTACTAATAGAAAAAAGATATCGGAAGCTGAAATTTCCACCATGCTTGCTAATTATACTTCTAAAGGTGGAATACCAAAGAAACTAGGAGATCCAGGAGTACCAACTATACCATGCTCCATTAAAAGAAACTATGTTAAAACTGCTTTATGTGATCTTGGAGCCGGTGTTAGTGTTATGCCTCTCTCTTTATATCGTAGACTTGATTTGAATAAGTTGACACCTACTAAAATATCTTTACAAATGGCTGATAAATAAACTGCTATACCTGTCGGTATTTGTGAGGATGTGCCTGTTGTGGTTGCAAATGTTACTATTTTAACAGACTTTGTTATTCTTGATATTCCCGAGGACGACAGTATGTCTATTATTCTTGGAAGAACCTTTTTGAACACTGCAGTGGCTGTTATTGATTGCAACAAAGGCAATGTCACTTTTCATGTTAATGGTAATGAGCATACGGTACACTTTCCGAGGAAACAACCTCAAGTCCACAGTATAAACTCTATTGGTAAAATTCCATCGATTATTTTTGGAGGTTTTGAATTTCTTGTACCTACTGTCAACAAGAAATATGATATATTCTTACTATTGGGGACGTGCATATCCCCGTTGAGGTAACCTAGTGTATTCGAAATTTCTCCGGTTCCATGTTATTCGAAATGAGTTTGTTAACAAGACCTGATCAACCTTGTTAGTGGATTCCTTTTGATGAGCATGAGATGGATGAAGTTAGAAAGCACAACCTTCTGTACCCTCCTTTTACTTTCTGTTATTTAAAATAAATAAAGTAAAAATATTATTTTCTGTCAGTTTTCTGAATTATCCGTGCAATAAAAAAATACCCTGAAAATAAAAGTTCTCCAAATGCCCCGAAATTGAAATATGATTTTTTTCTGGAATATTTGAGAATATCTGACATTGAGAACACAAATGAGGGAGCAAGCACTGCCACGAGGGTCCAGGGCGCGCCCCCTGCCTCATGGGCCCATGGTGGCCCCCCTCCTCTTATTCCTGCAATCACACATTCCTTCCTCCTCCCCAAAAAATCACCAACCAGCTCAAGCACGAGTTCTAGCTCATTTTGCTGCGATTTTCGATCTCCTTGCTCAAAGCACCTCTCACAAAACTGCTTTGGGAGATTGATCTTTGGTATGTGACTCCTCCAATGGTCCAATTAGTTTTTGTTCTAGTGCTTTATTCATTGCAATTTTTTGCTGCCTAGGTGACCCTGTTCTTGAGCTTGCATGTCAAATTTATATTGTCCCAAGTAGTTCTAACGCATGATATAGTCTCTAGGCACTTGTGGGAGTAGTTGCTATCAATTTTGTTGAGTTTGGTTCACTTTTATTTTGAGTTACTAAAATTTCCAGAAATTTTTTCAGAAGAAGAAATATGTTTAGGAAAATGTACCAAGGTGGTCCTTCAAGGAAGCAAGGGCCCAGGCCTGCAATACGTGATTCGGGTGATGAACCACCGAGGGAAGCTCAAGTGCGGGCTTGTGAATGGCCTTCAGAGGTCTTTATGGATCGAGCAGGAATCAAGGAAGAATTTAACACTTATGTGCGCAACGCTGATCTTGAGAGCTTCGAGGCAGATACGTGCCGCTAGTACCACTATCTCACTGATTCCTTTGTGATAAGGTTTGAATATTCATCATCACACAATTCTCAAACTGTCCTATTTGATCTTTATGAAAATTCTTATACTATGGACTTAGAGGATTTTAATACTGCTTGCAAACTTCCACAATGAGGTAGCACTAGTGAGCCTCGAAATATGAGTTTAGAGATTTTCTTGCTAGTATAACTGTGGGGGAGTCTAGAGATATAACAAAAGCTACCATAGGGAGCATTTATTTTCCTCCTATACATTATTTTGCTCTCTTCATAGGTAGGTGCATAAATGGTAAGGATGAAGCATGTCACATGTGTGTCCCTGACCTCAGTGTTCTCGTGGAGTCTTTGTGTTAGGAGATAAACATTATAATTTGGGAGCCATTATTGCACGTAGGTTGCATAATAATAGGATTAATGGATATTTCTTTGGAGGAATTTATGCAACCTGTCTAGCTAATTTTCTTGGTATACCTATTCGTGATTATAATGGAATTGCCTCCTTCTTATTTAGATTTTAATGCCATGGTTCACCATCAGTTTGTTGAGAGGAATGAACCGCCTCTCCAAAGATTTCGATTAATCTTTTGACAAAGGCCACGCGTCAATATTGTCCTCCCTGCTCCTACTCTCTTTGAATTTCAGGCAAAGGGGATATATGTCATAACCAGGGAGGAGGCAAATGAGTACGAGAGGAGGAAGAGGGCAGCTTGCCTCCAAGCTGCAGCCCACGATGCAATAGCCGCTGCATCTCGATCGACCCCAACTATAACTTTGGATATCCGGCGTGCCAGTAGTGGCAATAGACCAACTTAGGCCAAAAGCCTAAGTTTGGGGGAATCGTGTTCTCACCGACATTACATTTATATTCACACACTCATGCTAGTTGTCGGTGCTCATACTTTTTCATTGTAATATCCATGCTAGTTTATTTTATTTTTCTTGCTTTCTTCTTGTGTGTTTGAAAAACCTTAAGAAAAACCAAAAATTATTAGTAGCTTTTAGCTCGTTTACTTTCCATGCTGTAGTAGTAATTAAAAGAAACCCAAAAAGATTTCGTGTTCTTATTTTGCTTGTCGGGAGCTTTCCTGTGTAAATAGTTTTATTTCTTTTCTTTCCTTTGGGGGTCGATAGGAGAAGACCATAATGAAAATGTTGAAGTGGCTCTTATATGCATTATTGTTGATTTAACCAAGAGCCCATGTTGCCTTGTCTTCTCCTGTTTATTGAATGCTTGCAGATTCCAGCTTAGTCCAATGCATGTGCACTATTATTATTATTCACATTGTTCGGTCGTGCAAGTGAAAGGCAATTATGATGATTTATGATGGACTGATTGAGATGAGAGAAGCTGGTATGAACTCGACCTCTCTTGTTTTTGTAAATATGATTAGTTCATCGTTCCTGATTCAGCCTATTGTGAATAAACATGTTTGCAATGACAAATAGAGATTATAGTTGCTTATGCCATGCTTAATTAGCTAGGAGTTTATAATGGTTTATCTTGCGTGCCAACATGCTATTAAAATGGTTGTGATGTGGTATGATAGGGTGGTATCCTCCTTTGAACGATTCAAGTGACTTGACTTGGCACATGTTCACACATGTAGTTGAAACAAATCAACATAGCCTTCATGATATTTATGTTCATGGTGGATTATATCCTACTCATGCTTCCACTCAATGCTCATTAATTTTAATGCATGTTCATGACTGTTGTCGCTCTCTAGTTGGTCGCTTCCGGTCTTTTCTAGCCTTCATTTGTACTAAGCCGGAATACTGCTTGTGCATCCAATCCCTTAAACCCCAAAGTTATTCCATATGAGTCCACTATACCTTCCTATATGCGGTATCTACCTGCCGTTCCAAGTAAATTTGTATGTGCCAAACTCTAAACCTTCAAATGAAATTCTGTTTTGTATGCTCGAATAGCTCATGTATCAACTAGGGATGTCTCAGATATTCCATGTTAGGCGGGTTATTCTCAAGAGGAGTGGACTCTGCTCCTCACTCACGAGAAAATGGCTGGTCACCGGATGCCCAGTCCATGCTTTATGCAAATCAAATCAAAATAACTGCAAACAAAACTCCCCAGGGCTGTTGTTAGTTGGAGGCACTCGTTGTTTCGAGCAAGCCATGGATTGATGCTTGTTGGTGGAGGGGGAGTATAAACTTTACCATTCTGTTTGGGAACCGCCTATAATGTGTGTGGCATGGAAGATATCGCCATCTCTTGGTTGTTATGTTGACAATGAAAGTATGCCACTCAAAATATTATTTATCTCTTTCAAAATCGAGCTCTGGCACCTCTACAAATCCCTTCTTCCTTTTGCGAAGGGCCTATCCATTTACTTTTATATTGAGTCATCATCCTCTTATTAAAAAGCACCAGTTGGAGAGCACCGCTGTCATTTGCATCCATTACTATTAACTTATATTGGGTATGACTATGACTGGATCTCTTTTTAACATGAATTACAATGTCTAGTCAGTCCTTGATCTTCAAGGGTGCTCTGCATTTTTGTTTTGCGGTCTCAAAAAGGGCTAGCGAGATACCATCTTGTTATATCATATTATGATTGTTTTGAGAAAGTGTTGTCATCCAAGATTTATTATTATTGCTCGCTAGTTGATTATGCCATTGATATGAGTAAACATGAGACATAAGTGTTATTGTGAATATGGTTAGTTCATAATCTTTCTTTGAAAACTTGAATACTGCCTTTACATATTTACAACAACAAGAGCAAATCGAGTTTGTAAAAGTTTTTCTTTATCACTTTCAGTTTATCAACTGAATTGCTTGAGGACAAGCAAAGGTTTAAGCTTGGGGGAGTTGATACGTCTCCGTCGTATCTACTTTTCCAAACACTTTTGCCCTTGTTTTGGACTCTAACTAGCATGATTTGAATGGAACTAACCCGGACTGACGCTGTTTTCAGCAGAATTGCCATGGTGTTATTTTTGTGCAGAAACAAAAGTTCTCGGAATGACCTGAAACTTCACGGAGATTATTTTTTGAAATATTAAAAAATACTGGTGAAAGAATCAAGGCCAAGGGGCCCACACCCTGTCCATGAGGGTGGGAGGCGTGCCTGCCCCCCTGCCTCGTGGGCCCCCTGGTGCTCCGCCGACCTCAACTCCAACTCTATATATTCGTGTTCGGGGAGAAAAACAGAGAGAAGGATTCATCACGTTTTACGATACGGAGCCGCCGCCAAGCCGTAATCTCTCTCGGGAGGGCTGATCTGGAGTCCGTTCGGGGCTCCGGAGAGGGGAATCCATCGCTGTCGTCATCATCAACCATCCTCCATCACCAATTTCATGATGCTCACCGCCGTGTGTGAGTAATTTCATCGTAGGCTTGCTGGACAGTGATGGGTTGGATGAGATTTATCATGTAATCGAGTTAGTTTTGTTAGGGTTTGATCCCTAGTATCCACTATGTTCTGAGATTGATGTTGCTATCACTTTGCTATGCTTAATGGTTGTCACTAGGGCCCGAGTGCCATGATTTCAGATCTGAACCTATTATGTTTTCATGAATATATGTGAGTTTCTTGATCCTATCTTGCAAGTCAATAATCACCTACTATGTGTTATGATCCGGCAACCCCGAAGTGACAATAATCGGGACCACTCCTGGTGATGACCATAGTTTGAGGAGTTCATGTATTCACCATGTGTTAATGCTTTGGTCCGGTACTCTATTAAAAGGAGGCCTTAATATCCCTTAGTTTCCGCTAGGACCCCGCTGCCACGGGAGGGTAGGACAAAGATGTCATGCAAGTTCTTTTCCGTAAGCACGTATGACTATATTCGAAATACATGCCTACATTACATTGATGAATTGGAGCTAGTTCTGCGTCACCCTATGTTATAACTGTTGCATGAATAATTGCATCCGACATAATTCTCCATCATCGATCCAATGCCTATGAGCTTTTCCCATATTGTTCTTCGCTTATTTACTTTTCCGTTGCTACTGTTACAATCACTATAATACTATCACTGTTACTTTTGCCACCGTTACCGCTACTATCATATTACTTTGCTACTAAATACTTTGCTACAGATATTAAGTTATCCAGGTGTGGTTGAATTGAAAACTCAACTGCTAATACTTGAGAATATTCTTTGGCTCCCCTTGTGTCGAATCAATAAATTTGGATTGAATACTCTACCCTCCAAAACTGTTGCGATCCCATATACCTGTGGGTTATCACTCCCGCCTTCTCCTGAGCCTTGCACTTGGGTGTACAGAGGGAGCGGGTAGCCAAGCGGAGGCCGCTCGTACCAAGGCCGCCTCACCTCCAGCTTCACGCCAGCGTCGCGGGAAGGGCTCAACCTCTTCTTCGGCGGAAGTGGCCCCTGCTCCTCGCGAGGGGTTTTCCCTTTCTCCGTGGCGGAGAACCTCCTAATCGGCGCCATGAGTGTTGAGGTAAGATGGCGAGGCGAGGAGGAAGAAGAAAGAGCAGGCGGCGAGTAGGAGGAGATGAGCAAAGGGGGCTTGTAAGTGCATCTAGTGCCCCTTAGTGATTTTGGTGTATTGAAGACTTATAGGTTAAGGGACTAATGTGTTTATGAGTGTACACAGGTCTATAAGTCTATGAGGAGTTTGATATTTACAGAGAAAGTCGACCCCTAAAAATGAAGTTCTTCGTCTGAAGACTTTGGTATTCTGAAGACTTTGAAAGTGAAGAAATTGGTGTGACCTTGAAGACTTGGTATTCATTTGAGGAACATGAAGCGTGAAGACTTTTCTTTTCGTAGTTTCGTTTTTTTCTCTTTCTCGAGTCATAGGAAACACCGCACTGCTAAAGGGGGTCGAGGAAATACTAAGGAAAAATTTCCATGTGATGCTCAACTCAAAATCCTACACCTACCAATCCCTTCGAGTGAAGCCTTTGGAAATCTCATACAGTTCAGTCAATTTCTTCAAAGGATGATACGAAGTTCTTCCGGTCACGAGGAATTTGTTCTGACCGATGAGTTAGGAATTCGCCAAAGGCGGATTGCCTACACAAAGGAGGAACATGATAGCCCCGAGGAATTTGAGAGTCAAATTTCCGACTGCTGTCAGGTTATGCGCCACCTGTCCCAAAATATCTTATCCACCTAACGGTCATATCATTGAAGGGCATTTATGTCTTATCATGTCAGCTGCTCCCTAGGCTATAAATAGCCGCCCCTACAACCACTAGCTGGTTGGCTGCTCGAAGAGAACTTGACACTTGTCATTTGAGAGCATCCCATCCTCCGAGGACTTTGAGTGAAAATCATCGAGTGAGGAAAACCCAAAACCAAACCCCTACAAACCCAAAGTGATTGAGCATCACCAAGAGATTGATCAGCGTAGATCCGACGCTTGTTACCTTTGAAGATCGTGCTTCTTCCAGACGGTTAGGCGTCATGGTCTAGAGCATCCAAGAGGAATTTTGGATCGCCGAGTGACCGAGTCTGTGAAGGTTTGGAAAGTCGCTCAAGACTTACCACGAGTGATTGGACGAGGTGCAGTGACCCTAGTTCAAGGAGAATACATTGAGGACTTGGTGTCCTAAGCTGCGTGCTCAGCGACCGGGTGTCCGGATCTGTGTCCTCGAGTTTAAATACTCAGCCGCTCAACCAGACGTACAACCCAGGGCAAAGAGTTGGAACTGGTCTACCAAATCATTGTCTTCACCAACCTCACTGGTTCTATTTCCTCAACTCTCTCATTTCCTCATTACTGTGTTGAGTGTTTGTTCATATCTGTGTTTGAAGACTTTGACTGAAGACTTTCTCAATTTCCTCAGTTCAATTTCTTCAGTTTGTTTTCTTCATCTTATGTTATCCTGTGTTTACGCTTTCTGTACTCTGTGAGTGTATTCATTCCATCATGATGACCATGCCTGTATTCTGCTATGCTTACTTCTGAGTACTTATTCCGCTGCAAGTAGTTCTTCACTTGGGAATTTCCTCACCGGCAAATTCCTTAGTGAAGAATTCATAAAAATCGCCTATTCACCCCCCTCTAGTCGATATAACACACTTTCAATTGGTATCAGAGCAAGGTACTACCTTGTTCTGTGTGATTTTGGTTTAACCACCTGGAGTTTTAGTTATGTCGATCATGGTATGAAGAAAGTGACATGCCCTATCTTTGACGGTCATGATTATCCCAAGTGGAAGGTCATGATGAGGAAGCGCCTCATGACAATGAACAGCGAGCTGTGGACCGTCACTGAGATTGGTCTTACTGATCTATGCAAGATGGCGGACGATGATGATATTCGCAAGTTCACTCGACTTGATATCTTGGCGAAGGATATCATCTGTTCCTACCTATCCAGAGATGAATTCAGGCGCATTATGCATCTTTGCAATGCAAAGCTTATCTGGGACCAAATCTCTGACGTCTATGAAGGTCATCGAACCCGTCATGATCCTTGGTTTGAGGACTTCAAGGAATCTCTCAAAACG
The DNA here is from genome assembly GCA_021605145.1 of Aegilops bicornis. NCBI lineage: Eukaryota > Viridiplantae > Streptophyta > Magnoliopsida > Poales > Poaceae > Aegilops > Aegilops bicornis. The sequence goes on along the minus strand of CM038672.1, from coordinate 358,008,178 downwards.
ATGACTTTCGAACCAAAATCATCATCTTCAAAGATCATGTCTCATGGCAAAGGGTGACAAGGTAACCGAATGTTCCTCATCCGAGTTTAGTGACGATGAATCTGATGATGATGGATCTGATGATGATATTGAACCTAGTTATACCAAACTTGTTTGCATTGCCACTAAACAACAAACGGCCTTGGAAAAGGTTCAAAACATGCTAGACAAAAGTGGTGATATGTTGGCTGAAGAAATGGATCGCACTAAAGCCCTGACTGAAAATCTTCAGAGACTTCAGTCTAGGTTTGACAGCCTTGAAGGTCATCATAACACTCTCGTATCTGATCATGAGAAGCTTTCTTATGAATTTCTTCAAAGAAAGCAAGATCTTGAGAAGCTAAGAGTGAGTTATGAAGATCTTCGTAAGAGCATGATTCATTACTTGCTCAACAAATCAGCGCTTCACAGGAAGAATTTGTTCCTCCATGCTTAAAGTGCATTGAACGTGAATCTGCTAATTCTTCACCTGAATATTCAAATGCTTCAACTGTTACAAAGTCTTCACCTACCTCTGCTATCACTAATTCCTCATCTGAGGACATTGCTAGTATCACTGACAATGCAGGGTTGAAGGAATTGTACATGACAGGCATGTACAAATGCCTCAAAGGGCATCAGACTCTTTGTGATGTGCTTAAAAAGCAGATCCTCAATAGGAACCCTAGGAAAGAGGGTATTGCCTTTGAGAGGAAACTCAATGCTGATGGAACATATTGGAAGCTTGATTAGTACCCCAAAACCTCATGGGTTGCTGCAAAGGGACCTCTAGTTGATCCATCTAACTTATCTGGCTTTACATGTGAATCTCCTCATTCTTCTGATGAGTCATTTGACTCCAACTATAAACTGTTCAAAAATCAGAATGGTGAAGTATTTGCTAGATATGTTGGCACTAACTGCAGGAATGGTTCTCCTATGAAGAAAATCTGGGTTCCCAAGAAGTGCCTTGAAAGTCTTCAGGTGAATGTCCTCATGACACCACCTGTGAAGAATAGGAACCCCAGATCAAACTCTTCATATGGACCAAATTCTTCATATGGATCAAATTCCTCAAAAGGATCAAAGTCCTCATATGATTATCATCGTGCTAACAACTCTGTTTCGCAGGGTAGAGCTAAAGGCTATGAATATGTGCATTATTCTTCAAACTAATATGTTCATAAGTCCTCGAAGAATTTCTCTGCTTATTCATATGCTTACCCTAACCCCTCTTATGTGAAACGAAATGGATTGGCTTCTATGCCACCATTCTCATATGGAGCTCATAGAGTGATGAACTCTTTGCCACCCCTTCAGATGTGGGTGGTGAAGAAAAAGAACTAATCTCTTCTGCAGGGTCAGGTCTCCAGACGTGCTTTAACGTCTAAAGAATTTCTTTGAGGGAGACAAAGTTGGCTGAAAGGACGCAGGTGAATCATGAAGAAATGAACTTTCATTTCACACGTCCTCATACTGCTATATCTATTTTACTGATTGATGAAATTCTTCTGATGAATTTGATATCATATTCTTCACTGATGAAGTATATGAGTTCGTAAGCTGCACTAATTCATCTGCAGGATGATCAACCCAAAGCCGCTGAGTGGGTCCTCGATAGTGGATGTACAAATCACATGACTGGTGACAAGAGTCTATTGATGGATGCTCCCTTATCACCATCGCATCTGAAGCATATCATCTTCGCTGACAAAGGCAAAAGTCGTATTGGGTCTAGGTAAGGTTGCGATCTCTAAGGACATACACATGGACAAAGTCATGCTTGTTGAGTCCTTAGGATACAACCTCATGTCGATCTCAATGCTTTGTGATCTTGATATGGTTGTTGTCTTTGGCAAGTATTGTTGTGTTGTGATTATGGAAGCTGACAATTCCAAAGTCTTCGAAGGCTTTAGGAGAGGAGACTTGTATATTGTTGATTTCTCTAGAGGACCACAACCAGCCGTGTGCCTACTTGCAAAAGCTTCAGAAGGCTGGCTATGGCATCGACGACTTGGTCACGCAGGCATGAGGAATTTGCACACGCCATGCGAAGAAGAAGCATGTCATTGGCATTGAAAATGTCAAATTCCTCAAGGATCACTTGTGTGGAGCCCGTGAAGCTGGAAAAATGACCAAGGCCAAGCATCCAATGAAGACTATCATGACCACTACTCGTCCATTCAATTGCTTCACATGGACCTCTTTTGTCCTAATCATTACTCAGCAATCACTAATGATGCATCTCTATATGGCTTTGTTATTGTTGATGATTACTCTCGTTACACATGGGTACACATTGTCACTTACAAACATGAAGTGCAGGAAGTCTTCAAACGGTATTCCTCGAGGGCTTCAACCAACTTTGGTGTGAAGATCAAGCACATCAGAGTGACAATGGAACCGAAGTTCAAGAATTCCGGTCTTGATGACTATCTTGATGAACTTGGTATTACTCATGAGTTATCTGCTCCTTATACTCCTCAGCAAAATGGCGTCATGGAGCGCAAGAATAGAAATCTTGTTGAGATGGCTCGCACTATGCTTGATGAATACAAAAGCATACCGTCGTTTTTGGATTGATGCAATTGATACCGCGTGCCACATCATCAATAGAGTATATCTTCACAAGTTCTTCAAGAAGACTGCCTATGAACTCCTCACTGACAAGAAACCCAATGTAAGTTATTTCAAAGTCTTCGGTGCCAAATGTTGGATTAGAGATCCTCATCACAATGCTAAATTTGCACCGAAAGCACATGAAGGTTTTATGCTTGGTTACGGAAAGGACTCGCACACCTACAGAGTCTTCAACATCGCTCTTCACAAGGTTGTTGAAAGCGTAGATGTGCGGTTCGATGAAACTAATGGCTCGCAAAGAGAGCACCTACCTTCTGTGATAGATGAACGAGCACCGAGGAATCTATCAAGTTCAAGGCAACCGAGGATGTCATTCCCTCTTGAAGAATCTGTGAAGAATTCATTCCGAACGTGAAGAACGTCGAAATGATGCACTGAAGATAATCTTTGAAGAAAATGGTCTTTGAAGAAAATGCTGATCAAATTCCTCGTCGACAACCAGCTCATCCTCGCGTTGCAAAAGAAGTGCAAGTTGACAAGATCATCGATGACATTGAAGCACCAGGTCCTCTCACACGCTCAAAAGCTTCACATTTATCTAACTTGGCACTATGCTTTTGTCTCTATCACAGAGCCCACTAAAGTAGATGAAGCATTTCTGGAGCCTGAGTGGATTCAGGCCATGCAAGAAGAATTACATCAGTTCGAGCTCAATAATGTCTAGGAACTGGTCAAACGTCCAGATCCTCGCAAGCATAATATCATTGGCACAAAGTGGATCTACCGCAACAAGCAAGATGAAAATGGCCTTTAGGTGAGGAATAAGGCACGACTTGTAGCTCAAGGCTACACACAGGTTGAAGGAATTGATTTCGATGAAACTTTTGCACCTGTTGCTAGACTTGAGGCTATTCGTGATATTACTTGCTTATGCTAACCATCATAATATCACTTTATATCAAATGGATGTGAAAAGTGCATTCCTCAATGGTAAGCTTGAGGAAGAAGTATATGTTGCTCAACCCCCGGGTTTTGAAGATCCAAAGAATCCCGACAAAGTCTTCAGACTCAACAAAGCCCTCTATGGCCTCAAGCAGGCCCCTCGGGCGTGGTATGATACTTTGAAGGAATTCTTCGTGAAGAATGGCTTCACACCCGGTTCACTCGACCCTACTCTCTTTATTAAATCATATGATGGTGAACTGTTTGTGTGCCAAATATACGTTGATGATATTACTTTGGCTGTACTGACCAACATTATAGTGATGAATTTGCCTATATGATGAGTGAAGAATATCAAATGTCTATGATGGGAGAGTTGAAATTCTTCTTAGGTCTTCAAATTCGTCAACAACACAATGGCATATTCATATCTCAGGAGAAATACCTCAAAGATGTTATGAGGAAATTTGGCATGCAAGATTGCAAAGGCGTCAAAATTCCTATGCCCACAAATGGCCATCTATGCACAGATGAAAATGGTATTGACTTCGATCACAAGGTATAACGCTCCATGAATGGTTCTTTATTGTACTTATGTGCATCTAGGCCAGATATAATGCTTAGTGTTTGCATGTATGCCCGATTTCAAGCTACACCGAAGGAATCACACCATAAGGCCGTGAAGCATATTCTTCGATATCTAGCTCACACACCAACACTAGGATTATGGTACCCCAAGGGCTCTACTTTTGATCTCATTGGATATTCTGACTCTGACTATGCTGGTGATCGTGTGGACAGCAAGTCAACATCTGGTACTTGCCATTTCCTCGGACGATCTTTGGTCTGTTGGTCCTCGAAGAAGCAGAACTGCGTATCCCTGTCTACCGCGGAAGCTGAGTATATTGCTGTTGGCTCTTGCTTTGCTCAATTGCTGTGGATGAAGCAAACTCTCAAGGACTACAACATCAACATGAAGAATGTGCCTCTCTACTGTGACAATGAGAGTGCCATCAAGATTGCTCACAACCCGATTCGGCACCGAAGACAAAGCACATTCAGATTCGTCATCATTTTCTTCACGATCATGTGTTGAAGGGCGACATCTTTATTGATCATGTGAAGATCAAGAACAGCTAGCCGATATCTTCACAAAGCCCTTGGATGAGAAGAGATTTAGCAAGTTGTGGTGTGAGCTAAATATCGTAGAATCTTCGAATGTTCTTTGAAAAGGACACACATCCTGACACTTATGCAAAATTAATGACTTAGATGTGCAACACAAGAAGAAACGATAATCTTCAATCAATGAAGAATAACACTCTAAGTGTGAAGAAATTAATGAAGAATTTGATTCTCGTAACCCTACGACAATTGTAATGCGCGTGTCTGAAATCATCATTCTTATACGGTGGGTCACGCCACCACCAAAATTGAAAATCTTCAATTTGAGTTTTTCCTCAGTTTTGAAATTCTTCAGTTTTTCAAATTCTCCAACTTTGCAAAATCTTCACTGTTTCCGTCGTTTTTCTTCATTGGCTATATATATATATATATATATGGGTTTATGTCCTCTACATCATTCACTTATGGCTATTTCTTCAAGTTGCATTTTCTGCTAAGTGAATGTGATCGGACCCTTCCCCCTCAATGCTATACTCAACCCAATCTATTAACAAATTCTTCATGTGCGTTCTATTTGAAACTCGTTCAAATTCTTCACTGTGTCCTTGTCAGCTGAAGAAATTGCGAACGGAACTTTAAAACTAATCTTATCCAAATTTTCGGCTTTGCCGCTCAAACCGTTCCGCTTCCTACGATAGACTTATCTATTCACCCACGATCTAACACGATCTCCACTTTTCAGTACGTGGGTGACACATGTCAAGCGAATGAGAAGGGTCAGGGGCATGTTCATCCTAAATCTTCAGGCGAACAGTTTTTCACTGCGACTATAAATACCCCCTCTCCCTTCCTCACTTCCTTTACTCCGCTCGACCGCTCTCTCTCTCGCTCGAGCTTCTCAAACCCTAGCGCTGCCGCTACTCCATCGTCGCCGGTGAGGAAGAGCTTCACTGCCTCGACCTCGTCGCCGTCGTACTCGTGCCGACAAGAAATCTTCACTCCGCCGCCGTAGCTGTCTTCCTCCGCCGAGTTAGGCGTGGAAGATCTGAATCGATTTAACTTCTAATCTACACTTCTCGGTTAATCGTGTTCTTCGATTCGGAGTAATTAAAAGTTACTTTTATTGCTCGCTTTGATTCTCAAGCCTTCCTGAAAATCTTCAAAGGTGTTTATTCTTCAAATCTTCACACATATGAACACCTCACAAGTAATATGCTCTTGATTCGTTTCCCTAACCATCTTTTTCTTCAAGATTCCTCAGTTGTGTGGATTTTCGATCTATACAACTCTGGAACCTAAGACAAAGAACGCTTAGTGAAATTCTTCAAGGCTCATCTGGTCAAATTCCTCAAACTTGTTCTTTTGAAAAACCTTCTCGAGAACGAGCATATGACCTCTCCAAATTCCTCGCAACTATACTCTGTTCACGGTACTCATGTCCGCCTGAATCACTAGGTTCTCATCAACTTAACTCATTTGCGGCGTTCCTCGAAGAAAAGTTGCATACTTCTTGGAGAATTCAATTGTTCAAATTCCTCAACTAAAGAATATGGCGGTGCAAGAAGCCACGTAAAGGAGGAAAGAGGCCCGAGGTCATGACTGCGTTTGAAATACTGAGGACATCTATGCCGACTATTGCACACCGATGAGGCCAAGTTCGAAAGGAGAATAAAATCAGCGCAAGGTGCGATACAGAGGATTGAAAGGAGATGGGCAAGAGAATGGAGGAGTACAGGTATGTTACTCCAAAGTACATGAAGAAATTCACACTTAATCCTCCATGCCCAAGAGCTCCATTGGCACTGCCAAGAAGTCGACTCCACCAAAGATCAAGCGTGGTGAGGATTTTCCTGAAGAATGGGCCAAGCGCCAAGCCAAGTTGGCGAGACAAGCCAAAGAAGCAGTGAGGAAATTCAATGAAGACCCTGCTACTGCTGCTGCCACTGAGGCCCCTGTCAAGCCCAGAAAATCAATGGCAAAGAAGCCCGCTCTCGGTGTCAAAACCGGCGGATCTCGGGTAGGGGGTCCCGAACTGTGCGTCTAGGCGGATGGTAACAGGAGACAAGGGACATGATGTTTTTACCCAGGTTCGGGCCCTCTCGATGGAGGTAAAACCCTACTCCTGCTTGATTAATATTGATGATATGGGTAGTACAAGAGTAGATCTACCACGAGATCAGAGAGGCTAAACCCTAGAAGCTAGCCTATGGTATGATTGTTGTTCGTCCTATGGACTTAAAACCTCCGGTTTATATAGACACCGAATAGGGTTAGGGTTACACAGAGTCGGTTACAATGGTAGGAGATCTACATATCGGTATCGCCAAGCTTGCCTTCCACGCCAAGGAAAGTCCCATCCGGACATGGGACAAAGTCTTCAATCTTGTACCTTCAAAGTCCAGGAGTCCGGCCAAAGGCTATAGTCCGGCTATCCGGACACCCCCTAATCCAAGACTCCCTCAGTAGCCCCTGAACCAGGCTTCAATGATGATAAGTCCGGCGCGCATATTGTCTTCGGCATTGCAAGGCGGGTTCCTCCTCCAAATCCTGTGTTGAATAGTGTCCGGCTTTCTTGTGAATATCGCGCTTCTCCCCTTATTCCGGGATTCTCAACAGCAGGCTCGAAGATATCAAAGCAGGGAAGTACGGGTATTCTTTTCGGTAAGAACCTGCATTCCAAATGATCCTTAAATCAGTTATCCTAACTATTTTAAGTCTTGGGGAGACTCTTGGCATATATAATCACAAAATTCCTTACCCGTATGTCTTTCACATACCGCCTCAAGTGGCTCTGGCTAGGCCATCTTGAGCGGCACGGAGGTGCGCTTCTCCCGAACTAAAGGCGCCTAACGCCTCTTGGGAGAAACACTCGTCACGTAGAATAGTCCGTGGCGCCTATGATTCATGGCGCTCTCCACCTCCGACTTGGTGGCGGACAGATGTCGGCATCCTCCGTTGGAGGAGCATCCGACGACGCCTCATGTTTGTACCCCTTCCGGACTCGGCTTTTGAGCCTGGTTGGCGGAGGTCCGATTATAACTTCTCCGGACTCATCCGGCGAGCTTTTTTCTGAAAAAACCATGAGCGTCGGTGTGCCTCCCAGAACCTCTCCTTAAAACACGATGGCACATCATACCGCTATGCGGCGGACGTCTCGAGTCGTACCGCACTTCTTTTCCGCTCTTTGGGCGAGCTGCCCCTTGTTGGGCGGCCGCGGCAGGCCTCGGCTTCCCGTTCTGAAGGCACCCCCTGCGAAACACCATCAAATACGTGGTGATTAGAAGTAAAGCACGGGTGGGTCATGGTATCCGGACTTCGGTCACGGTTACCTGGGAGGCCAGAAATAATCTGTGGTAGTCGGCCGTGATGGCAACCAAAGCATTGTCGATGCTAAGTTGGTGGAACACCCCGTCGATCAGCTCCACCTTTATATCCGGGTCCTCTTCAGAGGCCGGATCGAGGGACCGTTCCGGATCCTCGGGTTGTGGGCTGTGTATCTTCTCCACGGCCCGGCGCAGTTCCTGCGTAGAAACCATGAAATGAGATATTTAACCACGGGAACATGGATCGGACAGGCCACAAAGATATTTGCTTACCCAACTTCGAGGATTATTCAAGAAAACCTGCTCGATGGACTGGCGGAGAAAATCCTCCTCTTCCCCTTTATACATGGCGGACAAGGTCTTCACCAGTTCGGTGACCGATCCCGGCCCTTTGCGGCCATGGCGGGTGGCATCGTCCTCCCCGTTGAAGTCCCACATGGGGTGGCCCCTATATTGGAGCGGCTGCACACCCCTCATAATGCAGATTGCCATGACTCCAATCATGGTCAATCCGGCATGAGCCAGTAATCTTATTCGGCTCATCAAGTAAAGGACGTCCCGGTCATTTTCTCTGGGGCTCATGAGCGCCATAGGCGCTTCTTCAGAGGAGCGTTGCTAAACTCCTAAGGCCGATCCGAACAGGATCCGCAGCGGGACGTCCTCCATGTAAAACCATTCCGAGGGCGGTCCTCGGGCGCCTTCTTTGGGGTTCCGGATAAGTATCCGGTCCCGGAGATGCGCCATAGTTCGCTCCGCCCACTTGATATATTGACCCTTCGTGAGAACGAGGCACAAGGCGTAACAATCTCTTCCACAGGCGTAATGGGCCTCAACGCCTGTAAACAGCTCACAAAGGGCCACAAAGCCCGCTATATGCGAGATGGAGGCAGGCGTGGGTTGTGCACCGAGGCCGTAGAACTCGAAGCCCTGGAGAAAGCGGATGGATTGGAAATCCGAGTCCTCTCATTAGGTAAGAGATTTAAGCATACCCGCTCTCCCTTAGAGGGATCGGGACGCTCTCACCGCTTCCCGCCCTTATAAGAGGCGAGTCTGAACGCACCGGAACCATGAAGGCCGGGGAAGGAATCCCTTGGTTTTGAGCACCACCAATTATTTGTCTTGGGATCGAGCATCTCCCCAATCTCCGGCTGAGGGCTGGGAACACGAGAGGAGGAGCCGCCGATCGGCCCATGGTGGAGTTGGTTTTTAGTCAAAGGCGCTCTGATGAAGGCTCGCTAAGGGAGGATGGTGTGATCCGGATCTGGATCCCCGTCTCTTTTATAGACGGCTCATTTGCACAGCAAGGGGGGTAAATGTAAAGATACCCTGACTTTTCACATTCGTTCGACACATGGAAGATGGCCATTATTGGGCGTGGAAGCCGAGAAGCACGATATTCACAAGAAAGCCAGACACTATTCAACACAGGATTAGGAGGGGAACCCGCCTTGCAATACCGAAGACAATCAACACGCCGGACTTATCATCATTGAAGCCTGGTTCGGGGGCTACTGAGGGAGTCCTGGACTAGGGGGTGTCCGGATAGCCGAACTATCATCTTTGGCCGGACTCCCAGACTATGAAGATACAAGATTGAAGACTTCGTCCCGTGTCCGGATAGGACTTTCCTTGGCGTGGAAGGCAAGCTTGGCGATCTGGATATGTAGATTTCCTACCATTGTAACCGACTACGTGTAACCCTAACCCTATTCGTGTCTATATAAACCGAAGGGTTTTAGTCTGTGGGACGAACAACAATCATACCATAGGCTAGCTTCTAGGGTTTAGCCTCTCCGATCTCGTGGTAGATCTACTCTTGTACTACCCATATCATCAATATTAATCAAGCAGAGTAGGGTATTACCTCCATCGAGAGGGCCCGAACCTGGATAAAAACATCGTGTCCCTTGTCTCCTGTTACCATCCGCCTAGACGCACAGTTCGGGACCCCCTACCCGAGATCCGCCGGTTTTGACACCGACATGGCCCTTGCCCTTGCTAAGGTGCACTGGGGCAAGATGGACGCTGAGAAGCTTGTGACGGACGTGTTGGAAATATGCTCTAGAGGCAATAATAAATTAGTTATTATTATTATTATTATTATTATATTTCCTTGTTCATGATAACCGTTTATTATCCATGCTATAATTGTATTGATAGGAAACTCAGATACATGTGTGGGTACATAGTCAACACCATGTCCCTAGTAAGCCTCTAGTTGACTAGCTCGTTGATCAATAGATGGTTACGGTTTCTGACCATGGACATTGGATGTCGTTGATAAGGATCACATCATTAGGATAATGATGTGATGGACAAGACCCAATCCTAAGCCTAGCACAAAGATCGTGTAGTTCGTATGCTAAAGCTTTTGTAATGTTAAGTATCATTTCCTTAGACCATGAGATTGTGCAACTCCCGGATACCGTAGGAATGCTTTGGGTGTACCAAACAGCACAACATGACTGGGTGGCTATAAAGGTGCACTACGGGTATCTCCGAAAGTGTCTGTTGGGTTGGCACGAATCGAGACTGGGATTTGTCACTCCGCGTGACGGAGATGTATCTCTGGGCCCACTCGGTAGGACATCATCATAATGTGCACAATGTGACCAAGGGGTTGATCACGGGATGATGTGTTACGGAACGAGTAAAGAGACTTGCCGGTAACGAGATTGAACAAGGTATCGACATACCGACGATCGAATCTCGGGAAAGTACAATACCGCTAGACAAAGGGAATTGCATACGAGATTGCTTGAATCCTTGACATCGTGGTTCATCCGATGAGATGATCGTGGAACATGTGGGAGCCAACATGGGTACCAGATCCCGCTGTTGGTTATTGACCGGAGAACGTCTCGGTCATGTCTGCATGGTTCCCGAACCCGTAGGGTCTACACACTTAAGGTTCGATGACGCTAGAGTTGTTATGGGAAATAGTATGTGGTTACCGAAGGTTGTCCGGAGTCCCGGATGAGATCCCAGACATGACGAGGAGCTCCGAACTGGTCCAGAGGTGAAGATCGGTATATTGGACGAAGGGTATTGGAGTCCGGAATTGTTCCGGGGGTACCAGGTGATGGCCAGCGTGTCCGAAAGGGGTTTCGGAGGCACCGGCAAGCTTTGGGGGGCCTTATGGGCCAATGCGAGAGGGCACATCAGCCCACTAAGGAGCTGAGCGCCCCTCCCACCCCATCTCACGTAACCTAGAGAGGTGGGGGCGCCACCCCTAGGGCAGCCACCCCTCCCGGCTTGGGGGGCAAGTTTCCTAGGGGGTGGGGGCGCCAAAACTGAAAGTGCAACTATCCCTAGGTGGTTTTGGTAATTGATAACAACATATAACTCATTGAGCTAATGCTATTCCAAGATGAACATTTCAGGAAAGCTCAATGAATGGCATGGCATGGATGATGAAAGTGGATCCCTCAAAATGCTAATGACAAAGGATTGGCTCAAGCTCAAAAGCTCAAGACTCTTCATTTTATATTTTAGTGATTCAAAATCACATTGAGTCTATAGGAAAAGCCAATACTATCAAGGAGGGATGGGGTTTTGCTTAATGAGCCTCTTGCTTCATGTGCTTAGTGATATGCTCCAAAACTCCCAGCTACTTTCTCACATCCACATTTGACCTAAACCTAAAGCCAAAATCGGTCTCACCGATTCTTCCAATCCGGCGCCACCGATTCCATATGTCATAGCCACTGTCACAAACCCTAGGCAAATCGGTTCTACCGATAGGGATCTCGGTCTCACCGGGATGGGATTCTAATCTCTCTGTTTCCTTTTCGTAACTTTTCGGTCTCACCGAAAAGAGAATCAGTCCCACCGAGATTGCAATGTAAACTCTCTGTTTCCCTTTTGTAACATTTCGGTCTCACCGAAAAGAGCAAATCGGTCCCACCGAGTTTACCTGACCAACTCTCTGGTTAGCTAATTACCAAAATCGGTCTCACCGAGATTACGTTATGCCTAACCCTAACCATATCGGTCCTACCGAGATGCATGTCAGTCCCCAATCAAAACCCTAACGGTCACTAGGTTTACTAAAATCGGTCTGACCGAGTTTGTTGTTTCGGTCCCACCGAGATTGGTAAATTGTGTGTAATGGTTAGATTTTGTGCGGAGGCTATATATACCCCTCCACCTCCTCTTCATTCATGGAGAGAGCCATCAGACTAAACCTACACTTCCAACTTACCATTTCTGAGAGAGAACCACCTACTCATGTGTTGAGGCCAAGATATTCCATTCCTACCATATGAATCTTGATCTCTAGCCTTCCCCAAGTTGCTTTCCACTCAAATCCTCTTTCCACCAGATCCAAATCCTATGAGAGAGAGTTGAGTGTTGGGGAGACTATCATTTGAAGCACAAGAGCAAGGAGTTCATCATCAACACACCAATTGTTACTTCTTGGAGAGTGGTGTCTCCCTAGATTGGCTAGGTGTCACTTGGGATCCTCCGACAAGATTGTGGAGTTGAACCAAGGAGTTTGTAAGGGCAAGGAGATCGCCTACTATGAAGATCTACCACTAGTGAGGCAAGTCCTTCGTGGGCGACGGCCATGGTGGGATAGACAAGGTTGCTACTTCGTGGACCCTTTGTGGGTGGAGCCCTCTGCGGACTCGCGCAACCGTTACCCTTCATGGGTTGAAGTCTCCATCAACGTGGAGGTACGATAGCACCACCTACCGGAACCACGCCAAAAACATCAGTGTCTCCAATTGCGTTTGAATCCTCCAAATCCTTCCCTTTACTTTCTTGCAAGTTGCATGCTTTAATTTCCGCTGCTCATATACTCTGTGCATGCTTGCTTGAATTGTGTGATGATTGCTTGACTTGTCCTAAGATAGCTAAAATCTGCCAAACTCTAAAACTGGGAAAAGGCTAAGTTTTTAATTGGTCAAGTAGTCTAATCACCCCCTCTAGACATACTTCAAGGTCCTACAAGTGGTATCGAGCATTGGTCTCCATTTGCTTTGATTTCCATAGCTTTTGGTGGTCATAGCCTTGGTTTCACAACCTAGGAGAGTATGGCGTCTAGCGAGGGAAATTATCACCTTAGAGGTCCTTACTTTGATGGTACTAATTTTGCTAGTTGGAAGCATAAGATGAAAATGCATATTCTCGGACATAACCCCGCCGTTTGGGAAATTATTTGTATTGTCTTGCAAGGTGAATTCTTTGATGGGAGAGAGCCGAACCGTGAAGCTAATGCGGAAGAATTGAAGATGTTGCAATACAACTCCCAAGCTTGTGATATCATCTTCAACAGATTGTGCCCCGAAGAATTCAACAAAATCAGCCGTCTTGAGAATGCAAAGGAAATTTGGGATACTTTGATTGATATGCATGAAGGTACCGAATCCGTCAAGGAATCCAAGTTGGATGTGTTCCAAAGTCAGCTTGACAAGTTCAAAATGAAGGATGGTGAAGGTGTCGCTGAAATGTACTCTAGGCTTGCACTTATCACAAATGAGATTGCCGGCTTAGGCAGATTCATCATCAAGAAGATCCTAAGAGCATTGGATGGAAAGTATGATACCGTGTGCACATTGATTCAAATGATGCCAAACTACAAAGATCTCAAGCCAACGGAAGTCATTGGAAGAATTGTTGCTCATGAGATGTCACTTAAGGATAAGGAGGAACTTCACAACAAGTCAAGTGGTGCTTACAAAGCCTCAAGTGAAGCACCCACATCATCGAAAGTGAGAAACAAACCTTCAATGAAGAATTGAGCTTAATGGTGAAGAACTTCAACAAATTCTACAAGAGTAGAAGCAAAGAAAGAAGCTCCAAGTCAAGGTCTTACAATGACAAAAGATCTTCTAGTCGAGAGCGAAATTGCTACAATTGTGGGAGACCCGGACACTATTCCAATGAGTGTACGACACCCTACAAAAGAAGAGAAGACTCTCCAAAAAGAAGAAGTAGAAGAGAAGAATCACCACCAAGAGAGAGAAGGAGTAAATATGATCGTTATGAACGAAGATCCTCACGGAGAAGCAAGGATTCGGAAAGGAAGGACAAGTCATCAAAGAGCTACAGAAATCGAAGACATCAAGCTCATGTTGGTGAATGGGTATCCGGCTCCGACTCCGACCATCACTCCGAGAGAAGCTATCACTCCGACTCCGAATATACTCAAGATGAAGGTGTTGCCGGTCTAGCACTTGTGTCAACCAACTCCTACGACATATTTGAATCACCAAATTAAGGAATTGGTAGATGCTTCATGGCCAAAGGTCCTAAGGTAACACACCCCAAGTATATTGATTTTGATGTTGATGAAGATGACTTGCTAGGTGATGATGATTTACTTGTTGACAACTCTAGTGATGAATACTATGATGAAACATCAATTAATCATGCTAATCAAGTTGAAACGAATGACAATGATAAGGAGAAAATTGAGCGTCTAACTAAAGAACTAAACACTCTTAAGTTAGCTCATGAAACTATCTTTGAAGATCATCGAGAACTTTTAAGGGCTCATGAGAAGTTACGCTTTGAAAAGCTCAATCTTGAACAAGAGCATGAGTTCTTAAAAGCAATCAATGATGATCTCCGTAAGAAAAGTTCTTCTTACATTGCCAAGCGTTTACTCTTATCTACATACATGCCTCAAGTCAAGTATAGTAACAAGAATAAGAAAGATTCTTCCTCTAGTAGTAACAACAATAATGTCATATCCAATATTGTTGCTTCTAGTAGTTCTCTTGATTCCACTAATGATTCTCTTAGCCAAGTTACACTTGAGCAAGAAAATAGCTTATTGAAGGGAATTATAGAGAAAGGTGTATACAAGAGCCTTGCCGGGAGTAAGCAATTCGTGGAGATTATGCATAAGCAAGGAAGGCACCGGAAGAATCAAGGTGTTGGTTTTGAACGAAAGTTCAATGCCAATGGAGTTGAGTGGGAAGAAGATCAATACCCCAAGACGAAGTTTGTTCCTCAACAAGAGAAGTATGATCCCACTTCCTTCAAGGGAACACAAGCACAAGATGATCTTCCACCACAAGACCACAAGGGCAAGGACAAGCTTCAAGAAGAGATTGATGCATTTGAAGAAGCACCTAAGGTCTCGGTCAAGTGGATTCCCAAGACTACGCCAAGTTCTACCTCATCAAGTACAACTACAACTCCAAGGATTCCCATCAAGATGATGTGGATCCAGAAGAAGAAGAACTAGAGAGTTCTTGAGGGTGACTCCGCCAACATATTTCACTCATATAATTATGGCAAGGACAAGCGCAATCAACTTCCATATCTTGCACTAGTTCAAGGAGTCACAAATCCTCCTGTTGGTAAGGCAAGGGACAAGGTAACCTAATGATTTCATGGACATCATTTTGTGTGTGCATCACTCTATGTCTATGGATATACTTGTTTGTTCCTTGTGGGACTAACCCATGTAGGTATTGAAAGTGCAACTCACTCCAAAGGATTGCTCCAAAAGATCTACATCAACATTGAGCATCCACATCTTCAACACCTACATGAAGTCATCATCGACAAAACCCAAGGTTAGTTCATCCCTCTTAGGGGGATCTCACATTTAGGGGAGCTTAAATCTAAGAATTGAGTCAAAGCAACTCTAATGATGTGAACACATAAATGCTTTATGTAAAAGTGGTAACCCCACTTGAGCTTAAACGATGAGTATGACCTATGATCAAATGTCTATCATTTGACTCCTAAGTCAATATACTCATATATAGATGACCTAGTCATCGCCGATTGATAGATGCTAGAATTGGTTGAGCATGCTTTGCCACATATTTCATTTGCCATATTATTGTGTGAGCATGTTGGTTGCATACTTTACTCATTCGAGGACATCCACTTGTTGTTTTGATTGATTGGCTTCTTTTTCTTTGGCCAAGTGGATGGACAAGAATGCCTAAGAACCTTCTTTAGCTATCTATGCTTTTCTCGTCTCAAACTCTGTTCATGCTACATCAAAAAATTTGATCAAGTCAGATTTGAACCACTCTGTGTGAGGAGCACTCGGAGTCCCCGATTCGTCATAGACTTAAACTTCCAAAACTTCTTTGTGATTTTCGGTCTAACCGATTCCTCCATTTCGGTCTTACCGAGATCACTTAGTCGATCTAGGTTTTCAATCTCGGTGCAACCGATTTGAACCCTTCGGTCACGCTGATTTGCAATAACTATACACAGTTTTGCATCTCGGTGCCACCGAGATGTTCCACTCGGTCACACCGACAGGGTCGGGCTATATATAGTCACGGGCAAAAATTTGGAAATTTCTCCGAACCTCTTCGCCCGTGCAATAGCTCGCTCTGCCTCTGTGGTCTCCGGATCGTCTCCTCGTCACCAGCCGCCCCCTATCGCTAGTATCCGCCGCCGTCAACGGAAATCAACCCCGCCGTTGCCGCCGTAGCGAGTCTCCGCTTGAACTAGGGTATGGACTCGATCACTTTGCTTTCCTCGTCCGATTCTCAAAGACATTGTGTTCTTATTGATTCTTGCCACGATTGAAACACTCCTATCCAGTCAATGCAATCCATAGAATAGTTTTGATTCGAAAATTTAGGGTTAGGTTTCCGCCGAAACCATCTTGGACCCACCGAGTTGAAAAACTCGGTCCCACCGATTTGGCTAATGCCATTGCACTAGTGAGACTCGGTCTGACCGAGAATTGCTAATCGGTGTGACCGATTTTAGGACTTTGTGAAACCCTAGTAGTCTCGGTGCCACCAAATTGTGACTCGGTCCAACCGAGTTCATCAGTTTAGGTTCCAAAACTGCTTCGGTATCACCGAGTCTGAAAATCGGTTGATCCGAAATGCTTTCTGTGGAAAATTAAAACTGAATTTTTGAGTCATTCTTCTGCAAAAATCTCTGCATTTTGTGATGCTCATCCACTCTACCTCATCTATAACTCTTCACAGGATCAGCAGTCAGCATGTCAGACCAGAGTGACAGTCAGAACAGGTCAGAGGAATAGGTGAACATGAGTGAGGGCACTAGTCCCTCCAGCTCTTCAGATGAAGGCAGCAGGAGCACCCCAAGCAATCTGCCTAAAGCTGCCACTGTGCAAAGGAAGAAGAAAACCTCAGATTCAGAAGATGAGGATTATAGGGCAGAAGAGGATGAAGCAACATCCAAGAAGGTTGTGCTCAAAAAGGAGTATGGCTCAGCACATAGCTCAAATCCTGGACTCGATAAGAAGGTTCCTGCCAAGAGGACACCTATGCCAAAAGTCAGAGCATCAACTCAAATTCCTGAAAAGCCTGATCCCAAAGAGCCAGCTGCTGCTGAAGGGAAGAAAAGGAAAGAGAGGGTCAAGAAGACCACAGTCAGAGTTATTGGGAAGCCTTCCATGATGGAAGAGGAAGAAGAGACAGCTGCACCAGCACCAAAGGCACCCAAGCTTATGGGTGATGCTATAAGTTCAGGGGCTGCCACATCTAAGCCCAAGGAAGCACCCAAAGCTGCCCCCAAGGCCAAGTCTGCACCAAAGAGGAATACCAGGAGTATTCCAGCTACTGAGAAGAACAAGGCCCCAGTGCCTGAGGTTGCTGAAGAAGAAGAAGAAGGACAAGTTTTGAGGAAGCTCAAGCCAAAGATACCAGACCACAATGATGCCCATCCTGTGGCTGAGGATATGAAGATCAGAAGAGACAATGGGTTGAGGCTATGGAGGATGACAAATCCATATGCCACAAGAAGAAGAACAGCTGTGGACTACAGGTTCCACACCAAGGAACAACATGACTTTTATGAGACTGTTCTGCTGGATAAGAAGCCCATAGTGTGTGACATGAGGTGGGTCGACTGGACCTACATGAAGGAAAATGTAGAGCACTATCCTGGAGTGCAAGACAGTTTTGTTGCTGTTGGAGTTGCAGACTTTGTTGGGCAAAAGCTCACCAACTGGAACGATGAACTTATCATGCAGTTCTACTCCACAACACACTTTTATCCAGATGGCAGGATAGTGTGGATGTCTGAAGGTACAAGGTACCAGTCAACTGTTGAGGAGTGGGCAAAGCTGATAAATGCCCCAAAGGAGAATGAAGATGACCTTGATGTTTATGCCAAGAAGAAAATGGACCACAATACCATGGCACACATGTACAAGGAGATCCCAGACACAACCATTGAGACACATAAGTTTGGATCAGTCCACTTCCTTCTGTCAGGGCTGCCAACTATCAATACCATCTTAAGGCATACCCTACTGCCAAAGTCTGGTGACCACAACATGATCAGAGGGCATGCAATCAACATGTTGCATTTGTTTGATGTGCCACGGAAATTCAAAGTCATGAGCCTTATGGTTGAAACCATTAAGAGGACTGCTGCTGATCAGAAAAGAAGTTGTGGATATGCCCCTCAGATCCAGGAGTTGATAAACTCAAAGATGGGCACATGCAAATATCTATTGGATAAGGAACATTTTCCAATTTATCCAGACTTTGAGGACAATGAGGTTGTCATGAATGAGAATGATCCACCGTCAGTTCAAGCACAAGAGAAGAAGGAGAAGGCAAGGAAGGAGAAGGCTGCCAGGATGCCAACTCAGGAGGAGGCATCTGATTATTTCTTGAAGAACAAGCAGGAGCAGCTCAGATACTTAATAACATCAACCCTGAGGATTGAGAAGGGATTGGCCACCCTCACTCAAAATCATGAGAGCTTGGAGAGGATCATAGAACAAAAGTTCTATAACTTAGATGTGAAAGTAACTGAGATTCAGTCTGCAGTGGAGGAACTACAAGATGACATGCAGGAGAGGAAGGGCAAAACAACAACTGATGCATTTGCTAGAGTGCCTAGAGCCCAGAGGTCATCTGCTGTGCCAGTTCCTGACACAAGAGCAACTTCATCTGCACCAGCTACAGCCTCAGTGCCACCAGCTCCAAAGACTCTACATCAGCTCCAGCTCCATCTACTTCAACTGAAGCTTTCGTCCTCGGCGTTATCCGGACTCCACCACACAAGATCAAGCCTGAGAGTCGATCTAGCACTATGCGTTTTCTATGAACTTTTTGGTAACTTGTTGCCAAAGGGGGAGAAAAATGTATAGAACATAGGCTTCGAGAGAGAGAGTGTTGCTTTTGTTCTCTCTTGATTTGGTGGTTTTTCAAACTTTTTTGCTTTTGTTTGCTTGATATACTATGTTTGTGAGACATTGATGATCATGTGTTTGATCATAAGCTACACTTATGCATGTTTGATGATATTATCTTATCTATCCTATGTGATCATTCACTATGCTTGGTGATGAGTGCATGTATTCATTCCGTATCATTTTGAGCGCTCCACCAAGATGTATGTGACATGGAAGAGTAACCCATGAGCCTAATTCCTTGTGCATTTGCAGTCCAAAGCAAATCATAATCTATGCACAAATTTAGGGGGAGCTCTTGCTTATCACATACCTCTCAAAGCGACGATGTTTTTCAATCTTATTATCATTTGTCAAAGCTTTGATCTATATGTTGTCATCAATTACCAAAAAGGGGGAGATTGAAAGTGCAACTATCCCTAGGTGGTTTTGGTAATTCATAACAACATATAGCTCATTGAGCTAATGCTATTCCAAGATGAACATTTCATGAAAGCTCAATGAATGGCATGGCATGGATGATGAAAGTGGATCCCTCAAAATGCTAATGACAAAGGATTGGCTCAAGCTCAAAAGCTCAAGACTCTTCATTTTATATTTTAGTGATTCAAAATCACATTGAGTCTATAGGAAAAGCCAATACTATCAAGGAGGGATGAGGTGTTGCTTAATGAGCCTCTTGCTTCATGTGCTTAGTGATATGCTCCAAAACCCTCAGCTACTTTCTCACATCCACATTTGACCTAAACCTAAAGCCAAAATTGGTCTCACCGATTCTTCCAATCCGGCGCCACCGATTCCATATGTCATAGCCACTGTCACAAACCCTAGGCAAATCGGTTCTACCGATAGGGATCTCGGTCTCACCGAGATGGGATTGTAATCTCTCTGTCTCCTTTTCGTAACTTTTTGGTCTCGCCGAAAGAGCGAATCGGTCCCATCGAGATTGCAATGTAAACTCTCTGTTTCCCTTTTGTAACATTTTGATCTCACCGAAAAGAGCAAATTGGTCCCACCGAGTTTACCTGACCAACTCTCTGGTTAGCTAATTACCAAAATCGGTCTCACCGAGTTTGTGTAATCGGTCTCACCGAGATTACGTTATGCCCTAACCCTAACCATATTGGTCCTACCGAGATGCATGTCAGTCCCAATCAAAACCCTAACGGTCACTAGGTTTACTAAAATCGGTCCATGAGTTTGTTGATTCGGTCCCACCGAGATTGGTAAATTGTGTGTAACGGTTAGATTTTGTGTGGAGGCTATATATACCCCTCCCCCTCCTCTTCATTCATGGAGAGAGCCATCAGACTAAACCTACACTTCCAACTTATCATTTCTGAGAGAGAACTACCTACTCATGTGTTGAGGCCAAGATATTCCATTCCTACCATATGACTCTTGATCTCTAGCCTTCCCCAAGTTGCTTTCCACTCAAATCCTCTTTCCACCAGATCCAAATCCTATGAGAGAGAGTTGAGTGTTGGGGAGACTATCATTTGAAGGACAAGAGCAAGGAGTTCATCATCAACACACCATTTGTTACTTCTTGGAGAGTGGTGTCTCCTAGATTGGCTAGGTGTCACTTGGGAGCCTCCGACAAGATTGTGGAGTTGAACCAAGGAGTTTGTAAGGGCAAGGAGATCGCCTACTTCGTGAAGATCTACCGCTAGTGAGGCAGGCGACGGCCATGGTCGGATAGACAAGGTTGCTACTTCGTGGACCCTTCGTGGGTGGAGCCCTCCGTGGACTCAAGGCAACTGCTACCCTTCGTGGGTTGAAGTCTCCATCAACGTGGAGGTGCGATAGCACCACCTATCGGAACCACGCCAAAAACATCCGTGTCTCCAATTGCGTTTGAATCCTCCAAACCCTTCCCTTTACTTTCTTGCAAGTTGCATGCTTTAATTTCCGCTGCTCATATACTCTTTGCATGCTTGCTTGAATTGTGTGATGATTGCTTGAATTTTCCTAAGATAGCTAAAATCTGCCAAACTCTAAAACTGGGAAAAGGCTAAGTTTTTAATTGGTCAAGTAGTCTAATCACCCCCCCCTCTAGACATACTTCAAGGTCCTACAAAAACCCATCTAGGGTTTCCCCTATGGCCGCTGCCCCTCCCCTAGGGAACCCTAGGGCGCCTCCCCCTCCTCCCTTCCCCCTATATATAGTGAGAGAGAGAGAAGGCAGCCGTACCCTTCCCTTGGCGCAACCCTCTCCCTCCTCCAACACCTCCTCCTCCTCCGTAGTGCTTGGCGAAGCCCTGCCAGAGAACCACGAGCTCCATCACCACCATGCCGTCGTGCTGTCGGAGTTCTCCCTCAACTTCTCCTCCCCCCCTTGCTGGATCAAGAAGGAGGAGATGTCCCCGGGCTGTACGTGTGTTGAACGCGGAGGCACCGTTGTTCGGTGCTTAGATCGGAATCAACCGTGATCTGAATTGCTGTGAGTACGACTCCTTCATCCGTGTTCTTGTAACGCTTCCGCTTAGCGATCTTCAAGGGTATGAAGATGCTCGTCCTCTCCCTCTCTTGTTGCTAGAATCTCCATAGATTGATCTTGGTGATGCGTAGAAAATTTTGAATTTCTGCTACGTTCCCCAACAGTGGCATCATGAGCTAGGTCTATGCATAGTTTCTATGCACGAGTAGAACGCAAGTTGTTGTGGGCGTTGATTTTGTTCAATATGCTTACCGTTACTAGTCCAATCTTGTTTCGACGTTATTGTGGGATGAAGCGGCCCGGACCGACCTTACATATACTCTTACGTGAGACAGGTTCCACCGACTGACATGCACTTGTTGCATAAGGTGGCTAGCGGGTGCCGCCTCCCACTTTAGTCGGATCGGATTCGATGAAAAGGGTCCTTATGAAGGGTAAATAGCAATTGGCATATCACGTTGTGGTTTTTTATGAGGTAAGAAACGTTCTTGCTAGAAACCCATAGCAGCCACGTAAAACATGCAAACAACAATTAGAGGATGTCTAACTTGTTTTTGCAGGGTATGCTATGTGATGTGATATGGCCAAGAAGAATGTGATGAATGATATGTGATGTATGAGATTGATCATGTTCTTGTAATAGGAATCACGACTTACATGTCGATGAATATGACAACCGGCAGGAGCCATAGGAGTTGTCTTTATTTATTGTATGACCTACGTGTCATTGAACAACGCCATGTAATTACTTTACTTTATTGCTAACCGGTAGCCATAGTAGTAGAAGTAATAGTTGGCGAGACAACTTCATGAAGACACAATGATGGAGATCATGATGATGGAGATCATGGTGTCATGCCGGTGACGATGATGATCATGGAGCCTCAAGATGGAGATCAAAAGGAGCAAAATGATATTGGCCATATCATGTCACTTTTTGATTGCATGTGATGTTTATCATGTTTATGCATCTTATTTGCTTAGAACGACGGTAGTAAATAAGATGATCCCTCATAAAATTTCAAGTAAGTGTTCCCCCTAACTGTGCACCGTTGCGAAAGTTCGTTGTTTCGAAGCACCATGTGATGATAGGATGTGATAGATTCCAACGTTCACATACAACGGGTGTAAGCCAGATTTACACATGCGAAACATTTAGGTTGACTTGACGAGCCTAGCATGTACAGACATGGCCTCGAAACACAAGAGACCGAAAGGTCGAGCATGAGTCGTATAGTAGATACGATCAACATGAAGATGTTCACCGATGATGACTAGTACGTCTCACGTGATGATCGGACACGGCCTAGTTGACTCGGATCATGTAATCACTTAGATGGCTAGAGGGATGTCTATCTGAGTGGGATTTCATTAGATGAACTTAATTATCCTGAACATAGTCAAAAGCCCTTTGCAAATTATGTCGTAAGCTCGCGCTTTAGTTCTACTGTTTAGATATGTTCCTAGAGAAAATTTAGTTGAAAGTTGATAGTAGCGATTATGCGGACTAGGTCCATAAAATGAGGATTGTCCTCGTTGCTTCATAGAAGGCTTATGTACTTAATGCACCGCTCGATTGTCTGAACCTCGAGCGTCGCTCGTGGGTGTTGCGAACATCTAACATACACGTTTGATAACTACATGATAGTTCGGTTAAGCGGTTAGAGTTGAGGCACCAAATACGATTTCAAACGTCATGAACATATGAGATGTTTCGAGGGCTGAAATTGGGATTTCGGGCTCGTGCCCACGTCAAGAGGTATAAGACCTCCGACGAGTTTCTTAGCCTACAAACTAAGGGAGAAAAGCTCAATCGTTGAGCTTGTGCTCAGATTGTCTGAGTACCACAATCACTTGAATCGAGTGGGAGTTAATCTTCCAGATGAGATAGTGATGTTTTTCCAAAGTCATTGCCACCAAGCTGCTAGATCTTCGTGATGAACTATAACATATCAGGGATAGATATGATGATCCTTGAAATATTCGCAATGTTTGACACCGCGAAAGTAGAAATAAAGAAGGAGCATCAATTGTTGATGGTTGGTGAAACCACTAGTTTCAAAAAGGGCAAGGGCAAGAAGGGATACTTCATGAAACGGCAAATCAGCTGCCGCTCTAGTGGAGAAACCCGAGGTTGAACCCAAACCCGAGACTAAGTGCTTCTGTAATGAGAGGAACGGACACTAAAGCAGAACCACCCTAGATACTTGGTAGATAAGAAGGCAGGCAAGGTCGACGGAAGTATATTGGATATACATTATGTTAATGTGTACTTTACTAGTACTCCTAGTAGCACCAGGGTATTAGATACCGGTTCGGTTGCTAAGTGTTAGTAACTCGAAATAAAAGCTACGGAATAAACGGAGACTAGCTAAAGGTGAGCTGACGATATGTGTTGGAAGTGTTTCCAAGGTTGATATGATCAAGCATCGCACGCTCCCTCTACCATCGAGATTGGTGTTAAACCTAAATAATTGTTATTTGGTGTTTGCGTTGAGCATAGACATGATTGGATTATGTCTATCGCAATATGGTTATTAATTTAAGGAGAATAATAGTTACTCTGTTTATTTGAATAATACCTTCAATGGTCTTGCACCTAAAATGAATGGTTTATTGAATCTCGATCGTAGTGATACACATGTTCATGCCAAAAGATATAAGATAGTAATGATAGTACCACCTACTTGTGGCAATCGCCATGTAAGTCATATTGGTATAAAGCGCATGAAGAAGCTCCATGTTGATGGATCTTTGTACTCACTGCTTTTGAAAAGTTTGAGACATGCGAACCATGTCTATTGGTGTATATGCATGAAGAAACTCCATGCAAATGGACCGCTCGAAATCACTTGATTTTGAATCACTTGAGACATGCAAATCATACCACATGGGCAAGACCGAAAGCCTCGTTTTCAAAGGAAATGGAACAAGAAAGCAACTTGTTGGAAGTAATACATTTTGATGTGTGCAGTCCAATGAGTGCTTTGAGGCCTGAAAGTGGATATCGTTATGTTCTTACTTCAAGGATGATTTGAGTAGAATCTTGAGTATATTTACTTGATGAAACACAAGTCTGAATTATTGAATGGTTCAAGTAATTTCAGAGTGAAGTTGAAGATCATCGTGACAAGAGGATAAAATGTCTATGATATGATCATAGAGATGAGTATCTGAGTTATGAGCTTTGGCACAGAATTAAGACATTGTGGAAATTGTTTCACAATTTATACCGCCTGGAACACCATAGTGTGATGGTGTGTCCGAACATCATAGTTGCACCCTATTGGATATGGTGCGTACCATGATGTCTCTTATCGAATTACCACTATCGCTCATGGGTTAGGCATTAGAGACAACCGCACTCACTTTAATAGGGCACCACATAATTCCGTTGAGATGACACCGTTTGAACTATGGTTTGGATAAACCTAAGTTGTCGTTTCTTAAAAGTTTGGGGCTGCGACGCTTATGTGAAAAAGTTTCAGGCTGATAAGATCGAACCCAAAGCAGATAAAATGTATCTTCATAGGACACCCAAAACAGTTGGGTATACCTCCTAATTCAGATCCGAAAGCAATAGGGATTGTTTCTTGAATCGGGTCCTTTCTCGAGGAAAAGTTTGTCTCGGAAAGTTGAATGGGAGGATGGTGGAGACTTGATGAGGTTATTGAACCGTCACTTCAACTAGTGTGTAGCAGGCACGTGAAGTTGTTCCTATGGCGCCTACACCAATTGAAGTAGAAGCTTATGATAGTGATCATGAAGTTTCGGATCAAGTCACTACCGTACCTCGAGGGTGACAAGGATGCGTACTACTTGAGTGAGTGGTACAGTAATCCTGTCTTGAAGGTCATGTTACTAGACAACAATGAACCTACGAGCTATGGAGAAGCGATGGTGGGCCCATATTCCGACAAATGGTCAGAAGCCATGAAATCCGAGATAGGATCCATGTATCAGAACAAAGCATGGACTTTGGTGGACTCTCCTGATGATCGACAAGCCATTGAGATAAATGGATCTTTAAGAAGAAGACGGATGTGGACGGTAATGTCACCGTCTATGAAGCTCGACTTGTGGCGAAGAGTTTTTCACAAGTTCAAGGAGTTGACTACGATGAGATTTTCTCATCCGTAGCGATGCTTAAGTCCGTCGGAATCATGTTAGCATTAGCTGCATTTATGAAATCTGGCGAGATGGATGTCAAAACGAGTTTCCTTACCAGTTTTCGTGAGGAAAGGTTGTATGTGATACAATCGTAAAGGTTTTGTCGATCCTAAGGATGCTAAAAGGTATGCTAGCTCCAGCTATCCTTCCATGGACTAGAGCAAGCATCTCGAGTCGTAATATGCGCTTTGATGGAATGATCAAAGATTTTGGGTTTGTACAAAGTTTATGAGAAACTTGTATTTCCAAAGAAGTGAGTGGGAGCACTATAGAATTTCTGATGAGTATATGTTGGTTGACATATTGTTGATCAGAAATGATGTAGAATTTCTGGAAAGCATATAGGGTTATTTAAAAAGTGTTTTTCAATGGAAAACCTAGATTAATCTGCTTGAACATTGAGCATCAAGATCTATGAGGATAGATCAAAATCGCTTGATAGTACTTTCAAATGAGCACATACCTTGACATGATCTTGAAGGTGTTCAAGATGGATCAGTCAAAGAAGGAGTTCTTGCACGAGTTGTAAGGTATGAAGTTAAGAGTTAAAGTTCGACCACGGCAGAAGAGAGAGAAAGGACGAAGGTCGCCCCTATGCTTCAGACGTAGGCTCTATAGTATGCTATGCCGTGTACCGCACCGAAGTGTGCCTTGCCCCGAGTCACTAAGAGGTACAAGAATGATCCAGAATGGATCATCGACAGCGGTCAAAATTGTCCTTGGAGTAAATAAGGACATGTTTCTCGCTTATGGAGGTGATAAAGAGTTCGGCGTAAAGGGTTACGTCGATGCAAGCTTTAACACCTATCCGAGTGACTCTGAGTAGCAAACCGGATATGTATAGTGGAGCAACCATTTGGAATAGCTTCAAGTGGAGCGTGGAAGCAACATTTACAATATGACCTAGAGATTTGCGAAGTACATACAGATCTGAATGTTGCGTAACCGCTGACTAAAACCTCTCTCACAAGCAAATCATGATCAAACCCCGTAACTCATTGAGTCTTAATCACATGATGATGTGAACTAGTTTAGTGACACTAGTAAACTCTTTGGATGTTGGTCACATGGCGATGTGACCTGTGAGTGTTAATCACATGGCAATGTGAACTAGATTATTGACTCTAGTGCAAGTGGGAGACTATTGGAAATATGCTCTAGAGGCAATAATAAATTAGTTATTATTATTATATTTCCTTGTTCATGATAATCGTTTATTATCCATGCTATAATTGTATTGATAGGAAACTCAGATACATGTGTGGGTACATAGACAACACCATGTCCCTAGTAAGCCTCTAGTTGACTAGCTCGTTGATCAATAGATGGTTACGGTTTCTGACCATGGACATTGGATGTCGCTGATAACGGGATCACATCATTAGAAGAATGATGTGATGGACAAGACCCAATCCTAAGCCTAGCACAAAGATCGTGTAGTTCGTATGCTAAAGCTTTTCTAATGTCAAGTATCATTTCCTTAGACCATGAGATTGTGCAACTCCCGGATACCGTAGGAATGCTTTGGGTGTACCAAACGTCATAACGTAACTGGGTGGCTATAAACGTGCACTACGGGTATCTCCGAAAGTGTCTGCATTGGGTTGGCACGAATCGAGATCGATTTGTCACTCCAGCGTGACGGAGAGGTATCTCTGGGCCCATTCAGTAGGACATCATCATAATGTGCACAATGTGACCAAGGGGTTGATCATGGGATGATGTGTTACGGAACGAGTAAAGAGACTTGCTTAACGAGATTGAACAAGGTATCGGCATACCGACGATCGAATCTCGGGCAAGTACAATACCGCTAGACAAAGGGAATTGCATACAGGATTGCTTGAATCCTTGACATCGTGGTTCATCCGATGAGATCATCGTGGAACATGTGGGAGCCAACATGGGTATCCAGATCCCGCTATTGGTTATTGACCGGAGAACGTCTCGGTCATGTCTGCAGGGTTCCCGAACCCGTAGGGTCTACACACTTAAGGTTCAGTGATGCTAGAGTTGTTATGGGAAATAGTATGTGGTTACCGAAGGTTGTTCGGAGTCCTGGATGAGATCCCGGACATGACGAGGAGCTCCGGAATGGTCCAGAGGTGAAGATCGGTATATTGGATGAAGGGTATTGGAGTCCGGAATTGTTCCGGGGGTACCAGGTGATGACCAGCGTGTCCGAAAGGGGTTTCGGAGGCCCCGACAAGCTTTGGGGGGCCTTATGGGCCAATGGGAGAGGGCACATCATCACACTAAGGGGCTGAGCGCCCCTCCCACCCCATCTCACGTAACCTGGAGAGGTGGGGGCGCCACCCCTAGGGCAGCCGCCCCTCCCGGCTTGGGGGGCAAGTTTCCTAGGGGGTGGGGGCGCCAAAACCCATCTAGGGTTTCCCCTATGGCCGCCGCCCTCCCTAGGGAACCCTAGGCGCCTCCTCCTCCCTTCCCCTATATATAGTGAGAGAGAGAGAGAGGCAGCCGTGCCCTTCCTGGCGCAACCCTCTCCCTCCTCCAACACCTCCTCCTCCTCCGTAGTGCTTGGCGAAGCCCTGCCGGAGAACCACGAGCTCCATCACCACCATGCCGTCGTGCTATCGGAGTTCTCCCTCAACTTCTCCTCTCCCCTTGCTGGATCAAGAAGGAGGAGATGTCCCTAGGCTGTACGTGTGTTGAACGCGGAGGCACCGTTGTTCGGTGCTTAGATCGGAATCAACCGCGATCTGAATTGCTGTGAGTACGACTCCTTCATCCGCGTTCTTGTAACGCTTCCGCTTAGCAATCTTCAAGGGTATGAAGATGCTCATCCTCTCCCTCTCTTGTTGCTAGAATCTCCATAGATTGATCTTGGTGATGCGTAGAAAATTTTGAATTTCTGCTACGTTCCCCAACAGGACGGACCACCACCGAAGAAGGAGCATCGCAAGCCTGAAATGTATTATGAGGGCGTCCTGAAGGGTGCCTGCCTTATAGCAGATGAATGCTCCAAAGATATAATTTTTGCATAGACTCGCATTTGTTATCCTGTACGCTGAAAACTTGTTCATATCTTACCGAGCAACACTGTTGAATTTAAAATATTACCTTCATGCGGCCGTTTATTAAATTTGAGAGATGGCGAAGTCGTCGGCTTCAGCCCCCATGCCACGAAGTCTTTGGGATGTTCGGATAAACTTGAGCACTCTTGTTCCCATTCTTGGGTCCTTCGAGGGAGGCGCTCAGCATAGCGAATAAGGCAACCGGACTATAATGCTTGAACACTCTCACTTAGCCATAGAATTCTATAATTTTAAATTTCGTGAAGCCCCTAGTATTCGGAAGACCGAGTTAGGGGCGCTATCCATGCCTTAGGCCGGACAATGCCGACTCCTCGCTCTAAGCGGCATAAGTCTTTAAGGACTCGAAAACCTCTCGAACAGCGACCGGCTCTCGCCCTAACATGACAGTCAGTTTTAGCTTTCTCCACTGAGGTGCTTAACCCAGCTCAACCGGGGCACAATCACAGTGGTTCTCCCGGCGCTACCTTAGCCGATATAACGGAACATAAGGTACCAAAACATGGGAGCCGGGCAAACCCAACTATTGACCCAAGACATGATTTGGAGCCAATGCATATAATGCTATAAGTTCGGGGTGCTGCACTTGTGAAAGTGTTCGGACTTATCACACCATATTGTGGGGTACTTAAGCCCCTGGGTATTTCCCGTACCAAAGTGTACGGTTGCACAATGTCATAAATGAACATATATATATAGAGAGAGAAAAAAGGGAATTCAATAATAGGCAAAAAGCTATGTATTGTTTATTCAAAAAGGGCTGCAGTAAGAGCAGAACGATACAAATAGTGCGATAAGCAAGGGACATGACTTTTTAACATGTCCCCCCCCCT
The DNA here is from genome assembly GCA_021605145.1 of Aegilops bicornis. NCBI lineage: Eukaryota > Viridiplantae > Streptophyta > Magnoliopsida > Poales > Poaceae > Aegilops > Aegilops bicornis. The sequence goes on along the minus strand of CM038672.1, from coordinate 357,978,584 downwards.
AGGGGTAAGCCGCGGGATGGTGTGTAAAACAGATATATTGCTCGTAATAGAGACCACCTGGACACTCGATGTAGCTTTCTGGTTCCCTGGCTGTTGCATCGTGTGTTCGGCGATTCTAATGCCGGACAGGGCTTCGTGAGAACGGAGTCCTAAAAGTAAAAATAAAGAAGAAAAGAATGACACAATCGGGAGCCCCTGGTGCGGTTGAGCCGCATTCTGGGCATGCCGTGGTCGTGCCCCTTCCCCTATGCCCATGGTATTTCCAGAGCGCAATTATGTACGCGTAGTACTAGTTTCGCAATTTTGCGAGGGCTGGGGCTTGGGCCGCATTGCTATGTGTGCTCGGAATGTGCCAGGCGGTCTTGTTGTAGGTTACTCCGGGCGCGCTTGATGGTGTCCGGACGTTTAATAGCCGGACTCGAGAATTGCCTTAAAAGGCTTCTTTGTACTTCCGCCGCGAGGGCCGCCGTATGCTCCTCTGTCCGGAGAGAGCGTTCGGTGTTTCCATTGACCGTAATGACTCCTCGAGGACCTGGCATCTTGAGCTTGAGATATGTGTAGTGCGGCACCGCATTGAACTTTGCAAATGCGGTTCGTCCGAGCAGTGCATGATAGCCGCTGCGGAACGGGACTATGTCAAAGATTAACTCCTCGCTCCGGAAGTTATCCGGGGATCCGAAGACCACTTCAAGTGTAACTGAGCCTGTACAGTTGGCCTCTACACCTGGTATGACGCCTTTAAAGGTCGTCTTTGTGGGTTTAATCCTTGATGGGTCTATGCCCATTTTGCACACTGTATCCTGATAAAGCAGGTTCAAGTCCGCCGCCGTCCATTAGGACTCTAGTGAGGTGAAATCCGTCAATGATTGGGTCTAGAACCAATGCGGCGAATCCGCCATGGCGGATGCTGGTAGGGTGGTCCCTTCGATCAAAAGTGATCGGGCAGGAATACCATGGGTTGAACTTTGGGGCGCATCGCTCCATCGCATATACGCCCCTTAGTGCACGCTTCCGCTCCCTTTTGGGTATGTGGGTTGCGTATATCATGTTCACCGTCCGCACTTGTGGGGGGAAGCCCTTCTGTCCTCTATTGTTCGGCGGCCGGGGCTCCTCCTCGTCATCGCTATGCAGCCCCTTGTCATTGTTTTCAGCATTTAACATGCCTGCCTTCTTGAACACCCAACAATCCCTGTTGGTGTGATTGGCTGGCTTTTCGGGGGTGCCATGTATCTGGCATGAGCGATCGAGTATTCGGTCCAAATTGGACGGGCCCGGAATATTTCTTTAAAATGGCTTTTTCCACTGACCGGGTTTAGAGCCTCTGAATCCAACATTGACTGCCGTATCCTCAGCATTATCGCCGTTAATGCGGCGCTTGTATTTGTTGTGACGCGACCTGCCATTGTTGTCCTTGGTATCCGAATTACCAGGGCTCTTGGTCATGTTGTTACTACGAGGTAGCCAGCTGTCCTCTCCCGCGCAAAAGCGGGTCATGAGTGTTGTGAGGGCTGCCATGGATTTCGGCTTTTCCTGTCCTAGGTGCCGGGCAAGCCACTCATCGCGGATGTTGTGTTTGAAGGCTGCAAGGGCCTCGGCATCCGGACAATCAACGATTTGATTTTTCTTGGTTAGGAACCATGTCCAGAATTGTTTGGCCGATTCCTCTGGCTGCTGAATTATGTGGCTTAGGTCATCGACGTCTGGTGGTCGCACATATGTGCCCTGGAAATTGTCGAGGAATGCGGCTTCCAGGTCTTCCCAACAACCAATTAACTCTGCTGGCAAGCTGTTAAGCCAATGCCGAGCTGGTCCTTTAAGCTTGAGTGGGAGGTATTTGATGGCGTGTAGATCATCACCGCGGGCCATGTGGATGTGAAGGAGGTAGTCCTCGATCCAAACCGCAGGATCTGTTGTTCCATCGTATGATTCAATGTTTACGGGTTTGAAACCCTCAGGGATTTGATGATCCATTACTTCATCTGTGAAGCATAGTGGGTGTCTTGGCGCCTCAGATTGGGCTATATCACGACGCAGCTCAAATGAGCTTTTGTCTACTGTGTTCGGCCCGGCCGGAATTGCCATATCCGGCGTGACGGTTATCATCACGTGTCGTGGGGTGCCCACGCGATCCATAGATCGATTTTGTCTGCCTTGCCTTGTCCTCCAATATATCTCGCAGGTCTGGCGCATTTCCCCGCGCCTTTGTATTTTTTGAGCGGCGCTGGGGTGCGACTTGAGTTGAGGGCCGAGAGGCCTCTCTGTCGCGGCCACGAGGTGGCCGGTCAGCCATATTATGCACTGGTGATGTAGGTTTGGGTGCTTCCTCCTCTAATCGGGGTAGCAGCCTGCGTCTTGGGTAGCTCTTGGAGGGCGCTCGAGTTCATACTCTTCGCCGCAAGGACTTCACCCATCATCGCCTAGCAAATCTTGGTCAGCTCTAAGTTGTTGCTGCTTTTTCTTGAGGCTGCTTGCCATGGCCATGAGCCTGCGTTTGAAACGCTCTTGTTCGACGGGATCCTCGGGCACGACGAATTCGTCGTCGTCGAGGCTTGCCTCATCTTCGGAGGGAGGCATGTAATTATCGTCCTCTACCTCTTTTTCTGCCGCTCTCTCATGAGGGCTGGCTTCTCCATCCTCCTGCGCTGAATCTTGCTGGAGGGGGTTGTCTTCGGCACTGTCCGGGGTGTTATTGTCTCCCGTGCCGGAATCACCATTTTTGCTGTGGCAGGATTTAGAGCGGCGTCGCTGACGCCGACGCTTAGGCTGTTTCTTGGAGGGGTCATCCTCTGCTATTCCATCGCCATCCCATCTTTTGGGATGTCCACCATGTATATGTCGTATGACGAGGTGGCCTTCCAGTGCCCTGTGGGCGCTGGTTCTTGGTCGTCTCCTGCATCGTTGTCCATACCATCGATGTCTTCGGATTCGAAGTCGAGCATGTCGGTTAAATCATCGACAGTGGCTACGAAGTGGGTGGTGGGTGGGCTTTGATTTTCTTCGTCGTCTGCATCCCAACCTTCCTGACCATAATCCGACCAGGGCTCTCCTGATAAAGAGAGAGACTTTAGTGAATTCAGAATGTCACCAAAGGGCGAGTGCTAAAAGATGTCCATGGCAGTGAATTCCATGATCGGCGCCCAATTGGATTCGACAAGGTGGGCGGAAGGCTCGGAGTCCGGAGAGGAGTCTGCACCTTAGAGTTACGAAGCCAAGAAGGAGTATGTGTACGGCTCAATCGCCGTAGAGATCGCAGCCCCTGAGGCGGTGTCCAGCCACCCGTCCTCGATCGGCTCCGAGCTAAAGGTCGGAGCGGACTCTGGTGCGGCCTCCAGGACACTGTTCGGCGGCAGAGCTAGATCATGCCCCTCGTGACAGTGCGGCGCGCTTGGCTGTGGCTCGAACCCGTCGAAGGTCAAGTCTCCGCGGATGGCCAGGGGCGTAGCTTTCAATCTGCTCCAGATGGCCAAGCGAATTGGCCCGCAGTGCAAAGCCACCGAATACGAAGATCTGTCCGGGGAGAAAAGTCTCACCCTGGAGCGCATCGTTGTTGATGATCGGAGGAGCCATCGGGCCTAAAGATAACGACACAGAGGAACTCTCAATGAAAGCACCAATGCCGGTGTCAAAACCGGCGGATCTCGGGTAGGGGGTCCCGAACTGTGCGTCTAGGCGGATGGAAACAGGAGACAAGGGACACGATGTTTTTACCCAGGTTCGGGCCCTCTCGATGGAGGTAAAACCCTACTCCTGCTTGATTAATATTGATGATATGGGTAGTACAAGAGTAGACCTACCACGAGATCAGAGAGGCTAAACCCTAGAAGCTAGCCTATGGTATGATTGTTGTTCGTCCTACGGACTAAAACCCTCCGGTTTATATAGACAATGAATAGGGTTAGGGTTACACAGAGTCGGTTACAATGGTAGGAGATCTACATATCCAGACGCCAAGCTTGCCTTCCACGCCAAGGAAAGTCCCATCCAGACACGGGACGAAGTCTTCAATCTTGTATCTTCAAAGTCCAGGAGTCTGGCCAAAGGCTATAGTCCGGCTGTCCGGACACCCCCTAATCCAGGACTCCCTCACCCGCGCACAAGCCAATTGCTTCACCAACAGTGCCCTCACGGCCAAAATCCTCAGCAATGCCCTCACGGCCAGAATCTTCAATGCCCTCACGGCCAGTTCCTCATGCTGCACCTGTTCCACCCAAATCCTCAGCTCCTCCTCCAAAGTCCTCACCGCTCGGCAAAGTCCTCGGCACACTGCATCCGGCCCACGTGCCAAAGGACTGCAGGCATGTCTATTGCCTCTGGTGTCTCAGCGAGTTCCTCAGCTACACCATATTCTTCATCTGGCCCCACTCTGCTGAAGAAAAAGGCAACGGCTGGTCGAGGTCCTCGGCCAAGTTCAAAGAAGAAACATGTTGCCTTCCAAGTGCTATCTGACGATGAAGCTGATGATGATGAACTTGCAGAAATCATCAGAAATCGTCAGAGACAGACAAGAAAGGGCCGCTAGATCCATAGGCACACCTGTGCCACTGCTTTTGGATCCAAGGGCGATCCTCGAGTACATTGATCTCTGGCACAAGGATCCATACACCCCTATGCCTGATTTTCATTTGACTCCTGGCCAAAGTCACATGCTGACTCATTTCATCTCTGAAGAAAAATGGAAATTTGAGAAGGCTAGGCAGATCAAGAAGGCTCAGTTCAGGAAAGAGAAGTTCCCGAGGAAACATGTTGTCAAAATGACCCCTGATGAACTCCTCCAGATCCAGTCTGAAATCAAAGCCCTCAGCGATGACTTTGATGCCTACTATGCTGATTGGCAAGGAGCAAAAGTCAGATTTGTCAACCTGACTAAGAAGTTCACAAATGCTCCAGCTCCAACGCAACAAGAAGTTCCTCAGGCTGGAGCCTCTACTCAGCCTACTGAAGAACATGCCAGCACCGCTGATGATTTTCAGTCTGCTAAAGAAAATGCTAGTTCCAGGGCCGATGACTCCATTCCATCCACTGAAGAAATTGCCAGGGCATCCACTAGTGGTGCGCCTGAAGAAACTGAAGAAGTCAGGGCAACTGTGGTATCAGTTGCGCCTGAGGAAATTCCAACAGATTCCTCAGCTCCTCCCGCGCCTACACCAACTCCTATCCTTCCATCTGCATCAGATGTGAAGAAGACCAAGGCTGCAGAGCGAGTTGCAGTGAAGAAAAGGAAAGCATCAACTGCTTCAGAATCTTCAGCTCCAAAGAAGATGAAGCCTATGACAAGCTCGTTTGATAATCCGATTGATGCTGTTCCAATTTCCTCCATACCATCAAAGGACCTTGTTCCTTTTGGTGAAGAATATGAGATCCCTAGCGGATCTGATGAAGAAAATCATTCTGCTGCTTCGTCAGAGCAGATTGATGAAGAAATTGAAGTGGATGCGATCCCTTCAACACCAACCATTTCCTCGCCAATGCCTCAGTTCACAGCTGAAGAGGCTGGCGTTGAAGAAATTGAAGAAGATGTGGATATTGGAAGCACAACGCGAGTGATGAACGATGACTTTTGGGACAGTCAGCATCCAAATTCTCCACTCTTCACCCCAATACAACAAATTCCTCAGTCCCCTGCACCAACAGTTCAAATGGGCTATGAAGAAACTCATCCCACCTCGTCCGTGCATGAAGAAATTCCAGCCACTAGTGCTGAAGAACCTGCTGCTGCTACTCCTTTGAACACGCAGATTGCATATGAAGAGGAACCAGAAAATCCTCAGCCTGAAGAACCTGAGATTGCGACTCCTGAGGTAGTGATGCAACTCACTGACACTCCTCTGCCAAAACCAAAGGATCCATTCTCGCGCAAGCAAAAGTTCAAGGCTGAAGACTTCTTTGGCGAGCATGTTTTCTTCACTGATTACAACCCGTATGACTCTGCTCGCACAAGGAAGAGGCGTTTCTGGACTGCTAGTCAAGCCAATTTTTATTCCTCAGTGCTATTCAACAAAGACAAAGTCTTCGATCACGCACATATTCCTCACGTGGACATGGAATCTCTACCAGGCTTCGAGCCAGTCCTCAGTGTTCTTCATGATGCTGGTTTGCTGAATTTCTACACTGACATCTGTGATTGGAATGAAGAACTCATTCTTCAATTCTATGCGATGCTGCACATCACCGAAGATTCTGAAGATGTGAACTCCTGGGTGCTGGACTGGATGTCAGAAAATACTCACTACAAGGCACCAGCAACTAAATTGCTTCGTGCCCTCCCACTCAGTCCTCCCCTTGATGGTGCTCGTTGCATCTACAACGAACCCGAGCTTACAAATCATTACATGCAAGTGCTGATGAAGCCTTTGAAGCCAGGGCAGGCCCCTCGAACCAAATTTCTCGTCAAGGAATTAATGTATGTGCCTCGGACTGTCTATCGCATTCTGACGAAGACAATGAGTCCTATCAAAAGCCACGACTCAAATGATGAAGAAGTCGTTGGCATCATGAAGAATATGCTTTTCAATATCATTCATGGCGTTCCTGTCAACTTCCATGATTTCTTCATGAGGACTCTGGCTAATATTGCTATGTCACTCTTTGAGCTGAAGCCTTATGCACCATGGATTATGAGGTTCATTAGGACAAGGTCTTCACTCAATTACAAGGATGATACTCTGAACCACTGCTACTACTTGCCTCCAATTGAAGTCCTCAAACGGACATTTTCCTCAGCTGACGACAAAGGCAAGGCAACTGCTGTGATAGATGAAGGCATTCGTCCATTGGATGGTCAATTTCGCAAGGCTGCATCCTACTCCACCAATGATGACTCGCCACACATGACTCGCCGCCAACACCTCTGCCAAGCAAAATCCACAAGCCACAAAGACCTGTGGTGATGACTGATCGTGAGTTACTCCTCGGTCTTCATCGGAAGGTTGATCGCAATCATAAATGGGTCAAGCGTCGGCTTGGTTCAGTTCTTCACAACATGACCTCAACACACAATGCGGTGAAGAAAAACCAATACTACCTCCATGAAACCTTCAACCGCACAGGCTATTCTATCTCATGTCTACAGCCACAGAAGATCTCAAGAAAATGGGTCTCAAGGAAGAATTTGACTGGTCTGCACCTCCACCAAGAAATTCAAGAAGGTCAAGGTTCCTTCCTTGGTGGCCAGCTCCAATTCTTCATCGCGCGACATCGATGAAAATGAAGACTTGGGCGACACCGCAGAAAGCCCTACTACGACAACCAACTCCCGACAACGCCGGGCGCTCCTCCATCAACTTGATATTCTTCGTATGCGTTAGTCCTCGGTTTGATCCTTTTGGTCATTCGATGACAAAGGGGAGAAATTTGAGTTAGTCTTCAAGCGGGTCTATTATATGGGCGTTTTTGCTAAGTTACAACTCTCGCTCTTAAAACTTTTATTGGATCGAGTTGTAATCTTAAACCCGATGGTGCTCGATAATTTTGATGTGTTCCTCTGCATGCTTATTCTTCGTTATATGTTAATACACGCATGCTGAATTACATCACCACCATATTTCATCATGCATTTCAAATTCTTCATATTATATGTCAAATGCGTATGAATTACAAGATATAGGGGGAGATCTCCATGATTCAACTCTTCAAATGTGCATTGCTTCAAAAGCAAATTCCTCACTATGCACATCTTCAGGGGGAGTTCTTCTATATCTTAAAATCAAATTCCTCAATATCAGTATTTACACTTCATATATTTATCCCTGTTGAAAACTTAACCTATATTGTCATCAATCACCAAAAAGGGGGAGATTGTAAGTGCATCTAGTGCCCCTTAGTGATTTTGGTAAATTGAAGACTTATAGGTTAAGGGACTAATGTGTTTATGAGTGTACACAGGTCTATAAGTCTATGGGGAGTTTGATATTTACAGAGAAAGTCGACCCCTAAAAATGAAGTTCTTCGTTTGAAGACTTTGGTATTCTGAAGACTTTCTGAAGACTTTGAAAGTGAAGAAATTGGTGTGACCTTGAAGACTTGGTATTCATTTGAGGAACATGAAGCGTGAAGGCTTTTGTTTTCGTAGTTTCGTTTTTTTCTCTTTCTTGAGTCATAGGAAACACCGTCATCTTGTTAAAGGGGTCGAGGAAATACTAAGGAAAAATTTCCATGTGATGCTCAACTCAAAATCCTACACCTACCAATCCCTTCGAGTGAAGCCTTTGGAAATCTCATACGCTTCACCAATTTCTTCAAAGGATGTGAGACGAAGTTCTTCCGTCAGCCGAGGAATTTGTTCTGACCGAGGAGTTAGGAATTCGCCAAAGGCGGATTGCCTACACAAGGAGGAACATGATAGCCCCGAGGAATTTGAGAGTCAAATTTCCGACCGTTCTTTGTCTTTGTGGCCACCGTCCCAAAATATCTTATCCACCTAACGGTCATATCATTGAAGGGCATTCATGTCTTATCATGTTGGGCTGCTCCCTAGGCTATAAATAGCCGCCCCCTACAACCATTAGCTGGTTGGCTGCTCAGAGAGAACTTGACACTTGTCATTTGAGAGCATCCCATCCTCCGAGGACTTTGAGTGAAAATCATCGAGTGAAGAAAACCCAAAACCAAACCCCTACAAACCCAAAGTGATTGAGCATCACTGAAGAGATTGATCCCGCATGGATCCGACGCTTGTTACCTTTGAAGACTCAGGCTTCTTCCAGACGGTTAGGCGTCATGGTCTAGAGCATCCAAGAGGAATTGTGGATCGCCGAGTGACCGAGTCTGTGAAGGTTTGGAAGTCGCCCGAAGACTTACCACGAGTGATTGGATGAGGTCTGTGTGACCCTAGTTCAAGGAGAATACAGTGAGGACTTGGTGTCCTGAGCTGCGTGCTCAGCGACTGGGTGTCCGGGACTGTTTGTCCTCGAGTTTAAATACTCAGCCGCTCCAACCAGACGCATAACCGAGACAACAGTTGGAACTGGTCTACCAAATCATTGTCTTCACCAACCTCACTGGTTCTATTTCCTCAACACTTTCATTTCCTCCTTTTTGTGTTGAGTGTTTGTTCATATCTGTGTTTGAAGACTTTGACTGAAGACTTTCTCAATTTCCTCAGTTCAATTTCTTCAGTCTGTTTGTCTTCATCTTGTGTTATCCTGTGTTTACGCTTTCTGTACTCTGTGAGTGTATTCATTCCATCATGATGACAATGCCTGTATTCTGTTATGCTTACTTCTGAGTACTTATTCCGCTGCAAGTAGTTCTTCGCTTGGGAATTTCCTCACCGGCAAATTCCTCAGTGAAGAATTCATAAAAATCGCCTATTCACCCTCCCTCTAGTCGATATAACGCACTTTCAGGGCTCCACCCTCTCTTCATTTATAGCCAGGAGGAGGCCAACCGCCAGCCTTCATGATCACACATAATGATGGTTTTCTTCTGCATGCAGCAGGGTCTCGTCAAGTCGAATGGTTGCCGAGGCAGCATGGGGAAGCGGAGGCGCCCACGTCCCATCGCCATGCGTCGACCAAGGCCGCAGGTGGTTGGGGCCCGTGGCACTCCACACTTGCCCTTTGGCTTTGCCTCGAAGCCAAGTTCGAGCGTGCCTTGGGCCCGGGGGCTACTGTCGGCCTCTTGGGAACGGGGGTGCCCAGACTTGCCTGCCTGCGGCCCGTGGCGTGGCTCCATCAACGGCCCGGTACGGCCCAGCTTCAGCAACAACAACTCAAGACCCTTGCGAGGGGCCAAGCCTCGCGAGGCGGACGATATCAAGACCTCCCTGGGGGCAGCCTCACTAGGCTGGCTCCCGAGGAGCGGAGATATCAATGCAGGGAGCACCTCGCGAGGTTCACGTGACGTGAGCCATGACGACCAAGGCCAGGTGGGCGCCAGCGGGCGCAGTGTACCAGTTTCCTCTTTGGTGCTAAGGAGGCAAGCGCGGGCGCGGAGTCCCGAGGAATCAAGCAAAGGTTTCTGTTTTGGTGCAAGACCGCCAGGACTTCAAGACGAAGGTCATCACGGAGCCCACTGTAGCGTCACCACCAGAGCCTTTGGCAGGCGAAGACTACTTTTGTCAGGATAGCTTGTACTAGTTGTCTCCCTTCAAAATTGGCTGTTGTGGGATCCCTTCCCGTCTACATTTGGGAAGAGGACCAAGGACACTATAAATAGGACCTAGCCACCGCCGTAGTAAGGCATCTGACGGACGGATCATTCCGATCATCCTCACACCCACCAGCTCATCGAGCCCAAGAACACCTCACCTCCTGAGGTTGTTCAACCACTGTATTAGTTCATCCTCAGCCCCTCGAGGCAATCCACCACAAAGCTGGAGTAGGGTATTACACCGCAAGGTGGCTCGAACCAGGATAAATCCCTGTGTCTCTTGTTCTTTGGGTTCATCGAGCTAGGTTGTGGGATCGTTTAGCGGGCACACTGGGGAGAGAGAGTTCTTCGTGCGCACCCCAGAGTTCGAACCTCTCAAGGGTCTGCGGAACCCCGAATTCGACACTTCCAATGTTAAGGAGCCCGTACAACGGGCCTGCACGCCGGGTATCACACCCTTAAAGGTAGTGTTGCTTGGTTTGATTCTTGACGGGTCATTACCCATCTTACAAAAAGTGTCTTGATAAATTAGGTTGAGACAGCTGCCATCGTCCATAAGGACTCTAGTGAGATGGTATCCATCGATGATGGGATCGAGTACCAGGGCCGCCGAACCTCCATGACGGATACTAGTTGGGTGGTCCCTGTGATCAAAGGTGATTGGACAAGCCGACCATGGATTGAATTTTGGGGTGACAGGCTCTACAACGTAGACGTCCCTTAGTGCGCGCTTGCGCTCCCTCTTTGGGATGTGTGTAACATATATCATATTCACTGTTTTCACATCAGGGGGAAACTTCTTCTGTCCCCCTGTGTTCGGAGGGCGGGGCTCATCATCGTCCTCGCTTTGAGGTCCTTTCCCCTTGTGTTCAGTATGTAATTTACCGTCCTATTTAATAACCCAGCAGTTCATGTTGGTGTGATTGGCAGGCTTGTCAGGGGTGCCATGAATCTGGCAAGGCCTATCTAGTATCTTGTCCAAATTAGAAGGATCGTCTCTATTTCCTTTGAATGGCTTCTTCCACTGACCGAGTTTGGAGCCACTGAATCCGGCATTGACCGTTGTATCTTCAGTTTCTTCATTGTTGTTCCGACGCTTATTTTTGTTACGTCGTGGCCTTCCGTTGCCATCCCTGGTTTCAGAGGTGCCAGGGTCGCTGGTACTATTGCTTCTACGAGCCAACCGGCTGTCTTCGCCCGCACAGAAGCGGGTCATAAGTGCAGTAAGAGCTGCCATAGTTTTTTGGCTTTTCCTGACCGAGGTGTCGGGCGAGCCATTCGTCACGGATGCTATGCTTAAAGGCTGCTAAGGTGACCAGACAATCAATGATTTGGTTCTTTTTGATTAAGAACCGAGTCTAGAGTTTGCGGGCTGACTCTTCGGGTTGCTGGACTATGAGACTAAGGTCATCAGCGTCCGGTGGCCAGACATAAGTGCCCTGGAAGTTGTCTCGAAAAGCATCCTCCAAGTCCTCCCAACTACCAATGGAGTTCTCTGGGAGGCTATTCAACCAGTGACATGTTGTTCCTTTTAGCTTTAGGGGAAGGTATTTAATGGCGTTGAGATCATCACCGTGAGCCATGTGAATGTGGAGGAGAATCTTCAATCCATACAACGGGATCTGTCGTTCCATCATATGCCTCGATGTTTGCGGGTTTAAACAATTCTGGAAACTGGTGCTGCATTACCTCATCGGCGAAGCACAAGGGGTGAGCGGTGCCTCTATATCGGGCAACGTCACGATGGAGTTCGGATGCCATCCGTGTTCGGTTCTCGGCCCAAACTTGGTTATGATTGTCGCGCCAGGCTTGATGGCCGTCGTCTCGTGTTGGAGCATGTCCCCTTGACCCGTAGATTGATCTGGTCTAGCCGGCTCTATTGTCCAGGTCTTGACGTAAGTCGTATGTGTAGCCCGGGGCCGCTGTCTCTTTGCCTCTATGGCGAGGTGGCGCGGGCTGTTGTTCGGCATAATTGGCCGCTTTATCCTGTCCACGTGGTGGTTGGTCTGGTTGATCAGCGTGGTTGTATCTTGACGGTATTGGCTCAAGGGCCTCGTCATCAAATTGTAGTAGTAGCCTGCGCTTTGGGTAGCTCTTTATTGGGCGCTCAAGGTCGTATTCTTCGGCAGCTAGAACCTTGGTCCATTTGTCGTTGAGCGTATCCTGTTCGGCTTGAAGCTGTTGCTGTTTCTTTTTCAGGCTCCTCACAGTGGCGATAAGCTGTTGCTTGAAGCGTTCTTATTCGAGGGGTTCCTCTGGTATGATAAAATCTTCGTTACCGAGGCTAACATCCTCCTCGGAGGCCAGTAGATAGTTACTATCCTCCGAATCCTCATGATCGACAAGTTCATCTGGGTTGACTTGTCCTTCTACCCACTCATCCAGCTCGAACGCAGGCTTGACGGGGTGGTCAGAGTCTTCGGCATAGTTTGGGGTGTTGTTATCTCCGGTGCCGGTATTACTTTCCTTTTCCCGACGCGATCATGAGCAGCGCCGCTGACGTCGGCGCTTTGGTGGTGCCTCGACGGGCTTGTCCTTGATTGGATTCTGAGTGCCATCGTCGTCCTTCTTTTCGGGCGTATCCACCATGTACACGTCGTATGTAGAAGTGGCCGTCCAACGCCCAGTGATAGGCGGGTTTTGGTCTGATTCGGCTCCGACATCATCATCCATGTTGTCGATGTCTTCGGAGGCGTAGTCTAGCATGTCGGTTAGGTCCTTGACAGTGGCTATCAAGAGGGTGGTGGGTGGGACGTAAAATTCCCCGCTCTCAGCCCCTAGTTCGGGCTGGGCGTGGTTCGGAAGTGATACTTCCGTAATGGCAAGAGATCGCATTAGGTCCAGCGCCTCGTTTAGGAGCGAAAGCTGGACAGGTGACTGAGGGTCTGCGGAGCTAGGTCTGGTAGTCACCTCTTGACCGAGCTCGGTAGACGCAGACCTCGAGAGTTCGGAGTTGACATCCAGAGATGAATCCGGCTTCCCGATGATAGGGAGGGTCCTGTTGGACTCCGGGCCCGCTGACAGCATGGCAACCTCTTGGTCTCCGGCAGGTAAGCCCGTAATAGGGGAGAGTCCGGCGGGGTTTATTGTCCCATCTTCGGACAGAGTGGCCCGCTCTGGATTTAAGGCCGGGGCTGGGACGAAGGCCGATACCTGAGCGGAATCTGATGGTGGATCTGACGGGCTTCCTTCATGTAGATGAGGAGCGGCGACCGGGGCCGAGAACCCTTTGAAGATCAAGTCTCCTCGGGTATCAGCGATGTAGTTCAAGCTTCCAAACCTGATCTGGTGACCAGGGGTTAGCTGTCGATCTGCTCAATGTGACCAGTTGAATTGGCATGCAGCGCGAAGCCGCTAAACACAAAGAGTTGACCAGGGAGAAAAGTCTCCTTGGCAACAACATCGTCATTGATGACAAGCTGAGCCATCGATCCTTCTTTTGACGACACAACGGAACTCTCAATGAAAGCACCAGTGTCGGTGTCGAAACCGGCAAATCTTGGGTAGGGGGCCCTGAACTGTGGGTCTGAGGATTGATGGTAACAAGGGACAAGTGGGACACAATGTTTACCTAGATTTGGGCCCTCTTAATGGAGTTAAAACCCTACATCCTGCTTGATTGTATTTGATGAGTATAGGGGTTACAAAAGTTGATCTACCTCAAGATCATAATGGCTAAACCCTAGCTGTCTAGCCTGTGAGAATTATGATAGCCTCTACGGACTAAACCCTCCGGTTTATATACACACCAGAGGGGCCTAGGGTTGTATAGAGTCGGTTTGTGGGGGAAGGAAAAAACATATCCGGACACCAATCTTGCCATCCATGCATAGGGGAGTCCTACCCGGACACGGGGGGAAAGTCTTCTGCTTGTATCTTCATGGCCCATCAGTCCAGCCCATATCGAATAACCCGAACACCCGGGGACCCCTTAATCCAGGACTCCCTCAGAGGGGTTGTTCCCCACGCCCCTCCACCTATATATAGAGGGGAGGGGGAGCCCCAAGAGGATACACCAAGCCCTTGGCACCCCTTTGTCGCGGGATATCCGCGACCACCTATGGGACCGGGCGGCCCCTTGCTGGTTCGGTGGGGGACGTCGCGTTGCGCAAAGAACATATCAGTGCATGATAGCACGACAAAGAGCACACAAACAATATACCTAGGTTTGATCCGCCGTGAGGCGTAAGACCCTACTCCTGCTTTGGTGGATTGCTGGTGGAATGAGTATGGTGTGGCGTAGTACACTTGCCCGGCAAGGTTTGCCTCGGGGCCGTAGAGGCTACGCGCGTATGGTGGCGTGGGTTCTTCAACCTTCTAACCCTTCCTACGAGTGCCATGGGCCTCCTTTTATAGATCAAGGGGTCACCATAGTGGCAAAGTGGTCATTATCCACTGATATGATAGCAAACAGTGCTATCGTACCTAACTCTGCGGGTTGACAGGGTGCATTAAATGCGCCGCTTAGTGTCACATCACTGGTTTCCCGGCAAGGCCTGCTGGGCTATCCTGCCAGCTCTGCGCCTGTTCCCTTGACACATCGCAAGACGGGTGTCATCTGTGGGTTTCTCCTGTAGGAAATGGTTGCTATGTGGCGAATGGCTGCCACTTAACCATCTTGTAGCTTGACACCGCACTGATTGACGACGTGGGTCATGCCTGAGTGGTTCGCGGGGTGGTTCAACCCCCGCGAGCCCCGGCGGCTCTACCAGGGAGTCTTGGTTGCTTGCTTATGATGGTGGCCTCGCCCCTTGTCGGGCTCGCCTGCCCAGCAAGGGAGGCCCTTCTTTCGTTGATATCTTGCTCCTCTGGCTCGATCTTGGTCCCTCTGAGCTGTGTGTTGGTTCTTCAAATCTCTTGGTTCTTGAATCTCTAACTTAAGCTGGTGCTTCAATCTTGATCTTGTGCCTGTGCACAGTTGGGCAACATACCCAGGGTTTGTTGCACCGACAGAAGCCCCCGGGCCTGCCCCGAACGCGCTGCTGAGTGTTGTTTGGGTAGGGCCTAATAAGTGCACAAGCAGGATCGCTGAAGGGGTTGGCCCCTTGAGGTTTTCCGTTGCTGCTTCATTAGTCTTGATCTTCAGATGGTTTCCGATCTCTTCGTGCGCTGCGCGCGGTGTCGCAGAAGAACTTGGATCGTGGCCCGCGGATTCTTCTTGTCCCATGATCACGGGGCAAAAACTGCCATCCAACTTGCCCCCGTTCCGCATGCACTTTGCCACGTGCCCCGCATGCATTGGGCGTGGTAGGTGGTGGATGTGAAGGACACGAGAAAGAGTGCTATGGCTGAAAACCGACCGTCGATGGATAGAGTAGAGGGGCGGCCTCGATCCCTAGAGTCATAGTGGGTGCAGAGGGGCCATATTGGAGGAGAGAGGCGCCCGTTTCTCGTAGGGGAGGCCAGCCCCCTGCACCGTTTCCCTATAAAAGGGGTCGGGGCAGTGTCCTTCTGCACACACTTGTTCTCCTCCTCTGTGATCCTTCTCTTCTAGCCATGGCGCGAGGGCGAGGGCGTGGTGGTGTTCCAGCGGTGGCGACGAGTGTTTCTTCTCGACAGCGCGCCCCTCCCTCCCGGACCCTGAGGCAGTGGAATCATCCGCAAGGAGGGGAGGAAGGGAATGTGGTCATGGTCGCCGTGGTGCTCGAGGAGGAGGAGGGCGGGGCGGTGCCTTGGCGGCGCCTCCGCCGGCGGCTCTTCCCCCGATGGAAGGCCACATTGGTGACCAACCTCGGGAGTTCTTCATCAGGCTGTACAAGCCCGTGTGTGGTCACCTTCATCTCCCAGCTCCCTTTGCATGAGAGATGGAGCTCGAGAAACCACGTGCTCTGCGGCTGCACATGGGGGTTGCGGGAATGGAGGTATGAGGGTTGATGTCGACTTCCCTGCTCCTCATGTGATGTATATTCGCCGCGGCTGGAAGACCTTCGCCCGTGCCCATAGCTTCTCGGAGGGGCACGTTCTCCAGTTCAAGTTAATGGAAAACGACATGCTCTCCTTCAAGATCTTCGGGCGCTCGGGTGGTCACTTAGGGTGTGCGCGGAGAGCTCGATTGACGATGAAAGCTCCTCCTCGAGCGAAAGCGATGAGGAGGACAGTGATGGCGATGATGACGACAGTGGACGGAGGAGCGACGACTCCGACTCCGGCTGATTGTCGCCTGCACCATCTTCATCAGGCAGCAGCACCATCATCTGCACCTGCATCTCCTCCCCGACAGTGCGATTTGAAGGTGAGTTGGACGCAAAGGTGCAGATGGTGCTGTCGGGCTCCTGCAGCAGCCTTCCAGCTGGACTTCGGCAGGCTTCCTCTCGGGCTGCAGCTCCGTTAGTACTGCCGAGTCCTGCTGGCCCTGGTGACGGTGGTTAATGGGGCCGCTTTCCGCCGTGCTCTCCATCGAGGCGTTCCATCGTGCTTCCGTTCCCTCCGGGCTACCTCTCCAGGAGCCCAATGGGAGTGGGATGTGCCTCTGCCCAGGCGCTCCTTTTGCCCTCCTTGCCTTCGACGGTTGTGCCTAGGAGGAGAGGGACAAGAAAGGGCATTACAGAGCACTTATCTTTTTTCGATCTTAAACTAGTAGGCAATCGCCAAATTTTAATTCAAATAATGTAATCTCTCAAGTCCATATTTGTGTTCTGTAATGCTTGTACTTGTATCAGCATATGAATGAAAAGGATGAATCTTGCCGGGAGCCCGTGCATGTGTATGTCCATGCAGAGGTGGAGTGCCTCTTTAATGTAAATAAACAAGTTTTTCCCGGCAGGATGTCCCGCCGGCACCCTTCTTTGTCTGCTGGAGAGCTATGTCTGCCGGGGAACAGACAGAGGGGCCAACCCCCTGCCAACTCCTTTTTATCAAAGGCCGCTGTGACCATCTTGACCGAAGCAACGTTCGAGTCATGGATGGGAGCACCTAAGTTTCAAGAGAGAGGCGAGGTTTTCTCATGCGAAGTTATAGCTTTACAGAACACTAATGGACAAGAGGTAAACTTATCTGTTTGGCTTTGCCGGGGATCGCTGTGCCGTGCAATCTTCTCGTCCTTTGTCGAAGCCAAGTTCACGGCAGGAACCTGCAACTCCATGCAGATGAGAATGAATGTAGGATGCAATCCTATCTATATGCATATGCAAATGCTCATGAAATGCTTATGCAGTGATCTGGGTGTGCTCATGCATGCATGCAATCTTAGTTGCCCCCCCCCCTACAGCGCTTCTTTATTTTCTCTTGCACGGCGTCATCGCCCCGGCTTTGTACAAGAGGTTACATGCAGCTGAGGCAAGGCCTGTACAAAAGGGTGGCTGCCAGGCAGTGCCCGACAGCCTCGCGCCTTACGGGTAGTACTTACGGAGATGCTCAATATTCCATGAATTTTGCAGCTGAGTGCCATCTCCGGTCTCCAGACAAACTACTCCGGGTCTGGCGACTCGTACCACCCGGTAAGGGCCTTCCCACTTTGGTGACAGCTTGTTTGTACCCTTGGCGGACTGAACACGCCTAAGAACAAGGTCTCCTTCCTCAAAACACCGGGCATGAACCATGTGGCTATGATAGCAGCGCAGGGCTTGCTGGTAGCATGCAGCACGCGTAGCAGCCCGGAGACGGTTCTCCTCGAGTAGCACATCGTCGTCACGCCGATGCTGATCTTGCACTACTTCTGTTGGAGATATGCCCTAGAGGAAATCATGTATGATGATATTTCCTATGTGTTTATGAATGATGTGTATCAGCAAGTACGTGACTTATTTGTGGGACTATGCATTGTATGATGACTGTCCTAAAAGGTCCCTAGTCAAAAGGGCTCTGTGGACGCGCAGCCAACTAGACTAGCATATGACACAGTCGATGGCTTGGTCTCACTAGCCATGGAGCATTGGATGCTAACCGGATAATATGGACTTGGAAAGGTGCAGTCGGATTCGACGTAGTCGGATCCGAGTCGAGATAAGGTCCAAGTCGGACAGACCCAACTATGAGACGCAGTGATATGTCATCTGTGACTCTCTAGTACAACATACATTCTATGTCCTAAGACCTGAGCTGGCACATGTACTCGGGATGGTGACAGACTTGCTTTGGGCCGACCAAACGCTACTCCGTGACTAGGTAGTTATAAAGGTAGGTTACAGGCTTGTCCAGACCCATGCTGCGAGACATGGTCGAGCAAGATGGGATTTGCCCCCTCCGATCAGGAGAGATATACTCTGGGCCCCTCGTGTGATCCGACCAGGATAAGCATGGCCATGCGACAAGGATTATGAGATAATCCGGATAGTGGTCGGCATCACTGGAATGAGAAAGAGGTCGGGCTAGCACAAGGATGACAGACTCACCTTGAGCCCGACAATATATATCGTGTGGTAAAAGGAATGGAAGTGTGATGTACAGGTTCGCCTAACCAGCTTCATAGTCTGATTGGTGTTCGACATGCCTTGCTAGAGGCCGCTACCAACTGTGCAGTTCGGAGGTGATCCGAACTGCGACCAAGACGGCTTGTACCTAAGGGGTCGCGCGCTTAAGGGAAGGAACCTACAAGGTCCGATCCAGGGACACTGGTCGGATGTGATCCGAGCTGTATCCGGATTGTGGCCGAGTAGACTTATGGGCTTTTAGGGTCCGTGCGAGGCCCAAGGGTTGAGCCCGCGACGGACGCCTATATAAAGTGGGGTGCGGCACACTCATGCGGTTGATCGCTTCGGCGCTGTCACTAGGGTTTGCATGTGTTGCGAATAGACACCTCCACTCGCCACCGGTTGTGTGATCGGATCTAGCAGTCCACCGCACGACGTTCCTCCTGCACGCGCGAATACCATTAGAGGCGGTGCACTTGCGCCGCTCCGGCGAACCTGTACGTGGGAACCGACGACCGGCTGTTCGAGGGAGATCGGACGAGGAGGAGACGATCCACGCGGACGCGCTGCCCCAACTCTTCTTCCGCTGCACGACACTGCGCGTCTAGTGGTAACGATTTGTGATCCATCTCCCGTAGCATGTTCTTGGTTGTTCTACGTGTAGGAAATTTTAATTTGCAGTCGACGCACCCTACCGTAGAAGCCAACAACTTCATCGTAGGCAAGCACTCGAGGGGACCCGTAAATGAGTTCCGTGGGGATAACTGCTTCTGCCCCGTAGACCAGGGAGAAGGGAGTGTGCCCGGTAGCTCGGTTAGGTGTTGTTCTGAGGGACCAGAGAATTACCGGCAGCTCCTCGATCCACGGCCTGATGTGCTTCTGCATCGTATCGAAAGTTCTTGTCTTGAGTCCATGAAGCACTTCAGCGTTCGCCCTCTCAGCTTGTCCATTGCTCCGAGGGTGTGCCATAGAGGCGAATGAGATCTTGCATCTGAGGGCACGAACGTATTGCATGAAGGCGTGGCTCGTGAACTGGGTGCCGTTGTCAGTGATGATCCTTGTAGGAACTCGGAAAGGGCACACCAATTCTTTCAAGCTGACTGAGCAGTCACCTTTCTCACGGTAGTCACTTCTGGCCACTTTTTAAACTTGTCGATGGCAACGAACAAGAATTCAAAGCCCCCGATTGCTCGGGTGAAGGGGTCGAGGATATCGGGCCCCCAGACCGAAAATGGCCATGATAGAGGGATTGTCTGAAGGGCTTGGGCAGGCAGGTGTGTTCTCTTGGAATGGAACTAGTAGGCTTCACATGTCGTGACGAGCTCAACTGCATCTTGGACGGCTGTGGGCCAATAGAATCCTTGCCAGAATGCTTTCCTATCTAATGCCCTTGATCCAATGTGTGAGCCGCACATTCCTCTGTGAATCTCAGCCATCAGTTCCTTTCCATCCTCCCGGCAGACACACTTCAATTTCTCACTGTTGGGCCTCCTTCTATTAAGAGTGTCATCGACAAACTGATACATACTGGCCCTCCGGGCTACTTTCTCAGCTTCATCTTGGTCGCCGGGAAGTTCTCCGATTTGGAGGAAGTGGACGATGTGCCTTGCCCAAGTTGGAGCCTGAGGCTCGGCAACGATGACTAGCAGCACCTCCTGTGCTGCAGGAGCACCAGCCTCGTTCATGGGGTCCATAGGCCCGACTAGAGGGGGTGGTCCGACAGGCTGTGAGGAGTTGTTTCTGGCAGGGTCTCTGCCGGGGGCGGATGGCTCGACCGGGAGAGGCTTACCGTAGTCCAACTTTCTCCTTTTCCGGGCCATTGTGGCTGGTGATACGGAGGGCTGAGAGAGACGGAGAACAAAAGTTCCTGGTTCCACAGGAAGCTTTTGCGCAACACACTTTGACAGGTGATCAGCTATGCTGTTTTCTGCACGGGGTACGTGCTCTGTTTGCAACCCATCAAAGTGCTCCTCCAATCTCCTTACTTCCTCGACGTATGCTTCCATCAATGGGCTTTGATAATCCTTGTTGACTTGTCTTACCACAAGCTGTGAATCTCCTAGAATGATCAACTTCTTGATTCCCAATTCAGCTGCAATCCTGAGCCCAGCAAGGAGCCCTTCATACTCAGCTGTATTGTTGGTGGCCTCTTCCTGGGCAAAGTGCATTTGGACGACGTACTTCAAGTGCTCCCGGGGGGGGGGGGGCAACAAGAAGCACGCCAGACCCTACACTTTGTAGGGAAAAAGCACCATCAAAATACATAATCGATTCTTGGGGTGATTCCTTGCCAAGGAGAGATGTTTCTGTCACTTCCTCATCAGGGGTTGGCGTCCATTCTGCAATAAACTCTGCCATGCCCTGCTCTGAATAGTTGACGTGCTCTCAAACTTCAAACCAAAGCTGGATAACTCCAAAGCCCACTCCACTATTCTGCCGGTGGCCTCAGGGTTTCGGAGTATCCTTTGTAACGAAAAACGTGTGACAACCGTAATCTCATGGGCTTGGAAGTAGTGGCGCAGTTTCCTTGAGGCCATGACAAGGCCAAAGATCAACTTTTGCACACCAGAATACCTTGATCTAGCCCCTTGTAACAAGTGCTACCTATTGAGCACTGCGTTGGTTTTCCCTTGAAGAGGAAAGGGTGATGCAGAAAAGTAGCATAAGTATTTCCCTTAGTTTTTGAGAACGAAGGTATCAATCCAGTAGGAGGCCACGCATGAGTCCCTCGCACCTACACAAACAAATAAATCCTCACAACCAACACAATGAAGGGGTTGTCAATCCCTTCACGGTCACTTACGAGAGTGAGATCTGATAGATATGATAAGATAATATTTTTGGTACTTTTATGATAAAGATGCAAAGTAAAGAAAGCAAAATAAAGACGACGCTAGAAATAACTTGTTGACGGGAGATTAATATGATGGAAAATAGACCTAGGGGCCATAGGTTTCACTAGTGGCTTCTCTCATGAGCATAAGTATTACGGCGGGTAAACAAATTACTGTTGAGCAATTGATAGAATTGAGCATAGTTATGAGAATATCTAGGTATGATCATGTATATAGGCATCACGTCCGAGACAAGTAGACCGACTCCTGCCTGCATCTACTACTATTACTCCACACATCGACCACTATCCAGCATGCATCTAGAGTATTAAGTTCAAAAGAACAGAGTAACGCTTTAAGTAAGATGACATGATGTAGAGGGATAAACTCATGCAATATGATATAAACCCCATCTTGTTATCCTCGATGGCAATAATACAATACGTGCCTTGCTGCCCCATCACATCGGGAAAGGACACCGCAAGATTGAACCCAAAGCTAAGCACTTCTCCCATTGCAAGAAAGATCAATCTAGTAGGCCAAACCAAACTGATAATTCAAGAGACTTGCAAAGATAACCAGTCATACATAAAAGAATTCAGAGAAGATTCAAATATTGTTCATAGATAAACTTGATCATAAACCCACAATTCATCGGTCTCAACAAACACACCACAAAAGAAGACTACATCGAATAGATCTCCACAAGAGAGGGGGAGAACATTGTATTGAGATCCAAAAAGAGAGAAGAAGCCATCTAGCTAATAACTATGGAGCCGAAGGCCTGAGGTAAACTACTCACACATCATCGGAGAGGCTATGGTGTTGATGTAGAAGCCCTCCGTGATCGGTGCCCCCTCCGGCGGAGCTCCGGAAAAGGCCCCAAGATGGGATCTCAGGGTATAGATGGTTGCGGCGGTGGAATTAGGTTTTTGGCTTCGTATCTGGTAGTTTCGGGGTACGTAGGTATATATAGGAGGAAGAAGTACGTCGGTGGAGCAACGTGGGGCCCATGAGGGTGGAGGGCGCGCCCAGGGGGGTAGGCGCGCCCCCCACCTGGTGCCCTCCTGGTTGATGTCTTGACGTAGGGCCCAAGTCCTCTGGATCACGTTCGTTCCAAAAATCACGTTCCCGAAGGTTTCATGCCGTTTGGACTCCGTTTGATATTCTTTTTCTGCGAAACTCTGAAATAGGAAAAAAAACAGCAATTCTGGGCTGGGCCTCCGATTTATAGTTTAGTCCCAAAAATAATATAAAAGTGTATAATAAAGCCCATTAATGTCCAAAACAGAATATAATATAGCATGGAGCAATAAAAAATTATAGATACGTCGGAGACGTATCAAGCATCCCCAAGCTTAATTCCTGCTCGTCCTCGAGTAGGTAAATGATAAAAACAGAATTTTTGATGTTGAATGCTACTTGGCATAATTTCAATGTAATTCTCTTAATTGTGGTGTGAATATTCAGATCCGAAATATTCAAGATAAAGGTTTAATATTGACATAAAAGTAATAATACTTCAAGCATACTAACTAAGCAATTATGTCCTCTCAAAATAACATGGCCAAAGAAAGTTCATCCCTACAAAATCATATAGTTTAGTCATGCTCCATTTTCGTCACACAAGAATGCTCTCATCATGCACAACCCCGATGACAAGCCAAGCAATTGTTTCATACTTTAGTAATCTCAAACTTTTTCAACCTTCACGCAATACATGAGCGTGAGCCATGGATATAGCACTATGGGTGGACTAGAATATAATGATGGGGGTTATGTGGAGAAGACAAAAAAGGAGAAAGTCTCACATCAACGTGGCTAACCAACGAGCTATGGAGATGCCCATCAATTTATGTTAATGCAAGGAGTAGGGATTGCCATGCAACGGATGCACTAGAGCTATAAATGCATGAAAGCTCAACAAAAGAAACTAAGTGGGTGTGCATCCAACTTGCTTGCTCACGAAGACCTAGGGCATTTGAGGAAGCCCATTGTTGGAATATACAAGCCAAGTTCTATAATGAAAAATTCCCACTAGTATATGAAAGTGACAAAACAAGAGACTCTCTATCATGAAGATCATAGTGCTACTTTGAAGCACAAGTGTGGAAAAAGGATAGTAGCATTGTCCCCCTTTTTTCATTTTTTTGGGCCTTCTCTTTTTTTATTGGGACAATGCTCTATGAATGATGATCATCACACTTCTATTTATTTACAACTCAATGACTACAACTCGATACTAGAACAAAGTATGACTCTACATGAATGCCTCCGACGGTATACCGGGATAGCAATGAATCAAGAGTGACATCTATGAAAAAATTATGAATGGTGGCTTTGCCACAAATACGATGTCAACTACATGATCATGCAAAGCAATATGACAATGATGAACGTGTCATGATAAACGGAACGGTGGAAAGTTGCATGGAAATATATCTCGGAATGGCTATGGAAATGCCATAATAGGTAGGTATGGTGGCTGTTTTGAGGAGATATAAGGAGGTTTATGTGTGAAAGAGCGTATCATATCACGGGGTTTGGATGCACCTGCGATGTTCGCACCAACTCTCAATGTGAGAAATTGCAATGCACAGTACCGAAGAGGCTAGCAATGATGGAAGGGTAAGAGTGCGTATAATCCATGGACTCAACATTAGTCATAAAGAACTCACATACTTATTGCAAAAATCTACAAGTCATCAAAAAACAAGCACTACGCGCATGCTCCTAGGGGGATAGATTGGTAGGAAAAGACCATCGCTCGTCCCCGACCGCCACTCATAAGGAGGACAATCAAAGAACACCTCATGTTTCAAATTTGTTACATAATGTTTACCATACGTGCATGCTACGGGACTTGCAAACTTCAACACAAGTATTTCTCAAATTCACAACTACTCAAATAGCATAACTTTAAGATCACTACCTCCATATCTCAAAACAATCATCAAGCATCAAACTTCTCTTAGCATTCAGCACACTCATAAGGAAGTTTTTTATTAGTCTTGAATACCTAACATATTAGGATTAATTTCCCATTTTAAGCAAATTACCATGCTGTTTAAGACTCTCAAAATAATATAAGTGAAGCATGAGAGAATAATAGTTTCCATAAAACAAAACCACCACCGTGCTCTAAAAGATATAAGTGAAGCACTAGAGCAAAAACTATATAGCTCAAAAGATATAAGTGAAGCGCATAGAGTATTCTAATAAATTCTGAATCATGTGTATCTCTCATCAAAAGGTGTGTACAGCAAAGACGATTGTGGGAAACTAAAAAGCAAAGAATCAAATCATACAAGACGCTCCAAGTAAAACACATATCATGTGGTGAATAAAAATATAGCTCCAAGTAAAGTTACCGATGGAAGTAGACGAAAGAGGGGATGCCTTCCGGGGCATCCCCAAGCTTTGGATTTTTGGTGTCCTTAGATTATCTTGAGGTGCCATGGACATCCCCATGCTTAGGCTCTTGCCACTCCTTGTTCCATAATCCATCAAATCTTTTACCAAAAACTTGAAAACTTCACAACACAAAACTTAACAGAAAATCTCATGAGCTCCGTTAGCGAAAGAAAACAAAACACCACTTCAAGGTACTGTAATGAACTCATTCTTTATTTATATTGGTGTTAAACCTACTGTATTCCAACTTCTCTATGGTTTATAAACTATTTTACTAGCCATATATTCATCAAAATAAGCAAACAACACACGAGAAACAGAATCTGTCAAAAACAGAACAGTTTGTAGTAATCTGTAACTAACACAAACTTCTGGACTCCAATAATTCAGCCAAAATAGGACGACCTAGATAATTTGTTTATTGATCATAAGTAATTGGAATCAATATTTTATCACGTTCTGGTGATTTTTAATAATTATGTTTGTGAACAGAAAGTTTCTGGAATTTTCAGCAAGATCAAGTAACTATCATCCAAGAAGATCCTATAGGTTAAACTTGGCACAAACACTAATTAAAACATAAAAGAAAATCTAACCAGAGGCTAGATCAAATATTTATTACTAAACATAAGCAAAAAGCAAAAAACTAAAAATAAAATTGGGTTGCCTCCCAACAAGCGCTATCGTTTAACGCCCCTAGCTAGGCATAATAGCAAGGATAGATCTAGGTATTGCCATCTTTGGTAGGCAATCCATAAGTGGCTCTCATAATAGATTCATAAGGTAATTTTATTTTATTTCTAGGGAAGTGTTCCATGCCTTTCCTTAACAGAAATTGGAATCTAATATTCCCTTCCTTCATATCAATAGTTGCACCAATTGTTCTAAGGAAAGGTCTACCAAGAATAATAGGACATGAAGGATTGCAATCTATATCAAGAACAATAAAATCTATGGGCACATAATTCCTATTTTCAATAATAAGAACATCATTAATTCTTCCCATAGGTTTCTTAATGGTGGAATCCGCAAGGTGCAAGTTTAGAGAGCAATCATCAAAATCACGGAAACCTAGCAAATCGCACAAAGTTTTTGGGATCGTGGAAACACTAGCACCCAAATCACACAAAGCATAGCACTCATGATCTTTAATTTTAATTTTAATAGTAGGTTCCCACTCATCATAAAGTTTTCTAGGGATAGAAACTTCCAACTCAAGTTTTTCTTCATAAGATTGCATCAAAGCATCAACGATATGTTTAGTAAAAGCTTTATGTTGACTATAAGCATGTGGAGAATTTAGCATGGATTGCAACAAGGAAATAAAATCTATCAAAGAGCAATTATCATAATTAAGTTTCTTGAAATCCAAAATAGTGGGTGCATTAATATCTAGAGTTTTGATCTCTTCAATCCCACTTTTACCAATTTTTGCATCAAGATCTAAAAACTCCGAATTTTTGGAACGCCTTCTAGGTAAAGGTGGATCATATTCAGTCCCATCATTATCAAGATTCATATTGCAAAACAAAAATTTAATAGGGGACACATCAATAACTTTTAGATCTTCATCTTTATTTTCATATAAATTTGAAGAACACGCTTTCATAAAGCAATCTTTCTTAGCACGCATCCTAGCTGTTCTTGCTTTGCACTCATCAATGGAAATTCTCATGGCTTTGAGAGACTCATTGATATCATGCTTAGGTGGAATAGATCTAAGTTTCAAAGAATCAACATCAAGAGAAATTCTATCAACGTTCCTAGCCAATTCATCAACTTTAAGCAATTTTTCTTCAAGCAAAGCATTGAAATTGTTTTGCGAATTCATAAGCTCCTTAACACTAGTCTCTAATTCAGAAGGCATCTTATTAAAATGTCCATAAGAATTGTTGTAGGAATTACCATAATTATTAGAGGAATTACTAGGATAAGGCCTAGGATTAAAGTTTCCTCTATACGCGTTGCTACCAAAGTTATTCCTACCAACAAAATTCACATTCATAGATTCATTATTAATATCAATCAAAGTAGACAAAGGCATATAATTAGGATCAGAAGAAACATTTTTATTAGCAAATAATTTCATAAGTTCATCCATCTTTCCACTCAAAACATTAATTTCTTCTATCACATGCACCTTTTTATTAGTAGATCTTTCAGTGTGCCATTGAGAATAATTAACCATAATATTATCTAGGAGTTTAGTAGCTTCTCATAAAGTGATTTCCATAAAAGTGTCTCCTGCGGCCGAATCTAAAAGATTTCTAGAAGCAGAATTCAATCCGGCATAAAATTTTTGTATGATCATCCACAAATTCAAACCATGTGTAGGGCAATTACGTATCATTAATTTCATCCTCTCCCAAGCTTGTGCAACATGTTCATGATCAAGTTGCTTAAAATTCATAATATCGTTTCTAAGAGAGATGATCTTAGCGGGAGGAAAAAACTTAGAGATAGCATCTTTGCACTTATTCCAAGAATCAATACTATTTTTATGCAAAGACGAAAACCAAGTTTCAGCACGATCTCTAATCGAAAAAGGAAATAGCTTCAGTTTAACAATATCATTATCCACATCTTTCTTCTTTTGCATATCACACAAATCAATGAAGCTATTTAGATGGGTAGCGACATCTTCACTAGGAAGGCCGGCGAATTGATCTTTCATAACAAGATTCAATAAAGCAGCATTGATTTCACAAGATTCAGTATCAGTAAGAAGAGCAATCAGAGTGCTAAGAAAATCATTATTGTTGGTATTGGTAAAGTCACACAATTTAGTATTATCTTGAGCCATCATGACAAGCAACCAATCCAACACACGAGCAAACAAGAAGCAAGCGAAAAAGAGGCGAACGGAAAAGAGAGGGCGAATAAAACAACAAGGGTGAAGTGGGGGAGAGGAAAATGAGAGGCAAATGGAAAATAATGCAATGCGGGAGATAAGGGTTTGTGATGGGTACTTGGTATGTTGACTTTTGCGTAGACTCCCCGGCAACGGCGCCAGAAATCCTTCTTGCTACCTCTTGAGCACTGCGCTGGTTTTCCCTTGAAGAAGAAAGGGTGATGCAGCAAAGTAGCGTAAGTATTTCACTCGGTTTTTGAGAACCAAGGTATCAATCCAGTAGGAGGCCACACACGAGTCCCTCGCA
Source organism: Aegilops bicornis (assembly GCA_021605145.1). Taxonomy (NCBI): domain Eukaryota; kingdom Viridiplantae; phylum Streptophyta; class Magnoliopsida; order Poales; family Poaceae; genus Aegilops; species Aegilops bicornis. The sequence continues at coordinate 357,950,741 of CM038672.1, read as the reverse complement.
CCTACACAAACAAATAAATCCTCGCAACCAACACAATAAAGGGGTTGTCAATCCCTTCACGGTCACTTACGAGAGTGACATCTGATAGATATGATAAGATAATATTTTTGGTATTTATATGATAAAGATGCAAAGTAAAGAAATCAAAATAAAGATGGCACTAGAAATAACTTGTTGACGGGAGATTAATATGATGGAAAATAGACCCGGGGGCCATAGGTTTCACTAGTGGCTTCTCTCATGAGCATAAGTATTACGGTGGGTAAACAAATTACTATTGAGCAATTGATAGAATTGAGCATAGTTATGAGAATATCTAGGTATGATCATGTATATAGGCATCACGTCCAAGACAAGTAGACCGACTCCTGCCTGCATCTACTACTATTACTCCATAAATCAACCGCTATCCAGCATGCATCTAGAGTATTAAGTTCAAAAGAACAGAGTAACACTTTAAGTAAGATGACATGATGTAGATGGATAAACTCATGCAATATGATATAAACCCCATCTTGTTATCCTCGATGGCAACAATACAATATGTTCCTTGCTGCCCATACTGTCACTGGGAAAGGACACCGCAAGATTGAACCCAAAGCTAAGCACTTCTCCCATTGCAAGAAAGATCAATCTAGTAGGCCAACCAAACTGATAATTCGAAGAGACTTGCAAACATAACCAATCATACATAAAAGAATTCAGAGAAGATTCAAATATTGTTCATAGATAAACTTGATCATAAACCCACAATTCACCGGTCTCAACAAACACACCACAAAAGAAGACTACATCGAATAGATCTCCACAAGAGAGGGGGAGAACATTGTATTGAGATCCAAAAAGAGAGAAGCCATCTAGCTAATAACTATGGACCCGAAAGTCCGAGGTAAACTACTCACACATCATCGGAGAGGCTATGGTGTTGATGTAGAAGCCCTTCGTGATCGATGCCCCCCTCCGTGAGTTCAAAAAGGCCCCAAGATGGGATCTCACGGGCATGAAGGTTGCGGCGGTGGAATTAGGTTTTTGGCTCCGTATCTAGTAGTTTGGGGGTACGTAGGTATATATAGGAGGAAGAAGTATGTCGGTGGAGCAACGTGGGGCCCACGAGGGTGGAGGGCGTGCCCCCCTACCTTGTGCCCTCCTGGTGGATGTCTTGACGTAGGGTCCAAGTCCTCTGGATCACGTTCGTTCCGAAAATCACGTTCCCAAAGGTTTCATTCCGTTTGAACTCCGTTTGATATTCTTTTTCTGCGAAACTCTGAAATAGGTAAAAACAACAATCTGGGATGGGCCTCCGGTTAATAGGTTAGTCCCAAAAATAATATAAAAGTGTATAATAAAGCCCATTAATGTCCAAAACAAAATATAATATAGCATGGAACAATAAAAAATTATAGATACGTTGGAGACGTATCAACAAGTAGCTGACGGAGTATACTGGGCGCTGCACCACTTTCTTCCTTGCCGCGTCCTTGGGGTTGCTCTCGTTGCCTTGCGCACTGCTGTTCTGATCCTTTTCTGATTCTGCCGTGATCTGGCCACTTTCTGCCTTGTCCACCTCTTGCTGTGCTACCAAGGCCACACTGACCACTTGGTTGGTTGCCGCCAAGTAGAGCAATAACGGCTCTTGGGGTTTGGGCGCAACCAAGGTTGGCACAGACAATAGGTAGGCCTTCAATTCTTGCAGAGCTGCATCTGCTTACGGGGTCCACTTCATGGGCCCTGCTTTCTTCAAAATTTTGAAGAACAATAGGGCACGCTGGACAGACTTGGAAATGAATCTGCTTAGCGCGGCAACGTATCCCGTCAGGCACCTCACATCCTTAACTGTCCCTAGCGCTTGGATCTGCTCAATGGCCTTGATCTTGTCGGGGTTGGCTTCAGTCCCCTGATGGGATACGAAGAATCCAAGTAGCTTGACGGAGGGAACACCGAATACACACTTCTCCGGATTAAGCTTCAAGTTAATCTTGCGCAGATTAGCAAATGTCTCCTCCAAATCCTGGATAAGGGTGGTCTTATTCTTGGTTTTGACCATCATGTCATCCATATAGGCTTCTATGTTTCTGTGCAACTGTGGCTCAAAACCAATCTAAACTGCTCTTGCAAAAGTGGACCCGACACTCTTTAATCTGAAAGGCATGCAGACAAAGCAGTACGTACCACATGGAGTGATGAATGATGTCTTCTCCTCATCTTCTTTGGACATGAAGATCTGGTGATATCCGGACTATGCATCCAGAAAGGAGAGCAAATGACAACATGAAGTGGAATCCACAATCTGGTCGATGCACGGCAAGGGAAATGGGTCCTTCGGGCATGCCTTGTTGAGATATGTGAAATCAATGCAGAGCCTCCATTTCCCATTCGCCTTCCGGACCACCACTGGGTTCGCCAACCATGTAGGGTCTAGTACTCCTCTGACCAAACCAGCTGCCACTAGATTCTTGATTTCCTCGGCAATGAACTGTTGCCGCTCCAAGGCTCGCGAGGACTTTACAGCTGACGGTGGGCGTGTGGGCAGATAGCAAGGTGGTGCTCGATTACCTCCCTGGGAACACCGGGGATATCAGATGGTTGCCAGACAAACACATTGATATTCGCCCGCAGGAAGGCAACGAGCGCGCTTTCCTATTTTTCATCAAGAGTGGCGCTGATAGTGAAAGTACCATCAACGCCAGCCAGCCCTGCCGGGACCTTCTTCACTTGGGGTGCTGCAACCTTGGATTTCTTGCTATTGGAACACTCCGGCACGTCGTCAACGTGTGTCGTGCACTCGGTACGGGCACGCTTCCTGGACTCCTTGCCGGAGGCCCTACAATCCTTCTTCTTTCCTTTGCTTTCCTTGGCGGGAGCTGCTGTCAGCCTCCTCTCTGCGGATCGCATCCCGGTACATCATGTCCACGCAGATAATTGCATCCTTCTCATCCGATGGGATAGTGATGATTCCCAGTGGCCTAGGCATCTTCAAGGTGTTATAAGCATAGTGAGATGCTGCCATGAACTTAGCCAGGGTCGGGCGTCACAGAATCCCATTGTACGGCAGGGGGAGATCAACCACATCAAACACAATCTTCTCAGTCCGATAGTTCAGTTCTCCCCAAACGTCACCGACAACGTAATCTTCTCCTTGGGATGGCTCCTACCGGGATTGACTCCTTGAAACATGCCGGTAACCTCTAGCTCTTCTTCTCCTATCTGAAGCCTGTTGATGACTGCCGGGGAAATCAGATTCAACCTGGCCCCGCCATCCACTAACATCTTTGTGACCTTGAGGTTGCGAATTGTTGGGGATACCAACAATGGCAAACACCCTACCGCAGTGGTGCGGCCAGGGTGGTCCTCTTCATCAAAGATGATGGGCGTGCGGGACTACTTGAGTGGCTTCCGGGCCTCTGGCGCTGGTTCCACATCATTGACTTCTCGTGCCCATCGCTTGAGTTGGCGATGAGAGGTGTGCAAAGATGCACCTCCATCAATGCATAGGGCGTCTGTGGCCTTCTGAAACTCCTGCTCACCAGTTTCCTCTTCATTCCCTTCATCACAGATTTCCTTTTCCTGGCCCCTGGCGGATTTTCCTTGGTTCCGAAAGGGTTTTCCGAGGCGATTTGCAGCACCGCCTCGGCCCTTACCACCAGCGGCATTCTGTCCTTTCTCCTTATCACGCTTATCATACTCCGCCCTCTGTTTCTTGACAAGCTGTTCAACTTGGTAACACTCCTGAAGGTCGTGTCCTTTGGTCTGGTGGATCTTGCAGTACGACCCATCACCTTTCCCAACTTTTTCAGTGGCAGCGGCTTCCCGGCAAGCAGCGCACGCGGCAGCTTCCTTGCTGGGGGCCTCAGCCTTGGCCTTCTTGCCGGTACTAGGTGTGCCCGAACCTTCTGCAGTCATCACCGCCTTATCTCTTGGCTTCTTACTGCGCTTCTTGCCCTTTCTCTGACTGGTTGATTCATCCTCATCTTCTGAATCAACATTGATGCAATCCTCCTCTCCGGGAAACTTCCTTCATTCCTCCGTCCGAGCACACTTATCCACCAGTGTGTACAACTCCTTCTCAGTCTTGGGCAACCGCACATTCATCTTGGAACGAATGCGACGGTTGCGCACATTGGACTGGAAGGCTGCTATAACGGCAGCCAGATGGATATTTGGAATATTTCTATGAACTTTACTGAATCTCTATAAATACTTGCAGAGGGTTTCTCCTTCCTTCTGCTGGAGAAGCTGCAGGTCGCTGGGCCTGCCGGGCTCTTGGTGGCCACCGGTGAAGGCACCGATGAACTGCGTGTACAGATTCGCCCATGACGAAATGGAGTTCTCCGGCAGGTGCATCAGCCAAGACCTCACATTGGACTTGAGGGCCAAAGGGAAGTAGTTGGCGAACACCTTCTCGTCTCTTCCCCCGGCAACCTGAACAACGATGGTGTAGATGCTCAGGAACTCTGCCGGGTTCAGCCTTCCATTGTACTTCTGAGGTATCTCTGGCTTGAACATGCGAATGGACGGCCAACGGGCTTGCCGCAGCTCCCATGTAAAGGCAGGGCAGCCGACCTCGAAAGGTAGGCACCCGCCAACACCGAGCGCAGGCTCGTCGACATTGAGGCCACCGCACCCTTCGGTCCGGCGGAGGTCATCAGGGCGTCGATCCATGACGATGCGCGCGTCTCCCCGCCGCCTATCCTCCAAGGCTCGATGTTGGCCTGGACGTTGATACGTCTCTGTCGTATCTACTTTTCCAAACACTTTTGCCCTTGTTTTGGACTCTAACTTGTATGATTCGAATGGAACTAACCCGGACTGACGCTGTTTTCAGCAGAATTGCCATGATGTTGTTTTATGTGCAGAAAACAGAAGTTCTCGGAATGACCTCAAACTCCACGGAACATCTTAGAAAAAATAATAAAAAATCCTCGCCAAAGATGAAGACCAGGGGGCCCACACCCTGTCCACGAGGGTGGGGGGCGCGCCCCCCTCCTGGGTGCGCCCCCTACCTCGTGGGCCCACTGGAGACCTTCCGACGCCAACTCCAACTCTATATATTGGCGTTCGGGGAGAAAAAATTCAGAGAGAAGAAATCATCGCGTTTTACGATATGGAGCCGCCGCCAAGCCCTAAAACCTCTCGGGAGGGCTGATCTGGAGTCCGTTCGGGGCTCGGGAGAGGGGGATTCGTCGCCGTCATCATCAACCATCCTCCATCACCAATTTCATGATGCTCACCACCGTGCGTGAGTAATTTCATCGTAGGCTTGCTGGACGGTGATGGGTTGGATGAGATCTATCATGTAATCGAGTTATTTTTGTTAAGGTTTGATCCCTAGTGTCCATTATGTTCTGAGATTGATGTTGCTATGACTTTGCTATGCTTAATGCTTGTCACTAGGGCCCGAGTGCCATGATTTCAGATCTGAACCTATTATGTTTTCATGAATATATGTGTGTTCTTGATCCTATCTTGCAAGTCTATAGTCACCTATTATGTGTTATGATCCGACAACCACGAAGTGACAATAATCGGGATACTTCTCGGTGATGACCAAAGTTTGAGGAGTTCATGTATTCACTATGTGCTAATGCTTTGTTCTGGTTCTCTATTAAAAGGAGGCCTTAATATTCCTTAGTTTCCATTAGGACCCCGCTGCCACGGGAGGGTAGGACAAAAGATGTCATGCATGTTCTTTTCCATAAGCACGTATGACTATATTCGAAATACATGCCTAAATTACATTGACGAATTGGAGCTAGTTCTGTGTCACCCTATGTTATGACTATTACATGATGAACTGCATCCGGCATAATTATCCATCACCGATCCAATGCCTACGAGCTTTCCATATACTGGTTTATGCTTATTTACTTTCCCGTTGCTATTGTTACAATCACTACAAAACACGAAAAATATCACTTTTGCTTCTGTTACTTTTGTTACCGTTACCACTACTATCATACTACTTTGCTACTAAACACTTTGCTGCAGATATTAAGTTATCCAGGTGTGGCTGAATTGACAACTCAGTTGCTAATACTTGAGAATATTCTTTGGCTCCCCTTGTGTCGAATCAATAAATTTGGGTTGAATACTCTACCCTCGAAAGTTGTTGCGATCCCCTACACTTGTGGGTTATCAAGAACAATTTCTGGCACCGTTTCCGGGGAGCATAGCTCTATTCTTTGAGTTACTTGGGATTTATATCTGCTGGAAACTATGAAGAACTTGAAAGACGCTAAGACAAAAATTTATCCCTCAACTACGAGGGGAGTTAAGGAACTTCCATCTAGCTCTGCACTTGATTCGCCTTCTGTTATGAGTAAGCTTGCGACACCTAAGCCTGCTTCTGCTATTCATTCCGATATGTCCCATGTTATTGATGATGCCACTTCTGCTATGCATGATACTTATGATGAAACTACTTCTATGCTTGATACTACTATGCCCCTTGGTGAATTTCTTGATGAACAAATTTCTAGGTCTAGAGAGTGAGAAACTATTGAAACTGATTATGTTGATGAAAGTGATGATGAAGATATGCCTGCTATTCTTGAGGGTTATCTTTTTGATATGGAATCTTCTGCAGCTATTTTTGCTGCCGGGATGAATCTGAACTTAAGAGGCTGCTAGTTAAATGGAGTAAAGAATCTCTTAGAGACAGAATGAAACCTGACCCTGCTTTTGCTACTTCACCTATTTGTGTTCCTGATAAGGAATATGAATTTTCTGTTGATCCTGATATAATTACTTTGGTTGAATCTGATCCTTTTCATGGTTATGAATCTGAAACTGTTGTCGCACATCTTACTAAATTAAATGATATAGCCACCCTGTTCACTAATGATGAGAGATCTCGCTACTTTTACATCCTTAAAATATTTCCGTTCTCATTAACGGGTGATGCTAAGATATGGTTCAATTCTCTAGAGCCTAGTTATGTGCATAGTCCCCAGGATATGATTTATTACTTCTCTGCTAAATATTTCCCCGCTCATAAGAAACAAACTGCTTTAAAGGAAATATACAACTTTGTGCAAATTGAAGAAGAGAGTCTTCCACAAGCTTGGGGGAGGCTTCTCAAGTTACTTAATGCTTTGCCTGATCATCCTCTTAAGAAAAATGAAATACTTGATATCTTTTATAATGGACTAACCGATGCTTCCAGAGATTACATGGATAGTTGTGCTGGTTCTCTTTTCAGGGAAAGAACACCGGATGAAGCTGAAATTCTATTGAATAATATGTTGAAAAATGAAAATAATTGGTCACCTCCTGAGCCAGCTCCTGAGCCAGCTCCAGAGCCTGTTCCTAAACCAACTCCTAAGAAGAGAGGTGTTCTATTTCTCAGTCCTGAAGATATGCAAGAGGCAAAGAAATCAATGAAAGAAAAAGGTATTAAAGCTGAAAATGTTAAGAATTTACCTCCTATTGAAGAAATACATGGTATTAATCTACCGCCTGTTGAAGAAACATATGATCTTGATCCATTACCTATTGAAGAACCTCCTGATCCCGATAACCCGACACAGGTAGTAAAGGTAAATTCTCTCTATAGATTTGATGAAGGTGATATTCCTCACTATAAGTCTGCTAGACAATGCTTGGATGAGTTTGATAATTTTATTGTCAAACAAGAAAATTTCAATGCTTATTTTGGTAGACAGTTGAAATATGATTCCGATATGATTAAACACTTGGGTGATTATATGGCTAATGTTAGATGTGAACTTAAACTCATTAGCAAACATGCTTCTATGGTTACCACTCAAGTAGAACAAGTACTTAAGGCTCAAAATGATTTGCTCCATGAAATGAATAGTAAGAAAAATGATTATGCTGTTAGAGTGGCTACTAGAACTGGTAGAATGACTCAGGAACCTTTGTATCCAGAAGGCCACCCTAAGAGAATTGAGGAAGATTCTCAGAGAAATAAAACTGATGTGCCCAGTTCTTCTAAAAAGAAGAAAAAGAAAAATGATAGGACGTTGCAAACTTCAAGTGAACCTATTGCTGAACCACCTGATAATCCCAATGATATATCTATGTCTGATGCTGAAACACAATCTGGTAATGAACATGAACCTAGTGAAAATGTTAATGATGATGTTCATGATGATGGCCAACCTAGTAATACAATGATGTAGAAGTTGAACCTGTTGTTGATCTTGATAACCCACAATCAAAGAATCAACGTTATGATAAGAGAGACTTTGTTGCTAGGAAACATGGTAAAGAAAGAGAACCATGGGTTCAAACCCATGCCTTTTCCTCCCAAACCATCCAAGAAAAAGGATGATGAGGATTTTGAGCGCTTTCTTTGAAATGATTAAACCTATCTTTTTGCGTGCGATTAAGCGATGTGCTCAAAACAAATCCTTATGCTAAGTATATGAAGGATATCATTACCAATAAGAGAAAGATACCGAAAGCTGAAATTTCCACCATGCTTGCTAATTATACTTTTAAGGGTGGAGTACCAAAGAAACTTGGAGATCCAGGAGTACCCACTATACCGTGCTCCATTAAAAGAAATTATGTTAAAACTGCTTTATGTGATCTTGGAGCCGGTGTTAGTGTTATGCCTCTCTCTTTATATCGTAGACTTGATTTGAATAAGTTGACACCCTCTTTGAAATATCTTTGCAAATGGATGATAAATCAACTCCTATACCTGTTGGTATTTGTGAGGATGTGCCTGTTGTGGTTGCAAACGTTACTATTTTAACGGACTTTGTTATTCTTGATATTCCCGAGGACGATAGTATGTCTATTATTCTTGGAAGACCTTTTCTGAATACTGCAGGGGATGTTATTGATTGGAACAAGGGTAATGTCACTTTTCATGTTAATGGTAATGAGCATACAGTACACTTCCCGAGGAAACAACCTCAAGTTTATAGTATCAACTCTATTGGAAAAGTTCCATCGATTATATTTGGAGGTTTTGAATTTCCTCTTCCTACTGTCTAGAAGAAATATGATATTCTTATTATAGGGGATGTGCATATCCCCTTTGAGGTAACATAGTGTTATTCGAAATTTCTCCGGTTCCATGTTAATCGGAATGAGTTTGTTAACAAGACCTGATCAACCTTGTTAGTGGATTCCTTTTGATGATCATGAGATGGATGAAACTAGAAGCACAACCTTCTGTACCCTCTTTATACTTTCTGTTATTTAGTTGAAATAAAGTAAAATAGTATTTCTCTGTCTGTTTCCTGATTTATCCGTACAATATAAAAATATCCCGAAAATAAAGGTCCTCAGAATGTCATGCCAATTTAATATGATTTTTTCGGGAATATTTGAGGATTTTTAGTGCAAAAATTACCGCGGGGGGAGCTACCACCTGGCCACGAGGGTGGAGGGCGCGCCCTACCCCCAGTATGCGCCCCTGCCTCGTGGGCCCATGGTGGCCCTCCTCCACTTATTCCTGCACCCATCCTCTTCTTCTTCCTCCCACAAACACGAAAAACCATCTCAAACACGAGTTCCAGCCTCCGTTGCTGTGATTTTCGATCTCCTTCCACAAAGCACCTCTCACAAAACTGCTTGGGGATATTGTTCCTTGGTATGTGACTCCTCCATTTGGTCCAATTAGTTTTTGTTCTAGCGCTTTATTCATTGCAAATTTGTGCTGCATAGGTGACCATGTTCTTGAGCTTGCATGTCAAATCTATATGGTTCCAAGTAGTTCTAATGCTTGATATAGGCTCTAGTCACTTGTAGGAGTAGTTGTTATCAATTTTATTGAAGTTGGTTCACTTTTGTTTGAAGTTACTAAAAATTTCAGATTATTTCAGAAAATAATGAAGAGACTTTTGAGGGGCTCGTCGAGCCGAAGCTCGAAGGAAAAACAAAAGGAAGAAGCATAGAAGCCCAAATATAATTTGCCTCGCACCGCGGAGGTCCGGCCATGTGAATGGCCTTCCGATGACTTCTTGAGGAGAGCCGGAATTTATGAGGATTTTTATTTATTGATTGGGAATGCTGGCCTCACCAACTTCCTTCGCGACCAACGTCATCAGTATCTCTTACTCACTAATACTTTCGTGCAAAACTTCTACTATTTTCCTAAGGAATCACCTCCATCAGTAGAGTTCCATTTATATGACGTTGTTAAGAAGATGCCATTAGCTGAATTTTGCGAGGTTTGCAAAATACCTTTTGAGGGTACCTTAGATGAACCACACTGTAATGAAGTGGAAGCATTTATTAACACTATCACTGTGGGAGAAACTAGGAAGGTTTCTGATGCAAGAATTACTAGCATACATTTCCATGTGTTACGCTACTTTGCCTTATTTGCTAGTCGTTGCTTGATTGGTCGTGGAAACTGTGGAAACCTTAGTGTTCCTGATATTATCATTTTGTTCCATGGTTTATACCGTAATAACTCTGTTAGTATGGGTGGAATTGTTGCTAGACGGTTAAGTCTGAACCGTACCAAGGGCCCCATCTTTGGAGGCATTTATGCTTCACGCCTAGCTGAATATTTTGGCATACCTATTAGGCATTTTGATAAAGAAGAAAAATTGTTGCCTAGAGCTTATCTAGATTATAAGAGTATGCTAGCACATGATTTTATTGTTAAGAGTCGTGAAGGGGGGCTTAAGTATAAATTGTACTTTGATAAACATCACCCTGAGACTATTACTTTACCTGCTCCTTCTTTGTTTAACTTGTCTGCCGGTCCTCACCTCATTCCGTGGGCAGCCGTTCAAGCCTATCGGAATCCTGCACCAGCCCCGGAACCGGAACCACAATATGAGCCTCCACGCCAGTCTGTTTATTCTTGGGATCCGAAGGTGGCTGCCAGCCAGTGGCAGTCAGAGTCCTCTTCAACACAGTACGACCCCAGCTACACCTACGGGCATCCGCCAGGCTATCCCTGGCAATAAACCAACTTAGGCCAAAAACCTAAGCTTGGGGGAGTACGTATTTCCCACAGACATTACATTCATGTTCACACACACTCATTGCTAGATGTCGGTGCTCATACTCTTTCACTGTAATATCCATGCTAGTTTATTTTATTTTTCCTGCTTTCTTCTTGTGTGTTTGTTAAACTTTAAGAAAAACCAAAAAAATTAGTAGTAACTTCTAGTTAGTTTACTTTTCCTGCTGTAGTAGTCATAATTAAAAAAGAAAACCCAAAAATATTTCCTGTTCTTCTTTTGCTTGTTGGGAGCCTTCCCGTGTAAATAGTTTTATTTCTTTTCTTTTCTTTGTGGGTCAATAGGAGAAGACCATGATTAAATTGTTGAAGTGGCTCTTAGATGCTTTATTGTTGATTTAACCAAGAGCCCATATTGCCTTGTCTTCTCCTGCTTATTGAATGCTCACAGATTCCAAATTTAGTCCAATGCACGTGCACTCTTATTATTATTCACATCGTTTGGTCGTGCAAGTGAAAGGCAATTACGATGATATATGATGGACCGACTGAGATGGGAAAAGCTGGTATGAACTCGACCTCTCTTGTTTTTGTAAATATGATGAGTTCATCATTCTTGATTCAGCTTATTATGAATAAACATGTTTGCAATGACAATAAAAGATCATAGTTGCTTATGCCATGCTTGATTAGCTATGAGTTATAATGGTTTACCTTGCGTGCCAACATGCTATTAAAATGGTTGTGATGTGGTATGATGGGGTGGTATCCTCCTTTGAATGATTTAAGTGACTCGACTTGGCACATGTACACACATGTAGTTGAAACAAATCAACATAGCCTTCACAATATTTATGTTCATGGTGGATTATATCCTACTCATGCTTGCATCCAATGTTTATTAATTTTAGTGCATGTTCATGACTGTTGTCGCTCTCTAGTTGGTCGCTTCCCAGTCTTTTGCTAGCCTTCACTTGTACTAAGCGGGAATACTGCTTGTGCATCCAATCTTAAACCCCAAAGTTATTCCATATGAGTCCACTATACCTTCCTATATGCAGTATCTACCTGCCGTTCCAAGTAAATTTGTATGTGCCAAACTCTAAACCTTCAAATAAACATTTTGTTTTGTATGCTCGAATAGCTCATGTATCAACTATGGATGTCCTTATCTTCCATGTTAGGCAGTTTATTCTCAATAGGAGTGGACTCTGCTCCTCACTCACGAGAACATGGCTGGTCACCAGGATGCCCAGTCCCATGCTTTATGCAAACTAAATCAAAATTAATTGCAAACAAAACTCCCCCTGGGACCTGATGTATGTTGGAGGCACTCGTTGTTTCGAGCAAGGCGTGGATTGATGCTTGTTGGTGGAGGGGGAGTATAAACTTTACCATTCTGTTTGGGAACCGCCTATAATGTGTGTAGCATGGAAGATGTCGCCATCTCTTAGTTGTTATGTTGACAATGAAAGTATACCGCTCAAAATATTATTTATCTCTATTTCAAAATCGAGCTCTGGCACCTCTACAAATCCCTGCTTCCCTCTGCGAAGGGTCTATCTATTTAATTTTATGTTGAGTCATCACCCTCTTATTAAAAATCATTAGCTGGAGAGCGCAACTGTCATTTGCATTCATTACTGTTAATTTATATTGGGTATGACTATGACTGGATCTCTTTTACCATGAGTTACAATGTCTAGTCAGTCCTTGATCTTTAAAGGTGCTCTGCATTTATGTTTTGCGGTCTCGTAAAGGGCTAGCGAGATACCATCTTGTTATATCATATTATGATTGTTTTGAGAAAGTGTTGTCATCCGAGATTTATTATTATGACTTGCTAGTTGATTATGCCATTGATATGAGTAAACATGAGACCTGAGAATTATTGCAAATGTGGTTAGTTATAATCTTTGCTGAAAACTTGAATGTCAGGCTTGACATATTTACAACAACAAGAGCAAACAAAGTTTATAAAAGTTTTTCTTTTCTCTTTCGGTTTGTCAACTGAATTGCTTGAGGACAAGCAAGGGTTTAAGCTTGGGGGAGTTGATACGTCTCCGTCGTATCTACTTTTCCAAACACTTTTTCCCTTGTTTTGGACTCTAACTTGTATGATTTGAATGGAACTAACTCGATCTGACGCTGTTTTCAGCAGAATTGCCATGATGTTGTTTTATGTGCAGAAAACAAAAGTTCTCGGAATGACCTGAAACTCCACGGAACATCTTAGAAAAAATAATAAAAAATCCTCGCCAAAGATGAAGACCAGGGGGCCCACACCCTATCCACTTATTGTCTCTAGTGTCCATTATGTTCTGAGATTGATGTTGCTATGACTTTGCTATGCTTATGCTTGTCCCTAGGGCCCGAGTGCCATGATTTCAGATCTGAACCTATTATGTTTTCATGAATATATGTGTGTTCTTGATTTTATCTTGCAAGTCTATGTGTTATGATCCGACAAACCCGAAGTGACAATAATCAGGATACTTCTCGGTGATGACCATAGTTTGAGGAGTTCATGTAGTCACTATGTGCTAATGCTTTGTTCCGGTTCTCTATTAAAAGGAGGCCTTAATATCCCTTCGTTTCCATTAGGACCCCGCTGCCATGGGATGGTAGGACAAAAGATGTCATGCAAGTTCTTTTCCATAAGCACGTATGACTATATTCGGAATAGATGCCTACATTACATTGATGAATTGGAGCTAGTTCTGTGTCACCCTATGTTATGACTATTACATGATGAACCGCATCCGGCATAATTATCCATCACCGATCCAATGCCTACGAGCTTTCCATATACTGGTTTATGCTTATTTACTTTCCCGTTGCTATTGTTACAATCACTACAAAACACCAAAAATATCACTTTTGCTTCCGTTACTTTTGTTACCGTTACCACTACTATCATACTACTTTGCTACTAAACATTTTGCTGCAGATATTAAGTTATCCAGGTGTGGCTGAATTGACAACTCAGGTTCCAATACTTGAGAATATTCTTTGGCTCCCCTTGTGTCGAATCAATAAATTTGGGTTGAATACTCTACCCTCGAAAGCTATTGCGATCCCCTACACTTGTGGGTTATCAGACGTGCTCAAGGGTCTGAAGAGGCCATCAAGACGTCGTCGGGGTCTTGATTCTGCTACGCCCGCATCGGCCGCCGTGGTGGGGACTGCACCATGGGGACAGCCCCCTCCGTTCGGCCAGCAGTGCGGGCGGTTGCCGTCGCTTGGGGAGGTCGTGGCGGGCCGGCTCGTCGTGATCCCCCAGCCTCAGCGAAACTGAGCAAGCTCTGGATGGTGGGACGCCATTCATCCATTTGCTTGGCTGCCGGCAGAAACCTTAGTAGTAGCTGAGCTCGCGCCATGGCCTCCGTGGCCGTGCTTGGCATAGATGTTGATGACATCGACCGTACCATCGCCTGGCTCCTGATGGTGCCAGTGGCGGCGATGGCGGTAGTGTCGCATCCACGCAGCTGTGGAACGTCCGCTTGGGCAGCGGGGTCGTGCGGCGGTGGTGCTCGAGGGTCAGTGGCTCCGTTGGGCGCAGCGGTCTGGTCGGCTCGCCTGGGAGGAGGCACATGTGCCGTGACCGCCCTCGTGGCGGGGGAGGTTGGGGGATGATAGCTCGTCCCGGAACAAGCGTCGTTGCTATGGCTGCGCGCACTGGTGGGAGGAGGGGGCGCGAGCGGAGTGACCCCCTCGTCCAGACCTTGTGGAGCGTGACTGTCGAGACGCTGCTGACGTTGTTCTCCCCCGACATCTCCAGCCCCCGTGTCGGCCGCAGGGGGAGTGGTGATGGCGCCACCTGCTCCAGCCACGCCCCAACAGCACTCACTTCCTCGCTCATCCCCGCATCCCCCGCAACATCAGAGGCTGCAGGCGGCGGACCCTTCGAGGTGGATGGATGGGCCGACGGGCCGGACTTCTTCTTCTTGTGCGCCATGGTCGATGGTGTCATCGAAGATGAAGATGTCGATGAAGATGAAGTGCTGCGTACGCTTTTAGGTTCGTGCAAGCGAGCCCCCTACCTGGCACGCCAAAGATGCCGCGGGATAGCCGCTACCACCTATGGGACCGGGCGGCCCCTTGCTGGTTCGGCGGGGGACTTCGCGTTGCACAAAGAGTAGATCAGCGCACGGCAGCATGGCAGAGAGTACACAAGCAATTTACCCAGGTTCGGGCCGCCGCGAGGCGTAAGACCCTACTCTTGCTTTGGTGGATTGATGGTGGAATGAGTATGCTGGGGCGTAGTACACTTGCCCGGCAAGGTTTGACTAGGGGCCATAGCAGCTACGCGTGTATGTTGGCGTGGGTTCTTCAACTTTCCAACCTTCTAACCCTTCCTATGAGTGCCATGGGCCTCCTTTTATAGATGAAGGGGTCACCACAGTGGCAAAGTGGTCATTATCCACTGATATAATAGCAAACAGTACTATCATACCTAACTCTGCGGGCTGACAGGATGCATTAAATGCACCGCTTAGTGTCACATCACTGGTTGCCCGGCAAGGCCTGCCGGGCTATCCTGCCACTCGCTTTGTTCCTTGACACATCGTGGGGCCGGTGTCATCATGGGTTTCCACAGAGGAAATGGCTGCCATGTGGCGAATGGCTGCCACTTAACGATATTGCGGCTTGACACCACACTGATTGACGACGTGGGTCGTGCCTGAGTGGTTGGCGGGGTGGTTCAACCCCCGCGATCCCCGGCTGCTCTGCCGGGGAGTCTTGATTGCTTGCTTCTTTTGTGGCCTCGCCACTTGTCGGGCTCGCCTGCCCAGCAGGGCAGACCCTTCTCTCGACGATATCTTGCTCCTGTGACTCGATCCTGGTCCCTCTGAGCTGCGTGTTGGTTCTTAAAATCTCTTGGTTCTTCAATATCTGACTTAAGCTGGTGCTTCAGTCTTGATCTTGTGCCTTTGCACAGTTGGACAACAGACCCAGGGTTTGTTGCACCGACACCCTCTCTCTCCCGTTACTCCATAGTTCTTTCGTCCTTGTTCTAGTAGCGCTCGGCAAAGCCCCGCTGAACTAGCTCCACCACCACCGTCACCACCATGTCCTCGTGCTAGTTGTGATCCCATCTACTTCTCTGCCTTCTCTTGCTGGATCAAGGAGGAGGAGACGTCATCGAGCCGCACGTGTGCTAAACTCAGAGGTGTCGTCCGTTCGGCACTAGATCGCTTGGATCATGATCGGATCGCGAAGAGTACAACTACGTCAACAACATTATATACGCTTCCCCTTTCGGTCTACGAGGGTACGTAGACATACTCTCCCCTATCGTTGCTATGCTTCTCCTAGATAGATCTTGGGTGTTCGTCGGAACTTTTCTGATTTTCATGCTTCATTCCCGATCACTAGATTGATTTTTCTTGCAATGGGAAGAGGTGCTTTGTGATGGGTTCGATATTGCGGTGCTCAATCTCAGTGAAAAAAAAGACATGACATGCATGTATCATTGCTATTAAGGATAAAAAGATGGGGTCTATTCCTACATGAATAGATCTTGTCTACATCATGTCATCGTTATTATTGCATTACCCCGTTTTCCATGAACTTAATACACTAGATGTGTGCTGGATAGCGATCGATGCGTGGAGTAATAGTAGTAGATGCAGGCAGGAGTCAATCTACTAATCTTGGACGTGATGCATATATACATGATCATTGCTTTGGATATCGTCATAATTATTTGCTTTTCTGTCAATTGCCAACAATAATTCTCGAGAGAAGCCTCTAGAGAAATCTACAGCCGCTGGGTCTATCTCCTATCATATTAAACTCAAAATACCTTGCTGCGTTTTCCCTTTATTTATTTTATTTTGTGTTTTAGTTAGATCTATTAATCAAATCTCATCCAATTTAATCTATCTCAATACCGATGAGGGATTGACAACCCCTCTTACGCTTGGCTTGTAAGTTGTTGTTGTTGTGCAGGTGTTGTTTACATAGTGTTGCTTGGTTCTCCTACTGGATTGATAACCTTGGTTTCATAACTGAGGGAAATAATAACCGTTGCTATGCTGCATCATCCTCTCCTCTCTGAGGAAATACCAACGCGGATAGAAGCAACC
The DNA here is from genome assembly GCA_021605145.1 of Aegilops bicornis. Lineage (NCBI taxonomy): Eukaryota > Viridiplantae > Streptophyta > Magnoliopsida > Poales > Poaceae > Aegilops > Aegilops bicornis. The sequence continues at coordinate 357,933,755 of CM038672.1, read as the reverse complement.
ATGAAGAATTTCTGGCGCCGTTGCCAGGGAGACATCATCAACATCAATCAGGTTCCTACACACAAACTCTCATATCCTTGCAATTACTTTATTTGCCATTTGCCTCTCGTTTTCATCTCAACCACTTCTAAAATGTTTCTTGCAAATATCTAAATATATTTTTTGTTTGCCTTTTTCTCGTTTGATCTTTTGTTTGCTTGCCCACTTTATCGGTATGGCTAGTTCTTCCCTTGCTACGTGCACCCCTGAAAATGAAGTTCTCAATTTTAAGCAAAGGGGAGGAGAGAATTTAATTGTGTCCCTCTATGGATGTTTTGAATGCCATGGGTAATTTAGTGGGATCACCACCTATCATTATCAATGAAATGACTTCAACTCTTGAGCATATTATGCAAAGGCTAGATGCTATTGCAAAGAAAATGCTCACTCTAGAACACATTGAAAATTTGGATAAAAAGATTCATGATCATGCTAATCAAATTGGGTCAAAGATAGGAGATACTTTTAATTGGAAAAAACCCGTATTTGACGAAAGGGTAGAAGAGAGACCTGCTTGGATTGATAAATTGGAAGAAATTTTCAGTAACTTGAGCTTGACTTTTTCTTCGTTAAAATTATCGAAAAAACTCCTACTAGTAAGAATTGCAAGTCTACACATGTTCCTAAAAACAAGGGTGCCGCTTCTAGTAGCAACAATGAAGACTTAAAATGATTAGTATTCACCCCAACTTTGTTGAAGTGATAAAAAACTCTACTTGCAAGAGTGAATTCTTCAATTTTATTCCTAGGAGCGTGATTATTGAAAATATGAATGCCAGATCTTTGAGGAATTATGGTTGTGTGATTGAGGAATTGGAAACTAAAGATGACAACACTTGAATCTATGCATTATGCCTAGCTAGGGGCGTAAAATGATAGCGCTTGTTGGGAGGCGACTTAGTAGTTATCTTTCAAATTATTGATTATCTTTTTGTTCTTCAATAAATATGAAATTACACTTTTGGTATGATTGTGTTTTAATTAGTGTTTGTGCCAAGTGATGCCTTTAGGATGGTTTGGGTGATAGTTCATTTCATCCTGTTGGAAAACAGAAACTTTTGCATACAGTAGAAGAATTAATGTGCTCTGCTGGAGCAACAAAAAATTCTGAATTTTTTACACAATATTTATACACAAATTGCCTACATTGTCCTAATGTTTCAGAATTTTTGGAGTTACAGAAGTATGGTTAAAGTCCGGATTACTACAGACTGTTCTATTTTTGACAGATTCTGTTTTTGTTGGATTGTGTGCTTATTTTGATGAATCTATGGATTGTATCGGTGGGTATAAGCCATGGTAAAGTTATAATACTACAGGCATAATGCAATAATAAAATACGAATGAGTCTGCAACTGTACTTAGAGTGGTGATTTGCTTTATTATACTAACGGATCTCACGAAGTTTTTTGTTAAGTTTTGTGTGATTGAAGTTTTCAAGTTTTGGGTGAGATCACGATGGATGAAGGAATAAGGAGTGAAAAGAACCTAAGCTTGGGGATGCCCATGGCACCCCAAGGTAATATTCAAGGAGAACCAAGCCAATAAGCTTGGGGATGCCCCAGAAGGCATCCCCTCTTTCTTCTAACGACCATCGGTAATTTTACTTAGAGCTATATTCTTATTCGTCACATATCATGAGTTTTGCTTGGAGCGTCTTGTATTATATGAGTCTTTTCATTTTTTTCCTTTTAGTTTGCCACAATCATCCTTGCTGGACACACCTATTTGAGAGAGCCATAATGATGCTATGATTTGTTAGAATTGCTCTATGTGCTTCACTTAAATTTTTTGAGCAATGGAATTGCTCTATGTGCTTCACCTAAATTTTTTGAGCTATGGAATTGCTCTATGTGCTTCACTTAAATTTTTTTAGCTATGGAATTGCTCTAGTTCTTCACTTATATCTTTTTTAGCACAGTGGTGCTTTAATTTTGAAAAAATATGCTCTCATGCTTCACTCAGATTATTTTGGGAGTTAGTAGAATTTTGAAGAAATGTCCTCTCATACTTCACTTACATTATTTTGAGAGATGAAAATTTTGAAGAAATATTTGTGCTCTTGTTCTTCACTTAAATTTGTTTGAGAGCTTGTTATAAGCAATGGTGATATATGAAATTAGTCCCAAAGTGATAGATGTTCAATAGGGATAATAAAAACTATCATCAAGATCATTGGACAATATAAACTTGATTCCTTTCAATAGTTTTGCGATATGGAGATAGTAATATGTGAGTCATGTTGGTGAGTAATTATGCTTAGTAAGAATATTGGTGTTAAGGTTTGTGATTCCCTATGCAAGCACAGAAGTCAATAGTTATGCAATGAAGTTACATCCTACTTGTGGTGCATCATTCGGTGTTAGTTATGCTTAATGCTCGTTTATGATCGTTTTCGTTTTTTGGTTGGTTGCTTCTCAATCTATTTGCTACCTTTCCTTGTACTAAGCGAGAATACTGCTTGTGCATCCAAAATCCTAAACCAAGTTGTGCCAAACGAGTCCACCATACTAATGTCACTTGAACTACATCGGTATTTCCCCAAAGAGGAAGGGATGACGCAGCACAACTACGGTAGGTATTTCCCTCAGTTATGAAACCTTATCAATCTAGTAGGAGAACCAAGCAACACTATGTAAATGGTACATGCACACAAAGAACAAATACTTGCAACCCGATGCTTATGAGGGTTTCTCAATCGCTCTTACGGGTAACGGCGTAGGAAATTGTCAAGTTGACGGGATAAAATTGTGATAGATTGGATAAATAGATCTTGATAAAATGCGAAATAATAAATAAAAAGTGCAGCAAAGGATTTTTGGGTTTTTGGAATAATAGATCTGAAAACAAAAGCAAATAAAAATAAATCTCAAAGCAAATATGATAAAGAATAGACCCGGGGGCCGTAGATTTCACTAGTGGCTTCTCTCGAGAAAATAGCATACGGTGGGTAAACAAATTACTGTTGTGCAATTGATAGAACCTCAAATAATTATGACGATATCCAGGAAATGATAAATATATAGGCATCACGTCCAGGATTAGTAAACCGACTCCTGCCTACATCTAATACTATTACTCCACACATCGACCACTATCCAGCATGCATCTTGTGTATTAAGTTCATGGAGAAAGGGAGTAATGCAATAAGAACGATGACATGATGTAGACGAGATCTATTCATGTAGGAATAGCCCCCATCTTGTTATCCTTAATAGCAACAATGCATGTGTGTCTTGCTGCCCCTTCTGTCACTGGGAAAGAACACCGCACGATCGAACCCATCACAAAGCACCTCTTCCCATGGCAAGAAAAATCGATCTAGTTGGCCTAACTAAACCAAAGATTCGAAGAAGAAATACGAGGCTATAAATAATCATGCATATAAGAGATCAAAGAAGACTCAAATAATATTCACGGATAAAAGATCTGATCATAAACTCAAAGTTCATAGGATCCCAACAAACACACTGCAAAAAGAGTTACATCAAATAGATCTCCAAGAGACCATAGTATTGAGAATCAAAAGAGAGAGAGAGAGGAAGCCATCTAGCTACTGCCTACGAACCCGTAAGTCTACAATGAACTACTCACGCATCATCGGAGAGGCACCAATGAGGATGATGAACCCCTCCGTGATGGTGTCTAGATTGGATCTCGTGGTTATGGAACTTGCGGCGGCTGGAATTGTGTTTCGTCAACTTCCCTAGGTTTTTTGGAATATTTGGGGATTTATAGGGCGAAGAGAAGGTGCAGGAGGCCACCGAGATGGATGGGCAAAACCCACTAGGGTGCGCCTGGGCCCCCAGGCGCGCCCAGGTGGGTTGTCCCCCCTCAGGGAACCCCTCTGGTACTTCTTTGTCCCATGTTGTTTCTTCTGGTCCTTTAAAATTCTCCAAAAAGTTTTGCTGCGTTTGGACTCCGTCTGGTGCCAATATTCCTCGAAGTAAAAAAAAATAAGAGAAAAAACAGCAACTGGCACTGGGCACTATGTCAATAGGTTAGGCACAAACAATTCTATAATGTTTCTATAAAATGATTGTAAAACATCCAAGAATGATACTATAACAACATGGAACAAGCAAAAATTATAGATACGTTGGAGACATATCAGCATCCTCAAGCTTAATTCCTACTCGTCCTCGAGTAGGTAAATGATAAAAACAGAATTTTTGATGTGTAATGCTACCTAACATGTTCATCACATATTCTTTTCTTTTGTAGCATGGGCATTTGGACTTTTATATGATTCAAAGCAATAGTCTAGTTTTGACATGAAGATTTCAATACTAAAGCATATCAACAAGCAACCATGTCTTTCAAAATATCAAATACTAAAGAAAGTTATCCCCAGCCCATCATGCTCAATCATTGATTCATTCATGAAACACACTAGCATATTAGCTACATCCAATGCTCAAGTATGATCATAGTGCCCCTTAGTTGGTGCTTTATAAGAGAAGATGGAGACTCAAATAAAAATAAAAATTGCATAAAGTAAATAGATAGGCCCATCGCGGAGGGAAGTAGGGATTTGTAGAGGTGCCAGAGCTCAAAGCTAAAATTGGGAGATAATTTTTTTGAGAGGCATACTTTTCCCGTCAACGAAAATGACTAAGTAATTCAGAACACTTTTCATGGTAGATATATCATAGGAGGTTCCGAAACAAACAATAAGGTTGTCGGTGCAACAGACCCTGGGTATGTTGGCCAACTGTGCATAGGCACAAGATCAAGATTGAAGCACCAGCTCAAGACAGGGATTGAAGGCCCAAGAGATTTGAAGAACCTGTATACAACCCAGAAAAACCAAGGATGAGTCAGGGAACAAGATATCTACGAGGAAAGGGCCTCCCTCACTGTGCAGGCGAGCCCGGTAAGGGGCAAGGCCACCACAAGAAGAAAGCTACCAAGACTCCCCGACAGAGCCTGCCGGGGCTTGAGGGGCCTGAACCACCCCGCCAACCGCGCAAGTACGACCCACGTCGTCAATCAGTGCGGTGTCAAGCCGCAAGGTGATTAAGTGGCAGCATTTGCCACATGCAGCCATCTCCTACAGAAGAAACCCACAGGTGACACCCGTCCAATGACGTGTCAAGGGAACAGATGCGGAGCTGGTGAGATAAGCCCGGCAGGCCTTGCTGGGCAGCTGGTGATGTGACACTGAGCGGTGCATTTAATGCACCCTGTCAGCCCGCAGAGTTAGGTATGATAGCACAGTTTGCTATCATATCAGTGGGTAATGACCGTTTTGCCATTGTGGTTACCCCTTAATCTATAAAAGGAGGCCCATGGCATTTGTAGGAGGGGGTTAGAGGGTTGGAAACTTGACAAACCCAAGCCACCATACGCTTGTGGTCACCGTAGCCCTGAGGCAGGCCTTGCCGGGCAAGTGTACCACGCACCACCACGTTCATTTCCACCATCAATCCACCAAAGCAGGAGTAGGGTCTTACGCCTCGCGGCGGCCCGAACCTGGGTAAATTGCTTGTGTGCTCTCTGTCGTGCTGCAGTGCGCTGATCTGCTCTTTGTGCAACGCGACGTCCCCCGTTGAACCAGCAAGGGGCCGCCCGGTCCCGCGACATCTTTTGCGCGCCAGGTAGGGGGCTCGCTTGTGCGAACCTGAAAGCATGCACATCACGTCATCTTCATCTTCGATGACGCCATCGACCATGGTACGCAAGAAGAAGAATTCCGGCCCTTTGGCCGAGCCATCCAGCTCGAAGGCTCCGACGCCCGCGGCCTCAGATCCGCAGGGGATGCGGGGAAAAGTGAGGACGTGAGCGCTGCTGGGGGCGTGGCAAGAGCAGGTGGTGCCATCGCCACTCCCCCTACGTCCGACACGGGAGCTGAAGGCGTCGGAGGAGAACAGCTTCATCAGCGTTTAAACGGTAAAGCTCCGCAAGGTGCGGACCGGAGGGTGACTCCGCTTACACCCCCTCCTCGCACTGGTGGGCGTAGCCACAACAACGGCGCTCGGTCCGGGATGAGCCACCGCCCTCCGGCCGTCCCTGCCATGCGTTTGGTCAAGGCACGTGTGTCTCCTCCCGGACGAGCCGACCCAACCACTGTACCCGAAGGAGCCGTGGACCCTCGAGCGCCATAGTCGCGCGACCCCGCTGCTCAGGTGGCCGCCCCACCGCAGTGCGGGCACGCCACCGCCGCCGCCGCCGCGGGCACCGTTAGGAGCCAGGCGACGGTGCGGTCAAGGTCATCAACTTCCATGCCAAGCACGGCCACGAAGGCTATGGCACGGGCCCAACTGCTACTAAGGTTCCCGCCAGCAGCCGAGAAAATGGATGAATGGCGTGCCACCATCCGGAGTCTGCTCGGTTTCGCTAAGGCTGGGGGCTCGCGACGTGTTGGCCCGCCACAACCTCCCCAAGTGATGATGACTGCCCGTACTGTTGGCCGAACGGAGGGGGTTGTCCCCACTGTGCAGTCCCCACCACGGTAGCAGGCACGGGCACAGCAAGGTCAAGATCCCGACGACGTCTCGATGGCCTCTTTTGACCCTCGAGCACGTCCAGGCCAACGGCGAACCCCGGAGGATAGGTGTCGGAGAGACGCGTGCATCATCATGGGACGGCCCCTCGACGACTCCCGCTAGAAAAACGGATGCGGCGGCCTCGACATCGACGAGCCTGCGTTCAGTGTTGGCGGGTGCCTACCTTTCAAAGTCTGCTGCCCTGCCTTTGCATTCTAGCTGCGGCAAAGTCCGTTGGTCGTCCGTCCGCACGTTCAAGCCAGAGATACCCGAGAAGTACGACGGGAGACTGAACCCGGTAGAGTTCTTGAGAATCTACACCATCGCTGTTCAGGCTACCGGGGGAAGAGACGAGAAGGTGTTCGCCAACTATTTCCCATTGGCTCTCAAGTCCAACGTGAGATCTTGGCTCATGCACCTGCCGGAGAACTCCATTTCTTCATGGGCATACCTATGCCACGAGTTCATCGGTGCCTTCACCGATGGCCACCAGGAGCCCGGCAGGCCCAGCGACCTACAGCTTCTCCAGCAGAAAGGAGGATAAACTCTCCGTAAGTATTTACAAAGATTTAGTAAAGTCCATAGGGATATTCCGAATATCCATCTGGCAGCTGTTATAGCGGCCTTCCAGTCCAATGTGCGTAACCGTCACATTCGTTCTAAGATGAATGTGCGGTTGCCCAAGACTGTGAAGGAGCTGTACACATTAGTGGATAAGTGTGCTCGGATGGAGGAAGGAAGGAAGTTGCCCGGGGAGGAGGATTGCATCAATGTTGATTCAGAGGAAGAAGATGAATCAACCAGTCAAAGAAAGGGCAAGAAGCGCAACAAGAAGCCAAGAGATAAGACAGTGATAACTGCGGAAGGTTCTCGCACGCCTAGTACTGGCAAGAAGGCCAAGGCTGAGGCCCCCGGCAAGGAAGTTGCCGTGTACACTGCTTGCCGGGAATCCGCTGCCGCGGAAAAAGCCGGGAAAGGTGATGGGTCAGATCAAGAAGATCCACCGACCAAGGCCCACTTAATCGACACGCTCCGTCAGATCTACTTTTCCAAACACTTTTGCCCTTGTTTTGGACTCTAACTTGTATGATTTGAATGGAACTAACTCGGATCGACGCTGTTTTCAAAGAATTGCCATCTTTGTTGTTTTATGTGCGTAAAACAAAAGTTCTCGGAATGACCGTAAACTCCACATGATGTCTTATAAAAAATAATAAAAATCCTCGCCAAAGATGAAGACCAGGGGCCCACACCTTGTCCACGAGGGTGGGGCGCCTCTAGGGCGCCGCCTCTACCTCGTGGGCCCCCTGGACACCTTCCGACGCCAACTCCAACTCTATATATTGGCTTTTGGGGAGAAAAAAATCAGAGAGAAGAAATCATCGCGTTTTACGATACGGAGTCACCGCCAAGGCCTAATCTCTCTCGGGAGGGCTGATCTGGAGTTCGTTCGGGGCTCCGGAGAGGGGGATTCGTCGCCATCGTCATCATCAACCATCCTCCATCACCAATTTCATGATGCTCACCGTCGTGCGTGAGTAATTTCATCGTAGGCTTGCTAGACGCTGATGGGTTGGATGAGATTTATCATGTAATCGAGTTAGTTTTGTTAGGGTTTGATCCCTAGTATCCATTATGTTCTGAGATTGATGTTGCCATGACTTTCCTATGCTTAATGCTTGTCACTAGGGCCCGAGTGCCATGATTTTAGATCTGAACCTATTATGTTTTCATGAATATATGTGAGTTCTTGATCCTATCTTGCAAGTCTATAGTCACCTATTATGTGTTATGATCCGACAACCCCAAAGTGACAATAATCGGGATACTTCTCGCGATGACCATAGTTTGAGGAGTTCATGTATTCACTATGTGCTAATGCTTTGTTCCGTTCTCTATTAAAAGGAGGCCTTAATATCCCTTAGTTTCCATTAGGACCCCGCTGCCACGGGAGGGTAGGACAAAAGATGTCATGCAAGTTCTTTTCCATAAGCACGTATGACTATATACGGAATACATGCCTACATTACATTGATGAATTGGAGCTAGTTCTGTGTCACCCTATGTTATGACTATTACATGACGAACCGCATCCGCATAATTATCCATCACTAATCCGGTGCCTACGAGCTTTCCATATAATGGTTCTCGCTTATTTACTTTCCCGTTGTTATCAAGTATAATCACTACAAAATACCAAAAACATTACTTTTCTTTGTCTTTACTTTTGTTACCGTTACCGCCACTATCATATTACTTTGCTACTAAACACTTTGCTGCAGATACTAAGTTTCGGTGTGGTTGAATTGACAACTCAGCTGCTAATACTTGAGAATATTCTTTGGTTCCCCTTGTGTCGAATCAATAAATTTGGGTTGAATACTCTACCCTCGAAAGCTGTTGCGATCCCCTATACTTGTGGGTTATCAAGACCTTTTTATGGCGCCGTTGCCGGGGAGCATAGCTCTATTCTCTGAGTTATTTGGGATTTATATCTGCTGGACACTATGAAGAATTTGAAAGACGCTAAGACAACAATTTATCCCTCAACTACGAGGGGAGGTAAGGAACTGCCATCTAGCTCTGCACTTGATTCACCTTCATTATGAGTAACCTTGCGACACCTAAGCCTCGCTTCGCTATTCGTTCCAATATGTCGCATGTTATTGATGATGCCACTTCTGCTATGCATGATACTTATGATGAAACTACTTCTATGCTTGATACTACTATGCCCCTTGGTGAATTTCTAGATGAACAAATTGCTAGGGTTGGAGAAAAAGAAATTATTGAATCTGAATATGATGATGAAAGTGATGATGAAAATATGCCTGTTATTCCTGAGGGTTATGTTTTTGATATGGAATCTTTTGCATCTATTTTTGCTTGTAAAGATAGATATGAACTTAAAAGATTATTAGTTAAATGGAACAAAGAATCTTTTAGAGACAGAATGAAACCTGACCCTGCTTTTGCTACTTCACCTATCTGTGTTCCTGATAAGGATTATGAATTTTCTGTTGATCTAGCTATAATTACTTTGGTCGAATCTGATCCTTTTTATGGCTATGAATCTGAAATCATTGCGGCACATCTTACTAAGTTAAATGATATAGCCACTGTTTACTAATGATGAGAGATCGCGCTACTTTTATATACTCAAAATATTTCCGTTCTCATTAAAGGGTGATGCTAAAATATGGTTTAATTCTCTTGATCCTGGTTGTGTGCGTAGTCCCCAGGATATGATTTATTACTTCTCTGCTAAATATTTCCCTGCTCATAAGAAACAAGCTGCTTTGAGGGAAATATATAACTTCATGCAAATTAAAGAAGAGAGTCTCCCACAAGCTTTGGGGAGGCTTCTCAAGTTACTTAATGCTTTGCCTGATCATCCGCTTAAGAAACCTGAAATACTTGATATCTTTTATAATGGACTAACCGATGCTTCCAGAGATTACCTGGATAGTTGTGCTAGTTCTCTTTCCAGGGAAAGAACACCGGATAAAGCTGAAATTCTATTGAATAATATGTTGGCAAATGAAAATAATTGGGCACCTCCTGAGCTAGCTTCTGCTCTAATTACTTAGCCTATCCCTAAACCAACTCCGAAGAAGAGAGGTGTTCTATTTCTCAGTCCTGAAGATATGCAAGAGGCAAAGAAATCTATGAAAGAAAAAGGTATTAAAGCTGAAGATGTTAAGAATTTACCTCCTATTGAAGAAATACATGGTCTTAATCTACCGCCTCTTGAAGAAACTTATGATATTGATCCATTACTTATTGAAGAACCTCCTGATCCCGATAACTTTGACCACGGTAGTAAAGGTAAATTCTCTCTCTGAGATATGATAAAGTCAAGTCCCTCCTACTAAAATTGCTAGTCAGTGCTTGGACGAGTTTGATAGCTTTATGTTTAAGCAAGATGACTTTAATGCTTATTTTGGTAGACAATTAAAACAAGATGCTTATATTATTAAACGCTTGGGTGACTATATGGCTAATATTAGAGGTGAACTTAAACTTGTTAGCAAACATGCTTCTATGGTTACCACTCAAGTAGAACAAGTACTTAAAGCTCGGAAAGAAGTGCTTGATGAACTGAATAGTAAGAAAAATGATTATGCTATTAGAGTGGCTATTAGAACTGGTAGAATGACTCAGGAACCTTTGTATCCTGAAGGCCACCCTAAGAGAATCGAGCAAGATTCTGAGAGAAATAATACTGATGTGCCTAGTTCTTCTAAAAGGAAGAAAAAGAAAAATGATAGGACTTTGCAAACTTCTAGTGAACCTATTGCTGAACCATTCGAGAATCCAAATGATATCTCTATGTCCGATCTTTGAAACACAACTGGTAATGAACAGGAACCTAGTGAAAATGTTAATGATGATGTTCATGATGATGCTCAACCTAGTAATGATAATGATGTAGAAGTTGAACCTGCTGTTGATCTTGATAACCCACAATCAAAGAATCAACGTTATGATAAAAGAGACTTCGTTGCTAGGAAACATGGTAAAGAAAGGGAACCATGGGTTCGTAAACCCATGCCTTTTCCTCCTAAACCATCCAAGAAAAGGGATGATTAGGATTTTGAGCGCTTTGCTGAAATGATTAGACCCATCTTTTTGCGTATGCGATTGACTGATATGCTAAAAATGAATCCTTATGCTAAATATATGAAAGATATTGTTACCAATAAAAGAAAGATACCGGAAGCTGAAATTTCCACCATGCTTGCTAACTATACTTTTAAGGGTGGAATACCAAAAAAACTTGGAGATCCAGGAGTACCCACTATACCATGCTCCATTAAGAGAAATTATGTTAAAACTGCTTTATGTGATCTTGGAGCCGGTGTTAGTGTTATGCCTCTCTTTATATCGTAGACTTGACTTGAATAAGTTGACACCTCTTGAAATATCTTTTGCAAATGGTCGATAAATCAACAGCTATACCTGTCGGTATTTGTGAGGATGTGACTGTTGTGGTTGCAAACGTTACTATTTGAACGGACTTTGTTATTCTTGATATTCCCGAGGATGATAGTATGTCTATTATTCTTGGAAGACCTTTGCTTAATACTGCAGGGCTGTTATTGATTGCAACAAAGGCAATGTCACTTTTCATGTTAATGGTAATGAGCATACGGTACATTTTCCGAGGAAACAACCTCAAGTTCATAGTATCAACTCTATTGGAAAAATTCCATCGATTATATTTGGAGGTTTTGAATTTCCTCTCCCTACTGTCAAGAAGAAATATGATATACTTATTATTGGGGACGTCCATATCCCCGTTGAGGTAACATAGTGTTATTCAAAATTTCTCCGATTCCATGTTATTCGGAATGAGTTTGTTAACAAGACCTGATCAACCTTGTTAGTGGATTCCTTTTGATGAGCATGAGATGGATGAAACTAGAAGCACAACATTTTGTACCCTCTTTATACTTTCATTATTTAGTTGAAATAAAGTAAAATAGTATTTTTCATGCGTCTCCCGACTTATCCGTGCAATATAAAAATACCCGAAAATAAAAAGTCCCGAGAATGCCATGCCAATTTAATATGATTTTTTCGAATATTTGAGGATTTTTAGTGCAAAAATTACCTCGGGGAGTTGCCACACGGCCACGAGGGTGGAGGGCGCGCCTACCCCCAGCGCGCCCCGCCTCGTGGGCCCATGGTGGCCCTCCTCCACTTATCCCTGCACCCATCTTCTTCCTCTGCCTCACACAAACCCGAAAAACCAACTCAAGCACGAGTTCCAAATCCACTTTTGCCGTGGTTTTCGATCTCCTTGCTCAAGCACCTCTCGCAAAACTGCTTCGGGAGATTGTTCCTTGGTATGTGACTCCTCCATTGGTACAATTAGTTTTTGTTCTAGTGCTTTATTCTTTGCAAATTTGTGTTGCATAGGTGACCATGTTCTTGAGCTTGCATGTCAAATTTATATGGTTCCAAGTAGTTCTAATGCTTGATATAGGCTCTAGGCACTTGAAGGAGTAGTTGCTATCAATTTTATTGAAGTTGGTTCACTTTTGTTTGAAGTTACTAAAAATTTCAGAAAGTTTTCAGAGGAAACAATACGTTTAGGAGGATGTTCCAAGGTGGTTCTTCAAGTAAGCAAGGTCCCAGGCTTGCAATGCGTGATGCTGACGAGGAACCACCAAGAGACGCTCTTGTGAGGCCCTGTGAATGGCCTTCGGAAAATTTTATGGAGCAAGCGGGAATCAAAGAAGAATTTAACGCATATATGCCCAATGCCGGTCTTGAGGATTTTGAGGCTGACAAATGCCCCCAATATCATGATCTCATAAGCTCATTTGTGAGGAGGTTTGAGTATTCATCTTTCGTAATTCTCCTTCACCATGTTTGATCTTTATGACAAATCTTATACCATGGACTTAGAGGATTTCACTTTTGCTTGCAAACTTCCATCTTGGGGTAGTGTCAGGGATCCCCCTAAATCTGAATTTAGAGACTTTCTTGCTAGAATAACCGTGGGGGAATCTAGAGATATAACGCAAGCCACTATAAGGAGCATTCACTTTCCTGCTATACATTATTTTGCTCTCTTGATAGGTAGATGCATAAATGCTAAGGATGAAGCATGTCACATGTGTGTCCCTGATCTCAGCATTCTCGTGGAGTGCCGTGTTAGGAGACCAATCTTATCATATGGGAGCCATTGTAGCTCGTAGGTTGCATCATAATAGACATAACGGAGATTTCTTTGGAGGAATTTATGCAACCCGCTTAGCTAATTTTCTTGAGATAGACATTTGTGAGGGTGATATGGAGTTACCCCCTACTTATTTAATTTTTGATTCTATGGTTTCCCACCAGTTTGTTGAGAGGACTGAACCACCTCTCCAGTATCGACTAATCTTTAACAAACGACATGTTGTCCGTATTACTCTTCCTGCTCCTGCCTTCTTTGATTCTCAGATAAAAGGAAGATATGTTATTACCAGAGAGGAGGCAGATGAGTACGAGAGAAGAGCGGAGGCGGCTCGACGCCACGCTGCAGTTCAGGAGGCGATAGCCGCTGCATCGCAGTATGACCCCAGCTACACCTACGGGTATCCGCCAAGCTATCCCTGGCAATAGACCAACTTAGTCCAAAAGCCTAAGCTTGGAGGAGTACGCATTTCTCACCGACATTACATTTATGTTCACACACACTCATTGCTAGATGTCGGTGCTCATACTCTTGCACTTTAATATCCATGCTAGTTTATTTTCTTTTTCCTGCTTTCTTCTCGTGTGTTTAATAAACCTTAAGAAAGACAAAAAAAATAGTATTAGTTTATTTTTCCTGCTGTAGTAGTAATAATTAAAAAGAAAACCCAAAAATATTTCCCGTTCTTCTTTTGCTTGTTGGGAGTTTTCCCGTGTAAATAGTTTTCATTTCTTTTCTTTTCTTTGGGGGTCAGTAGGAGAAGACCATGATTAAATTGTTGAAGTGGCTCTTATATGCATCATTGTTGATTTAACCAAGAGCCCATATTGCCTTGTCTTCTCCTGTTTATTGAATGCTCGCAGATTCCAACTTAGTCCAATGCACGTGCACTCTTATTATTATTCACATCGTTCGGTCGTGCAAGTGAAAGGCAATTATGATGATATATGATGGACTGACTGAGATGAGAAAAGCTGGTATGAACTCGACCTCTTTTGTTTTTGTAAATATGACGAGTTCATCGTTCTTGATTAATCTTATTATGAATAAACATGTTTTGCTATGACAATTTGAGATCATAGTTGCTCGTGCCATGCTTGATTAGCTATGAGTTATAATGGTTTACCTTGCGTGCCAACATGCTATTAAAATGGTTGTGATGTGGTATGATGGGGTGGTATCCTCCTTTGAATGATTTAAGTGACTTGACTTGGCACATGTTCACGCATGCAGTTGAAACAAATCAACATAGCCTTCACGATATTAATGTTCATGGTGGATTATATCCTACTCATGCTTGTATTCAATGTTTATTAATTTTAATGCATGTTCATGACTGTTGTCGCTCTCTAGTTGGTCGCTTCCCAGTCTTTTGCTAGCCTTCACTTGTACTAAGCGGGAATACTGCTTGTGGATCCAATCCCTTAAACCCCAAAGGTATTCCATATGAGTCCACCATACCTTCCTATATGCGGTATCTACCTGCCGTTCCAAGTAAATTTGTATGTGCCAAACTCTAAACCTTCAAATAAACATTCTGTTTTGCATGCTCGAATAGCTCATATATCAACTAGGGTTGCCCTTATCTTCTGTGTTAGGTGGGTTATTCTCAAGAGGAGTGGACTCCGCTCCTCACTCACGAGAAAATGGCTAGTCACCGGGATGCCCAGTCCCATGCTTTGTGCAAACTAAATCAAAATAATTGCAAACAAAACTCCCCCTGGGAACCGTTGAATGTTGGAGGAACTCGTTGTTTCGAGCAAGCCATGGATTGATGCTTGTGGAGGAGGGGGAGTATAAACTTTACCATTCTGTTTGGGAACCGCCTATAATTTGTTTAGCATGGAAGATATCGTCATCTCTTAGTTGTTATGTTGACAATGAAAGTATGCCGCTCAAAATATAATTTATCTCTATTTCAAAACCGAGCTCTGGCACCTCTACAAATCCTTCCTTCCCTCTGTGAAGGGCCTATCTATTTACTATTATGTCGAGTCATCACCCTCTTATTAAAAAGCACTAGCTGGAGAGCACAGCTGTCATTTTCATTCATTACTGTTAATTTATATCGGGTATGACTATGATTGGATCTCTTTTACCATGAATTACAATGTCTAGTCAGTCCTTGATCTTTGAAGGTGCTCTACATTTATGCTTTGCGGTCTCAGAAAGGGCTAGCGAGATACCATCTTGTTATATCATATTATGATTGTTTTGAGAAAGTGTTGTCATCCGAGATTTATTATTATCGCTCGTTAGTTGATTATGCTATTGATATGAGTAAACATGAGACCTGAGAATTATTGCAAATGTGGTTAGTTATGATCTTTGCTGAAAACCTGAATGCTGGCTTAACATAATTACAACAACACGAGCAAATAGAGTTTGTAAAAGTTTTTCTTTTTCTCTTTCAGTTTGTCAACTGAATTGCTGGAGGACAAGCAAGGGTTTAAGCTTGGGGGAGTTGATACGTCTCCTTGTATCTACTTTTCCAAACACTTTTTCTCTTGTTTTGGACTCTAACTTGTATGATTTGAATGGAACTAACCCGGACTGACGCTGTTTTCAGCAGAATTGCCATGATGTTGTTTTATGTGCAGAAAACAAAAGTTCTCGGAATGACCTGAAACTCCACGGGATGTCTTATAAAAAATAAAAAATATCCTCGTCAAAGATGAAAACGAGGGGGCCCACACCCTGTCCATGAGGGTGGGGGGCGCCCCCCCCCTCTAGGGCGCGCCTCCTACCACGTGGGCCCCCTAGACACCTTCCGACGCCAACTCCAACTCTATATATTGGCTTTCGGGGAGAAAAAAATCAGAGAGAAGAAATCATCGCGTTTTACGATACGGAGCCGCCGCCAAGCCCTAATCTCTCTCGGGAGGGCTGATCCGGAGTCCGTTCGGGGCTCCCGAGGGGAATCCGTCGCCATCGTCATCACCAACCATCCTCCATCACCAATTTCATGATGCTCACCGCCGTGCGTGAGTAATTTCATTGTAGGCTTGCTGGACGCTGATGGGTTGGATGAGATTTATCATGTAATCGAGTTAGTTTTGTTAGGGTTTGATCCCTAGTATCCACTATGTTCTGAGATTGATGTTGCTATGACTTTGCTATGCTTAATGCTTGTCACTAGGGCCCGAAGTGCCATGATTTTAGATCTGAACCTATTATGTTTTCATGAATATATGTGGGTTCTTGATCCTATCTTGCAAGTCTATAGTCACCTATTATGTGTTATGATCCGAAAACCCCGAAGTGACAATAATCGGGATACTTCTCGGTGATGACCATAGTTTGAGGAGTTCATGTATTCACTATGTGCTAATGCTTTGTTCCGGTTCTCTATTAAAAGGAGGCCTTAATATCCCTGAGTTTCCATTAGGACCCCGCCACTTTGGAGGGTAGGACAAAAGATGTCATGCAAGTTCTTTTCCATAAGCATGTATGACTATATACGAATACATGCCTACATTACATTAATGAATTGGAGCTAGTTCAGGTCACCCTATGTTATGATCGTTACATGACGAACCGCATCCGCATAATTATCCATCACTAATCCGGTGCCTACGAGCTTTCCATATATTGGTTCTCGCTTATTTACTTTCCCGTTATTCTTTATTACAATCACTACAAAATACCAAAAACATTACTTTTGTCAGTCTTTACTTTTGTTACCGTTACCGCCACTATCATATTACTTTGCTACTAAACACTTTGCTGCAGATACTAAGTTTCCGGTGTGGTTGAATTGACAACTCAGCTGCTAATACTTGAGAATATTCTTTGGCTCCCCTTGTGTCGAATCAATAAATTTGGGTTGAATACTCTACCCTCGAAAGCTGTTGCGATCCCCTATACTTGTGAGTTATCAACGACCTCCATGAATTTTATCAAGTTGAGCAACTTGTCAAGAGACAGAGAGCAGAGTATGATAAGCGTGATAAGGAGAAAGGTCAGATTGCTGCTGGTAGAAAGGGCCGAGGCGGTGAAGCTAGCCACCCCGGCAAACCCTTTCGGAACCAAGGAAAACCTGCCAGGGGCCAAGAGAAGGAAACTTGTGATGATTTGAGTGATGGAGGGAATTAAGATGAAACTAGTGAGCAGGAATTTCAGAGGGCCACTGACGCCCTATGCATTGATGGGGGTGCATCTTTGCACTCCTCCCATCGCCAGCTCAAGCGATGGGCACGAGAGGTCAATGCTGTGGAGCCAATGCCAGAGGCCCGGAAGCCGCTCAAATGGCCTCGCACGCCCATCATCTTTGATGAGGAGGACCACCCTTGCCGCACCACCGCGGTAGGTTGTTTGCCGTTGTTGGTCTCCCCAACAATTCTAAACCTCAAGGTCACAAAGATGTTAGTGGATGGCGGGGCCGGGTTGAATCTGATTTCCCCAGCAGTTATTAACAAGCTTCAGATAGGAGAGGAAGAGCTGGAGGTTACCGACACGTTTCAAGGAGTCAATCCCGGCAGGAGCTGTCCCAAGGGAAAGATTTTGTTGCCGGTGATGTTCGGGGGAGAGCTGAACTATAGGACTGCAAAGATTGTGTTTGATGTGGTTGAGCTCCCCCTGCCGTACAATGGGATTCTGGGACCACCGGCCTTGGCCGAGTTCATGGCAGCATCCCACTATGCTTACAACACTTTGAATATGCCTGGGCCATTAGGAGTCATCACCATCCCATCAGATGAGAAGGATGCGATTATATGTGTGGACAGGATGTATCAGGATGCCGTCGCAGCAGAGGCTGCGGCAGCAACGGTCCCTGCCAAGGAAAGCCAAGGAAAGAGCAGGGTTGTAGGACCTCCGGCAAGGAGTCCGGGAAGCGTGCCCCCTCCGAGTGCACGACACCCATTGACGACGTGCCGGAGTGTTCCAACAGCAAGAGATCCAAGGTTGCAGCACCCCAAGTGAAGAAGGTCCCGGCAGGGTTGGCTGGTGTTGATGGTACTTTCACAATCAGCGCCACCCTTGACGACAAATAGGAAAGTGTGCTTGTTGCCTTCCTGCGGGAGAATATCGATGTGTTTGCCTGACAAGCATCTGATATCCCCGGTGTTCCCAGGGAGGTAATCGAGCACAACCTTGCTGTCTGCCCACATGCCCGACCCGTCAAGCAAAAAGTTAGGAAGCAAGCCTTGGAGCGGCAGTAGTTCATTGCCGAGGAGATCAAGAAGTTAGAGGCCGCTGGATTGGTCATAGGAGTGTTGCACCCTACATGGTTGGCAAACCCAGTGGTAGTTCGGAAGGCGAATGGGAAATGGAGGCTTTGCATTGATTTCACAGATCTCAATAAGGCTTGCCCGAAGGACCCATTCCCCTTGCCGCGCATCGATCAGATTGTGGATTCTACTTCAGGTTGCGATCTGCTCTCCTTTTTGGATGCTTACTCTGGATATCACCAGATCTTCATGTCCAAAGAATATGAGGAGAAAACATCATTCATCACTCCATGTGGTACATACTGCTTTGTCCGCATGCCTTTCGGATTGAAGAGTGCCGGGTCTACTTTTGCAAGAGCAGTCCAGATTGGTTTTGAACCACGACTACATAGAAACATAGAAACCTATATGGATGACATTGTGGTCAAGACCAAGGATAAGGCCACCCTTATCCAGAATTTGGAGGAGACATTTGCTAATTTGCGCAGGATCAACCTGATGCTTAACCCGGAGAAGTGCGTATTCGGTGTTCCCTCTGGCAAGCTACTTAGATTCTTCGTGTCCCACCAGGGGATTGAAGCCAACCCCGACAAGATCAAGGCCATTGAACAGATCCAAGTGCCAAGGACAGTCAAGGATGTAAGGCACTTGACGGGATGAGTCACCGCGCTAAGCAGATTCATCTCAAAATCTGCCGAGCGTGCCCTGCCGTTCTTCAAAATTTTGAAGAGGGCAAGACCAATGAAATGGACCCCGGAAGTAGATACAACCTTGCAAGAGTTGAAGGCTTACCTGTCATCTGTGCCCACCTTGGTTGCACCCAAACCCCGAGAGACGTTGTTGCTCTACCTGGCGGCAACCAACCAAGTGGTTAGTGCAGCTTTGGTAGCACAGCGGGAAGTAGCAGATGCAGAAAGTGGACAGATCACGGCAGAGTCAGCAGAGGAACATGGCAACAGTAAGCACGGCAATGAGAGCAGCCCCAAGGACGCGGCAAGGAAGAAAGTGGTGCAGCACCCAGTTTACTTTGTTAGCTCCTTGCTACAAGGAGCTAGGTCAAGGTAATCTGATGTGTAGAAGTTGATCTTTGGCCTCATCATGGCCTCAAGGAAACTGCGCCACTACTTCCAAGCCCATGGGATCATAGTTGTTACTCGTTTTCCATTGCAGAGGATACTCCAAAGCTACTGGCGAAATAGTGGAGTGGGCTTTGGAGTTATCCAGCTTTGGTTTGAAGTTTGAGAGAACTTCAACCATTCAAAGCAGGCCGCTGGCAGAGTTTATTGCAGAATGGACACCAACCCCTGATGAGGAAACAACAGAAACATCTCTCCTCGGCAAGGAATCACCCCAAGAATGGATTATATATTTTGATTGTGCTTTTTCCCTACAAGGTGCAGGAGCTGGCGTGCTTCTTGTTGCCCCTCCGGGAGCACACAAGTACGTCAACCAAATGCACTTTGCCTGGGAAGAAGCCACCAACAATACAGCTGAGTATGAAGGGCTCTTTGTCGGGCTCAGGATTGCAGCAGAATTGGGAATCAAGAAACTGATCAATTTTTTTGACCAATGAAAACAGCAGGAGAGACTCCTACTGTTGTTTTTTATTTATTAAAATGTTAACCAATGGTTAACATTAGAGAAAAGGTTGTTTTACATGGCTTTCTTACAAGAATACAATAGTCACTCAACTAGCCTATGTAAAGCAGTAGATTAGATAGACAAAGAGATGCTAAAACCTTCTAAAAAGTTTAAATTTTGAGGGTTGATCCTGTAACCTAAGATCACAAAATCTTCCTTGAATTTCCTTAGCCACTCAGCGTGGGTGGCCGTCTCTCCACAAGGAGATTCGCAGTTAGTGGTGATACAAGTCAACAAGGATTACCAAAGCCCATTGATGGAAGCATACGTTGAGGAAGTAAGGAGGTTAGAGGAGCGCTTTGATGGGTTGCAAACAGAGCACGTACCCGTCTTTGAAACAAAGATAGCCGATCACTGTCAAAGTGTGTCAGGCAGAAGCTTCCTGTGGAACCAGGAACTTTTGTTCTCCACCTCTCTCAACCCTCCTATTACCAACCACAATGGCCCGGAAAGGGAGAAAGTTGGACTACGGTAAGCCTCTCCCGATCGAGCCATCCGCTCCAGGCAGTGACCCTGCCGGAAACGACTCCTCACAGCCTACCGGACCACCCCCTCCAGCCGGGCCTATGGACCCCGCGTACGAGGATGGTGCTCCCGCAGCCGAGGAGGTGCCGCTAGTCCTCGTTGCCGAGCCTCAGGCTCCAACTTGGGCAAGGCACATCGTCCGCTTCCTCCAAACCGAAGAACTCCCTGGCGACCAAGATGAAGCTGAGAAAGTAGCCTGAAGGGCCAGTATGTATTAGTTTTTCGACGACACTCTGTACAGAAGGAGGCCCAACGGTGTGAAATTGAAGTGTGTCTGCCGGGAGGACGGAAAGGAACTATTGGCTGAGATTCACAGACGAATGTGCGGCTCACACATTGGATCAAGGGCATTAGTTGGGAAATCATTCCGGCAAGGATTCTAGTGGCCCACAGCCCTCCAAGACGCAGTTGAGCTTGTCACGACATGTGAAGCATGTCAGTTCCATTCCAAGAAAACACACCTGCCCGCCCAAGCCCTTCAGACAAGCCCTCTGTCATGGCCATTTTCGGTCTGGGGGCTCAATATCCTCGGCCCCTTTCCCCGAGAAATCGGGTCCTTTGAATTCTTGTCCGTCGCCATCGACAAGTTTACAAAGTGGCCGGAAGTGACCGCCGTGAGGAAGGTGACTGCGCAGTCAGCTATCAAGTTCTTGAAAGAATTGGTGTGTTGTTTCGGAGTTCCGGCAAGGATCGTCACTGACAACGGCACCCAATTCATGAGCCACACCTTCATGCAATATGTTCAAACCATCAGATGCAAGATCTCATTTGCCTCTATGGCACACCCTCGGAGCAATGGACTAACTGAGAGGGCGAACGCTGAAGTGCTTCATGGACTCAAGACAAGGACTTTCGATACGCTGCAGAAGCACGACATGCGGTGGATCGAGGAGTTGCCGGTAGTTCTCTGGTCCCTCAGAACGACACCTAATAGAGCTACCAGGTAGACTCCCTTCTCCCTGGTCTATGGGGCAGAAGCAGTCATCCCCACAGAACTCATTTACGGGTCTCCTCGGGTGCCTGTCTATGATGAAGTAGCGCAAGATCAGCACGGGCATGATGACGCTGTGCTACTCGAGGAGAACCGTCTCCGGGCCGCTACGCGTGTTGCACGCTATCAGCAAGCCCTGCATCGCTATCACAGCTGCAGGGTTCGTGCCCGGTGTTTTGAGGAAGGTAACTTTGTTCTTCGGCGCGTTCAGTCCGCCAAGGGTACACACAAGTTATCACCGAAGTGGGAAGGCCCTTACCGGGTAGTACGAGTCTCCACCTGGCGCAGTCTGTCTGAAGACTGGAGATGGCACACCGTTGCAAAACTCATGGAACATTGAGCATCTCCGTAACTTCTACCCGTAAGGCGCGGAGGCTACTGGGCCCTGCCCGGCAGCCACCCATTGTACATGACATTGCCGAAGTGTCATGTAACCCCTTGTACCAGCCGCTGCTGTCAAGGCTAGTTGGGCTCGGCAGGGCTAACAGAGCTGCAGCACGGGAGGAAGCCTGCCATGGCCCAGCTGGGAAGGTCCCCTCCCCAGCTATAACCCAAAGAGACCGGGAGCGGTAGAGTTGGGGAGGAGGGAAGGAAGAATAGGAAAGACGAGGCAACATGTCATTAGTAGGACACGAATGCACCCTCACATTCGTGCTCTGACCTGATGACCTGTCTCCCGTCTTCTCCTTCCTCCCTGGCTTCGTCTTCATCGACACCTCTCAGCGAAGGTGCAGACCCCAATGTCCGGGGTCCCATCCAACAAGGTGGAGGATGACCAAGATGGCCAGGGGGGACGAGGCGCGCTGCTCCCCACCCTGGCGGGCAGAAAGACGCGCCTCGCATGAATAACGGCCCCAAGGCCTCCGGGAGGGCAATGTTGGGATTACTAGTGGTCCCCAGCTCCGCCTCCCGGCCAAGCTTCGAAGAGACCAATAGATTCATCGCACCAAGGACTAGGCTCACTCCGCGAGCGTCAGCACCAACATGAGGCAGCAATTACCCCGAGCTAAAGCCCGGGGGCTGGCCCCGGGACCTTCCCTTCAGCATCACCAGAAGAAGCAGAGAACCAGAAAAGAAGGAGAGGGATGAAGAGGTGGATGACTCCGCCTTCCTCCACCCCTCCTTTTATAGGCAGGCCGGGGAAGGGGACTGCTCCGTCAACGGGCAACCATCGCCCTCCTCCGCCAATTCAAGGTAGGCGGGCCCTCTTCAAGATACTCGCCCATGCCACGCGCCTCCGTTACCTACCACGTGCGATGCATGCGGCATACGTGTCCAAGGATAAGAGCACGTCGTGGGAAGAGTAATTTGGCAGTTTCTACCCCGTGCGTTAAAGTCATTCACGGGCCATCACTGCCGTGGCCCCACCACTATTGGCTTTGCAGCATGCACGGAGAAATTGGAAACTGCCCCGGAATCAAGACTACCGCAGCAGCAACGGAAAACTTCAAGGGGCCAACCCTTTCAGCAGCCCTACCTGTGCACTTATTTAGGCCCTACCCTGCCGACGCTCTGCAGCGCGATTGGGGCAGGCCCGGGGGCTTTTGTCGGTGCGACAGACCCCGGGTATGTTGCCCAACTGTGCACAAGCACAAGATCAAGATTGAAGCACCAGCTTAAGACAGGGGTTGAAGACCCAAGAGATTTGAAAAACCTGTATACAACCCAGTAAGACCAAGAAAGTCAGGGAACAAGATATCTACAAGGAAAGGGCCTCTCTCGCCGGGCAGGCGAGCCCGGCAAGGGGCCAGGCCACCACGAGAAGCAAGTAACCAAGACTCCCCAGCAGAGCCTACCGGGGCTTGCGGGGCCTGAACCACGCCACCAACCGCGCAGGTATTACCCATGCCGTCAATCAGTGCGGTGTTAAGCCGCAAGGTGATTAAGTAGTAGCATTTGCCACATGGCAGCCATCTCCTACAGAAGAAACCCATAGGTGACACCCGTCCAGCGATGTGTCGAGAGAACATATCTGGAGCTGGCAAGATAAGCCCGGCAGGCCTTGCCAGGCAGCTGGTGATGTGACACCGAGCGGTGCATTTAATGCACCCTGTCAGCCTGCAGAGTTAGGTATGATAGCACTGTTTGCTATCATATCAGTGGGTAATGATCGTTTTACCACTGTGGTGACCCCTTAATCTATAAAAGGAGGCCCATGGCATTCGTAGGAGGGGGTTAGAGGGTTGGAAACTTGACAAACCCAAGCCACCATACGCTTGTGGTCACCGTAGCCCTAAGGCAGGCCTTGCCGGGCAAGTGTACCACGCACCACCACGTTCATTTCCACCATCCATCCACCAAAGCAGGAGTAGGGTCTTACGCCCCGCGGCGGCCCGAACCTGGGTAAATTTCTTGTGTGCTCTCTGTTGTGCTGCAGTGCGCTGATCTGCTCTTTGTGCAACGCGACGTCCCCCGCCGAACCAGCAAGGGGCCGCCCGGTCCCATAGGTGGCTGCGGATATCCCGCGACAAAGGTTTATTCCTTCTCCACCATTCTTTCACAGTCCATGGCTAGCCATATCCACGGGTGCCTTCCATACCAACACTTTCCAAGGAATTTATTATTTGACAACATAAAGTAAATTTCTTTTTCATTTCGGGACTGGGCATCCCTATTATCGCCGTACTCTCGTGCAATGACAAGTGAATAAACACTCATCTTGAGAATAACACATCTAGCATGGAAAATATTGGCCACCCCTGCCGCTTCATGAGTGGTACGGCACAAAAAAAGGAAATTTATTTTCAAAATTAGAGATGGCACATACAAATTTGCTAAGAACGGCACGGCAATACCACGTATAGGTAGGTATGGTGGACTTATATGGCAAAATTGGGTTTATAGATTTTGGATGCACAAGTAGTATTTCTACTTAGTACAAGTGGAGGCTAGCAAATAGATTGAGAAGCAACCAACCAAGAAACGAAAAATCACATAAGCGAGCATTAGGCATAACTAACACCGAATAATGTAGCATAAGTAGGATGTAATTTCATTGCACAACTATTGACTTTCGTGCTTGCATAGGGAGTCACAAACATTAACATAAATGTTCTTACTAAAGCATAATTACTCACCAACATGACTCACATATCACTATCATCATATCTCAAAACTATTACGAAGAATCAATTTTATTTTGTCCAATGATCTTAATGAAAGTTTTTATTATATCCCTCTTGAATATCTATCACTTTGGGACTAGTTTCATATGTTGCAATTGCTTTTGGCAGGCTCAAACATATCTAAGTGAAGAACATGAGCATAATTTTTTTCATCTCTCAAAACTATATAAGTGAAGCATGATAGAATTTCTTCAAAAATTTACTAACTCTCAAATAAATCTAAGTGAAGCATGAGATCATTTCTTCAAAAATATTAAAGCACACTGTGCTAAAAAAGATATAAGTGAAGCACTAGGGCAATTCCATACCTCAATTTTTTTAAGTGAAGCATAAAGAGCAATTCTTACAAATCATAGCATAATTTTGGCTCTCTCAAATAGGTGTGTCCAGCAAGGATAGATGACACAAACTAAAAATCAAAAAAAGCAAAGACTCATATAATACAAGACGCTCCAAGCAAAACTCATGATATGTGACAAATAAAAATATAGCTCCAAGTAAAATACCGATGGTCGTTAGAGGAAAGACGGGATGACTTCCCGGGGCATCCCCAAGATTAGTTGCTTGTTTCTCTTTGGATAATAACTTGGGGTTCCATGGGGCATCCCTAAGCTTAGGCTCTTATTACTCCTTATTCTTTCATCCATCATCATCTCACCCAAAACTTGAAAACTTCAATCACACAAAACTCAACAAAACCTTCGTGAGATCCGTTAGTATAAGAAAACAAATCACCACTCTAAGTACTGTTGCAAACACATTCATATTTTATTTTTTGCATTATATCTACTGTATTCCAACTTTGCTATGGCTCATACCCCCCGATGCAACCCATAGATTCATGAAAATAAGCACACAATACAAAGAAAACAGAATCTGTCAAAAACAGAATAGTCTGTAGTAATCTAAAAACTTCATATACTTTTTAACTCCAAAAATTCCAAAACATTAGGACAACGTAGGCTATTTGTATATCAATCTTGCGTAAAAAATTCAGAATTTTATCACGCTTCTGTAATTTTAAACAATTCTACTACTGGCGCACAGAGTTTCTGGTTTTCAACAAGATCAAATCAACTATCACCCAACATGATCCCAAAGGTTTTACTTGGCAAAAACACTAATTAAAACATAAAAACACAATCATAACAGTAGCATAATTGTGCAAACACTCAAGAACAGAAAGAAAAAGGTAAAAATAAATTTTATTCATTGGGTTGCCTCCCGACAAGCGCTATGATTTTATGCCCCTAGCTAGGCATAGTGCATAGATCTAAGTATTGTCATCTTTAGTTCTTGATCCATAGGATGCCCTCGTGATTGATTCATATGGTGTCTTAATTCTTGTTCTAGGGAAGTGTCCCATTCTCTTTCTTTGGAAATTGAAATTTAATATTGCCTTCTTTCATATCAATCACGACACCAATAGTACGTAAAACGGTCTACCAAGTATAATTGGACAAGACGGATCGTAGTCAACATCAATAACAATAAAATCTATGTGCACATAATTCCTATTTGCAAGAATACGAACATCATGAATTCTTCCCATAGGATTTTTAATAGTGGAATCCGCCAAGTGCCAATTAAGAGAACATTCTTCAATATCGGTAAAACAAAGAACATCACATAAAGATTTCAAAATTGTGGAAACACTAGCACCAAATCACATAAAGCAAAACACTCATAATTTTTAATCTTGAATTTGGTAGTAGGTTCCCATTCGCCATGCAATTTTCTAGGAATTGAGATTTCTAATTCCAACTTTTCTTCCAAAGCTTTTCATCATGGCATCTACAATATGTTTAGTAAAAGCTTTATTTTGCTCATAGGCATGAGGTGAATTTATCATGGATTGCAACAAAGAAATACAATCAATCCAAGAGCAATTATCATAATCAAAGTCTTTGTAATCCAAAAGAGTGGGCACATCACTAGTTAAACTTTTGACCTCTCCAAACCCACTTTTATCAATTTTTTCATAAAGATTTTCACCCTCCGAATTATAGGGATGCCTTCTAACTAAAGTTGACTCTTCTTCAGTCCCTTTATCATCAATTTTAATTTTACTAACAAAGGAGTCATTAGAAGAAACACCAATCACTTTAAGATCTTCATTACTTTTATGAAAACAATCACTAGAAAACGCTCTTTCTAAGAATTCTCTTTTAGATCTAAGCATAGCAGTTCTTTTCTTACTTTTATCCATAGAAACATATAAAGCTTTAATTGATTCCTCAACCTTGGGTACAAAAATTTTCAACTTGAGATTTTCTACGTCGTGAGAAATTCTATCAATGCTTCTAGACATATCATCAATCGTATTCAACTTTTCTTCTATCGTAGTATTAAAACCTTTTTGAGCATTGATAAATTCTTTAATATTATTCTCAAGATCAGAGGTGTTCCTATTATTATAATTATTAGAGGAATTTCCAGGAAAAGGTCTAGGATTAAAATTACCTCTATAAGTATTGTTATTAAAATTGTTTCACGAGACAAAATTCATGTCTACGAGATCACTATTTTGCTCAATCAAAGTAGACAAAGACAAATCATTAAGAACAATAGGAGCACTTTTATTAGCAACAAATTTCTTAAGAGCATCAACTTTTTCACTTAAAGTACTAATTTCTTCAACCGAATTAACTTTTTTACTAGTAGGTCCTCTTTTAGTATGCCATTGTGAATAATTTGTCATAATATTATCAAGCAATCTAGTATCTTCACCCAAAGTAATTTCCATAAAAGTACCACCATTTGAATCTATAAGATTTCTAGAAACAAAATTCAACCCCGCATAGAAATTTTGTATGATCGTCCAAAGATTTAAACCATGCGTAGGACAATTTCTTAGCATCAATTTCATTCTTTCCCAAGATTGCGCAATGTAGCGACCCGATCCGAATGGATCGAAGTCTTTGCGCTTAATTGACATCCATGGATCGACTCGAGGATTTATAATAGAGGTAAATCACATTTATAAAGTAACGTAAATACTATTACCTCAATCCATAGCGGAAGTAACAACAAAGTTATGGAGTTCCCAACAATGCCAACGGCAAAGTTGAGTGTAGATATCATAATCCTAACGTATCACTTACTCATCGTAAGAATTCTTACAACATGAGACGTTGCCGCCATGTAGGTCAGTACATTGAATGTACTGGCAATTTCACACCATAGGATAAAAATGATAATATCTATCTCTATATGCATATTTGGCTGGTGGAGGCTCTAAGTTTAATTTTGCATAAAGCTAATTTTTTCCCTACAACAAAGGAATAAATTTTATTTACTACTAACTTAAATTACCCATATTGAGAAGGTAACCAAAACTCAATCCTAAAATCACCAAATCATTAATAAGCCAACAATTTCATTAAATAGAGTGATGAGATCAACTAATAATTCAAATACCAGATACTCCAAATGTCCATAACCGAGGACATGGCAAATCATGATTTGTTTGTACACTTTGCAGAGGTTTGCGCACTTTTCCCCACAAGACTCGATCTCCTCCGTTGAATTTCTCGCACTGCATGATGTTTGAGAAACGGATGATCGAGACACAGTCTTTCTGAGGAGGTCCACTTAACCGATAGATAGGCCGGTACACCTACAATTCCCCTAACTCTGGTAGCCTATCATGGAAAGGTTTCCCACAACTTAGTCAACTATGCCAGAGCCCATAATGGCTTGTGGCTGCACATGTAAGTTTCTAGGCATGAAATATCATATGACCCCTTTGAACCTGGGTGGCATTCCATAGGGTGATGACACGGGTACTCCAGGATCCCCTTGGGCAAGCACTGGGTTCTCCAGGTGCCCGGGCAAGCCACTGGGTTCTCCAGGGTGCCCCAACCATTCCACCC
The DNA here is from genome assembly GCA_021605145.1 of Aegilops bicornis. NCBI lineage: Eukaryota > Viridiplantae > Streptophyta > Magnoliopsida > Poales > Poaceae > Aegilops > Aegilops bicornis. The sequence goes on along the minus strand of CM038672.1, from coordinate 357,905,209 downwards.
AGAGTTGTGTTAATGTTGCCACCTTAAAGTTACCCTTAATTATTTTATCTCTCTCATCTTGCATGAATCTCACATACTAATCCCCGTCTACATGCATGGCTAAGCAATATATAACATAACGAATATTCCCGGGGTGAATCAAAAAGGTAATAGGTTCCTACCTCATGAACTACATAGCAAATCCCAAATATTCCCAATCCTACTCATGCAATCTTTCAGGGTGAAACTAATGCAAGTAAAACTGGGTATAAAAGAGTATGATCAAAGTGTGAATTTGCCTTGTACTATTGATGAAGATTCTTCGCACTCATAATTCCTGATAGTTCTACTCATCACACTCTGTTCAATCTATCGTGAGCAAGCAATTATAACCACACATAAGCAATCACTCAAAGATCCAAAAGAACGAAGAAAATACTTTGGAAAACTTCAAAAACCATCAAATAAAGCTTCTAGACAGAAACATATTTTTAACAGTAGCAAAATTATGTGATTTTTATCTTAACAGAAAGTACATGTCAAGAGCTTTGATTTGCAAAAAGAATCAATTAATCGGAGTTATAAAACTTAAGTTATAGCCAAAACAAGTTTGAATTTGAATCTGTTTGAAACCAAATTTTAAACTTTCAAAAATATGTTTAAGTGGATTATCTAGATAGAGGGGATCATAACGAAGAATTTGGCATTGGTTTCATTGGATTTGGATAAATGAGCAAAAGTTACGATCGTTTGAAAACCAGGGGCTAAACTGTAAGAAAAGTAATCACGGATAGGTCCCTGGCTGAAAATAAAACAGAAACAGAAAAATCTATCGGACGAACGTCTGCTACGAAAACCTAACGAACAGGTAAAACTATCTAAACAGAAAACGTTCGCTACCTAACTAAACTAAATAAAAAAACCGGGTTTAAACGAAAACCGAACCCTAAAAAGAAAAACTGGACCGGACCGGGTGGCGGTTTTACCGGTTCACGGCGGTTCGACGTCGGTGGCGGTGGCGGCTCTCCCACAGGCGGTGGTGGCGCAGCGACGCGGTTGGCGGCGGCTGTGGCGGCGGCAAAGTGCGGGTGAGGCGACGGCAAAGTGCGGTGGCAAGATGCGAGGCGGCGGCGGCTGCTGCGAGATGTGGAGGAGGGAGAGGGGGTCCGGGGCGGCGCATTTATAGGAGGGAGGGGTAGGGCGATGGCGTGGCAGAGGGGGCAAGGCGAGGCGGCGGCGGAAATCCCGTCGTGCGGGCGGCGGAGTCCTGTGGGAGGTCGGGGACGCGCGCGGCTGGGCCGGCCCAGTTCAACGGAGAAGGTTTTGTTTTTTCTAACGGACAACAAAGATAAAATAAAACGATAAATACTAAAAATAGTATATAGGCATATTATATATCAAAATTTTCAAACAAATATTTTCTATAACATGAACATTTTTGTAGCATCAAATAAAGTCCACGAAAATTTTAATAAAGCAAATAGTGCTACTGGTTTATTTCAAACCAAATAAAATTATTTTAAAATACCAAAATAATTTCAAATTTATTTCTCTCCATTTTCTACTATAGGGAATCATTTTACCCTATTTTCCATATATTTTATTTTTGGAGAAAAATAATTTGAATAAAAACCAAATAACTTCCAAAGTGAAAATGATTTTCAAAATACCTTCAAAGGGCCTTTAAATTTGATTCTTTTAAACTTCCAACTCATATTTCATATTCTTTGAAGAAGTCATTTTATCTTCTCTCATGAAAATCATTGAGTTGCATAAAGTTTTTGAATTTGAAATATTTCCAAATGAAATTCAAATATTTTCAAAAATCCTTTTTATTTTAAATGGAAGAAGTCATGTCATCTTCACTCCAGGGTTTTGTGATGAAATGAATTTGAATTCATGGAGATCATAAATGCAAGGTGAACGTTTGGGAAAGTCATTTTATTCCCTCTCATTTAACTTTCAAAAAGTTTCAAGTTTCACTCAATTTCACACAAGCAACCACACCACAATCAAACAAACAATCAAAACTATTTATTTAATATAACATTCCAAAATTTAGAATTTTGGGATGTTACACACAACATGTTCATGGTCAAGTTGCTTAAAAGTCATAATTTGAGTTCTAAGGGAAATAATTTTCGCGGGCGGAAAATACTTAATAATAAAAGCATCTTCGCACTTATCCCAAGAATTGATACTATTACGAGGCAAAGAAGAAAACCAATTTTTTGCGCAATATCACAAAGAAAACAGAAATAATTTCAACTTCACAATATCATTGTCCAAATCTTTTTCCTTTTACATATCGCATAATTCTATGAATGTGTTTAGATGGGACGCAACATCCTCATTAGGAGCATCAGAAAATTGATCTTTCATGACAAGATTCAACAAAGCGGCATTAATATCACAAGACTCCGCATTAGTGGTGGGAGGAGCAATCAGAGTGCTAATAAAATCATTATTATTGGTATTGGAAAAATCACACAACTTGGTGTTTTCTTGAGTCATCGTGGCTACGCAAACAAGATTGCACACAAAAACAGATCTGACGAGAAAACGGTGAACGGAAAAGGTGGCGAATAAAATGGCAATTTTTTGTGAAGTTGGGGAGATGAAAACGAGAGGCAAATGGAAAATAATGTAAATTGCAAGGATATGAGATTTGTGATTAGGAACCTGGTAGATGTTGATGATGTCTCCCCGGCAACAGCGCCATAAATTCCTTTTGATGTCGCTTGAACTACGTCCGTATTTCCCCAATGAGGAAGGGATGATGTAGCACAGCTACGATACGTATTTCCCTTAGTTATGAAACCAAGTTTATCAATCCAGTAGGAGAACCAAGCAACACTATGTAAACGGTACCTACACACAAAGAACAAGTACTTGCAACCCGACGCTTATGAGGGGTTTTCAATCCCTCTTACGGGTAACAACGTAGGAAATTGTCAAGTTGACTGGATAAAATTGTGATAGATTGGATAAATAGATCTCGATAAAACACGAAAGAAAATAAATAATAAAAAAAGTGTAGCAAGGTATTTTTGGGTTTTTGGAATAATAGATCTGAAAACGAAAGCAAATAAAAAATTGATCTCAAAGCAAATATGATAAAGAATAGACCCGGGGGCCGTAGATTTCTCTAGTGGCTTCTCTCAAGAAAATATGATACGGTGGGTAAACAAATTACTATTGGGAAGTTGATAGAACCTCAAATAATTATGACAATATCCAGGCAATGATCAATATATAGGCATCACTCCAAGATTAGTAGACCGACTCCTGCCTGCATCTACTAATATTACTCCACACACCGACTGTTATCCAGCATGCATCTAGTGTACCAAGTTCATGGAGAAACGGCGTAATGTAATAAGAACAATGACATGATGTAGACGAGATTCATGTAGGAATAGCCCCCATCTTGTTATCCTTAAAAACAATGATGCATGTGTGTCTTGCTGCCCCTTCTGTCACTGGGAAAGAACACCGCATGATCGAACTCATCACAAAGCACCTCTTCCCATGGCAAGAAAAATCGATCTAGTTGGCCTAACTAAACCAAAGATTCGAAGAAGAAATATAAGGCTATAAATAATCATGCATATAAGAGATCAAAGAAGACTCAAATAATATTCATGGATAAAAGATCTGATCATAAACTCAAAGTTTATAGGATCCCAACAAACACACCGCAAAAAGAGTTACATCAAATAGATCTCCAAGAGACCATAGTATTGAGAATCAAAAGAGAGAGAGAGAGAGAGAGAGAGAGAGAGAGAGAGAGAGAGAGGAATCCATCTAGCTACTACCTACGAACCCGTAGGTCTACAATGAACTACTCACACATCATCGGAGAGGCACCAATGAGGATGATGAACCCCTCTGTGATGGTGTCCAGATTGGATCTCGTGGTTCTGGAACTTGCGGCGGCTGGAATTGTGTTTCGTCGACTTTCCTAGGTTTTTTGGAGTATTTGGGGATCTATAGGGCGAAGAGAAGGTGTGGGAGGCCACCGAGGTGCATGGGCACAACCCACCAGGGCGCGCCTGGGCCCCCAGGCGTGCCCAGGTGGGTTGTGCCCCCCTCGGGGCACCCCTCTGGTACTTCTTTGGCCCATGTTGTTTCTTTCGGTCCATAAAAATTCTCCAAAAAGTTTTGCTGCGTTTGAACTCCGGTTGGTACTGATATTCTGCGAAGTAAAAAATAAGCAAAAATAACAACTGGCACTGGGCACTATTTCAATAGGTTAGTCCCAAAAAATGATATAAAGTTGCTATAAAATGATTATAAAACATCCAAGAATGATAATATAACTGCATGGAACAAGCAAAAATTATAGATACGTTGGAGACGTATCACATACCTACCTATATGCGGTATTTCCGTGCCGTTCCAAGTATATTTGTATGTGCCAACTTTAGTTCTCAATATGAACTTCCTTTTTGCATGCCCATAGGTGGCCAATATTTTCCTTGCTAGATATTTTATTCTCAAGATGAGCGTTTATCCACTTGTTATTGCATGAGAGTGTGGCAAGGTAATAGGGATGCCCAGTCCCGAAATAAAAAGAATACTTTATGTTGCCAAATAGTAAATTCCTTGGAAAGTGTTGGTATGGAAGGCACCCGTGGATACGACTAGCCATGGATTTTGAAAGAATGTTGGAAAAAGGAATAAACTTTATTTTATGTTTCAGAACCACCTATGATCTATCTAGCATGGAAATTATTGGGAATTCTCGGTCATTTTCGTTGACAGGAAAAGCATGCCACTCAAAACAATTTTATCTCTCAATTTAAGCTATGAGCTCTGGCACCTCTACAAATCTCTGCTTCCCTCTATGAAGGGTCTATCTGTTTACTTTGTGCAATTTTTATTTTCATTTCAGTCTCCATCTTCCCTTATAAAGCACCAACTAGGGAACACTATTATCATACTTGTCCATTAGATGTAGCTAATATTTGAGTGTGTTTCATGAATGGATCAATGATTGAGCATAATGGGCTAGGCATAGCTTTCTTTAGTGTTGATATTTTGAAAGACATAGTTGCTTGTTGATATGCTTGAGTATTGATGTCCTCATGTCAATTATAGACTATTGCTTTGAATCATTTAAAAGTCTAAATGTCCATGCCACAGAAGAAAAGATTATGCGATGAATATGATGGGTAGCATTCCACATCAATTTTTTTTATCATTTCCATACTTGAGGCCGAGCCTGAATTAAGCTTGGGGATGCTGATACGTCTCCAAGGTATCTGTAATTTTTGATTGGTCCATGCTATTAAAGTATAAATCTTTTATGTTTTATACTCATTTACTAGCAACTTTATATAATTTTTTGGGACTAACCTATTGACATAGTGCCCAGTGCCAGTTGCTGTTTTTTGGTTTTTTTACTTCATGAAAAATCAATACCAAAGGGAGTGAAAATGCCACGAAACTTTTTTGGAGAATTTTTTCTACCCAGAAGACACACAGCGGGCCAAGGAAGTGCACCAGAGGAGGCCCGTGGGGCCCACTAGGCACCAGGGCGTGCCAGACGCCCCAGGCGCGCCCTGGTGGGTAGTGGGGCCCATGGGAGGCTTCTCCACCGACTATTAGCTCTATAAATATTCTAAAATCCCAAAAACCCTAGGGGAGTCGACGAAACACTTTTCCTGCCGCCACAAGTTCCAGAATCATGAGATCCAATCTAGAGGCCTTTTCCGGCACTCTGTCGGAGGGGTTAACGATCACGGAGGGGTTCTTCATCACCCTTGTTGCCCCTCTGATGATGCATGAGTAGTTTACTACAGACCTACGGGTCTGTAGGTAGTAGCTAGATGGCTTGTTCTCTCTCTTTGGTCTTCAATACAGTGTTCTCCTCGATGTTCTTGGAGATCTATTTGATGTAATGACTTTTTGCGGTGTGTTTGTTGGGATCCAATGAATTGTGAGTTTATGATCAGACCTAACCATGAATATTATTTGAGTCTTTGTTGCACTCTTTTATGTATGATATTTATAGCCTCATATTTCTTCTCCGAAAACTTTGGTTTGGTTTGGCCAACTAGATTGATTTTTCTTGCAATGGAAGAGGTTCTTTGTGATGGGTTCGATCTTGCGGTGCTCAATCTTAGTGACAGAAAGAGGCATGACACACATGTATCGTTGCTATTAAGGATAAAATGAATAGATCTTGTCTACATCATGGCATCGTTCTTATTGCATTACTCCATTTTTCCATGAACTTAATACACTAGATGCATGCTGGATAGCGGTCGATGTGTGGAGTAATAGTAGTAGATGCAGGCAGAAGTCGGTCTACTAATCTTGAACGTGATGCCTATATACATGATAATTGCCTTGGATATCATCATAATTATTTGCTTTTCTGTCAATAGCCCAACAGTAATTTGTTTACCCACCGTATGCTATTTTCTCGAGAGAAGCCTCTAGTGAAATCTACGGCCCTCGGGTCTATTTCCTATCATGTTAAAACCAAAAATACCTTGCTGCATTTTTCCTTTATTTATTTAATTTTGTGTTTTGGTTAGATCTATTTATCAAATCTCATACAATTTAATCTATCTCAATACCGAGTAGGGATTGAAAGTTGTTGCTATTTGTGTGCAGGTGTTGTTTACATAGTGTTGCTTGGTTTTCCTACTGGATTGATAACCTTGGTTTCATAACTGAGGGAAATACTTCTGTTCTTGTGCTGCATCATCCTCTCCTCTTCAGGGAAATACCAACATAGATACAAGCAATCAGGCATCAACTAACGATTGTATGTTTTCAAAACATATGCACTTACACTACTGCAGGTTGCTGTTAACGCGACACTACAATCAGAGACCCTTCGACGAAACTGTGTGTGATGCATTAATCGCAAACGGTGGTGTAAAAAACCGTCAAAAAAGGTGCAAAACATTTGCGATGGAGGATGCATCAAACATGGTTCAGATTTTAGTTCCGTGTGCGATTCAGGGCACACGGATAAACCGTTCGAACTATTTGCGATGAGGCAGAACAACAGAAACGGGCAGCCATATCAATGTGTGTGCGATATACGGCATACAATTTGCTCCGACGAACTTTTTGCTATTAGGGAGTGCAACAAAAACGGTTAGCCAGATCAAGGTGTGTGTGATATAGGGCATATGGTTCACTCGGACGAACTGTTATCGATTAGCGAACACAACAGAAACGGTTCAACTTAACAAGATGTGTGTATACGTGGCAAACAGCCGACTCGGATGAACTGTTTGCGATGAGAAATTACAGCACAGACGGTTAATACAGTTAGTTCTTGTGTGATTCTGTGTGTACAAAAAAATTTGAAAAATGCAAACTAGTTGCTTGTGGTGGCTAGGAGTATTGCACACGATGCGTCTGCGAGTACTCGTGTGCGATGATTAGTAAGTTACACATATGTTTCCTTATGTTAACACGTGCGTGATAAATAACACGTGGCACCGGATACAGTATTGGGGTTGTGTGTGCGCTCCACTTAGTCTTCCCGCGCTCCAGCGAATGCTTCCCGCGCTCCAGTGAGTGCTTCGCGCGCTCCACATGGGGGAATTGTAAAATCCACGCCTCTTCCCTCACCGGTTTCCCGCCACCAGCTAACGGCTTGCTGCATATAACCTAGGCGGCAACGCACCGCCGTGACACTCTGTGCAGATCTAGTCCTCACCCATCTACCATTAGTTATTCCAAGCATGCCAGGCAACGACCAAAGCTTCAACTTCGACGCCTACCTGCGTTACATCTTCGGCGAGGAGAACGAGCCGGAGCAGGTCGGGGAGCAAGAGCTTCATCGGCCGGTGCAGGCACCATGTAGCGACCAGACCCGAATGGATCTAGTGCTCTGTGCTCAGTGTCATCCCTGGATCAGTAATGCTGACACCACACAATACTTCGAAGGATTTATAGCAGAGTAGCAATCACACTCTTATTACATCGTTGTCCACAAGGGAACTTAATACAATAATATGGCTTAAGGCCATCTAATAATAATAACAGCGGAAGGCTTGGAAGACAAGTGAGTCCATCAACTCCAACGGCATCATCGAGTATAGAACCACGACCTAACACCTTACAAATCGTCGAAAAGTGCATAGCGTGAAAAGTTGCAGCCAAAACGGGTCAAGACATGGAATATCAGCAATGTAACACATGGAGAACAATGAAGCAATAGGCCTATACTACATGCATATATGGCTGGTGGTAAGGCTCTCTGATTTACATTTTTGCGAAAAGCCAATTTTTCCCTACATCAAAGGAATAATTTTATTTAACTATCATGGTGGTTGTTAAACATTGAGAATGGTTGACAAGATCCTCAATCCCAATTAAAAGTACTCATTAAAACCCAATAACTTTATTATTAGAAGTAACATGTTGAGATTCACATGATATTCAAGTACTAGATACTCAAGATGTCCATAACCGGGGACACGGCTAATCATGATTAGTTTGTACACTCTGCAGAGGTTTGCGCACTTTTCCCCACAAGACTCGATCGCCTCCGCTTGGTTCTCGCACTACATGGTGTTTGAGAAAGCGGATGACCGAGACATAGTCTTTCGGCGCTAGCACCTTACATGTGGGTAGACCGTACCAACCTACATCCCCTACATCAGCTAGCCTACCCGTAAGAGTTTGCACAACTTAGTCAACTACGCCAGAGCCCATAATTGGCTTGTGGCTGCACACGGAAGTTTCCAGTTTGAATAATCTTATGATCCCTTAGAGCACAGGTGGCGGTCCAAGAAATACGAGGCAAGTCCTGATAGAAACCAGTGCCTCAATCCACCCAGATGTGTGTTTAGGTTGCCACCTTAAATAAACCATTAATTAACAATCTCACATCTGTCATGGATATTCACTCACCCAATCCACGTCTACTAGCATAGCATGGCATAATCAAGCAAACGTAGAAGTAACTCCCAAGGTTTCATAAGTAAAAGCAGTGATAGGTACTACCTCAATCTACTTCCCATCCCACAATTTAATTAGATCCTAAACATGCAAGTGTTTGAGGGTTTGATCTAATGCAATAAAACTGGGTAGTAGAGAAGGTATGATCAAAGTGTTACTTGCCTTGTCGATGATCCATGAGTCCTAGAGATTCAAGTAACAAGCGGCGCACTCACGGGTGATCTAACGCAGACAAACAACAAGCATACAATAAGTACTCATCTAATGCACGGGAAATCTCGAATAAAAGATCTAACCAGATAGTTCAACTTAAGAACCCTGGTTGCAAAAGAATCGAATCAAATAAAGCATCGAAAGTCGGAACTCGAGAGAGAACGACTCGGTTCCAAAGAATCTGAAATTAAGTCAAAATTTTACAGTAGCAAAACTCTGTGTAAGTAGGTTAGTCGAAACGGCGGTTTCATAACTTGAAACTCCAGGCGCTTGAATCACCTGATTCGATAAACGAGCAAGAAATAAAACAGATTTGAAAATCGGATCGTAAATCGAATCTGAAAAATAATGGGTTAAATCCGATTTAAAAGAAAACGACGAACGGATTAAATAACGGACGTTTGTTAACAGAACTAATCCAACGAACGCGTTCATTGAAACGAACGGGTCGGTGAACGTTCACTAAATAAGAAAACCGAAAAAAAATAAAAACCATCTAGGTTTTTAAAAAAAACCGAACATCGCAAAAAAAAACCGGATCGGTCTTTTTTTTTTAAAAAAACCGGATCGGATCGGATCGGGGCGGCGGCTACCTCCGTGGTCTTCGCCAAGGGCTCCCGGAGTCGGGCGACGGGCGGCGAGGTCGGGAGGAGCGGCGAGGGGGCTCAGGGTCCCAAGGCCAGGGCGGCGAGGGAGACGGCGGCGCCTTCGGGTGGAGGGCGGCGACGGGCGGGTTGAGGGAGAGGAGGCGGCGGCGGGGTTAAATAGGAGGGTCCGGTTGCCTTGGGGAGGCGGCGGGCGGGCGTGTCCGAGCCGGGACACGGCAAGCGGGCGTCTTGTGGCGGAGTCCGCTGAGGAGGAGAGGGAGGCGAGCCGGGCGCCGGGTCGGGCCTGGCTGGCCGGGCTGGGCCTTGGCCAGGGGGCGCGTTTTGAAAAACAAAACAAAAGCGGATTAAAAGAAATATCAAACGAACTCCGATTTTAATAAAATTAATTTTCCCGACTCCTAAAAATGAGTCGAACAAAATGAACTTTAAAAACGGCAAACATGCATATTTTTTTAAAATGCTCACTTTTGCCTAAGCAAAACAAATCTTCCAAAACCAAATTTTGATTTATTTATAATATCTTCATTTTTCCTAAATATTGGGAAAGTCATATTATTCCCTCTCTTAAGATTTTTATAGGAAAAACTTTATGAAGATAATTAAATAAATCCAATGATCCTATTTTCAAAATTTGAGAAATCCCAAATATGAAAATAATGAAACTTCCAACTCTCTCCGAGGGTCCTTGAGTTGCGTGAAATTTTCTAGGATCGGAAAATGCGAGAAAAATATGATATGCATGATGACCTAATGTATAACATTCCAAATTGAAAATTTGGGATGTTACAAACCTACCCCCTTAAGATGAATCTCGCCCTCGAGATTCGGGTTGGCTAGAAAATAGGTGAGGGTGGTCCTTGAGCAAAACTTCCTCTCTTTCCCGGTGGCTTCATCCTCGGTGTGGTGGCTCCACCGAACTTTGCAAAACTTGATAACCTTGCTGCGGGTAACTCTGCCGGCATAATCGAGAATCTTAACGGTTTTTCCTCATATGTCAAGTCATCCTTCAACTGAATTGCTTCCGGTGCACCGTGTCTCTTAACGGTACCTCTGCTATCTCGGGGTGACATTTCTTCAATCGAGAAATATGGAATACATCATGAACTCTGACAGTCCTTCTGGTAATTCCAACTTATAAGCAACTTCTCCCATGCGTTGCAAAATCTTATACGGTCCAACGAAACGTGGTGCTAACTTTCCTTTAACTCCAAAACGCTTAACTCCTTGAAGCGGGGATACTCTGAGATATACTCTGTCTCCAACTTCATACTCAATCGCTTTGCGCTTTGAATCGGCATAGCTCTTTTGTCTGGACTGGGCTACCTTGAGCCTGTCTCGAATCAACTTAACTTTCTGTTCGGACTCCTTAATCAAATCTGGTCCAAACAATGGCGATCTCGATTTAGTCCCATAACAACGGTGTCCTGCACCTTCTTCCATACAAAGCCTCGAAAGGTGCCATCTTCAAGCTGGTTTGGTAACTGTTGTTGTAGGAAAATTCTGCATACGGCAAATTGTCGTCCCAGCTAGATCCATAATCTAGGGCACAAGCTCTCAGCATGTCCTCCAAAATCTGATTGACTCTCTTGGTCTGTCCATCGGTCTATGGGTGGAAAGCTGTACTGAATTCCAATCGGGTTCCCAATGTTTCGTGTAACCGGTTCCAAAATTTCGAGGTAAACCGGGTTCCTCTATCCGTCTGATGCTCCTCGGAACTCCGTGTAAGCACACAATTCTGGTCATGTATATCTTTGCCAACTTAGCACCTTGCTATAGGTGGTCTTGACCGAATAAAATGAGCTACCTTTGTTAAACGGTCGACTATAACCCAAATCGAGTCATATCTGAGCGAGTCTTTGGCAATCCTGTGATAAAAGCCATGCCTAGTTTATCCCACTTCCATTCGGGTATCGGCAATGGTTGTAACAATCCTGCTGGCTTCTGATGTTCTGCCTTTACTTTTTGACATACGTCACAAACTGCTACATACTCCGCAATATCCTTCTTCATTCCGGTCCACCAGAAAGTATTCTTCAAATCCAAATACATCTTGGTATTTCCTGGGTGAATCGAATAGGGTGAATCATGAGCTTCTTGTAAAATCAACTTCCCGATCTCCGGGTCATTGGGCACATAAACACGGTCTTCAAACCATAGGGTATCGTGCTCATCCTCACGAAATCCTTTAGCTTTTCCTTTGCTCATTTTCTCCTTTATAGAGGCAACTTCCTTATCCGCCTTTTGGGCTTCTCTCGATTTTGTCCATCGCTGTATTTGAATCTCCAATGCTGCTACATAGCCTCTCGGAACTATTTCCAAACATAGCTCTCGAAGGTCCTCGGCTAACTCATTGGGTATTCCTCCCGTCATTAGGGTATTGGCGTGGCTCTTACGGCTCAATGCGTCACTACGACATTAGCCTTCCGGGTGATAATGCAATCTCATGTCATAATCCTTGATAAGCTCTAACCATCTCCTTTGTCTCGAGATTCAATTCATACGTGTGAAGATGTACTTCAAACTCTTGTGATCCGTATATACTTCACAATGATTTCCAATGAGAAAATGTCTCCACGTCTTCGTGGCATGCACAACGGCTGCTAACTCCAAATCATGAGTGGCATAATTCAACTCATGGGGCTTAAGTTGTCGTGAAGCATACGAAACAACTCTTCCTTCCCCGCATAACCATCGCTCCAAGTCCTCGGCGTGAAGCGTCGCAATACACCTCATAATCCTTAGTCCGATCCGCAATATCAAAAGCTGGTGAGGTAACCAATCTTTTCTTCAACTCCTGAAAACTTGCCTCACAGTCCTCAGTCCATACGAATTTATTTTCCTTCTTCAACAATTCTGTCATAGGCTTAGCAATCCTTGAGAAATTCTCAATGAACCTTCGGTAGTATCCTGCGAGTCCAAGGAAACTCCGAATCTCTCCAACTGTCGTTGGTGCTTCCCATTTGGTTACGGTCTCAACTTTTGTGGGGTCAATTGCTATCCCTTCTCCGGATATAACATGTCCGAGAAATCCAACTTCCTTTAGCCAAAACTCACATTTGCTGAACTTGGCATCCACCGGGTGTTCCCTTAGTTTCTCCAAAACCAATCGCAAATGTTCCTTGTGTTCCTCTTCATTCTTCGAAAAAATCAAAATGTCATCGATGAACACCACGACGAACTTATCCAAAAACTCCATAAACACTTTGTTCATCGGGTTCATGAAATAGGTCGGTGCGTTAGTCAGTCCAAACGACATAACGGTATACTCGTGATAGTCCATATCTCGTGGTAAATGCTGTCTTGGGTATGTCCTGCTCCCGAATCTTCAATCGATGGTACCACGATCGCAAGTCGATCTTGGAAAACACCTTGGCTCCTTGCAAGCGATCAAACAGATCATTTATCATAGGTAGTGGGTACTTGTTCTTGATTGTTACTTCATTCAATCCACGATAATCAACAACCATTCTTAACGATCCGTCCTTCTTCTCCACTAGCAAAACGGGTGATCCCCAAGGTGAAGAACTTGGGCGTATAAAACCTTTATCCAAAAGCTCCTTAATCTGCTTCTTGATTTCCGCCAAATCCTGTGCTGACATCCTATGTGGTCGCTTCGATATTGGGCCTGTTCCTGGCAAAAGCTCGATCAAAAACTCAAAGTCTCTATCCGGTGGCATTCCTGGCAACTCTTAGGAAATACATCAGAAAATCCTTCACCATCGGTACTTCTTCCCGCACCACTCCACGATAGGCAATTAACTTGCGCTCTTCTCGGCTCGTGCCGTGATACATACTTAATCCTTCTTCCTTCCGGTGTGGTGAGCAAAATTGACTTTGTGGTGCAATCTATGTTTCCTCCATACCTTGATAACCAATCCATACCTAATATCACATCCAATCCTTGGGATTCCGAACTATTATGTCCGAGGGGAAAACATAGTGTCCAATCCTTAATGGCGATCGATCACACCATTTACTAGCCATGTACTTGCTCGGGTGAGGTTACTAGCATGGGTGACCTAAGGGCTTGGGTTGGTAACTTGTACTTATCCACAAATCCCTTGATATGTATGAATGCGATGCACCCGATGTCGAAAAGAACAAGCTGCGATAAATGACTTAACCAAAAACTTACCGATTCTTGCATCGGGCTGATCTTCAACCTCCTCCACTTCAATGTGGTTCACTGTCCCCTATTGAAAGGGCTGGGCTTCTTTCTAGAGCTTCCATTGCCATTTCCATTCGCCTTCGGGCGGTCATTGGCATAATGCCCGATCTTGCGGCACTTAAAGCAAGTAATATGACTCAGTCTACTTTGGATGGTGTTGACGGGTTGGTGCGATTCTGTCCGTTACTTCCTCCATTCCCTGCTCCCATTCTTGGTGCTATTATGGTTATGCGAATTACCTCCTCCATGGGTATGCTAAAACTGAATTCCTGATTTAGGGGTATAACGAGGTTTCTGCCGAGCTCGAGTTATACTTCCCTTGCCCATACTTCCGCTTGCAGTTCTCAATTCTTCTTTGCTTTCCTTCAATCATGAGGGCTCGGTCTACTAACTCCTGGTAGTTATTGAAACTGGCTACCATCAACGGCATCTTTGAACTCATCATTCAGTCCTTCTAGAAACTTCTCCTGTTTAGTCAGCATCAAGTATAACGTCATCCGGGGCATAACGTGCTAGTTTACTAAAGTCATCCACGACCGCCAACGGTCCTTCCTCCTTGGCGTAAGTTGCGAAACTCACGCTTCTTCATGGCCATAGCTCCTCTTTGAAACATGGGCGGTCTGAAAAGCTTGCTGAAATTGATCCCATGTGACAAAGGTGTCTCTGAGGGTAAGTGGTCAGAAATTCTCCCACCATGCTTTGCGGGTCCTTCAAGCTAATGTGCTGCAAACTTCACTCTTTCTCCATCCGTGCATCCTGCAGTGGTCAGCTCCCTTCCTATCTTGCGGAGCCGGTCATACTGCTACAATTGGCTCGGTGCTCTTTGGAATACACCGGCGGGTTTAGTCTAAGGAAGCGAAGTCGGATGATCCGCAGTGGTGGTGGTGGTGGGTTGTTGTTGTTGTTGTTGTTGTTGCCACAGTTACGCACCAATGTATGAATCGAGGTATTCTCTTTGGATCGGTTGGGTGATCTCTGGCGGAAAACAAATCCGAGTCGCGTCTCGGAGGCATCCGATGGGTTTAGAAAAGATGAGAATTTAGAATAGAATGAGGTCTAAGGGGAATCACTACCCAAATGCACATGAGCAAATACACACAAAATCACTTCATTCAATCAAACAAAGGCTTACAACGATCTAACTATCGCAAAAGTGCGTGTACTATAATGTTTACATGGAGGAATACTACTAATATGTGGGGACTTCTACTAATTTGAACGGTGGAAGACTCCATAATGTCTGCTCCAAACTTCGTCTTCAAAGTCGGGTTCACTTGGATCCGAATCGGTGTCGTCGATGTTGATGTAGTCGCTTGGGCAATCGACATCTTGGTCTTCATTCCTGGCGCCAACTTCTTCTTCAGTTCTTCAATCTTGTACTTAAGATCGTTATTGTGTCTTGCTAGAGCTACGATCTCGCCCATATAGTCCTTGCGAAGTTGTCTTTAGTTCTTCTTCAAGTTCGATGATCCTTCCCTTTGCATTCTCGCAACTCCAACATACCATTGCACATCTGGTTCTCCTGGCGTCGAATGTGCTTTGGTTTAACTCTGGATGAATGCTGCAATGGATCTATCCTTCTTGGTGCTGACGACGTCCCAATTGTCATCTCGGCGTCCGCAAATCTGGTAGATTGTGTCCTTGAGGTCTTCTTGATAAACTTCTCCAATGCGTCCCATGGTGATGTGAGCTGCCATGCTCTTTCCCAGACTCCAAGTTGGTGCACTGAAAACACTATCTATAGGCTTGGTGATTGGGGTGAATGTCCTTCTGGAACGTGAGCGTGAATCTTCCAGCTCCTCTTCGTGCAGAGTGGCGTTGAAAATCCGGTGAAGCTTGGTAGTCCAATGTTCGTGTACTTGGTAACTTCCTTCAAGTGAAATCCAAAAGGTGTGCCTTCATCCGGTTGGGTGTACTTGATCTTCGTCCTTCATCCTAAAGAGAGTAGAAAAGATGAGGAGTTAGAAAATGGGAAGAGAATAGTGATCTATGGCTTTATCTTAGTGGTCATGTCCTACAACAGTGTGCTCGATACCATTCTCTCAGAGCGACCGGATTCAATGGATCTAGTGCTCGTGCTCGCTGTCATCCCTGGATCAAGAATGTCGACACCACACAAGATCAAGGATTTATAGCAGTAGCAATCACACACTTATTACATCGTTGTCCACAAGGGAACTTAATACAATAATATGGCTTAAGGCCATCTAATAATAACAGCGGAAGGCTTGGAAATCGAGTGAGTCCATCAACTCCAACGGCATCACTGAGTATAGAACCACGACCTAACACCTTACTCGTCGTCTGAAAAGTCTGCAACGTGAAAAGTTGCAGCCCGAAAACGGGTCAGCACATGGAATATGCTGGCAATGTAACACATAGAGAACAATGAAGCAATAGGCCTATACTACATGCATATATGGCTGGTGGTAAGGCTCTACGGTTACATTTTTGCGAAAAGCCAATTTTTCCCTACATCAAAGGAATAATTTTATTTAACTATCATGGTGGTTGTTAAACATTGAGAATGGTTGACATCCTCAATCCCAATTAAAAGTACTCATTAAAACCCAATAACTTTATTATTAGAAGTAACATGTTGAGATTCACATGATATTCAAGTACTAGATACTCAAGATGTCCATAACCGGGACACGGCTAATCATGATTAGTTTGTACACTCTGCAGAGGTTTATGACTTTTCCCCACAAGACTCGATCGCCTCCGCTTGGTTCTCGCACTACATGGTGTTTGAGAAACGGATGACCGAGACATAGTCTTCGTAAGCACTAGCACCTTACATGTGGGTAGACCGTACCAACCTACATCCCCTACATCAGCTAGCCTACCCGTAAGAGTTTGCACAACTTAGTCAACTACGCCATGAGCCCATAATTGGCTTGTGGCTGCACACGGAAGTTTCCAGCTTGAATAATCTTATGATCCCTTAGAGCACAGGTGGCGGTCCAAGAAATACGAGGCAAGTCTCGATAGAAACCAGTGCCTCAATCCACCCAGATGTGTGTTTAGGTTGCCACCTTAAATAAACCATTAATTAACAATCTCACATCTGTCATGGATATTCACTCACCCAATCCACGTCTACTAGCATAGCATGGCATAATCAAGCAAACGTAGAAGTAACTCCCAAGGTTTCATAAGTAAAACAGGTGATAGGTACTACCTCAATCTATTTCCCATCCCACAATTTAATTAGATCCTAAACATGCAAGTGTTTGAGGGTTTGATCTAATGCAATAAAACTGGGTAGTAGAGAAGGTATGATCAAAGTGTTACTTGCCTTGCTGATGATCCGCGAGTCCTAGAGATTCGAAGTAACAAGCGGCGCACTCACGGGTGATCTAACGCAGACAAACAACAAGCATACAATAAGTACTCATCTAATGCACGGGAAATCTCGAATAAAAGATCTAACCAGATAGTTCAACTTAAGAACCCTGGTTGCAAAAGAATCGAATCAAATAAAGCATCGAAAGTCGGAACTCGAGAGAGAACGACTCGGTTCAAAGAATCTGAAATTAAGTCAAAATTTTACAGTAGCAAAACTCTGTGTAAGTAGGTTAGTCGGAACGGCGGTTTCATAACGAAACTCTAGGCGCTTGAATCACCCGATTAGATAAACGAGCAAGAAATAAAACAGATTTGAAAATCGGATCGTAAATCGAATCAAAAATAATGGGTTAAATCCGATTTAAAAGAAAACGATTTAACGGATTAAATAACGGACGTTCGATTATCGTAACTAATCCAACGAAGACGTTCATTTAAACTAACGGGTCGGTGAACGTACACTAAATAATATAACCGCAAAAAATAAAACCTTGTAGGTTTTTGAAAAAAAACGGAACATCGCAATATAAAACCGGATCGGTCTTTTTTTAGAAAAACCGGATCGGATCGGATCGGGCGGCGGCTACCTCCGTGGTTCGCCGGGCTCCTGGCTCAGCGACGGGCCATGAGGTCGGAGGGGCGGCGAGGGGCTCGGGGTCCCGGCCGAGGGGCGGCGAGGGCGGCAATGGCCTTCGGGTGGAGGGCGGCGACGGCGGGGCGGGTTGAGGGGAGAGGAGGGGCGGCGGGGTTAAATAGGAGGGTCGGGTTGCCTTGGGGAGGGGGCGGCGGCGCTGTCCCGAGCCGACACGGCGGGCGGCGGGCATGGCGGCGGCGGAGTCTCGCTGAGGAGGGAGAGGAAGGCGGGTCAAGCGCCGGGTCGGGCTGGCAGGTGGCCAGGCCTTGGCCCAGGGGGGGCGCGTTTTTTTTGAAAAACAAAACAAAACGGATTAAAAGAAATATCAAACGAACTCCGATTTTAATAAAATTAATTTTCCCCGACTCCTAAAAATGAGTCGAACAAAATGAACTTTAAAAACGGCAAACATGCATATTTTTTTAAAATGCTCACTTTTGCCTAAGCAAAACAAATCTTCCAAAACCAAATTTTGATTTATTTA
This sequence comes from Aegilops bicornis, assembly GCA_021605145.1. NCBI lineage: Eukaryota > Viridiplantae > Streptophyta > Magnoliopsida > Poales > Poaceae > Aegilops > Aegilops bicornis. The sequence continues at coordinate 357,886,835 of CM038672.1, read as the reverse complement.
TAATATCTTCATTTTTCCTAAATATTGGGAAAGTCATATTATTCCCTCTCTTAAGATTTTATAGGAAAAACTTTATGAAGATAATTAAATAAATCCAATGATCCTATTTTCAAAATTTGAGAAATCCCAAATATGAAAATAATGAAACTTCCAACTCTCTCCGAGGGTCCTTGAGTTGCGTGAAATTTTCTAGGATCGGAAAATGCGAGAAAAATATGATATGCATGATGACCTAATGTATAACATTCCAAATTGAAAATTTGGGATGTTACACACCATGGCCCATCGGCAGCGATATCGGTGTGACAGTCCTTGGGAGCACAATCGATATATTGCAGAGGAGATGTGAGGAGCAGTTTTCCATCCACCGTGCAAAAGATCCAGAGCTGCTCGGCGGCATGATCGACGACCAACCCGAAGAGCCGCTGTCACTAGTGCTCAACAAGAGCCTGATGCCCCGCAAGGAATGGGAAAAGGACCTCTGCGATTTAGTCAAGACACAGGCAGCCTGCGTCTTCATCATTGCCCGCGGCGACCGTTTCAACCTCAATCCTGATGATGTGGTGGCCAGGCTTGAGCGCATCCTTGGCGGAGTTGACATCCCCGACGAAGTAGAACATCGCCAACGTGATATCTTGAGGATGCGGGTGATGGACGGAATTTGCTACCAGGCTAGAGACATGGAAATGGAGCGGTTCCGCGGAGTTGTCATGCGCGTGATTGGACGCTATCAAGCTCTTCTGGAAGACGCCCAGCAGCCCCAAGAGCCTCCTAGCGCCAGCAGCTCCGTAGGCGGAGGCGGGTCGGGACACTTGGAGTGAACGACCGCAAGGGTGCTATGCGCTGATATTGAGTCCGAGAAGACCATCGTCGGAAGGAGCCAGCTCAGCCTTTTAGCTTATATTTTATTATAATTGTATGCATATGTAGGTCGTGAGTATTCTGGGCCTTGCTGCATGTGGCATTTTAAATTATCCTAAATATGTAAGACAAATATTAAGAATTATTAACCATTGCCATTGTAAATTTGCCTCAACGGCGAGCAGAGCGCGTGCAGGGACGCCAGAGCGGAGCGTGTCGTGGCTGCCTCAATGGCGAGCAAAACGCACGGATGGACGTGAGCAGAGCGCGCCGCGGCCGCCTCAACGGCAAGCAACCACATGGTTAACCTCCTGCCATCAATAAATTTTGACCTTGTTTCTTGTCACATTGCAGATTACAATGCAATAAGTAATTGCAAATTTGTTCACACCTATCAAACTAATATGTGTTCAAACTTAGCATCGGGCTATAAAAACTACCCACTCAAAAATTACTTCACAGTTCCTCTCCTCATCACCCACAAAACTGGTCTTTCCTGTCAAGTCGTTCCGCCATGACCGGTAGGAGGAGTTTAGGGTGGACATATAACCAGGCAGCAAAGACCAAGGCCGCAGAAGCACTAGAGAGGTCCCCCCGCGAAGCCGTAGCCACATCAGAGATGTCCCGGCGCGCCGCGGAGCCCTCGAACGAGCTCTCACGGGCACGCGAGGGCTCTCACAAGCGCATTCGCGGCGTCAGCCATCGGGACGAGCCGGCGTTCCTAAAGTCCTTCACTTGCGGCAACGACATTCTCGCTGACGTCACTATGCAGCAGGAGCTGGTCGACGGCTTGATGAAGCTGCTCAAGATCAGCGATGCCTCGGTTGACAAGGCGACCGGCCTCGTCGAGCAACTCATGGGTGACAATGCGAAGCTCCTCAAGTTGGTCGCGGAGAAGGAGGAGGAGGCCACCGACAGGAAAATGTTGCATGAGCAAAGCAGTGCCTCAGAGATGACGCTGAAAGCGGTTGTCGAGGAACTGATGGGTGGCTTGATGAAGCTCCAGATCAAGCGCGAGCAGGAGGTGGAGGAATCCATGGCTGCTTTCAAGCAAAGTCGTGAGGAATTGAAGAAGGAGCTGAAGGATTTCGTCGCCCGGCGATCCATCGACGAGTAGAGACAGTAGCGACCCAGATCGTTGTCTGCAATTTCCTTCTTCTCTTGCCCCCGTGTCTTCCGAGCTTTGCCGCATGTGGCATTTTAAATTATCCAGAATATGTAAGACAATTATTATCTGCGCCATTGTAAATTTTTCATCATATTATCCGTTGCCATTTTATTTGTGGTCGTATTATTTGTTGCCCTATGTGGTAATTTATATTAGGGCAGAATACGAGTTGAAAACACGAACAGAGCAAATGCTGCCATGGGATCACAAGCAAACACCCCTCGTCCAGGTGCTTTAATTAACCCAGTAATGGAGAAGTTGTGAGCGAGGCGGGCGGCGACTGGTGCATGGAGGTCAAAGAGCTCGCTTCCCGGTGAGCATGGGCGGCCTTGCTACTCGCATGTGTCCCGTTGAGCCTGCGAGGTGGACAGGATGCACGCGTCCCGTCGAGCCTGCGTGGCGGACTACTCGCACGCGTCCGGTCGAGCCTGCACGGCGGACTTCTCGCGCTCGTCCCATCTAATCAAACAGCTGCACGCAAGCCATCGAGTATGGTTAAATTTCGACACAGTTAATATAATACAACCGTTTGCGATATTAACGTGTCAGCTTTTTGTTTCAAAAAGGACTTCATTGGCTACTAATGTGTGCGCCTCTTCTCAAACTAGACGATTTTTTTTACCACAACATATATGTGCCATGTCATGAAACCATGCCAAGTTTCATGTTTTTTGGGTGAGTTTTTGATTTACTGGGATTTAAAAACCGAGATTCTCAATGTTTCAGGACGACGACAAGTTTGTAATTCATTCCCATTCCTTAAATGAGACCTAAACATGCACCCAATGACACACGTACGATTTCCCACCCATTTTGCTTCGCTTGAGCATGTGCTTGTAGTTCAAATTTGAATTATGATTATATTAAATGCGTAGAAAACTTAGTAATTAGTAATATATATATATATATATATATATATATATATATATATATATATACTATGGCCAAACGAACACTGAACAGTTTCAAATTTCAGCCCGACACTCCTGTTATTCTATGTTGCTTGTAGAAAACAAAGTTCAAGGTGAGAAGCGGCAGCGATTATCGTTTCGCCCACACGAGGGGCATGTTTCCCACCGGAACCACGAGGGTTGTGACAGGCTCCGGTTTGTAAGAGGCTTGTAATATAGCTTCGCCCAAATTGGACAATTATATGTACCATGTAGTGACACAATGCCAAGTTTCATGATTTCCTGGTGAGTTTTGGATTTACAGAGATTTAAAAACAGAGATTCGCAATGTTTGTGGCCAACCCAGGACGGCGAGACAGTTGAATTCGTTCCCATTCGTTCCATGGGACCTACACATGCACCCCAAGGAAACATGTATGTTTTTTCTAGCCATTTTGGTGCACTGGAGCATGTATTTGTAGTTCGGATTTGAATTATGGACATTAAATGCAGAGAAAACTCAATTAATGAATAAAAAAGGTCAAACAAACCCTGAATAATTTCAAAGTTCAGCACGAATCTCCCGTGGTTCCTTGTCGCGTGTAGAAGAAAATACGAGGCTAGAAGAGGGAGTGATTATCGTTTGGCCCACAAGGGGACACGTTTCCCTATTGAAACCACGGGGGTTCTTGCGACAGGCTCCAATTTGTAAGAGGTTTGTAATAAAGCTTGGCCCAAATTGGCAATGTTTTTACCACGACATATATGTGCCATGACGTGACACCATGCCACCTTTGATGACTTTCTGGTGAGTTTTGGATTTATGGGGACTTAAAAACCGAGATTCGAAATGTTTGAGGACGAGCCATGACACCGGTATGGTTGTAATTCATTCCCATTCCCGGCATGGGACCTAAACATGCACCCAAGGACACATGTATAATTTTTCTAGCCATTTTGGTTAACTGGAGCATGTATTTGTAGTTCAGATTTGAATTATGGACATTAAATGCCTAAGAAACTCAATTAGTGTATAAAAAGGCCAAATGAACCCTGAATAAGTTTAAATTTCAGCATGGATATCATGTCATTCTATGTTGCCCGTGGAAGAAAATACAAGGCGAAAAGAGGCAGTGATTACATTTCGCCCACAAGGGGGACATGTTTCCCTATCGGAACCACGAGGCTTCTTTGAGAGAAGCTCCGGTTTGTAAGAGGCTTGTAATAAAACTTGCGCCACAATGGACGAAAAAATTCCTCGACATAGAAGTGCCATGTCGTGACACCATGCCAGGTTTCACGATTTTCGGCTTAGTTTTGGATATACGGGGATTTAAAAACCGAGATTCTTCTCATGAAATGTTTTCAAATAGCACACGGCTCATTCACGAAAGCCGATATTCAATGAAAACTTTGTGGAAACCATATTTTAAAGTTTCATAAAAATCTGCAAAAAATGTGGGATGTTAAGAAGGTGATGTTTTATTGCGACACAAAATTTCAAGTTGAAAAACATTATGAGAAGTGAGCTATGAAAAAGACAAATTCAGCCCTGAATAGTGACATTACTATTCAGGACTATTCAACACTAATTTTGTCTTTTTCATAGCTCACATCTCGTAATGTGTTTCAACTTGAAATTTTGTGTGGCAATAAAACACCATCCTCTTAACATCCCGCATTTAAAAAAATTGAAACTTCAAAACATCTTTTTCTCATGGTTTTCACCGGTTTCCACCCAATGTTGGTTTCCGTGTGATATTCTCCCCCCTGCTGCCCGCGCAATCTAAGTCGTGCGTTCTGATTGGCCAGAACCCAAACCCCACGGATCGTACGTGTGCACCGTCGGATGCTCTCAGATCGAACGGCAACCCTGAGCCCTTTCGACAGCACGTGCAGTACATGGGTAAGCATTGTGCGCATGCGTCGTGCTAGCTCACGCTTCCTTCTCTACTAGGTTTTCAAAACAGGCTACCGTTTCTCGCCACTCCTCTCATCAGTTTCCCGCCTCTTCTCCCATCGCTTTCCCGCTACCAGTGTCAGTGCTCATTGAAGGCTAGCGGCGACACACCGGCCATGTAAAATATCCAACACAGTTTCTAAAAGCACAAATGTGTGTGATAGGAGGGAGTAGATCCCATAGCGTGACCAGCGTGAAACGCCTTAATTGCAAGGAGGCAATTCTTACCAGCAAGGGCCGGCTTCCCATCCGCTAGCCTAGTCGAATAGAACGCATAAATTAAGCGTGCTCAGGCTGGAGTAGTCCAAGGATGGGTGACCTGGTGGGAAGTTGCATATCTCAAGCTTCATTTAAATGCCATGACACGGTCATTATAGAGATATATTATATCTCTATAGTGACCTATCATGGCAATTATATAAACCTTGGGATCCTTGTTTTGCTAATTTGTAGACTATGTTTTTATGGGTTATTTTTTGCTCTAAAAATTAAAGAATGATTGACTGGACTTGTCATGGCGATTATATAAACCTACTATGTTTTTATGGGTTATTTTTTCCTCTAAAAAATTAAAGAATGATTGACTTGACCTGTCATGGCGATTATATAAACCTTTTTCAGGTTGCATGCAGGGTATAGGGGGCAGGGTGTTCTTCTCGAGCATGTCTCCCTTGTGCGGCTTATAGACACGGCACATATCTGTGTGCTCCCCGAGGTATATATATCATCCTTTACCGACAATTAGGGGGCCCCACACAGTCTATCCCTTTGACCCAACAACGTGAACGGTTTGACCATGATGGTTTTCTACTGATACTAGTAAGGTACACGTGCATTGCACGCATGAGATTTGGTAACCAAATTATGAATAAATACCACACTATAGCATGTAAGCTTTGAGTCATATATGCATGATGTAGATGTTCGTTTAATTCTTATAGTTCATCTCATCCAAAATCAATTAGTTTTATAAAAAAATCTATTTTAAGATTAATGGAATTGTGCATTGTAAAGGTAAAAACAAAAAGTGACGATTCATTTAGAAAAAAAGTTTGGGCAATTAAGATATGGAAGATTCTAGAGAACAAAGGAGAAGTGCTTGTGTTTTGAGGTTTGTGCATTATGCTTAAGTTCAACCATGGAGTCTTCTAGATTGTACATGTGGCAGAATCTGGTGGAATGTAGATGATATCCAACGACCAGTAGTGCTCGGATTTGCCATCTCTGTACCGTCAGATTGGCTTCATCCAACGACCAACTTTCAAAGTTATTTGCACACTATATAGGTGTATAGATGTATAGATATATATAGATGTGTCCCATGCTAGACAAACTAAAGTTTGAGTGCATGCGTGCGACGACCCCCCCCCCCCCCGCCGCCGCCTCGAAGTTGGGAAACTGACATCGTACGTAGAGTCGGGTACGGTGTTTGGTTTGTAATGTAGTTGGTGGCCCATAGAAGTTGTGAATTTGGGATTTAAACACATCACACACCACCATACCCATACATATTTTCGGGCCGCATGCAGTGTATACGTGGTCTTCTGATTGACCATGTCTCCCTTGTGCGGTTTTTTATGAAGACACGCATATCTGTGGGCTCCTCGAGTGTATATATATCATCACTTTGACCGATAATGAGGGGTATGTGTTGGCCATGAATGGATTCCTCCTAGTTCGTGTTAGGGCCAGTCACCATCACATGTCGCTCAACCAAAGCTCGAGCTCATGCGTTGTGAGGATTCCCTCCCACCTGTTCGGATTGCTGGGTTCGACCTACATCAAACCCTGCGTATCTCGTCCTTAACTACCTTGCCTTCATGGTTGTTGTCTGCATCGAGAGGTAGGCACCACATCTAAATTGTACATTATTCTATATTGAAAACACACATCACCCCTTCCCAACGTACATCATTTTGGGCCGCATGCAAGAGGTGCTGGTTTTGTGGTCCCTTTCGTGCGATTTTTATGATGATTCAATCTATTGGCCCAAGCGGTTTATCGACAACAACAACTGTCGTTTGACCAAACGATAGATTCATTGGTCCGTCTTATGGTAGATCATGGCGACATGCATGTATGACCGAAGTATCGATCATTACGTGCATCCGCCCCGCTGACACGAAGTGGGAGGTGGTGGGCCAAGCATCCTTGCTAGGTACGACATTATGTCATTATATATATATATATATATATATATATATATATCCAAGGGTGCTTTCAGGTTTGCGAGGCAGGTGCCACCAAATTTATGCATTGTGTATTTAATGTTTTAAACATCCCAAACATTCCCACATATATTTGGCCACTTCCAGGTGGTTCTTGACTTTTGGCCCCTCTCATCGAACTTTGATGACACACCCAACCGTGGGCCTGCGCGGTCAAAGTTGTGCATTGGAATTTTGAACATCACAGACCACCCTTTTCACTCATATATATTTGGGCCACATGCTGGTGTGGCTGTCTTCTGACCCTCTCTAACGTTATTTTTTGCTGCAAAGACTCTGATGATGCTCAACGGACATGGGTATAATATCTTAACCGATACAAGTGCGATGTGAATCACCACGCCTGCGCAAGTGCGAGCAAATTAAGGTGGAGGTACTGGCTCAACCATGTGTGATGCAAGTGCGCTGAAATCACCACGACCACGCAAGCACGAGCAAATTAAGGTGGATGTACTGGCTCAACCGTGTGCGATGCAAGTGCGCTGAAATCACCACGATAGCGCAAGCACGAGCAAAGGGGTGGAAGTACTGGCTCAACCGTGTGCGATGCAAGTGCGCTGAAATCACCACGACCGCGCAAGAGCGAGCAAAGGGTGGAGGTACTGGCTTAACCGTGTGCGATGCAAGTGCGCTGTAAAACCACCACCTGTGCAAGCTAAAGGAGGGTAAGTTTATTTGGAAATTAGGACGAACCGTGTGCGATAGACCAGCTAGCTGGAAATATAAAAACAAACTACCCACCTTGAGCAATACAAAAATTGGTGGTTCCGCGCCACTTTTCCTTATTATCATACACACATATTGTTATTGGACCGTGCGCGATCTTGGGCACTCCCGCCCCGCATCAATTCCTTACCCAAATTTTAGTAGTCGGCATACTTCAACCGCCGCCCATACTCCTCCAGCACCGACCTTATAGTAAAATTGCAGTAGCCGAGGCATTTGAACCGTCGCCCTCCCTCGGCCACCACCATCTCCACCCACCATTAATAAAATTTTCAGTAGTCGCGGCGTATCCTCAAACACCAACCCCCCACCCCCACAGTCCCCACCCCCCCCCCCCCTCGAACCCTAGCTCGCGGCCGCCGCCAACCCCTGCCGGTCCGCCTGCCTCCTAGCTTAGATAATAAAGTTCAGGTTACCCAGCGATTCCCATACCGTCGCCTCACTCCCCTGAGTTTTTGGATGAGGCCTGCGGTGTCCCTCCCCGCCAGATCCACATCCCCTGCTCCAGAGTGTCACAGCCTAAGCTCGACCACGTATGCCGGGGAGCCCGACGAGCGTTCGGCCAAGAAGAGGTTTATCATGGCCTCTCCGGCGGACGTTGGCGAGGTGGCCGCCGTTCGCCCCAACCTGTCGATCCCGGAGCAACACCTCGCCGTGGAAGCCGGCGAAGACGTTGACTACGTTGCCATCCCGAAGGCTTCATGTCAGCGGGCTAGCGTATTACTGTATCTCGAGAAAGCTGGCTACGACATCAAGCTCGTCCACAGCGACGGCTTCACGTGGGCCATGTCACAGGTTAAGTGGTCCATCCCCAACCCCTCTGGTTCAACCGCCGTCGATCTCTTCGACGCCCTGCCGCTGATCTCCTCTGCCAAGCGGTCAAGGATTTGCGAGCTTTATACGCCATCGAGCCCATTTTGTCATTTCTGAAGGACACGTTCTATGGTGGCGGCTTGGTATCCTCAATTGCCAAGTCAGATCTCATCGACCATGACCACGACCACGAGGAGGGCACCCATGAAGGTTCTTCCAAGGTGAAACAGCCCCTCTGTGACATCAGAGAGTGCACCATGGGTCTGTGCTCTTCCAACTGGAAGGATCCCGTCCATGAAATGTGAGGCAACATTCTATCAGCAAATCTTACCTTTTCTAGCTTGCAAACCCGTACCCTTTGTTGTAATAGCATTTGTCGTGCAGTGCTTTAACTGTGTCATGTTTAATTATTTCAGTTATGCAAAAATGTATTGTTCAATAGGGCTATGTGATGTTTAAGTATGAATTGTCCACTTCAGTTTCACGAATGGCTATATTTGGTTGTTTATAGTGAGTAGATGCCTTGTTTATCTGTATTTGGTTGTTAGGTTGGTTGGAGTGAGCATTTTTCATGTTATCGAGCAAATGCCTTGTTTATATGTATTTGGTTCTTAGTTTGGTTGCAGTGAGCATTTGTTCAGTTATCAAGCAGATGCCTTGTTTATCTGTATTTGGTTGTTAGGTTGGTTGCAGTGAGCATTTTGTCTAGTTTTCAAGCATATGCCATGTTTATTTGTATTTGCTTGTTAGGTTGGTTGCAGTGAGACTCTGTCCAGTTTTCAATGGCTATATTTGGTTGTTATACTGGTCATTTATGCCTTATTTATTTCAGTCATTCACAATGTGTTGTTCATTATGTGCAAGTCAGAACTGTGCCTCTCAACTACATCAATACCAGTTTGAACGGCTATATTTTATTCCAGTTATTCCTGGTGTAGTTAACACATGCCCTTTATTTCAGTTTTACACATTTATCTAGTGTGATGTTTAAGCATTACCTACGTTCTATTCATTTTCAACAATACCAGTTTGAATTGCAATATTTGATGGTTGTTAAGCTTCTTTGTCGGTAACATTGCCTTCCATTTTATATCTGCTTTAACAGCATGCTGAAACCAACACATTCAAGCTATCACTTGGATATGATGTTGTTTACCTTTGCTATATTTATTTGATGTTAAGGTTGTTGTACTTATCATGCCTTTCAACTACTTATGCAGGACAACAATGGGAGTGGCCACCATTTTCTGCCGAGGTTAGCTTCATCCCTCGGCTTGTACTCCCCCCGTCGTTCCATAATGTAGTGCATATATATCCAGGCCTCGACACTTTTTAGCTTCTAATATTGACTTGTTGCTTGTAGGTACATATGCCCTTGGCAAGGATCCACGCATCGACCCTTTTTGCGTATGGGGCAATGAGATATTCATGAACAAGCATCAAGTGTGGAAACTGATAAGGATTATTAGCAAAACGATATGAATGGTGGCAAGAAAATTATTTGTTTATGCTCTATCCAACACAACAAAGGAGTCTGTAGGATGGTAACTACAAACTCGCAGCCTTCTCTTTTTACTACCCATAATGAGTTGTTAGACAACAATGTACGAACCTTTTTCGCTCCAGTGGTTCCGAAGCAGTTCACTCAAGATTACCTCACAAAGTACATGATTGGTGGACACACAATGAAGGTTAAAGTATTTCATCCAGACTACAATGAGAATCGAGAAGTCGTAATGAAGACAGTGAAGGATGGACGGGCAGCCATCACAAGGGGTTGGCCTAGAGGTGCACGCATTACGCATGGAGGAGGGCACAATATGGGCATTCCGCTTCACCTTCTCCAGCAACCAGAATGTCTTTAGCCTCTCTCTTTACAGTCTTTAGTACAACTGTGGTTCATCATTCTTTACTTGGTACTTCTGTAGTTCTTTAGTATATGTACATGTACATCGAATTATGCATTCGTGGTTGAACCTATATTTGTAATAAACATGGTCATATATGAAATAAGTAATTGCCTACTTTCAAATTCAAAACATGTGATTTTTAAATTAGGGATTAATTCTTGATTAATAAGGGATTACACTATACACGGTTTGCGAAAGCGAAACATCTGCGATAGACCTTGAGATCAGAAACATTTCTAGGATCCACTACGTGTGTGATCAATCTCCACTGCACACACGACATCCTCTTGAAAACTGTTTGCGTTAGGCCACCTTGCGCAAACATTTACCACATAAAAACTGTGTGTGATGGACAACCTTTGGCACACAGTTTCTTCTACGCACCATGTGTGATGCATTCAATAACGCAAACGATAAAATTGTTAATATCGTGTGCAATGGCAACGCTATCACAAACGATTTAACGAGAAAAATTGTGTGTGATGTACCTGTGAACGGAAATGTTTTCCTTGGAGCGACTGTGAGGGATGTACATACGAACGGAAACGTTTAGCAGGGACTGACTATGTGGGATGTACTTGTGACCGGAAACAATTTCGCCTATATAATTGTATTTTTTTAGCTCTACTATACGTATTTCTGTATTTGAGCGCTCGCCGGTCGCACACGGCCTCATTTTGCCGAGCGTGTGTGCCAGGAGGGCATATTCCCGACGGTTTCTGGGTCGTGTGGGAAGGACCCCCCTATCGCCATCACTCACTAGGCGACGGTTCCAAATGCCGTCGCGGAAAGGGGTTTAAAACCGCTTAGAGATAATCGACGCAGCATTTCAGTGTTACTACGCCAAGGGGGAGATACATCTCCAACGTATCTATAATTTTTGCTTGTTCCATGTTGTTATATTATCATTCTTGGATGTTTTACAATCATTTTATAGCAACTTTATATCATATTTTGGGACTAACCTATTGACATAGTGCCCAGTGCCAGTTGTTGTTTTTTTGCTTGGTTTTTTACTTCGCAGAATATCAGTACCAAACGGAGTCCAAATGCAGCGGAACTTTTTAGAGAAATTTTATGTACCAAAAGAAACAACATGGGCCAAAGAAGTACCAGAGGTGTGCCCCGAGGGGGGCACAACCCACCTGGGGGCGCAGGCACACCCTGGTGGGTTGTGCCCACCTTGGTGGCCTCCAGCACCGCCTCTTCACCCTATGAATACCCAAATATGCCAGAAACCCTAGGGGAGTCGACGAAACAAAATTCCAGCCGCCGCAAGTTCCAGAACCACGAGATCCATCTAGACACCATCATAGAGGGGTTCATCATCCTCATTTGTGCCTCTATGATGATGCGTGAGTAGTTCATTGTAGGCCTACTAGTCCGTAGCCAGTAGCTAGATGGCTTCCTCTCTCTCTCTCTTTTGATTCTCAATACAATGGTCTCTTGGAGATCTGTTTGATGTAACTCTTTTTGCGGTGTGTTTGTTGGGATCCGATGAACGTTGAGTTTATGATCTGATCTTTTATCCATGAATATTATTTGAGTCTTATTTGATCTCTTATATGCATGATTTTATTGTTCTTGATATCGATTGCAATCCGTCTTGTCCAATTATACTTGGTAGACCGTATTTACACACTATAGGCGCCGTGATTGATATGAAAGAAGGCAATATTAAATTTCAATTTCCACTAGAGAAGGGTATGGAACACTTCCCTAGAACAATAATTAGGCCACCATATGAATAAATCACGAGGTCATCCTATAGATCAAAAACTAAAGATGATAATACTTGAATCTATGCATTATGCCTAGCTAGGGGCATAAAACGATAGCGCTTGTTGGGAGGCAACCCAATGAATAAAATTTATTTTTACCTTTTTCTTCTGTTCTTGAGTGTTTGCACAATTATGCTATTGTTATGATTGTGTTTTTTATGTTTTAATTAGTATTTGTGCCAAGTAAAACCTTTGGGATCATGTTGGGTGATAGTTGATTTGACCTTGTTGAAAAACAGAAACTTTGTGCGTCAGTGCTACTTCTTGAGCTTGCGTTGGCTTTTCCCTTGAAGAGGAAAGGGTGATGCAGCAAAGTATAGTAAGTATTTCCCTCGGTTTTAAGAACCAAGGTATCAATCCACTAGGAGACAACGAACAAGTCACCAAATACCTGCACAAACAATCAACCAACTTGCACCCAATGCGATAAAGGGCATCTTATTATAATTTCCATTAGAATTGTTGTAGAAATTGCCATAATTACTAGAGGAATTACTAGGAAACGGCCTAGGATTAAAATTACCTCTATACGTGTTATTACCAAAATTCTTCCTACCAATCCATAGATTCACTATTATTTTCAATCAAAGTAGATAAAGGCATATCATTACGATCAATAGGAGCACTCTTGCTAGCAAAAATTTCATAAGCTCATCCATCTTTCCACTCAAAACATTAATCTCTTCAATCGAATGCACTTTTTTACTAGTGGAAGATGATCTTTTGGTATGCCATTGAGAATACTTAACCATAATATTATCTAGGATTTTAGTAGCTTCTCCTAAAGTAATTTCCATAAAAGTACCTCCCGCGGCCGAATCTAAAAGATTTCTGAAAGCAAAATTCAATCCGGAATAAAAAATTTGTATAATCATCCACAAATTCAAACCATGCGTAGGGCAATTTCGTATCATCAATTTCATCCTCTCCCAAGATTGTGCAACATGTTCATGATCAAGTTGCTTAAAATTCATAATATCGTTCCTAAGGGAGATGATCTTAGCAGGAGGAAAATACTTGGAAATAAAAGCATCTTTACACTTATTCCATGAGTCAATACTATTTTTAGGCAAAGATGAAAACCAAGTTTTAGCACGATCTCGAAGCGAGAATGGAAATAGATTCAATGTAACAATATCATTATCCACATCTTTTTTATTTTGCATATCACACAAATCAACGAAATTGCTTAGATGAGATGCGGGATCTTCACTAGGAAGGCCGGCAAATTGATCTTTCATAACAAGATTCAGCAAAGCAGCATTAATTTCACAAGATTCCGCATTAGTAGCGGGAGCAATCGGAGTACTAATAAAATCATTGTTGTTGGTATTGGAAAGGTCACACAATTTGGTATTCTCTTGAGTCATCGTGACAAAGCAAGCAATCCAACACACGAGCACACAAAAAGCAAGCGAAGAAGACGAATGTAAGAGGCGAAGAAAAGGCAAATATTTTCGAAAATCGTTTTAGAAGTGGGGGAGAGGAAAACGAGAGGCGAATGGCGAATAATGTAATGCAAGAGATGAGAGTTTATGATGGGTACTTGGTATGTCTTGACTTGGCGTAGATCTCCTTGGCAACGGCGCCAGAAATTCTTCCTGCTACTTCTTGAGCTTGTGTTGGTTTTTCCCTTGAAGAGGAAAGGGTGATGGAGCAAAGTAGAGTAAGTATTTCCCTCAGTTTTGAGAACCAAGATATAAATCCAGTAGGAGACAATGAACAAGTCACCGAATACCTGCACAAACAATCAACAATTGTCCCTTGTTCACTTGTTCCTTCGCTGTTCCTTCAGTAGGCATTGCTGCGCAAGATTGGTTGTCGATCTTGGGCATGTGGACACTCGTTACTCCATGCTCAACCATGCCAAGCTCACCTGGGGGAGACCGATGTTCATGGAAATCTTTCTGCAGGCCGCATGGAGTATCCGGAAAGAGAGAAACAATAAGTATTTTCAAAGAATACCCCCCCCCCCCACATATCAATCCTGGATGCTAAGGTTCAAAATTGACTTCGGCTTCCTTCAGTATAGAGTGAAGGCAGAACAGAAAAAGTTCATCGACTCCTTCTTAGACTACATCTAGAACTTTTTTTGTTTTCCCCACTATAGTCTCTCACTGTGTTGCGCTTGTGCTCACACCAACCCCCCTCTCCCACCTATGGGTGGGAGACACTGATTGTAACTTTCCAATGTAAATTGTAACCACCCTTTTTGGTACATATTTAATACAAAGCACAGTGGGAGCCTCTCCCACTGTCTGAAAATTTCAAAAAAACAACTTGCACCCAATGCGATAATGGGGTTGTCAATCCCTTCACGGTTACTTGCAAAAAGTGAGATCCGATAGAGATAGATAAACGGTAAAGTAAATATTTTTGGTTTATAGATCGGAATTGCTGGAACTAAATCGGAAACTAAAATTGTAGATCGGAAACTTATATGATGGAAAATAGACCCGGGGGCCATAGGTTTCACTAGAGGCTTCTCTGAAAATAGAAAATATTATGGTGGGTGAACAAATTACAGCCGACCAATTGATAGAAAAGTGCAAAGTTATGAAAGCAATGATCATTAATATAGGCATCACATCTGTGTCAAGTACACCGAAACGATTCTGCATCTACTACTATTACTCCACACATCGACCGCTATCCAGCATGTTGTGACGCCCCCGATTCAATCGTACACTAATCATACACGCAAACACGTACGATCAAGATCAGGGACTCACGGGAAGATATCACAACACAACTCTAAAAATAAAATAAGTCATACAAGCATCATAATACAAGCCAGGGGCCTTGAGGGCTTGAATACAAGTGCTTGATCATAGACGAGTTAGCGGAAGCAACAATATCTGAGTTCAGACATAAGTTAAACAAGTTTGCCTTAAGAAGGCTAGCACAAACTGGGATACAGATCGAAAAAAGGCGCAGGCCTCCTGCCTAGGATCCTCTTAAACTACTCACAGTCGCTAAATCGGCCCTTGCGTAGTAGTAGGCACCTCCGGTGTAGTAGGAGTCGTAAATGCGCCGGTGGCGTCTAGCTCTGAGCTCCGGCATCTGGTTGCGACAACCAGGTAGAAGGGAAAGGGGAAGAGAGGGAGAAAAGCAACCGTGAGTACTCATCCAAAGTACTGCAAGCAAGGAGCTACACTACATATGCATGGGTATATGTGTAAAGGGCCATATTGGTGGACTGAATCAGAGAATGCCGAATAAGAGGGGATAGCTAATCACAGCCGAAGACTACGCTTCAGGCCACCTCCATCTTGCATCATGTAAAAGAGAGTAGATGGTAAGTTCACCAAGTAGCATCGCATAGCATAAACCTACCCGGAGATCCTCTCCTCGTCGCCCTGTGTGAGAGCGATCACCGGGTTATATCTGGCACTTGGAAGGGTGTGTTTTATTAAGTATCCGTTTCTAATTGTCATAAGGTCAAGGTACAACTCCAAGTCGTCCTGTTACCGAAGAACACGTCTATTCGAATAGATAAACTTCCCCGTAGGGGTGCACCACATAACCCAACACGCTCGATCCCATTTGGCCGGACACACTTTTCTAGGTCATGCCCGGCCGCGGAAGATCAACACGTCGCAGCCCCACCTAGGCACAACAGAGAGGTCAGCACACAGGTCTAAATCCTATGCATGCAGGGGTCTGGCCCCATCGCCCATTGCACACCTGCACGTTGCGTACGCGGCCGGAGAGTAGACCTAGCAACCTCCATTACAAAGGAAGTCACATTACACGGTCCAACCCGGCGCGAGCCGCTCAGTCGCTGACGTCATGAAGGCTTCGGCTGATACCACGACGTCGAGTGCCCATAACTGTTCTCGCGTAGTTGGTTAGTGCGTATAGACCAAATGGCCAAACTCAGATCAAATACCAAGATCTCGTTAAGCGTGTTAAGTATCCGTGAATGCCGACCAGGGCCAGGACCACCTCTCTCCTAGGTGGTCTCAACCTGCCCTGTTGCTCTACCACAAAGTAATAGTCGGGGGCCTTCAGGAACCCAGGCCCACCTGTACCGGGATGGAGCCACCTGCCCCTTCAGCCCCCATCTCCGAACAGTATCATAAGTAATGTAACAATATAAAGTATATAGCATATGTCCATGATCACCTCCCGAAGTGATCACGTCCCAGTAGTATAGCATGGCAGACGGACAAGAGTGTAGGACCACTGATGGAACACTAGCATCATATACTAAGCAGTAGGATAGCAGATAAGGGTAACAACTGTAGCAACAATGATAGGCTATGCATCAAGATAGGATTAACCGAAAGCAGTAACATGCTACACTACTCTAATGCAAGCAGTATAGAGAAGAATAGGCAATATCTGGTGATTAGGGGGGGCTTGCCTGGTTGCTCTGGCAAGAAGGAGGGGTGGTCGTCGACATAGTCGTACTCTGGGGCATCAGCGTCGGTCTCGGGGTCTACCGAAGAAGAAGACGGGGAAGAAACAGTAAATATGGAACAAACAAAGCATCACAAAACATAACATGACAATACACGATGCTAGGTGTGCCCTAACACGGTAGTAGGTGCTACTGGTGAAGGGGGAAAAACATCCGGGAAAGTATCCCCTGTGTTTCGCGTTTTCGGACAGATGATCCGGAGGGGGAAAGTTGCGTGTTCGCTATGCTAGGGATGTGTGACGGACGAATGAGCTGCATATTCGGATTCGTCTCATTTTTCTGAGCAACTTTGATATATAAATTATTTTAATCCGAGCTACGGTTTATTTTTTATTAATTTTCAAAATTTTGTTAATATTCTGGAATTTCCTGGTTTAAATTAATTCGAAAATTAAAATACCTAAACTGCTATGGGTACACAGAGAAGTGTACCCAACATCGTGCAAAGAGGCTGACAGGTGGGGTCCAGTTGACTGGTCAACTAGGACCGTTGACTGGTCAAGGGGTGACTCGGGTCCACTTGTCATTGACTTGACTTTAGTTAGACTTTAATTAACTTAGATTAATTGGTAGTGGGGGCCACTGGTCATAGGGCCATACAACTAATGAAACTAAACAAAAAAAAGAGGGCTAATCCCCAATTAGCCTGGCCGGCCCCAATCGTGGCTGGGAGCACGCACGGCCGCTCCCAAAGGAGCGCCGGCGGCTGATGCCCGACGCACAGGGCGGGGAAAAGTGGGGCGCGGCCCTGGCCAGCAGGCGTAGCCGGAAGCGGGCTGCGCGGGGGTGGCTGGGTCGCGGCCGGCGGCGACGCACGAGCACGGCGCATGGCGTGAGCAGCAGGCAGTAGCAGCCACATTTAGTAGTAGGGCAAAGACGGCAGAAACAACAACAACAGAATGGTGAGCGAATAATGACGCGCATCAGTGCACCGCAAGGAGAAGAAGGAGTGGGGGCGCGGCCGTACGCGGCTAGGGGTGCGACCATGGCCGGATGAACATGGTTGCGGGCATGGAGCTTCAGGCACGACGGGGTGAGCAGTCTACGGCGTCGGATCGAAGGAAAAAATAGGGGGGATGGAGGAGAAGCTCACTGCGAGCCTGTAGAGGTGCTAAGTGGGCTTGGGGAGGGCTCGGTGGCGCCGGAATCAAAGACGAATGCCTGCGGTGGTCCGAAGAAGATGGAGCTCGATCATGCTGATGTAGGGCGTCCTGGCTTGAGCTCATGGTCGAGGAGGACGTAGCAGTCGTCGATAGAGCTTTTGGACACCTCGGCGAGGCGCGGGGACGACGGCGGCCGCGGGATCGATGGCGGCGAGCACGGGTGATCTCAAGTGGTGACAGGCAGAGGAAAAAATGCGCGGGGGAGAGGGAAGAGCAGCTAGGGTTTTTGGGACGGCCTCGGGGTGGCCTTATCCTCGTCGGGCGTTGGATGGCTGGGCAGATGGCCAGCGCTGCCATGGCCACGGGATGCTTGCCACGATTCCCCCCTACCTCCCTATAGCAGGAAGGAGATGAGTGGAGAGGTGGGCTGGGCTTCTGGCTGACCGCGGTGGGCTGGGCCTTAGTCACCCACCAGAAGCTTAGGCCCCTTTTCTTCTATTTTTATTTTTCTATTTTTTGTTTCTTTTATTATTTCTTTTCTATTTCCTAATTTCCTTTTATTTTTTTAGGTCTATAAGATATAAAGTTAGTACCTATGTTAGCACTAATAATTAGGCCACTGTCATATTAAGTGTAACATTTAAATAAATTATTTTAGAATTTTTATTATTTGATAAGCATTTAAATTATTGTTGCTACCACTGTCTTAATTAGTTTAGGGCATTTAAACTCTTTTAAAGACGTTGTCTTCTCCACCATTAGTACTTCTGCATTATTTGTCACATTTTGAACAATTTAGTTTTAATGTTTGAAATTTTTTATTGTTTGCCTTGTTTTAAATTTGAAATTCGAACTAGGTTTCAAACTAACGCGAGTTTATCCACAGTAACCGAGGTGACGTGGCATCATTAGCAGGGATCACTGTAGCTTAATTATCCGGCGTCACAATTCTCCTCCACTACAAGAAATCTCGTCCCAAGATTTAAGAGGTGGAGTATGGGGGAAGTTCTGGTTACGAAATTCTAACATGTCTTCTCGGTCTTGGTTGCCCTTCTTGAAGAGGTTGATCCATAGCGTAGATGTCTTCATTTCTCTGTATCAATTCATCATGAGGAAGTTGTCGTCCTTCCTTCGGGAACTCCATCGTACTTACGGAGGAATAAAGGATGGGTATTCTGGGAGAAAGGATCTCTGCAAGGTTGACTATCTGGTCGATAACATCGAGGATGGTGGCGGGAAGTAACTCTCGAACTAAAACTTAAGAAAATATCGAGTGCAAAGTAAGGAGGTATCATGGGAAGTTTCGAGCGGGCATGCAATCGTTCGATGCCTGAAAAAAAGTGTGAAAGGGGTTCAAGCAGCGAGAGTAAGTATTGCGTCTGATACCAAAATAGAGCACTAGGAAGGTGGCCCCTGAATTAAATATGAAGCCAAGCGTGAGGAATATCTATTAGAAACAGGGTTGTGCAGGAGAATCAGGTTTCGATCCTGTGGAACTGTGGGTTATGGGCCCACCATTTGGATTAAAAGTAGGAAGGGCGGAGACGTCTTGCGTGATCATGTAAGCAAGGCATGTCGGAGGATAGCCTGTCATTTATGTCGGCAACAACATAGGTACCAAGGGCGAGGGACGAAGAGAACAATTTTCCTGCTCGTCCAAACGAGGCGGACCAATAGGCAAAGTTCTCGTCCATCGGTGGTTACCGGAATATCATCAACAATCATAACAGGGTCTTACTGACCGAGTTGTACACCACGGTGCTTACATAAGCCGGGCGATATTATTGCTTATGCCATATAGATCACCGAAAGATTAAACAAAACAATGGAAAGGAAATTATGTTTATCAAATTAAACAAAACAGTGAAAGGGAAAATGTGTTTAAACACATATTTCAAGGGTATATCCTTCCTAAGGACAAGTAGGGCATGATATCCATGACAGGATATAACATAGAAAACCCTTTAGGTAAGAGGAGAGAAATTTCATGACATTACCCATACAAAGGTGTTTGGATAATTGATAAGGAAAATTTAGCATTGTGCTTCAAATGTTCTTATTGATGATAGGAGTACCACATACATGCTTCGAGATAGCATTGACATGGTCTTCAAGCAAAGGTCGGACTTTCCATACACAAAGGATTCATCAGGAACAACTTATAAAATAAGTCTTATGATTTTCTCACGAAAGAACGTCTAACCTTACCAAAAAGGTAACTATAACAATAGGTCCTCCGGCCAGGTGTGCTAGGCATGACATCACCTTACCGGGTCATATAAAGACCAATGTTATAACTCTTGGAAATATGTTCCAACCATCATATCTGACCGAGATTCAGATCTGATTGGTGTCAGGATACCACAGACACGGGATGCCTGAGAAGAAAAGGTGCAACGCAAATTGACGAGATGACATTGTAAGATTCTCGGGGAAATGAACTATGAAAGTGAGTTCCGAAACAAAAGTTCATCATTAAACCAAGGAGAGGGTGAGGAGGTGGCTGATGGACTCAGCGGCATTCCATTGAGATTTCCAAAAGATGGATTTCCACGATTATGTGAACAAGGAGATAAACTTGATCGGTTCAAATGATATAATGAGGTATGCTCGAGGAAAACATACATAACTAAACATTGGTTGGAAGGTGCACCCGAAATATGGGCTTATGTAGCATGATCAATGTTAGAATGGTGATTCAATAACCAATAGTCTGAGGATGAACTGTCGGCCATTAACTTCAAAGTAATAGGGTTGCTAGGAGTACAGAATCCAAGCAGCATCGTCCACTTGTTGGTATTCCGGTTAGAATCAACATTGGGACCAAGAAAGAATGGTGATGATGAGAAGTATCGCTATACCAAGAAATTTTAAAAAGCGCAGCAATTCTCACGACCTTCTTGACATAAAAGATGGTAATACCCCAAGGTGAAGAAGAACAGATGTTGGATAGCAAGGAACTCAAGATTGAATCCAAAACATGAACATGTTTGTGTTGAGGGAAGTCAAGGGTGTGGTCGATGATAACACAAATCTCAGAGGGGCAAGGATGGTATTTCTCAAAATGAATTCAATTGATATCCTTGAAGAGCTCAAAATGTTGATGATGATCACGACACACTTGTCGAGAGGTTTCTTGAAGATGTAATCGATCAACGACGACATCAAGTCAAAGGAATGATGAAGCGGAAGGTTATAGGAACCATGGGTAGGACACAAACTTGAAATCAAGCTTGTTGTTCAAGACGAAATGATATGACGAGGAAGATCAACGTAAGCTTAGCTCATCGTCGAAAATTGTGCTCCGAGAAGAAGGACCAGGTAGCACAGTTAAAATTTGGCACGATAATGATATAGCCGATCAGGCTAGGAATGACTTGAAGGATTCTAAGCTCATAAGCAACGAAGATTACTTAGAGTTATTGAATCGGAGTGCGGAATTGATTCACTTATCGGTGTCCTTGAGTTTCTAACAACTCAGAACCCGTGAAAAATTGGAACCAGTGAGAATGTAGTACTTGATGGAGAACTCATAAGAAGTTATGCAGTTCCGTGACAATCTCGAGATACTAGGGGGTAATACTCGACGATAGACCAAAGTAGAGGTTGGACTGGGGTATTGCTTTGTAGAAGACAAGTGCTTAAACTTGCACAAGAAATGGTAATTAAAGGAGAACATGGTGGAACCACGATTGCAAAAGGCCGGATCCGGATATAAGATGTACCTATACCAAGGGAATAATTAATTTAAGAGAAGCTTTAATGATAAAATCTACATCGTGTCCATGGGCATGAACAAAAAGTTCAAGGTCGACTCCCACTTCTCCAATGCGAGACCATTCATTCACTACTCTAATAAAATGATTTTAGTGTAAAACCCTACCAGGTGAATTACTAGAGGAGTATGACCCGTGAAAAGTTTTCGGGTTCACACAGATTTAAGGAAGGCATAAGGTTCAACCCATCGGGATATCTTAGAAACATATACCACAAGTTTCAAGAGTAAATATCACCAGCTCGAAAGCAGAGCATGCTTGGCCAAATCAGAGAATAGGATTTACTAATGGCATTTTGTATTAGGGAAGAATTCACAAGGCGATTAAATATGAAGGACACTGTCGAATAATAATCCAACAAAGGATCCGACGGTCCATAAGCGGAGCTGATGTGAGCATCGGCACACAACCGATTGAAGAAAGAATGCAAGGGCATCAGATTATAGAACATCTGAATGTTTCAATGCTTAGATATCAAATGAATTATGATTTCCAAATCGAAGGATCAGAAGCAGACGCTCTGATCAAGGGTGGATAAGTTCAATAGACCTAAGGGTACAATTGACGGCAAATAGATTGGTCGGGAACAAGCTCAAGTTCAAAATGACATTTGAGCCGGAAAGATAATTTAAAAGGATCAACTGATGATTGCGTGCATTCGCAGTCATGTTGAATCAATAGGATCAAAGTGACGGTGTCTAAGGATACTAACGAATATTGCCAGACATATGGA
Source organism: Aegilops bicornis (assembly GCA_021605145.1). NCBI lineage: Eukaryota > Viridiplantae > Streptophyta > Magnoliopsida > Poales > Poaceae > Aegilops > Aegilops bicornis. Next base: position 357,864,460 of record CM038672.1, on the reverse strand, counting down.
AAGAATCCATAATGCAAGCAGACAAGTATTGCAGAGCAATAAGCTACTAAGGATTTTTTGGAGGATCGAATAGTATTTTGAAGACCATTGTAAAACACATGAACAACAAGGAATGAGCGCATACTCGATAAGTGCGAGGAATTATCCGTAGGGGTATTCATGCGGCAAAGATCTGTAAGGCAGTGGCTCAAGAGATTCTTAAAGTCGAAGGATAATTCAATGCATCTTGTAATAACAAGAGCAGCTGGGGATGAATGTAAGAATGGCAAGGGCATGTAGTTATCTATTGGGGTTGACGGTGGAACGGAATTGCACAAGCATGAGCACAAGTTATCGGGATAACATCAGAGAGTATCTTTGAGGTCTACTGATGAATCAAGTCATCATCTGGAATGAAGGGGCTCTCCGGAAGGAAGTAGTTACGAGAACCTAAAGTTAGATTTAGTAAATTCATTTTAACTCGAATAGAAGAGAGTTCATAGGCCCGGAGTAAAGGTCGAGGAGTAAAAGATCCTAATACCACCCAAATGCCGATGTGGGCCCGTAAGCCACACATCCATGTTAGTAAAAGTTTTGCAATGACTAGACTCGACTTCGGCCAAGGAGTGTGGAAGGGGATTCCTACACGCAGTCGGCTCTGATACCAACTTGTGACGCCCCCGATTCAATCGTACACTAATCATACACGCAAACATGTACGATCAAGATCAAGGACTCATGGGAAGATATCACAACACAACTCTAAAAATAAAATAAGTCATACAAGCATCGCAATACAAGCCAGGGGCCTCGAGGGCTCGAATACAAGTGGTTGATCATAGACGAGTTAGCAGAAGCAACAATATCTGAGTTTAGACATAATCTAAACAAGTTTGCCTTAAGAAGGCTAGCACAAACTGGGATACAGATCGAAAAAAGGCGCAGGCCTCCTGCCTAGGATCCTCCTAAACTACTCCTGGTCGTCGTCAGCGGCCTGCACATATTAGTAGGCACCTCCAGTGTAGTAGGGGTTGTAAATCGGCCGGTGGCGTCTGCTCACAGGCTCCGGCATCTGGTTGCGACAACCAGGTAGAAGGGAAAGGGGGAAAAGAGGGAGAAGGGCAACCGTGAGTACTCATCCAAAGTACTCGCAAGCAAGGAGCTACACTACATATGCATGGGTATATGTGTAAAGGGCCATATCAGTGGACTGAACTGCAGAATGCCAGAATAAGAGGGGGATAGCTAATCATGTCGAAGACTACGCTTCTGGCAGCCTCCATCTTGCAGCATGTAGAAGAGAGTAGATGGTAAGGTCACCAAGTAGCATCGCATAGCATAAACCTACCCGGAGATCCTCTCCCCGTTGCCCTGTGTGAGAGCGATCACCGGGTTATATGTGGCACTTGGAAGGGTGTGTTTTATTAAGTATTCGGTTCTAGTTGTCATAAGGTCAAGGTACAACTCCAAGTAGTCCTGTTACCGAAGATCATGGCTATTCGAATAGATAAACTACCCTGCAGGGGTGCACCACATAACCCAACACGCTCGATCCCATTTGGCTGGACACACTTTTCTGGGTCATGCCCGGTCATGAAGATCAACACGTCGCAGCCCCACCTAGGCACAACAGAGAGGTCACTACGCCGGTCTAAATCCTATGCGCGCCGGGTGCGGCCCATCGCCCATTGCACACACCTGCGTAGCGTGTCTGGCCGGAGAGCGCACCTAGCAACCTCCATTACAAAGGAAGTCACGTTACGCGGTCCAACTTTGGCAGCGCCGCTCATTCGGCGACGTCCACGAAGGCTTTGGCTGATATCACGACGCCGGTGCCCATAATCTGCTCCTGCCAGTAGTTGGTTAGTGCGTATAGACCAAATGGCGGACTCGAGATCAAATACCAAGATCTCGTTAAGCGTGTTAAGTATCCGCGAATGCCGACCAGGGCTAGGCCCATCTCTCTCCTAGGTGGTCTCAACCTGCCTGCCGCCTCCGCCACAAAGTAACGATCGGGGCCGTCGGGAACCTGCACCCACCTCTACCGGGATGGAGCCACCTGCCCCTTCAACCCCCATCTCCGATCAAGATCATAAGTAATGTAACAAAGATAAAGTATATAGCATATGCCCGTGATCACCTCCCAAAGTGATCACGGCCCAGTAGTACAGCATGGCAGATGGACAAGAGTCTAGGGCCACTGATGGAACACTAGCATCCTATACTAAGCACTAGGATAGCAGGTAAGGGTAATAACTATAGCAACAATGACAGGCTATGCATCAGGATAGGATTAACCGAAAGCAGTAACATGCTACACTACTCTAGTGCAAGCAGTATAGAGAAGAATAGGCGATATCTGGTGATCAAGGGGGGGCTTGCCTGGTTGCTCTGGCAAGGAGGGGTGGTCGTCGATGTAGTCGTACTCTGGGGCATCAGCGTCGGTCTCGGGGTCTACCGAAGAAGAAGAGGGGGAAGAAACAGTAAATATGGAACAAACAAAGCATCACAAAACATAACATGACAATACACGATGCTAGGTGTGCCCTAACGCGGTAGTAGGTGCTACTGGTGAAGGGGGAAACATCCAGGAAAGTATCCCCGGTGTTTCACGTTTTCGGACAGATGATCCGGAGGGGGAAAGTTGCGTGTTCGCTATGCTAGGCATGTGTGACGGACGAACGAGCTACGTATTCGGATTTGTCTCATTTTTCTGAGCAACTTCGATATATAAATTATTTTTATCCGAGCTACGGTTTATTTTTTTATTAATTTTCATAGTTTTGTTAATATTCTGGAATTACCTGGTTTAAATTAATTCGAAAATTAAAATATCTAAACTGCTATGGGTACACAGAGAAGTGTACCCAACATCGTGCAAAGAGGCTGACAGGTGGGGTCCAGTTGACTGGTCAACTAGGACCGTTGACTGGTCAAGGGGTGACTTGGGTCCACTTGTCAGTGACTTGACTTTAGTTAGCCTTTAATTAACTTAGATTAATTGGTAGTGGGGGCCACTGGTCATAAGGCCATACAACTAATGAAACTAAACAAAAAAAAGAGGGCTAATCCCCAATTAGCCTGGCCGGCCCCAATCGTGGCTGGGAGCACGCACGGCCGCTCCCAAAGGAGCCGTGGTGATCTCCCGACTCACAGGCGGGAAAAGTGGGCGCGGCCACAGCCCGGCGTGGCCGAGGCGGCTGCTTGCGCGGGTGGCTGGTCGCGGCGGCGGTGCCTGAGCACGGCGCATGGCGTGAGCGAGGCGATAATGTAGCCGCGAGTAGCAGCGAGGCGACCTGACGGCGATAAGCGATGCAGATGGTTGAGCAGCAACAGCAGCGCAGCAGCGGCACTGCAAGGAGAAGAAGGAGCGGGCGCGCGGCCGTACGCGGCTAGGGGTGCGACCATGGGCGGATGAACATGGCTGCGGGCATGGAGCTTCAGGCACGACGGGACGAGCAGTCTACGGCGTCGGATCGAAGGGAAAAATAGGGGGGATGGAGGAGAAGCTCACTGCGAGCCTGTAGAGGTGCTAAGTGGGCCCGGGGAGGGCTCGACGGCGCCGGAATCAAAGACGAACGTCGTCGGTGGTCCGAAGTAGATGGAGCTCGATCCCGCTGATGTAGGGCATCCCGGCTTGAGCTCATGGTCGAGGAGGACGTAGCAGTCGTCGATGGAGCTTCTGGACACCTCGGCGGGGCGCGGGGACGACGGCGGCCGCGGGATCGATGGCGGCGAGCACGGGCGGTCTCAAGTGGTGACGGGTAGAGGAAAAAAATGTGGGGGAGAGGGAAGAGCAGCTAGGGTTTTGGGGACGGCCTCGGGGTGGCCTTATCCTCGCCGGGGGGGCGTTGGATGGCCGGCGCGTGGCCAGGCGCGGCCATGGCCACGGGATGCTTGCCACGCTTCCCCCCTGCCTCCTTGTAGTAGGAAGGAGATGAGTGGAGAGGTGGGCTGGACTTCTGGCTGACCGCGGTGGACTGGGCCTTAGTCACCCACCAGAAGCTTAGGCCCCTTTTCTTCTATTTTTATTTTTCTATTTTCTGTTTCTTTTATTATTTCTTTTCTATTTCCTAATTTCCTTTTATTTGTTTTAGGTCTATAAGATATAAAGTTAGTACCTATGTTAGCACTAATAATTAGGCCACTGTCATATTAAGTGTAACATTTAAATAAATTATTTTAGAATTTTTATTATTTTGATAAGCATTTAAATTATTGTTTCAACCACTGTCTTAATTAGTTTAGGGCATTTAAACACTTTTAAAGACGTTGGCTTCTCCATCATTAGGACTTCTGCATTATTTGTCACATTTTGAACAATTTAGTTTTAATGTTTGAATTTTTTTTTGCCTTGTTTTAAATTTGAAATTCGAACTATGTTTCGAACTAACGCGAGTTTATCCACAGTAACCGAGGTGACGTGGCATCATTAGCGGGGATCACTGTAGCTTAATTATCCGGGCGTCACACATGCATCTAAAGTATTAAGTTCATAAAGAACGGAGTAACGCCTTAAGCAAGATGACATGATGTAGAGGAATTAACTCAAGCAGTATGATGAAAACCCCATCTTTTTATCCTCGATGGCAACAATACAATACGTGCCTTGTTGCCCTAGCATCCTTGGGAAAGGACACCGCAAGATTGAACCCAAAGCTAAGCACTTCTTCCATTGCAAGAAAAACCAATCTAGTTGGCCAAACCAAATCGATAGTTCAAAGAGACTTGCAAAGATATCAAATCATGCATATAAGAATTCAGAGAAGATTCAAATAATATTCATAGATAAGCTGGTCATAAATCCACAATTCATCGAATCTCGTCAAACACACCGCAAAAAAGTATTACATCGAATAGATCTCCAAGAACATCGAGGAGAACATGGTATTGAGAATCAAAGAGAGAGAAGAAGCCATCAAGCTACTATCTATGGACCCATAGGTCTGTGGTAAACTACTCATGCTTCATCGGAAGGGCAATGGTGTCGATGTAGAAGCCCTCCATGATCGAACCCCCCTTCGATAGGACGCTAGAAAAGGCCCCTAGATGGGATCTCACGGGTACAGAAGGTTGCGGCGATGGAAAAGTGTTTTTGTGGCTCTCTTTGTTGGTTTGGGGATATATGAGAATATATAGGAGAAGAAACTAGGTCGGTGGAGTCACGAGGGGCCCACAAGGGTGGGGGCGCGCCCTCCGTCCTTGTGCCCGCCTCGTGGCTTCTCTGACTTGTACTCTTAGTCCTCTGGATGTCTTCTGGTCGCGAAAGTTTTATTCCGTTTGGATTCTGTTTCGTATTCCTTTTCTGCGAAACTCTAAAACAAGAAAAAAACATAAACTTGCACTTGGCTCTAGGTTAATACGTTAGTCCCAAAAATAATATAAAATAGCATATTAATGCATATAAAACATCCAAAACAGATAATATAATAGCATGGAACAATCAAAAATTATAGATATATTGGAGACGTATCAAGCATCCCCAAGCTTAATTCGTGCTCATCCTCGAGTAAGTAAATGATAAAAACAGAAACTTTGATGTGGAATTCTACCTAACATATTTATCCATGTAATTTTCTTTATTGTGGCATGAATGTTCAAATCCGTATGATTCGAAACAAAAGTTTAATATTGACATAAAAACAATAATACTTCAAGCATACTAACTAGGCAATTATGTCTTCTAAAAATAACATGGCCAAAGAAAGCTTATCCCTACAAAATCATATAGTCTGGCTATACTCCATCTTTATCACACAAAATATTTAAATCATGCACAACCCCGATGACAAGCCAAGCAATTGTTTCATACTTTTGATGTTCTCAAACTTTTTCAACTTTCACGCAATACATGAGCGTGAGCCATGGACATAACACTATGGGTGGAATAGACGGTCGTTGTGGAGAAGACAAAAAGGAGGAGATAGTCTCACATCAACTAGGTGTATCAATGGGCTATGGAGATGCCCATTAGTAGATATCAATGTGAGTGCATAGGGATTGCCATGCAACGGATGCACTAGAGCTATAAGTTTATGAAAGACCAAAAATAAACTAAGTGGGTGTGCATCCAACTTGCTTGCTCACGAAGACCTAGGGCAATTTGAGGAAGCCCATCATTGGAATATACAAGCCAAGTTCTATAATGAAAAATTCCCACTAGTATATGAAAGTGATAATATAGGAGACTCTCTATCATGAAGATCATGGTGCTACTTTGAAGCAGAAGTGTGGTAAAAGGATAGTAGCATTGCCCCTTCTCTCTTTTCTCTCATTTATTTTTTTATTTTTTTATTTGGGTCTTCTCTCATTTTTTTGGCCTCTTTTTTTCGTCCGGAGTCTCATCCCGACTTGTGGGGGAATCAGAGTCTCCATCATCCTTTCCTCACATGGGATAATGCTCTAACAATGAAGATCATCAGAGTTTTATTTAATTACAACTCAAGAATTACAACTCGATACTAGAACAAAATATGACTCTATATGAGCGCGTCCTGCTGTGTACCGGGATGGGCAATAGTCAAGAGTGACATGTATGAAAAATTATGCATGGTGGCCTTTCCACAAATACGATGTCAACTACATGATCATGCAAGGCAATATGACAATGATGAAGCGTGTCATAATAAACGGAACGGTGGATAGTCATAGAGAACTCATATACTTATTGCAAAAATCTATTAGTTATCAAAATGAAGTACTATGTGCATGCTCCTAGGGGGATAGATTGGTAGGAAAATACCATCGCACGTCCCCGACCGCCACTCATAAGGAAGACAATCAATAAATAAATCATGCTCCGACTTCATCACATAACGGTTCATCATACGTGCATGCTACGGGAATCACAAACTTTAACACAAGAATTTCTCAAATTCACAATTACTTACTAGCATGACTCTAATATCACCATTTTCATATCTCAAAACAATCATAAGGAATGAAACTTCTCATAGTATTCAATGCACTTTATATGAAAGTTTTTATTATATCCCTCTTGGATGCCTATCATATTAGGACTAAATTTATAACCAAAGCAAATTACCATGTTGTTTAAAGACTCTCAAAATAATATAAGTGAAGCATGAGAGTTCATCAATTTCTATAAAATAAAACCACCGCCGTGCAATAAGAAGATATAAGTGAAGCACTAGAGCAATATTGCTTAGCTCAAAAGATATAAGTGAAGCACATAGAGTATTCTAATAAATCACGATTCATGTTGTCTCGCTCAAAAGGTGTGTACAACAAGGATGATTGTGGCAAAATAAAAAGCAAAGACTCAAATCATACAAGACGCTCTGAGAGAGTCCTGGATCAGGGGGTCCTCGGGTGTCCGGACTATTCGACATGGGCCGGACTGACGGGCTGAGAAGATAGAAACAGAAGGCTTTCCCCCGTGTCCGGGTAGGACTCCTATGTGCGTAGACGGCAAGTTTGATGTCCGGATGTACTATTTCCTTCTTCTGCAAACCAACTCTATACAACCCTAGGCCCCTCTGGTGTATATGTAAACCGGAGGGTTTAGTCCGTGGAGGCTATCATAATTCTCATAGGCTAGACAACTAGGGTTTAGCCATTACGATCTCGAGGTAGATCAACTCTTGTAACCCCTATACTCATCAAATACAATCAAGCATGACGTAGGATTTTATCTCCATTAAGAGGGCCTGAACCTGGGTAAACATTGTGTCCCACTTGTCCCTTGTTACCATCAATCCTCAGACGCACATTTCGGGACCCCCTACCCAAGATCTGCCGGTTTTGACACCAACATTGGTGCTTTCATTGAGAGTCCCATCATGTTGTCGACAGAAGGATCGATGGCTTGCCTTGTCATCAACAATGGCATCACTTCTAGAGGGAACCTAACTTCTGGACAGGTCCTCCAGTTCGGCGGTTTCACCGTGGGCACCCGCACGGCCTTCAAGCCGACGCCACCCCCCGCGATTGCCAAACATCACCTCCGCATCAGTCTCGAACACTCCGAAAAGATGGATCCAGCAGACGCCTCGTCCTTGAACGAGATGCTAGATCGCATAGCCGCCTGGGGCTTCCAACAGATTATGATCGAGTCGGGCTTAAACGTGATCAGGGGGAAATTAATTCCCCACCGATCACCCATCTAGTAGCGATCATAGAGGAACGAGCCGAAAACACTTCTTCCCCAAAGTTAGAGACCAACTATGTCTGGATCTTCGAGTTCCCTGAGCCGGATACCCTCACTCAGGATGAAATTGTGCTTCCTCCGAACTCAGGGTCGGACATAGGGCTCGGAAAGCATTTGGATCTTTCGGGACCCGAACTGGTCACCTCGAAGATTTTTCAAGCTCCGGTTCAACCTTGGGTCAGGATTTGGGTTTTGTCCCACCCACCCACCACAATCAATATTCTCCAAGCAATTCAGGCCCTCCAGACATATGTGATCTAATGTATGTATGGCAGCAACCTCAGGAAACGGTCCATCACTTTTGGGCTAGATTCCTCCTTGTTAAAAACAAGATTAAAGATTGTTGCGATGATGATGCAGTTCCTGTTTTTTATCATAATTGTACAGACGACGGAATCCTGAATGCCCTCAACCACCGTCGCATATAGAACTTTGCGGAATTGTCACACTTAGTACATAAGTACTGTGCGATGGAAAGTACATGGAAGGCCCAGAAACCCCGGTTGGAACCCGCTGCCTCTAAGCGGTCCACCACATGGGAAAAACGGATACACCCCTACGAGGCATCCGATCATAAGCCCGTTGGCAAGAAAAACAAACCCCTGATGGGACACAGAATAGTTCTTGACGAACTCTTGGACAAACCCTGTGAGATACATGCGAAGCCGAGTACTGAACCAACTCACAGCCTGCGAGCATGTTGGGTACTCCGGCAAGTGGCTAAAAGCAGCAAGGCTATCCTCACCAACATTACTCCAAAGAAGCATTCTCCGGAGGATGATGATCTTAATGTCTTTACGGTCTTCGAGACCTTCTCTTCAAATAATCGGCGCAAAAGGGCGCTCCGCGACCTTGCCAAAATCAACCAAGTAACCGCAATGAGCCCTTGGAGCGACACGACCATAAATTTCACCGCGGACGACGAACCAAGGGCCCGATCAGTCCGAGCACCAGCCGCCCTGGTCTTAAACTCAATTGTGGATGGCTTTCGACTCACCAAGATGCTCATTGATGGTGGCAGCAGACTCAACGTCATCTACGAGGACACGCTCGACAAAATGCAAATTGACAAGGCCCGCATCAAGCAAAGAAGTACCACCTTTCGAGGCATCATCCCCAGTCGCGAAGCACAATGTTCGGGGAAAATCAAACTTGATGTGGTATTCGACACACATGAAAATTACAGGTCCGGAGAGTTGCTTTTCCACGTGGCCCCCTTCAACAGCGGATATCACGCCCTTTTGGGGCGGGACTCCTTCTCACGCTTCCAAGCTGTAACGCCCCGGATTCGATGCGCCAGGTGTCTTCTAGTTATTCACCGTAGTTGCCATGTCATTTGCTTGCGTGTTGCACTTTGCCATGTCATCATATGCATTTCATATCATGTCATCATGTGCATTTCATTACGCATTCGTGTTCGTCTCATGCATCCGAGCATATTCCCCGTTGTCCGTTTTGCAATCCGGCACTCCTATGTCCCCCGGCGTCCCCCTTTTGCCTCTTTTCGTGTGCGGGTGTTAAACTTTCTCGGAATGGCCCGAGGTTTGCCAAGCGGCCTTGGTATAGCACCGGTAGACCGCCTGTCAAGTTTCGTGCCATTTGGAGGTCGTTTGGTACTCCAACGGTTAACCGGGTAACCGTAAAAGCCCCCTTCTCTTTGCAGCCCAACAGCCCTTTCAAAGTGGCCAAAAACCCATCTAACTCCCCTCTATGCTCTCGGTCGTTCGATCACGATCGTGTGGGCGAAAACCGCACTCCATTTGGAGTCTCCTAGCTTCCTCTACCTATAAATATGTGCCTCCCCCGAAATTCGCGGATCATTTCACCCCGAAACCCTAGCCCCGCTCCTCTCCCCGCCGCTGGACACGTCTGGACGGAGCCGACAACGTCCTTGCCGCCCGCCAATCGGGTGTCTTCTTGCGTGGCTCAAGGCCGCCCGCGCCAGCTGCTCGGCCCGCTCCGGCCCCATCCATCCGCCGTCGCCTCGGCCGCGCCTCCTCCGCCCGCCCTGGCCAAGCCGCCGCCTCGGCCGCCAGTGACCCGCTGGCCAAGCGCCTTCCCCGCCGCCCGTCGCGCCTCCCGGTGGCCGCACCTCGCCAGCGCTATCCCTCGCCGGAGCTCCTCGCCGAGAGCTCGCCGGCGCCGCCGTCCTCGCCGGATCTAGTCAGGTGGACCAGATCCACCAGTTCAACCAACCAAACGCGCCTCCCCATCCCGGATCAAAGTCCGCTTCCTCTCCCTCCGTTTTCGACGAGGGTAAATTCTGCATCTTGCTTTCCGTTTAAATGCGTGTAATATGTCAGATTGTTCGTCTCAACGAGTACATCATTTCATTCCATTGCATCATGTTCATTGGAGCTCATCTTAATGCCTGAATCTTCGTTGCAAAAGTGCTATATGATATTAATCTGCTGGAACTGTTATAACTTGATGATTTGTCATTTTTGCCATGTTTGATGTGTGCATCCTATGAGGTTGAAGTCTAAATGTGTGTTGATCTATGTCATTCCATCTTTACAGGGGTGCTATCCATGTATTTTTGTGATTCCTGTAGTGAGTGCAGCAAGCTTGTTAAGTAGGGTACTTGCTGTTGCTGTTTTGCATGTCTGAATCTGCTATATCATGATGCTATGTTAATCTGCTGCTACAAGTCATTCTATGCATAATCTGGAGATGTTCACTAAGGATGTTTTGTTATACATGTCATGCTCTATCCATCCATGCCCTTGGTTGCATTTATAGCTTGCTGTAGCTTGTTGAAATCTTGCTCTCAAGTTGCTAAATAATGTTGCTGTCAGCATGTTAACTTTAAGTTCAATGTTGCCATGATTGTTGTTAGTGATCCATGCACCCTATGAACGTGATCTTTCCATTCTTAGCTTCATAAACATGTCTTCTTGCTGTTGGGTGCCTTTCCATGTCATGTATTGCTCTGTGGTGAGTGGTTCAAGCTCACCAACATGCCTATTTATTGTTGTTCCTGCCATGTATGAATCTGTCATATAACTTGCCATGTTTGCATGGGTGCCATCATATTTTCTGATCCTTTGTGGCTCATGGTCAGTAAGGGACTCTTGTTCTATGCATTTAGTAGTATCATGCCATACTTTTGTTTGCCATGTTAAGTTCCTGTAACACGTAGTTTGATAGCTCTAAACATTGCAACCTGATGTTATTTCTGCTAAAGTCTGAAACTGTTATTGTTTGCAATCTTGCCATGTGTGTTTGAGCATGTTCTAGTGATTTCTGGAGATAGATCAGTGTTCATGTTTTTGTTATGCTCTACCTGTACATCATGTCCATGCCTTTTGTTTTCATATTGTCATACTGTAGTATGTTGTTTTGATGCTTGCTATATGCCTAGTTGCTGTTTTGGACAGATTGTTGTCATGACTTGTATAGGGTGTATGTGTTGAACCGTTGCTCCGTTTTGAGTGTGCTCTATATGAAACTTGCTTGATTTTGCATGTAGTTTCATATTATCATGTTGCATCCTTGTTTTGAGGTGTTTGCGTGATGTTTGGATGCATTTTGTATCAATGTCACGCTTATCTTGTTTTGCTCATATCTTCTAGGCCGTAGCTCCGAATTTAATGAACTTTATATGTAACTTGACTAGAATTTCGTGTAGATCATCGTGGTGCATCTTAACTTGCTGTTTACCAACTTGAACATAATGTTCATTCAGATCTGGACCAATTTCGAAATTTGTATATGAGGACTTACCGGAATTGTTATATGTTGTTTCCGGCCTCATTTAAACTTGCTTTGATGTGTTGTTCTTGTATGCATCATCTATTGCCATGAGTAGCTTCATGTAGCCTTGTCAGGCATCATGCTTGGTGTGCATCATGTCTTGTCTAGGTGTGGTGTGCTTACCTTGTTGTGTGCTTCTTCTCGATAGTTCCCGTTTCGTTGCGATCGTGAGGATTCGTTCGTCTACGCTTGGTTCGTCTTCGTGGCTTCATCCGTTCGTCTTCTTCATGGACTCGTTCTTCTTCCTTGCGGGATTTCAGGCAAGATGACCGTCACCTTGGATCTCATTACTATCATTGCTATGCTAGTTGCTTCGTTCTTCGCTATGTCTTTGCGCTACCTATCACTTCTTTGCTCAAGCCTCCCAAATTGCCATGAACCTCTAACTCGTTGTCGCCTTCCCAGCAAACCGTTTTTTGGCTATGTTACCGCTTTGCTCAGCCCTCTTATAGCGTTGCTAGTTGCAGGTGAAGTTGAAGATTGCTCCATGGCGGACAGGATTTTGGTTGGGATATCACAATATCTCTTATATTATTAATGCATCTATATACTTGGTAAAGGGTGGAAGGCTCGGCCTTATGCCTGGTGTTTTGTTCCACTCTTGCCGCCCTAGTTTCCGTCATATCGGTATTATGTTCCCGGATTTTTGCGTCCCTAACGGTTGGGTGGTTTATGGGACCCCCTTGTGATTCGCTTTGAATAAGACTCCTCCTCCAAAGAAGGCCCAACCTTTGTTTTACCATTTGCCTCACCACCACCTATACCCTTCCCTTGTGTCTTCCAACCCAAGGGTCATCTTTAATTAGCCCCCCCGGGCCATTGCTTCTCTAAGTGCTGGTTCGAACCGAGCTACTCATGAGGCCACCTTGGGGCAACTTGAGGGTTGGTTTTACTCAGTAGCTAGTCTCATCCGGTGTTGCCACGAGAACGAGATATGTGCAGCTCCTATCGGGATTTGTCGGCACATCAGGCGGCTTTCTTTGGTCTTGTTTTATTCTTTGTCGAAATGTCTTGTAGCCGAATTCGAGACCGATCGGGTCTTCCCGGGAGAAGGAATATCCTTCGTTGATCGCGAGAGCTTATCATGGGCTAAGTTGGGACACCCCTGCAGGTATAAACTTTCGAGAGCCGTGCCCGCGGTTATGTGGCGATGGGAATTTGTTAATATCCGGTTGTAGATAACTTGACACCGGATCCGAACTAAAAGCGCATCAACCGCGTGTGTGGTAGTGATGGTCTCTTCTCGGAGTCCGGAAGTGAACACGGTTTACAGGTTATGTCGGCGTAAGTAGGAGTTCGTGATCACTTCTTGATCATTACTAGTTGACGGCCGTTCCTTTGTTTCTCTTCTCGCTCTCATTTGCGTATGTTAGCCACCATATATGCTTAGTCATTCTTTGCAACCTCACCACTTTACCCCTTCCTTTCCCATTTGAGCTTTGCTAGTCTTGATACCCATGGTAATGGGATTCTTTGAGTCCTCGTGGCTCACTGATTACTACAACAACGATTCTTGTGTACAGGTTTGTGATGATCATGACGCGAGAGCGATGTTTACTTGTTTTGGAGTTCTTCTTCTACTTCTTCGATCGGGGATAGGTTCGGTCGGCACTGGGCTAGCAGGGTGGATGTCGTTTGAGCTTCTGTTTATGTTTCATCCGTAGTCGGATGTTGATCTTGTATATGATGTTGATGTATTCTTGAGGCATTTGTGCCTTATGTATGTATCCCCTTCTATTATGTAATGTTGATGTAATGATATCCACCTTGCAAAAGCGTCTTCAAGATGCGCTTCTATCCTTGGTGGGACCTTCGAGTTCCTTTTGGATAGGGTCGCATCTTGGGCGTGACACAAGCCATACCCCATTATGGGTACATGAAGCTTAAAATGTCGGGGCCCAACGGAATAATCACTATCACAAGTGATCCAGACATAGCACTTCGGCTGAAAATAAAACCGCATCCTTGGCCCTCGAGGCACTATCCGAAGCCTTCGCAGCTGAAGAACTAACCACCCTACGATCCACGATGGACAAAGACGATGTAATCCTCGATAAGAGGCCCAAATCTACCTCTTTCAGACCAGCAGATGAAATAGTTAAATTTCAAGTGCACCCGACGGATCCTAACAAAACAGCGCCGATCGGAGCATAGCTGGATCCAGCGGTCGACGCCGCCCTACGAGCATTCCTGCGTGAAAATTGGGATATCTTTGCCTGGCACTCTTCGGACATGCCCGGAATCCCACGCAGACTGGCCGAACATAGTCTCAACATAATCAAGGGGTTCAAACCGGTCAAGCAAACGCTACGATGATTTTCCGAACCCAAACGACAAGCTATGGGGGAGGAACTAGCTAAGTTACTCGAGGTCGGGTTCATCAGAGAAATCAAACACCCGGATTGGCTAGCCAACTCTGTCATGGTGTCAAAGAAAGATAAATCCTGGCGCCTTTGTGTCGATTTCAAAGACCTCAATAAGGCTTGCCCCAAGGACCCTTTCCCGTTGCCCCGCATTGACCAGATTATCGACGCAACCGCATGCCACGACTCATTGTGTTTCCTCGATGCTTACTACGGATATCATTTGATTAAGATGAAGGAGTCTGACCAGGCCGCAATGGGGTTCATTACCCCGTACGGGCCTTTTTGTTTCAACACTATGCCTTTTGGGCTTAAAAACGCTGGTGCCACTTACCAGCGCAGGATTCAAACATGTTTGGGAAAACAAATCGGCAAGACAGTGGAGGCATATGTGGACGACGTGGTCATTATGTAACGCCCCAAGACCGACGCTCCAGATGCCTTCCTTGTTTTGTTGTCGCCATGTGTCTTATTTTTGTTTGCTGCATTCATCATGGCATCATGTGCATTGCATCCGCATGTTTTCATAAAACTTGTAGTTGCTCGTAGTTGTCGCGTTCCCCTTGCCTTCGTTGACCGTTCTAGACCAATCGGATGTTCGCTTCCCTCTTGACCGTGACAGCCTAACCCCTCTTTGCACAGTGCATAGACCCCTCTCGCGCGTCCAACAGCTGTCCCAAACCCGACCCGCTCAATCGTCACTATTGGATTCAGATCATCTCAAAACATCCCTAAAATATCTTCGATTCATTGTTTGAACTCCGATTAACCACTAACCAAAATCCTCATGCTATATAAAAGATGAAACCCTAGCCCCTAGCTGTCTCATCCACCCTTTCCGTTCGTGCCGCCGCCAGCCAACCAACCTCCCCCCTTCTTCCTCGGGATCCTCCCAGATCCATCCCCGACAAGCCTCCACCTTCCTCGGGTTCGTCCCCGGTCCTAAATCCTCATCGTTTTCTCCACCCAACCAACCACCGCACCACCGCCCGCTCCTCCCGTCGCTCGAACCCTCCAGCTGAGCGCCTCCTCCTCACCTCGTCTCCCTCAGGTCGGCCACCAGCAGCAGCTTCAGGCCAGCCCCGCCACCAAGTCCCTCGCGCGATCCCCTGCCTCGTCCCCTTGCGCCGCCAAGCCGCCCGAGCACCTCCTCTTCCCGAGGCCCGAGCTCGTCCAACCACGCGACCCCGCTGTCGCCGGCGAACCTCGCCGCCGGCAACCACTTCCAGCAGATGAGCGCAGTCCCTCTCCTTCCCCGTGGTCTCTCCCTCCCTCTGGTTCTTTCTCCGTCTCTCTTTGAATTCTTCTCTCTTTCGATCTTCTCCAGGGAACCCCGACGCCCAAGGAGGAAGCTCGCCACCTGGCCCTCAAGTTCGCCTCCACGCAGTCCCCGCTGGTCTTCCTCCACGACGCTGCCGCCTTGAACTTCTCCCGCCGGCCTCTGTTTTCCCCTGCATCGCGTCGGCCGAGCAGCTCCACCGCGCTAATCCGTCAGGCCAGCCGCACCTCTCGTCCAAGCCGCCGTCTTCGTCCAGATCCGGTGACCTCTGCCGCCAGTCCGTCGGGGCCGGTCCTCCCCGCCGCCCTCTCGTCCGGATCCAGCCACCCCTGCTTCCCGTCGCGCCGCTCGCCACCAAGTCCTTCGTCACTGGCCTCTGCTTCCTCTGCAACGAGCAGAAGCTCTGCTCGTCCCGCGCGCCTGGACATCGAGCAGTTGCACTCGTTCTCGAGAGCGTTGACCAGGCCCGCAGCCGCAACAGCGTGTGGCCCAGCTCCCCCTGTGCCAAGGCCCAATGTGAGGAAGCCCATCTTCTATTTGCCCCTGTGCACTGTTGGGCCAGTCAGTTTCGGCCCAGTGTTGTTTTTTCCATGTCTGCGATTTTGCCTTTTAATGCTGAGAAAACAGATTTGCAGAAAAACCCTTGAACTTCATGCATATAATAACTCATGGACCGTGCATCATATGTAAAAACTTTAAACATGTAAAATGCTTAGAATTTTATTTAGTTTCATATTATGCAACTTTCATCCATGTTTAAAATGTTTAAATTGATGTTTAACAACAACTGTAGCTCCAAATTTAATAAAATTTATATGTAAATGGGGTGGAAAATGCCTAGTTTAACATGGTGGCATTACTTTGCATGTTTAACAACAACAAAATTGTGTTTAGATCAAAATATGCATATGGGGATTTTTCGGAATTGTTGTTTGTTGTTTCGGCCTCATTTAAACTTGCCTAAATAGTTAGTTTACTTATGCTTCACCTATTGCCATGTTTAAGAACATTTAATATTATTGGGTACATAACCAAGGGTGAACTAAATTAATGAATGTGGTGTTTCGTCAATATGCAACTCGTTGCATATTGAGCTCCACTTAACTTGTAGTATTGTCTGTTGCACTTTGCCATGCCATGCATATTTGATCCGGACATGCATCATACTTGTTTGATCATCATGCCATGTGTATCATACTAAATTAATGAGTGCTGGTCCAAACTGAGCGATGTCCGGCGCCCCCTGGGCAACCAGGGTCTATGCCAACCCGACGTCTTGCTCATCCGGTGTGCCCTGAGAACGAGACACGTGCGACTCCTATCGGGATTTTTCGGCACATCGGGCGGCTTTGCTGGTCTTGTTTTACCTTTGTCGAAATGTCTTGTAACCGGGATTTCGAGACTGATCGGGTCTTCCCGGGAGAAGGAATATCCTTCGTTGACCGTGAGAGCTTGTGATGGGCTAAGTTGGGACACCCTGCAGAGTATAAACTTTCGAGAGCCGTGCCGCGGTTATGAGGCAGATGGGAATTTGTTAATATCCGGTTGTAGAGAACTTGACACTTGACTTAATTAAAATACATCAACCGCGTGTGTAGCCGTGATGGTCTCTTTTCGTCGGAGTCCGGATGTGTACACGGTTTGGGTTATGTATGAACGTAAGTAGTTTTAGGATCACTTCTTGATCACTTCTAGCTTCTCGACCATTGCGTTGCTTCTCTTCTCGCTCTTATTTGTGTATGTTAACCACCATATTTGCTTAGTGCTTGCTGCAGCTTCACCTCGTTACCCCATCCTTCCTATAAGCTTAAATAGTCTTGATTTCGCGGGTGTGAGATTGCTGAGTCCTCGTGACTCACAGATACTTCCAAATAGTTGCAGGTGCCGATGATGCCAGTGCATGTGATGCTACCGAACTCAAGTGGGAGTTCAACGAGGACCTTGGTCGTTACTATGTTTCGTTTCCTGATGATCAGTAGTGGTGCCCAGTTGGGACGGTCGGGGATCTAGCAGTTGGGTTATCTTCTTTTCTTTTGGCTTTGTCCGTAGTCGGACTATGTGTGTACTCTAAATGATATATGTTTGATTAAAGTATTGTGTGAAGTGGCGATTGTAAGCCAACTTTTTATCCCATTCTTGTTTATTACATGGGATTGTATGAAGATGACCCTTCTTGCGACAAAACCACCATGCGGTTATGCCTCCAAGTCGTGCCTCGACACGTGGGAGATATAGCCGCATCGTGGGCGTTACACATTAAGACTAAACACGTCGAATCATTGGTGGACGATCTCCGCCTCGCATTTGACAACCTCCGAACATATGACGTAAGGCTTAATCCGGAAAAATGCGTTTTCGGCGTTCCAGCTGGAAAGCTGCTCGGGTTCATGGCCTCCAATAGAGGAATTGAAGTGAACACGGCCAAAATCTGAGCCTTGTCACAATTGGCCATACCAACGGACTTAAAGCAGGTCCAAAAACTAGTAGGGTGCGTGGCAGCTTTGAGCCGCTTCATCTCCATATTAGGAGAAAAAGCATTACCTATTTACATACTGCTCAGACGCACCGACCACTTCTAATGGACGGACGCGGCTACAACCGGATTGGAAGAAATAAAAACCTTATTAGCAGGCAACCCAATCCTAGCCGCACCAAGTGTCGGCGAGCCCATGTTGCTCTATATATCGGCAACTCACCAGGTAAAGAGGGACATAAATTCCCCATCCAGAAACCAGTATACTATGTCTCAGCGGTCCTTACACCATGCAAATCCCGATACCCTCACTATCAAAAGATAGCTTACGCGGTCTTCATGGCATCAAACTTCGGCACTATTTTCAAGAGTGTTCGGTCACGGTGGCATCCGGAGTACCACTTAATGACATTATAAATAATAGGGATGCCACCGGACGCATAGCTAAATGGGCCATTGAGCTCTTGCTATTTGAAATCACATACAAGCCGCGTCGAGCTATTAAATCTCATGTGCTGGCTGACTTCATCGCTGAGTGGACGGAAGCTGAGCTCCCTAAGGAGTACAGCTCATATTCCAACTAGATTATGTACTTTGATGGCTCTAAAATGCTAGCCGGACTAGGGGCCGGGGTCATATTGACATCCCCACGGGGGACACAGTCCGCTACGTACTACAGATCATGTATACAGACTCCAATAACGCAGCCGAATACGAGGCAGTTCTACATGGTCTCCGAATGGCTGTCTCGATGGGCATACAATGCCTCAAGGTGCGCGGTGATTCAAACATCACAACATCTCAGATAAATGGAGAGTTTGATGCAAAATATCCCAAAATGGCGGCATATCGAAACACCATATTAAAAATATCAGCTCGGTTCGAGGGGCTCAAGTTTCATCACGTTGCTTGAGACAGTAACCAGGTAGCTGACATCCTTGCTCGAATGGGCGCCAAGCGCGACCCCGTCCCACCTAATACCTTTGTGCAAAGGCTCCTTAAGCCATCTGTGGTGTGGCAGGACGAGAGCGGAAATACTAGTCTAGACTTGATCACTCCCCCAGCAGCTGAACACAATACGGATATCATCGGGGGTTCGGGTACCGAAGTAACACCCTCCGCCCATGAAATCATGGCAGTTATTGCTCCATGGACCGAACCCTTCCTGGCCTACCTTAATACATAGGAACTTCCTGATGATCAAAACGAGGCCCGTCGCATAGTTCGACGTTCTAAACCCTATAAAGTTCACGAAGGTGAACTATACAAGAAAAGTACTACTGGAGTCCTTCAAAAGTGCATCTCCGAAGAGGAGGGACGGCAGCTCTTGGCTGAAATACATGCTGGTCTAGGCGGCCATCACGCTACAGCTCGGGCCCTTGTAAGCAAGGCCTTCTGGATAGGCTTCTTCTGGCCAACAGCCCGAGCAGAAGCACAAGCCCTTGTGCAACGTTGCATAGGATGTCAGCTTTTCGCCAATCAAAGTCAGATGCCTCCCATTGCCTTACGAACAATCCCCATCACTTGGCCTTTCACGGTCTGGGGCCTAGACATGGTCGGCCCCCTTAAAGGGGGAAGCCACAAAGGGAAATATTTACTGGTCATGGTGGATAAATTCACTAAATGGATAGAGGCCAAACAAGTGAAAACGGCTAAAGCAGGGCCATTGATCGACTTTATATCCGGCGTGGTACACCGTTATGGTGCCCTGCACAACATATCACTGATAATGGCTCCAATTTTACAGCCGATGAGGTGAAAAATTGGTGCGCTAACTTGGGCATTAAACTCGACTATGCATCCGTCTACCACCCTCAAACTAACGGTCAAGTTGAACGGGCCAATGGCTTGATTATGAGCGGCATTAAATCCAGACTGGTGCGCTCCCTGCAGGAGTTAGATAAGCATTGGGTTGAGGAACTCGATTTCGTGCTCTGGGGGCTGCAGACTATGCCTAATCGGACGACCGGATACACACCTTTCATCATGGTGTACGACACAGAGGTTGTTTTTCCCTGCGATATAATTCATGACCGACCTCGAGTGCGCATGTACGAAGAGTGAGAAGCCGAGCTCGATCGGCAGGATGACCTAGATGGCCTTGAAGAAGAGCGTGATACTGCAAAGGCCCGTTCCGGATTTTATCAGCAACGGGCCAGGTGATACCAAAGCAGGGAAGTGTGGGCCAAGACATACAACATCGGCGATCTCGTCTTACGTCTCCTAGAGAAGAAGAAGGACAAGCTCAAACCAAAATGGGAGGGCCCCTTAATCATAGATGAAGTTCTCACAGGGGGAGCCTATCGCCTTTGTAATGCATCGGATAATTGCCTTGAGCCGAATCCATGGAACGTTTCTCAGCTTTGACGGTTCTACGCATAGTCCGACCACCTCCTTTATGTTTCTAGGCTCCTTTTCTTTCTTTCTCTTCTTTTTTATTTTTCCCTTTTTGATATATCCCAGTGTGTTCAGATCTCTTTGAGCGTTAGAAGTACACATCTTTAAATGTATATACACCGTTGTAACTGGGGGCTTCGTTGAATGAAGTTTCTATTAAAAGCTTGTTGCTTTCATTACTTACGTCGTTCGCTATATACAAATTTTGCCATTATATGCACCTCTATGACTTAAGTTGCCAAGCTGGGTTACCTCGCTCATGTGTTTATACCCTACGTTCCCGATTGTTCGGCTAGGGTGTAAAGGGAGCACCTCTGCGATTGTTACAACCGGGTAATCCGGACCTGTACCTCAGACGGGTGAATCTGAAAGCTAGCGTTCTTAAGAGAATAATTAGTCAGCAAGCAACGACAGATTGTTTACATTCCTGTAACTCTTTGAAACAATACGGGACAGGCTACCCGTAATTCGGATCAAAGACTAGCCACGCGTAATTAGGCATGCTAACCCAAGGAAAGGAACCCTTAACGGAACTATTTTCCTTGGAAGATGTTTCTTATGGTAAATACGTAATATAACATAACTCCCCGAACTAAATTTTTGTCTGTTCGAGCAATATGACTGGGCTGCATGGTTTTCGGGCATAATGTATGTTTCTTACATTCCCAAATGGTATCCGGAAACACTCCACCTTCTGGGTTTAGGGGCCGAAGCCGAAAGTCTACGATGAGAAATTTTCACATGTTTGGTGGGAGGTAAACAGTAAAAGTACATTGGTACGTCGAGACAAAAATCTACTCTTTCTCAATACCATCTATAAGATTGTCTAAACTACAGTCTTCTTGCGAGTACTTCGCAGCTATCATCACTTGGTCGTACACCAAGTTCACTGGAATCTCCTTTCCGTCAGCCCCCCGAGGTCCAACTCGGGCCATATGATTTGGGTCGAGTCTGGTGTAGCACGTTTTCATCATCGCCCACACTTCTCGCGCGCCTTCCCGGCATGCGGACGCCTTCCATAGCTCGAAACGGCGTCGGCACCTTTGAACAGGTTTGCCAACCCCTCCATACTTTCCGGCGGGGCATCGGATGGCCATAAAGCCTTCGCCATATTTCTCATAGCTTTCCGGGCTCATTCATGCATCACGGATAGTTCCTTAAGCACGTCGCCTTGAAATCCATATAATTCCTCTTCAGGTTGACCGGTTAGCACACCTGCAATAACATGGTTGTGACAATCCGAACTATGGGATATTATACAACCTTTAGATGGTTCAATAGATCATATCGAATATGCCGCCTTTCAACTTCTTATTTTCTTGCTGTGCGGCCGATAACTGAGCATTTAACTCTTTATCTCTTTGGCTTGCTTATCCTTTTCCTCCTCAAGCTTGTTCTTCTGATCAATGGTCATTGTGGCCTTTTTCATATCCGCAAGCTATGTGGTGACGGCATTCAGCTTTGTCTGGTTTGCTTTCAGCTCCTGGGACAGCGTGTTGTTCTTCTCCCTAAGAACCTGCAAGTTGTAACGATCCTTAAATCGGTCGGCCTAACCGCTTTAAGTCTCGGGGGCTATTGACATATATCTATTTGCACAAATTATTACACGCATATCCTTTGAAAACAATTGAGTAACTCCAGCAGGTCCATCCAAGGAAGCTCGAATATAAGCATCCACGGAGCTGAGTGCGGTAAACTCCTGTTTAGAGAAAACTGGAGCGTGCATGGCCTCTTTCAGTTGACGGTGATTCATCACGCTCTCTACCTCGGAATTAATGGCGAATAAATGCGATTCGACACAAGGGGAGCCAAATAATATTCTTGAGTATTAGCAGCTGAGTTGTCAATTCAACCACACCTGAAAGACTTAATATCTGCAACAAAGTATTTAGTAGAAAAGTAGTATGGAAGTAGCGGTAACGGTGGCAGAAGTGATAGTAGCAGTATTGTAGCAATTCTAACAGTAATAGGAAGAAGTAACTTAGGAAAGATCAATATGTGAAAAGCTCGTAGGCAATGGATCAATGATGGATAATTATGTCGGATGGCATTCATCATGCAACGGTTATAACATAGGGTGACACAGAACTAGCTCCAGTTCATCAATGTAACGTAGGCTTGTATTCCGAATATAGTCATACGTGCTTATGGAAAAGAACTTGCATGACATCGTTTTTCCTACCCTCCCGTGGTAGCGGGGTCCTATTGGAAACTAAGAGATATTAAGGCCTCCTTTTAATAGAGTATCGGACCAAAGCATTAGCACTTAGTGAATACATGAACTCCTCAAACTACGGTCGTCACCAGGAGTGGTCCCGACTATTGTCACTCCGGGGTTGCCGGATCATAACACTTAGTAGGTGACTATAACTTGCAATATCGGATCAAGAACGCAATTATATTGATGAAAACATAAAGGGTTCAGATCTGAGTTCATGGCACTCGGGCCCTAGTGACAAGAATTAAGCATAGCAAAGTCATAGCAACATCAATCTTAGAACATAGTGGATACTAGGGATCAAACCCTAACAAAACTAACTCGATTACATGGTAAATATCATCCAACCCATCACAGTCCAGCAAGCCTACGATGGAATTACTCACGCACGGCGGTGAGCATCATAGAATTGGTGATGGAGGATGGTTGACGATGACGATGGCGACGGATTCCCCTCTCCGGAGCCCCGAACGGACTCCAGATCTGCCCTCCCGAGGAAGAATAGGGCTTGGCGGCGGCTCCGTATCGTAAAACGCGATGAATCCTTCTCTCTGATTTTTTTCCTCCCCGGAACAGAATATATGGAGTTGGAGTTGAGGTCGGTGGAGGTCAGGGGCCCAAGGTCGGGCGCGCCCTAGGGGGTGGGCACGCCCCCCACCCTTGTGGCTAGGGTGTGGGCCCCCTGATGCTGATTATTTTGCCAATATTTTTATTAATTCCAAAAATAATCTCCGTTGATTTTCAGGTCATTCCGAGACCTTTTTTTCTGCACAAAAATAACACCATGGCAATTCTACTGAAAACAGCGTCAGTCCAGGTTAGTTCCATTCAAATCATGCAAGTCAGAGTCCAAAACAAGGGCAAAAGAGTTTGGAAAAGTAGATATGACGGAGACGTATCAACTCCCCCAAGCTTAACGCATTGCTTGTCCTCAAGCAATTCAGTTGACAAACTGAAAGTGATAAAGAAAAACTTTTACAAACTCTATTTGATCTTGTTGTTGCAAATATGTAAAGCCATCATTCAAGTTTTCAGCGAAGATTATGAACTAACCATATTCACAATAACATTTAGGTCTCACATTTACTAATATCAATGGCATAATCAACTAGCGAGCAATAATAATAAATCTCGTATGACAACACTTTTCTCAAAACAATCATGATACGATATAACAAGATGGTATCTCGCTAGCCCTTTTTGAGACCGCAAAACATAAATGCAGAGCACCTCTGAAGATCGAGGACTGACTAGACATTGTAATTCATGGCAAAAGAGATCCAGTCATACTCAATATAAATTAATAACAATGCATACAAATGACAGTTGTGCTCTCTAACTGGTGCTTTTTTATAAGAGGAGGGTGACTCGGCAATAAAAGTAAATAGATAGGCCCTTCGCAGAGGGAAGCAGGGATTTGCAGAGGTGCCAGAACTCGAGTTTTGAAATAGAGATTGAATAATATTTTGAGAGGCATGCTTTCATTGTCAACATAGCAACTAAGAATTCTCGGTATCTTCCATGCTACATAAATTTTAGGCGGTTCCCAAACAGAATGGTATAGTTTATACTCCCCCACCACCAACAAGCACACTCCACGACTGGTCCGAAACAACGGGTACCGTCCAACTAACAACATTCCCGAGGGAGTTTTGTTTGCAATTATTTTGATTTGGTTTTCTTTAAGCATGTGACTGGGCATCCCGGTTACTAGCCATTTTCTCGTGAATGATGAGCGGAGTCCACTCATCATGTGAATAACCCACCTAGCATGGAAGATATTGACAGCTCTAGTTGGTACATGAGCTATTCAAGCATACAAAACAGATTATTATTTGAAGGTTTAGAGGTTGGCACTTGCACATTTACTTGGAGCAGCGGTACATACCGCATATAGGAAGATATGATGGACTCATATGGAACAACTTTGGGGTTTATGGAAGTGGATGCACAAGCAGTGTTCCCACTTAGTACAAGTGAAGGCTACAATAAGACTGGGAAGCGACCAACTAGAGAGCGACAACAATCATAAACATGCATTGAGATTAACCAACACTGAATGCAAGCATGAGTAGGATATAAATCACCATGGACATAAATATCGTGGAGGCTATGTTGATTTTGTTTCAACTACATGCGTGAACATGTGCCAAGTCTCGAATCATTCAAAGGAGGATACCATCCTATCATACTACATCACAACCATTTTAATTTCCCTGTTGGCACGCAAGGTAAACCATTATAAACTCCAAGTTGATTAAGCATGGGGATGAGTAACTATAATCTCTAATTGTCATTGGAAACATGTTTCATTCATAATAGGCTGATTCAGGAACAATGAACTAATCATATTTACAAAAACAAGATAGGTCGAGTTCATACCAGCTTTTCCTCATCT